>CM040744.1:0-1270000 GCA_022829145.1 Albula goreensis
TTGCACTGTGGACCATGTGACCTTTAGTAAATAGAATTAGTGTTCATGGCTCCATACAGAGAAATGTTAAACAGCTCATTCTCTCAGTTTACTCATCTGTCTGTTTGTTTGTTAGGCAAATCTGGGCAGTTCAAACATAGCTGTAGACATCTGGGCAGTAATGTGTAACATTTAATCAGCCATGAACAACATCTCAAAAGAGAGCACTGCTAACAGTGAAGGACTGACGAGTAAGGTACACTCATACCTACTAGGGCTGCACGAAATATTGTTTCAGCATCGTCATCACAATGTGCGCATGTGCAATAGTCACATCGCAGGACATGTGATGTCAAGTAAGTCATAGAACTCAAACACGTCATGCTACAACTTTTTTACTGTTTGATACAAAAGGAAAACTCACATGGTTCTCATTTTCCATGACTTATCTATAAGAGAAGTCTGTCTGATATACCATAATTTACTCTGATTTACGGGTTCTTTGATATACAGTTGGTTGTGAGTGAGTGACGTGCAAGCTCTGCATGCACAGCGAACCAGCAATCACAATCATTCTTGATCAGTTTATCAAACATCCAAAGCAGGCCCTGCCCCCGCTAGTCATTGACCACAACCTGAAAATGAGCGAGTAACAGGACAAAAATACTGGAAATGGAGATTTGGCAAAAATGAAAGCAACGTCAGTTGAGTAAAAAGTCATTTTTCAGCTTTTTTTAATTATTATTTTTATCTTCTATGCACTCCCCTACAAAATCACACCAGTCAGTCTAGAATGATTAATACTTTCCAAATAGCGATTCAAGTCATCTGGTGAAAATTCCTGTATTTTTTCATATCTCAATATATATCGGAGAAAAAAATTGCAATGTCAGTTTTTTCCAATATCGTGCACCCCCCATACCTACTGATAAACATAAACACAATCAATAAAACATAATGGTAATATATATATACACACACACACACACACACACATACATATATATGTGTGTGTATGTTTTCAGTCTTATAATACTGGTACTTTCTGAAGTCTGACTAATTACTGATTTACATGCCACTGGGTCAGTGAGCAGCTGCTCACAATAAGGAGGTATTGTGAAACATTTAACAATGGGGCACCACTCTAGGGATGTGCCTAATGCACCTGCAAATAGCATCCTGTTGCTGTGATTGCTTAGGCTTAACAGTATACAGTAATTGACTTTTACCATTAATATGTCTGATTAAATTGCTTAATAAACTCATGGTTAGAGAGCAATGGTTGCTGTTGTTACAGGCAAACCAAGCTGAGTACAAAATGACCCATGCATCCCCTTTGGTAAGGTGGAGTTGTACAAAGAGAATGAGTGGAGGAGGAGAGGTAGTCTGCAGGTTTGCAGGTTTCCTTTTCCTGATGAGTGTATGGGAACTTATGTTCCATTCTGAGCAGTGTAGCTACTGTCAAACTATTCTAAGCTTCCTTCCCCAACTGTGTCCGTAACTGTGGTCTGCCTGGCTTATCTTTTTTTTTTCTTTCTCCACAGGCTGGGTTACTGTAATCTCACAGAGTGCTGCTGTGATGTTCTGGCCTCAGTCCTGCGTTCTCCCCACTCAGAGCTGAGAGATCTGGAGCTCAGAGACAACGAGCTGCAGGATTCAGGAGTGAGAGCGCTCTCTGGACTGGAGGACTCACACTGTAAACTGCAGAGACTTGGGTGAGTAACAAACACAAATCCCCTCTTTCATGAAGGGCTCTAATGTGACTAAATATACCACTAATATTAATAATGATTCTCTTTCTCTCTGCAGGCTGTCAGGCTGTCGAGTCACAGAGAGAGGCTGTGATTCTCTGGCTTCAGCTCTGCGTTCAAACCCCTCACACCTGAGAGAGCTGGATCTGAGCTACAATCACCCAGGAGACTCAGGAGTGAGAGCGCTCTCTGCTGCTAAACTGGACACGCTTACAATGCTGTAAGTACAGAGAGTTTCCACTGTGCACCTCATAGACACACTGCTGTAAGTACAGAGAGTTTCCACTCTGCACCTCATAGACACACTGCTGTAAGTACAGAGAGTTTCCACACTGCACGTCATATACACACTGCTGTAAGTACAGAGAGTTTCCACACTGCACCTCATAGACACTGCTGTAAGTACAGCGAGTTTCAACACTGCACCTCATAGACACACTGCTGTAAGTGCAGAGAGTTTCCACTCTGCACTTCATAGACACACTGCTGTAAATACAGAGAGTTTCCACACTGCACCTCATAGACACACTGCTGTAAATACAGAGAGTTTCCACACTGCACCTCATAGACACACTGCTGTAAATACAGAGAGTTTCCACACTGCACCTCATAGACACACTGCTGTAAGTACAGAGAGTTTCCACTCTGCACCTCATAGACACTGCTGTAAGTACAGAGAGTTTCCACACTGCACGTCATAGACACACTGCTGTAAGTACAGAGAGTTTCCACTCTGCACCTCATAGACACTGCTGTAAGTACAGAGAGTTTCCACTCTGCACCTCATAGACACAGTGCTGTAAGTACAGAGAGTTTCCACTCTGCACCTCATAGACACAGTGCTGTAAGAACAGAGAGTTTCCACACTGTGTGTCACTCAGTCACTGTCTGTTCTGCTGTTCCTACAGTGTGGACCATGGAGGAGAGAGCAGGAACACACCAGGACTCAGGAAATGTGAGCACTGAAAACTTACTCCCTCCATTTCCTCTCCTCCCTCTCTCACTCTTTCTTTCATATCTATTTTAAACTCTTTTTTTCAGTCCTCTGCACCATTATCTCTTTCACACTCACAGTGACCCATGTCCACAGATCTGTATCGAGAGAGTCTAGAAGTCTGTCCATACATGCAGCACTGTGTGTGTGTGTCTCAATGACCATGAGGAGCACACAGATTGTTTGTTTGCAGACAGCATTTACAAACATTCACCCAGATTTAGACACCTACAAATTAACACACATAAACAACCCCACATACACAAAACACACATAAACACACTCGCAGAGGTGCACACACATACAAACACAACCCTCTTTCTCTCTTTCTCTCACACACAGTCACACACATAATGAGATTAATATTAATGATAATCTCATTGATGTAACTGGTCTGCAGATGGCTGTCAGCTCACACTGGACCAAAACACAGCATACAGACAGCTGTCTCTGTCTGAGGGGAACAGGAAGGTGACACTCACAGAGAGAGAGCAGCCATACCCTGATCATACAGAGAGATTTGACTGCTGGCCCCAGGTTTTGTGCAGAGAGAGTCTGTCTGGACGCTGTTACTGGAAGGCTGAGTGGAGTGTGTCTGGGAGGGGAGGGGTTCATATAGCAGTGACATGTAAAGGAATTAGCAGGAAAGGAGAGTCTGTGTTTGGAGAGAATAAAAAACTCAGTTGAAAACCTTGTTATTGTACATAAGGCGATATCAATGTACCATATAATCTTGCTGGAAATCTGTTTACACATATTTATATTTGCACACTAGAAACACAGATGATTTCTGCCACATTTTTAAAGGTAATGTTTCTTCTGTCACTATAGCTGTATAACGGCAGAGCTGGGTCGTAAATCTTACAACTATGATAAGTTCCTCCTCGTTTTATTTCATGCATTTTACTGTACCCGCGAAGTGAAATTGCGATGTTATGACATCCGATTGGTTGCTGCTTGGTGATGTTTTCAAGCAGCCAGGTCAAAGTTCACTGATTTCAACTTCTTCTCGATGCCCCGCCGGTTGGCCGCTCGACGCCTGCAGTCCCATCGTGCCCCTCGCGAGCATCTCACCGGTCCCCATTCAAAATGAATGGAGGCAGCTTCAGCGGCCGGTGTGGACGCTGCCTGTGTGTCTTCACCGTTAGTTTGTTAGTTCTGTACTGAATAAGGATATCAGACATTGTTACGTTGTTATAATGTAAATATGTGATGTTAAATTGTAAATGACCACTCTCGCAAACCTGCGCTAGCATCTAAGATAACTTGCGGACCATTATAAGTGATTCATATCAGCCAGAGGGTTAGCTGTTAAAAGTGCCACGCTTATGCGTACCGAAGGTCATTTGTGATTGTTTGTGTGTGATTATTTAGATACTGTTATGTATAGTTAGAAACTCGCATTGATTCCTAGACTAAGTCTGAAGATAAAAGCTTCCTCAGACGTTTGTTATTACTTTAAAATTTCATGATGTTTTTATTATCGTATTTCATTTCAGTTTTACAAAAACAATGTATGACTGAACAAAGATTGTGATGATTATACATGAATGGTGATGGTGATGATACACCAATAGTGATGAACTAGTAACAGTACGTCATTTGATACATTCTACGACTATTACCACAACAGCAATAATAAAAATAATAGTAATGATAATAACTCTTATAGCAATACATCAATTCTATATTACTACTACTACTAGCAACAGAATGACAATATATGTCTTCCACGTACAGTGAAGCACAAAAAGCTAGACATAAATATATATATACACACACACACACACAACATTACACAATGAATCATGCTATCACATGCAAAATCAGAGGCTCTTCAAAAGCTCTACAATCTAGTTTAACCTCTGTTACGCCCTGAAAATACCACCTGGCAACACTAACATGAAATATGATAATGACGCAACCAGAATCTATGCTTCTTAACAAGTGAATGAACAGACACTGAGTATTATATACCTGTTAATAACATAAAATACAATGATGACATGCAGGACACATGGGACATCAGTAGCATATTAGCAAAGAAATAACATACTGGAAACCCTGTGGCATTCCACCTGTCTTACATGAAATTTACAAAATATGTGATAAGAATTCATATTGGAATGAGAGAATTGCATGTTCACCATTAAACAATAAATATGTGTAACTACACTGCGGTGCAACTGTGTCATTTGTAGAACTTAAAATACACTTATTTGTTGCAGCTAATATAATATGTATACCTGCTCTTAGTTTTGCAAATGTAGACTGAGCGCATACAAGCAATGATGACATCAAACCACAATTTCTTAAAGGGACAGTACAGGTATCAATGAACCACTCAGTGCAACCAAAATATGAATTCAACAGAAAATATGTTCCTTCAGTATTTATCAGGATTTGGTGAAGTTTCATTGACTATAGCAAAACAACTGACATATATTTTAATTTTACCTGGTTACACTTGCCTTACTCATTAAAAACCAAGAACAGAAATCATCTTTATTAGCTAAATTTTAGAGGCACTGTCAAGGAAAAGCAACTTTGCATTGTTATTTTAGTTGTTGTGTGCATATTTCGTTATTCAAGTAGCATTAGCTGGGGAAACTGCCGCTGGTTTAATTAAAATAGCAGCTATTCTGTCCTGGCTAGACGTGACCATAGGTTATCCAAGGAGACGACAGCTTTAAAGATTCAACTTCTTCATCTTTACTTATCTCATCTTCATCATATAAGCTAGCTTTAAACATTCGGGTCAATCTTTTGTTGTCAAAATAAGTTTTGTAAAGCTGAAATGAAATACAGAAATAAACATCATGAATATCTCATTGTTACTGAACATTTACTTTATGCTTCCGGTGACCAGACCAGACTTTATGCTTCCAGTGATCAGGTTTGTCTGGGATTGTCCCGGTTTTAAGTTGGGTGTCCCGAGTCCTGACAAAACACTAAAATGTTCCGGTTTTCAACGTTCACTACCAAATTGTTCCGGTTTTCACCACCAAAAAAAAAAAAAAACAATAATATACTTGTTTTCAGCGCTTACATAGACATTTATCATGTTCTGCCCTACTCATTACCTAACCCAATCAAAAAACAAACAATTCACCACGCGTCTAAATTCAAAACTGATTTGCCTGTATGTGTCAATCAATCAATATGTCATTGTCAACGCTGTTGCTATGACTCTTCTGGCTCTGTCTGACAGAATCTGACAGTACGCAAATGGTTATCTGTTATGCCGAAGAGAAAGTTGTTTTTTTTTTTTTTTTTTTAAAGACCTCCAGAAGGCTTACTGTTTGCTTTGTGAAGTAGTGAAAATGCTGCATTCTGCACTCACTGCAAGAGTACATTTTCTGCAAAAACTGCATGGTGGATATCCCAACATAAAAGATCCTATTAAGATAGCCAAACATAAGCGGTGGCTACAAGGCAGCTTTACCCTCTTCACTGAGGAAGAAGATGACCTTCTAGTCCAGGGGTCCCCAACCACCGGGCTGCAAAAAAAGAATAAAAAGTTTTTTATTCAATTAAATTAGTCCGTAAGGTATTTTATTTTTAAAATATTTTGAAAGACAAAGAAAAAAAAAAAAAAACACTGCCGTCTATGCTATTTACATTAGTCCGTAGAACAGTGCATTCGCATTTTACGCGAAGATGTGGTCCTGAGAAGCCTCGCATAAAGGAAAATCACGTAATTCAAGTCTAATATCCCCATTTAAATGAATGGAAATGCTCAAGATGCGTTCTGCGGTCGCGTAACGTCGACTAATTTACTCAGAAAATTCGTAAAAAAAAATTACAAGAACTAGTGGGAATATATGAGAGAGAGAGAGTGGATATCGAATTGGTAAAGGGGATATCTGATAATGCTAATGGAGCAGTGTATAACTACATTTCTGCTAAATAAATGCTGTACACTACTTTAAAAACCACTCGTAATTTCCTTTGCCAGTTCAAATAATATTTAATGAATCGTATTTTGAATCGTGTTTCAAGGGGCGTTAAAGCGAATTCGCGTATTTTAAGTTCGCGTAAAAAAACGAATGCACTCTATTATGCACTATTGTGTTTTGTTATGCGCTTGAACTCCCCACCCCCCGGTCCGTCAACAAATTGTCTTGAATGAAACCGGGCCGTGGTGCAAAAAAGGTTGGGGTCCGCTGTTCTAGTCTACCAACAGCAACTTCTTTATTAGCCTACACAAAACCTTACTGTACTTTTGCTTGTCAATGGTTGCTATACTAGGAAGATATGCCTCATGTGTTCTGTTTCAACTATAACTAAGAGAGACATCAACATAGACAGTTATCTCTTACATTCCAGGTCAGTGCTCCTGTGGAGAGGAGTATGCGCAATGGTGGGGAAAGCGTGCCTCTCCGCAACATCAAACTGGAGCAACATGGCCACACGGCCAGAATTTCACTGTGGAGAGAGGTAGCCCTACAGCAGATTCAGACTGGCCAGAAGCTATCAGTGACACACCTTAAGATGGGGGAAACCTTCTCCGGGGGACTGCAGATGGCCCAGTACCACAGTACCTTGCACACTACAACTGTTGAGGTATGCCACCTGTGATTAATAAAAAAAAAAAAATGTTCAGCAAACTACAGTTCCCACAGGCTACCACTTAAAACCCACCAACTTTGAAAGGGGCTCCTGAACATTATTCCTCTTAAATAGTCTGATACAATGATAAGATGGTGGTGTTTAAGGCTGCTTGCTAGGTCCATACAGACAAAATGTACTTAACAAATGAAACTTTAATGTCCAAAATAGCCTCTTTTTTGACAAATAGTTAATGTACTAGATATGAGTATACTAATTTTACAATGTGCAAATACTGTTTCTAATTATTTACAGTGCTTTCCATAAGTATTCAGACTGTGAAGTCAAAATTGTTAATTTTGCTCAATACTTTGTTTGATTTGAATTTGAGAACACAAGATGAATATGAGACAAATGTACAGAATGTCAGCTTTTATGCTTTTATATTCTGTCAATGGCTTATTTCAGAATATTCCCACATCAAGCCAAGTTCCACTGCTATTTCACACTGAAACATAAAAGAGCGACTAAGAATGTCTACAATGCACTTTTTATTTTACTCTTTTATACACAGAACCCTAAAGGCATGCCTTCATCCATCCTTGGTAGTTGTGGTGTCCTGCCATGGACTACTACAGGCACCAGTACCCCCCAGTCCAAGGGCCTGGTACCTAAAGCCCTTGGTGCTGGCCCCTTTGGTGAAGGGGCAGACACCGACCACACACCAAACCCAATGGCAACAACGTTGGGTGCTCGGTGACACTCCACGCCCAACGGAGTGTACGTCATCAGTGGGTACATCGGCCAGCATCCATTTGTGCAATGCATTCGTGGCTGAGTGGTCATCGCTTGAGGCCCCTGCCTCTCGCTTGGCTCAGTGGGACTTCATGCGGCTTTGTCGGTGGGGGGCGGTGGCTTCTTGTAATGATTACTAGCCTAGGAGGTGCTACGCCCTGTAGAGGCGCCCTCTGACAGCGCTGAACTATAAACAAAGATGACTACTCGACACGCCAGCCAATGCGGCAAGGACTCTCATGAGGGTGTATTCCTTCAAAAAAAAAAAGAATTTTTGTCATGGACTGACCTGTCCAAGACAGAATAACTTGTTGGGGTCCATCCTCTTCAAATAAAAGCTGCAATAAAAAATGGTCAAGTTATACATTAAATTAAGTTTTTTGTTGTTCATTTCCATTTGTTTTACTTTACCAACAGTTGTTTTTCTGTTCCATGTTTGCATTATAGTTATATGTATTGTTCTTCTATTTCCGTTCAGTAAACTTAAAAATATTTCCAGTTGATGTTTTGTCATTACTTGTACAATACTATTTTTTTAAAACACATTTCATTAACTATGGGGACCTCTTGAGGTGGAAACTGATAGCTACACATTTCTTCACCCAACAGTGGCTATTCAATTGTAATGTCGCATGTTGTTTATCATGGTTATTCTGCAGGTAACAAATGCTAATTTAATACTGGTATATGGTCATACAGTCCCCTCCAAAAGTATTGGAACAGTGAGGCCAATTCCTTAATTTTTGCTGTAGACTGGAAACATTTGGTTTGACATCAAAAGATGACAATGAAACAAGAGATCAACATTTCAGCTTTTATTTCCAGGTATTTACATCTGGATCTGATACACAACTTAGAATTATTTGTAAAGGAACACCACATTTTTAGGTGAGCAAAAGTATTGGAACATGTGACTGACAGTCGTGACCCTTATACCTGAGACACACAACAATGAGCCAGCAGGAAGCACATCAGCCATTTCATAAAGACGCTATTAATGCTCAAAGCATTTGAGTCAGGATATCAGTGCGCTGTCACAAAGTTGATTACCATGCAGGTTTTAAGGCTTTCAATGGTAAGGATTTATATCAGTATGATTTGAATTTTGACAGCTACAAAATACTACTGATAACATTGTAAAGTTGATGGAACAATTGGTACTGGTCACTGAATTCAACAGAGTTCTAGAGTTGTGACAGAATTCCATCGCTGAAGATTCTGAAATGTGACCTTTTACAACGTTGCGTGTTCTGTATAAGTGCGCCTCAAGACGCAACTTAACTAAAGAAGACAAGGCTGTGTTAATGCTGCAGGGTAGAGCTGAGAGGATATAGGCACAGCTTGAATGAGAGGGGAAGGTAACTCTTAGACAGATGAAAGAGGTTCAGTGTACACATCTTACCGCCGTGTTTGAGGTTGACAAACATGCCGATGCAGGGGTCAGCGGAACCGGACTCCTTGCAGAGAGAGGTCAGTCTGTGATGCCCCAGTCCGCAGAGCTAGTTAGCCTGAGTGCTGCGCTGTTGGCGTGATCACATGATCACCTCATGGTCACCTCCACGGCACCTGCCTTATGGCCCCGTGTCATGTGACAGTGTATCCCTGCAGGTGCAACTTATCCCAGATTTTCCCTCTTGGTTCCTGTCCAGCTGTAACTGGCTTTTAATTTCAGGAGAAAGGCTGTCATCCTTTCCAAACACCAGTACACTAAAGGGACAGATGCCTGGCTGTAGGTTTAAGAGGATATATCATATATAAGTCATAGAAAAAAGGAACAAACTACGAGATACCATGTTTGTGACGACAGTGCTGATTCTGAAAGACATGAATTCAAAATACATTGTCTCAGTATATAGTAGGTCCATTTGAAGACAGATTGTTGGTACTAGAACCTGCTTGGATGTTCCTTGATATGATAATCTCTCAGTTGGATTTGTGTGCAATTTTGTTCTATGGTCACTGTAATAAAACTAAATGAAACGAAATGAAACCCGAATGGGTGGAACTGATCAGACAAATCAACTTCTATGAGGATGCTTGACAAGTTTTGATCCTTTCAAAACACTACCTTTAATCTCATGATATGTGCTACATGGATGTTTCACTTTAACACCAGTCAACAAAACTATTGTATTTCTAAACCTATTTACAGATTACAAAAGGATTTTCAGGTGGGTTTTTTGTTCTAAACACAGTTGTTATGAAAAGATATATTCTGAAATACAACAGAGTAGAAATGCAGTAATCTGATACGTGATGGTAAATTACACCAATGTGTTGAGATTAAGCCAGCAGAAAAATTCTACCAATTTGGAAAAGAAAATATTTTCCTCATTCCGAATTAGTTTCTTGTTTGAAATTGTTTACAAGCCCCCTAGTGGTTGGGATTGGTTATACACTTCATTTAGCAAAACTGGCCAGAACTATCCAGGAATAATTTTAAAAGTTAACTGGTTTTTGGATATGGAGAGCAAAATCTTTTGATTGTTTTAAATAACTCATTGACTGACTGCTTATTACAGCCCCAGCCACTGCAGAATAATGAAACCTCATATTCCATGATTCTCTCAGACCCCGCGGTCCCAAGTTCCAAAAGCAGTGCTTTGTAAACTCCATCATGAGGGGACCCCTGTGTATTCTGGATTTTCCTTACAGCCAATGATTTTGTTCAGTTCAAGAGAAACAGAATCTACTGAAAAGACTTTTTCGGTTCAGCTAGTTGGAGACATAATTGCGGTAAATAACTGTATTTTCTCATTTCTTGCATCAAATTGTGCCATCCCAGAACAAGTTAAACAAACCACTGCTAATATTGCAGTTAAAACGGCTCACAAATACGGACTCACATGCTTTGGGCATCTACGGAAATACAACATCACATCTGGTAGCCAACCGGCCGGTTGTTCGTGACAGCTACGTAATATGAGGGTGCGGATGTACAGGTTGTTAAAAATGACTCAAGTTAGCTTTACCAACCAGCAAGTGCATAAATACTGCATGACTGACTACCATGAGGACGGAGGCAGAGAGAAACAGCCGTGGTTGCTGCTACCAATGCAGCGACAAGGTCATGGTAATATTTTAAAAACGTGTTCCTACGGTAGTCATTGGTCGATTTCATTTAAATGATCGCCTCATTATTATAATATTTTTTGCCTGAAAGCAATGTCAGATAGTTCATGAACTGCCGTAATAAACAGAGGCAAACCTGTTCATGAGCTGGTTTGCAATGTTAGGTAGCTGACTAGCTAACGAATTGCTAGTAGAACATTTGCGTCGTTGGTGACGATACACTTATTAAGATGGATCTTTACTTGAGGGCAAACGAAGACTCAGCGAAACAACAGGCTTGTGTAATTATTGAAAGTTTTGACACAGCCAAGCCATTCTGCCAAGACTGTCGTATGTAGTGATAACGGTGTCAGAATGAGCTGTCTGCTTTCCGCTGCGTAAAAGTTTGAAATGGTGAGTTTGTACAAACTGTGACATCACAGAGGTGGTGAAAAATGTCTGCTACCAATAAGACCTCTGTGACGCCAACAGAAAATATGTATAAAATTGAGGAAACGCTGCAATAACTAACGTGGGAAACACAGGTAAGTAGGACAGAAAGCAGAACTTCGGCTGGAGAAGGTAAGGGAAGTTTGGTTCTATCATTAATTTGGGAAGAAACTAGGCCCGTGGCATAGTTAAAGTCGGGGGGAAATAAGACACCCCTTTAAGATGCATTTGTACGTCAACAGGTTTGCTCTCGAAATTGATTTTCTCTTTAAATGTGTTATTTTGTTGCTTTTTAAGCTGCAGAGAGTGCAAGGCAAGTTTGGCTAAACCATTAATTCGGGAAGAAACTACAGTGACAGCAATCTCTTCAAGTTTGAAGGCTGAAAAAGGATTTCTAACAAGGCAAATTTATAGATTTGTTTAATAATTGAAGGTTTTTACACAGCCAAGCCATTTTGTTAAAACTGTTGTATGTAATGGTGTCAGAATAACCTCTCTTCTTTCTGCTGTGTAAGAGTTTGAAATGGCAGGTATTCAGAAACTGTGACATCACAGTTTCCGGGGCAACGTGGAAAACTCAGGTAAGTGAAGCGTAACTTTGGCTGGAAGAGGGTAAGGCA
Source organism: Albula goreensis (assembly GCA_022829145.1). NCBI lineage: Eukaryota > Metazoa > Chordata > Actinopteri > Albuliformes > Albulidae > Albula > Albula goreensis. Next base: position 12,192 of record CM040744.1, read on the forward strand.
AGTTTTCCTTTATCATGAATTGGGGAAGAAATTTGACTCCAGGCATGCTTTAAGCCGGAGCAAAAAAAGACAACCCACTGGGCTTGAAATCAAGTCGCTGAATGTGACTGCCAAGATCCGGGGGGTGGGGGGTCAGAAACAGAGGCCTCATGGTACCTTAAGTTCCATTGCAGAGGCCATTGAGATAGAAAGACACGCAGAGCCTCCAGAATTATGCCTGCTGGAAACAGCTGTGGCAGATGACAATGAGGAAGAGGAGGAGTTTGAGCTTGTCAGTTTTGGACAAAAAAAAGGTTTTCTTTTTCATTAATTGGGGACGAAACTTGACTCCAGGCATACTTTAAGCCGGAGCAGAAAAGACATCCCACGTAGATGGGCTTGAAATAAAGTTGCTGAATGTGACTGCCAAGATCCGGGGGGGTTGGGGGTCAGGAACGGAGGCCTCATGGTACCTTAAGTTCCATTGCAGAGGCCATTGAGATAGAAAGATATGCAGAGCCTCCAGAATTATGCCCGCTGGAAACAGCTGTGGCAGATGACAATGAGGAGGAGGAGTTTGAGCTAGTTGAGCATTGTGTGTAAATTGTAATATTTGTTCATATTTTAATTTTAACATGGTTATTTCTGGTTCTTTTCCAGATTTCTCCTCCCTACAGGATAATCAGGCCCATTTGCTCTTAAAGTTTTCGCTTTTGTCGCCTTTTCAGGGGCAGGGAGGGAATTTTCCACCTTTTCTTCTTTACATCCAGCCAAAGTCTAGCTAATTTGGCAAACTGCTACACTGGCTGATGTAAAGTTTTTGGTGGTTTTTCGCCCTCTCAAGAGCAAATATAAAGGGCTCAGGACAGCATATAATTGGCAACAAAGATGAAGTTATGATGTTTCAAGTAAAAGAAAATAATTGACCAAAAATATTTTGTGAAGTGTGCTTTTTTGTGGACTGGATTACTGCAAAAAAAAAAAAATGACAGGAACACATTTCTGCTAGAAAGGGGGCTTTCATTTAAGCTATAGGCCATCTTATGATAATATGTGTGGTCAATGTATGATCCAGTCTGTGGCAGGCCATCACAACAACAGTTTTAAAAATAAAAGTGTCTTGGCCAGTCATAGTTTTTTGCGCAATGATGTTGAAGAACATGACAAGGGGCCAATGGCCAGTCATGCGTCTGCAGCTGTATGTGGCTGTGACCTGTGTCCATGTTATCAACCCCTCCCTTTGTCTCCTTGTAGTCCAAGACCTTTTGTGGCTTTCTGTCTTCTCTGGTGGTGGACAGCATGCATGGTGCTCCTCAGCAGGACATTTTTCCCCTTCTTGGGGCAACAGGAGATGGCAGTGGCTCTGTCAGTGAAGGCAGACACTGAAGATGTTACTTCCTTTTCTTCATCACAAGAAGCTCAGAGGGAAACTCCTGCTTGTTTTTTGTCACTGTCCCGAATGTTGTAACCTTTCTTTTCAGCAGTTCCTCACACAGGGTGTATGATGTGAACAAAATGATCATATGTAATATTATGACCATTCAGTCCTTCAGCCATGTCTAGTCCCACCCTCATGCCTTGATTTTTTTCAGGTGCTTCACCAGGGGATTTACCAGTATACACCTGCATATTCCAGGCATAGCTGGACTTTGCATCGCATGCTGCCCATATTTTGATGCCGTATTTGGCTTGTTTGCTTGGCCTGTGTTGTCTGAAGGTACTTAGGTTCCTTAGGTAAGGTAATCAGCGGCATTGGGCCAACAGCCAGGAGGAGGTTAGCTGATTATACCAGGAGGATCGGACTGGTGATGGGCCGTCTCTGGAGAAGCATATCGGGGTCCTCAGATGGCTGCAAACAACAAAATAGAGACAAAAAGTAGAACAGAATTAAACCTCAAAATTTCATTTAATTAACTTTCATTTCTGTTAAACTAATACTGACTCAAACTCACCTCAAGAACATGGATCAGTCCCTCACTTGCACTTTTTGGGTGGGGCAGTTGGGGAAGGACACATTTAAGGAAGTGCCTTCAACAAAGCAATGGCTCGTCCAGCTGAAAAACAATGTGGGTACATCAAATGGATTGTACTTGTTTTTGTCAGGCAATTTGACTGTGACATTAAGTGTTGTGTAATTGAAAAGTAAGCACAAAAGCAAAAAAATACTTTTGTGCACTGCCCAAGGTAGTGTAATCATGGAAAAACTATGCTGCTGGTAAACAGCAGTGTATGTGTGTATATGTGCGCAGTGTGTATATACCTGAAACAACATGAATCTTAATGTCACCTTGAGAAATTGTACATAATGTGGTGCAATTTGACAAATTGGCCTTGCGCTAAGACAGAGGTTGTGGTATCACCAAAATCAAAGAGTTTTCCTCCTAGGGATACAGAATGTGCACAGCAAAATGAAACAGTGAAATAAAAACTACTGCAGATAAAATGAAAATTATTGTGGATCAGCAAACAAAGTTTGGCTGGATAGTGTGGCAACAGTAGTCAGGGTGAATCGATAATGTCCCTGACACTAGCTGCGGGGATATAAAAAGCACTTTTCAGTTGCACAAGGGAAAAAAGACAATAAGGGTCATCTGTATCTTATATGAAAAAAGGTAGTCATGGTGTTTAAACCCTCCAGTGACCACTAATACCTTGGAACGACAATTTTGCTGTAATTCAGGAAGAAAAAGATGTTTAATTTGCAGAAATTAAAAAGAGATCCTGTCCTATCCAAATAATGAAAAAAGCTAATACAATCATATCTCATGCAGCCATTCCATGGTCACAACCAACCTGTAAAACATCACTGTTATATTTGCATTATACTTACATTTATCCAGACCCTTCGGTGGCTTCAATGACTTGTTTCACACTCCAAACAGCAGTGCATTTTGGCAAACGCTTTCCCATCGGGCTTTGATCTGATCAGTGAAATTCTTGTCTGCCTCTAGAATTCGGCCCAGTCTGTCCATGATCTGAGTGTGTAAATCAACAGAACTTTTGATACAGAGAAAGCAGCAAACAATGTCAGACTTCCATTTTGCTTAACATTTGGACCAGCAGGCAGAAAATGCAATGTGCATCAGAAACAGGAGAGCATAATAATAAAATCTGCAAAATTCAGTTAGTGAAATATGGTCAGTCTTTTCATAATCTGTTAAGATTTTAAAAGTTGTGTAGTGTATCCAAGGCTTTAGGACAAATAATTGAGCATAAGAATGACTATCATTACGCATAGATATAATGTTCTATGCCTCTATACTCTTGGAATTGTCATAAGAGCTCAAAATCTGAGCAGCCATCATTTATTGAACAATAACTGATTACATATATATCTCCTTTCAAATATGAACTTGTAAACTTAGCTAATGCTCAGAATTCTTAAACAGTGACGGTTATGTTTAACGGTCTGATTATTTCTGTGTACAGATAGCCTCTTTTTTTCCAACAAAACCAGCTATTTTTTGTAACCAATACTTCGCCCGTTATGTAAGATCGCAAACACATATTTTCTGTTTTGTTGCTAATAAACTGTCGATAATCCATGTTTTGACGGTAGTTAACCTAGCTACTATATCCCACCCACCAACACCCTTCGCACCATGAGACTAGAAGGACACCTTTGAGCTAGATAGCTTTTAACAGATAAAATTACTGAACACCAAAAGAAAACTTATGATATTGACGTCAGCTGATCTTGTATAACTTACAGTTTATGAGACTAATTAGCCAGCTTCATTTTTACACACTCCATTGGTGAGGTAGCTGGCTAGCAAACGGGTTTCGTAGTTAGCGAGCTAGCTTAGCTAAATCAGCTAACAGTTAACTGAGTTATTTCCATCCCCCTGTCAACTTAAGACATCTGAAGAACAGATGTTTTACATACGCCTGTTCACTTTTAATATTGTTTGACAGTTATCAGGGTTAGCTGACATTTAAATACGTTGAGTTACTACTTTAACTGGCCTTCTTCGCTGCTGGCTCTCTGGTGAACTGACGAGATAAGGTCCAACTAGCGAGTTTCAACTTGGGGCGATTGGCTTGTGGCGCATTCAAAATCTAAAAATTATCCAAATATTGTGGTTTGTGATTTTCTACATTGAATTACACATTTAAGATTAATTTGGTAAAACAATTTGTGAGAAACAATTAGTCGGTATGAAACTTCTCTTTCAACGGCTCTGGGCTTACAAAAAATGTCAGGGTCAGAGAATCAGGCGGGTTTTCGTGGAATACAGGTGGGAAAAACACGCAGCAGGTGCCAAATTCGCCACAGACACAGAGCAATCATTAACATCGTCCACATCTGCTGAAGTATATGAACTGGGCAGCCTGCGAAATATTAAGCGAGTGACAAACTTCGTGAGATTTAATCACGAGTTTGCGTTGTGTTATATGCGAAATAGGGATGGGCGAAGCGATACCGAAGCATCGATACTTGCGATCCTGACGTTTCTTTTTGAGAATCAATCCTCACATCAATATTGTAGAAAATTATTGTGTACGATAGAAACTACTTCTCCTTCCGCTGTCTCTCTCTGCTCCTCATACGCACCCAGTCACAGAATAAGACAGAATGAATCTTGGCACAAGTGCTGCTCTCGCTTCATCGTATAAATAAAGCTTAGTATCGTTTGGAGTTGTTTCACTCAACTAAACAGCAATAAAGCAAAATGTGATGTGTGTGAAAAGTCTGTTGATTGGTTACAGAGGAGACCATCAGAAGAGCGGGAGGGAACGCAGACAAATACCCACATCTGAGTGAGGCAAAGCTCTCTTGAAGCGCTTCAGAAAGGCAGGCATTATCCAGGTGTATTGTGAAAATATGAGGTAATTTTAATCATTTCAGTGTCAGGCTTATGGATAGACGTATGTAGTCTTAGATTGGACAAATTTCCAGTGTCTGAATTCAGTATATCAATTTTGTTTGTTCTAAAACATACATTATATCTTATAAAATGTTCGTTTTCAAGCATCCTGCCTAAGAAAGTAAGAAGTCAAGCTAAATGTATGTGTTTGTAGAAGTCAGAGCAGCTCTTCTTATAGTATTTCTTTTTTTTTAAAGAGACTTTTATATGATAGATTTCACTTAAGGGTATTTTATTAGCAGTTATCAGTTGACATGATGAAGATTAACTCCTGAAAAGAGTAATGATAAGTGTAACTGTCTCTCAGACAGTTTCAAGGAGTTGTTTGTTCATAATTTAATGTCATAAGTTCATGAATATTTGAGTTCATGCAGCTTTAAAAGGTGATTAAAAATGTAATAAATAAGATGTTTAAAAAAGGTAATACTGATATAAAATTTGTCTAAAAAGGCATAACCTTAAAATTCTGTTTGGTTAAAGTTTTGTGATTATTGTATGGGATTTTATTTTGATAAAAAAAGTGTAACCAAGTCACATGACCAGAGTTCATTAAAAAAGCTGACTGACTGTAGCATTATGGGTTATAGCCAACATGGATGCAGAGTAAAGACACACAGCCCCAAAATAATACTATTCTACATGTGGTCCAAGAGGCGCGCACACGGTACTGTCTTTAATTGTTTGTATTGTGTATAATGTTGTTGATGGACTATGAGAAATGTTCTCAGTGATTTTATTTGTTTAAGTACATTTCTGTTGTGCTAACTTATCGGGGCTTGTTTATCGGTGGAATCTACCTTTGAGAGACTTAAAAGGGACTAAGATGTATACTTTAAAACCTTTGTCTGTATTTTCTTGTAGTTTTCACGGTGTCTTTTGAAGAGAGAGAGAGAGATAGAGAGAGAAATAAAACTTCAATGACATCAGTACGATGCGTGGCCGTCATTTCATTGGACCTGTGTAGCTACAGTGAAAACGTACCGCCATCGCGGCTGAGAGTTCAAGTAAGGAGCGGCGCGTGTCCGGGAAAAAGAGAGAAGGAAGCACGTTCCCTTGGGCAGCGTCAGGCAACGTTTACCCAGAGAAATTGGAGAAGAGGTTTGCCAATTCCCGGGAGGAAAAGGGAGAGTCTGCTGCCGACACGTTGGGTCCAGAGTATCGTGACTTAACCAACAGAGAGCGGCGTGTACCAGCGTGGGCTACAGCTCTGCAAATATCCTCACTACGGGCTACAGAGTGCAGTGGCTGTTTCGCTCCGTTGCTGTCATCAAGGAGAAGAGTGTGGCTCCACAAACGGCGTCAGGTTTGACTGCGCTACGTCTACAGCTTAATGGACATTCGTAAAGTTGAGAAACACTAACAATTAAAATCACAAAGTGTTCATGTTGAAAAAGGAGGTTAGAGTTACTTATAGGTGATATTCACACTAAAGTAGAAATACAGCAAATAGTAATGATGGAGCCTACCTCCGCCACTTCAAGCACAGTTGAACCCAGGAAATCTTCAAGGAGAGAAAGTTAACCCCAAAGATGCTGGAACTTAAGCAGCAAGAAGCTTCTCAGAAAGAGAGTAAATTCATTAAGCTTTATGAAAGCTGGAAAGAACAAGCTAGAGCTACACGCACCAAACTTAAAGATGAGTGCTTGGACCAAGACTTAGGTGACATGATGGATGCTGTTGAAGAACTGGAGACACAAGTGAAGGATGTGTATGAGAATATACGATCTCAATCAGCACCTTCTACTGAGATTAGGAGAAAGATGGATTCCTGCGCAGCAGTAACATCAGATTTGATGGGGCTAATGAAAGTACGTATGAGTGAAGTGGGGCAAGAGGAGTTTGATGCTAAGGCAGAAAATGCAAGACTTCATATGGTGCTAGACAGAGAGTATGCCCAGTCAATATTTGGGACTACACTCTCCAAGTCCACTGTTCACAGCCATCACCTAAGCTGTTTATCAGAACAGCAAAGCATCACAGCGAAAAGAGCAGAGTGCGCTGCACAGTTTGCTGCAAAGCAGGCTGAAATTGAGATGGAGGGGACTATTGCTGCACAGAAGCAAGAACTTAAAAGACTGGAAAATCTGAGAGATCTTCAAGTAATAGCTGCAAAGCTAAAGGCATATTCTGAAGCTGATTCAGGTGAGGCCCTGGATGAAAGTAGAACAGCACGCAGTGAGGTGGCCAACTGTCCTCCAGTATTCTGTGAAGAAATTAAAAGGGAACAGACATGTAAGAACAATAACAGTGAAAAAACAAACAGTACTAGCAATGATGCATCTTTAGTGCAAGCCCTACATGATACAATGGCTCTCACCAGACTTCCTGCACCTGAGCCCACAGTCTTCTCAGGAACCCACTTAGGTTCTTAGAGTGGAGTGCAAGTTTCAAGGCATTGATAGAACGGCGATGCACAAACCCAGCTGACAGGTTGTTCTATCTGCAAAAATATATCAGTGGTGAGGCACAATCGGTGTTGGAAGGAAGCTTCTACAGGAAAGATGAAGAAGCCTACCACCAAGCATGGGAGGCTTTGAATGCTCGCTATGGCCACCCTTTTGTAATCCAGCGTGCATTTAGAGAAAAACTGAATAACTGGCCAAAGATTGGGTCAAGGGAGCGGTTAAACTAAGACAATTCAGTGATTTTCTGACAGCCTGCAGTAATGCTATGCCACACATCCAAGGGCTTCAGGTGTTAAATGACTGTGAAGAGAATCAAAGATGCTCCAAAAACTCCCTGATTGGATAACCTCTCGCTGGAATCGTCATGTCACAAAGCAGCTGCGACAAAGAGAGGAATACCTAATTTTAAGGAGTTTACTGTTTTTGTGGCTCAAGAGGCAGAAATTGTATGCAATCCTGTAACATCCCTCCATGCTTTAAAGTCTACTGAAGAAAAGACGTTTAGAGACATAAAGAAGCCAAAGGCTAATGCATTCATTACAAATGTGAAAACATCAGATAAATCAAACACAGTGATGAGAAAATACAGTGCTGTGGAGAACAGCTCAAAAGACTATAATGGATCCATGAAAGTAAATGCTTCCTTTTCATCTTTAAACCCAGCAACATGCGTGTGCTGTGGGAAAGCCACTCCATCCACAAATGTCAGCAGTTTGCCAATAAACTTGTGGAGGACAAGAGAAGGTTCATATTGGACAATAGCCTGTGCTTTGGCTGTCTTAGAAGAGGACACAATGCAAGAGACTGCAAGAGCAAATCTACTTGTGGCATATGTAAGAAACATCATCCAACACCACTTCATGAAGACCGTCCTGCTGCTGCAACAGACACAACTTCTCATGTTAAGCAGAAGAGAACACATCTTCCCTTTCTTGCTGTGTAGACAGAGGCGATGGTGGGAGCACATCCATGATAGTGCCTGTATGGATTTCTTCAACTAACATGCCTGAATTAGAGACCTTAGTGTATGCCCTACTAGATACACAGAGTAGTAACACCTTTGTAGATCAAGAGGTATGTAGGAAGATGGGGGCAAGATCAGAGCCAGTCAAGTTAAAGCTTACCACTATGATGGGAAAAGATTCCATCGTCCAGAGTGAAAGAGTTAGTGGGCTTAGAGTCAGAGGGTTTACCTCACAAAGCTTTATCAACTTGCCACCTGCTTATACCAGAGACTTCATACCACTTGAGCGTTCCCACATCCCTATCCCTAAAACTGCAAAGAGGTGGAAACATCTGAACAGCATAGCACAGGAAATACCAGAGCTGATGGATTGTGAAGTTGGACTCTAATAGGCTATGATTGCTCAAGAGCATTGGCACCACGACAAATCATCACAGGGGGTGACAATGAGCCATATGGCATTGAGACTGACCTGGGTTGGAGTATTGTTGGCAGCTCACCAGGGATTGCAAATTTAACAGAAGTGACAGGTCTGTGTCACCGTGTATCTGTCAAAGAACTTCCATCATTGACACCAGCCACTGTCATCAAGGCCCTTGAGTCAGACTTCAGAGATACAAACTATGGGGAAAAGTGCATATCACAAGATGACATACTGTTCATGCAACTACTGAACGAAAGCATACATCAGAATGCAGATGGACACCTGGAAATGCCACTCCCCTTTAAGACACGTCCTCAACTGCCAGAAAATAAGAGGCTGGCTTTAATCCGGTTGAAACACCTTAAAGGAAACTTGAGAAAAATCCCAAATTTAAAGACGACTATGTTAAATTTATGGAAGGTGTCTTCAAGGATGGTGAAGCAGAGAGAGCTGAAGATCAACCCAAAACAGGAAATGTGTGGTATATTCCTCACCAAGGGTTTATCACCCTAGAAAGCCTGAAAAATTAGGGTTGTGTTTGACTGCTCTGCTAAGTATGATGGCACTGCTCTAAACGATCACTTGCTAGCTGGACCTGATCTCACAAATGGGCTGACAGGAGTGCTCTGCAGATTCCGCAAACACTCAATTGCAGTCATCTGTGATGTAGAAAAAATGTTCCACAGGTTCCATGTGAGCCAAGAGGACAGAGATTACTTACGGTTCCTGTGGTGGGAAAAGGTGATACACATTCAGAGCCAAAAGAATATCGCATGAAGGTTCATCTATTTGGAGCAGCATCCTCACCTGGCTGCGCTAATTATGGAATGAAGTATCTTGCAAGCCAAAATGAACAGGAGTATCCTGCAGCAGCAAACTTCATCAGAAAGAATTTCTATGTTGACGATGGCCTTATCAGTGTAGAATCTGTGGACACAGCCATCAAACTAGTGAGAGAAGCACAAAATGTGTGTAAAAAGGGGAGATTACATCTCCACAAGTTTATCTCAAACAACAGAGAGGTCTTGAATTCAATTCCCAACAGTGAAAGAGCAAGAGGAGTTCAAGATGTGGATCTCAGTTATGATGAGTTCCCAGTCCAGACTGTGTTGGGAGTAAAGTGGAGTGTGAACAGTGACACCTTCTCCTTTAAGGTCACTCTTGATGAGAAACCAGCAACACGGCGGGGAATTCTCTCCACTGTAGCCTCTGTGTTTGACCCTCTAGGCTTTCTGGCACCCTTTCTCCTACAGGGAAAGAGAATACTACAGGAAATGTGTAAAAGGGGATTGGTTGGGACGAACCACTGCCTGAAGAACTAAAGCCACGATGGGAGAGCTGGCTTGGCGATCTAGAGAATCTGCAAAAACTCCAGATTTCAAGATGCTTTGCTCCTGAACACCTAGGGAAAATCCAAAGAATTGAGCTGCATCACTTTTCAGATGCGAGTTGCCATGGGTATGGTCAGTGCTCATATATCAGAATGCTGAGTGAAAGCAAAGTGCATTGCTCCTTAGTCATAGGTAAGGCAAGGGTTGCACCCACAAAGGTTGTAACCATACCAAGGCTGGAGTTAACGGCTGCAGTTGTCTCCTCAGCAGTCAGCGGTATGCTAAAGGAAGAGCTGGAGCTCAAGATTGACCAAGAGTATTTTTGGACAGATTCCCAGGTGGTTTTAGGCTACATCAATAATGAAGCCCGAAGGTTTCATGTTTTCGTGGCAAATCGAGTTCAAAGAATCAGAGAAGCATCTGATCCAGCACGGTGGCACTACATCGACACTAACCAAAATCCAGCGGATCACGCTTCCAGAGGCCTTAAGGTGGCAGAGCTGATTGATTCGAATTGGTTTACTGGACCCCAATTTCTATGGGAAAAAGAGATTGTCACACCAAAATTAACTGCAGAGCTTCTGGTGGGCGATCCTGAAGTTAAGACAGTACAAGTACTACAAACAAAAGTAGTAAGAGAGGAAAATTTCTTGGAGAGACTTAAACGGTTCTCAAAATGGCATACAGGACTGAATGTTGTTGCTCGAATCCAGCAACTAGCAAAGGGAGCCAAAACAGGAAAACCCATAAATGTTGAAGACAGAAGAAAAGCCAGTCTTGTGCTTGTAAAATTGGCACAAAAAGACGCCTTCAAAGAGGAAATGCAAATGCTGAGTCATGGCAAACTGCCACATAGCCATCCATTGTTCCAACTTGACCCAGTATTGCAAGATGGCATTCTCAGGGTGGGAGGGCGACTTAAGAAAGCTTCCTTACCTCTTGACTTGAGGCATCCAGTAATCCTACCGAGAGAGGGTGTGGTCACACGTCTTATCTTGGATTACTGCCATGAGAAAACTCAGCACCAAGGCAGAGGACAAACCCTTAATGAATTGAGAGCAAATGGTTTCTGGGTTGTTGGTGGCAGCAAGGTTGTGGCAAACTACATCAGACAATGTGTTACCTGCAGGAGAGCTCGCAGGCCAGCAGAAACACAAAAGATGGGAGATCTGCCTGCTGACCGTGTTGATCCCTCACCACCATTCACTTACTGTGGGATGGATTGTTTTGGACCATTTCACACTAAGCAAGGTCGTAAAGAGTATAAGAGATATGGTCTCATATTCACTTGCTTATCTTCAAGGGCAATCCACATTGAAATATTGGAAGATCTAACAACTGATGCATTCATAAATGCCTTACGGTGTTTTATAGCTATCCGTGGGCCTGTAAGACAAATCAGATCAGATCAAGGGACAAACTTTGTTGGGGCGAAAGGTGAACTGACAAAGGCCTTAAAAGAAATGGACAAGGAGAAATTGACTGCTTACCTGGCGAAAAACAATGTGACTTCACCATGAACGTACCTGATGCCAGTCACATGGGAGGTGTTTGGGAACGGCAGATAAGGACAGTTAGAAGTGTACTAAGCTGGGTGATCTCACAGAGTGCGGGAAGATTAGATGATGCTTCTTTAAGAACATTTTTCTACGAAGCAATGTCAATTGTAAATAGCCGTCCACTCACCACTAACAGCATCAGTGATCCCAAAGGCCTAGAGCCACTTACCCCAAATCATCTACTCACCATGAAAACTTCTGTCCCACTGCCTCCACCAGGAAAATTTGTAGCAGAAGATGTGTATGCCAGGAAAAGATGGCGAAGAGTACAATATCTCACAGAGCAATTCTGGAGTAGGTGGAGAAGGGAATATCTAGCAAACATCACCCTCAGACAACGCTGGCACTCTCCGAGACGAAATGTGAAGATTGGAGATGTTGTCATTATGAAGGAGGAAGGAGTTCCTCGCAATGAATGGAGACTTGGAAGAGTAATTAATGTTTATGAGGATGAAGATGGACTGGTGCGAAGAGCCACAGTACAACTAGGAAATAGGAAGTTAGGAAACAGCATCAGCAACTTACTAATCCATCCATTCTTGAACGTCCTATTCATAAATTAGTTGTAATTGTAGAAAACAACTAAATTGTGTTCTAGTGGAACTAATCTCTAAACACCTGAGGAGACTTTAAAAGTATCAGTTCTGACCTTAGAGTTTGTTACAGACACCCACTACTTGGTTCTGGAAATTACTAGATTTATTCAAATATTGAATAGAGGTTATCATAAATCATAGTAATTTGGTGGGAGTGTAACTGTCTCTCAGACAGTTTCAAGGAGTTGTTTGTTCATAATTTAATGTCATAAGTTCATGAATATTTGAGTTCATGCAGCTTTAAAAGGTGATTAAAAATGTAATAAATAAGATGTTTAAAAGGTAATACTGATATAAAATTTGTCTAAAAAGGCATAACCTTAAAATTCTGTTTGGTTAAAGTTTTGTGATTATTGTATGGGATTTTATTTTGATAAAAAGTGTAACCAAGTCACATGACCAGAGTTCATTAAAAGCTGACTGACTGTAGCATTATGGGTTATAGCCAACATGGATGCAGAGTAAAGACACACAGCCCCAAAATAATACTATTCTACATGTGGTCCAAGAGGCGCACACGGTACTGTCTTTAATTGTTTGTATTGTGTATAATGTTGTTGATGGACTATGAGAAATGTTCTCAGTGATTTTATTTGTTTAAGTACATTTCTGTTGTGCTAACTTATCGGGGCTTGTTTATCGGTGGAATCTACCTTTGAGAGACTTAAAAGGGACTAAGATGTATACTTTAAAACCTTTGTCTGTATTTTCTTGTAGTTTTCACGGTGTCTTTTGAAGAGAGAGAGAGAGATAGAGAGAGAAATAAAACTTCAATGACATCAGTACGATGCGTGGCCGTCATTTCATTGGACCTGTGTAGCTACAATAAGATTAAACATTGTTGAACAACTGAATATGTGTCTTATAATTGCTGTGATTAAACAGAAAACAAAGAGTCTGATCTTTGGCAGCTTATTTAATACTAATACAAAGGCTTTAAAATATATGAATAAAAAGACAAATGTTTTTTGGGATTTATATGTAAATGACTCTCTCCACATAAATATTTTTCAATGCACATAAACATATGAAACATTGACTCTTATTAAATTTATTTTTCAACAGGTTCCTCGAAATTGTAGTAGGTTAGTTAAAAGTAAAAATGTTAAGGTGTTATATATATATATACTGCATTCAGTAATATTGAGACTGATTTGACTCCATCCCATTGCCCTCAACTATGATAAATTACATGGCATTCATCATATAACTGGAGTCATTTTTGAGTCTCTATACAGATGTGAACCGGGAGCCACTAGATATAAATTACATATTGTACTACTGAAATAGCAGTATTGACTTAAGTTGGACTGAATCATGTTGCTGTTAGGGAGAGGCATCCTTTGGTGTGGGTGGTCACAGTCTGACCCAGCATGCTGCAGCATTTGCTCTGAATATCCGTGAGAGATGTTACTTATCTATGTTACTTATACTTATAGGTATTGCACAAACAGTTCTGCCTCTCTTGTATTATATTGTGTGTATGATTTTACTTTAATACATCCTGTACTTGCAGTTACAGAGAAAATCCTGTAGATACAATGATTTTTGTACTGGTATACAAGAGCAGTAAGAACAGTAAAACAACATCTGAGACAGTGTTTCAATATTTCCAGCACAGTGCCCAACACACACACAATCCAGAACAGTGCACAACACACACACACTCACACATAATCTAGCACAGGACACAACACGCGCACACTCACAAACACATACACACAATTCTGCACAGTGCACAATGCATGCACCCCACCCCCCACACACACACACAAATCCAGCACAGTATACAAAACACACACACACACAAAACCCTGCAAAGTGCAAGACACACAGACACGCATACAACCCTGCACTGTGTACACCACACACACAATCCAGCATAGTCCACAACACAAACAATCCAGCACAGTGCACAACACACACACTCTCACAATCCAGCATAGTCCACAACACACACACAATCCAGCACAGTATACAACACACACACACACACACACACACACACACAAATCCTGCAAAGTGCATATCACACAAACACATTCACACACACAATCCAGCACAGTACACAACATACACACACACACAATCCAGCACAGTGCACAACACACTCACATACGCACAGTCCAGCACAGTATAAAACACACACACACACAATCCAGCACAGAGCACAACACACACACTCTCACAATCCAGCATAGTCCACAACACACACACACAATCCAGCACAGTATACAACACACACACACACGCACAAAATCCTGGAAAGTGCACGACACACATACACAATCCTGCAAAGTGCATAGTACGCTCACACACACACAATCCGGCACAGTTCACAACACACACACAATCATTCACAGTATACAACACACACACACACAATCTAGCACAGTGCACAACACACTCACATGCACAGTCCAGCACAGTATAAAACACACACACAATCCAACACAGTGCATGACACACACACGCACAATCCAGCACAGTGCAAGACACACAGACACACATACAATCCTGCACTGTACACACAACACACACACACACAATCCAGCATAGTCCACAACACACCCACACACACAATCCAGCACAATGCACAACACACACATAATCTAGCACAGAGCACAACACACACAATCCAGCACAGTACACAACATACACACGCCATCCAGTGCTGTCACAGCACACACAACCTGCCCAGTTTATGTGCTTCTTATGTGTTTCCATAGAAGCATCTCTTAGACTGTCACATCAGGCTTTCTGACTCACATTCTACACACAAATTTAAATAAATCATTGGTGTGTTCCTCTCTGTTCCTCCCTCTCAATATACAATTTCAATTTAAATGCTTTATTGTCTTGGAATTATTTAAATATGTTTATTTCCTCCTCTTGTCTCTCACCTCCTCCTTCTTAATTCTCCTCCTCTTCTCAATTCAGTTAAGTTATGCTTGTATTAATGACAGGAATACCACAGTAAATGCAGGACATGTAAAGAATAGCATTTAATAAGTAAAATGAATCTTCAAATACCACAGAAATAAAAACACTGTAATGACCATAACAAAGAAAATTTTAGTAACATTAATTTTTATTTTTAAACTCTCATCACTGTCTTTTGCCCTTCCCTCTTGCACAGGTTAATGCCACATTACACACCTATTTTGTCTCTAAGTGTTTGCCTCTAGGAGAGCATTTCAGTCAGGGGGTGCATGTAGATGTGAGTATCGAGATCACTCCTCTTGGCACATGTGGATGTAAGTATTGAGCTCACTCCTCAAGGCACATGTATCAAGAGAAATCTATCTCTAGTTGTCTTCAGCTTCTGTACCAGCACCCCACCTGTTGCTCTCACCTGCCTGGGACAACTCCAGCTTGGCTTTGATGTGCTCCAGCAATAGGATGACAGGACAGTTGGTGTTGACCAGGAACTGCTCATGATCTGCAGAGGAAGGGGTGGCAGTGTAGTATAACACTTAGAGAGCTGCACTTATAACTCAGAGGTCGCACATTCAGTTTCCAGATAGGGCACGGCTGTCAAACAACTGAACAAGACACCTACACTTCCTAACTGAAATATCCAGCTGTAGAAATGGAAGATAAAAAAAGTTACCCAATTGTAAGTGCCTAATTGTATTGCAATGTATGTCATGAGATCACAGGTTCAATTCCAAAGCTGGAGGAACTGTTGTTGGGCCCTTAAGTGAAGTACTGACAACATATTTTAAAATGTGTGAGGTGTGTAAGTTACTCTGGATAAGTGCAATAAATGCCTGTATGTAATGTGAATGAGAGAAGCCCGACAATGGAAACCTGGAAATCATTAGCTCCAGATACACAGCAGCTCCCAACTCAAGAGACATGTTCAGTTTCGCGGCACACACTTGTATAAAAGTTATTATAAGGCTGCCCCCTAGAGGCTCAGGTTGTTAAATGCACTCACCTCTTATTCAGACTGAGCTCTACAGCCTAAAAGTTCAGAGCTCACAAAACTGAGGCTTCCTGCAGCAACAAAGGGCAGTGCAATAAAGGAGATTTGAACAAATAATTGATTTGTGGATATGGGGTGCAAAATCTTTTGATTGTTTTCAACAACTCAATGACTGACAGCTCATTATAGCCTCAGCCACTGCAGAATTAATGAAACCTCACATTCCATCATGTTCACAGACCCCCACGGTCCCAAGTTCCAAAAGCAGTGCTTTGTAAACTCCATCATGAGGGGACCCCTGTGTATTCTGGATTTTCCTTACAGCCAATGGTTTTGTTTCTGTGACCAAGTGTCCATACAGTCACCAGGTAGGACCTAAATGATTTTACCTGTCAGTCTAAAACTGATTCAAAAACGTAACTTCCTTCAAAAAGACTTATTTGCTATAAACCTCAATAAAAGATTGAAAGAATCAGTTTGTCTAACTCAAATAAAAGGCATAGGATGTTAATATGGGAAATTTATACTTCAGCACTTTTTGGGTTAAAAGCGGGAGCTGCAGAAGAGTGGGGAGAATGGGGAAAGAGTGAAAGAGTTCTTGACATGAGCACACTATTTTGAAACTAATACTAGTTTTCTAAACATTCTTACGCTAATTATTTGGCAAACTATTCTCACATTACCTTATTGCCAAGTTTCTCTTCAGGGCTGCCCCCTGTGGCTCTTTTCTGATTGGTCTGCATGACAGTCACACTGACACTTCTTTACTGACAGCCCTACCCTAGCAACAGGAATAGCCAGGGATGAAACATGTACCAGAAGCCATTCATTTCCAATGAAACTTTCCTTTAACAAATAGAAAAAATAACATAAAACATGGTATTCCAATGGCAACAGCATTCAATATTACATCCACTTTTTTCAGTGACAGTGGTTCAATTTGAACTGATCATTGTTTTCTTTTCAACATCATAATTGATATTTCCTTCAGTTTGATGATCAAAAGTTGGCGTCCATTTAAAAATCATCACTGTAAGTTGCCCTCAGTTTCCACTTTTCACAGTATGCCTGCACAGAAAATAGAATAAACAGGCAACTCAGTTTAGTGCACTGAATACACCAGGTTCT
The DNA here is from genome assembly GCA_022829145.1 of Albula goreensis. NCBI lineage: Eukaryota > Metazoa > Chordata > Actinopteri > Albuliformes > Albulidae > Albula > Albula goreensis. The sequence goes on from CM040744.1 coordinate 29,377, forward strand.
GTCTGCCTTCTCACACACAAACATTCAAATTACCGGAATCTTCTGAATTGTGTGAGTCCAGCACAGTTTCAGTGGCTGTTTGGAATCACCACAATCTGCTGTTACAACCTGGACCATTTGGTTAATGTACTATCTGTGGTATTAACATGTTAGAGGGCTGCAGGCCAGCACTAGGGTGCTCCAGCCCAAATGGGGTGTGCTGTCTATATGGGCTGTGCTGGTTGAGGGTCCCAGGCATCATTTGCAGAATTTGTTCAGTTAGGAAGCGCAGATGGAAAACTCAGCGGAGACCCACAGCCTGATCCATGAAGTTGGCAAAGTCCGCCCAGGCAGAAAGGGTGTGACGACTGAGAGGTCCGTCGTCCTCTGAGTCCGAGTCAAAGTGCTGCTGGTTGAATGGGGATTGGGTGGAGGGAGAGAGAAAGAAAGACCCTGAGTTGGGAGTCAGACATTTCACAGAGACCTCTGCAGGACTGTTCCTGCATTACACAAAGAAAAAACTAATAAACTGATGAAAATGCCAACAGAATATTAATGTATTATTTAAATCCCCTAACAACATAAGAGTATACATACACCATGCTGAATAAAAACTCTTAGTTTTTTTTTTTTTTTTTACAATTATACTGCATGAACTTAAATTCTTCCAGTATTGCCTAAAACAATATGTTCTGTCCTTGTTGTGTGTCCCTTTGCCTAACTTGACAGACAGCTAACAGCTTCAATGAATTCCAGACGCCAAAGTAAAGTTCAAACTTTTTACTTTGTCCGTAATTCAATGAATGATTCTTTCTTGTAAAACTGAAAATAAACAAAAGTGCATATTACATATGATGTTGTATTAACAGCTTAGTAACCAGCCTCGTACGGCTAGCTTGCATGAACTTACATTAAATGCATGAACGAATGAGTATGCTGTTCACAGATATTACTTTCGACACTAAGTTGACTGTAAACATTGTAAATACAATTTTTATATGAACACTCACAAGCAAAGGCTCTCCAAGGCAGAAACGTTTTGAGGAGAGATGTCCAACATGTAACAGCATGCAATACAGCGTGGAATACCATATAGGACACAAGTGACTTCCTTGTGTAGGCGACTTATGACACTTAATGCGGTGAGAACACCGCCAAAACAAAAGTACTTTCATTATGACAATTAAAAGGTGTCAAAAGGCAGAAAGAAATGTATGCATGCCACAACACAAGTGCACGAGACAGCAGGACAGCGCAAGAGAAACAGAATCTATTGAAACGACTATTTTAGTTCAGCTGGTTGGGGACATAATTACTGTAAATGACTGTATTTTCTCATTTCTTGTATTAAATTATGCCTTCCCATAACAAGTTAAACGAACAACTGCTAATATTGCCGTTAAAACGGCTCACAAATACGGACTCATGCTTTGGGTATCTACGGAAATGCAACATCACATCAGGTAGCCAACCGGCCGGTTGTTCGTGACAGCTACATAAAATGTGGGTGCGGATTTACAGGTTGTTAAAAACGACTCAACAAGTTAGCTTTACCAACCAGCAAGTGCATAAATACTGCATGACTGATTACCGTGAGAACGGAGGCAGAGAGAAACAGCTGTGGTTACCGCTACCAATGCAGCTACAAGGTCATGGTAATGTTTTAAAAACGTGTCCCTACGATAGTCATTGGTCAATTTAATTTAAATGATCGCCTCATTGTTATTTTGTATTTTTTGCCTGAAAGCAATGTCAGATTGTTCATGGACTGCCTTCATAAACAGAGGCAAACCTGTTCATGAGCTGGTTTGCAATGTTAAGTAGCTGGCTAGCTAACGAAATACTCGGAGAACATTTTCGTCGTTGGTGACGGTACACTTATTAAGATGGATCTTTACTCGAGGGCAAACGAAGACTCAACGAAACAAAAGACTTGTGTAATTATGGAAAGTTTTGACACAGCCAAGCCATTCTGCCAAGACTGTCGTATGTAGCGATAACGGTGTCAGAACAAGCTGTCTGCTTTCCGCTGCGTAAAAGTTTGAAATGGTGGGTTTGTACAAACTGTGACATCACAGAGGTTGTGAAAAATTTCTGCTACCAATAAGACCTCTGTGACGCCAACAGAAAATATGTATAAAAGTGAGGAAACGCTGCAATAACTAACGTGGGAAACACAGGTAAGTAGGACAGAAAGCAGAACTTCGGCTGGAGAAGGTAAGGGAAGTTTGGTTCTATCATTAATTTGGGAAGAAACTAGGCTCGTGGCATAGTTAAAGTCGGGGTAAAAAAAAAAAAGACACCCCTTTAAGATGCATTTGAATGTCTTAAAATTGATTTTCTTTTTAAATGTGTTATTTTGTTGCCTTCTAAGCTGCAGAGAGGGCAAGGAAAGTTTGGCTAAACCATTAATTCGGGTAGAAACTACAGTGGCAGTAATCTCTTCAAGTTTGAAGACTGAAAAAGGATTTCTAATAGGCAAATTTCTAATAGACTTGTGTCATGATTGAAGGTTTTTACATAGCCAAGCCATTTTGTTAAAACTGTTGTATGTAATGGTGTCAGAATAACCTCTCTGCTTTCTGCTCTGTAAGAGTTTGAAATGGTAAGTATTCAGGAACTGTGACATCACAGTTTCCGGGGCAACATGGAAAACTCAGGTAAGTAAAGGGTAACTTCGGCTGCAAGAGGGTAAGGCAGGTTTTTCTTTATCATTAATTGGGGAAGAAATTACACTCCAGGCATACTTTAAGCCGGAGCAAAAAAGACAACCCACGTAGCTGGGCTTGAAATTAAGTCGCTGAATGTGACTGCCAAGATTCAGGGGGTGGGGGGTCAGAAACAGAGGCCTCATGGTACCTTAAGTTCCATCGCAGAGGCCATTGAGCTCGAAAGATTTGCAGAGCCTCCAGAATTATGCCCGCTGGAAACAGCTGTGGCAGATAAGAAGGAGGAAGAGGAGGAGTTTGAGCTTGTCAATTTTGGACAAAAAGGTTTTTCTTTATCATTAATTGGGGAAGAAACTTGACTCCTGGCATACTTTAAGCTGGAGCAAAAAAGACAACCCACGTAGTTGGGCTTGAAATAAAGTCGCTGAATGTGACTGCCAAGCTTTGGGGGGTTGGGGGTCAGAAACGGAGGCCTCATGGTACCTTAAGTTCCATCGCAGAAGCCATTGAGATAGAAAGATTTGCTGAGCCTCCAGAATTATGCCCGCTGGAAACAGCTGTGGCAAATGACAATGAGGAAGAGGAGGAGTTTGAGCTAGTTGCGCATGATGTGTAAATCGTAATATTTGTTTATATTTTAATTTTAATATGGTTATTTCTGGTCCTTTTCCAGGTTTCTCCTTCCTACAGGATGATCAGGCCTATTTGCTCTTAAAGTTTTCACTTTTGTCGCCTTTTCAGGGGCAGGGAGGGAATTTTCCACCTTTTCTTCTTTACACCCAGCCAAAGTATAGCTAATTTGGCAAACTGCTACACTGGCTGATGTAAAGTTTTTGGTGGTTTTTCGCCCTCCCAAGAGCAAATATAAAGGGCTCAGGACAGCATATAATTGGCATCAAAGATGAAGTTAAGACTTTTCAAATAAAAGAAAATAATTGACCAAAATGTTTTTGTGAAGTGTGCTTAGTTGAAGTGGACTGGATTATCAAAACAAACAAATCAATAGATATTGTTTGAAAACTGTGTGACATTCTCGTCTTCAGTATGAGGAGAATGAGTCTTTGTGGGATGATTTCATTGCCAGTTTCTACAAGCCCTTACAACTTTCCCTCCAAGCATTCTGTTGTAGACCACCATTTTGATTGATCAGATTCTAAGAATCAAGTGGAAAATAAGTGTCAGGAGCATAAACATGATCTTTTATAAAACAAATCAGCTTATCTCCCCTTCCCGCAATAATCACTTAAGGTATCATGAGACACAACATGTTCCGAGAAACAGCTGGAAGCATTTCTGATGACTTTTTCTATCATGAATCGTAAATAAACATGACCTTACATCATTTTAAGACAAAAACAAATGACAAATTCAGGGGGCATCCTATTTTCTGCTTTATAGAGATTTGGAAGTGTTTTTGATGACTTTTTCTGTAATGAATCATAAATGCACATGATTTTACCTCATCTTACGATAAAAAATTGTAAATTAAGGATACATCCTATTCATTCATGTTTTAGAGGTCAGACAATATATAGTCCTATGTCTCAATTTTCAGTTAAAAAAAGAACACTTTTCCCATTTATCATTTTAATTTATACAGTAAAATTTAATTTATAAATTGCAAATTTAGGACGCATCCTATTTTTCCATGTTTTAGAGGCAAGACTGTAGTCTTGTGTCTTTTGTTGATTTTTGCTGAAAAACACTTTTCCCATTTTCTTCCCTTGGAAGAATTTCTGAAGACTTTTTCTATCATGAATCATAAATGTACATGATTTTACACCACGTTAAGATACAAAATAGCACATTTACAATAAATCTGATTTCTTCACTTTTTGGAGGTCAGACTACAGTCATGACTTTTCTTTATTTTCAGTCAAGAGCTTCACTTTCCTCATTTATGTCTCTTGGAACCATTTCTGGTGGCTTTTTTCTACCATTAATACTAAATGCACAGGATTTTCTGTTACTTTAAGACAAAAAGAGAAAAAGATCGAAGATAAGGGTGTTTCCTTGCTTCTGTGCCCTCCTACAAGTGGTGCACATCTACTGGGACACCACAGTGGATACTGATCAAGAAGCGCTCTGAGGACAGCGCAACTCCTGCTCACTTCAGTTGCTCCCTCCTTCTTCCACCATCAGTAATTTAGTGCTTATTATTTATTGTCATTATTTGCAACTATTTTGTATTTTGTCACGGTATTTTGTAATATGGTGAGTACCAAACAGAAAAGATCCAAAAGGGAGAACGCTGAGAAGTTCCTGGCATGCACTTCTGTCTCAGCTTCACACAGGGGCTCCACCTCCGCCCTTTGACACCACCGCCCCTTTTATAGGTTTTCCCAGGAGGCAAGCTCCACCCTGCCCCCTAGTGCATGAGGTGTGGTAGTGGAAGTGTGGTGTCTATGCTAAGGTGCATCCCTATCCGTAATAATCATCATAAACTGTTCATGTGAATACTTAATGGTGAATTTGGTGTGGTTGTGAGAGGGAAATAAAAGTATCTGAACCTAAGCTAGACTTTATTTATTATATTATAGAGTTTTAAAAGCTTAATCCATTTGTTCATTAACCCTGACAACACAGTTGGAAGTCTAATCTGTGAGGTCGTTCAAATGGGGAAGTACAGTTTTTAACATACAAAAAAAAAAACAGTATGTTACTAAAGATACAGAATATTGAATCACTTGTGGCAGCCATGTTATTTATCCGATCGTGTTCCAATTAATTTAGTACATGTCTATACCATAGTATAGTATAGAAGACCAAATTTCATATTGATTAAATATGAAAATATTACAATAATACGTTCTAATATATATGTATTATCATGTATATGTTATATTAAATATTAAAAATGGCATATGCATATTTCCTTTATTATGGTGTTAATTTGCATGTACTTTGTGGGCTTGCACCCTAAATGTTATTACAGTGAATCTGTGCATTGAATTCTTGATCGTCAGTCATTGAAATCCCACCTTAATGGTCAAAACTGAATCTAAAAACATATCTCCATTTAAGCAAAAGGAAAGAAAAACTTTTTTAACACTAAGGAAAATTACAAAACCAGTTGGAAAACATTTATTTCTACTGTTTGATATGATGGTGTTTGATGCCTTAAAAAGATTTGTGGCAGGTAAAATAAGCAAGTCGCATGTGAGTATTTAAGTGACATCAGAACTATGAACATTACAGGAAATTGCAAGGTAGTTGCTTTACGTACAAAAAATAATTACCACTTCCCAAGCCATACAGTTTCATATCAGAATTATAAATTTAAATGTAAATACAGACACACACAAAAATGTAAGGCACAGCAAATCCCAGACAGGTGTGCTCAGCGGGGCTTAAAGTATTTCAATAAATTATTAGTTTGTTTGCCCTTGGCTGCAGACGAATTTGCTTCTTTGGATGGACGGCTTCTGCCCTGCTTTTTTGCAGAGGGGATTTTCGCGACTGACTTCTGTTGCCTCCATTCTGAAAAGAACTCCCTCTGTACCTCAGCAGGGAGCTCGGAGAATACCGTGGGGTCGACATTAGGTGGGAAATCAAATGTGGTTGTCATTCCCGGCATTATTCTGTCCATGTGTTTTCCTCCTCCTGCGCTATCGTGGAATGAACAGTGCAGGCCACTTGGCTCCCCCTCATCATTCACCATCTGTGGAGTTGGCTGACTGTGTATATTTCTAACATCCTTAGAGTTCCATGTTGGATGGGTGAGTGAGTCTTCAAACTCACACTCAAGGTCCATCTGCAAGGGTGGGTGATTCTGGATTGTACAGGCCTGCCCTGCCTGGTCCTGGGCTGTACCAGTGTGTTCCTTTTGCTGAAGTGGACCAGGAGAGGTAGCTGGAGGTATGGCTGATGTCAGTTCCCTCTGGATGTAATCGGGAAGCTGTCGGAACACGGAAGGATCGACCCCTGGCGGGATCGGTGGCGTTTTCACTGTGTCACATACCACTTCTGGGGTCCAAAGCGTTGTGTCGCTGTCAGCTTGCGGAAGATGTGACTGCGCCTAAGGGGTGATATAAGTCATAAGGCACAAATATACATGCAGGGGCATTGTAAAAGCCATCATCACAGAGTAGGTTTTACTGACCTCAGGTCAAACCAGAGGGTCAGTAACAAAGAATCTGGAACAAGACTGGACATTGTGTCATCAAAAAAAAAAATATATATTTTACCAGTGAGTCTAATTTCATAGAGAAGAGTGAACAATGAATGAAACCGTAACAGCTCTCAAGCGATTTGACTCACCCGACACACAGGTTTCTCGGGTGACTGATGTGTGAAAAAGGACCCAATCGAGCCCAGTTTTGTGGAGCCCCTGGACTGCAGGTTACAGAAGCAGACACTTATCAGGGTGAGGTGGAAGGTCGTGTTCTGACCGATCAATTTTCTAAACAGCTTCATAGCGAGGCTGACAAGAAGGGCCTTCGCATCCTGACTTCCTGGTTTAAAACAAGAGAAAGGTTTTTAGCAGAAAATTTAATCAGTTCATGAAACATTTTTGTTCTCCTTACTTGATTGGACACTGCTCTTGCATTCTTATGAGTGTAAAATACATAAAATCACCCTTAGCAACAGACAGTAAAGAATTACTCTGTGGAGGAAAAAAAAAAAACTTTTTGCAAGGTAAGCAAATAATTTATAAATGTGCTTCATGAGTACCACCAACATTGTTTTTGTATCTTAATCAGGACCATAAATACGGTTCACAATTTAACACTTAAATTCTTAAATTTATGATAGATAATTTTGGATGATGACACACATTCATCCCATGAGTAATATTAACTACAGGACTGAGAATAATTTTTCTTCATTTCTTCTTACTCATTTATGGCAGGGGATTTATAGTGTGTTTTATAAAAAGCAGGTGTGTGAAGTGCCCAGTGGGTACCTGAGAAGATCTTCTTTCCAATGTGACTGGGGATTGGACACTGTCGGCTCTCCCTCTTTGTGGCCAATAAGCGCCTGACTGTCAGTCGAATCGTGCCAGGCTGCCTGCCATCTTTGTACATCCTGAGTTTACATCGAAAAATATATTTTACCATCAACAGGGAAGCTTTAATAGTGACAGACCAGAACAACCTGACCTTATAAACAGGAAAAGAACACAATTTAGGGTGGATTAATCATGAAACAGGAACTTCTGCGGAGAGAACAATGTGTTTATTGGTTCAAACAAACCAGTGATTTTCCATTACTCGTAGTTCAATGTACACGTTTGATTGCAAAAACAAACATGTTTAGGACTGCAATGTCTGCTGAATATTTCATGTTATATCCGGTACTGAATTCCTCTGTGTTCCCTATTATCTTTGGAGAAGGTGCATACAAATGTATTATTTTCTGTTCTATTTCCTGCTTTGCCTTCACGGATTGAAGTATTTTGACTAATACATGGAATTTCTTCAGTATGGAAAGGCTTGCAGTAGATGGAAAAAGAAGAGGAAAACCACTCACATTCAATGACTGATGATCTCAATGAGCCCTATTCTGACAGTCTTATGTACAATGCTATCTTAAGCTTATTCATGGCCTTGGCAAAGCCACTTCAATGGGGGATGCCCTTATGTGCTTATGGACGTTGCGCTTAGGTGCACTGGATGTCCCTATGCTTAAGTCATTAGGATGGATGAATGATCTCAATTAAAGATGGTGTGATTTTGGGCGTAACAAGCTATACACCGATCAGCACGTCATGTTTCATCGCCTTAACTAATGGATAGGCTTTGAGCCTTGGCTTGTTGCTATTTTAATGGTGCTGTGCCTTAAGTGGAAGACACAGTAGATTCACTGCAGAGGAAGGAGATCTGCTATTGTGCCAGGTGAAAGTCTGCGAGCAGAGAAACTGTAGAAACAGAAGGCAGCACTCCAATTAAGACGATCCTCATTTCCCATGATTTGACATTTCAAAATAAAAGCAATATTCACTGGACAATGTTTTGGAATTTTTCTCAATTAAATACACTATCCAGTTTGCTTGCCAGGCAATAGATATATGCAGATATTCGTCTGTTACAGCCAAGCAGGGTAAGTGTAACTTACATGGTCTTGTAATGATGTGGAACAAAAGTCATTTATAAAAAGTTCAGATATTTGATCCATGATCTTAAAGTTTTCTTAACAAAAATCTCTCAAATATATTTTAATACCATTCATTAAAATGTTTAAATTTTAATACAAGTCTCACATGTAACCCTTGTGTCTCAAGGTTTTTTTTTTTTGACTTTGCTGCCATCTCACAGTTGAGAAATTTAACAAGGGTTTGACAACAATGATATAAATAGCTTAAAGTGAATGTTCCATTTCTAAAAATAAGGAGGTCCAAGTTATCTCTAATTCTTTCTAAAACACTTTAACAATGTAATGCTTTTATTTTTATTCATGTTTGTATGCGTTCCCATGTATATAACAAGCAAGGTGTATACGTGTTGTATAGCAGCCTTTGTAGACACACATCAATATCTTTACGACATAGCACCCTGAAAACAGCGATAACAACTGTGAAAAGACGAGGTGTGGTTAATTTCCACAGTTGTCACATTGCCAACCTAATCAAATTTCTTGGAAGAAAGTCAAATTAATTTGTCTAGTGCCAACCTGATGTTGAATAGACAAACTCTATACATTGCAACTAAATGAGATGGTGTTTTAAAAGGATACTGCCTAAAGTATAAAGCAACTACCGTATTTATTTGTGTATAATACGCACTTGTGAATAATATGCACCCAAAACTATGGGCAGTGAAATCCTGGAAAAAATATCTCTCATGTATAATACGCACTGATGTTTCCTTTATATCATTTCAGGCTGTCAGATGTGGGGATTGCAGCGGCAGGCCATGTCACAATGTATGGGAAAAGGAATGCGTAGTCAGATTTATTATAATTTCTGAATAAAATACTGAATGAAATCATATTAGCGTCACTACCAGCAGTGTATGGAGAGTACATGGTAGCTTATGTGCAAAGATTGATGAATGCAATGTGGAACCAAATTTCACAAGCACGAGTTCGACCCGGAAACCATCAACTGTAAGCCGTTAGTAAGTTAGCAACATGCCATACTAAGCTTAGCTGAAACTGTTTGGCGTCTGACTGAGTCAGTCACACTATAGCGAGTGGAAGTCACACAGGAGCTTTTCTAAATTAACGAAAAGAAACCTAGCCTGCATTTGGGGTTTTTGTTGCTTTTTCCCCACTGTTGTACGGAACCGTGGTGGGAACCGAACTGTGACTTCCGTGTACCGTAACTGACTCAGTAACAGGTACTACTGTTACACCCTTAGTCATTACCAACTAAACCTGTTACACTGAAAAAGTTCACGCATCCTAAAATAAACAAAAAGCTAATTTGAAAGTTACCTTTTAATTTTACCGGTGTAAGTGTTACGTCCACCGTCACGAACGACAGTGCTGCTGTTGTCCTAATATTTTACGACAGTGTCGATGTACGTGTCCAATTTAAGTTGCCTGTAGCGAATTACGGTATGCGGCCTGTTGTCTGCAGTCGGCTATTGTGAAGTAAAGAGAGTGGTCGCATGTTAAGCCAGTTTGTAGCTTCCCACATTCCTATACATAACATTGGCGACGAGGATGGATCTCTCGCTCCCACCTCCTTCCCCCTTCCTAGCACAGCCTGATGAGCCTCTGGTGGCTTGGACTCACTGGCATGAATCTTTTGAGACATATTTATTGGCTATCGGACTGGTGGATATGAGCACTGCATGGAAGACAGCCATGCTGATTCACTGCCTCAGAGCAGAAGACAACGGGTTTTCAAAACTCTCAGACCCACCACTGGCTACAACGAAGCTGTGGAGCTTCTAGCCTCGCAGTTTGCCATTTCCAAATGAAGCTGGCAGTAGAATTCCAAGCTAGCTGGCCCTGCCCCTCTCCCAGCCCTATTGCTGTGCATCAGGTAGACCTGTCCTTGTGGCCCCACAGCCCCAATGTTTCCCAAGACTGCTCAGACGTGCATATTACAGAGCAGCTGCGCAAGTCATCATGCTGACGCCACGGCAACTGTGGTTCCATATTTCATGCTACTCGGGGTCCAGGGCAAAGATGCCAACTCTGCGGGAAAATAAATCACTTCGCTAAAGTCTGTTGCTTTGCCCGGACTGCCCCTTCAGCACTGCCAAGGCCCTCTCCTGCTACACCAGCACCCATCACCATACACTCAGTAAGTTCTACCTCTCCTGCATTTAAAACCTGCACAGTGGAGCTGAAAATGTGTGCATTCCACTGCTGCTGGACACAGGGGCTGCAGTGTCTCTACTGAATCTCCCTACTGCCAAACAGTTTTTCCCACACCTGCACCTCGATCCGCCCTCCCCCACCCTGTATGGGCACCAAAATCTTGCCCAACTTCACCTTCCAAGTGGCGCACCATGGCACCAACCTCGCCATGCTGGATCTTTTTACTAGCCTTGGTTTCACCCTCCGGGACACAAGTGGGTCAGCCATCCTCACAAATAGCTCACCGTGGCAACAAACCTGGCCTGCCCTGTTTGATGGACTAGGCTGCCCCTCAGCTTTCAACCACAGCCCCTTTGTGCCAGCTGCTGAAAAAGGATGCACCTTGGGCCTGGATGTGGTCTTGTTCAGAGGCTGTCCGGCTCCTAAAGTCCTAACTCACCTCACCACCAGTGCTGGCCCAATTCAAACTGTCTAGCCCCACATATGTTACCTGTGATGCCTCCAGCACAGCACTGGGAGCAGTGCTGTTTCAGCTGCATGACGGCTCAGAACGGCCCCTTGCATTCACCTCCCGAGCCCTCAGCCCAATGGAACAAAAATACTCTGTGGGTCAACGGGAAGCCCTTGCCTGTATCTGGACTTGCGAGCGATGGCATATGTACCTGTACAGGATGGCATTCACGCTGCGGACAGACCACCAGGCCCTTGTAGCCCTACTCACGACCTCGGGCACAGAGCATAGGCCACATCAGATTCACCGCTGGACAGGGCAGCTCCAAAACCACAACTTCAAAGAGAGATTTAGTCTGGCCCATTGGAAGGCTATGATACATCACCCGCCGGACCCCCAGCAGTTCGCCAACCAGGCAAAGGTCTGTGGATGATGCACTTAACATGAGACTGAACTTCATGCTCCAACACCCTGAGTGCCCAGGGACCTATGCCAGAATTTTGTTTGTGGACACCAGACTCTGCATTCAACATCATACCTCTTTTAGGTGAATTGATTCCATAAGTGGATAACCTACTTCCTAACAGAAAGCGAGCATAATAGCTGGGTAAGACATAATTGGACATTCAATCTCCAATTGCACTATTCTGGACACTTGCAATGCTACTGGTATCCCACAAGCTACAGTTAAGGTCAAAATTATTAGCCCCCCTTATGAAATCAAATAAAACTTTATCCTTCCAATGACATGGGCCATAACCTTAAGTGTTTACAGTTTGTGTGTGTCCGCAAGAACAAAGATAACATCTGCATATGGTCAAATGAACATTTTTATTGGTTTGCTGCGCTGAAACAAGAAAAAAGCAAAAAATGTAATGGTCAAAATTATTAGCCCCCATGTGATTTTGTGCTTTCAAAACAAATTAACTGGGTTTGAAACCACACCTGAGCAGTCAATTAGGTTTGAAAACATACCTGAGCAATCAATTAGCATTGAACCTTATTTACGTGACTTCAAGAAGCAGAGTTAGTATCACTTGACCACTTGAATGAAAGGGATACTCCAGGGTTGCTCTATAATCTTTGTAAGAAGCAATATCATCATGCCAAAAAGTAAAGAAATCAGTCTGGACCTCAGACAGAAGATAGTGGATCTTCATCTTCAAGGGGATAGGATATACCGCCATTTCCAAGCGTTTCATGGTTTCTAGAACAGCTGTGCGTTGCATCATTCCAAAGCACAAAGACACAAAGTCTGTTAAAAATAAGGTAGAAAACGCAAGATTTCTAAAACTTTGCAGCAAAATATAATCAGAGATGTCAACAAGAATCCCCAGACCTCTGCAAAGATGATTATTGCTGAACTGGCTTCCTTTGGACTTGATGTTTCATGCAAAACTGTTGTGAGGGTTCTTCATCGTGGTGGACTTTGTGGTCATTGTGCAAGAAAAACCCCATTGTTCTCACAGCGGCACATTAAAGCCCGACTGAATTTTGACAGAGACAATCTGAAGCATTAGGGTGAGTTTTGGAAGTCTGTCCTTGGTCTGATGAAACCAAACTTGAGCTGTTTGGGCATATGGATGCTGCTTTTGTTTGGCGAAGGAAGGGCGAGGCCTTCAACCCTAAGTACGGTGGTGGCAACATAATGCTGTGGGGCTGTTTTGCTGCTTCAGGGACAGGAAACTTTGTTCGGGTGCATGGGACCATGAAAAAAGAGGATAATGTGGATATTTTGAAGGCTAACATCAAGACATCTGCAGCCAGTCTAGGGTTAGGTTGTCGCTGGGTATTCAAACAAGACAATGACCCAAAGCTTACATCAAAGTTCATCAAAAACTTTCTGAAAGACACCAAAATCAAGGTTCTGGAGTGGCCCTCTGAGAGCCCTGATCTCTATCCTATCGAGAATCTGTGGAGGGAGCTCAAGGTTCGGGTCCATGCTCGGAGACCAAGCAATTTGCATGATCTTGAACAATTTGCCAAGGAAGAATGGGCTAAAATCCCTCAGGAGACATGTGCCAACTTAGTTAGAAACTACCAGAAGAGGTTGTTGTCAGTTTTGGATCAGAAAGGCTACACTATTGACTATTAGTTGTCAGAGGGCTAATAATTTTGACCATTGCATTTTTTGCATTTTTCTTGTTTCAGTTCAGCAAACCAATAAAAATGTTCATTTGACCTTATGCAGATGTTGTCTTTCTTCTTGCGGACACACACAAACTATAAACATTTAAGGTTATGGCCCATGTCATTGGAAGGATAAGGTTTTATTTGATTTCATAAGGGGGGCTAATAATTTTGACCTTAACTGTACACTGACTCAACCATATTACCTCATTCCAGGAACTTACGTCTATATTAATGTTTTTACCTTTTTCTCAAAGATTTACATTTACTGCTTCTTAATAGCTTGCTTCTTATGTCTATGTCTTATGTCTTCTTATGTTTACTGTCTTGCTTGTGCATTGTGTATTCAGATAACTAAACCGGGTCAAGTTGCTTGTATGCTGAAAATGTTCTTGACCAATAAAGTGCTTCTGATTTGTTCTGTTATGCAACCCTTCATTGCAATGTATTGTTTATTAATATCTTGATTTTATTTTATAACTGGAGCCATGAAAAACAATTACAATCAAAGAAAGATAAAAGCTAAAATTACCTCTCAACAAGACTGCTCAGAAGTTCATGTACCTTCTCCAGAACTTCAGTTTCATTGGACACTTTTTTGAAGGAGTCTTCATCGCTAATAGACTGTAATTGGTAAGCATAAATGAAACATTTATTAAAATAATTGGCTGGTAAATGGTGGATAATGGAATGTGACTTTTTTTCTAAAGGGTGCGAAATGGGTGCCGTTTCCCAGCTTTCTGCCTTCTAGGTTTGCAATAAATGACTTAACTGACTCTCCAGTGTTGTACCTGTGGAGGCCCAGAGGGTTTGACAGGAGCCTTGTCGATCCCTAGACTTAGGTCGTGAAGACGCTGAGCAACTGCTGCTCCAAATTCTTTTTCAAGTGATGCCAGGGGAAAACACTGCAGGTCCTTCACACTGGTCAGCCCTAAGGCTTTTAGCCTCTGAGCAGTGCTACGTCCCACTCCTAAAAAGGAAATGGTTGGACAACAGCATGAATGTGATATAACCACAATGGGTCATTCCATTGCTCTGTGATCTCTTGGAGCAATCCAAGTCAGTAGTGGAAAATGACACACAAATTGTATTTAGCTGGACATACCATACAGCAGTGATTCCCAATGTCGGTCCTTGGGGCACACTGTGTATGCTGGTTTGTATTCCAACCACAACTGCAATCCCAAAATCTTAACAAGCTGTTAATTGTTCATGCTTTTTCATGACTAGAGAGATAATTGGCAATTACAGCTATGCATTTCATGAAGAAAAAGCTCCTATATTCACATTGTGCCATATTGCAGGCAATTGCATAAAGACAAGTAAAATGTTTGATCTCATATTCAAGACCAGGGTGATTCTGGACACACAACCACTAAAACTATCCAATTGGTAGATAATGAAAAATTCAAAGACAAAGCTAATTATTATGAGCCAAACCTGCATTGTGTTATGAAGCATAAGGAAAAGAATCTGGAGCTTAATCATATGTTCAATGACTTAAGGAGTGTACTGATTCACCCCAGTCTTTAATTTGATCAGGTAAAAACACATACTCTTTTTGTGTATTTGTTTGCAAAATCACATAAACACAATGTGAACATAGGAGCTTTTTCTTCATGAAATGCATAGCTATAATGGCCAATTATCTCTCTAGTCATGAAAAAGCGTGAACAATTATGAACAATTAACAGTTTGTTAAGATTTTGGGATTGCAGTTGTGGTTGGAATAAAAACCAGCATACACAGTGTGCCCCAAGGACCGACGTTGGGAATCACTGCCATATAGATACTCAGTGTAAAGATTTATTTATAAATGTTCATTTGACAGTCTAAGAAGTGCTTTTGGGTTTAGCAATAGGGCAACAAACATTAAGAACATAAGAACATTTTATGACGAGGGCAGGCCATTCGGCCCAACAGAGCTCACCATTACAATTTAAAGAGTATCCAAAACTGCATCAAGTTTGGACTTGAACTCTCTGCCTCAACTACATGACCTGGCAACGTATTCCATGTATTGATAACTCTGTGTGTAAAATAATACTTATATCAGTGCGGAACTTACTCTTAACTAGTTTCCATTTACATCCCCTTGACCTACAGACTGAACTCACCTTAAAAAATGTATTGTAGTTAACCTTGTTGAGTCCTTTTATAAATTTAAAAACCTCTATTAAATCACCCCTTAGTCTCCTCTTGCTGAGTCTAAATAGGTTCAGTAACTAGTCTTGCCTCGTAGCTTTTATATTTCATGCCAGGAACTAATTTAGTTGCCCTCCTTTGTACTTTTTCCAAGTACTTTTTTCCCGATATCTTTCTTATAGTGCGGTGCCCAGAACTGCACACAGTATTCCAAGTTGTGTCTAACTAAAGCATTGTATAATTTTAATATAACCTCTTTAGATTTATAATCAATACTTTTGGCTATATATTCCAGCATCCTATTTTTTTACTGCTACAGCACACTGAGCACAGCACATTATAAATAAAATGCATCACCTGGCACTTTCCGCAGTCCACCTTGGGTGCTCATCAGGTCTGCAGTGCTCTCTGGCAGCAGGGTGGTCTGTTGATTAGGCTTGAAAGTGCCTGACACCAATTTGGCTAGGACTTTGCTAGTAGCAATTCCTGCACAACCTGTAAGTCCCAGTTTGTTACGCACAGCTTCTCTCAGCTCTGCTGCTATGTGGGATCCAACTGCAAGTCTCCTGTGGTCCTCTAACTTGGTGTCTAGGGCTGAGTGTGCAACAAAAGAAATGAGCATCACTTTAAGTGTAGTATGTTAGCCACGTCAATAACAATAGGATTGGATGTCTACAGTGAAACAACATGGACAATGATGGATGATGGGGTGGGGGTTGGGGGGGTTATAAATATAGCAGTCGTCTTATAATGGTACTATACATTTTATATATATTTTTTATTGTAATAACAACTCATAATTCATAAACTCATAAATACTCTTAATTACTATTCTTATTAATTACTATTTCTCTTTTTTGCACATTTATGCCCATTCACAGCCCATCCTCCTCATCCTACTCACCTGGTCTTGAAATAGTGGTGTTGGCAAACTTGGTCGCTAAAAACGGAATAATTTGTTTTGTTTGTGTAAGATGTAGTATAATTTGCTTAAGATACAGATTGAGTATCCCTTTTCTGAAATGGCTGGGACCAGAAGTGTTTCAGAGTTTGGATTTTTTCGTATTTTGGAATATTTGCATATACAGCCATTCCCGACATACATCCAAGTTCTGTTTTGACGGTTGTATCTCGAAAGGGCGTAAGTTGGACATATGTTATTAGCATGGCATGTAGAAGATATACACAACGCAGGGATATCTTCTGATGGTCACTATCGTATGCACGCAGCCATTAGCACTGGTGGACATATGACCAAGCTTAATTTTTATATTTACATGTATTTTCTCTTTATTTTTTAAATTTATACAGGTATGTCTTAATGTCCATGATAAGTTTGTGAAAAAGGACGTTATGTGATTTGGACGTTGTTTGCTTTGTTATGTGAACACCATAGTCTATTATATATATACTAAGCAAAGTTATATGGGATACTGTCGTGCAGCCTTTCTCAAACTTCTTTGTCCTGGGGCCTAGTCATGTTTTTGACTTTGGGATTACAAGGCCCCATACAAAATGATGTGCCCTACATTGGATTTCCGCCATTTTTAATTTTTTGCAAAACCATTAAAATCTATCTCCTCCTGGACAGTGAGACCGATTTGCACAAAACTTGGAACATGGCATTTTCAGACCAATATCTTTAATCCTAGTGTAAATTAATTTGCTACGTTAAAAGGTGTGGCCCCAGTAAGCCAATGAAATTTGTGGGTGTGGCCTCTATTGGTATAATGAATGCAACTTCATGACATTCTTCATCTACAGGCAATTATAGTCAACCTTACCGAATTTTGTGTAAATCCATTCTTAGGTGTTGTTATAGTAAACAAATGGTCATAACTCCTAAACCCACAGTTTGATTCTGTTCACATTTTGTAAACTATGTCTTCAAAGGTGCAATTAAATCCTGTAAGCACAACACAGAAGTAAAAAAAAAAAAAAAAAAAAAACATGGTCCCCACCGCCCATTTTAATATCATCAAGACCTCCTTGAACCCCATAATTGCTGCTTGCAGCTATATTTATCATTGTATTTATTGTAATGTACTATGATGTGTTTAACCAACCTGTGAAGCCAAAATTTCCACAATTTCCGCAAATTTCCACAATTGTGTGGACAATAAAGATTACTATTATCATTATTACTATTATTATTATTATTATTATTATTATGGGACCATGGATGTATATGTAGTTGGATGTTGCCCAGACATTATGCGGCACATGCATGTGCAGTATATTTTTTGTCCACTTGTGGCGTAATGTCAGTTCTCAAAAAGTTTTGGATTGCCTAATTTGTTTTGCTTTTTTTGCACAGTAAAATCTTGACCATTTAAATTGTGTTAATTTAACTCTTTTGAACGTGAATTGGAAATCCTGAGTCTTAGCCTATAATGAGTGCTCTTGCTCTGTTTTTTGTAAATAATGGTGTGTTCAGGAACCCCTTCTTTCTTTTATTTTGTCATTTACTTGTCTTTCATGGCTATTATAACCTAATCAGAAAAAAAGATAGGTCTGCTTCAAATGCAATGCGGCAAATTAGGATTTTTACAACCAGGATGTGACAATAAATCAGCAAGAGTTTCCCCAAGGGAAAAAAGGGTTAATAACAATAACGATTAGGAATTATTTGTTTAAGACAGGTATAGCATAGAACAGGAGAGCTTTCTCTGTAAGTAAGTTTGAATCCTAAATTTTGCAATACAAATAAAGACTCACCCCGATTTACTGAGGTAATTGTTTTATATTTGCTCCTATATTATAACATGCTTTCACTGGGCAGTGTAAGGAGCTAATAAAATAAACATTTTTGCGCGATCAGGTTGACACTCCTTGAAATACAAATTCATCAGTTCTATGGCTCAAGTTGATCCATGGGAAATCCCTGCAAATAAGTAATAAATATATTTTTTTGTGATCAACTTTTTATTTTATTTGTTAACAATTTCAAACCTGCCCCATCCCAAACACAGCCCATCCCTAAATAACAAAAGTAAATGCAAAAAGAGATGTGTGAAGTGCATGTTTATTGCAGATAAAAAAGCACAGATCCTACTTTCTATGTTTTATAATCATTACATCTAATGATAACTAAACATTAAAAACCTATTGATATGTAGCCTAATCTATGTATTGCCAGTATATGTGAACAAGCAGTGAAAGCCTGTTTTGTATAGACTAGTGTATTGCATTTCAAAATATGTGGAAAAAGTATACTAAATATTTAGTCAGTTGAAGGACTTAGAACCCAATTTATGCTTCAATAGAAAGAAAATACACCTGTCATTTCTAAATTTGGGAATGGTATTGATGCATATTAAATACTCTCCTTACCTCAAGCAATAATTGATTTTCTGAAGCAGCACATGTGGATTCTAACTTATCCATTAGGGAGGAACTTCTAGGAGTTAAATCAATGCATGGCATGACCACTCCCCTAAGCATGTTTTTCAAGAAGTAGAAAAATGCTTTACTGACATGGGAAATCACGGAACTGATGGCCAAAGCATGATTCAGGCAGACCCAGAACCCTCCTCATCCCAGGAACAATGGCAGAACTCTAAGAGTTACTTCATTTAATTATCCAAAACCAATATGATTTTTACTCAGCTAATGTTTCTTATTCAAAAATACAGTATATTGAACTGATACAAATCAAAAACTTTTGATCTTTGATAATGCATACATGACTATGGGTGTTCCTAGAGATGCAGTACTAAACATGTTGAAGAGATTTTCACAAACCAAGTCATTTGCATCCAAAGCAGACCTGATGTCTACAGAGACTAGTATGTCAAGCTAACATGTTAACAAATAGTCAGAATTATTGACACCCCCGTTTTTACAACTTGGTGTCACCTGTCCAGGCAAAGATAATGGCAATGCGACTACAGGGGGTCCTCGACTTACGAACGAGTTCCTTTCCTACGACTTTTCGTCAGTCGATTTTCGACGTAAGTCGGAATTTATACCTAAATTATACCTAAGTTAACACCTTAAGTCACTCACACTGTGCAGACAACACATGAAGGACATATAAGATACAGTAATTAAATGAAACAGTAAAAAAAAAAAAAAAAAAAGAGAGAACAATTTCTTATCTTTATTTCTGTGGTCATACTCACGAACCAAACCGCTTAGGTTGAAACTAGGTTTTTTAAGTAATTTATGGGAGTGCGTCGTAACCACGAAACGTCGTAACTCGAGACCGTTGTAACCCGTGGACCCCCTGTATTTCTATGTTAAATAAGGTTCGAGAAAAAGTTGGGAGGGGGCTGTTTGAAGTGCTCAAAAATTAATTTCTCCACCCAAACACTGCTATATTTCTTGAGTTTTTGGCATTGAGAAAAACCATAGGACAGAACGCTAAACTCGGCCAAACAGCCAACCAATAATCATCCACAATCCCCAAACAGCAACTATTGTTAGATAACACCGCTTGTCTGCTTAACATGCCATAGCAACTACAAATCATCTGCTTCAGTAGTGAGAGACACTGAGACCAAATAAGCTCAGAAAGTACAAAAAGCGGAATTAGCACTAGTGACATACAGTTGAGTGCACAATAACAGGATACATCCGTTCAGCTGTCTGACTTCTGCAAAGATATTAAAAGTTCAAACAACAAAGACTTCACACTCACCTCCTAAAAGACTACTTTTTTTTTTGTTGGTTTAAGCCAAAGATGGTCATTGCAAAACATCAATTCTATTCCACTGAATCACTGCATTGTTGATTTTGAGGTGTATCACTGTTAATTATCATTCTAGAAGGTCCACCTGTGGCCGAGTCTCAGCAAAGGCAACCAGCTTTTGGCCAAAATGTCATGGTACATGGTAGAGTTCACAAGGCTCTTAATAAAGGCCCCAGCACCAGTGACAACAAAACTACACATAATTCAAGATACATCACCATATCCCACGGTAGGTATGGGGTACTTTTTTTATTTAGCCCTTTGCTGATGCTAAATGTACCAACAATTTGCATGATCAAAATGGTTCAATTTTGGTCTCACCTGACCATGCTGCTACATTTATGAAACATAATGTTTCATAAACATAGTGCCTCTATTTGTTTCACTCAATAAAAGGTTTCTTCTGCTGGAAAGCCTTTGTTACAGTCCTGCTTCCCCATAGCTCACTGTCTTAAAAATCTATTTTCAACTATAAACCCCAGTGTGTTAGTTACCATAATGTCTATACAGGAGGTCCTCGGGTGATGACGGTCTCGAGTTACGACGGTTTCATGGTTACGACGCACTCCCATAAATTATTTAAAAAACCTAGTTTCGACCGAAGCGGTTTGGTTCGTAAATATGACCACAGAAATAAAGATATTAAATTGTTCTCTATTTTTTTTTTTTTTATGTTCCATTTAATTACTGTATTTTATAGGTCCTTCATGTGTTGTGTGTACAGTGTGAGTGACTTAAGGTGTTAATTTAGATATAATTTAGGTATAAATTCCGACTTACGTCGAAAATCGGCTTACGACAAGGAACGGAACTTGTTCGTAAGTCGAGGACCCCCTGTATTACCAAATGCTCATCACACTTTCATCATACATTATAAAACTAATATAAAAACTATTTCTCAGGGCGTACTCAGCATATGCGTTTATGGAAATCTAGCAAAATATCTGTTTAATTAGATGCGATCAAAAGTGTTATTGCTTTGTGACTTACATTCAGGTGTTTGGGTGTACTTTCTATATTTGGCATTAACAGAATGCTAAATATAGAAAGTACATAAAAGATAAACTGAACATGTTAACTTAGCAGAAGGCACAGCACTCTGTCTTCAATAAGTTCTCTAACAATGACACAAAGATGAACTAAATAGCATATTACACATTTCATTATTAAATTTCATAGAAATGTACCTTTGAAAAAAATGTGTGTCTGGTTATATATATATTTTTTTTTTAACTCCGTTTTTTTCCCCAATTTTCGCAACCAAGACTTAACCGAACTTGTTGACCTCACTGCCGTACCCGCTATGCCGGCTTTGGGAGGAGAGGCCAAACACGTGTTTTCTCCGATTCACGTGACGACAATCTCGCTTCTTATACACACTGCCTATGACATCAGAGGAAGACGTAGTCAGCGTACTCTCAGTTCATGATGCCACAGGCGTGTGCTGTTGCAATGAGACCAACAGACTTAGCCGGCTTACCACCATCATCCCTGTCAAGGCTGACCAATTGTGCCTCGCTAAATGCAGACCGCTGGCCACAGCCAGCAATGGCAAGATTGGGTTTTCGAACCCCTGATCTCAAGGCTTCCAGGTTCTTGCCCTGAGCCACCCAGAGGCCCCTGGTTATTTTATTTGACTCGAGATAAAAGTCGTCTATCACAACAGCTTGATCAACAGTAGGCATTTCTCAAAACCGCCATGCCATACTTTTTAGAAATTTGACACAGTAAAATAAAATTGAGCACCCTTAAACTAGGTCTACAGGTAATGACCAACTGTGAATCACTCCACCACCCCTTATCCACACATATAAGGTTGTTTTACTTGTTGTGACAGAAGAGGAGACTATAAATATTTTAATGTATGATTTGCCAGTCAAGACAAAAACAATTAACCGTAGAAGCCATGTCTCCATTTTAATAGAGTGCACTGCTCCTCAAACTCAGACTAAAGACACCGGAAGTGTAAGTTTCAAGATTCCTAGCTCAATAAACAAGCCAGTTTATGACTTTTCAGTGTTAAATGCAAACCACACGATACTTACTGTGCTGGTTGTATATGTGACCATTCACAGAGAACTCAAAACCTTCGGGCTCCTGCTTCATTTTAGCATCCACAATATCTGTGACATCCATGAAGTTTTCATCAAACCCCAGTCTCTCCACAAGCAGACAGTGCCCTTCCAAAAGTTCTAGACAGTGAGGAAACATACATACATTTCTTTCAATCAATGTGAGAATACACTGTAGTGTGTGATCAGCAATCAAAAAGCAGGAGAGCCTCAAATTTTGCCACAAATCATACTGTTAACGCATACACAATGCCCATAGATGTTTCAGCTACTAACATTTAGAGACTGATGGAAGTAATTGTCAATGAAAAGTTTTGCTTATTTGTCCTAGTTGAGACAATTTCTCTCACTTAATCTACATTAGCACGCAACACAGCCATGTCAAAACCCTGATTACCTGTGACTTTATAGGAAAACTCCCTGTAGGGATCAAGATCCTCTCCATAGACCAGAACCAGCTGTGGACACTTCTCTTTGGCATCTGCTACTGACATGAGCTTGGTCACACCATACGCCCTTGCCAAGTAGTTACAGGTAACTACGATGT
The DNA here is from genome assembly GCA_022829145.1 of Albula goreensis. Lineage (NCBI taxonomy): Eukaryota > Metazoa > Chordata > Actinopteri > Albuliformes > Albulidae > Albula > Albula goreensis. The sequence continues at coordinate 52,277 of CM040744.1, forward strand.
ATTTCTGTACAATACCTACACGCAAAACAAATGTTGTTAATATGGGAAGCATCGTTACATATGAAAAGACAGATAGAGATGTAGAAGGGAGATTACATTACATTACCAACGTACCTAACGGTTTATTCCTTAACTCTGGGTTCCTAATCATTTCCACTTGGGCGTAAAAACAGTCCAGGTCAAAGTGCAAAATAATCCTGCAAACTGGAGCTTGGGTTGAGGTTTTGTTAAGGGTCCCTAGAACGAAGAAAAAAAATAGCTCGCTCTAAGTATACACCAACAAGTCAAATTACAATTTCACAAGACGAATAAGGGTTATAGGCTAACGAAACACACATTACAACTTGAGTTACATATTATATGGACCAAGTTAAGATCATCATCATGTACACATGCAAATTAAAAAGGAAGTAATAAAGAACTTGCATGTATTTTACCTTACTTGTCATACTGCTGTGTACTACACAAAACAAATGAAAACCGTGGAAACTGCAACAGAATCCGCATACAGGATATTATTTTTATAGGAGTCACTTAAACTGCTGTGTTTATTTTGAATTTAGTTGCGGAAATTTCCGCTGATATGAATTAAATAAAGTGCTTACCCGACACTCGACATTTGGAACTGATGCTAGCGTTAACTGGAGAAGTTTCAGTCTGAACGGTGTCCTCGCTTTGGTACACCCAGCCACTTTCATCCTCATTGACGAGCGACATCAGCTGCGGATCACATTCAACAAATTCAAAAGTAGTTTATCCAAACTGTATCAGTTTGAAAACGTCTATGACAGAACTATGTTGACTGACCGCTCAGGGCAATATATTTGATAACTAGCTATTTGTACAGTTGTGTTAACTGTCACGCCAAAACATAAGAAATTCATATGATCTTTTCCTGAATTACTCTTTCTCATTGGTGGGTGATAACAAACACCTGTGTTCCGCCAGCAACGTTAAGCAAAGTACTTCCGGGTTGCGGTTATCATAATAAAAGTCCTCCTAAACAACGAAGAAATTACACAAAAATCGTAAAATATCGCATTTAAACATCATATACTAACGAAAACTCAAGGCATATATTAAAGGAAATTACATTTAGTAATATTTTACAAAATACTGCATTTTATTCAGCTATTAATAGAAATAAATTCTCAAATACTCAATTGTCAAAATTGGACTCACAGTGATTGCACCTGTCATTATGGCACATTTTACTTGGACTGGATATAAAAAACTAAAATATAGGTCTCAATGAAATTGGGGTTGGGAATACTCATGGAACATAGTATCCAAAACAAGTGAGTTTGGTAGCGGTCCAAAGCCTTACTGACTGTGACTGGCATTTGCCTGGCATCATGTATTCTGATGTGTTCACTAATAAATAGTTCATATGTGCTCTGAAAATGTGTAGACTGTGATTCATCTAGATATATAATTCCTAAGACAATCAATAACCTTCTGCCCCCACTAACCGATGAAGATTATGATATAATAAGAAAAGGGAAATGGCTGAATAACAGAATAATTGATGTGTACCATGATCATCTAAAATATTGCTTGAAAGACCAGACTGTATTTGATACACATGCTTCTTTTGTAAGTCAGCAATTGCAAACTGGCTGTTGTGACAATATAGATGTCTTACCACATGTATCAAAGGCTGTGAGGAACTGGTAGCAGTTTGAGAAATAATCAACATAAAAAACAAGGTTAGGAGTGGCAACATTGCCACATTAACTGTTCAGATTATGGATTCATTAGCAATATGTGAAAGGGAATTAAAGGAGACTCTTTTCCGATTTCAAAAATATGTAACACTACAGTACTCTGCAACTTACGGGACTGTGATACATTAGTATTCAATATGAATTTTGCCACCGCTGCCCATATTTAAAAAAACAGTCAGATGGAAGTAGTTGTGGCATCTATCTGTTCATTTTTCAAAGCAGCTTAAGAACAAGAAGCAGTTTAAGTGTTTAGAATGCTCTACAACTACGTTGTAGTTTACCACAGAATTTACTGTACGAAGAAATCGCCATTCACCACTTCAGCCTGAAAACACGGAACCCAAACCAGCTCAGTTAAGTATTTATTTAATTGTATTAGTATTATCATTGGTTAAGACTGCTATCTTAGCAAATGTGTTTTTACATGGAGTAGAACTGTTCAAGTTCGCTAACTCGTTAGCCAGTGAGTGATAACAGACATAAATATTGATTAATTATGAAATGCTGTCAATAATCACAGTTTTCTTCTTACTCACCTATAAGAAATACAAGAAGGGCTATCACAGAGCCTGAACTGTTGAAGTATTTCTCCGAAAGAGGCATCACATGGAAGTACATTGCGGAACGAGCAGCTTGGTGGGGAGGGTTTTGGGAGAGACTAGTCTGATCAGTGAAAACATGTTTGAGAAAGGTGATGGGAAGAGCTTCACTGAGCTTCGAGGAGCTTTCAGCTGTATTAGCAGAGGTGGAGGCAACAATTAACTCAAGACCACTTACCTTTGTGTATAATGAAGCAGAAGAGCCTCAACCTCTAACACCAGCTCACTTTCTGACTGGAAAGCGACTCACCTCCTTGCCACCTTAACCCTTTCAGGCTGCCAGTCAAACCTCCAACTCCAGCCAAGAGGAGCTGACCAGACGATGGAAATATCGGCAGCGCCTTCTCAACGACTTTTGGACTCGCTGGAAAAAGGGGGTATTTACTGGAACTAAGATCGGCAAACACCAGAAAGACCCCAGGCTCTACCTCTCTGAAGGAGGGAGAGCTGGTTCTCATCGGAGAGGACAGGACGCCACGGCAGATTTGGAAAACAGGGATGATCAAGGAACTGTTTCTAGGAAGAGATGGACTTGTGAGATCCTGTGTTGGCGCACACCAGACAGGACAATGTTAAGAAGACCAGTTCAACTCCTATATCCTTTGGATACTTAATTATATGGACTGTCTTCATGGGGGTGTTGTATTTTATTGTTTACCGAGTAATTAATAGTTAATTCATAGTGTATTCATATGGTTAAAATGTAAGTTCATTTGAGACATAAGTAGTTCAAAAGAGAGAATTAAATGGTTACAGCGACTTCCAGACAGTATATGGCAGCATATGTTTCAGTTAAGAGCTGTATTGAGAGAAAAGCGGGAAAGAGAAGTACAGGAAGTGACTAAATTAAGAAAACCCATGTTGCTAGCGCTTGAACAATGTAGTGAAAAGCCATTCATTTTGTCTGTAATATGTGCAATTGTTCAGTAAACAGTTGAATGAAGACATACGATTCCGCTCCCTTTCTTTTTGTAGGGGTTACAGTTAAGTCCCCACAAGATGTCTTCCTGTTGCCTTCCATGTCTTCCTAGTGGCCAAGAATTTTTTTCACGTATTTGCTTATTTTTCCATATGTTTCATGCCACAATGACATAAAACAAGATACACAGTTGCTGAAAGTCAGAAAGTTAATACAATTACATATAGTACATAGTGTCAATTATTAAAAATGATCACAGTTGTTTACAAACCTTCCTGCAGAACAGTTTTTGTGAGTCAGTGTACTCCTTGAGTAATGCAGTGTGGGTTTCTGGTACTGTGACACAAAGTCATCAAGTCTAGTTAGCCTCCTGGATCCAAATCTAACGTTTTTCAGATCCCACTGGCTCTTCTCCATGATGCCTTGTGTTGTGTTGTCTCGTGTGATATCATAAATGGGACATTTAAAAACATACACCAGAGCAACTGCAGTGCATGTTTGAGTGATGACAACCCCTCAAGTTCATATCAGTACATTAATACGAATTACCTGTGTGGGCAACTTCTTCAAGTGAACAAATGTCTTCTGATAGGCTTGGTATGAAGGGGTCACACCGTGCCGTCCAAGATCACCTTTAGATGCACATAGACATTTGTGCATGTTACTTGCGGTAACAATGTGACAGCATAACGGATGCTACACTGTATCAGACATGGTCCTAATACTACAAGTATGGATGGTAATGGTGCTAACCCAGCATTATGCCAGTCCACAGTGCAGCATGTGGAAGGTAATATTGTTTGAAGTGCTGTATTAGGCCTTTGTAGAAGTACTGATTTGGCTCTCCATCAACATCAAGTGCTGCGTTGGCAACAACGGTGTCATAACGACTTCCAAAGTCATTCTTGCCAGTAGAATGCTGCAAATAAATAAATTTTAGTGCTGGACTGCTACTGTGCAGTGTTTTTACTGTACACTGTCTTAGATAACCAAAATTTTACCTGGCAGTACTCTGTAACAATTTTGGAGTCCTGAGAGGGGTCGTAGCCAGATGACAGTTCAATTCTACTCAGCAATGCCTGAAGAGTTTTGTTTTTCAACAATGACACCACTGCACGTACTGGAGAACAAAACAGCAGCACTCTCGACTACTTCATCCAGTTCTTCTAAAGTGGTTGCCGTTGTCATGAGGCCAAACACGTGCATGGCCAGGTGATAGTGTTTTTGAGCACTGTGGGGAAAAAGTCAATCAAATGAGTAGTCAAATAATAGTCAAATAGTGAAGTTACATAAAATTTAAAAAAAAGTTTAAAGTTTAAAAGTTTTTTGAGGAGGTTTTAGCTCTGCTTACTATTTTTTGCAGAATCCCTTTGCATTCTTCATTACATGACTGAAGCAGCGATGAAGAATTGGAATGGCAAAGTCTTCTTCTTTTCCATTTCCTTTTGCAATCCTGTAGAACTGGTTGATGGTGTCAAATGACAGGCAGATTGCCTGCATGAGCACTATCGACCCATCACAGACCACCATGACAGCTTTCCGTGTACCCTTCCTCCCACAGAACCTAGAAACATCCATCAGGAATGCCTCCAGGAAGTACAGTACTGATGCTGTAGTGTGGCCAAATGTCAGGTAGGTGGCAACAGAGAAAGCAGAAGACCCTTGTTTGGGTTTCTCACCACCAACTCATACATGCAGTAGGGTGCTGACTTCTGCCTTGTCTTCAGGATGCTACCTGTAGCATTTAAGTACACAATGTCCTCCCTGCATCCCTACTGGAAGACATCAATGCTCCTTCTGGCCCATAGAAGAACTCTTTTAGGGTGCATGAAAACTTTTTGGATTACCTCATCAGGGGCATTGGTTTTTCCATTTACCATCATCTGTAAGCTGAACAGTTCATTGTCATGTCTGTGATTCTTCTTCAGCGCTTCCCAGGATATGGTTTTTAAAACATTCGACCTGGGTGCCTCATCCCTATAGCCGGATTCAAAAACGTCTTGATCTTAAGCATTTAGACTTTCTAAATACAATGATCTTGGCTACTTGGACTGCAGGCCTTTGCTAATTTTTGTCCTGTCATTAGCTCTTATTGGTCGTCTTTTCAGTTCCTGGGTCCTGTGATAGCACCCCTCTCTATTGAATTATAGAATATTGTACTGTAGCCTTCAGCTCTTCGTCATTGTCAATGCTAACTTACACTGTCACACGGAAATTAGCAAACCGGCAGTAACCCAGACAAGAGAATTCCTGTGTGTTCTGTGGACTGCCAGTTGTCCTTAACCTGTGCCTTTTGAAACCAAAGGAGCAGTAGGGAAAAATGCTTTGTATACCTTTGGCGATGACATTTGTCCACTGTAAACCTTTAAATCCTCTCTTTCCCCTTCTCATTTTCAGTCTCGTCCACTCTTTGTCATCAATGAAAAAAAAAAACAGTTTTCGTCTGGTACTTTGTGTGTGAAATAATCCTTTTTGTTTTCTTCAGTCAACTCTGAAAGTTGACCTGAATCCTGAATACAGGAAAAACAATCATCACAATAGAAACCCAGTCCATGAAATAAAATGTAATAGTCATCATTTGACTGGTAAAACAGGCTTATGAGAAGTGATGTCATCCACAAGGTTACATGTTCTTTCAAGGGTCAAGAAAAATTATTGGAAAAACTATTTTAGTATTTGAGGAACTAACCTCTGCAGGTGTTTCTGCTCCCTCTCCAGCAAGGGTGTCATCATGAATGGTTTGTATACCAGGAGACCTGGATGCCTGTTTTTCCTTTGATCACATACAGTACATCACAGAAAAACATAACATAATGAAAAGGGTAGAATAATTATTTAATAGCGGGAAATTCAACCACAAGCAATGACAATACTGTCCCATGGGATACTAACTCTCAGTACTAATTGAATATTTGTTTGAAAATGTATTGATGTGGTGCAAGGATGTTGATAACTTCTTTCCATTTTCTGGTGATGTTTCACCCTGCACTTGCTGTTGGTAGTGTAACCGTCTTTTTTTTCTAAAATAATGTTAGATACAACAGAATCTTAACTCACGTCAAGTACAATAGCATATGTAAGCCAAAAGTCAAAGTAAATGGAGATGTTTTTTTATTTTTAAAAATGGGTTTTTAGCACCCAAATACTTCTGGGGAAATTAAGCTGCTTTGTGCCTTTTCAATGAACCATCACCATGCAAGGACAAAGTGTGGAGCTGTTTAACTCTAAGTGCAGTTACCAACCTGTGCGGGTGATTCTGCTTTCTCACTGGGGAGACTTCTGTGTCAAAGCTTGGGCAGGGTGGTGACATAGTTGCTGTCTTAGCCTTTTGAGGAAATACGGCTACACATTGTCATCATATCTGCAAAGGTGAAATGCAGAGGAGATAGGAAAATATTCGTTTAATTACGTTAAGTCACAACAGGAGATTTTGAGTTCATTGCAACAAAAACCATAATCCTTTTCAAACTTTCCAATGGCAAATTTGTTACCAGATACTGACATTTCCTTTATTGTCCAATTCAAACAAGTGCATAGGCCATATGAATTACAAATATCTACCAATTACCAATTTCACCTGGCAGGACAAAAATTGCCCAAAACCCAATGTGTAGGGAAGCAGATTCAATATCTTGATACTCTCCAGAGGTCTTCAGCAGGTCCTGAACTGTTTCTGCACTGTCTTCATTAGTGAGTACTTTTTTGTTGCACTGTAGGACGTAAAGTACTGGACTGTTATTCATGTCAAAGTCTGACTTAGTTTTGTAGTAAAATGTAAAATTATGAGTATCTCTAATTCTCTATACAATATACTCACCTTCTCAAATATTCTGAAAGTGTGAACTCTAGGGAAAAATGAATGAGTTGGGGGAAAAAAAAGTAAAAAGGTTAGTTAATTCCAAATTACTAATGCTTGGTTAAAATAAATAGAATATCATTAAGGCATTATGTTCTGATGACAAACGTAAGGAGGGTATATGAATTCAAAACCTATGAATTTGGGAATAAGCAAGAAACTCATTTTCAGGCATTTCAGAACATGCTCTCATACATATAATTACACCAGCCATCAGTGATAACACACATACACACAAACACACACACAGAAATCTTTGACTTCACACAATTGATCAATAAATTAATAAAAATAGAAAGGTGATTAACCATGTAAATCACAAACACATGTTTAGTGTATGATATGTTTTGGTTAAGCCATAACAGCCCTGCCCAATGATGTCACACAGTGACAGAGTGATTGTGGGCATGTTATCACATGTAACTGTGATATTCTATACCGCAGAAATGAAAGAATTGAGAGGAGGGACAAATTACTGAAATCACATGCTTTAATGTTTTATGGGGTGAAATATATGTACAGATGTGTACAGATGGTAGAATACGACCTGGTAGAGTAAAATACAGACCAAAGCGTACATTCTGAAGGCATTGTAACTATATAAACTTGTCAGCAAAAACCCAATACGGCAAGCAGAACATACATTATAGGGGTTTCTGTTATATTGAAAAGGTTTATTTCGGTAAGATGCCGCAAATTAAAGTTAAAAAGACAAGAACAAAAAAGCAACAGAACGGGTTGAGTTTCACAAGTGAACAACATGTAATTGGGCCCCGTTTTCATATTTTAATTTCTTATGTACAACCATAAAAAGGCCCATCAGAGAATGCATAATTCATCGTCCACCTGAGCTAAAACATCTTGAAAAAATTTGGCTATTTGATACCTTCTTTCATCTAAGGACCGTGAAGGGTGGTGTAATGTTAATCACCAAAGTATAAAAATATTTGTAAAAATTTCTATACCCAAACGTCATCAATCAGTGCATTTTATTTCTATTTGTACTAACCCCAGTATAGCTACAATTAATGACGACTTGGTCGACATAGATTCTTCGTTTTTTCCACGAAATTTGAACATTTTGACCATTATTGCATGGTAAACAGACAAAGTTTATGTGTTAGCTTTGACGGCAGACTCACCCCAGCTGTTTCTTTGAAAATGTCTTTGCAAAACCTCACAAAAAAAACAATCCACAATTAAGCATGAACTACTCCGTATTATGACTGTCTGTACATCCAATAAATTTTAGACCTTCTCCACAAACCACTTTTTTTCTGACGATCATGTTTTCGTAATGATTTGGAGTAAAAATTTGGAGTTTCTCTGTCAGCCAATTTTCGCAAAATTGTTAGGAGTATATATCCGAGTATTTGTTATAACCATATGCTTTTTGTGATACACAGAAAAGTTAAAATGCACATTTTCATACCTTTTATTTTTAAAAAAGCAAATAAATAGCATAGCTGATTTTTGATTACATCATAGGGCAGAATAATGGTATGTTGGCTTTGTAGCTAACTTTGGTGGTGTTGTACAATATTTACTATGAATACTGATGTCCAACCTTGCCTTGAATAATATTGATAGTAACAATAATAGTAATGGTTGCATAGCAGGGCTACAAGGGATTGAACTGTAAAAAGGATTCAATGGGTATTTTGTGTTTGCCCTTGTACCATCCACACAAAAATGGCCAATTATTTTATAACTGTGTGATCGATGATCACAGTGAGCCATAGACGCACGAACATAAATACATTCCCATGTATTCATTTTGCAGATGCTTTTATTGAAAGCGACGTACAAGCAGTGCCTGAAAATAAGGTCAATATTCAAAGTAACAAACACCTTAAGTCACTCACAATGTACACACAACACATGAAGGACATATAAAATACAGTAATTAAATAAAACATTAATAAAAAAAGAGAGAACAATTTCTTAAATTTATTTCTATAAAATACAGTAATTAAATGAAACATTAATTAAAAAAAGGTCGAAACTAGGTTTTTAAAATAATTTATGGGAGTGCGTCGTAACCAAGAAACGACATAACTCGAGACCGTCATAACCCGAGGACCCCTGTACATAGCCAAGTTATACATTTAAAAACAATACGCTATAATAATACAACCAATACAATAAAGTAATAAACATAACACAACATCCAAGCAGTGATATCCAAGATATCCAGGTCTCTCTTAGAACCAGGAACTGAAACAATTGTCTTGGCATAGGCTGTGATGAAGTTGGCTTTCTGGGCTGCTGACTGGCAGTTCCACAGTCAGGAATTAGCCAGTTAGCTAGTTTGTTTCTGCCACGGTAAGGTCTCCTGAAACGAGTGGAAGAGCACAAATGAATAAAGGAAGGAAGAAAACATGATGAGCTGAGGGTTGTCTGGAGAGAAAAGAATAAAGAAACTGTAGGTAGAGATCAGAAAAGGCATACACAGAGATACAAGGAGGTGATGAACTGACAACAAAACCATTACAACCGTTATAAAACAATAATTGTAAAATATTTTATTTTTCAGTTTCAACTTGTTTATTAAGTGTCAACTCTTAAATGTAATCAGAAGCATGTAAATTCTCGAAAAATATTAATAAATAATTTACATGTCTTGTTTGCTACACAAGTCTCTCAACTCAAGATTTCAATGAACCTTACCATGCTCTGCCAGTTATCATATAATTGAAGTTCCACAGCAAAATTTTTTTGGAACTTATATTGCAGATACAAAGCAGTTGCATAATAATTTCAAAGGGCCTTTATTCCACAGTGGAGTTTTTATGCAGGTACCTGGGGTCCTGTAGAATGTGTCTTAAGTGGAATGGGTGATTGGAAACAGACAGTTTTCTTCTCATAATTTTTTAATAGAACATGCTGTTTCGGTGTATAACATATTTGGAGGGCCCTTATTGTATAATTCCACAGTGAAATGTTCTGGGACTTCCTGTGCAGGTACCTGGGGTCCTCTAGAATGTGTCTGAAGCGGAATTAGTGATTGGAAACAGACAGTTTTCTTGTAGTAATTTTTTTAATAGAACATGCTGTTTCAGTGTATAACATATTTGGAAGGCCCTTATTCTAAACTTCCACAGTGAATTGCTCTGGAACTTTCTGTGCAGGTACCTGGGGTCCTCTGGAATGTGTCTGAAGTGGAATGAGTGATTGGAAACAGACAGTTTTTGTCCAGTAATGTTTTGAATGCAACATGTTGTTTTACAACATAATAAGTTCAAAGGGCCTTTATTTTGACATTCCACAGTCAAATGTTCTGGAACTTTTTGTGCAGCTAAAGGTCCTCTAGAACGTGTCATAAGTGGAATTAGTGATTGGAAACAGACAGTTTTCTTTTAATACATTTTTGAGCAGGACACCTCGTTTCAGTTCATAATCATTTGAGAGGGCCCTTATTCTGAAATTCCACAGTGTTGAATCGTTCTGGAACTTTTATGCTGCTACCTAGTGTCTTCTATAATGTGTCTGAATTGGATTTAATGATTGGAAACGCAGTTTCCTTTTAATACTGTAAAGTAATGAAAGCGACGGCAAACTGAGTTCTGCCGATGGATTATTCAGTTCTTCGAAGTGGAAAAATCTCATTACCTCTAACGCGCGTGTTTGCGCAGAGGGAAATAACGTTGTATGAAGTGGCGGCTGGCTTGACCGCAGTCAGAATTTGACAAGTAGGTTACTCAGCTGAATACGAAGGACCATATATCTATTCTACACCATAACCAGCTATGCAACTGTCGCTAGTTTCTAGCTAATATACCGCTAGCCACGTAGTAGCCAGTGTTATCTCGTTTTATCGCGCGATAATCAACATACTGCCTTGATATCAGTCAAATACAAGCAATCAAAAACCCCTTGCTAGCCAACAACAGCCACTTTCGCCAGCTAACTAAGCTACCCAAGTAACCTAACCTAACGTTTACCATGTCACCATGCTATGGCTCAAGTTAGCTAGCCATTACTGTATCTGATGTTGGCTAGGTATTAGGGATGTGCCCGAAGCCGAATACCTTATTCGGAAACGCACAAATAATGAACCTTAAACAGATAATTCCATCTGAATATAGTCTCTTTGTATTCGGCTTTTTAAAAAATCGGTTAGGTACTGATTGTTTTAAGACTCAGGGTAGACTGATGCTTATTTGAACATACTTCAGCTATTACATTGGACATGGGAAACGTTAGGCTAGGTTTGGGTAGCTTAGCTAGCGAGAGTGGCTGTTGTTGGCCAACTATTGCAGCACTCTAGCTAGTGCTAAGTGAGCTGACTAACGTTAGTTTGCAAGAGACTATTTTTTCCACCCTCATAAAGATTTAGAAGAAAGTATAACCAATAAGTGTTACCTTGGAGTGTGGCAATAGCAATATCGTCGAGTCCATCCATGGCTTGAGTGATGGCGTGTGTTTTAACACCCAACACATCAGTAATGTGTTTCAAATTCTTCAACTGACAGGAGGAAAAAGACGTCGAGCGCCAAGAATGAAAGTTCGGATTATGCCATCATCTCCAAGAGGGGCATGTACAGTTCTAAAAAGTTTTACTGATCATTATTTGAATCAAACTTAATTTGATACTATTATTTAATTGTATATTAATAAATATAAAACCATCTACATATGATTGTTGATTAAAAAATATATATTTTTTTGCTGTTGATTAAGTGACACTCAATTAATTACAATTACCAAATGTTCACGTCTGAAAACATTCCATATTAGGAAAATTTTAATTTAGCCAGGCTGTCTGCTAGTGCCAGCCAGAGAAAATGATTTGGTGGTGTGTTATCTGTTATGTGTTTGTAGCTCAAACTCTAAAATTTTCATTGAGTCACATACATTCTCTCCAGATTTCCATGTTGTTTGTGGTATCGATGGCTGCACCAAAGAGTATCACATTTACAACTCATTTTGGTATCATGTTCGAAGAACACATCCTGACCACCTTTACAGTACCAGCAACAGATCACAATGGAGTGAAAGATCGGCACCGCCCACAGCAAGAGAACCTGCGTCAACAGGGAGCAGAAGCATAGACAATTTGTGGGCATACAGCCGGCCTACAGATGCAGAAAGGCTAGATGAGAGTGTAACGGTGAACACAGCACAACCCTGTCCTGATCCCACCATTCAAGGAGAGCATTTTCAAGGTCCCCCCAGCTCCATGGTCTGGATGCCACATGGAGTGGATAGTACCTTAGATATAACTTCAAAGATTCCCAGTCAACTTGAGGATTCTCCAGACAAGCCTACAGATAACTCCTTTTCTCCATCAAGCCGTTCTGTGGAGGTCATGGTAAGTAGAGCTCATGATAGAATTTACCAGCTGTTACACCAATACCAAAGCAATCTGACTTAGTCTTAAATTGAACTGGTTGTTTGTCAGTAGCTAGTGTCTGTGGAGTATTTTTCACTTGTCATATAGCTACAAGTACTCGTATGCAGTTTCTGATTTTTTTTTCTCATAAAGAATGAGTCCTGCCATGATGTTCTGACCAGACAGGCTACTGCTATCATTCCTACTGCCAGATAAAAACACCATCTTTCGCGGGTTTGTCTCTATGTAAAGATTATGAAGTTGATCTTGACCTGTGGTTCTCTGACAAGCTCTACCACCAAAATTGGACAGTGACTTACATTTTGTCTTAAACCTAGGTTATGTTATTGTCAATTGTCACAATTAAAACATGGAAATCATGGAGGGCAGCCCCTAAATCATTTTATTCAATATTTACTCAACTGGCAACAGTTCAGTTTGCACCCTTATCAAGAATGAGATGCAAAACCCAATAAATAACCATTCAGCAAAACTCAAATAAAATGTGTGCTTACCATTTATTGCAATTATCATAGTTTTACATTGTGATGTTGACTATTATGATGTTATTTGTGGTTCCTTTTGGCCTTGTTTTTGAGTGGTGTGAATGACGTTGTGGCGGCAATGCAGCAGTACCAAGCTGTGTAAGTGACTAGTTTGAGGAGTCAGCTACAGACAGTATTCCAGAAAATTCAGGATGTAAACTTGAAAGGGCGGCTTTGGAAGTGTTTCACCATGGTAAGGATCCATTTGCCACTGTTTCTACAATGTACAGGCAGGACAGTGTGATAAAGGAAAGTTTCACTTTTGTGGAGTCAGAGGAGGTTTCTGTTGGGTGTTCTGCACGCGAACAGAAAAAAGGAACAAAAAGAGTCCTCTCTTCCAAAACCAAATGTTTTATTTTTTATTACCTCTGATTAAAATTTTGGAACAGTTGTTGTCTAATCCAACAGTCCTTGCAATGATAGATGGACCATAGAAATGCACTAGCGGATATTTGTATAATATCAAAGATGGAGAACTAATGAGATCACTCCCTTTATTTTCTGCCTGGCCCTCTGCTTTACAGATAATCCTGTACCCTGATGAAATTGAGATATGCAACCTGCTTGGGTCTCATGCTTCCTAAAATAAGTTGCTAATGTTTTACTATTCATTAGGAAACATAAATCCAAAATATGGATCTAAACTCGCTGCTATCCGCTTGCTTGCCATTGCAAAGAAGAGTGAGTTCTCTGAATGTGGACTTGGTGCAATATTGGGTAGGTTGCATGAGGACTTAGTGCTGTTGTATGGTGGTGTTAAAATTCATATTGGAGAGGGCAAGCTTGAGGTATTTGGTATTAGTTTCAATATGTGGAGATACTTTAGCTTAAAATGAGCTTTGTGGATTTAAAGAGGATGTGGGCTTTGCTTATAGTAAAAAGTGAGAATGTTCGTTTGAAGACATGCAAATTTATTTTGATGAGGATAACTTTGAGCAAAGGACAATGGAGAGACATGTTCGACAGTGTAGGGACATTGAAAAGGCCAACACCAAATATTTCCGAAACTGTTTAAAAACTACATTTGGGATAAACAGAAGGAGCAAACTGGTAGAATTCCCTGCCGTTAATCCAACAAACACACCAAGATATGATGCATATCATTCTTGAAGGCATTGCTCCATTAGAAATGAAATGTGTGCTAAAACAGTTAGTTCTTTGGGAACAACTAGACTTGGATGCTCTCAATAGTGCCATAACTGGAGTCCCCTACTCTCCTCTATATGCTAGAGATAAGCCAAGCCCCATAGCCTACAGCACTTAACATTTATTAGCATCCTTCATAATAAATTCATCATTATTTAGTTTTGAGTTCCAGCTGCGTAACACAATCTGCTATGACAGAGAACATATGTCATATAAAATTGAGATCCCAAACCTGGCACGAGCAACTGAACTGATACCTGTAGACAATCTTGTAGATTTCACTCCATTTTACAGTTTCAGCCACAAGGACATCACATACGTCCCTATGAAATATAATCCGGGAGATGTGATTGGGCAACAAAAGCCTCAAGGGATACATTGTGAAAGGTGGACATTGTCGCAGGCAATTCATGTATGGTGTATTGACAATTATTAAAAAGAGATTAACAAACATTAATCTCATCATTGAGAAATATGGATGGTCCTATTCTAAAAAGAAGGAAAATAGTCTTGCTCCTCTGCTCGGGACATTGACGTTTAGTATTAAAACCATATATTTGGTTTGTTTCTGGTTAAATCTTGCTTAAAATTAGCAGCAATATCTTACCAAGAAAAAGTAAGATAAATGATCTTAAAACAAGAAAGCTTTTCTAATGCAAATCATGCTTGATATGATAATTTTTTACCAAAAAGTACTATTTTCCGACAACAAGCTATTTTGACTTTCTTGAAATACAATTTTTGCAGTGTACTTGTGTATAACTGTATCTATCTAATTGTAAATAACTTGTCAAGAATGTACATTTATATTTGTGAATTTTAACATAGTTATTAATAAATACATTTGTACATAAATGGATTTTGCATGTGTTCAGACAAGTACTTGACTCAGCTGTGTAGCTGTCAGCTGCTGCTGAGACTTTATTCATGATGTAAACGGTATGGTGAGTGCAGGTAAAGTGGGACAAATCGTAAAATGGGACACTTAAATTTCATCATCTTTATCTTTATGTGTGTATACTTTCATTACAAAAAAATCAACCGATTCAGTGAACAATGAACGACATGATAGTGTACTGGGTAATTCTGTGTGTACCATTTCAGTGAACGATGAACGACATGATACAGTGTACTGGGTGGTTCCGTCTGCATACCGATTCAGTGTACTGGGTGATACAGCCTCTGAGTGTTCAAAGAGAGTCATGTACTGCCTTCCCAATGGCAGGCTATGGCTTAAGTTTTAGCCTAGACACCCCTGCGGTTTGTAAAAGCAAAAAATAATACTACTCCCAGTGGTAAATGTCAAAGGTTGTCATCTAAGTAAGTAAAACATTTCTCAGACTGGCTTGTTTTACTGTGACCTATTTTGTTGGGCGCACTGACCCTTTGTGTCTGTTAATGGTAATTAGCCCATCACTTTGTGCAATGATACACAATGTTTGAGTTACTGAGCATGAGTACTGTGAGGACTGTATCAGGTATTTGTAGCAACTAGCAGTGGAAGAGCTAGAAAAAAGAACAAGAACTACATCATCAGGCATGACTCCACCCCCTAGGCCTCCAAGCCCAAGATCAAATGCTAGCATGTGTATTTCTATACTACTCCAGGCTTAATAGTAAACTCCTAGTAAATGCTTTCAAGTATAAAACTGTATTCTACTTGTAGCCTGGTAAAATGGGAGCAGCACAGGACACAAAATATCTTTGGGGTTCCTTATTCTATTAGTTAGCGTGGTCTGTTGTTTTAGACAAAAAAATAAAAACAAAAGAATTTCACAGGAAATATTTCTTTCAGTTTTGAGGTTTTCAACAAAAGCTGTCCAGTGTTACATGCTAAATGCACTTCACATATTCTGATATAGCCGTTAGCTTTCTCTCTCTCTCTCTCTACATATATATATATATATATATATATATATATATATATATATATATATATATATAGGGATTATTTAAGCCTCACGTGTGGCACCAGTTATGTAGGGATTTCTTGTAGTATTCCTCACACAGGGCACCAACAGTGTAAGGAATTTGTTTGCTATACCTTAAAACAAAGGGAGTCACTTTTGTGTCAGAAATTCTATAACATATTCTTCGAATAATAATGTAACTATGATAAATCAGTCTCGTATATAACTAAATATGCAATTCCAACTAATAATTAAAATACTTATAATTAAAATGACTATACTAATAACTAATCAATCAAGTCACAACATTACACATTCAGTTATAACCGAATTAATAGCGTTAATGATTGGACAAACGTGAAGGCATTTGGAGTTCTTCGGAGCTGCAGAGGTTGGCAAACATTATGAATATAACAACATGTAGCTAAGCTATGTTATTAATCTGTGCCCAGTGTTACAGCCTTACTGTTGCGGTTTTCTAGGTTGGTTAAACGGGTCCAGTGCTTTCCTGTTGTTACAGTCAGTCTCCGCTTTCCAAGAGCGCAGAGTTGGTTGCTCACTCGTTCTCCCTGGGGTCCGATGCCGTTGTTCACGTAGTTGGATTCTCCTTGCAGGCTGCTGAACTCTTGGGAATTGCAGGTCTTCGCGTTGTTGGATTCCGATGTTTGCTGCGTGGCTCTCCGCGGCAGAGTTCCACTCGTGGCCTCATGACTGTGCGGCTCTGCTCCTGGGCTGCGTTCCAATCCGAAAAAATGCTTGCTTCTTCGTGCTCACTTCCCTTCAATCAAGGGGGGAATCCCCAAAAAGTCCCGTATGCAAGGTGGCTGCCACCGTGAGGGCGATTCCAATCCAGATTTGTTGAGGGAAGGGCGAATTTTCATTTGCTCAAGCCCTCGGTTTCACTCCCTCCAACGGAGCCAACAAAAATCATCCCTCCAAGCGTTGATATTGCCCAGAATGCACGGCGATGCTTGCTCGCTTGCCCACGTGTTAAACTTTATTTGAATATTATGCTCTTGCTACCAAAGAACAAGCAAATTTGAAAACGTTTACCAAGTTCAAAGACCTCTGTTGCCGATCGATTATACAATCCATTCGCTAAAATGCTATGTTGTTGGTGGTGGTCGTTATTTAAATCTTACAGATTCAAAGGAAATGCCCAACACTCAATAGCCGCTTATCAAGTTCATTGGTAGTCCAAAAAAATATACGTTTTGACCATGAAGTTTTAATCATAAGCTCTCATAACCTGGTGGAGGCATAGCTGCCGTAGCCATGCATTTTGTTAAGAATAACCTAAATTTTCTGAATCTTTAAATGTAACAGTTATGCTACCTTTAGCTTCAATCATTCGCACAGCATGAAATAGAATCTTCTGTTGAGCACGAACTGTTTTTAAATCGCCATTTAAACATACTGGTATAATTGCCTATGTATATCGTAGCATAATTCCGGGTTTATTCGTCTGATATTGATATTGATTTTTATTTTTTGTTCATCATTTTACCTGTCTCTACACATATGTACTTTTAAACCCTGTTACACCTTACACTTATTTATCATTACTTGGTTACTGTTGCAGTTAGTTACTGATCTGTTTTACCATATTTTATCGTTACAGATTTTATTAATTATCTGTACTTGTCTATGGGAATCACTTCGGGATTCACCCTGCTCAAAAGGTGTTACACAAATAATTATAGTAACTATTGTTATGATTGTGATAATTATTCAATATGATTATTAAATTGTGCATACAGATAAGTGGTTTCACATGGAAAAGCTTGGCAACTTTATTGAAAATAACATCACATCTATTAATAGTAAAAAAAATGGAAAATATAAGGATTTTGGCATGGGGAATATGCTAGATATGTAGGCATATCTAGCTAACATGCATCTTCACTGTCTAACTATATTAATGGTTAAGTTGCATAAGGTAGCCTAGAGAGAACTCTCTCCGTCTTTAGATTGGCTTTGCGGTGGAGAATTTAACTGGAACAGGTACTGCAGCCTGTAAGGGACACATCGCGGCAATCTAGTCCTTGCAAACGAACACAAAGTGAGGAAGAACCGCGAGGGTCATTCCAATTCGAAAGCCACGAACCCTCCCCTCCATTGCTCCCCCTCGCTCGGGAAGGGCTCCCTCGCCTGATACGTCACTGGAGGGCTCACTCGATTTGAGGGAAGAGGTGAAGGGAGGATTTTATTTCGGATTGGAACGCAGCCCTTGTCGCTAACCATCGGGGTTCAAAGCTTATATGTAAGGGCCTACTTAACTGGGAGTTCTTGCACGCAAGGCAGACGAGGGAAAGAGTTCCCAGGCCCAGCAGAGAAAGATTTGTATGCGTGCATCGAGCACGCGAGGCAGGAGCGAGAGAGCGTATGAGAGGTGAGAGAGTTTATGAGGTTTTAGTGTTTGCTAGGAATTTAGCTGTGGAATTAAGGGGAAACGTAATTCAGTAGTATATGCAGTACTTCAGTACTATATATCTAGTACCAGAAAATGAAATACATGAAAATAATACAAAAAAAAAAAAAAAAAACCGGTTCTGGCTCGCACGCAGACACGACAGTGAAATTCACAATTAAGTGCTGCACGGGTCACGCCGTTTCCCGCAGTTAAAACCCGACCTTGCCGCTGATCTGTGCATTTCAGGACTGCCAGTGTTACATCAGCTTCTATGTTTTATTTGCGCATGTGCAAAAGCTGTGAACTAGGTGGAATTTACAGAAATGCATTGTTGTTCCACTACTGTCTTAATGCCTGTTTGCATCAGCTATTGTCTAGAATATATCGGATACATTTAACAAATACTATGACTTATCTGTGCACATTAAATGACACTCATTCAGTGTTATGCATTAGTAGCTGTTGCTATGAAGTTTAACTTTCCCAAATGGTATGATAGTACTTTCTAAATAGTATATGTATAGACATACTCATTTTTCACATTATAATTATATCTTGTGTTTGTCAGTTGTTATACCTTTTGGATTTAATGTTTAATTGTTTACATTGATTTCTTTAATTAAAATGGTAGGGTTTTAATTCTGGTTCTTACTTAACTTATCAGGCTGATTAATTTATTCTTTAACCAATACAACTTGACAAAGAGTTTTATAAATGGGTTATAGTGAGATTTAAATGTGAGTTTATTATCTAGATGGCTGTAATTGGAAACACACACATATCCTTAGGTATTGCGAGGATTTTGGATGAGAAGCAGATTTCAGATCCAAAATGTAGATCTGCACACTCCACACTGAATTTGAGTTCTGGTCTTTATTGGGTATACTTATTATATATTTAATAATCTTTGAGTGAGGGGCAGGTTAGCAAAAAGGGGAAGTGATTTAAAGTCTCAATCTGTTTGTATAGGGGAACAACCATAACATCTGTAGTTGGAATTGGAAGTATGCCAGTAATATTTTTTTGGCAGGTGAGGCACATGACATCATGGCATTTGTATGTAAACGATTTCTTGCATCATTGTTTCACAAGACCTTCTTGCCAATTATTTACCGCATAATCATGTAGTTACTGAGTTTGCCATCAGTATGTGCTTGATGAAGAATGATGGGTGTGACACATAGCTGACATTTCAGCGGTACAGGTTATCATTGTAATATCATTGGAATAGCCTCCCCTCTTCAATATCTCTTCTCCTAAGTCAGTTTTTCAATGATTTATCAATAAAAATTATTTCCCTTATACTCCAGTCTCAATTGTGCTGGTCTGTTCAATTGAATGTCCACATCCTATTATTTTGGTTAAAATACATATTTTAAGTGCACATCATATTTTATTATTATTATTATTTTATTATTATTATTATCATTGCTGTTGTTATTGTTATTATTTGTTATTATTACATGAACATTTTCAGATGTACATTCATACAGGCTTAATGCTGTGACTCCACCTGGGCACTCTGTTGTCTTTAGGGAAGAATTATGTAGCTCAGTTTTGTCTGGGAGCACTATTCATCAGGTATTGCATTACTCATCACTATTACTCAATAATTCTTTCAGGTACATATCATTCTGTTTATGATATGTCTGGCTGGTGAAGCCTGAGTGAATCATTATCTAGTTTTTCTTTAAGTTACATGGGCATGTAGTAAATCACTTTCATATAAAGCAAGGCTTTTGTTGGTGTGTCACTCTCAGTTTCAGCTGCACCCAGAACAATGCAATGCAACAAACCCTTAAACTTCTCTGTGATTTCACCATGTACAGTTAAATGTAATTTCCCTCTCATCTGAAGTACATATTGTATAGTGACCACAGTCAGCACAGAACAATAGTTTAGGAAGAGATATTGAAAGTATAGTTTTGAGGTTTTGATTTCTCTTTAGGAGTCGAAAGTTGAACCTTGGAACCCTGCCAATAAACAGGATATTAAGGGCACTTCCTGTAAATGCCGTAATGGCGCGCCGTGGTGATGGAGTCATAACATCCATATTAGGACATATTTCGTTATTTTCCAAATCTTGCTACAAACTCCACCCACACGTGGAGTTTACAATAACTGTTTAAATGAAACGTCGCTGCCCAGAGCAGGTAGTCGAGACAAAGGTAAGACACTACAACTTTACTTTCTGCTTGTTCTCTTGTTTGGTTTGTTTCATACTTCTTACTATTAAAACCCTAGCAAATGTGTATGTACCACAAGGCGCTGGAAACGTTCATATTCTGTAGCGGTGATATAATGTATTTTATTTATTTTTATGGAATAATGTGTCTTATTGTGCTGTGAGAGGAGATTATTGATGAGTACGTAACATGCGATGTTCGAGGGACAAATTTAGCAAATCATGCAGTATTTGTCAGCGTTGTTCTGTGATCAATACAGTCCTACTTGCACTACTGACAACATTTCTAATGATCGCCTTAGTCAGGCAATATGCTCATGATTATTGCCATGTGCAACTTGCAGTTATATTTTCCCCGTATGTGCTACATGATTCTCTCTCTCTGTCTCTCCCTCCTCGTGATTTATTTATATCGAGGTTTCAAGTCATTACAGAGTTAGATGCGAGGATAAATTCAAAAATATTGCTGCCCTAAAATAGACCATTAATATCTAATGCAAATATTTTGAGCACCTAAAATTAAGGGCTGAAATATAGAACATCTCAATTTACCACGAACCTCGGTACAGAATGCCATAATATTTTTATCATTACGTCACCTGCGAAGTACTTAGTTTGTTATAGTACTGAGTAAAATAGACATAATAATTAACTGAGTCCAACAGAACACAACACTTACAAATAATTTAATATAAGTTTGTGTAAATCATATGAACTGATAAATCCTGTTGACTGATTCTAAAATTGACCTAAGGGATTAATACATCTGTGGTTATAATAATGATTAAAGACGTTTTTGCTGTTGCATAGATGAAAGAATATTGAATAGATCAACCAAAATTTTCCAAGCTGTTTTATAATCGTATTATAAAGTGATTATCAGGCCTGAATAATGTCCACTGATCAACAGGAACGAAATTATAAAATTGAAATGAATAACAGCAGATAATTAATGGGTCAAAATAAATGCATAGGAAACTGAGGGTTAAAAGTCTGGAAATGCAAGAAAAACTTCAGGCTTTGTTCCATTGATATTTGACGACAAGCAAAATGTTTAAGTAAAGGCAATTGTATTGTATTGCAAGATGTATTATTGGAAGGCTAAAATAAACAATTTCATGACTAGATAAGCAGTGACATGCACTAAAACAAATAGTGGAGAAAGCAAATTCTTCCAAGTTAATGTATGTTGCTGAAAGAAGTCAATTTAATGTCGCATAATGTCTTGCTAAATTGATGCGTGTTTATTCTGCTTTGCTGCACAAACTATTGTTACCAAGGGAGTGGTTTGGAGGGCAATTTGACTGATTCCATAGAAAGAACAGCGCAAATCTTTGAAGCTTGTTGGGGCTCGTTATTTACAGGAAGTCAGCTTCACACTGCACTGTGAGTGTGCCATATGACATCACTGTGGATACATAAGTAGGGGCATTGCCTCAACAGGAGCAGAGGGTGTGGAGAAGGTGCTGCAATAGAAGTTAACTGGAAGGGGCATGACAGTGACCTCCCTTTTTGAGAGTAGGGCACAGCCCTATGACAGCTTAATATCTTACTGAAATCTGTATTAATGAAACCCAGACTTTCCAGCTGTATCTGAGGATAGTGGTATAATACCTTGTGCTATAGTAAACAGACATGCTGCTAAATTTCCTTTACATGACTATGGGGGCATTGTGCCATCTCTCATTTGAGTTGGAGAGGTATCTGTATCAGTAATGTGTGGTAGAATCTTTGCCTGGGTAGAGCAGAGACACAGATAGCCTCTACCTCACTATTCAGGAAAGGTAGTTTTTAGGGGCAACTGTGGCAAAAGGAGCATATTATATTTTTAAAACCAACTATTCTGATTAGTTTTACTGGAGTATGTGTAATCCCAAGATAAACTATGAATAATGAAAATGTACATAAATAAAATCATAAAATTATGAATTATGAATATGAAGAAATGGTCAATGGATAAACTATTATGTAATCGCAACATTTGTTTTTAGCTTTGATGAGGCACTGCCTACCCTGACCACACATCACTGATATGGAGGATGTCGGTATGAGTATTTGGTTGACCACATTGACGTTTCAAAATCCTCAGTTTCAGATTTACTGGGAAGCATGGGAGATATTTTAGCTTCTGAAAAAACTGTACAGTCCTTAAATGGGTAAAATAATTGTTAGGATGTTTTTGGCATTCCTGGCCTGCTTATATTTCTAAACAGTGGGTGTGTTTTTTTTAATCTCAGGGCTGTGGGTGTGAGCACATTACTTGGGAACAGAGTTGTACTTTGTAACAGAAACCAAATGAATTTGTTATTGTTTTTGTTATTTAACAGAATGATTAAGTGTTCTCTATTTCTCTCTTTATTTTCTTTGGTTTGAGGCGCAAGGTCACTCTTCATAATTCTGTCACCTCCTTGTGACTCATAAATAGGTAATATTTGGTCATTTGGTCTAAGATGTCAATGTTTAATATTGTGTTATGTTATTTTGGTAGCATGGTTTTAGCCTACAAATTAGAAAAACTGTTGCTGGTCAATCAAATCCGATAAGTCAAAGTTAGTCTGTCTAACATTCTTTTCTCATGTTCAATGATAATCTGGCTGAGTGGGTGTAGAAACAATATTTTCAATACTTTACCACATTAGAACTTTTCTTAGAATGATTACATTTCATTCGTCACAGCCTGTATATACAGTGTATGGTCAGTTGTTTTGGAAAGGAGTCATGCAGGATGGGAATTGCTTATAAAGATGAATAT
Organism: Albula goreensis; assembly: GCA_022829145.1. NCBI lineage: Eukaryota > Metazoa > Chordata > Actinopteri > Albuliformes > Albulidae > Albula > Albula goreensis. Next base: position 75,664 of record CM040744.1, read on the forward strand.
GATGAAGGGATTCACAGAAACAAAACAGCGTTCAGTGCCAGAAGACCAACAGAGTTCAGTGAATGATGGTGAGATTTTATCTCTCCCATGTATGGAGAAAGTATTCCTTGTTACAGGACATTTTCATCTTCTCCTCTAAGACTTACTGTGACTTGGCGCACCCTAAAGTTGATGTACTCCTGTTAAATTCCTCCAGGGGATTTTACTGCACTAAGGCCAAATGAACTCACTGCTGGAATGCAGACAGCCAGTGAGATATTCACATGGGCATGGCATGACAGTATAGCCAGTCAAGTGAGGCTAGCTCTTGTCTTAACCTGTTTACTTATTTAATGCTTCCAGTCCCATCCTAAACCACCTTCGTCCTGTCAACTTTCAGACATTGAGGGAGACAGAGTAAGGGTGACTAAAAGACACTGAAAGACAAGTCATGCTATGGAACGTTGTGTAACACAAAAATATTACTCATCAGGTAAAAACATTGTATGCTGATTTTAGCTGATGAGTGTGGATGTACTGGATTCTTGTAAATGAGAGGAATATTTTTAATAAAAATCAAATCACAGATATGAGCACACTTCTGAGAATCAGGTCTAAGGTAGAATTTTGAATTGTTTGTCACAAAATCCGAAATTGTCACAGGTTACCGTCAGCTTCCACATATGTGGCTAAATCTTTCTTACCGTGTCCCATTCTTCCATAATTTGGAAACATAAATGAGAAATGTTTTAGTGCTGCTCCAAACCCCAGGCCATGATTCTGGGTCACACATAAATATACATGCATGTACAGACAGTCACAGAGTAATGCAGCCTAATTTTATATCCTATGCTGGACACTTAAAATGTTTATTTTTTTCTCAGAATATGATGTGGTACAAGGTATAACTTGAAATCAATTAATTATATCACAATATAATTATATATTATTATATAATATAATAATTATGATATGTTTGAACAACAGCTTCATCCCAGCTGTGAGCTATCCAATATTTCCTCATTGTTTTGACATTCTGCCCGATTAACCTCAACTTTTATTCATCTGCAAAATAGGGTAGCAACAGGCAGGTAACAACAGGCAGGTTTATAATCTGCTATGGGTCTGAAGTTGACAGGGTGTGACAGGAGAGATTAAGATAATTTACTCACTTCTCTTGTAAAATCTTGGCTTCTGAATACATGTATCATTGAAATATTAATTACACTCTCTGATGATTTCTTTTGCAAATGAATGATGTCATAAAAAGCTAAACCCAAATCCCTTGACTTTCTCACCTGTCTGGAACAGTTGTTTCTTATCCCCTTCCCGATAACATGTTCCTCCTGACAAAGATGAAGTGAAGTTATTTTCCTTGGCGATGGTGCTTCAGCAAGCGTCATATTAGATCTTGTGGATTCTCTGTTTATGGAGGAAATACAGTTAGAGATTATATTCAATTCAATTATATTCAATAAACATGCGAAAGCGACTGCATGTTTAAAGTTTGATTCACCCCTCTCTGTCAGTTTTTTTGTTTTTTTCCATCTTGATTATTCAGGTGCCTCCCAATCCTCTAAAGATTTTATTACTCAAAGAAACCTGCTCAGTCTAGAATAAAAAATGAATGAAATAAACATGAGAAAAGCTCTCATGAAACAAATGAGGCATAACACCTGAAGAGGTGTCCATTGTATGAATGTAAAGGACAAGGTGGGACAAATTTTTATATATATCTGCAATGAATATTAACACTTTCCCATAAAAAAAAAGTTTCAAGGAAATTACAATAATCCTTCTTTGGAATATATAGTTAAAAAATGAGTTTTTCGGTCCTGAAGCTACATTTAGCAAGATCTGTGGCACTCGATTTTTTATGCAGGACCAAATAACTTCTAGATATGATAGAACTATATTAATACTACACAGAATCAAAATTTGGTTGAAAGAAAGTGAAAACTAGTGGAGATATTGATTTTTCAAAATGAAAGATTCTTTGTTCAGGTATGTTTTATTAATTTGATTACTGTAAAACATTCAGCAACAACTATGTACATGAATACATCTTAAAATTTCCTTAGGTGTCTTGGATGTTCAGTACAAATTGCAACCCAATCCACTGAAAAATAAGCAATTGCTGAGGCTTAGAATACAAATACAAAGAATAAAATTCTCAGAGGGCCAAACTACAAAAATTCCTAACTAAAAAAGTATTTGGAGAGCTATAGGATTTTGCAAGGTTCCATGAATTTAATGGAGGTTTTTACATGACTTTTTCTGGGAAAATCCATGAACTGGGGGTCCTGGGTGAGTTGGCATGGAAAGACCCATTTTTGTTTTCCCTGAAGTACCGAAAACATACTGAACCATGATACCAAAACCGAGGCACATACCGAACCATGAATTTTGCATACTGTTACACCCTTAATAAATATGACTTATTTCCAGTCATACCGTCCCAAATGTGGACATGCACTTGGCTGGGAAAAAAGGGTAACATTTAGTTCTCCTGTGTAATGCGCACCCTAATTTTTACATTTAAAAATCTGGGGAAAAAAGTGTGTATTATACACAAATAAATACAGTAATTCTGAAAATATGTTGGTTTTTGTCCTGAATGGTGTATGAAGCCAAGGTACTTGTTTAAAGAGCTTTGGTGACCTCTATGGCTCAGAATCTCACAAGGAATAGTTGACCACAGTGTTGCACAGGGAAGAAGGTTTAAAATTCATTGACTATACACTGTATTGTCTCTCAAAAGCAGCATTCACCAGCTGTGCAGTCTTCTGACACAGCAACTCAGTTGCTAATATAAAATGGAAAAGCAGCCTGCATCTACTGAAATGTTTTTTTGTCTTTCTAGGATATATTTAACAACCTTGAGAAAACTCAATCTCTGTTAATGGAGGACACCGGAACAACATCCACATCCATCTCCGTTATGAGTGAAATCGAGAGTGGACAAACCGATGAGCAAAGCCAGGTGCCCACTATCAAGTTGACACCTCCGTCAGAAGATCCACCTCTGTCTAACCCAAGTGACTGCAAAGAGGCTACCTCTTCGGCCTCAGAAAGGTCAGAAGATGGTGGCATTTCTGCAGAATTACCAAGTGAATCAGGGGAGCGTGGGTCAAGTGTGGTGAGTTTACCTTGAGTCACATTTGAACCTTCTAATATCATGGCTTGTATCATGTATACTGATAAAAAAAGATGGTGGAATATTTGAAATGTAAAATGTAATTGAGTTGTCAATGGTACGTTTGGTCTATTACGCTGCAGCTGCTCCTCAAAATTCTCACGCATAAACACTTTTGTTGCCATGCTTTCATTTAGATTTGACCTAGCTGCAATACATGCATCCATGCTTTATGCAATACTTGACTTTATTTCTTCTAGGAGTCTGACGTTGACCCAAAAAAGGACCCAGAAACTTCCATTTCAGAGGAAGCGCCTTCAAGCCCTCAAATCAAAGCAAACCCAAAATATGCATTGTCCCTGGGTACCAGCATTATCGGTAACAGTTCCAGGGGTTCGGAGAATGGTGGTCAGGATGGCCGCATCTCCAAATGTGGGTCACTGGAATCCCTGGTGTCTCAGGACTGGGACACCATGTCAGATAGGGTGAGCATCCCTTCATTTGGACAAGGAAGGTGTCATGAGGGTACTTCTTAAAATGTTCAATTTACGTTATGTTTTGTAATAACTCATCGCTAACGCTACCATGATATTTAGAAATTTTATAGAAAGCTTTTTCAGCGATTAATTTCATTATGTTGACTGTGTGAGTTAGATGGAGCTTAAACTTCAGGATTTTTAGCTTCCATCTGATAGAATAGATATGGAAGATCTAAATTCAGATAAGTTGAAACTTTTAATTGTTTTTCTCTGCTCAAAGACTGTTTTGAATGTCTTTCGAAGCACATTGTACACTGGATCACCAATTAACCTCAGCTTTCTTGTGTTTCAAGGCCTCTAATGCCAGTTTATCAAATTTCTGGGTGCTCCCATCTTGTATGACACACAGTGTCCTGTGTTCTTTAGTTTTCAGAAGTAATGTATAAGTTTAGACTTAGAAGTTGGCAATATAATTTAAACATGTTGTAAATTCTGTTTTATTGTTTGTTGCAGATGAGTGGCACTGAAAGCCCACCAAGAGTTTTCAACAGTCCCTATTCATCACTTTCTAATGACTTCAAGGTAAAATAAGTAAAGTTTTAATATCTGTAATATCACTGACTGAAGCACTGCAAATAATAAGGACCTTGTGAGGAGAAAGTTTCCTCTGTTTTTCAATTGCTTGCAACCAGGATCTTTTGCAGTCAAGCTCTTAAACTTTGTGTATTGGACTATTACATATAGTATGCCTAATCTGCTAACCCAAGACTAATGTACTCTGTTTACTTGTTTGTAAAAATGAAAGAAGTGCTTATGCTAAATGCTAAGATTATAGTTATTCCAAATCATGAACCTGTTGTCTTAAAAGATTTTATTTATGTCCTCCAAAATTGTGTTCTGAAAACAAATCATGTCACGTACACTGCAAAAAAAGGAAATCTTAACAAGTTTTAAAATAAATTCAGCTTGCTTATGTCTTGTTTTGAGGTATAATTGCCTCAATCCGATGGCAGATAATTTAGCTTGAATCAAGCACAATTATCTTCCAGTGGATTGAGACATATTTTCAGCTAGCTGAATGTTCTTATAAAAACAATGCTAGGCAAAACAAGAAAAATAAGATCTATATTCTATTTTCAATTTTTTAGCTTTCTCTTTTTTTTGCAGTGTAAGTGTAAGAGACTGTCTTGGGATGTTTTACGGTCACATGAGTTTCTTCGGCTATGCCTGTCCTTCTATAACCCTGTTAATGGCCTTTTGACATGTTGTGTGATGTGATATACACTCTCTGTGGTGCAGGGGAGGGTGTCACCAGTCACATCTGAGATCAGCCTGTTTAGCCTCAACAGCAGGAGTGCCAGTCCAGTGTCTTCCCCGACTTTGCTCTCACCGCGGGGCTCCTACACTGTCTATAAGACCCTGACCAGGAGGCATGAGGTAAAACATTATAAAGACCCTAGGCTTGCTCTTTCAGAAGTTATCAGTAGTTCCTTTTGATAACAGTTTTCTTCAAGAGTTTGTAATGTGAAAACCAGGAAAATCAGTACTGCAAGTGAACATTAACCATAGTTGAAGGATTTTAGTTGCAAGTTGTTTTGAGAAAACAATTGTAGCATAACCAACTACATAAATGAATGTACCATCACTGTCTTTTCATCAGTGTAAGCATTGAGAATGCCTGATGTGTCTTACAGGTAGGTCCCAGTGGCTTAACCTTGAGATCAGGTAGTCACAGCAAGCGTGACTACATCAAGGAGCTCACACTGCAGCTGGAAGAAAGTCAAAAGGTATATCCTTTTTTTTCAACTTTCTTGGAACTATGCTCCATGTCGTTCTGGTATATGCACAGCAAAAAAAAAATAGATTTTTTTCAACTGTCAAGATTTGTGATGTAAAAGCTATTTATTATCATCGTATAACTTTTTGCACATTTTCGATCGAAATAATCGATTAAAGATTCATTTTTGTGGGAGTGTCCCTATGACATGAGTGCTACTGGCTGTGATGAAGTCATCCTGCTGTGGATGTCTTTGTGTTTGAATGAATCCCCTTTCTTTCCTCAAACTACCCGAAGAGGAACAAGTTCCTGGAAGCTGAGAGCAAGCAGTTGGACAAAGAGAGAAACCAGCTACGTTTTGAGATGAGGAGCCTGCTAGTGCGCAATGAGGACCTGCTACAGAATAACACACAGCTGCAGGGGGAGATGAGGATGATGATGGAGAAGATTGAGTGGCTTGAAGGGGAAAGGAGCCACATGAGTGCGCACATTAGACAGCTGGAGGTATGAAAGTGTCCCCTTTGTGCCTTAGCATGCTCACAAACACATTGTATGGACTTGTAATACTGAGCGCGTTCACCTCGAGATAATATACCCTTAGTGTCCTGTTCGGGTTTCTTCAAGTTTATCCAACCTTCTGTCGTATGTCAGATTTTCTAGATTTTTCTAGCTAACATTGGACCGTCTTTTTTCTGTGCTTAAAGATCTGTCGTGGAAATGGACTATTTGTGTTTCTCATCCTGGTGAAGCAGTGCTGAGATCAGATTGATTTAAACCAATGAGTGGCTATTGATCAAATTCCTTGTCTTTAACACACTTTGGTATTATTTATCATTTTTAGATTTTGGTGAAAAAATCGTGAAGGGGTCCCTTTTTAAAATGTGTGCTGTATGCAGACTGTGATCCGTGGTGTAGAACAGCCCGTTTCTTTTCTATTCATGTGCCAGTTAGGTGAAACCTGGTATAAGATGCTTTTGGTCTTGACAGTCTATAACATGTTTCTTACTTTTTTGTCTTCAGAAAGAATCAGCGGAAGCAAAAGAAATGATGGCTGAAGCCAAAACACAAGAATCTGCCTTCGGTTATCTTCAGAAGTCACTAAAGAGCAAAATACAAGATGCTGAGGTATGCCATTATTTATGTCAATAGATCAGTTGTCAGGTAAATTCCTTATGACCTGTTGAGGTGAATCTTAGAGGTGAATGAACATGCAAACAAGAGCTTTCAATCAACACAAGTTTAATACAAATGCGCATTTGGGAATCAGCCTCCTCTGAGATCTGATTCAAAGTACATAAAAAATCACTCATCTTTTATACTGTTTTTATGAATACATAATCTTCATGGTAGGTGTGGAGATCCCACCTCTAACCTTTCATTGGCCAACAGTTACTTCAGTGTCCTTACGCTATTTCTTTTTAATGAGTCTTCTGTTCTTGCAAAAAGTTATTTTTCCTCACCAGACGATGGCAATCCGCCCAATTTCAGTTACTCCCCAATACAATCCTCTACGATTACAAACAGTTCCTCATTCTACTCCGAAGGACATCTTATTCTCATGGGAATGCTCAACAACCTAGAGAGTTGTTATCTGTTATCTTTATACACACACACACACACACACACACACACACATTCTTCTTTACTTAGGTCTACTGGAAATTTCCACACCATCTGTCTATTATACAGAAATTACATTTCAACTTCAGATTCAATGTCTTTATACATTTTATATACATAACCTCTTGCAACTATAATTTCTCTAACACAGTAATGATTTTTACTGTGATAAGATACTTTTTACTGTGGTGGCTTTCTGATAGGTAACTTTTGGTAAACTCTTGAATTAAGAGTGTGGCCAGAGATCTCATTGGTCAATACATCCTATAGGAAACACTTGAAAAACACACCAAGGACTCACAGTCGATGTCAGAAAAGCTGTGGCAAGCTGAGAGGAAACTAGTGGAACTTTGCGCAGACAAACAGACCCAAGAAAAGAAGACCGCAGAGTTGGAGAAGGCTATGCTGCACCTACAGGCCGAGGTTGGTATTGCATTAATGAAGAATAGCTCCAACTATTATTACTTATTATTATTTTAAAATGGATACATTGGAGGTTTATTGCTATAAGAATGCATAGCAATGCTTGTTCCCAGTGTCTTCAAAGGACTTATAAGTACTGAGGGGTAGCTCCACTCTAAGAGCAGTCTTTGCCAACTATTTTTCCCAGATCCATTTATCTTGCTATGCTAAACACCAAAGGTTCTCAGCTGAGAGAACCAACCCCTCTTATGGTAATATTATCTTGTGTAGCAGGCATGCAGCCGCAGTAATGTCTCTACTACATGTATAATGTAGCCTTTGGACCAAGTCTTTTTTTAAAGGAGGTACTCAAAATTGAGAATCAACCACTGGGTTTGAAGCCCCTGGTCTGTGACATACATGATTGACGATGCTGTGTGTCCCTGATAGCTGGCCATGGCCCTGCAGTCGTCCAATGAGACAATGGCAGAACTAGTCCTCCAGCGTGGGCTCCGGAATGAAGCCCAGCTGAAGGTGAAGGAGTTGGAGCACAACCTGACGGAGAAGACCGAGGAGCTGCAGAGAGCTCAGCAGACAGTCACCAGGCTGCAAGGGGAGGTATGGGATGGCCAAGACTCCCTTAGCACTGCTACAATGCAAAACAGGAGAGGATAGCATACAAATTATTACAAGGTGGTGTTCAACAAACTTCAAATCTCATTACAGGACAATAGCGCAGCTAACTTCAGGTATGAAATTCTGAAAGTTTTCATAAGACACTTAGTGTAACAGGAAGATTACTGCTTAAGACAGTGAACATGCAAACACCTTATCAAACATCATATATTTGTTCTTCTGGAGGCCTGACTTAGGTGACTATTCTTCACACAACAGTGATAGGTATGAACTAGCATGTAAGAGCATAAGGAAAGACTTAAAGAATATTAAGAATGCAGATGTTTACAACCTTCCACAAGAAATTATGTATCCTTAGAAGGTCTGTAGATTGTTAAACATCCCTTGCTTAATTGTTGTAGGTGACAAATTAGTTTTTGAATTCAAAATGAAAACAAATGTATACGCTGTCAGATACGTCCATATGATATCCGCAGCTGTTTACTCATCTGATTCAGTGTTCTACCGTTCTTAGCAAACTTGCGCATGTTTTTCAGGTTTCAGAAAAAAGGAGCGACAAAGAGTGGGCACTGGAGAAACAAATCCAGCTGCGGGAGCAAGCAGAGCTGCAGTGCAAACAGGCGGAGAGGACAGCGAAGGATACGCAGGCAGAGCTGCAAACTCTGAACCTGCTGAAGGAAGAATTGGCGAAGCAGCTTAAGCAGGCCAAGGTGAATGTCTAAGCATTTACAACATCTTCCACCAGGGGGCACACTCTCAGATTCCTCACATATATATTCTCAGCTAAGAGTCCTGCACCAGAGCATTAGCCAGACTTAGCGCCTTTATCATCATTATTTACACATGCATTTTCAGTGACATGATTTGTAATTGGAGTAAACAATATACCTCAACAATTCACATTCTCTTTCATGCTTTTTGCACCAGCAAAACAGTTTTGCACATGCTAAATGCTTTAGTAAATGTTTTAGTAAATCAGGTGCAACCACTAACCTACTTTTTCACAGGACCAGATTATGGATCTGGAAAATAATATGGAGGACATACATGACAGTGAGCAGAGATGGGCCGACAAGCACAAGAAAGCCGTCACCCAGGTGAGAGGATATGCAGTATGCTCATACTTAATGTATACATATTTAATTTCTGATAATGACCTGCAGGCTGTTGTCCCACTTATTACACAGCTACATACCTAAATAAATAAATGAATTGCCATGGAAAATCAATTGAAAATGATTTTATTCTTATTTGTAGATCTAGATTACAGGCTTCCACTGAGTCCATAGCAACGCAGGAATCATAGTTCTATTGTTTATATTTTGTAACTACTCACTACTAGTGAAACTTCATATAAACTATTTATCTACAATTATATTTTAATGTTTCTGTAAATAATATAGACCAACATATCAACATTGTCTACACAGCAACCATATACATTTAATATGATATTAGAATCTTCTTCCATGGCCATTTTAATGCAGAGCTGGTGCCTGTGTCAACAATCAGTTATTTAGTTCAGAAGTTATCTGAAAATAATTGTCTGTAGAATGCGTCCACACCAAATTAGAATCGAGTATTCCAGAATGCTGTGTAAATATTATATTGATAACCATACTGCCAATTAAACATGTTTTCCAGCAAAACACACATACACACACACACACGTAATTCAATTTCATATAAAAAATTTACCTAAATGTGTAACATAACAAAAATGCAACCCGCACAGAGAATGTGGTGTATTTTCAGAACGATTAAAAATGTCAAAGATCCTCCACCATTTGACCTTGTTTATCATACTTTAGATTATGACACTTTCTAAAGAACTTTTAAATTATTTTCACCATATTTCTTCAGTCATGTCACTGTCCTCTTCATCTAAACTCCCTGTGAAATTCAGATGAATATAAATGTGTGATGGTGGAGTCCATTTATGGCCAAACAAGTCCACATAATCAAAAGTCTCCCAGAATTCTATAACAGTGTAGGGCTATTTGAATATGGTGCTTTTCACCATACGCTTAGCTGTCAATAGTGCTAAATAGATGGAAGGAAGGTGAACAGGTGACCCCCAGTAAGACTGTTGACCTGTATTGCTCCAGGACATATCCAGCTGCACTAAAGAGATCACAGGAAAATGTATAATATGTAAGTTAATGGTACCTTACAGTGTATGCAGTATAAGTCGTATAAATGTGTTTTTTCTTTAATATCTTGTACGAATGTATTTTTAGGTGGAAGAGCTTCGAAAGAATCTGATGAAAGAGAAAGACCTGAATGACCAGCTGGACAGCGAGAAAGGCAGGCTGGAGAGAGAGGTACATATCACACTGCTCCCGAGATGTCAATCAGATATAATTAAAGAGGATGGATGTGGATTTAGGTGGTAGTGGTTTGAGTTGTGTTACGTTAAAAGAATGGGTAATGTTAAAAGAATATGCAAAGTTAAAGGAAGAAAGTTAAAAAGTATGTGTGATTTTAAAACAATTTAGTTCCAGCGTGTATGCAATGTTTAAGGTTCTGAAGCATTCATCCTGTCTGCCAATTTAGATCAGAGTACTGCGCATAGAAGTGCAGGAACTGAAGGACTGCAGGATCCAAAACGACATGCTTGCTAAGACTGAGCTTAAGGTCAAGGAGCTGGAAGACACCCTGCAGACAGAGTCAAGGTAAGCAAAGGAGAATTAATAGTCCCTAAGAGAGCTTCTTAAAGGGAGGGAACAATCCTACTAAATTCTATACTGCATTATTAAGTTATAAATAGTGTTAAAAAGTTGTTACAAGGAGTGCAGGTAGTATACAAAAGGAAAACGTTTTAAGCTTAGCAGTCAGTATTGTTAAATAGATGATAGGAGGGAGAACTGGTGTGCAGAAAGCCTCCGTTTGAATGTTGAAACTCTCAATAGATTCCCCCACGGTAACGCTCCGGTATTTATCCAAGTAACATAACAGAATTTAAACAAGATAATGTAGTTGGTGCTCTACTTAAGGTTTAAAGTGAAATAGTTTAAGGTGTTAAAGAGAACAGGAACAGAAATAACTACATCATGACAGAAGAACAAAGGTCACAAATCAAAGCTCACCAACAGGGATACACAGACACCAAACAAGCCCCATATAATGGCCCAAAATTAAAAAAAAATTGAATGTAATTCCATCTCAACAAATACTGTACTTTGGAGAAACCCAAAGGAAGTCATAAACCAACATTGCCTATTCCAAACTTGTAAACATGGGAAGTACTGAAACATAGAGCGCAGAGCAGATTTCTGTCATCTCTCAACCAAACAACTGTACCATGGTCCAACATCCCAACAGAAACAGTTTACAGAACCTGTATGCTGTATGATGGTATGTTGTCCTCTTCTCATGCAGCAGATGGAGGAAGAGATTTTTGAAATGTTGGGGAAAATATATTTCCCTTCAATGTTTCTCTGGAAAGCAATTTATCTTCACCAGTGTCAAAAGGATTCATATTTTTGTCATGTATTGTAATTTTAGCATGCATTTTCAAAACATGTTCAGAAATATTGAGTGCAGCATACATTGCTCTGCAATGTTTTGTAGGAATAAAGCAGCGTTGGTAAACACCATTGGGAAGCTAGAGAGAAAGGTCAAGCAGCTTACGGACCAGCTAGAAGAGGAACATGAGGCAAACACGCAGGAGACTACCCAGGTGGGTTCAATGAGCTCTGTGCCACAAGGGGCCAACAGAAAGCTTTCTGTAGCAATGAATTTGTATATATTCACTTACTGTGGTGGCAGGGTTTATCCAGTATTCCTAAAAATACAATACTACTTGGAAATGAGAACAGCAGTTCATAAGTAAGAACCTAAAATTCTATTGTTTGTTAGTCTTTGGTTTGTGAAGTCATTAGGGACGTTCTGACATTAGGTACGTGTGGTGGTATATCTGTGTGTGTACGTGGACGGTCGTTTGTTGTTTGTGTTGTTGAGAGTGGAGTGAGATGCCTGACTTCCGATCCTTGATTTGTGCCCAGATGACCCAGCGGATTCGGTCGCTCAGGCGTCAGCTGAACGAGGCGCAAGAGGAGGCGAGTCATAAAGAGACACAGAAGCGTCAAACTCAGAGAGAACTGCAGGAGGAAAGAGAGAATACTGCACGACTGCAAAGACAGCTGATGGAGAGACCACTGCAGATAAAGTAAGACCTCACTTTCATATTTATACTACATAGGCGCACCAGTGTCATTGTCAACTATATATATCTCAGTGACGTGCGGTGAGGTTCATGGCTGGTGAGGCACTGACTCCTTTGGAATTATATTTACAAATATATGAACCCAACAGAGCAGCTTATTCACTATTTGACTGGAAGCAGATAACAGGTTGTTTCATATCTGATACCAGCATTCTTTACGCATACAAACTGTATTCCACATGACGCATATTTCATTAAAAAACGTTATTATGGTCTTACATCTATTTATAAACAAAGTCCATGCGCCGATCCTTCTGGACAAAAATGTCCAGTACTTTTTTGTAGAAGTCTTCTTTTAGTTTTAAAAGTCTCTCTGTCTCAATGGAGATCACTGCCAAGGAAGAAAGATTTGAATTAAAAAATAATCAAAATTTTGCCTCCCCTGCCTCTCCTGACCGCATGTCTCCGAGATATCTATCTATATATATGTGTGTGTGTATATATATATATATATATATATATATCACTCTTCATTCCTATATACGGAATTATAATGCCACAATAATACCCAAACACACAAGTAGTCAATATGAACATATTTACAATATATCCTACACTCATAAATTCATCTTAACATTAAAGCATCAAATTACAGCCACACCTAATGTACAAGGTTTATGGTTATCCAAATTTAATGTATGAAAGTTGTTTTCTGTACTCAAGACAGTATGAAGAAATAAATAGTTTCTTAACTGAACTGTAAATCCCAACATGCAAATAGACTGCTCAAAATGACATTACCCTGCCAGCTTGTTTGCCTGGAATAGGACAAACCCAAACATAGGAACTGCATTCAAATGGGTTTTTGCATACTCTTTTTCATGTGGTTATTTGCATGATAGATATGACACATTACAGTCATACACAAAAATGTCTTACAAATTCCAAATACACACCCATGTTCACATACGTACATCTAAATGCTGACTCACCCTCCTGTACACAGGCTGTTGCGTCACATGTATCTGTTGGCACATTTATTCCTTATTCTCAATCTGTATGCTCATCAAATCTACTCCCAGCCAAAAATATATAAACATATTATAGCACTACCCTTGTGGGTCTTAACCAGGCCCTTTGATAAAGCACCTTAGCTCAAATACTGCCGTTAAAGTTCAGCTACATAAAAAGTATGCATTAAGGTGCCATAATTGAGAATGTGTGCCTTAGTGGGAGATGACAACACAACATACATAAGTCGTAGGCCGATTTTCGATGTAAGTCGGAATTTATACCTAAATTATATCTAAATTAACACCATAAGTCACTCACACTGTACACACAACACATGAAGGACGTATAAAATACAGTAAGTAAATGAAACAGTAATAAAAAAAAAGAGAACAATTTCTTATCTTTATTTCTGTGTTCGTATTTACAAACCAAACCGCTTAGTTCGAAACTAGGTTTTTAAGTAAATTATAGGAGTGCGTCGTTACCACAAAATCGTCGTAACTCGAGACCGTCGTAACCGAGGACCTCCTGTAATGGCGTATATTTGATTTAGGGTTGAAAGAGTATTAATACCTGTAATGCAAACATCTTTAAAACCACCATCGTTTTTATAGTGAGAACACAGACCCTGATTCTGTTTATCAGTTGCAGCAGCAACAGTAGAGCTGGAAATAAAGGAGACACAAACTTTACCTTTAACCTGGGGATTGGTCTCTGGTCTCAACCTGTTAATTTTATTTCACTTGAGCAGTTAAATGAGTTTAATCTGGCTTGTTTTACTAGTTATGTAGTTCTCAATTTTTGTGATATAAACATGTATTTTTCCATCAAAATTTGTTTTCTTATATTCACATATTTTTCATGTTTTATCTTCATTTCGTATTGCATGATGAAAATTATAAAATGGAATTAAATAAGATACAATTTGGTAAAAGGGTGGTATGGTATTTTACTCAGCATGTGAGAGGAAATTACACTCTGTGCTCTGTGTTTTGCAGGCAGGACTCCCTAATGGCGAGGCATTCTCTCCCCAGTCAGAAGAGAATGGTCAGCTGCTGATAACGCACTGTAAATAATTTGAGGTCACTTCAACATAAAAAAAACTGTCAACATTCTACAAACAAACAATTTTTTGTAAACTGCACTCCTGGACACAAAGTTGCTGAAAATATCAATCAAGTCTTTAACTACACCAATTTTTTTAATGTGTGGTAAGAGGAACTGATGTTTTAAGTCTTTTGTACTTGAAAACATATGTTGATATTATTTAAATGTCAATTTTTGTATACTGTTTCGTTAGCTCAAAACATAATGTTTCAAATACCCTGTAATTAGAAATGTAAGTTATTCTGATTTATGAATCTGTGTTTTAGATTGACAGCTAAATTTACAACCTCACTTCAGTTGAGTGAACAGATAGCTTGGTTGGTAGAGCAGCTGACACAACCATACATTAGTCCCTGGGAGAAATCCATTCAAGCCCTGGCTCTGTCATAATCACTGTGATTGCTCTTCATTTATACTGCCATCTGCTCTCTAACTACATTAAGAAACCTCTCAAAGAGGTTAGCCAGGCAACTCTTCTTTACAGAATGCATTTGGTATAATAAATCAACACAGACAAAGCACAGTCCTCAACTCAAATTAAGACAGGAGCATCATGCACACACTTCTCTCTTATTTACAAACCTGTCTTACACAAACACACCTGCGTAGTTCTCAGAGCAACATTATATTGTTTCAACTGAAAAAATGGCAACACTGTAAATTGGCACCTACCTCACAACAAATTCAATTCAATTCAATTTTATTTGTATTGCGCTTTTTACAGCAAGTTGTCACAAAGCAGCTTTACGATTGATCCCTGGCCTGAAACCCACTCAGAGCAAGTCAAGGCAACAGTGGCAAGGAAAACTCCCTGATAAACAGGAAGAAACCTTGAGCAGAACCTGGTTCAGAGGGGGAGCCCATCTGCTTCTGGCTGGCGCAGGGTGTACAACAGGTCGATAGGAGAGTGGAGATAGCTGACATTACTCTCACATAATTCTCAAGCCTATTTTTGAGAATAGGCTTGATAACTGCAACTTTGAAAGACTGAGGTACAAGGCCAGATGTAAAGGAGGTATTGATAATATTTAGTAAGGGTTTGCCAATTTAAGGTAGCAGCTGTTTCAAGAATCGTGTCGGTATAGGGCCTACCATACAAGTAATTTAGGTGAATGCCATTTTCTTTCAAGCTTCCATGTAGCTTGCTTAAGAGCACGTGTTTGGCCACTATACCATGGTGCAAGCTTTTTCGGAGGGTGTTTTTTCTTTTAAGGGGTGCAACAGCATCCATTTTATGTTTTACGCATAGTAGAATTAATGCTGTTCAGGAGTTGATTAATATTAGCCAGATTTGGGTTACAGTTACGTTATGGAACTCATTATTGCTCTGATTGTACAAGCCAGGAGAGCTTGAATAAAGGAGTCAGCAATGGAGATTGTTCTCCTATAGAAACGTTAGGGTTCTGAGAGTATATAACAAATTAATGGCAGATCGAAAGAGATAAAATAATGATCCGACAGAACACGATTGTGAGGCATCGTTTCAACATCGGTTGATTTCAGTGCCATATGTCAAAACGTCATATCCTTGATGTGGTTGCAACAATGAGTTGGCTTGGTCTACAAGTTGAGATAATCCCATCGATTCAACAGTATTCAAAAATGCTGCTCTGAAAGGGCCATGTTCCTTGTCCAGATGAATATTAAAATCTCCAGCTACCACAGCCTTATCAGTACTAGCAACGAGGCTGGACAAAAAGTCTGCGAAATCTGATAAGAAAAGGGAATAAGGGCCTGGTGGTCTATAAACTATTACAAGGGTAAACAGATTAATTGCTGTCTTGCCAGGATGTGCAAAGCTAATTACTAGCAGTTTAAATGAACTGAAGGTACAGTCAGGTTTAAAAGTAGTACAGAGCTTAGAACTGTGCACAGCAGCAACACCACCACCTCAACCAGTAGATTTGGGGACATGAGTATTATTTTAGGTTGGAGGGATTTTAGTTAAACATAGGCTATCAAACTGATGATCAGTAATTGGTCATTAGCTCAGCTGTGTGAATCAAAGTCAACCACAACTGGCAGCCAACATTGAGCTCCATCACCACCATCCATAACTGTGAGGAGAGCCACTTTCACACCTTTTCAGGGTTGGTAGTATGTTGGGAGAAATAATAAAAAAATAACTTGCTTAGCAGGGCTACTGTTTCTGAGGCTAAATCGGTAGATCACTGGTGTTGTAAAGTGGTAGCAACATATTGGTCATCATGGGTCACATGGTCAAGGAGCACGCCTACTGTTACCGTGTACACCCACCCTGTGCCGTATGTCACCTTGTACACAAAGAAATTAATAAAATGTTTTGATTTTTTTAAAGTGATGCGTTTCTTTCTTGAGATTAATTGTAAGCTATAAATAATCACACTGTAAAACTCATATTCATTTTAAAGCCTTTATTTACAAACAAGCGATTGATTGCTTTTGAACTTGGACTGCAATTTGTTGTCTGGTCCCAGGAGGGGGTCAGGGTGCACATCCTCTTGTTGTTGTGGTGGCTGATGGGAAAGCGGTACACCATGTTTCATGGCGATGTGCAAGACACAGCAGGTCATTATTACCCTACAAACCAAAACTGATTTAAAGAAGCCGAAAGATTACAAAATGCAAAAAATTATGATAGAATTTTGCTGAGGTAGTCCACAGGCTCTGTAACGCTTTTGCAAGAATAAAACACAATTTCTCAGCTGTTCTCTTTATACGCATCTTCTCCAGTTTGTAAAGCAGTTTGCCACCTGCTGTGTTCAAACACATCCAGCGTCCTTTTAAGATGCCGATAGTGCGCTCGATGGTGCAGCGAGTACGTGCATACTGCTGATTGAAGGACTGGAGTCTGAGGGTTGGTGAGTGGTGTCATTAATGTGTTTCCAATCCGCGTATGTCGCTTTGGATAAAAGCGTCTGCTAAATGTAAATGTAATGTAAACCAGGGGGCCAGAGCATATCCTCGATCTCCTAATAAAACATGTCATTACAGGAATAGAGCCCAGTGTTGCTGGAATTCATAATTAATTACTTTAAAAATGTGTACTAATGAGACATGCATTTCCAGCAACTCCATGTTCGAGTCACATACCCACAGAACTGTTCTGTAAAATGTAAGTGACGTGTGCATCTCCGGGGCAGCAGGAGACCACATTCAGGAGGTGGTTCTGGGAGTCGCAGATGAGTTGTACATCGATGGAGTGGTAATGCCTGCCCCGACCAGCAATAGAGTCCTCTCTTGACTGGGACCTGTTCTTCTGTCTTATAGGGGAATTTTATGTGTTGTGTGGCCACGGGAGAGCGCAGCTGATGGATGCCTTTGATATGGCCAAAATAATGAAAATAAGATTATAAATTATAAAAATTTTATTGTAATAGTATGCTATAGTATTATACAACTGTAGAATTGAAGAAAATGCAATAGCCAATTATTTTGCACAAACATGTTAGCACTCAAATATGTGTGTGTAGAATCTGTTCTTGCATAGGAACAAAAGCCAAATAAGAAAACGTTGGTGAATGTCAGAATCTTCGTAAAAACTGTATAGGTGGGTTTTAAGAAGATCATTCTTGGCATATCATTAGTTGCTGACCCTCTCACCCAGATTCCTATTAAAAGGACCTGTAACCTTTTGTGTAATGGGGGTGTTAGAGACAATTCAGTTCGTGCAACGTTTCTGCACTACAAAATTAACACTTGTTCTCTGTTCATTTTTAACTTAAGATTTAATTTTTTTTCATCTAGCTCCCCAATAATGTAAAAATTGTTCCAAATAGGAACAATTTGTTTGTGCACCTATCAGTAACCAATTGGATTTCAAACATTGCATTTTCATTGCATTACAGTCAAATGCATTAATTACAATAAAATGGAGGGGAAACTTATCACTGTTGCAAGCTTCTCTGAGATCTACGACCCTGCTCTGCCGCTACATAGGGATAGTGACAGAAGAATTAATACCTGGAAAAACATGGCAGAAATCATCATCGTTTCTGGTGTGCAGATATAAATATGGGTAAATATAATGTTCATTAATATAGCCAAATGTACAATAACAAGGTTTTCAGTGTCAAGGATATTTGACCTTCCTGGTGTAGCTAGGCTGTTGTTATCCCCCCAGCATCATATAACATGTAATTAGCCTACAACATTAATCAGAAAACCAATGAATAAAATTTGCCAAAAAAGATATCATACTTGCGAAGTCTCAGTTTTTACTCAAATCATGTTTTATTGTAGTCACATGTTCATGAAATGTAAATATCATGGGTTGTCACACTTACAAACCCTGACACACTTACACTGTCAAAATACAGTCATAAATAATACAACTACATAAGGCAGTTAAGTTACACCATAAAATACTGCAGCATGTAGTGACAATAAATTTGTGACACAGAAATAGGACTGGGAGAATTAATCCAAATTAAACAGAATTATTAACGATTCCATCTGTTAACGTGATCACAAAAAAAGGCTTTAAAGTAGTTGTTGTCAGCAACCAAAACAGTAATATTAGGCGACTCCTAAGAGATGAGTGTACTAAAGAGCATGCCAACAAGTGTCAGGTAGTGGCAGGCAGGAGCAGCGCAAAATGTCCTCACCGCTTCCAGTTTGTCTTCAACTTTTAAGCAGAAAAGGCGCTGAGCACTCCCAAGTCAGAATTCTCCCCTTAGGGAGAATTCTGACCTGGCTTACGTGGCCACGCCCTGCCCACACAGGGCAGAAAAGTAGTAGGGCACACGTAGGAGCTTGAATAATGCAAATTCAGCCTGGAAAATGACACACGCCCCCATGAAAACTTGATGGCCCAGTAATGTTTTTCTTGGAGGTACCTTACCTAGTACTAACATTCTGCTGCTTAGCTAGATCAGACTAATGGGTCACATAGCCATGTGCAAACTCTACCTTGTAATTCACAAACTTGGATAGTGGCTTTAACTTATGTTATCAGATACAGGGAAGTATATTGTAAAAACATACCCTGCAATCAGCATGTAAGAGCTGACTAGTTCAGTTAAATGTAGTTATTTGTTTTTAAATTTAAATCAATTGGATTTAATTGTTATCTGATTGATCTGGTTACAATATACTGATAAATGATTTGTCAAGATCAAATACTAGTTGTAATATTAATGGGCAATACAATTACAATTTTCATGTGCACTTTTGTGAAGTAGCAGGAGGCCTAGCACCAACAACATGATTTGTAATGCTGGATCGAATGTAGTGTGAACACAGTACCCGCTCATATTTTGAATTTCTCATATTTAGCTGTAATTAGCCCCTCAGGCCGTTTAATAAATCTATCCCTGTCATATAATGGGGCTTCTCACTAGATGCTAGTATGTTCACGCATCAGTTTGTATGCATATTGTACATAATGAAACAGTATGTGACGGACATGTTGATGAAGGCGGTTAACCTTTTGGTGTGTTAATGAAAGTTCCCACAGTAAACTTCAAGTAATCTTTAAACAGTCGTGTGGACATTCAAGTGTTTTACATGGTGTCACAAGAGTTGACAGACACGTCTTCTTAGGGTGATGGCTGAATTTAATCCCTGTGAAAGACTCTAAGAACTGAACCAGAGAAGATCCATTTAAAGGAAAATGCCCAACTGTATGTAGTACAGCATGCAGAGTACCCTTGCCTCTCATGCAAAAGATAAAGGAGGAACTGCAGCATATGGAGCAGGATGGCGTGATCAAGACCCCACAGACTGGTGTGCAATAACTGCCTGTACCCAAACGTAATAGCAATATATGCAGCGGCGCAGGAGAGATTTTTGAAGTGGGGGGGACCAAACTGTGAGCAAAAGGTCTCAACTTATACAATATTTTTTTTTCCCTCAAAAGTCTGGGGAACACTGGGCCTCTAAGTGGCTCGTAGGACAAATTGCTGCCTACGGTCCCTGAAGTCGGGGTTCAATTCCCAGCTTCAGCATTCCCGGCTATGGCCAGAGGCCCCATTAGCGAGGCAACAATTGGCCAGCCTCACCAGGGTTTGATTTGGGGTAAGCTGGTCTAACTCTCTCCGTTGGGCTAACAGCACTGCTGTCATCGCGCTCCATATTCTAACGTTTGGCCTCTTTGACAACCTCTTACTCCCTCCCAGAAGGTCCTGCTTCCTCATCTTCCCCTGTCTCTGAAGGTGCCGCTTCCTCATCTTGCGCTTCTGCTAACCTGCAGATCACCTCTTACCTTGTCCTGCATTTGCCCTGGCTCCGATGCCCTGCAACAGTGATTAAGATGGAACCACACAGTTTTTACCTTGCACCTTATGCGCCGTTGCCGTTGTCAGCACCACCTTGTATGGCCCCTCATGCACAATCTGTCAACCCAATCCCCTGGGACTACCTTCTGTAAATCTTCTGGGATCTTGGCAGTTCTTTCCACAGTTGACCCTCACCCATCAGAAGATAGCTTTGTGTATTGCAGTTGGGTGTTGTACATAGCTTGCTAGTTCTCTTTCAAGCTGTTCAAGAGGGGGCCCTTTGCATGGGTTTCTAAGGTGGGGTACTGGCATGAGCCTTCCAGTTAGCATTTCACGAGGGGTTAGGTGTGTGCTTCTGTTGGTTTGCATTCTCATGCTCATTAGTGCCAAAGGTAGTTCAACTACCCAATTAATCCTACCATCTGCACAAATCTTAGCTATTTTTCCTTTCAAAATGCCATTATACTTTTCCACCTGTCCTTGTGATTGTGGGGGTACACATACCCCACCCCAAATCTTTGTCTAATTCCCAACATTTTGGTTATGGCTGCTGTCAGTTTAGCCACAAAGTGCTGCCCATCGTCTGAACTGATTTTGACTGGAGTCCCAAACCTAGAAAACACTTCTTTGCACAAAAATGTAGCTGCTGACCTGGCGTCTTCTGCCTTCAAGGGAAGCACCTCTACCCACCTACTGAACCTATCCACCACCACCAGCACATATCTCTTTCCTTGAACCGCCTGAGGATGCATGTCTATATTATACTAGATACTCTACTTACATGATGTGCCTAAATGGTCCATCAGGTGGTGGGATGTGCCAAATTGGTACAGAGAAGACTTTCCTGACATAAAATTTCACAGAAGTGGTACAATCATGTAGTACTCGATCCACCATCACTGCTGAATGCAGTGCAGTGACCACCAATGTTGCTGAACATGCTTTATGACTTCCCCCCTTGCACAATGGTCTTGACCATGTGCATGTCTGATTGGTGTTTAAAGTAATGATACAGGGGCTACATAGTGGCCCATTGGTGCCCTGGAAAAAGTCTGGGGAGCTGAGGTTGTGCATGATTTTAGATGGTTAAATGCTCGCACTGTGAAAGATGCGAATCCCCTGCCACATCAAGCTGATGTCCCTGCTGCTCTTGGAGGCAAAGCTTTTCTTAGGACAATTTTTCATGAGAATGATGCTCACTATTTTTGGCGTCACTACTTTGTTATTTCGATGATTTATTAGTTTTCAGGAAAAGAGAGGACGAGAGTCTGATGAGGCTCAAAGTGGTTTTTCAATGTCTCCAAGCTCACAATTTAAAGCTGTCCCCACCCAAATGCAAGTTTTGGAGAAAGTCAATTACGTTTTCCTAAAATGTTGTTCACGTTGTTTCTCAAGATGGTATAGCCACAGACTCTGATAAAGTGCTGGCTGTCTGCAATGTGGCTGAGTCTGACATTATGGAGTCTGTTGGTGTTACCCCCTCTGCAAAGAAGACACGCTCATTCCTTGGCATGGTAGTTTATTATCGACATTTCATTAAAAACTGCTCTGTGATTACCAAACATCTTTTTCCGCTCACCACTGGCGGGAGGAGACCCCGGGAGCTAAAGGTCGTGGAAACTTACAGCTGCTGACTGGACCTCTGAGTGTAAACAAGCTTTTGAGGCACTGAAGTCTCCTCTTGTTACCCAAATTCTGCTGGCTCACCTGACACATCTACCAATGTATCAGGAGCTGTGCTTTCTCAAGTGCAGAATGGTCAGGTCATTGCTAGACCTACTGCTTTGCAAGTAAATCTTTGAACCATGCTCAATCTAAATATACTGCTCACAGGCTTGAGTTTCTCGCCATGAAATGTTCCATTCATGATAAGTTCAGCCACTGGCTGAGAGGTGGATAGCAAAATTAGCTCCTCTTGATTGTATAATTTGGTACATTCCAGGGCCTAAGAACACTGTAGCTGATGCTCTGAGTCGTAAGCCCAGGGTCCTGCACAGACTGACAAGAACTCCCTACAATGTGCTGCTGGAGGATGCAGGTGTCTGAGGTGCAGGACATGTTCCATCTCTCCTTTGACAATAAGAGCGGTGTCCCATCTACAGCAGTTACAGCATGTCTTATCCATGGAGCAGGGCCCATTGCCTGTTTTCACTCACAAGGAAGTGCATGATAAACATTGTCAGTGTCCTGTCATTAGTTGGGTGAGATTCTTTGTGGACAGGGGCCGCTGCCCATCACGGAGAAAAAGGGCCCATGAAGCAATTGAAACAAACTGAATTCTGAGGCAGCAGGGAAGGCTCCTGACCCGGTTAGGAGCACTGTACCATGTTTCCAAACACCCTGTTTTTCGGTACATTGTCCTCTTCTCTCTAAGGAGTCAAGTACTGAGGGGGGTGCATGATGATGCTGGTCATCAAGGTCAGCAACAAACTCTGTGGCTCGCAAGGCAGCGGTTTTACTGGGATTCTATGGAACATGATGTGAAACAGTATGTTGCCCATTGCAGGAGATGTGTTTTAGCGAAACTCCAGATCCTAAAGCCAGAGCACCACTTGTATCCATTGTTACAACCACACCACTTGAGTTACGTTTCTGTTGATTTTTGGTCGGCAGAAGATGTGAACGATAAGTCCGTTTATGTACAAGTGGTGACTGGTCATTTTACTAAACTTGCCTGTGCATACCCTGTCCTGTCCCTGACCAGTCTGCTAAGACAGTGGCATGTGTGTTGTGGAATATTTTTTCTGTTTATGGCTTTCCAGCATGAATTCACCCAGTTTAAGGTGCAGGTGTTTATATCATCCAATGGGAAATGGTCAGGCAGAGTGCTCCAGTCACCCTGGGTAACATGACCAGGGCTCCACCACCTAGATCCAAGGTAAGATGGCCTCAGATGCCGAACGCATTAACCTTTGCATGTAATTGCACTGTCCGCGAGACCACAGGGCTTCCACCTTTCTTTTTGTTTGGCCGTACCCCTCGACTGCCTGCTGACCTCATGTTTGAGTGTACTCTTAGATGGAGAAACAGTGGATGTGGATAAGTATGTCCAGTCATTGGAGTGGAATCTGAAGGAAGCAATGACACTGGCTCACTAATACACTGTGAAGAAGCAGTCCAGGCAGACGGAAGTGTACAATCGTAGAATGAAAAGTCATGCCCTTGAAAAGGGGGGCAGAGTTTTGCTGGCAAACAAAGGGGAAGAGGAAACTAGGTGATCGATGGGAAGACACTGTGTATGTTGTTATCAGTAAAAACAGCATGTTGAACACTTACAGCATTCGTCACCCTGTTACAGACAGGGTTAGAATTGTTGAATAGGAATTTGATTATGCCTGTCAATTTTCTGCCTTTGTCTTCATGGGCGAAATCTGAGCATGTTAATGAACTGCATTAGTCCAGCATCAGTCAGAGCCACGAGCTGACAGAAGACCGAAGTCAAGAGGAGCACAGAGATATTAGGACCGTGTGGTGAGTCTCTGACCTCTCTGAATTCCAAGACACAAGGTCTGGTGAGGATGAAAAGATGGATCTGTTGTGTCATTGGAGTTACCTGATGAGAAGGATGTCTGTCACATAGATGTCAGAGGAAGCTGTTTCAGTGGCCATGAAGAAACCACCTAAATGCGAGATGTTTAAAATACTTCAATCCGAGGAGATGGATCATTTCAATTCAGTATTAATCAACCAGGATTCAGATCAATCATGAACCACTGTGGACTCATTGGACATGGACTGGCCTATCTCAGAGGCGTTTGCATACTGCGCGCCAGAACCACACACTACCACTGTAGCATCAAAGTCAGCGCCTCTCACTGCCACTGCAACTGCAGCTCCGGATCCTAAGCCACACATGGCTACCACTGTAGTTCCAGGACTGCCCATGGACTCTCAGGGGGAGGGGCTCTGTACCAGGCTGGGTAGGCTAATAAAACCTGTGAATAGGCTCATTCAAACCATGTCTAATCAGAGGGTAAAAACTGTTTCTTGAAATATTCTTATTAATGAATATATTAATATTCTTTAGATATGTAGTTCTGAATTTTGATGGTGTGCTAAACTATGGGAGATCAGTATGGGCCAGCCTTTAGTACAGTGGCTAAGGTATATGACTGGGACCCTTGAGGCTGGTGGCTCAAGCCCCAGTCCAGCCACAGCAAGAACACCACTGCTGTTGGGCCCTTGAGCAAGGCCCTCAACCCCACATCGCTCCAGGGGGATTGGCCCCTGGTTAGCATAATTAACTGTGAGTCACATTGGGTAAAAGAATCAGCTAAATGACTGTAATGTATGTTAAAATGTTTTCATTGTTTTATTGTTGACTGCATTAGTCACAATATGGTAACATTTGATGTTTTCCGTGGTGATGAATATGCAAATGAATGTTTTACCTATGGTTAAGCGGGAGATTGAACATCTCATGTTTTTCCTAATCCTTCATGGGATAATTTTGTTGTTGATCAACCCTTTTTAGGGTTAGAATGAAGGGATTGCAACTTGTTACAATGCGGATGTTTTATTTTGGGGCTGTTGCTCCTTGTTGTTTTTGTTTTTCTTACAATATAAAGTACTGTTGTGAGGCCTGTTCATAATATAGTGTAAAACAGAGAGGGTGAATGTCGTAGTGTCATGTTATTACACTTATTATGAGCATGGAGTTTTATGGTGACGTATAGCATCTATACAGAGATAATGGCAGAATGTGTAAACACTTCCGGGTTACGTTTTATATCATTCGTTTTAAAACTAAATGGTTATTATATTAAACAAGTATTTATAATGAATTGTTTTTTATGTATAGTTCAACTGCCATTGTGGTGACAGGAATATTTTGTGTATGTAAAAAAAGACTCTGTTAGCCACGTCCATGAACAGTTCATTTTCTGTTATGCAATGTTACTTTCTCTAACGATTTAATGTATCGATAAAGTTGTTGCTAAGGGAAGTTCGCTGGAGCCTGTACTCAGCAGTTAACATTATATCTTTTCTGTCACAAACCCAGCCTAAATAAAGTGTGGCACGGACAACCAGTGCGACGGTATGATTTGTACTGTCCACACACAACACAACGCAGAACAACCCCCGCTACATATAGCTGAATCATTTTTGTGGATGCATTTACTAGTATCAATAATATTTCAAAGCAGATTATCTAAGTCACGTTTGCATTTATTTAATTAGACAACATATAATTAAATTACTGTAAGGAGCATATACATTGAAACGACTGAATGCATTAATATGTTCAAAAATATTCTTTAAAAAATCTTATAGTATATGTGGCATATACATCTGTCCAAAATTTTTGTACAGATTTTTTTTTCATCTAAAAGAAAAAAATGGCTGTATGTTCCAGTTGATACATTTAGTGGACTGTGCAACAATCTGATTAACAACAAAGAGACTGTATATCTTGACATTAAGAGATTATCAGATTTGCATTCCTAGCTTTGTGTCCACCAGCAATCCTATTATCAATTACATTTGACATGTAAAGAACACCTAAAGAGCTGCCAAAAACAATTCCTGTAAGACAATAACTGTATCTTACAACTACAGGTATTCATACTTCGATTTAAACTTTTCTATGAGAAAGACTGTGACGGTACCATGTATACAAACCAACAGCAGTACAAAAAATGCTTTTGTCTCAATGTCAAACAAAAACAAGAACAGAAAAGGTAGATTGGCCATAAATGGGCAAGCGTGAAACATTGGGAGGTTAATTTATGGGAGATTTTGTCTAGAAAATGTAAATACAGATGTGGCCGCAATACAGGTCTGGACTGCACCACCATAACCGGCCATGAGAAGTACACTGGTGAGCAGCCACACCGTATTGTATGAAATCCACATGTGTCAGGATTGGATTTGGTCGTTGTAAGGGTTCCAAAGGAAGAGGTGAACAGATGCCTTAGCAGGCACACTTTCTCCTAGCTGGCGCTTCCACCTCTAGTTGGCTGGAGCTGCCCCCGTTGGAGGCTTCTGGCACTGGCCTGTCCACACACTGCTCCATGCGCTTCATCACCAGATCCAGGAGCGTGACCACAGCGTTTTCCACCTCCGAACCTGTGGCGGCACTGGTCTCAAAGTATGGTACTCTGTTGGGAAAACCAGAAAAGGGAACAAATGACACAGGAGCCAAATAAAGTTAATCCACAGATCTGTGTCCTCTCCATTGCATTTCCTTGCACCACATAGCCATTTATTTTAAGTGGAAATGTATTAAAGTATTTTTACCATATAATTTTTATTTTTATTCATTTTCATTAATATGAAAAGCTTTTTCAATTAAAATAATAATCATATAACCTCTCACTTACCCATATTTTTCTGATAGTTCTTTTGCTTGTTTCTCCTGAACCTCTCGTTGGTCAGCCAAGTCTGCCTTGTTGCCAATTAAAACTATGTCTGGGCTTTCGCAATATGCATTGGCCTGGAGCTGACCTGCAAAGAACATTTTCATTTGACTCAATCAGACATTAGCCTTGCCTGGAAAAGACTTCTAAAAATGGCCCAGAAATGATCATTGTCAGCGACTACTTTCTACAAAAAAACTTTCTTATTTGTTTTATTTTCCCCCTTCCTCCATTTTTGAAATTACTGGTTTTGTACGGCTGTTGTAACATGGCTATCACACCTGCAACCTTGCAGAGCGCACTGAAGCGGTGTTTTCCCGTTTATCTCTCATTGACCAACCTGAAGTGCACCTACTGAGTAGCCAGGGGGCACTCATATGCCACAGCCAATAGCATGTCGTTATTTAATTTTTATTTATTGCTTTTTTGTAAAACTGAGCTAAAACTACAAAACGCAAGGAATGACCTTAATGAAACTCCCTACCCAGTAATTTAGATTTGCGGCTAGAGTTGGGTTCAGATAACATTGGAATCACATCTATGGAGTGTTTTCAAAATTATATTTCCTTCTTATAGGTGGCATATATCCTCAAACTGAATGGGAAACATCGCTTTTCAATGGTTTAACTGCCATATGCTAAGGGAGTTCACACATTTTATCAGGTAGAACGTGCTGTGTCACATACTCATCCAGTTCCGGACGTTCATGAAGCTCTGCTGGCTGGTAAGATCGAACATTAACAGGAAGCCCATGGCATCTCTAAAGAAGGCTGTTGTAAGACTCCTGAATCTGGAACATACGGGAGATATGGGTGATATTCGGATGAACTCTGTTCAAAAGCAGTAATTCTCTCCGTTTATTAAGCCCTTTCACACTTAAGACTAAATATTACATTGTTAACACATTGTTAACCGTCAGCTTTGAAGCATACATTGTATAACTTCCATCCATCTTGGACGTAATATGTTTGTAAAGTGATGTCACAATGGTCGCTGAGTAATCACAAATACAGACGTTTCAAAGATCCACTATTTCATTTGAAGAGAATATTTTTTTCTTCAAAATTAGGTTAGATGAATATGGAGGACTAAATGTGCCAAAATTCTGGCATCCCTCCCCCTCCCCAACACCACCTTCAATTCTACTTCCCTTTCTTCTGTTTTTCTTCTGTTTTCACCCTCTCTTCTAACAGACAAGGGGGTTCACTTCAGACATGAAGTTCACTTCATCCTAAAAAATAGTGAGGCATGATGCTGTCCCCCTGGACTCCAAGCCCAAGATAAATGTTCATACCGATATACAACTCACTACATCATAATAAACTCCTTCCAAACACATTCATGTTGTCTGAAGGTTCATTTTTCTGATGAATAAATGTGCCAAAATGAAATAAATATGGAAATAAAAAATATGAAAATGAATATATTGTAAAATAAATAAATACATCATTTTTTACCTTAGAGATGCAAGTAACATATTTTTTTAATTATAATTTTTGCATTTTATGATCATAGTTGCCCTAATTTATAGTGAATTATACTGTAGTGTTTACATTCAACACACTATTCACTGCTAAAGTGGAAGGTTGGCTAAATAAAGTCAGGATATCTTGAAGCTGCGTTAACTTTGTGGAGGAAGTCATTGCAGTGCCCTGCCATCAAACCTCATACATCTTCCATGGGCCCTGGTCCTTAACCACAGCAGTGACCTACACTGTAATACCTCTCCTGTCCTGCTGTATCCCAGAGCTGAAGGTGCACTTTGAAGGTCTTTCCTGTTGTTCCATTGGGGCTTGTTGATGTGTATGACTGCCAAAGACCACAGACATGATGGGAAAAGATAGACAGAAACGCAAAGTAGAATAATATTATTAATATAGTGACAGGTAAAATAGTGACAAATTTTGAACATTTAGTTGCAGATGTAATCTACATTTTAACCTGTAGTTCATTTATTTTTGTATGACTGATTTTTGTTTAGTTGCAGATTTTACACATTTCTCCCCTTGATAGAAACAAACACAAACGCACCTAACTACATGTAACATACAAGTGAGGAGTCCAAATAGCTTTGAAGCATTGTATGATATTTTGTGACTGAGAATTATAAAGTAACAAGCATTGTAAAGTACATTTTTGTCATTAAAATATTTTAATCATAGACTAAACAGCACTAAACTGCATTTTAACAAAATAGCACAAAAAATATTGTTTTGTAAGATTAAAAAATGGATTGACTTGATATAAACAAATCATGTTTGTATTGTTATGTCACCTCCAGACTAATGGTACAATATGCATTTGCTCTTGTGAGAAGTGCCATGAAAGTGTTCTTGTATAGCAGCCCTGTATATTGAAGCAAAAATATTATTTGAGCACTGTAATAGTCCTCACAATTATAAAGTAATTTCACACAGGTAGGCCGCGCTAGCTCTCCTGCCTGAAAATGAACCACGATGAGGATCATAACAGCTTGCACCTAGCCTACAATTACGCTAAGCAGTTTCTTACATCATTACAGGGTACAACATAGAGCCTCTTTCAATACCTGCACTGGAACTACCATAAAATCTAAATCACACACCGTCCAATTGAGCTATTGATCATAATCATGAAGCAGGCCTCATGGGTACTTCATTACATGGTCTCATGGCAACATCATCATACAAACGTACCACTCTTTGCTGAACTAAAGAGTAGAGCTGCCTCACTAGCCAGCATGAGCTGAAAGAGCAAGTTGCGTTCTGAGAGAAAGCACCCTCCACCAATATTGTATGTTTTTTATAGATTTAAATTTGAATAAAAGACTTTACTCTTTTAACTTGCAAAAGAAAACAACCATCAAGGTAAGCTTACCACTCTCTTTTCCCTGAAATCTATTCCCACAGTGGCGATGAACTTTGGGTTGAACTTGTTGTCGGTGTACCTGTACAGTAAGGTGGTCTTTCCCACTCCAGAGTCCCCCAAGGCTAGGAGCTTGATGAGATAGTCATAGTCCCCATCAGTCATAGTGCTGAATGTGCTCAATCTGTCCACAAAACATAGAAAATGTGGGTCACAAAATCTGGTCGCGTTTGATATTATGCTGCACATATTGTGTATTGAGTCGATTATTATGGAGAATTGATTTGGCGGCAGCAGCAATCAGAGTAATACATTCAGAGAGTGACAAGATCAGGGTATCCACCCAATTTGCAAATCTTGACATGGAAATATAAATTTACCAGTTGTTTTGAAAATAGAACAATAAACCTAAATATCATTGTATACAGTCCATTTTAATTTATTGCTGTAATAAAATTACAGCAAAATTGAGTTACTGTTCACTCCAATTGATATCTGCGACTTTGATTCATTCATCAGGCCAGGTTTGCCCTGAATTTATGAATAAATGGTCCTTTGGGATACAAAAAAACCAATGACAGAAACAGCAAAAACATACACAAACATGTTTTTCAAAAGCACTATGATTTAATATGAGTTGCTAAGGTACTAATAATATATAACATACTTTTCTCACCTCATGACTTGGATGACTGTGAGACAAAAATGTATGTGGCGAGGTGAAAAAACAAGACGATCACATGCTCTGATATAAATATGTTACCATGAGCCAGACGGAGTACGACTTGGGTCAGACGCTGGTCTAACAATGAGCCATATATGGGATGCCCAGACAGGCACTGGGGTCGTGAGAAGATTGGGGGAGAAGTTAAGCTATGCTTTCTGACGGGCGGATGGGAAAGTTGCCTGTACAGCACATGATCCAGCAAGGCTTTCACATGAGTGGTCAGGAGGATCTTGGATCTGGAGGGGGGGCGGGGCTCCCTACACAGGCTCAAAACAACAATAAAGTACCCTACGGAAATCAAGACTGGAACAGAGATCACTCTCTCAGAGGAGAACATGACTTGTGGTTTCGCTTAGAAGAAAAGACAAATTCCATGTCATTTGGACATGACAGCAGTGTCACTTTCGTCATAAACAGCTACCCTTACTCAAGAAAAATTGTTAGACATGCATGCCAAGCATTTTAAAATCGACATACTCACTATTTATACTTCTGCACATTTACAGTACAATAAATCAACACCCCAGGTTCAATTACATTTCCCAATTAATATTGTTATATTGCATCTATCTAGGAAATGTTGACATAGCAAATAATATGTAAATAAGATGTGAGGAAAGGCAGTTTTCTCAAACATTGAAAACAAAATTTGAAGGTACTGTCAGTAGTAAACACATTTTTATCTTAATCATAGCACATTACATGCATTTCAAATGTAAAGGAGAGCAGGGAACATGTGAATACTATTAGTTGGCCCCGATGTATGCTTTGCCTGTCTGGTTTCTTCGGTTATATGTGTTATATTTAGAAGAGGTCATGAGACTTGAATTATGTCAGCAAAGCCACGGGAAGGCATGGGATGCTAGCTCATTTCGCAGATTCCCCAGAAAAAGCTTCATCAGCACAGTTTGAGAAGAGAACACGCCATTCTTGAAGGCAGAAAATGACCCACAGTGAAGTGAATATCAATATTCTATCCGATTCTTGAATGAGATATTGTCTCTACTTACGCTATGACCACATCTAGTTACAGCAGACGACTGTGACTCATACTGTGACTACACAAACTGGATACTGTTTTGTTATGATATCTCATAGTTCTAGGCTTAGCTGATAGTTTTGTGTCACTAGCTACCTATTTGGTTAAACTCTAGCAAGCTAACCCTAACCCTAGCTAACTCATGTATGGAGTTTGAGTTTCTTAGTCTACTGGGTGCAGAATAGCGATACCCCTGTTTGAAGCTTGACCATGAAATCTGACAGGACCAGCTGGAGTTGATACGTCAAGCAAAACTGAAATTAGCTGTCATTAACTTTAGATAAATTAATTCATTTTTGTTTATTCATATTGAATTAAGCAGTGATTAAGCAGTAAGGTCAGCCTCCTTTAGTTTGCTTAAATCTGTTTTTCCAGTTGAGCTAACTAAAGTACTTTTCTCGAAAGAGGATAAGGTAGTACCACAAGGACAAGCCAACAGACAGGCAGATGAAACCAAAATAAAATAAGGTTACAGATTTGTGATGTATAGAATTAAGGTTTTCCACACTCATCCATCTATGTGGTGTTTACATCTATTCATTTATTTGGTATCTCAATGAAATCGAAAACCCTTCTTGCATATGATTAGTTTTACATGGGTAGGTGCAGTAATTAAATATTTACATGGCTTCCCTGTGATAACAATAAAATGAAAATCTGATGGGATATAACTTTAGAAGGGGTGTGTAAGAGTGCCGGGGTACATTCAGATGTACTGATAATATACACTCTGATTCTTTAAACTTCTTACCCTTTAAAAGTGCACTACAAATGGTCTATTCTGCTTTAATTCTACTGCACTGCTGGTATTTGCTGCTAACTTCCGGGAATTTGAGAGGCTCCAAGGGGCCAGCTATCAGCTCTCAACCCAAGCACCAGAAAAAGCGTCGCCATCTAGCAGGTTGCGGGCAGAAACTGTGTTTTCCCATTGGAATCCATTCAATTTAGGCAGCTTATTAAAAATATTTATCCTCATATAATGATATTCGAACTTAGCTCAAAATAAAGTTGATACTCCAGACGTTATATTCCAGGAGATTGCTCGTTTTTTACACTGCACATAAAAAGGTACAGACATTTTTATTTCTTTTTATTTCTTCCGTGATGTCATATTTTTACGCCTATGGCATGTGCAGAGCTGGGTGTGAGGAACTTGGAAATAGTTCAGCTTGCTGGCTTAGAAAGCTGGAAAGTTTATTACAGGGAGGCAGAATCCTCCTGTCTCCTGGAAAGTATACCAAAACGGGCACAATTACCGTTATGATTGCATTATTAAAGACTGTTTATTGTGCTCGTTTAGTTTTTAACCAATTTGGGTTCTCCGTTAAACCTTGCATGTTGTTGACAGCAGGTTACGTCGTAATTTTTTATATTTTGGGTTGCGGAGGTGTAGATTATGCGTAGGATGCCTAGGTGAGAATCATTTTGTAAATAGTAATACATTATTTTTTTTATAACTTGTAAATGTAGTTCTCATTGTTCATTTTTAATTTAATCCTACAGCATATGTGTTTCAACTATTATTTTTGTGGCTAGTTGTGAATACTAATAAAAATTTAGGGACATTTAAGTATGGTATTGTGTCGTTTATTTAAGACAATAGTGTGTGTAATTTCATACATTACATAATTTCATCATAGCGAGTGCGGTTAGGTTTGGGAGATGCTGCGGCTGTTGAGTAGGGGTTTATTAAAATATTATTTATAAATGTTAAGTAGCTACACAGGACATACATACATAAATTTTAACAGCATCTGATAGTTTTTACGATGTTGAACCGGTGAGAATCACTTTGAAGGCAGTGAGAAGACAAAAAAGGAAAAACGCTAGCTTGGCTAGTATAAAGACGTCTTGACGATATGTTGCTAGACAGCTTCAATCTATGTAATCCTATATAATAACTGTGGAAATGCGTAAGGAAACAAAAACGGACTGGCTTCATAATACGAAAACAATAAGGTGCTGGATCTAAAAAGGATAAATCACTGACGAAAAGGTTGGACACCATTAGCATTAAAATATTTCAATTGACTCACAAACAAACAAACGCATTTCAGCGCCGAGGAAGATTGTGTGCAGAAACGTGTCCATGCTGTTTGTTTGAGTGTGTTACAACAATTGTTATGCAACTGCTGTCCAACTTTAATCTGAGTATGCGAAAATACCTTTTACCCTGTATATCCCAGGCTAAAATACAGTAATAACCTTACAACAAACAATCACCAAAATCAATTAATCTTCTTACCCTAACAGCATACATTACTGTAAATAGGCTCTCACGATTATCTTCACGATGTATTTAAATATACCGCAGTACACTAGACTGCACTTCGGTAATTCCCTTTATTTAAATCATAAATATAGACAGTAGCCAAAACACAGCCATTTCGCGATGTAGACTACATCGAAATAATTCATTTTATATTTATCATGAATTTCGTATTTGAGAACAAAAACTCGGCATTAATCTCTGCTGTAAATGGTCCATTGGAGTGAACGGAGATGACACGACTCTACATAGCTCTAATCAAAAGACCATCAGCCTCAATGTACATTGTAGAAAAGTATAGGAGGAACACAACAGGTGGAGCTCCGGTGACATCTTGTGGCTGAAAATAGCAACGTGCAAAAACTACATGTAGCTAACTGACATCAAATAATTGCAGAACGTTAATCGCACTTTGTAAATAAAGTAATATAAATGAATGCTTTATTGCATTAATAACATTTAGCTGAAAATTAGGGAATTGACAACAATGGAATTTCACTCGTCCAAAGGATCATTACCGTCCTAAACAAAACATGACTTTCAGCAACATGAGTGGAATTACGCGTGGAGAAAAGCGGCTGTATAGTTTGCTAACAAAACTAAAAACATTACCAACATGAGATACAAATAACCGGTTCTATATTTCCTTATAATATATTAGATATAATTTCGACGTACGATGGTATATTATACTTTATAACCAATTATCCCTGGACCGTTCTTCATTGTCAATTTACCCATAGCATTCCATTCTATCCTGCACCCCCGAAAGCCATTGGTATAGTTCACACACTGGATAGATCTATTCCTGAAAATGAAGCTGCCATGACGTGAACCAAGGTACTTTGTAACAACATTTGTGAGTATTTATTTTTGCATTGCACACAACCTGTCCATTCATGTGAGTTTTCTTTTTGTGAACACATGCTCGTTGTGTGATGTTGTGTGACCCATGCAACTGTACTTTGAAAAGATGTGGACGCAATGAAAAGTTCGCAGTAGCTACCTTCACCATAGTACGTGATATTTGGTTGTGTGGCTCTGGTTCATCCACTAGTGCGATTATTCTGTGACTGTGAGACCTATATCGCAACACTATGAAAAAAAGAGGGTAATTCCTGGACAGAAGACAATCTCTTTTCTTATTCTGCATGTCCACAAGCTTGTATCTTCTAGATATAGGTGTAACTACACACCTTGTCAAAATTGATTTGGGAGTGAATGTGTATTCTGTAGGGTAGTATGTGTTTTGTCTTGTGACACTTGTCTTAACTATGCTGCGTTTGAGAGAAAATAACATGCCGATTTTGCAGTAACTACAAAATCCACGTGAAAACCAAGGCAAACCGCCGTAAGTGGAAATTGGTCTCGCCACGATTTATCTCTCGTAACTACATTTTTCTATCGGGCTCCCTTCAGGCCATCGATGAGCGAACGTTTTGCCGTCTAGCTAGCAAGCTAACTTGCTCAAGTTGCGAAAACAAAATAAACAGGAATGAAACTACTTTAATTACACTCATGAACAACACACGGACCTGGAGCGAATAGTCATCTTTCAATCCACATGATGGTCGTATATGTTGGCTCTACAATGGTGTTTGATTGCTTTGGTTTATGCCTTGGTGTTGCAAGTTATAACTGATTAGTTTGTCAGCGGGACAAAATGAAGTACGAAAAGAACTATTAACGATATTACTTTTTTGTGTCAGTTTTTTTCATTGCAAGGATTCAAAATAATGAAGTTATGTATGATTGGATATGCAGTTCAAAATTTTTTTTGGAATGCGAGCTGTAATTTTTATTTCAGATTAGCTATTTTCATTGCTCTCAAATGTTAATCATTTAAGGGCATAATCAGCTAAACAAGAAATTTCCGTCTTGCAAAAAGCTTTTAATACAAACGGTTACTAGTTAAAGGGAACAATCCAAGTCACTCCTCATTTTTAAATGTGATGGAGACACAGACACAAACTGGGGTATTTTCCACTGAGTAAAGTTTTTTCTTTTTTGCTTATTGTTTAATAATTCCCTGGCTTTGGTAGTAACTTCGATTTCTATGAAATAAAGCAGTTACTGCAAGAGTTGATGGAACTCAATCGTAACGTTACCAATACAAACACGCAAAGTTGTCGTGGCTACTCATCAGAGATAAGAATTTGTCTTCAGGCACAGTTAGACAGACAGACTTAACTTTAGCTAAGGTAGATAGCCTAACTGAGCTGTGGAATATGTTTAAAATATAGACTATTTTTATTTGTTTGTTATATGTGTTTAATGTATGTAATAAACCGTACAGGGCGCTAAAGGCGAGGTCAGGTGTGGGATTTTCCGTATTTTAGAGCATTTCGGATTTTGGATTAGGGATGCTCTACCTGTAATACAGTTGTCGTTATTTTTATACAAGGTAAAATGATGTTAGAGTTTGCATTTGAAAAGGAGAGGGACTGCAGAGTGGAGGGAAAAGCAAGGGAGGGCACACTATTATAGGATCCTAAATACGTAATAGTTCTAATTTGAACTAATTATTTAATTTAGGATTCCTTCCAAGTTGATTTTGGAAAAACATGACAATCCAAACGATGTATTCAATGTGTCATTACCACTTCGGCCAACCATGCCTCCTCGCCGGCCCGGGTGCAGCTGCCCCCCAGGATTTATGGCAACAATAAGGCTGGTATACAAAAAAGCACCTTCAGAGTTGGAGGGTGATTGATCCAAGAGGAAGGAAAACAGATCGCTGTCACCCTTCACGGTAATTCCAGCCAATGACATCTCCCCAATAATTCGCCTCCAGTTTCATGTCCAATCATTTTTTTTTACCTTGTTGTAGCGTATGCAGAACTTTTGACACCCAATTTACTGCAACGGTTATTTCTTTCCAGGCTTTAGTCTTCCCCGGCCCCAACACTCCAATACTTACACTACTGAACAAAGTATTTCTTTGTTTTTTTTTTAAAATTCTATTTCCATTAACAAAACTTCAGTCGCCGCTTCACATACGATTAACATGGCAGCTTCGTGGCTTGCTTTGGTGATGTTTTCATTTGACTCACAGGCCTGCGAGAAGAATCGCTGTTGTGAGGCCAAGGTAGCTAGGAATTGCTTTACTTTTTCAGCACAGTTGCTCCCTGTTAACTTTTCATATGAATAATCATGTTTTGTTTGGTGGTGTCTCTTTACATTGAATTCCTTAAATAAGGCAACAGTCTCTTTACAAATTAGGCAAACACAAATTTTTCGGTTTTCTGTGAAAAATTATGGCAATTTCCATCTCTTCTGGAAGTGGCGGCCCTCACTATCAACTTTCCTTTTTTAACGACAGTCGCCATGGTAGAAATTAGCGGCAAGGGGTCATAGCATGGTTCACACTGCCAGACAGAGTTACAGAGTGGTGCTGCCACCATGATGTGAAAAGAGGAATTTTTGAACCTCAAGTGGTAGTAGCAATGTTGGTCTGTGCTGGACCAGACAGCAGTGCATTACAGCAGTCAAATTCTACTAGAAACAAATGCGTGAGTTTCTCACTGTCAGCAATTCAAAGACAGTCACAGACCTTAATATAAGTATTACATAGAAATATTCAGCAGATGATAGTAAGCCATTTTGAATACATTGGCAATGTGATTTTTAAAAGTAAGGCCACTATCAAGAATGACTCTTAGGTTTTTAACATGGTTATTAGCCATCAACAACAGATCAACGTAGACTGAAGGCTCTCATCTTCAGGACGCACCTCTCTCCTTCCCTCCCTAGCTCCCCCACTTAGCCATAGCTTCAGTTGTAGCGACCTAATATTGTTGGCTTAGTATTGTTGGTGATATTATTCGTTTTTTCTCATTTTTGTTTCTTCAACAGGTCATCCGCAGGGTTTAGTCCATGCTAACCCTTCTGGCACTTGAGACTTTTACCCCCCCCAGCACTTTAATACCCTTGTCCCGAAAATAATTGGACTTTTTGTTATGTCACTCTGGATAAGAGCATCTGTTAAATGCCTATAATGTAATGTAATGTTAAGTGTTACCTTCAAATAATACAAATATAATGATTTTTTATGCTGCAGTACAAGTCAAAGATATTAGGGTCTGATGTCCAAAAAAAAAAAAATTATATACAGTATATATATATATATATATATACACAAGTAATTTAAGTTCAACCCACTGAAAGCAATGTTCAGTAGTACACTTAAATCAATAAAATTATGTCAAAACAATGTATGTGCATTATGCTCTCTTAATGTTAAAATAGTTTATTTAATCTGTTTTACTTTTACATCCTACTTAATGTAGCTCTCTGTTAGAAAAGTTTCATTAATTAATGTAGTTCAGGGTTAGCTACATGAACTACATTTGCTCAAAGGTAGAGAGGAATGTGCAAGAACTGTTAAACTGGAATAACCATTCTCAGCCACCTCCATTCCATCCAGAAAATACTTTGCATAAACCAGGCTGGCTGTTTTAATAGCAATGCTACTCTTTGCATTACATTACTGTCATTTAGCTGATGGTTTTATCTGAAATGACTTATGGATGATTGGGTTGGCCAGGGGTCGGTCCCCCCTGGGGGCAGTGTGGGGTTAGGGGCCTTGCTCAGGGGCTCAACAGCAATGGTGTTCTTGCTGTGGCTGGACTGGGGCTTGAGCCACCAACCTTTGGGGTCCCAGTCATGTATCTTAGCCACTAATCTCAGCCTGTAGTCTAATTCTCATTCATCATTACCACAGCAGTTACCCTCAGCAGTGGCACAAGTGGAAGTAGGCACAGGTATAGAGCATAACAACATCCATAAATGTACAAAGCATCCAAATGGACATCTAAATTAATCACTACCAGTCCATAATCATTGCACTCTGTTGTGTTGGGAATTTTCACTTATAATTGACTCAATCTTGTTGATTTAACATAATTGGATTTTGTTGTTTTTCATTTATGTGAATTTAAGTACAGTGCACAAGATAATATAATGTACACATTGAAACAATGTACTTAAGTAATATGAACCCAAAACATTTAACCCCCTTAGTATATTAATATTTGGCTTCTTCCAACTAATTGCATTGCGTAGATTGAATGTAATTAAGGTGAAATATTTGTGTTTATGCAGAAAATAATCAAGCATACTGAAAGTCTCAACAATTTGAGCAAATAGAATGCTATGCACTCTATGACAGAAAACTTAACTTATCTGCTTTGTAGAATTTGTTATATCAATCGAACAACCACTGAAAGCCATTTTTTGAGTGTGTGAATCCATGAGTCAGACATAGAAAACTTTTAGTTCTTAGTTCATGTGTTTTTTCAGAACACAGACACATACTCATGACATTGCAAATACATTAGTGTCTCAAACGTCTGATTTCACAGTGAGCAGAGGTCTGGTCTAAAAATACGACCACTGATGGCAACAGACGTTCTACAGCTCCAGATGATGCAGGGATATGCCTTCAGGCCATGATATTCCGTTAACTGAGAACAGGTGGAGCCCACACAGAAGTTGCTGCAAGAGCAGTGATGGAGTCAAAATATATACTGAAGGGGGTATTTTACAGCTAGTTTGGGAGCCACTTCAAATAAGACACATCTTTGATGAAACTATTTGAAATTTAATTTGAAATATAATTTATAAAGTATCTGAACAAATATTTGGGAGATAATTATTATTTCAATTTTGAATTTATTTCATAAAAATATTATTTTAATCAGTTATTTCATTTATTTGAACTGCTTAAAATAAAAGTATTTGCCTTTTCAAGACACTATTTGCAAATACGTCAAATAAAAAAACGTATTTAAAGTATTTTTTAAAAACTGCTGTGTACTCGTTACAATCAAAAGCCCAGGCAAAATGTGCAAGACTGCAAGGCACGTAGTTGAGAGTTTAAACCTCAGATTTAAACCACATGACCACAGAACTGCATGACAACTGCACGAAAGGTGATGTCACTGTCAGAGTTCCTAGTACTGGTGTTCAGTGGTCTTGTGGTTTAAATTTTAAACTCCAGCTATGTCCCTCACAATTTACCCATGACCCATGCCTATTAAGACCAGACTTCATTAAGCCTGAGTACTTTATATCGTGGTCACTGTGCTAATAACACTGTCCATTTTACGATTTGTGAAAGAACAGCCAGTTTCAGTCCTTCAAGCTGACCAAGACTCCTGACAGACAAACCAGTAGAGAGCTTGAAAAGACACACAAACAAAAAAACATGACGATCTTCATAAATCACCCACTTTTTAACCATGAAAGTAATATTGTTCTGTTTCTGAATTTTAGATCCATGGACAAATAGTACTATATATCGCAATAGTATCAAATTGCTAATTGTTGCATAAAGCAGGTCCGTTTTTGATTGTTTTGTTACGCTTTTTTTGTGAATAAACCATTGTATTTTTATCCAGATGTTATATGGTCGTGTTTGTTTTTTTTTTCCCGTTTTGTAACCATGAATATGAAAAGGATGCATGTGTGCCTTTTGTGTCCTACCTAAACTGTTTTACTTGTATATCTGAAATGCTTCTTCTCCTTATCTATGATGCAGAACACCTAGTGATTGACCTGACTATGAATAAAAGCTGGAACGAGAAGGCGGTGCGCACTCGTTTTTCCTCAGGAGCCTGCATGAGTGACGCCACTTTTTCACTCTGTGACTGATTAAATTTTGTTTGTTTTTGGTTAGACGGTTTAAGATAGTGTAGGACATTTAGGCTGCGGAAGACTTTATTTTTGTCCTTTACTATTTTTCCGGTGGTAAGACAGGTAGTTGTTTTTTACTTTTATTCCACAGGGTTCAACTGGCTCCTGTTTGTTGTAGTAGTGTTTTTAAATTGAAATCTTTTCTTGTTATAGATTTTGAAAGGGGGCATACTCACATTGTTATTGTTCAACATTGTGACCTTTGGTTTTTGACACATAACACCAGAGAATATCTTCACCATACAAAATTACATTCATCATAGCACTTTTTTGTGGCTATGGTATTTCTGTTCATTGGTTGATGCTTTCACATAGATGTTGACAATGTATGAGCTCGGTTTCTAGGCATTACATATTGCTCACGTAATTAGTGACACAAAACTATTCTGTTTTATTCACAGACTCATTCACTAGGTTGTGATTGTCTATATTATTCACAGATTCACTATCTAGGCTGCAATATCTAACAGGCTGACTATATTTGGTCATCGGGAATACAAACAATATTATTTCATTTGCTCCCCAGTTGTCTGTCTTAACTGTATTTACCGAGCAATGTGTGCAATACGATGCGTTGCCTAGCTAACAGCAAGGATCTGGTGCAGCCTACTTTTTGAACCACATTTAAATAATATTCGTTAAACCCATCCAGTGATAACTGGTTTGTTTGATTGGTTATGTTTGATGATGTCAATTATTTTAAAAAAATGCCAGTATGGCATGCAGAAACACAGTTTTCAACATCATTTTAAGAGCTAACTTTGTAATCTTTATTACTTTACCAATGAAAAATTATGATTTTGCCTTTTAACATAATTTTTGTCCTTTAACATACATATTCCCTCTTCTAATAAGCATCCTACATTAATCTGATTACTCTTCTTGGTTATTTTCTGATTGCAACTAGTAG
The DNA here is from genome assembly GCA_022829145.1 of Albula goreensis. Classification (NCBI taxonomy): domain Eukaryota; kingdom Metazoa; phylum Chordata; class Actinopteri; order Albuliformes; family Albulidae; genus Albula; species Albula goreensis. The sequence goes on from CM040744.1 coordinate 117,023, forward strand.
AAGGATATGCAATATAGCCAGTGGTCGATTTGAAAAAAAAAAAAACTCAAGGGGGATGGTCAACCTTGGAGTGAAAGGATGGTGGTATCTGCCTACATTTTTTTATGTTCATAATCATAAGAAAAAAAGACAGAAAATGTACTTGTAACAACTGTACTTGTAATATTAATACTATAAAAAACTACCCAATTATTAACAATACTATTTTATTTATATAATAACAACAACAATGATATTACTAGCATTGGATTTCAAAAACAGACCTCTACACTATCACAAATGCATACAAATGACTGCTTAATATGCCTTTAACATTCAATACATCACCCTCTCATTAGAATCTAAAATCGCTCATGTTATTTGAAGCAAATAAATACATTAGACAGCTCACATGTTCGTTTGCTCACAATTGAACAGGTTAACTGCCAAGCAGTATACGCAACATTTTGAAGATGAAAAATTGGCTGAGTTGTTGCCAAAATTTTGTTCTATAAGGGACGTAGTATGTATCAATAATATATGAGACTGGTTAGCATCTTTTTTTTTTTTTAGTCATTTGAGCTGATGCTTTTATCCAAGGTGACTTACAGTTGATTAGGCTAAGCAAGGGCCAATCCCCCCCTGGAACAATGTGGGGTTAAGGGCCTTGCTCAAGGGCCCAACAGCAATGGTGTTCTTGCTGTGGGTGTACTGGGGCTTGAACCACCAACCTCAAGGGTCCCAGTCATGTACCTTAGCCACAAGACTACAGGCTGCACCTGAGCTGTTGTGTTCTTCTTCTTTACTAAAAAGTTTCTAAGGCCCTGCTGAACCATTTGCTTAGCCATTTTAACCTGTAGCATCTGCATTTCTCATCCAAAGCAAAACTCACAGTGAAGTTGCATTAGCCAAAGAGAAGCATGCATTTGCATGCTCCAATGAAACAAGCAATAAGCAACCAATAGGCACAGAGGATACAAAACAACACAAACTGGAGTGCAAATAATGTAAGATTTGCATTTAAATATCGCTGAGGTTTTGTCTTTTTGTGATTAGGTGATAAATAGCATAGCTAATTCCATTAAAGGAAAGGGAATGGAGAAGGGGGGATTTTGCAGGGGGTGGTTGTGGTCAAATTTTTTTCCAAGGAGGATGCCATCCCCCCTCAACTCGAGCCCTGAGTATAGTCCAGTAAAGATTTTTATATTAAATGGTTTGCTCAGATGTTTTCCACCATGATAAATACATTGCCACAACTACAAAAAAAAATATGGTAATTGGAAATGCACAGTATTCATTTTCCTGCAAATACCCAAACCAAAATGTTGTGTTTTATAGCAAGATTTGAGAGTAGAAGCTACTTGTGACAGAATGAGTTGAACCCCCAAACAGATCTGCCATTGACAAAGAAATTCAGATAAATTCAGATAAATTAATCATTAAGTATTATATATCATTAATGCTGTACTGAAAATAAAATGCAAATTATATGTCTTTGCATCAGAATTTGAGTGTACAGGTATATAAATTAATCAACAGAACATTTCTTTGCATTGCAAAATAACTGAAAATAGAAAAAAGATAGAAAAGCCAGATACAAATATTTGAAGAAAGCTGAAACACCAGTTGTCTTTTTAGGAAACATATATCTTGCCTATTCTTAGTTACTGATGAATATTTAGCAAAGATACTGGTGCTGGCAAAAGATATCATTATTCTTATTACAGTAATTTATAGTCATTAATTTATAGTCTTTTAGTAAATAGAGTAACTGTACACAACTGAAATAAGTTCATGGATAGTAAAAAGGCTGGGATTTTGCTGTAATTTACTGTTGATAGAGGCATACTTCAATTGGCATAGTTTGTATTGTTTACCATTTCTTAGTCTGTCTCAGCTGTAATTTAACAGCTATTAAGTAGGTCACAAACACCAGTTCTTTTCTTTCCAGCATAAACAACACATGCAGTCATTACAATTCGTCACAATGTCACATGCCTTTATCCTTTAAAAAAAAAAGGGGGGACAATTTTTCTCTGGAGGTGAGCAACTTATGTAAAGGAATTCTGTCCACTTAAGCAGTTTCGCATACACAGTCTCTCTATTGTAAAATGTTGTGTAATGAAAAGTAGCCATGAACATACTTATACAAAGTTCACGACCTGGCTTAGCAATGCTTCCAGAAAAACAAGTATGCAGACAAAGCCAATTCCAAATTTAACAGTTAAAATTGAACCAAACCAAAGTTATTGTGTGTTCTAAACGATTCTAAATTTGCATTGTAAATGTGAGGCAAAATGCTGCTTTTCACAGAATGGCCTTTGAATTGCAAAATACTGAGAGGCTGTCATATGTTGTTTCAAGCTTAACTGTCTACATTGAGAATAGCTTCTAACGGTTATTCCAGTAGGCACAGATGTATTATAAATATTTTTAAAAATGCATTAAATGAACATTTGATTGGAAGACATCACTTCACAATATCAGGGCTTACACAACCATAGACTTGCTAAATGTTGTATAAGTACATTGCATTAACCAACAACCGTCTGTCAGAAAAGATCATAGAAAACACAAACCGTGAGAGTTCTATTGCAACAAGTGTTTATAGTAACCAAATTTTATCCATTAAAGGGTATATTGTACATTAGTTTCCCTAAGACACAGGGAATGCAAAGTAAAAGATTGCGCTTACCAGTTCTCTGCCCTTTAACAAGAGATACTTCAGTGCACTGGCTTACTTGCAGACGGATGACTTGCTTCCAGCCAGTGCTTGCTCCACCCCCGACTGTAGATAATGACACTCAGGCATGACATGCTACTGCTTAAGGATTTTCCTTTTTTTGCATACAAAGGGGTGGAGCCTACAACAGACACAGTAAGACCACACAAATTCCAAAGCCCACATCAGACATAAACGCTCGCTTGCATCTTCCTGGATATACCAACTATGTTGATAGTTATCTGTTTTTACTACTGTTACTGTTCTCATTACTGTTTGACTCAGTATGATTCTTTTACTGTATTTCCTTATTTCACATTCATCCTTCAAATTAATAAAGTTGCTCCCTGTTATGAATGAATGGAAAAAAATATAAATCTACTATACTATTAGGGTTGCTTTTCCTCAAGACAAGTTGTGGAAAACCAATTGCTGTAATTCCTTTATGCACAATAACATTACATTATAATGTTGACCACTGGTTCCTTAGCCTGGTCATGGATTACCCCTTATGTATTGTGGTTTTCATTCCAACCAATAATACTTTGAGGTTTTTATTAAGGTTGTTGAAAATATGCTTAAGTTGCTTTTCTATCCTTAAAATTTTAACATAATGCAAGTGTAGCGTGTTACAGTCTTTTGCTTTGCTTTGCTTTGAACTTTCCATTTTCCACAAATGGCTTTGTTTCAAAGACCACATCTGCACACTTTCAGGATTAATGCCATTCAACTGCAAATCTATCTGTTATGAACACAATGCTTTAGCATGTTTTTTCAGAATTTCCTCAGAATCATGCAACGTTACCTATTTGTAACCCCCCCCCATCCAATAATTAAAACTGGGCAATACAACTGCCCCCTCAATAATTATACCATCAGGTTGAATTAAAAATATAAAATATTACAGAACATGATAAAGTGGTTATTTTTCTCGACTCAGCTGTAATTAGAAAGCAAAGAATAACATTTTTCAACCTCCCATCTCTGCAGTGTAAGACTTGATTGCACCTAATCCATCCTCCTCTCCCTCATCTTTCCTCTCCCCTCATATCGCTGTTGCAAGCCTTGGCAATGGCAAAACAGCGATATGACAATCATAGCCTAAGAAACTAAACCAACAATTTTAATGTTGCTTCAACAGGAGGTAGGCTATTTACTTATATTTATCATTAACAAATCATAATTTAGATTACTGATTAGAGCTACTGTGGTAATTACAGACACTGTCTAACCAACTTTAGAGAACCACATTCTTCACAAAAATAACCAATATAAGGAGATTTTTTACAGACTAAATGTGTGAGTATGAAATGTACATGGTGAAAATGTTAATCCGCTAAATAAGGTTGTGTGTCCACTAAAGCTAGAACACTCCATGCTCCCATCTGAAAGTTCTAAGTGCTCAGCTGAGAACGCTAAGCCCAGAGTGCTTTAAACCACGCTTTTTAAACAATTTAAACAATGTTTTGTTTTGCCGTTTGGTTGCTGTGACACTGTCAGCCAGATCACTAGTAAACTAGCTGGCTATGAGTAGTTATGTGAGGTTATATTCATACCGTTAGATCATGATGTAAAGTGAGATTTTATAGGATTAGGATTAGCGTTATGTGACTGAAAATGTATTAACTACCCTAGTTATACATCCATATAGAGTGGTTCCCAATATGGAATATGGTGGAAATATTACACCATGGGTTAAATGTAGCAGAGTGATCATTATAAAACAGCCAGTTAGTGTATAAGCAATCTGACTGGCTATGTGAACACAGTATGTCCATGTTTTCGAGTTGCAAACTTGCGAATAATAATTTAACAGTTGTAAAATTGAGTTTGTTACTGAGACGGCAGGTTTACTGATTTTCTTGTACATGTGTTTATGTTAAAAAGCAGAATGAGAGTAACTGACATTTATATTTTAATGCGTTAAAAGGGCTGACAGTGGAAATTGTGACTGGTTTAGGTATCTTCAGTATCAGACGAGGTTGGTGTCAGGAGCCAATGCTGACCCCTGTATACCCCCCAGACCCCACAACCTCAGGTTCTCAGATCCACCGACCATGGGCAACCACAACACAAGAACCAGGTAAGCAGAACTTTTTTTTTTCAATTTACAGATTAAAAATCTCTCTTCCTCCCCTCTCCCTTCTTACTCCTAGTTCCCCCACCCGACGGCCCCAACAATCCGTCCTCCCCTGTGCTATGGGAGAGGAGCCCCAGGGAGAGATGCCCAGGCTGCACACCAGGACATGGCAGGTGTAAAATAAACCAGTGCTCACACATACACATCACACCGCGCTAAAGACTCTCCCCGGTGTCAGCGACTGACCAACCTCAGCCACCTGAGAGAACACCTGTGGGAGGGGGCGACCCACGCACACACACCCAAACAAGAAAAATAAGGGTGGGGCACAGGTTGACCCGTTCCATGTTGCCAGGCCTCCTCTGCACCCCAAAATAAAAACCAAAACCAAATGAAATCAAGGTTGGAGTGCTGGTGCGTCCTCTCTCCTGGACTGCTGCCTGCGGATGCCCCTTTGTCTGCCACCCGGTGCCTCTTCTAGCTGGGGTGGACACTCTGGGGAGAGGAGGAGAACACAGCCCCTGTCACCACTACACTTTGGCTGAGAAGAATAAATGTAAGCGTGCACACACAATTGAATATTGTCAATGGGATATGTCCCTTACTGTATGGGGCAGCATCCCACTGCGCCTTCTGCCCAGTCTAGGGTGTCACTGCTCCCAGTCTCTCTGCCCTGTCCCGGGTCTCTACTCTGCCAGACCCACCTCCAGCCATCAGCAGCACTCCATCTGTAACACAGGACAAAGTCACACATGCACTGCCATACGCTAAAAATATACCACCCCGAAATATTTTAAAACAAAATAAAAATCACAATGTAATCAAATAACACAAAGAAACCAAAATAAAACTAGATAAAGAAGATAATGAAAAAAATGCCAGCGGCTGAATTTTAAAAACAAACAGTAAACCAAAAGTAAAAAGAAGGAAGAAAACCAAAACACCAAAATCCGAAAATAAGCCCAAATAATAATCTGTTCCAAGTGTCTGCAGACACTGAAAACCGTCCTGCTCTTTCATACTCCTGTTCCTGATGAGCGGAATAATTTCAGGTGCACAGCAAGCTCCAAGGGGAAACAAACAAGCACCCAATTCCCTGGCCGCGCAGCCAAAACATAACCATAGATATAATGATGTAGACACAACCTGGATGCAGTGACCTGATAGAGGTCAGTATACTTTGGGTGTAGTCATTGCCAGACACACTAGGTGGCAGTCTATTCCTTAATAAAATGGTGGCCATGAGCAATATTGATGTCAAGATTTAAGCTAATGCTAACAAAAAGAAAGGTGGGAGGGCCTAGGTTACTTTTCTCCTGGGGCAGGCCTTAGATAAGCTGGGGGAAGGCCTTAGATAAGAAAAAGAATAAAAAGGAAGAGGGTTAGCGAAGTTCTCAGAGTGAATGTTGGAGTGCCTTGGTGATCTCTTGTTGCTCTGTGCAGATCAGCGCGGTTTATTGTGTTTTGTTTTTGGATAATATACAATAAACCTTTTTGCATCAGGCTCATTGGATTTTGATTTTGTTCAAGTACTGAAGCAACAAAGTCTTGAGGATATTAAAAGTGTGACAAGGGGCTCCCAGCCGTTTGGCCCAGGTTGGGGTGATTTCTCCCACACGGTTTTGGGGGTAGGAAAAACAAAAATGCTTACAGCACCTGGTATTTCCAGGCGGTCACCCATCCAAGTACTAACCAGGCCCGATGCTGCTTGGCTTTTGAAATCAGAAGATTGGGGCACATTTTTTTTAATCTTTTATTTGATAAATACAATTTTCATATACACACACTGTACAGGATTCAATATAAATGTCCATTACATTTGTACATAAAAAAAACAGTGTATGATGAGTTCATTTTTAAAAGATACCATAAAAATTTTAAACAGACAGAATAAGATAAATGCTATTGTTTATGTAATAGTATTTATCCGCTGTCTCAATCGGTCCACTCATGGTTGCCATCCGGTTTCTCCTGCTTTTATGATGCCGGAGTGTTATTTTGCCATAGCGTCAGGCCCGTCTCTAGGTGTGGATCTAGATCTATGTTGTGAGCTTTACCCACCCTCTGTGACATCTGAAAGCCATCTGAATCGATAGATACATCCTCAATTGCATTCCTCTTATAGGTGTGATATCATAATTACACACACTCAGGTTCTGCAGTCTTGCTACAGTAGGTAACATAGAGACACATGCATTTGCTCTTGATGCAAAACTTTAATAATATATGCATAGCTGAAAGCAAAACAATATGGTGTTATGATCCAAAATTTAACAACGGGGGTTGCTCAATTATTTCAGCAAATAGTGACAAGGAAAGCGCTGTGGTCCTGCTGATTAGGCCTCATAATGGAACGTTCTTCTTGCTGCAGATTGGTGTTCAACTTACCAATAGGTCTAGTTTTATTTGCTTGATAACATAATCAAGAGTTAATTTTGGCTGAGATAAAAATGAATGGGGCAGCCTATAGCATAGTGGCTAAGATACATGACTGGGACCCCCTGAGGTCAGAGGCTCAAGCCCCAGTCCAGCCACAGCAAGAACACCACAGCTGTTGGGCCCTTGAGCAAGGCCCTTAACCCCACATTGCACCCAGGGGGGATTGGCCTTTGGTTAGCCTAATCAACTGTCAAAAATCAAAGTTGTTTTGGATAAAAGCAGTCAGCTAAATGACTGTTAAAAAAAAGACTACTTCTCAAGATTTGCCTTAAGAATCAATTTTTTTGCATATGCAGCATCAGTGGTCACTTGTCAGCAGCTCAGAAGTTTTTGAGGAAGAAGTTGACTAACTACCGATTCCCTGCATAACTCTGTAAACGAAGAAGTTATCTTAACTACGTTGTTTACACAGAAGATAGTAGCTAACCATTCAGTTATATAGGCCTAGTTACATTTGTTCAGTAATTTTTTGAATTAAAATGTTTATTTATATACCAATTTCCCTTTTTTGGAGTGGGGTCAACGTTTTCACCAAATTCTACAGGTTTTCCTGAACTCATATCCCTATTTCCATTACAGTTAGGTTGACAGGTATGAAGAAACAACATACGGAGCTTATCTTATGATGAGTAGGTGTACACCCACAGCTGAGTAAACCTCACACCTATTTTGCATGAGAACACTATCAATCACCTTCAGCAGGAAAGATATAACCATATGGCCAATGTAAAACTGCAAAGTATTCTTAACCCATGATGACTACAATTAATCATAATCAATTATGCAATCAAATGTCCATAGTACACAAAATTAAACATCTATGTGACAATACTATAGCAGAAAATGAAATTGTCAAAATAAAATGGTAACATACGTACAGCCGAATGGTAGATGAATAATTAGATTTTAGATATTAATTTTGCCTGGGGCACAACAGGTATAAAAATATAGTTTACAGTCTGCAGAAAGGTTTAGCATCTATCTCCTAGCTACGAGATATTTTTTCTCTTATGAGTGGTCCTGGGTACTTGTGAACGTAAGAGAGAATTGAAGTACTAGTTGAGCTACTAACGATTTTGGGAAACAGCCCTTAAATAAACTATGATTCATACGACTGATTTTATGATGCTGTTAGCCCTATGAACGCTTTGGGAAACCCACCCCTGAGCAGTGAGGTAAAACTGAGAAACGAGGACTGTTCCTGGCCCAACTTAAGAGCGGGCTCTCCCCTCCTCTCTGGTCGAAGCATACTTAAGCTTACTTTTTATTGTGGGGGAATGGGGAAGGTTTATCCAGAGCTTAATTTTATACTTTAAACTGGAAACACAAGACAACCTTTCAATTTTAACATTTTCTGATCAGCTCTTTGTGAGTATCGCAATGACACCAAACATTAATATGCGCAAGTTTAGGGATGCACATTTGTAGTATTCATTGTGATTTATAACAGAAGACATGCATATGTGTTGCGTATGCAAGTTTTATAAATCAGAATTGTTTTTTTTTTGCATATGCAAACTCATAGGTTTATTTTGCCATGAAAGCATGCAAAGTTTTATAAATGAGACCCTGGGCTCTATAATTTATTTATCGAACTGCTTGCTCAGGTGATAAGACAAGATTCAGGTTTACAAGGTATCATAATAACAGATACAGATTGCCTTTATGTGGATGATGTTTTGGTCAGCCTAAGGAATCCATCGTTTGGAGGTTTAGATTAATAGATTTGTTGCAGAAACATGGAGCCCTGTCAGGCTATACTCTTAACATTGACAAAACACAAGCGTTGGTTTTCAATTTTACACCATCATTATATCTTAAAAATAAAAGTTTAATTGGGATTCTTTGTCTATTAGATATTTAGGTGTGTGAAATTAACAAAAGATATATCTCAACTGTACTGTACTGTACTGTAAATTTTGCACACATTCATTTACAGATAAAAGATGATTTCGATAGATGGGCCTCCTTACCCTTGGGTGTTGGTAAGAGAATAATGACAATAAAAGCAAATATTTTACCCAGACGACTTTACTTGTTTCAGTCTTTACCCATACGCATTTGTGATAATCAATTTAGAGAATGGGATAAGGTGATATCTCAATTCATTTGGAATGGCAAAGCGCCCAGGGTGAGATACAAAACTCTACAGCTGCCAAAACACAGTGGAGGGATGGCCTTACCAAGCCTTAAAGACTGTTATTTAGCAGCACAGATAAGACCACTCTTGCTCTGGTCCAATCAAGATTGTTTTGCGAAATGGAAAGCTATAGAGCTGTCGTAGTTAGACAGGTCTGTACAGAGTTTACTAGGATGCCCACTGGCTGCCAAAAAATACAGTATCCAGGGTTAGTGGGTTGGGTTTTCTTTGGATATCTGGTCTGGCTTAGTGAAACAACTCAACATTCATCCTACACAAATCCTAATCTTAACATGGCCAACCCATGATCCAGACTTTAAGACAGCTGTGAATGGCGGAGGTTTCACACAGTGGATGAGAAGAGGACTCACTATGTAGCACTATGTCTTTTGGTTGATAATCAGGAATTTATAGACTTTAAAACCATGTCAGATATGGCCTTGCTTGGCAGGATTTCTATAAATATCTCCAACTATTTTGACAAGCATGTTAAAGGATCTATGCCAAGAAATGTTTCAGGCATCACTCAAGTGTTTATTAGGGCTTATAATACAAAATTGTCCACAAAGATTGTTGGTGAATTACATCTGTAAAAATAAAAAAATAAATGTGTTACAATAATTAAAAGTGTGAAGGCCCATTCACTTAAATGGAGAAGTGGTCTCAGACTTTTGAACCCTACTGTATGTATTCTATGTATATGAAGAAGCTCATTGGAAGAAGCTTTGGCAAAACATTATAAAATCTATTACACTTTCTCACTTTATCTTCTTTATCTTCCATAATTAACAACTTCATTAATGGACTTACCTGCTAACAGAAAAAGCATAAGCAAGCATCAATCCTATGTACAAAAATGATTCTGCTGTGAGTAGTTAAAACAAATGTGTCAGAAAGCCTACCCTACTCAAAGAAACAAGATGCCCAAAGGCAACTTTTAAAAGTGATGTGGTGGGCTACCTGCAAGTAAAAATGACCTGTGACATACAGTAGGGTCCAAAGTCTCAGACAACTTTCCCATTCCAGTGAATGCAAAAGTGGTCTCAGACATTTGGACCCTACTGTAAATTACTAGTTATATTGGTTTAAGGCAGGTTTATATCCTGATCAGTCTTAAATTTGGGGATTTTACGGAACTCCTCTTGTTTCTTCAAGAAAAGTTGAGCCAGAATGAAGTCTGCAGTGGACTGGAAATAGACATCCATGTCCAAGGTTTGAAGCTGGGGAGAGGGAAATACAGGCCAATGTTGTTATTTATATCAACAGCATTATACTCCAATACTGTGGTTCATTCATGACATGACCTTGACTCAAGTATTGCATCCTATATTGTATCCATATTCTCATGTCAAATGTTTTTTGTTTAAAATTATTGTTGTTTTAATGTTGTTGCATGAGCCATATTATGTACAGGAGGTCCTCGGGTTACGACGGTCTCGAGTTACGACGATTTCGTGTTTACGACGCACAAATTACTTAAAAAACGTAGTTTCGACCTAAGCGGTTTGGTTCGTAAATACGACCACAGAATAAAAGATAAGAAATTGTTCTCTCTTTTTTTATTAATGTTTCATTTAATTACTGTATTTTATATGTCCTTCATGTGTTGTGTGTACAGTGTGAGTGATTTAAGGTGTTAATTGAAGGCTGCGTTCCAATCCGAAATAAAATCCTCCCTTCACTTCTTCCCTCAAATCGAGTGAGCCCTCCAGTGACGTAGCAGGCGAGGGAGCCCTTCCCGAGCGAGGGGGAGCAATGGAGGGGAGGGTTCGTGGCTTTTCGAATTGGAATGACCCTCGCGATTCTTCCTCACTTTGTGTTCTTTTGCAAGGACTGGATTGCCGCGATGTGTCCCTTGCAGGCTGCAGTACCTGTTCCAGTTCAACTCTCCACCGCAAAACCAATCTAAAGACGGAGAGAGTTCTCTCTAGGCTACGTTATGCAACTTAACCATTAATATAGTTAGACAGTGAAGATGCATGTTAGCTAGATATGCCTACATATCTAGCATATTCCCCATGCCAAAATCCTTATTTTTCCATGAGCATAAAATCATTTTAAATCGATGTTTTTATTTACTATTAATAGATGTGATGTTATTTTCAATAAAGTTGCCAAGCTTTTCCAATGTGAAACCACTTATTTGTATGCACAATTTAATAATCATATTGAATAATTATCACAATCATAGCAATAGTTACTATAATTATTTGTGTAACACCTTTTGAGCAGGGTGAATCCCGAAGTGATTCCCATAGACAAGTACAGATAATTAATAAAATCGGTAACGATAAAATATGGTAAAACAGATCAATAACTAATTGCAACAGTAACCAAGTAATGATAAATAAGTGTAAGGTGTAACAGGGTTTAAAAGTACATATGTGTAGAGACAGGTAAAATGATGAACAAAAAATAAAAATCAATATCAATATCAGACGAATAAACCCGGAATTATGCGACGATATACATAGGCAATTATACCGGTATGTTTAAATGGCGATTTGAAAACAATTCGTGCTCAACAGAAGATTCTATTTCATGCTGTGCGAATGACTGAAGCTAAAGGTAGCATAACTGTTACATTTAAAGATTCAGAAAACTTAGGTTATTCTTAACAAAATGCATGGCTACGGCAGCTATGCCTCCACCAGGTTATGAGAGCTTATGATTAAAACTTCATGGTCAAAACGTATATTTTTTTGGACTACCAATGAACTTGATAAGCGGCTATTGAGTGTTGGGCATTTCCTTTGAATCTGTAAGATTTAAATAACGACCACCACCAACAACATAGCATTTTAGCGAATGGATTGTATAATCGATCGGCAACAGAGGTCTTTGAACTTGGTAAACGTTTTAAATTTGCTTGTTCTTTGGTAGCAAGAGCATAATATTCAAATAAAGTTTAACACGTGGGCAAGCGAGCAAGCATCGCGTGCATTCTGGGCAATATCAACGCTTGGAGGGATGATTTTTGTTGGCTCCGTTGGAGGGAGTGAAACCGAGGGCTTGAGCAAATGAAAATTCGCCCTTCCCTCAACAAATCTGGATTGGAATCGCCCTCACGGTGGCAGCCATCTTGCATACGGGACTTTTTGGGGATTCCCCCCTTGATTGAAGGGAAGTGAGCACGAAGAAGCAAGCATTTTTTCAGATTGGAACGCAGCCTAAGTATAAATTCCGACTAACGTCGAAAATCGGCTTACGACAAGTCGTAGGAACGGAACTCGTTCGTAAGTCGAGGACCCCTGTGCACAGTCGTAGCAACAGAATCAATTGTGCAACTATATCTTGGCTCAAGACTCACCTCATCATGAGTGTTAAAAGCAATAACCAAGAGCAAGTCCTGCCTGCCCACATTCTTTATGTAGTGCTGGGCGCCTTGAGGGAAGAAGAAAACATCACCCTTTTGGATGTTGAATTCGGTCGAATTCCTGTCAACACCAACCTAAGGTGGAGAAAGAAAACAGTTTGTAATCTGTTTCTGATTTGTTAGCCAAAGAACATGATTGAAAATACTTGTAGTTTCATACTTGATGCAAGAGGTTGTGGTATACTGATGCGTTTCTTATACATTTCTTATACGGAGCGAATTGCAATGCGACAAGCTAGTTTCCACCTTGCTATTGTCATTTTAGGGTGACGCATCCAAGTTCTCTTATTAACGTAACTCCAATACATCCTGCTTGTTATACACACAGAGACACCTACAATGTTGATGAAGAATTAGAGTTAACCGGTCTCTTTTCTTTTAGAATATTTACCATAGGCTACTTCTTTCAATGTTTTATAATTAACAACATCTTTAAGATCACAAATAAATATCTAAACTATCTCTAAATGACTTTTGTTCCACTTTTGTTTTATTTTATTCGTCATCCTCACAAAGTCGCCGCTGTAAAAACACGACCTCTCGGCTGCTTTGTGCCAGATGCAAGACAGCGCGATGAGACTTTCTTACCCTTCCGCACCCAGCCAGCACGTAGCCCATGGTGTCAGCGTTGAAGTGATAGTGAGGCTGCCGCATGCCGTTTTGAAAGATCTGCATTGTGGCCAAAGTCACTGTATCTGCGTGCTGAAAAAGGAGTAAAAGCAAAAGTTCTATAACATTAGCTCCAGTTTTGCTTTCAGTCCTGCAATTACAGCAACATACAGCTTCTGTAGAAATATATTCCTAGCGGTTCTTTGGAGTCCACCTCACCATTCATAACTGGTTCATGTCTTTATGCGAGGAATATATTTGTTGGTCTCGCTGTTTTCACATTTTAATCAATATTAAAATACCTCATTGAGAGATTTGGCAAAAATCCTTTCGCTTTTGGGAAGCCAAAACCGCCTCTTTGTGTATCGAGCCCATTGCATTATCCCACCTGGGTATCTGAACTTCCTGGAAGCTGGAGTGAAAAAAAAACATGGCGTGACATTTTACAGTTGTATATCATGTGTTTAGTATTAATACGGTAAAGAGAAAAGTAACTTTTATCAATGTGTTGTCACTGTACAACATAAAATGCTTCATGTTCCATTTGGTATTACAGAAACCTGTAATGTTGTATGAGCTATAGGAAATGATCTCACAAAAATTCAAGTGAATGGAAAAGTGGTCTCAGACTTTTGGACTCTCCTGCATTTATTACTGTACAGTAATTTAATAAATGTTTTTGTCATTTATACACACATACCAGCAAATTATCTGCCAAGTAAAAAACCCCTTCCCTTACTAAGTCAAGTCAAGTCAAGTCGGCTTTATTGTCACTTCCACTAATTAAAACATAAATGGAAGTGAAATAATGTTGGGTTATGTCTAACCAACCAATGAAATCTTGGTCGAATAAGACTCTCTCATCGACTAACGATTTAGTCGACTAATAGGGGCCAGCCCTGGAAATTTCAAACAGCGCAGTGGCTTCATTAAACCATAGGTGACTACAACTTTTGCCCACAGTTGCTCTGTCCTTTTAGCATACACACAGCTTCGTTATGCCATTATTGATATATGCACATTCATTGATAACAAATGTTACACATTTTCAGACGTTCCACTAACAGGGCATGGTTTAATTACCTCTCATATCGAAGAAATACCTCGACACTCTGAAAAAACTTGACTTGGTGTAACTGGCTTTGTGCACCAGCTCATTAAGATTCGGTGGGAGGTTGACAGCCTGGTTCTCCTTTGGCTGTTTAAATGAATTGATGAAGCTGATGCCACCTTTCGGCTGGATGGACAGAAGTGGTAAGAGAGTTGACAGACAGATCTGGCAGAGCTAAGCTTTTAATACAAGGGTCAGACATGAGAAAATATCTTTAGACCACTGTATCACGACATCGGTTTGTTTAGAATGCTGGTGTTGCGATAATAATGTTTATGCGGTGACAAGATGAATCTGTTGTATAGCCTGACAAATGAGCATTAGTTATGAAAGAGTGACAGTGAAGGACTGACTGCCATGTAAACATACTTTTAGGGAGCGTGCTGCGATGTCCTTGGGCGTGGCGTAGAAGACGTCATCCACGTCACGCGTGACCAGTTCATCGCTGGTCGTAAAGAAGAGGATGAAGAGGCAGTCCTCCCGCCCTACGCACTTCATCCAGTGCAGAGTGCTCCGGGGCAAGAAAATGACCTGCCCTTTTGTCACGTTATATGAGGTCACAGCGAATGGAGCGGAGTCTAGGATCCCAATCCAGGCAGTACCCTGAAGAATCACAATTCAGATTTAGTGCCTAATAAGGCTAAGGAAAACAGGTCACCCAGCAAAACAGGACATATCATAAACACGATATTAATGTAATTCACATGCAAATTAAGTCATAAAAAGGCAAAACGATGCAAAAAAATTATCTTTAAAAAAATCTGGTTCTTGTTGCATGAATTATGAATATTCTTGGATTTACCGAGGCAAGATAACCATGTTCATTGGCATTGTAGTGCCAGTGGGGAACTCTGCAGCCGTTTGGTTTGATCAGCAGTGTGGAGGCTGTCATGCGAGCGTTGCTTGAGTGAATGCTTTCACCAAACGCCCTCTCCTCTGGGGTGTCATAATCTGCAGGGTTTGCACGATACCTGGCCCACTGGACTACTCCTCCTTGCAGTTTAAATTGCTGAAGTAGAAAAGGAGGAACGGGGTGAGCTACCAATAGGAAAACCATAATTCTGAATTTGGAAGAGACAAGAGAAGGTTGTCAATGTTAGGATGGTGTTACACACAAAAGAAAACGCTAAACAAATTATATACTGTACAAATTACAATTACATTGGGTCAATGCTTTGCTGGGGTATTTTGTGTGATCATTAAGTATAATTATAGTTTATTATATTAATTACTGAAGATCAGTTACCTGACTGACTACATAGCTTTAATTTTTTTAGATGAATATTATTACAAACTATATGTACCCTTGATTCTGAATGAATAAATCCAAGCTATGCCTTTTTTACAAGACGATTGCAAGCATTATACCTTTGATTTCTGCATGTTGTTGAGGTATTTGTACTTTTGATCGACACTGTGGCTGAAGTTCTGGCTCTTTTCAGTAGCCCTCTTGAGCTGCAGTCCTTCCTTTATGGGTTTTAATTTTGGGGCGAGCGTCACCACAGCTACCCCCAGAGTGAAGGTGAGGACTGCCATCAACAGACAAAAACAGAAGGTCTTCATGAGGAAGGCACACACTGCAAATTTCTGTGTGGAAAAGAAATTTGATTATTAGATTGTAGAAACCAAAATTATTTGTCAGCCAATACTACTATTACAGGCAATAATGCTACTAGAGATAATAAACTATTTAAATTTTTATAGTAATTTGATTTTCTTCAAGATGTTATTAGGAACCTCATATATCACATACACACTTGAGTGCAGGTAAGACCCTTAGATAATGAGAATATTATATTAACTCATAGTGCCAGGGAATACAGTATGTATCATCTTCATTGCCCTGTTAATATTGAGTGGATCACCAAGGTAACTTACTTGCATTTTTTCTTCCTGGTCTGCTGGCAGGTTCTTGCTGTTGCATTTTAACTTGACATTGTCAGAGCTTATTAATTGCATCTTGTCTTTCAGACGCATAAGCAAAAACATCTGTTAAAGACCAGGATGAGTCTCGCTCTCGTTGCACTCGCCTGCTTTATTCTGTGTTTTTATAGGTATTGCGAGGTGCTTCAATTATCGTTGTCCTTTTTTGGTATGTTTTCAAAGCCTGTTGACCAACTTCCTCTGCATTTAATTGTGAAATTATCTTCTCCTTTTATGATTCTTGAAATTTCCTATACTAGCTCAAAGTTTGCTAATGTGAGGTACTTCAACAAGTGACTTCAAACATTAGCTTGTATTCAATGTGGCAGAAAGAAAATTCTGCACACTTTAGGAAGCATATACAGTATGCTCCCAAAACCCTTGTAAAACTACCAACTGTTCACAAATTATACACTATAAAATATGCATGAATTATAATTTGTATTATGACATGTGACATGACAGAGTCTTAAAGCTAATAACATAATGTCATAATGCATGCATCACTAAACATTGAACACAAATGGACATGACGGTGCATCTGGTGCATGCTAAAATATACTAACTATGCTACAAATGACGAATTTTCATTCCACCTGTCAATAAAAATGCATATAACAATATTGTTGTAAAATATGTCACACCATGTGGGAATATAAGTGGAACAGTTGACATAATGCATGTGACGTGATAGCAGCACACAAAAGGAAAAATTATTTGATCCAGAGAAAACTTGTGTCGCTCATTTATTTATGGAAGACAAAGTAATTTTTGAAAGTTGATGACATTCCTCATTGACAACTTTATAAATACTACGATAAAACTACAGCACTAAATATCTGCATACCCACTTTCATAAAAAAGACATGTGTCCCAAATACTAAACAATCACACAATTTAATTTAATTTAGTCTGAAAATGGATTTTGCTGAAATAATCATTGCATATGCTTAGATGAAACAGATCTGTATATGAAAATGTGGAATACATTTTTCTATAATTTCTTCATTTGAAATTGTGCTTGTGAATGTTAGGATTCTTCCACGATAAATAACAATAATTATTGTTCTGCAGCGCTGTTCATGTCGTAACACTCTTCTCCCTTGACAGACTGGCCGTTGGTTAAGGTTTCGTAATACTAGACCAGAAAAACCAGAAAATTGCATTCATTCCATTCAGTTTCTTGCAACTATTAGTGGTTTGGAAATATTTCCAAGCTGAGGTAGAAATGCTGTTGGACCACACAAATGTAACATGCAACATGCACGAGCAAAAACAAACAAAAAAATATATCTATGTTTATATGTATGTTATGGCAAGCCAAACAGGCAACATATATTGAAATTTGATATATATGGAAGTCACAATTATATATATGAAATGAATGGTTATATGGAACAAACATTGATATGTTTGGAATCAGCTTTAATGTACATGTAATAATAGAAACATATTTATACTCTTGATTTGTACATATATATTGAATGAGAACAGGAATCATATTGAATGAAAAAAACATCAACATTGAAACTCGATTTGGACTTTGGACAACTTTGGGGTCCTACACTGCAAGGCGCCATGTGAGTTGTGAGAAGGTGACGTTGTCGTTTCAGTATGGTGGAAAGAGCAAGGGAGGTCATCGAAACCCTGTTGAGCAACCAGGGCTTCATACAGTTATCTTTACTTGTATTAACTCCACCATCTCCCAATAGTGTGGCTGCAGGCTCTAGGCTGGTTCATTTGGGGAAAAGGAGCATAGTAGCTAGCAGTTGGCTATCGGTAGCCTAGCAATGTTGCTTGCCTTAGCTCCTGTTGTTGCATTATTGTTACTGAAGACAAAGAATGCATTGATTTATATATTGAAATATATATATATGCAATATTTTGCAATACTCCTCAATACGTCAAATCAAATACACACAGCCCTAAAAAGTTTAGACTGAGACTTCCCTTATTACTTCCCTTATTACAATTATGTGCCAATTGTATACCTTCTTTTAATCTTTCATTAGTTTGCTTATTGTAGAAAATGTTGTATAAATCAATTTTTTCTAACCATACTGATTTAAATACAAACCAAATGGCTGGAATTGGTTGTCTGGTTTATAGTGAGGTATCTCACTCAAAAATGAGGGCGCACATGAAATAACAGCAGTGCAGAAACTGTAACAACACAGCAAAAAAATAAACCCTGCCTGATTTTTTGTGTTTTTGTTTATTTTTCATATTTGATTTGGTCACACCTTTTTATGCTTATTTATTTTTTGGTGTTCAAGATAATAGCATATGTAATAATCTGGTGTGAAGTTACCTCAAACCAACGACTAGCCTTCCCCATCAGAGTGAAGTTGTCAGGAGGTACGCCTGTCAGTTTCCTTGGCCTGGGCCTCCTGTTGATTGAATGTTTGGTAAACATGGGTGTCGCGTAATTGGGGAATTGATTGCTTTTTAACTGATCCGCTGGAGAGTTTGAGCACCTGCCCCATGTTACAAAACAGCCAGAGTCACAGGTATTTAGGAGTGAAGCTTCCAGCAGTTAGGGTTTGAACAGGTCAGGGAGCGAAGGCTTTGTGACCAAATTTTAATGGAGAAAGTTTAGTTTACGCTCAGTTTGCATTTTTGTTGGTTTTCTCGTTTATGTTGATGTTTTTGTTTGAACAATATTTCTTCCCTTTGTTTAGTTTGATTCCCTGTTTATTCTGGATGGTGTGCAGGAGTGAGTATTGGTTGAGTGCTGGTTGCGGAGACCGCTGTTGAGAAGGCTCTGCGGCAGCTGGACAGAGGGTGGAAGGCTGGGGAGCGCTTTCTTTTTTCTGCATACAGGTGGTTGTGAGGATGCATGGCGCTGTTAGGCAAGCTGACCATAAAATGCAGAGGAGGATGTCGCACCAAGGACCATAGCTGAGGAACAAGCTTAGAAGTTGCAAAGAGATGCGAACGCTGCTGTTTTCGCCGAGCAATGGGATTTTAAAAATGACACAAAACTTTATAATAATTGGACTCTATCACCATCATGCAGAACAAGAATTCACCTGCCAAAAAGATCCGTGCTCCAGCTGGACTTATTTTTTTTTGTACAAGTTAATCATTAATACTGTTAAGACACAGAGTGTACTGGTAGTAGAAATGTTGTAAATATAAAAGCATAATCAACCTGTAAACAATAAACATTATTGTTAGCCTGTATTCTAGTGGCTAAGGTACATGACTGGGACCCTTGAGGCTGGTGTAACCAGTCCAGCCACAGCAAGAGCACCACTGCTGTTGGGTCCCTGGCTTACTGTTTTAACCCACATTCATCTTCAGGAGGAATTTTGTTAGCCTAATCAACTGTAAATCGCTTTGGATAAAAGCGTCAGCTAAATAATGATAATGATAATGTAATTATCTATTATAAAACCACTGCCTGGTTGTGTAAAACTTTTGGCCAGGCTGAAATGATCCTCTTTGTTATTGGAAAGGGATTTTCATTAAATGTTCAATATACATGTCCAAAACAAATAAAGCACCATAAAAATGAATAAAGCATTACAGACCATCTGGATTCTGCAATGTATACTGTTGCTGTCAATTTAGAGTGTGTATGGGTGTGTATACAGTAAGGTTCTGTCAGGGAAGTGAGGATTTAACAAAAATAACGATTGTTTGAATCCAAGGTGTTCTAATAATTAAAGCCCTCATTTAACATCCAGCATTCTGAATACTAAACATGTGACACTAACAACTAAAACTTCAACTAACCAACAGGAAATAAGTTAAAATTGGTTTTCTTAAATAATTACTAGCAAAAATATTAACTATTAATTAAATAACCAAGTTCATTTATAGAAATGAGCAGTCTGGTGGATCAGCTTTATCAGAAACATATACAAACTTGAAAATGAAATTGTTTAAAATGATTGTTTGATAATTACAACACTAAGACAAGAACAAACCAGAAAATTTAGCATCACAGATGAATGAAATGAAGATTACCCAGCCAATGGTTGCCTCTTGAGGAATACAGCCAAACCAAAAAGCAAAGCAAATGCCAAATATGTAGTAGTTCCAGCGGTGGCAGTGGAAGACTTGAGCAAGTGATGAAACAGGAGGATGAAGCAGAAGTACTGAGCAATGAGAACTGAGCCATGAGGCCTGTTCCAGGCCCAACTTAAGGGCCTCTCCCCTCCTCACTGGTCCCCGCATATGTAATTGTTTGGTGGGGGGAGTGCTGGAAGTTTTATCCAGGACTTAATCTCATATTGAAACTTTTGCAACTGGAAAACTCAAGACATCCCTTCAGTAATAAAATTTCTATTATCAGCTCTTTATGAGCATCACAATGACACCAAACATGAACATATGCGAGTTTAGAGAGAGTTCACATAAAGGAACACATGAATGCACATGAATAGCTTTGCGGTTGTATTGAGACACACTCCTGTTGTCATGTGACTTTATTAATGAAGGTGGTGAATATTAGGGTGTAGAAGGGGAAAGTGACCCCAAAGTACACAAGCACATGCAGGCACAAACCCACACACACACAGACACACACATTCTCCAGAAGGGGAAGGAGCTAGAGGAAGAGAGCGAGGTTATTTTCCCTGTGGTTGAGCATGTTTGTCAAAGGATTCTACATTTGGGGGGGCACCTTAGGGCTTACCAAGAACAAAGAGGGTTGTACCACGCCCAATTCCGCTTCTAACTGGTAACCCCAAATGTAGATCTATATTATCCATCATAAGTGGTTTGTCTTAATTTCTATATAAAGGTCTACTCCTTGCCATGCTTGAAAAGCCTGTTGCTTCTTTGATCACTGGGTTGGAGGTGTTTATGAGGGAGAGGGACTATTTGTCTCTCTCTGGCTCTGTCTGAGTGCATGGCAAGGGACCATAAAAGAGAGCAAGGTAAATAACCATAAAATGCATGTTGCTCTCCTGACAGTCCAAAAGTCTGAGACCACTTTGTCATTCTTTCCCTCAGCCTGGGCCTCTAATGGGACTAAAAAGGACAATAAACATTTAATCAATGAAGACAATTTGAACTGACCAAATGCATTATTTACTCGTTATCTAGTTTTATCTATTACCACATATTGTAAATTCCATTACATAATTATACATAAGTATGGGTACCCTTTATTGGCCAACACACTATAAAACACAAACACAAAAGACAGAGTCAGGAGTGGGTACAACTGAGACCTTTGACCCGACCAGGTCACCACCCCTTTGGGGCCACAAGGACAAAGTAGGTAAAAACCACACGGTTTCATCACACACAGCGAGACGCCTACTATTCCTTTTCCCCCCAGGCTTCCCTCCCATGCCTGCTTTTTTATCATGTTTTTTGTTTTTTCTGCAAGCATAAACTTACAGTAACGTTGCCCATTATTTTTAATATTGGAATTCCATGAGAGGAACTTTGATGTCCGCCTCTGATATTTTTTTCTTTTATCTTTTCTTTGCCACCTTTCTATGCTGTATGCAACGGAATTCCAAGCGCGCTCTCTCTCTCTCTCTCTCTCTCTCTGTGGTTATGTAATCTATTTTTACAACCACGCAGAAATTACATGTAGGCTATGCTGTATCTTGCTAATATGGCTTTCTCTTGCAAGCTACATGCAGCATAATAACCAGAACCAAATACCCAGTTTTACTTGTTGCTATTTAATAAAAGCTTGTTTATTTTAATGACATCTGAGGAACTATTTCACTGTGTCAGTGTTTTGAGACAGTCCTAATTGTTTGAAAGCATCAGGTAACTTGGCAAGCTTTTGGAAACAGTGGCTGTTTCTCAAATTGCATACTTGCATACTTGTACTTGTTATTACATACTTCCAAATACACTAACTAGTATGTACCATTTCGTATGCAAGTACACAGAGTGTTAAAAATGTGTTAATTTCAGACATACTTCTCATATGAACATGTCATATCTATTCTTCTGACCTTTGCGAGAAAAATAATCCAGAAATGTTGTTGCGGTAAAAATGTCGCTCAGTTGTCTCTCTGTTTTTTTTTTTTTTGTAGTAATCCAGTCCACTTCAACAAAGCACACTTCACAAAAAATGTTTGGTCAATTATTTTCTTTTATTTGAAAAGTCTTAACTTTATCTTTGATGCCAATTATATGCTGTCCTGAGCCCTTTATATTTGCTCTTGAGAGGGCGAAAAACCACCAAAACTTTTACATCAGCCAGTGTAGCAGTTTGCCAAATCAGCTAGACTTTGGCTGAATGTAAAGAAGAAAAGGTGGAAAAGTCCCTCCCTGCCCCTGAAAAGGCGACAAAAGTGAAAACTTTAAGAGCAAATGGGCCTGATCATCCTGTAGGGAGGACAAACCTGGAAAAGAACCAGAAATAACCATATTAAAATTAAAATATGAACAAATGCTATTTACACATAATGCTCAACGAGCTCAAACTCCTCTTCCTCATTGTCATCTGCCACAGCTGTTTCCAGTGGGCATAAATCTGGAGGCTGTGCAAATCTTTCTAGCTCAATGGCCTCTGCGATGAAACTTAAGGTACCATGAGGCCTCCGTTTCTGACCCCCACCCCCAGATCTTGGCAGTCACATTCAGCGACTTCATTTCAAGCCCAACTACGTGGGTTGTCTTTTTTGCTCCGGCTTAAAGAATGCCTGGAGTGTAATTTCTTCCCCAATTAATGAAAAAAGAAAAACCTTTTTGTCCAAAACTGACAAGCTCAAACTCCTCCTCTTCCTCATTGTCATTTGCTACAGCTGATTCCAGCGGGCATAATTCTGGAGGCTGTGCAAATCTTTCCAGCTCAATGGCCTCTGAAATGGAACTTAAGGTACCATGATGACCCCCACCCCCAAAACTTGGCAGTCACATTCAGCGACTTCATTTCAAGCCCAACTACGTGGGATGTCTTTTTTTCTGGGGCTTAAAGTATGCCTGAAGTCAAGTTTTTTCGCCAAAGAATGAAAAAAGAAAAACTTTTTTGTCAAAAACTGACCAGCTCAAACTCCTCTTCCTCATTGTCATCTGCCACAACTGTTTCCAGCGGGCATAATTCTGGAGGCTCTGCAAATCTTTCCAGCTCAATGGCCTCTGCGATGGAACTTAAGGTACCATGAGGCCTCCGTTTCTGACCCCCACCCCCAAATCTTGGCAGTCACATTCAGCGACTTCATTTCAAGCCCAGCTACGTGGGTTGTCTTTTTTGCTCCGGCTTAAAGTATGCCTGGAGTGTAATTTCTTCCCCAATTAATGATAAAGAAAAACTTGCCTTACCCTCTTGCAGCCGAAGTTACCCTTTACTTACCTGAGTTTTCCACGTTGCCCCGGAAACTGTGATGTCACAATTCCTGAATACCTACCATTTCAAACTCTTACACAGCAGAAAGCAGAGAGGTTGTTCTGACACCATTACATACAACAGTTTTAACAAAATGGCTTGGCTGTGTAAAAACCTTCAATCATTACACAAGTCTATTAGAAATTTGCCTATTAGAAATCCTTTTAGCCTTCAAACTGAGGAGATTACTGCCACTGTAGTTTCTACCCGAATTAATGGTACAGCCAAACTTGCCTTGCCCTCTCTGCAGCTTAGAAGGCAACAAAATAACACATTTAAAGAGAAAATCAATTTCAAGAGCAAACCTGTTGACATTGAAATGCATCTTAAAGGGGTGTCTTTTTTTTTTTTTACCCGACTTTAACTATGCCACGGGCCTAGTTTCTTCCCAAATTAATGGCAGAACCAAACTTCCCTTACCTTCTCCAGTCGAAGTTCTCCTTTCTGTCCTACTTACCTGTGTTTCCCACGTTAGTTATTGCAGCGTTTCCTCACTTTTATACATATTTTCTGTTGGCGTCACAGAGGTCTTATTGGTAGCAGAAATTTTTCACCACCTCTGTGATGTCACAGTTTGTACAAACCCACCATTTCAAACTTTTACATAGCAGAAAGCAGACAGCTCATTCTGACACCGTTATCGCTACATACGCTACATACAGTCTTGGCAGAATGGCTTGGCTGTGTCAAAACTTTCAATAATTACACAAGTCTGTTGTTTCGTTGAGTCTTCGTTTGCCCTCGACTAAAGATCCATCTTAATAAGTGTACCTTCACCAACGACGCAAATGTTCTACTAGCATTTCGTAGCTAGCCAGCTACCTAACATTGCAAACCAGCTCATGAACAGGTTTGGCTCTGTTTATGAAGGCAGTTCATGAACAATCTGACATTGCTTTCAGTCAAAAAAAAAATCATTTAAATTAAATCGACCAATGACTATCGTAGGAACACGTTTTTAAAACATTACCATGACCTTGTCGCTGCATTGGTAGCGGTAACCACAGCTGTTTCCCTCTGCCTCCGTCCTCACGGTAGTCAGTCATGCAGTATTTATGCACTTGCTGGTTGGTAAAGCTAACTTGTTAATTCGTTTTTAACAACCTGTACATCCACACCCTCATTTTATGTAGCTGTCACGAACAACCGGCCGGTTGGCTACCTGATGTGATGTTGTATTTCCGTAGATGCCCAAAGCATATGAGTCCGTATTTGTGAGTTTTTTAACTGCAATATTAGCAGTGGTTCGTTTAAATTGTTATGGGAAGGCATAATTTAATACAAGAAATGAGAAAATACAGTTATTTACAGTAATTATGTCCCCAACCAGCTGAACTGAAATAGTCGTTTCAATAGATCTGTTTCTCTTGCGCTGTACTGCTGTCTTGTGCACTTGTTGTGTTGTGGCATGCATACATTTCTTTCTGCCTTTTGACACCATTTAATTGTCATAATAAAAGGACTTTTGTTTTGGCGGTACAAAAAAAAGTACAAAAATTAAAAATTAAAGTAAAAAAAATGACAGAAAAAGTCATCAGAAATGCTTCCAAATCTCTGTGAAGCGAAAAATACGATGCCCCCTAAATTTGTGATTTGTTTTTGTCTTAAAATGATGTAAAGTCATGTATATTTACGATTCATGATAGGAAAAGTCATCAGAAATGCTTCCAGCTGTTTCTCAGAACATGTTGTGTCTCATGATACCTTAAGTGATTATTGCGGGAAGGGGAGATAAGCTGGTTTGTTTTATAAAAGATCATGTTTATGCCCTGACAGTTATTTTCCACTTGATTCTTAGAATCTGATCAATCAAAATGGTGGTCTACAACAGAATGCTTGGAGGGAAAGTGGTAAGGGCTTGTAGAAACAGGCAATGAAATCATCCCATAAAGACTCATTCTCCTCATACTGAAGATGAGAATGTCACACAGTTTTCAAACATCTATTGATTTGTGGAAAGCATTACAACCTTTAAATTATTGTTTTGACATATATAAACAAAACATTTGTGCATCTACATATGTGCAGTGTCTTTAATGTGTTAGCCATGAAACGACTGCTCAAGTAATATTTTGGAAATGAGAATAAACACTGCATAACTCTCATTCTTGGAGAAAAATGATGACTGGCCAAGATACTTTTATTTTTAACACTGTTGTTGTGATGGCCTGCCACAGACTGGATCATACATTGACCACACATATTATCATATGATGGCCTATATCTTAAATGAAAGCCCCCTTTACAGCAGAAATGTGTTCCTGTCATTTTTTTTTTGCAGTAATCCAGTCCACTTCAACAAAGCACACTTCACAAAAAATGTTTGGTGAATTATTTTCTTTTATTTGAAAAGTCAACTTTATCTTTGATGCCAATTATATGCTGTCCTGAGCCCTTCATATTTGCTCTTGGGAGGGCGAAAAACCACCAAAAACTTTACATCAGCCAGTGTAGCAGTTTGCCAAATTAGCTAGACTTTGTCTGGATGTAAAGAAGAAAAGGTGGAAAAGTCCCTCCCTGCCCCTGAAAAGGCTACAAAAGTGAAAACTTTAAGAGCAAATGGGCCTGATCATCCTGTAGGGAGGACAAACCTGGGAAAGAACCAGAAATAACCATGTTAAAATGAAAATATTAACAAATATTACTATTTACACATGATGCTCAACTAGCTCAAACTCCTCTTCCTCATTGTCATCTGCCACAGCTGTTTCCAGCAGGAATAATTCTGGAGGCTGTGCAAATCTTTCTAGCTCAATGGCCTCTGCGATGGAACTTAAGGTACCATGAGGCATCCGTCTCTGACCCCCCACCCCACAAAACTTGGCAGTCACATTCAGCGACTTCATTTCAAGCCCAGCTATGTGGGTTGTCTTTTTTTGCTCCAGCTTAAAGTATGCCTGGAGTCAAGTTTCTTCCCCAATTAATGATAAGAAAAACTTGCCTTACCCTCATGCAGCTGAAGTTACGCTTTACTTACCTGAGTTTTCCACGTTGCCCCGGAAACTGTGTTTTTGTGAACAGTTGTCCGTATAGTTTTATTTAAAAACTTTAAAATCCCTCTTCACTGTCAACAGTGTACACTTCAGCAAGATTCACACACCACAACATAAGGGCCCATTGCCAGCAACATATTTTTTTATAACTACAACAGTCAAAAGAGATTGGCACTGCACACGTTGAAATCACAACACTCCACACAGCTGGGTGGAAGCGGAACCCCAACAGCACCCAAATTGCCCTAGTTAACTGGATATATTACCCAAACAACGAAACCCAGGGCCCAAGAAAGAGCAACAACAAAAGCAAGAGAAAACAAACAAGAAAAAAAACCCACATACAAAAGGAAACTAAATATAATTACAGCCAGCACACTGCCCTCCAAACTGACAAAGTACCACCCTGGCAGGCCTCTACACCACCAAAAGTCCACAAAGCGCCTCACATCACAGCACAGCACACCTGTAGATGCTGTAGCAGTTTATATGCCAACATTAGTATTGGGAAAAACAGTGATTGGACATGCAGCAGCAAAGAATGTATACCTAAAAAGAAAAAAAAAGATTGACCCATTTACTTCCACAGAATATCAATATCTGATATATAAAATATCATTTAAATACCTCAGCAACATTAAATTCCACCTTGCCAAGGGCTGGACAATCATTCTACTACCAGAGGACATCCTTAAAAACACACATATATAAAATATCTTTAGATCCCACAATGCACTGCATGATAAGACATCTTATTGGAAATATTATTTAGATAATTTATTAGTTTAAATACCTCTTCTTAACAAATCAGCCATGGTGTCAGACAGAAAAAACACCCAAATCCAAATATTTAAGAAACAGAACAAAACTGTAAATACATTTCCTCCCATATAAATGCACATCCAAATCTGCCACAAATTAATACCTGCTTTATAGTAGTCAAAGGCACGCTGCAAAATGTTACAGCTTACGCTGCAGGCAACTCCATTAACAGAACTGCTAAAATACATAGGGAGACTGGGAACAGTTGCAACACTTTTTGCATTTCTCTCAGTTACTCAGAGACTATTTGGACTTGACCAATCAAATATTTGCATATTAAACTTATATCTGTCTGCTAATTACCCATAACATTTGAACATGATTACATGCCATATCATTCACAATACTTATTTCAATGGAAGAAGTCAGATGTTGCAACTTGCCCCAACCCTGGGGACGATTGCAACACGGATCAGGGATGGTTGCAACATGTTAAAAAATACATTTCACTAATGAACTTTTGCTTTCTGTCTCAATAAGCATAATATTCTGAAAATATGCATTGTTCCACAATAATATCATAGTTTTTCTTTGTAATATTTATCAAATGAAAGTTTTGTTTTGTTGATTATGTGTAAACATAGGCCTACTGTCAGTCAAATCTGCAAATGTTATAGATGCTACTCAATTTCTCTATATTTCAGAGTGAGACAGGGAGAATGGAACAATTTGCAATGTAAACTTGTATTAAACATGTATTTATTGTACAAAACTGTTTTCAAAACTAATAAAACAAACAGAATGCATTTTCTACTTTTAGATGATTTATTCACTGTATGGCTGTATGATTAGATACATCAAACACCCCAAATGGTATAACATGCCCATGATAACATAATGATTTAAAATTACAATTAACTATTTGTTTGTTTGTTTGTTTGTATTTAAACAACAGGTAATGCTCAAACTTAGAAGAATAATTAAGACTGTCACACAAGGGTGTTACTTTGGGTTGAACATGGGGGGGGGCTGGGTTGAGGTCTCCACCCATGTATGTTGATATGATTATTTGGGGGTTGGGATGTATTTGGCCGGTTTTGATTACTGGGGAGTTACACCCACCCTCCCCCATAATTTACACCCATGCTACCACAGCTCACTGTTCCAAAAAATTATGACTTATTTCACTCATGTCTCATAGTGATGATGCAGATGATGCTTCGGAACAATTACGGTTGCTTGGAAGTAGTTTTTTTTTTTAAAGATTATTTTTTTGGGATTTTTCCACTTTATTTGACAGTTACAGTAGAGAGGTAGCCAGGAAATGCAGGAGAGAGGACATGCAGCAAAGGGCCCAGGCCGGATTTGAGCCTGGGCTGCTGCGGTAAGGCCTTGGCCTTACATGGCATGCGCTCCACTGGCTGAGCTACTGGGGTGCGTCTGCTTGGAAATAGTTGGCAGAGCTGATCTTTTGAAAAATTAACACTGTTTGGAAATGTTCATACCACGATGCTGGGGGTGTTTCTGAAAGCAGAGTGGTGTACTACAAAGCGAGATTAGTGGGTTAGTGAGATATGTTGAGCCTAAAGCCAGAGTTTTCTATGTCAAGAAGGTGGCTCTCTTTAACAATATGTTTAAATATACTGCAGTATACTAAAATGCAATTCCATAAGTGTCTTTATTGAAATCATATTCATAGACATTAGAAATATACATTTTCATGATGTAGATTATATTGAAATAATGCATTTTACATAAATTGTGAATTTCATATGCCAGAACAAAAACTGGGCATTAATCTCTGCTGCTGAAACTTTTGTAAGACAATGAATTGCATGAAAAATGAATAAGCAAATTATTGTTTATTCATCATAAAATCAATTTGGTCAGTTATCATAGGCTGTTTTCTCAGATGCAATGCTCCAAATGTAGATTAGTTTTTTGTGGAGTAGAATGCTCAGCCAAATCACTTTGGCTCAGCTTGCAATGGGGAAGGCTTTCAAGTAACGTGTTCAACATGTCATTGCTTTGAGTCTTTTTCTTTAAACATGTGACACAGGAGACAACTCCGCATGCCCAGTGGGGGGCCAAAATTACACTTGACATTCTGAAGTTGTCTCTATTGACTTCTATTGGAGTCACTGTCTCTACATGTTTATGTACTCTAGCCCAGCGCTCACACCAGCAGCGACAACAAGCGACAAAGTGTCCGGAAGTCATTCATTTCCAATTGTTGCTGGGCTACACTGAGCGACAATGGGGTGACAAGTCGCCTGGTGACAAAATCGCCGCCACTTGGCAATGAAAAAAAAGTCGAGCAAAGTTCAACTTTATGCAAATGAGCAGTGACAGAATCAAGCGACGGCCAATCAGAGCAGTGTTCCTCTTATGTTCTTTCGCTGTGAAAGATTTTTTTTAGCATTTTAGTTTCCATAGCCGACATGGAGGAGAAACTGATTGCAGCTGTTGCTGGCTTTCCTGTACTGTACGATGCATCCCTGTCCATTTACAGGGCCGTTAATTTAAAAAACTGATGCATGGAAGCAGATCTCCAAGATTGTTAGGATGAGTGGTGAGATTTAATCAAGTTAATGGCAAATTTTAGCAGTT
Source organism: Albula goreensis (assembly GCA_022829145.1). NCBI lineage: Eukaryota > Metazoa > Chordata > Actinopteri > Albuliformes > Albulidae > Albula > Albula goreensis. The sequence goes on from CM040744.1 coordinate 147,076, forward strand.
ATGATGCTAGCTAAAAGACGATTTAAATATAACACAGCCTATATCGTCAAAGGACGTACAATCGGCCACCAAAATACGGTCACATACTGTCGTCTATGTCAAACGCTAAAGTATTATTCTTAAGCGTATTCAGGAAAAAAGGCAGTGAAAGGTATTTCCTGTGTAAAATACACAAAATAAACTATCTACTTGAGAAGAATACAGACTTAATACAGTGGAACCTCGGTCCGCGAACGCCCCTACTCACGAACAAATCGGCCCACGAACACACTTTCCGAACAAATTTTCACTCGGCCCGCGAACAAACCTTCGGTGCCCGAACGCACAAACACACAAACTCGAGGGCTTCCCGCCGTAGCGCGTCGTGGATAGCGTCAGTTGTGCTTAGTATTCAGCGTTGTTTACATGTTCGTCCTTGTGTTCTACTTTGATACACATTCTTTTTCTGCGATTTCCATTAAATCTGCCCTCATTATGGCTCCCAAGAAAGTGAAAAAAGTAGTCTTCCTCCTCCTCCTTCCCTCCTCCTCCACCATCCACCTGTGCCAGAAAATATCAACCACAAAGGTAAAGTGTATTATTTTAATTTTGATTAATATTTTTGTATTATTAAGGCAGGGGTGAAAGTAGTTTTAAATTCTTGTCGGTACGTTCAGAAGTAGACGCGCACTCACGTACTGCTGAGTGAAATCTCCGGTCTTAATCTAGTGGTACGCAGTACTGGACTGTACGGGTTTACTTTCACCCCTGAATGAAGGTTATCTTTAATTCCTTTCTATATTTTTGCCACACATAAACCCATAAAAATTTTTTTTTAAAAAGTGTTTCTGGGGCTGGAGAACGGATTAATTGGATTTACATTAATTTCAATAGGAAAAAATATTTCGGTTCGCGAACATTTCGGCTCACCAACGGAGTCAAGGAACGAATTAAGTTCGTGGGCCGAGGTTCCACTGTACATATAGATTCTTATACGGCCTCCTTTAAAAATGAACTTTTAGACTTAGCTCACGCTCTGAATTCTTCAGCAGCGATGGTTCGGTCTGAATGTTTCTATATACAGCTGCTGTCTCAGCTCACCTTAAAGAACGACCGTGCCAACATTTTCGGGGGCTAGTGTCTTTACACCCGCAATGTTTCACTTCATGCGGTTCTCAAACATGTCCGCTATAAACTACTTACAAGGTTGTGTTTTCACACCCCTATTCTTGAATGCATAATCAGGAATAACATTTACCATGCAATGCAGATCAATGTAGCACAACTTTACGGTAACACAACATGCCATTTTATTGTGTAAAATGCCTATTTTGAACTGAAGCTGAATGTGACAGTGTTTGCTAGCGCCCCCACGTGCATCTCACCCTACACAGCAGAAGCACAGTGAACACCAATCTGTCACGATAGCAATGCCCACAAGCTGGCTGCAAGCGACAGCTGGCGACAGCGACACAGCGACTTGTATGAGGTAAACATTTGTTGCTATGTATGTAAGTACAGAAGCAGCTAGCATTCACTGTATTTAAACTGTTACAGCCATGCAGTATGCATGCAAGATTTGTGATAACCGTCGCACTGAAGTGCATGCGTGAATGGTTTTCCTCCGCAACAAATGCACCTGTCATTATGGCACATTTATTATGGATTGTACACAAAAACTATAATAGTTTGGAAATGCACCTGATTTTATTTATTTCATGCGACAACCTATTAGGTACATTTATTAGGTCAATTTTCAGATTCAGTGAATTTCTCCTGCTTTTAGAATATTTGCTGTCCAAGTTTTGACACTAGTATTGGAACACAAAGAGTGACAGAGAGGAGAAACACACATATGAACTCCAGTCTAGTGTACAAAATGTACAAAATTTACATTATTTTTTTCATTATCTTGATCTTTGGAGATTCCAGATGGAGGAGTGTCACCCATCGCAATGATTCTGTGTTTAGCTCCTGAAAAACAAACGATTTTCTGAGAGTCATATTCATACATTTATTGACATTTTCCAACATCTTCTCTTAATTCCGACCACTCTCTCAATTAGAAAACACACAAGTAACATGTTCTGAAATCCTTCCACCATCAAACAACTTGCAAACTGTACAAAATTTTACTTGGATACCTCGTCTCAATTATTTATATTGCACACAGCAGTACCTAAATTGCTTGTCTTGAAAACAAATAATGTTTTTCAATAAATATGACATGCAATTATGAAATATTCTCTAAAGGAGGAGTTTCATATTTACAGCTCTGAAGAAATGTAATGTACTGTATTCACACACACACACACACACACACACACACACACACACACACACACACACACACACACACACACACACACACACACACACACACACACACACACACACACACATCGGAATTTATACCTAAATGATACATAATTTATACATATACATAAATTATACATACATAAAAAGAGAGAACAATTTCTTATCTTTATTTCTGTGGTCGTATTTACGAACCAAATCGCTTAGGTCGAAACTAGGTTTTTTAAGTAATTTATGGGAGTGCGTCGTAACCACGAAACGACATAACTCGAGACCGTCGTAACCCGAGGACCTCCTGCACATTTCATCATTTAGCTGCAGCTCTAAGGAAATGTTACTTGTTTTGGAGAGTAGGCATGTTCCTGAGTATTACTTAATATAACTTTCTTTAACATATACTTTAAGATGTTGTTAATATTTTATGTTTAAATGCGATATTTTACCGTTTTTTCAGTCTTCATTTTTCTTGATGACTTTTATTATGACAACTACAACCCGAAAGTACTTTTCTCATTGCTGCTGGCGGACCACTGGTGGCGGAAGCTAGCTCAGGTCTGGCCGGACACGTGTGTGCGGCATGAAAGTGTGGTAGCTATTTGTTTTAAATAGCTAGGCAAGTTAGTACGCAAGCCATTACAGTAAATATGGACGCTGTTGAACAGAACTCCCCGTTAGGCCTTTCTTCTGAAGACGAAGATTCTGAATTATCCGATGGAGAGGTGAGAAAACATGCTGTGCATGGCAGAATTTACTGAATTAATTTGCTAACGGAAATCTAACGACAACAACACTCAGACTTACTTTAACAAAAACGTTTCACAATGTGGCCTCACGTTTAGCTACCTACTCACATGTCTTTAATAGGTCGCTAAACGTATTTTGCAGTCAATGTATTTGTATAGCTGTACCATCGCTAATTAAATACATGGTGAATATTCTTAGTTATTCCATTAGCTCATCTGACAGTCCTGTCGACATCATGTCGTAATTTAAAAGGAGCAGTGACAGAACACTTGTGGCTTACAGTGTCTTACATTATGAGTGAAAATCATAAAACAGCCCCAGAATATTATCTCATGGTTTGTCTGGTGCTATATTTACTCAATGTGCGAATTCTATGCTTGCCCATCTGGAGCCGCCATATGCTTGGAATGTTAGGATATGTATCCTCAAGTTGAGTCTTCAATTCAAGAAGCTGCATTTCACTTAGTATGTTTGCTTGTGTACTTATGAAAATGTATGTTTATATGTGTGCTAATGAAAATAAAACCACACATAATGGTCAATTACTTCTGTTTTTTTGTAAGCTTCAAGAGGCGTTTGTTAAAGGACTACTGAAGCCTGGGTTAAATGTTGCTCAACAAGAAGCAAAGAAGACAGTCAACAATGTGGTGAGTAGAGTTTGATTATGTTGATGTCCTATAGTTGTAAGTTTAAAACTTTAAGGGAAATAATAATGCACATTTTTTAAGCTTTATTTATTGAAAGTATTTTGGTGAATTGTCTTGTTAAGGGGTTAAACTGCTGTTCTGTCTGTGTTAGAAACCCATCTCTCAAGAATTTATACAACTGTGTCACCATCTCATCTCTATCTGTGCAGGAGGGCCTGAAGCAGTGTTTGGTGGAGTTCCAGAAGAATCTGCCCTGGGCTGAAAGGCTAGATCTGGTCAACCTACCTGCAGCTGATATTGTAGCTAAAGCAGAAGGCAAAGAAACACCACAAGATGGTCAGGCTGTCAGTGCAGACGATGACTTCCAGAGGGAGATATTTTTGTGGGTATCCATTCATATTTTGAAATTCGGCGTATGTTTGCATGCTCAAATTATTGTACAGTTGTTTATTCATCCAGCTATCTTAAGGTACTGGTAATCTACATGCTTTAAGAATTTGCATGCTATGTCTTGTATGCACCATATGTATTCGTGCAGCTACCGTCAAGCTCAAGAAGCGGTCCTAGAAGCATTGCCACGGTTACAGAAGTTGAAGATTGCCACTAAGCGGCCAGAGGATTACTTTGCTGAAATGGCCAAAACAGATCAACATATGCAGAAGGTAATTTCATCCCCATATTCAGAACATACAGTTTGCCTGTCACAACAGAGGAGGAACATGTTAATTGGATTCAACATCTGAGCAGTCTGTTTTTGCTGTGAAAGTTGAGGTCATGTCAATAATTTCTGTTTTTGTTAAAAAAAAAAATGATTTAACCATTGATATAATGACTTTTAGAGAAACCATACAAGAACATCTTTTTTCATTCAACAAGAAATTCAGGAATGCTGACTTTTGAATGAGAATGAGAATTTCAGAAGTTTGACAGTTTTTTTGTTTGTTTTTTTTTGGCTAATGTTTTTTGATTCACTGTTTCATCTGGAGATGTAATAGTGTAACTTGTAATAGCTATCTTTTTTTGAACATAACTTTTGCCCTGAGATGGCAGCAAAGGCAAAAAAAAGAAAAATCACAGATTAAATGTGAACCTTGATGGCGTGTAACTCAACATGTTTTATATGTTTCTTGCAATCATTCTTTTCCTCTGTTTTTTCTGTGGAGTAATATGTTACCCCTCTTTTTGTAGATCAGGAAGAAGTTGATCCTGAAGCAGACCGCAATGGAGAGGTCGGAGAAAGCAAAGAGGCTCAGAGAGCAAAGGAAGTATGGAAAGAAGGTGAGTGCTGTTCACTGCTGCTGCCGATATAAAGCCATTGCATGTTATGTTAAATGTGTTATGACGTGCAGTAGGGGTTACTGGTACGTGTATTTATAAGTGTCAAGGTATGGATGATACGGTTCGGTGCATGCAGTTGTATGGAGAATATGTGGTAGCCTCTGTGAAAAGATTGGTGAACGTGGTGATGCAGAACCAAATTTCACAACCCAGAAACCTCAAACCACCAACCATGCCAACATGCCATGCTAACTTTGGCTCAAGTTCACTGGTATCTGACTGGTGGCAGCCTGTAGTCTTGTGGCTAAGGTAAATGACTGGGACCCCAGGGGATTGGCCCCTGGCTAGCCTAATCAACTGTGAGTCACTTTGGATAAAAAGCATCAGCTAAATGATTATAATGTAAATGATGATAGTGACGTGAGTGTAAATGTCACACAGGAGCTTTTCAAAATAAATAAAAAGAAACTCAGCCTTATGCATTTGGGTTTTTTTGATGCTTTTTACCTGTTGTACCAAACCATACCGTTCTGTTACACCGCTAATGTATAGTGCCATTAAAAAAGTATTTGCCACCTTAATTTCCTATTTTATTTCATATTTCTCTCATTGAATGGTTTTCGATGATCAAATAAAAGGTAGTATTAGACAGGGGAAACCCAATCGAACATTAAACGTGGTTTTTATTTCATTTATTCAAATCACCTATTAAGTCACCTATTACCCACAATGCCCCTCTGAAAAAGTAACTGCCCCCTTAGGTTTGAAGCAAATCAACAAATTCGTCATTGTAAATCAGATTCAGGTATTTGAACACAGTCAGGCTTTTTGAGTTTTAAAAAGCATATATATTGTGTGTGATGGTATGGAAATTTTTGCTGCCTCAGGGCCTTTTTTTAGGACGATTTAGAATGACCTTAGGCTGATTTATTACTTTTTCACGGGTGATATTGGTAATTGGTGACTATATCTGTTGAGTGAATGAAATAATGATGTGTAAAAACTATGTATTTGCTTGCTCGGGTTTCACTTGTATTATAATTTTATTTGATTATCTGACACCATTCAATGAAAGAAATATGCTGTAAAACAGAATCAGAAAGCGGGCAAAAACTTTGTCATGGTACTGTATAGAGTGTCAATTTCAGACCCTGTGATGTATGTTGGTATAGGTTCAAACTGAGGTCCTGCAGAAGAGACAAAAGGAGAAGAAAGCAATGATGTCAGCTGTGAAGAAGTATCAGAAAGGTGAGTCTGGGTAGGAAAAAATAACTCGCCCATGGTTGTTCCAAGTTTGAATATCCTTTCTCAGTTTATAACCAGTGGTAAATGAACCTGCCACTTTGATTAAATGTTAGATGTGCTCTGCTTGGTATTTTACAAGTTTTAATTTGGGCTGAGTCTTGACCATTTTTTGTAGTTGGTTATTACATTACTTTTCTCTGCAGGAATGACTGACAAGCTAGATTTCCTTGATGGAGATCTGGGAAAGGAAAAGAAAGGAGCTGGAATCACAAAGAAAGCAACAAACAAAGGGTATGCTGATTCACCAATAAGATACTTCTTGGAGAAAACTGTTGTAGTCTGTGTAAATTTTACTTACAATGTAATCTATAAATATTTGGACTGTGAGATTTTTTTGTTAATTTGGCTCTGTACTCCAGCATTCTGGATTTGAAATTAAGCGATGACTTTGAGGTTTAAATACTTTCAGATTTAATTTGCAGGTGTTTATGTTGGGTGGTGTAGAAACCGTTGCCCTTTATACAGTCACCGCAATTTCAGGGGACAAAAATAAGGTTGGTGATTTGGCTGCTAAGATATTTCTTGGGCAGGTGTAATTTGTTTTATTGTTGCTTCATTAACTAGAGAGATAGCAACAGATGTTTGGAGGTGTGGCATTTATGTTAGCAGTCTATTGTTTTTGTCTATCAGCATTGGAACCAAAGTTTCAATGCCAGTAAAGCAGGCCATCATGAAGCTGAAAAATCTAGATAAATTAATCAGAGGTGTGGCCAAAACATTATGTGTGATAATCAACTGTTCATTGCTAAGAAACAAGAAGCACATGTCTCCTCAGCAACTGCAAATGACCTGAAATGCCACAGAAGAGAAGTGTCGTTGATTACAGAAGAATACTTGCAATTTGGGCACACCGGTACTTCTCGTTGGTATTGGATTTCTGCTAATGCAGCACTAAAATACTTTTTATCGGGGTCTTAATTACAGTTTTACAAGTACTGTATGTCCATGTCTGGCGTCTTGTCATGGTTATTGCTTTTGTCAGGGTGTAATGTCTTATAGATAGTTATGTATGCCTACATTGACGGGTACACTGTGTGCATACTCCCCGCTTGTTAGACACATGAGGTTGTGTAAAAAAAAAAAATAGGCCACAGTGTGTAGGATTAGTATAGTATGTCAAGATGTAAAACATGCATTCCACAATGTTTGGTGTCTCCTTATTTAAAGAAATGCAGTATTTATTTTAGACTATGTCATTGTTGTTAAATTTCAGGACTATGAGATAGTAATTTGCTCAGTATTGTATGCCAGCTAATGAGCTAAGACATTGCTACCAATATCAACCATACTACTGTGGGAGACGCTAATGAGCTGTTGAGCAGTTCAGTGAAAATAGTTGAAAGAAAATTCTATACCCATGCTAAACCCATACCACGTTTTTTGCCACGTTAGCTAGCTAACATTAGCTGGCTGATGTTAGCTATTCTAGGCTAATTGAGAAGGAAATTAACCTCTAAATGTTTCTTCAGATTTGAATTTGAGGTCTTTGCAGATGACAGCAACTTTTTTTGGCTTGCACAAATTGCAGTGGACATAGATGTTCTTGTGTTGCACATATTTGAAGTCGAAGTGATGACGATATTGCCAGGAATGGAAGGCTGTTTTGGAGGGACTGCTGCTCCTTGAACCTTCCATCTTGAGTCAGCACCATTAGCACTTGTCTAAGAAACCCTATATGTCAGACACATTCTTCATGAGTTAATAGCATTGGTTCTCACAAAAAAGTTTCATTATTTTAAAATTGTCATACTTTTAAGACGTACTAAAAAAAATGGAATCAAGTAATCAATGTAACTAATCTAATTGCACATTTTTTAAGGTAGTCTGGGCAGATTACAGTTACTTATTTTTCAAGAGGTTGCTGCTTTTACCTTAAAAACTTTTAAGATCACTGATGAAATTTCTGAACCAGAGGCATGCACAGACATTTTGGGGGCAGGGGATCAATTGAAAGAAAAAGGGCACCATCCCATCGTTTTTACTCTGATATTGCCGCACATTCATAATTGCACACTATATACATAATTTGAGCCCTGTTTTGACTCTTATTCAAAACAAAATCAAGAAGTGGAATTAGTGATTGGAAGCAGACAGTTTTCTTTTAATAACTTACTGAGCAGGACACCTTGTTTTAGTTTATAATTTCAGAGGGCCCTTATTTTGAAATTCCACAATGAAATGTTCTGGAACTTTTTATGCAGCTACCTGGGGTCCTATAGAATATGTCTGAAGTGGAAGCAGTGATTGGAAACACACAGGTTTCTTGTCGTAATTTTTGAATGGAACATGTTGTTTTAGAGCAGAATTTCAAAGGCCCTTATTTTGAAATCCCACAATGAAATGTTCTGGAACTTTCTGTGCAGTTACCTGGGATCCTCTAGAATGTATCTGAAATGGAATTAGTGATTTGAAACACACAGGTTTCTTGTAGTAATTTTTTGAATACAACATCTTGTTTCAGTGTATGACATATTTGGAGGGCCTTTACCTTGAAATTCCACAGCAAAACGTTCCAGAAACTTTTATGCAGCTACGTGGGGTCCTCTAGAATGTGTCTGAAGTGGAATTAGTGATTGGAAACAAACAGTTATCTTTTAATACATTTCTGAGCAGGACACCTTGTTTTAGTTCATAATAAAATCAGAGGGCCTATATTCTGGAAATCCACAGTGAATCGTTCTGGAACATTTTATGCAGCTACCTGAGGTCCTCTAGAATGTGTCTGAAGTGGAATCAGTGATTAAAAACAGAGACTTTCCTTTTAATACTGTAAAGTAAATGAAAGCGATGGCAAACTGCGTTTTGCCAGCGGATTATTCAGTTCTTCGAAGTGGAAAAGCCTTGTTACTCTAATAACGCGCATGTTTGTGCAGAGGAAATAACGTGGCAGCTGGCTTGACTGTGTTGTTTGAAGTGGTGGCTGGCTTGACCACAGTGTGCCTTCACGGGTGCATTTCAGTCACAGTTGTGCCTGCCCTGTATAAACGAGCGCAAGCTGCAGTTGTTCAGGAATTATCAACAGGTCAGAGGTGCTTACGATGGAGCATTACTGACGTTTGTGTTTATTGCATGCATTATTTATTTTTTCTTAGTGACAATATGTCAATATTAGAGTACCTTAACTGTTACTGTCAGAATTGTGGCCAAGGGGCCACTGCTGAAAGTTTACATTTTTAAAGTAAATGACAAAAATGCTTCTTGTTTTCCCTTCTGTACCAAAAACGTACTGAACTGTGACACCAAAACCGAAGTACATACCGAACCGTGAATTTTGTTACTGTTACACGCCTAATAAAAATAACTTCCTTCCGGTAATGCCGTCCCAAATATGGCCACACACTTGGCCGGGAAAAAAGGGGTCACATTTAGTTCTTGTGGATAATGCGCACCCCTAATTTTTAGTTTTAAAATTTTTTTGGAAAAAAGTGTATTATACACAAATAAATACAGTATTTCAGGTGTTAAATATGATTAAAATTATTGAACTGATTAAATATACCGTATCGCATTGCAAATCACCTTTGTGATAATCCATAAATTAATTGCATATTGTATTTTTTCTCCATATTGTGCAGCCATAAGATATACCTTTATTTTTTGAGCACTTGTTTTTTTTTGTGTTCCAGATGGTGTAAATTTCTTTCACATCCAATACATTTGGCAGTTCATCCTGCTGTTCTCATGCACCACACGCATCACTTATATTGCTGCCTTCCACCACGCAAAATATTTTTAATATTCGGTGCAGAAACAGTAACATGTAGAATCTAGGTTGTACCAAGTATGCATATTCCTTTTTTATGTTTGAATTTAAATTTTGGTTTGGTTTTCGTTTTATTCATATGACAGTGGACAGGTACTTGCTTGTAGGGTATTCGACAACTTGGCGCAAATAATGGTTTCGATTATATGACCAGAAAGTTTACATTACGTTTTCCCTTGGCATGAGTTTATTTGGAGGAGAGTCAGAGACGGGAGTGGCTTGTAGCCAGTACTGTGTTTTTGAAGACATGTTCCACTCTTGTCACAGTTTATTGTCGGAATGTGCACTGTTGGGAAGTGGAGGGCGGGGTGGTCACTAGCCTAAAAATGTGGATATTGTATGTGGTTCATCTGACATGGATGTAGAAACCAACAAATTAAAGCTCATGATCAGTTTAATTTCAGGTTCTGTGTGCTGAAGTTTGGGGCCAAAGCAGCAAACGTGTCACTGTCCAAATACAAACTGCATTGCATTTTACTGTCACACGATAATTAAGAACCTATAATATGAATATGAGGTATTTAAATGGACTTGGGGGCCACCATATTGACATGAACTTGTAATATGACATCAAATGGTTGTGTGGAAAAACAATATTTGAAGTGAAATATGTGTCGTTAACCATGTTTGCAGGTCAGTCAATCATCTAACAACAGTTGTACACGTTTCTCCATTCACAGTCCCAATGCGAAAAGGAAATTCAAGGATCAGAAGTTTGGCTTCGGTGGAAAGAAACGGGGTTCCAAGTGGAATACCAAAGACAGTCACAATGATGTGTCTGGATTTAAGGCTAAGCTGGCTCATGGGAAAGAAGGGAAGAAATTAAGAAAAGGGGGGAAGCAGAAACCTAAAGTAAGACATGCACTTTTCTATTCAGTTACTTTGTTTTTTCATATTCAGTTCATCCACTTTAATGTAAAAGCATACTTTTTATCATCAGAAATAGGAACAAATATGACTCCACACCCTAAATCGTCAGTATACAGCCATATATTGCAAGTTACTCCAGTATCTCTGCCTTTTTTTTTCTTCATTTATTTTTTGTTATTCAAAACGGTTAAACGGTTTCCAGTTGGTTTGTTTTTTCTCAGAAATCAGACACATGCCAGCATGCCCTGGTCAGTTGGAGTCATAAGCAATTGCACACAAACATTTATTTTCAGTTTGTTTCTTTCCAGAGTGAATACTAATGTCAGTATCGCCCTTTTAATTTTCTCTCTACCTCTCACAACACGTACAAAGACCCTATTAAGTTTAGATCTCCATTCTAACTGCACTTATGTCATTTTGACAATATTATTCATTACTTACCCCTATACTCTCGTAATATTCCATCACATGTCATCTGTCTAAAGGATACTGTCATGAAGCCAAATATCTCTTATTAGGAAACAACTGCCAGCATGTGGTTTCCAGTAGTGACATAAAATTGTATGTTCCATGCCCTAAAAAAGCACAGTGACACTTGTCCAGTAAATATACAATACCAAAACCATATGCGAAAGCTAAAAGTGCTATGCACAAATGCAGGTTTTTGTTTTTTTGTTGGTCTGGAGGTGTTTGGCTGAATAGTTGTTTGGTCTCTGTTTTTATTTGTTCCCTTTGAACTCATTTGCAGAAACGGCCAGGCAAAGAGACTCGTCGGAAAATGAAGAGCCGATAGGCCCATCCCTCCAGCCCTGTACAAAAACCCTGTTTGTATTTCATCTTCATTTATTCTTTTTTCTGGACTAGGTTTTTTTTCTGGATTTTTTCATTTTTTATTTGAGATTTCAGTCTTCACACCCACAGCAAAAGATAACCAGCTGCATTTTTGCTTTGGATGTTTCAAGAATACCATTAAGTAGCAGCTGCATCGTTGGTTTTTCAAGGCTCTGGAAAAAATGGTTTTTAAAAATGACTTTTCCTAGTCCTTTTTTGTTAGGATAAAGTCTGTAATATGTAAATCTTACCATAAATTTCTTTTGCCTTGTAAAATGAGAAACAAACAAGACTGGCTCTACATAAATTGTAGGTGTTTTTCCTGTGGCATTTTAAGACATGCCGTAATGTATAGCTCATTGAAGTATGTATTTGAAAGAGGACAGGTAGTGATTTCCGTGCTTGTTTCACTCTGAAAATCCCCAAATTTTATATTTGATTATATATGTTTGATGGTTTTGACCCATAAAGTGTTCATTTTGTACATGCATATCTGGAGTGATGACAACGATTATGGGTTTATTAATAAATAATTACATGATTATCTCCCTTATTATAATGAATACTGGTTTTAGAAGACATTGGTTTAAATGTCATCTTTCTGCCAAATCTTGGGGTTAGTATTGAACCTTTCCCTGCCAGTGCTGAAATAAACTGGCATCCCTGTACACAATTGCAATAAGAAAGAGAGCTGTCTGAAGGTACTTGACTGCCACAGTAAAACGTTCCATCAAATGTGTGCCCTGCGAATGGGTGTTCAAGCTTAGGTTGTTGAGGAAACAATTTGCTAGCCACACTGAGCAAGGTTATCAGTTAAGATGGTTTTGGTTTGTTAGGACCATGACACACAAAACCAAACGTCAGCCATCACTCATTGTTGGGCTGCAGTAGAGGATCTGGCGCAGAATGTTACCCAAAGTTTTTGTGGTGTGTCCCAAACCACATTAGAACTACTGCCCTTATCAGTGGTATTTAAGAAATGACGCAAAGTTTTCATTTATCGTGATCCTGCTTTGCAAAGTATATACGATAATATAGCGTTCGCACAACGACCAAGTCACATTAACGTCTAATTTCACAGAACTTATCGTGGACGTTAAGCGACGAGTATCTGTAAAATAAAGCCCAAATTCAGTTATAATCCAATTTCACCATGTTTTATGAACACGTGCGACGTAATCATCCGGTTTCGGAGCTGGAAATATCAGACATTCCCCGGTGAAGTTTTATCCTGTCCGGATGATTGAAGATGGTCACCGTGTCTGCTGAACATGCAGAAAGACAATGATTTCGTAAGCGAGCAACACTTCAAATCTTCGTGACCACCACCCACTACTTTATAGCAAATGCATGTTGTTATTTTAATGTTTATGCAAACAAAAAGTGCATAGTGCTGCTAATTTTATTTGTGGTTTTCAATATAAAACTTGCTGAAATGATTTCAGTGTGTGTATCAGTACTTTTTCAACACTTTCAGCACATTTTAACAATACCGCGATGATACTGATAACCGTGATAATTTGGTCACTATAATCGTGATATGAAGTTTTTCATACTGTTTCAGTATTATTATATATTTATATATATATATATATATATATTATGTATATTTTCTTCAGTCTAATAGCCTGAGGTTTACAACTGACGTACAACTATTATCAAACTTCATAAAACTCTGCCGTCTCGGAGCGGCAAGTGGCGCACTGAGTAGCAGCAGTTTTCTGAGCTCTAGCGTTTGATCCCTCATGAAAGTTAATTTTGAACACATCTCCCAATATAAATTTAGAAGATATGAGCATGTCAAAGGAGTTTAAGGAGCAAAAATCAGGCTATACTCAAGAGTATACAGATCGTGGGGAATTCAATTATTTGTATCATTGTGGAAGTTTGTCAGTTACTGCCTTTTTTAATATCTCCGAAGTCATGTTATGACACCTGCTGGCTTAGTCAATGTACTACAATTAATTTTTCTACCTCTGAGTTTTGCGCTCCGAATAGACCTGCTTTTGAGATCTCTTAAGCGCAAGGATTTCTCTTTGGACGAACACTGCCAATTCGAGCATTGCGCCCCATAATTTGCATGGTAGTCCCATTTGTTTTCAGAGAACACTCCCAGACATTGCGCTTTTTGGCCCCTTTATTACATCAGAGGAGCAAGTGGCTTTGTGCTTCCTGTTCCTGTTTTCCTGCTGTCGTATTGCAGAAGATAACTATGGCTGCGTTCCAATACTTTTTCTCGTCTCCTCCTTTCCTCCCCTCCTTTCCTACCCCGGAAAAGTATGCCAGAAATATGTGGAGGAAAGGAGGGGAGGAAAGGAGGAGATGAATCGAAAGATGGAACAGCTAATCCGATTCGCCCGTCATCAAAGTCGACGTCGGCTATTGATAAAGTAATAATTTCGAACGACTCGGAGGATACCAAAGCCAATCACGCTTCTTTCACGCCTACAGCCCTGTTCCTGCATTAAAATATGAATGCCAGTTTCTCGCATTCTGCTCATGATGTAACATATGCATTTCTACAAGGAATAAATAAATTTACTGCAACATAAACTCGCTCAATTTTACATTGGTAAAATGACCATTTGTATCTGAAAAACACGAATATATCGCAACAAAGTGGTTATGTTCGAAAACGCAAAAGTTTTCTCATTAATGTAAATTGCCCGATTACTGTTTACTGTTCTGGCACTAATATTTAGGTGTTGGTAAATCCCTTGTCATGTTTTAGAATTTTTCGATGGTGAAATATTCTGTAGGATGGTCATTTAATCTGACTGGTCGTGAGGACAGTGATGTCACGCAGAAATGTGAAAAGACTTCCGCGGTAGGAAACATCGATGTATCCTCCGTTTGGAGGAGACGAGAAAGGAGGAAAGGAGGAAAGGAGGAGGCGAGATTGCTACTATCTGAATAACTGCAAATGTTCGCCTTCCTGAAGATTGAATTCTTGTTAGGTTTTTTTTTTTTTTTTGCACATCAATGAACCTCTCAAAGACTTTGAGTGAAATATCCCATAGAAGGATATACCCCAGCTAGCAGTTGTTGGTTGTCAGAACATTGTCAGAACCTTAAATAAAATATTCCTAGAACCTTTGACCTATTTTCTTAATGTTCCTTGCACGTTATGTACCTGGAATGTTGCCTTGTGGCCGTAACATAACTTGTTCCGAACCATGTGGAATGTCAGAATGTTAACGGCATGTTTACATGATAACATTATGTCAAACACCACTGAAATATGACCTATATTTTCCCCTATCTTATGGGTCCATTGTCGATTAGCTGGGACCAGGGTATTCTTGGAATAAGACACTGCATGAGTAATTAAATAACTACAAATAACTTACATAACCTGGAGATCTTCGTGAGAACGTATAGTTTTCTGCAAAATTCGAAGTAATATCTGTTTCGGGAAATTAAATATATAATTCTGTAAGATAAAATTTGTACCACTTGCTTAGAAACATGTGTGTACATTCACATAAATTGGAAGACAGGACCATACCTTTGTGGGGCAAAGTAAAAAAAAAAAATTGACATCTAAATGGGGGGGGGGGAATATCATACGTACAAGATAATGCTTGCATGATAGAATCTGGGACCATTTTGATCTGGTCACCTGACTAGTGTGCCATGACAGCAATGCACCCAGTCATTGGAAATGCCGGAAAACGTCCTTAACAAATCCTTCAACAAATCAAGTTGTTGAAGTCGTTGGGAAAGAGATCATGTTAATTGCCTAGCTGACCGCTTCAATGCGTCCTTGTTCATTAGCAAATCAAACATCACCTCTAAATTTTACAGTAGGTATACACATAGCCTACCTATCTATTTGTGACAGGTTCATTAACTGTAAATAGTTATTGTCCTGACTTGTAGCACCGCATTTACTTCAGAATGGGTAGGTTATAGTTGGGGTAGTTACATTTATCTCGATGTTGTTATTTAGCTTGACTGGTTTGCTACCGGTAGTTTGTTTTCTACAACATGATTTAACAACTGCGTTAAATGTGCTTTGTAACTATGAGTTAAGTTAAAGCACTGTATTGGTTGTTTTCATCGTGTTTTTGGTTTTTCGGTAAGCATAAGCTTACAGCGACGTTGCCCATTATTTTTAATATTGGAATTCCATGAGT
This sequence comes from Albula goreensis, assembly GCA_022829145.1. Lineage (NCBI taxonomy): Eukaryota > Metazoa > Chordata > Actinopteri > Albuliformes > Albulidae > Albula > Albula goreensis. Next base: position 162,948 of record CM040744.1, read on the forward strand.
AGAACTTTGATCACCGCTATGGATAGTTTTTCCTTTAATCTTTTCTTTACCACCTTTCTTTGTTGTCTGCAACGGAATTCCAAGCTCCTGTGGCATTCCTGGGGCGTCAAAAATATCACAGGAGGTGCTAAACACCACATCTATGAACGCACTTCTCATTTATGATCGAGTGATAGTTATTAATCAACATATGTACGGAATTCCACATTAAAGTTTGAAAAGTAGGGCGGATTTTGTTAGTTCGTTTCAGCTAACGCATAAATTAACACACAGTTTTAGGAATATATTGATAAATGAGGCCTAATGTGTCCAACAATTCGGAAGCCAAGACAAAAATGACTGTATGCTATTCTTCAACTAGTATTACAATATCTATTGCAGTGACGTTCACAAATATATGTGTGTGTGTGTGTGTGTGTGTGTGTGTGTGTGTGTGTGTGTGTGTGTGTGTGTGTGTGTGTGTGTGTGTGTGTGTGTGTGTGTGTGTGTGTGTGTTACTTTTTACAGGCTACTTGTAATGATATTTTGCCTATGTCCCCAACACAAGTGTTTCGAAACATTTCATTGTTCCCATTAGTCAGCTGGCAAAGTGTTTAGTAGCTGTCTTGATTGTTTCGAAATATTAGCTGTGTTAGTGTTTCGAGACAGTCCTAATTGTTTCAAAGCTTCAATTAAAGGTGCAGAGTTTCGACACAGTCTTAATGTTCCAACATGTCAATTAACGGTGCAGAGTTTCCAGACAGTCCTACAAATTGTTTCAAAGCGTCAAATAACGGTGCAGTTTTTCGAAGCAGTCTTAATTGTTCTGAGGCACCAGCTATGCTAAGGTTTCGACACAATCTGAGCTTTTCCAATGCATTAGCGTTGTCAATTGTTTCAATCCCTTGTCCCTCTATTTTACGTAAGCAGTTTATGTAGTCCAATGGTTAACACTCTGAGCTGCCGTTTGTGAGTAAAAGCGAAGTTGCGTTGTTCGAACCTGAACTACAAAGTCAATTAACTTTTATCGCATAATACTTGTACATGTACCTTGTGAATGCGTGTATATGGAGTAACTAAATAAAATAAGACCCACCTACTGGGACAAAGCCTACAGGCTGGTTTTAAAGTTTCTCTTGAGGGAATAATACGTCCGCTGATTTGTGTAGGCCAGCAGCAAATGTTATCACAACTGCTTTGAAACAAGTACCTACAACTATTGTGACACATCTGCTAAATGAGTCAAAGCCTTGAATAGACAGCGGTTAGAAATTCTACGGTTTTCTCCTTCGCTTCTCAGGGAAAGCCTATTCGGCCATGTCGGGTGTCGCTATTATTCGCATGCTCTGCATTCTCAAATAAAGAGATTTACAAAGAAATTATGACAGATCCCTTTAATTGGTTTAATAATTCTTGCGTTTGGAAAATGATCATGATGAAACACATGGCTTAACTTAGCTTACTCCTGTAGTCTAAATGTTTCAATGTATGGTTTGATGCAGCTAAACACTGACTTCTTCATTAGTTCAGGACATTTCACACAGATAATCACATCACAGCCTATGTATCCAAGTAAGAAATGTAACTTCAAACAGCTACCCAGCCAGATTCGAAGTGACGAAAAACAGCCACGGAGTCTTCTCAAAGAAGCACAGGAAACTTCTGTTGTAGGGCTGCATTATGCGTATTTGATTATGGTGACGTAATACCCATCTGGGTGACGCGCCAGAGCATCGATACATTTTCGAAGCAATTGCTTCAATTGTGTCAATTGTTTCAAAAACCTCGGTTTCGCCATCACTAGTGATTTGAACCAATGACTGCACTGGTTATGGAGAGAGAAAAAATGATTGGTTCAGAAAATTCAATGATTGACAGGTGAGTGTAGCTCCACCCTTACAGGGTTCATGGTTATTCATTTCAGACGTCATTGCTCTGTACTGCGCTCTGTCACGTCCAGGGTGTCAGATTTCAGTCGGTTACAGGGTTTGGCAGAACACCTCCCTGCTCTCAATTCAGAGGCAGGTGCGGTCTGGTGAGGTCTTACTTTACCACTGAAAAACACTGCATATAGAGCACAAACGAAAGGATAAAGGGCTGGTGATAAATGGGCAGTGGTATCTGTGAGAATAATTTATGTGCTCTGGTACATTATTTACATATTCTGGTTTTTATTATTTTTATTTTTTTGTTGGAGTGTGTGTGTGTGAATGTACATGTGTGCGCACATGAAATTCTGTTTGCTTCACCCCATATCTGTTTCCATTGCATTATTCTAGTAAATGAATTACATAAAACGCATAGTATGTGATATAGAATAGTTTATGGATTAATTGTCTAGTGTCATAGATGTTGCTAATTTTTGTATGTTGACCTCCCCTATTTGGATACCAGTGTGTCGGGGGGGGGGATTTAAGAAAAATAAAATTCTCTGAATCCAGGGTGTTCTAATAATTAAAGCCCCAATTTAACGTCCGACACTCTGAATACTGAACACAAGTGACATTAACTAGTCCAACTCCTCACCTAACCAACATGTAATAAGTTAAAATTGGTTCACTTAAATAGTTACTATTAAAAATAATAACTATTAATTAAATAACCAAGTTTGTTTATAGGAATGAGCTGTCTGGTGTATCAACTTTTATCAGCAATATGTATACACTTGCAAATGAAATAGTTTAAAACATTTATTTAATTATTTACAACACAAAGACAAGAACAAAGAGGAAAATTTAAGATCACAGATGAGTGAAGTGAAGATTACCCAGTCAATGCTTGTCTCTCCTGAGAAATAACAAAGAGGTACTCTCAACTGCAGCCAAACCAAAAAAGTAAAGTAAATCCCAAATGGTGTGACAGTTCCAGCGGTGATGGTAGATAATCGGACAAGCGACGAAGCAGGAAGATGAAGCAGAAGTACTGAGCAATAAGGACTGAACCATGAGGATTGAACCATGAGGCCTGTTCCAGGCCCAACTTAAAATGGTATCTCCCCTCCTCCCTGGTCCTCACATATCAAATTTTATGGTGGGGGAGTGCCTGAAGGTTTATCCCCTCAGGAATCCAGGACATCAGAGCAGGTTGGTCCTGGAGCATAGAAGAAGGGAAGATGCATTTATCAGTACAGGGTATTTCTGTTATCTGCTGCTTTTTATAAAATGTTAAGAGGTCTTTTGAAATGTTTACACTGGGTGATTCGTGTTCTGTAACAGCTGATTCTGAATCATCAATAAAATGAGCTGGTGGTGTGCCCTGGTAGCTCATCCAGTAGAGTACATGCCATATAAGGCCGAGGCCTTACTGCAGCAGCCCAGGTTCAAATCCAGCCTGGGCCCCTTGCTGCATGTCCTCCCCCTTCTCTCCTCCTCTCCCACACCCCCTGTCCTTCCCCCCCACTGTAACTGTCAAATAAAGTGGAAAAATCCCCAAAAAACAATCTTGAATTGAACATGGTGTTGTTTGGTAATTGGGCAGAGCATAAATGCAGACATCTATTTAAAATTCAAAATATTAACACTGCTCTTCTGTTAGCCACGTTAACCACTGTTCATAGAAGCCTGTCAGGCCGCATACGGTGAATCATTGTGTGAGGATAGAAGGGAATGGTGTCTAAGTAAGGCAGTATAAACACGGGACACCACATATAAACTGAATGATTGACTCTGCTCTTCTGTTAGCTACGTGGCCTCACCTTCCGTGCAGCCCAGGTAGATGTGATCTTTCACAGATGTACTGTTCAGAGTCATTCACCTGTGTCACATTTCCACATAATCCCACTTATCACATTGAAATGAGAGAACTGGTCCACTATCTGTCCAGTACCACCTTCTGTCATTTTGTGTAAAGAGGGAAAAGCGTAACTGATGAATTTTGCTTATCTAGGTGGGCCTTATTTTCATACTGAATGAAATGTTCCATTCACAGCCTCAACCCTGCAGGAATGATATTGAATTACCAGAAGGACTAGTGAAAGAAAGAAACATCCATTTTCTGAAGTGTGATCACTTCTCCAAGTGTTTCTAGATTTTTATATAGTAACACAAAGCGCATATAACACAAGGTCTCTTCCTATAACACATGAAAAAGTAACATTAACATACTGGCTGCAGAATTAAAATTTAGTGTCTGTATTCCTGTCATTCATGAGTGCCTGTCAAAATAAATAACTAAACAAAATGTTTTGAACAATATAGATATTCGATGTGTTCAGTTATTTTGTATTTGAGCATGTAACATGTGACCTGTAAAGTATGTGGTATGAAAAACATGAACATTTTGAAGTTGTTTTTTATTTGTCATGCCCATATGAAAATACTGCTCAGCAAGAGGCAAACATTTCATTAAATATATGATATGGAGATGTTTAACTTAGTTGTGAATGCAATTTTTCATCTCTCAAAAGATTTGTAAAATAATTGCAAAAAATACTGTAAAGAGCTGTTATTATCTTATTTCAAATGTATGGAACTCAAGACAGTTCAATACAGGCCCACAGTGCCTGCTGTTTATTCAAATGTTCAGCAATTTAGTTTTTAATTTAATAAATACATTTTAAATAGTATTCATATTTAAATTTAATTGCATGCTGATCCTTACTGTCCATACAATATAACAATGAGAAAGCCACAGAAATTACTACTGTCCAGTGAAATAAAATTTCTTGCAGACTTGAAATACAGATGAAATATTTTTACATTTGCTGCCGCAAAAACCACCATTTAAGCAAAGGGATGTCCCCTAAACGTATTATCATTGTGCATGGAACTGAAGTGTAAAAGAAATGTAAATTATTTTCATGGCATGCGTGTATGTGTGTGTGTGTGTGTGTGTGTGTGTGTGTGTGTGTGTGTGTGTGTGTGTGTGTGTGTGTGTGTGTGTGTGGGGTACGGTCGGGGACAGGTTGGGTCTTTGGCCGGGCCCTGATAACACAGAGTTCATAAGCAGCTTTTCCACACAGCTCTGTACTCACCTGTCGCCTGAACCTCAGGTAAGACATCACAAAATTGATTATCTCTCTCTCTCTCTCCACCCTCTCTCTCTCTCTCTCTCTCTCTCTCTCTCTCTCTCTCTCTCTCTCAATCTCATTTTAATAACAGTAATAACAGTGAATTTCAATAACAGAATGTGATTATTATTAATGTAACGTAACTGTTAAATTTTTACCATGTTATGTTGTCATTGTGTCTCAGGATAGATTAATTTGAGGTTATATTTTTTCTTGTGCTGCTAGCCGGGCTGCTTACCCAGAACTGGCAGCTTTCTGTCATTAGTCAGAGCTGGGGTTATATTTATGAATTGTATAAAACTGAAACATAATTTTTTATCTCTGTTTGTCATATTTCTAAAATAATGAAGAATGTCTCTGTCTCTATCACTCCTTACAGTGATCATGAACCTCTGTGCAACGATGACTGTTTCTGTTTACCTTTTTAAATAGCCAAGGCACAAGTCACTCAGTATGTGCCTCGTTTGTGTCTCTATTAGAGAAAAAAATATTGGTTCGTATTCTCAGTTTAGTGCCTGATCTAAATTAAGTGTATTTTAGCAGTACTTTTTCTTTTGTCACTAATACACTTACTTTTTTGTCCTTCAGTTGTCTGAACACATTGCTGGAAACTCACATGCAAGCATGAGGATTCTGCTGGCTGTAGCATTCATGCTTCTGCACATTGCTAATCTGGGAGAAGGTGTAGGACCGGTACAGTACCTATTTATCTATTCATCTTTACACCCTCATAAACTATGTTTGATTTTTAGTCCTTCTTTTTACCTACATTCCTTACCATGGCTGGCTAGTGGACATTTTGACTACAAAATGAAAACAAATTCCGTTGAAGTACACTAATTCACTTTTTTGGCAGCAGTGAAAAATAAAAAGCAATACAGCACCTGAATTTTAGAAAAATAAAAATGGAAACTAATTTTCACCCCAGGAGGCTCACATTTATACACACTCTCCACACATGCAGCAGGACATTCACTGCAACCAACACGACTAGACTATGAGTATAGAAGAGCATGAGAAATGTTACAGAAAGTTTTGTCTTGTGTGGTCCTGGTGAGCTGCTGCGCAATAATTTACAGTAATAACTTTTTGATGGATGTACAATAATACTAATTTGATGGCTGCTTCCTTTTGTATAATGTGCTATATTTTTGGAAGGGGAAGAAATATTAACTGGTTTGAAAACAAAAGTTCACCATGTTAGGAGAAATGTACTCAAACAGACTGTAGGACCATAGTTTTAAGTTCAAACTGGAAGCACAGGGCTGGGCGAGAGGTGGTCTCAGGTATTGAAAATCTATGAATAAATTTTTCTTCTTATTCATGGCTAATTATTGATATTATTCCTCAAATTGCAGTTTAAATTTGGAGACGTCATTAAATTCCCACGCCTACTTGGGTACAGCCACTACGGTATTTATGTTGGAGGCAGAAAATTTGAAGGTACTAGCAAAAAGGACGGCGATGACATTTTCCATTTTACAGGTATTTTTTTCTTTATTTATTACTACTTTACACACTATTTACATACTAATCAACTACAATGGTTACAAATCATGGTGCACTCAAGTAAAGAATTGAAATTTTACAGTTTTTCGTAATATCGCACATTAAAAATGTTTTTGCCCTTTTCCTGTCTCTTACAGGAAATTTAAAAGTACAAGAATGCAAATTTGGAAAAGTGGATAAAGAGGCTTCACTTGTATCTAAACTGACATTTGGTACATTCCTGGCTCCCAGGGTAGACAATTCTGTTGATAAGAAGCATCCCGTTAAAGATGGCGATGAGGGTATCTTTAAACGTATAATGAAACTAGCTACAGAGGGCTGTGGGAAATATGACCTGCTCAGTAATAACTGTGAGCATGTGGCAACAGATGTCCGAAATGACGTGCAAAAATCAGGACAGGTGGAGGTAAGTTATTCTACGAGGCATCCCTGTGCTCTGTTTACATACCACATTTTGTACCATTGCGTCTGTCATCAGAACAAAAGCAAGGATTACAGAAGTTACAATGTCAATCCTAGTTTTACTTCAAATCCTTTTTTATTTGATCTCACAATGGTGCCTGAAATATCATGTGTGTACGTATAAGTTGCCGAGACTATTTGGAATGAGTTATCATAAACAGATATTTCATGCATGTTAACTTTTGAGCAGTTTTTAAATGTTTGAGCAAAAAGGTTATTTAATCAAGTTTATAGTGTGGAAGCAAGCAATCCAAATATTGAACTTTTTTTTATTATGGATTGTCTCCACAGTAAACAGTGTAGTGATATACAATGTGTTTACTGATTTGCAAAAAAGAGCGATTTTGAATTGCGATCTGAGAGAAAAACATGTGCTTGTATTTTTGCTGAATTGGTCCCTGTGGTACGTGTAAAAACAAAACTTGTTAATGTAAAAAGCATAATCCTACTGATAAGTAAAGATATTCACAGTAGTGTTTTTGCATTGAAAATATCTGAGAAATTTGTCCTCAGTAAATATTGACTATATACTGTGTCTTTTCTCCTATAGTACATATTCTATTTGGCTAAATGTGAAGTACCAAAGGCCACTGGGAAAAAAGCACGCCGCTGGGGTAAATGGGGTAAACTTGTCTTTGGCCTGCAGTGAAACGCCTCCTCATTCAAGAGTACAAACCCTCTAAGCTTGTATTTCACATGAGTAATGAAATCCAATCACTCGCTATAACTATCTAATAGGTCTTGCAGTTCCTCTCTAAATAAGACCCATATTCGTCTAATGCTAAACTCTTAATAACTATGTGCTAAAGCGTTCACAGTAACTCTGTAAAACTGTCATAAAGTGCTTCCTGTAACTCTGTACTAGCTCTCATAATAAAGTGTGTCTGCAGTATCCCGCTCTCTTGTGTCTCAACGACTCTGTAACACTGGGGCTGGCTGTACTCTAGTGATCTAAACCCTCTGATTTAGACAGAAGTGTACAACCTCTCTCATATTCATTTTAATGCTGAATGAGTGTAATTGATTGATGGCGGAGGATGCAAGAGCATTAATGAAGAACTTTTTTTTAACCTAAAAAACACTTGAGATTTCATGTAAGGAGAAGCCTGTGTGTGTGTGTGTGTGTGTGTGTGTGTGTGTGTGTGTGTGTGTGTGTGTGTGTGTGTGTGTGTGTGAAGATCTCTTTATAATCTTTACCTTCTAGCTGTGCCAAATGTGCTAAACACAACCACAAAAGTCGTTGTTTCTCAACAGATCATTCTGTGACAAGGCCATAAACATTTCCCATTGCTTTCACACATTTTTCACACACCACGGGAGCATGGATACCAAGTGGGAGATTGACATTTGCCAGCCAGTAGTGGGACTAAACCATGCTAAAGCAAAAAATCAGAGAGGAACAGGCAGGGACAATGGTTGTATTGTGGTTTAATTACCCATCAAATTTTCTCCAAATGCAAGGTGCAACATGTCTCAATAAATCCTTGTTTGTATTCAAGGATCTTTCCACAGATGGTTAGACATGAGGGTGTTCCTTTGCTAATGCTACTGCATGAAATTCCCCATGGTGAATGGCTATGGAAATTAGCAAAATTTGTTCAACAAACAGGTAATAGTCTCAGGTGTGTTCCTGAAGTACATTTAGGTGTACTGTACTTAACATGGTTTTTAGTAAATTCGCAGGACCATGCTTGAGAATGAACAATGGAATACGGTCTCATTATAAAGCCGCAATGTGGTGCATGATGGGAAATGTGCATTGGCTTTACTGTTTTTATATACAGGGGGTCCTCGGGTTACGATGGTCTCGAGTTACGTCATTTTGTGGTCACGATGCACTCCCATAAATTACTTAAAAAACCTTAAAAAGAGTTTAGACTTAAGTGGGTTGGTTCGTAAATATGACCACAGAAATAAAGGTGAGGAATTGTTCTCTCTTTTTTTTTTTTACTGTATTTTACATGTCCTTCATGTGTTTTGTGTACAGTGTGAGTGACTTAAGGTGTTAATTTAGGTATAATTTAGATATAAATTCCGAATTACGTCGAAAATCGGCTTACAACACGTTGTAGGAACGGAACTCGTTCGGAAGTCAAGGACCCCCTATATAAAAAAAACTTCAACCATCTCCTACGAATGATTCAGAAACACTTGTGTGTTCCTCATTTGCAATTATGATGTCATAGACAAACTGAGTGGTGAAAATGTTGCAATGGAGGAATGAGAAAAAAAACACAACAAAAGGTATTCTGAATGAACAGCTTTAGTGAATTGCAGTAAGCACAGTGGAAGACAGAATATTTCCTGTATAAATCATTGCTTAATTTCATACATGGTGTACAAGGTTTTCATCACAATTTGTTGTATTGTCTGGAACAGTTTAGCATTGTTGCTAACATCATCCCTGAAAAACAGCAAAATCATTCTAATTTCCTGGCTTCATAACATGCATAACATTGAATCACATGTATAATTTGGAGCTAAATTTGGGAAGGTCAAGGAGAACACTTTCTCCTGGCAAGGAGACAACACATCTATTTTAAAGAATTCCGTTGAAGAAAATATATAATTTTAAACTTGTTGTCACAAGTGTTGCAATGCAAGCAAAATACTTCAGCAAACAATAGTTTTTTCAAATTCATAGGACCATTCTGCACTTTTAATTTAATGTAACTTTCATGGATCTACTTACATATTGGTTCTTATTATTATTATTATTATAGAGAAGGTGGTCTGGCCTTGGTTTCTGTAGTAATGGACTGAATGCACTGACCTGCATTTACTTTCCTATTGCTTTCTCTGCATCAGCGTAGTGCACAGGCCAACCTTGAGCGCAGCTAATCTGTATGTATCTCATGTCCTCATGTGCCCTGTATTTACAATGGGGGTAACGGAGGTTTCCCCCATGACGTTCACATTTGGCAACTCGGAAGGGCTGGCCGCTGCGGTAAATATCTCCTAGACGTGTCCCAGTCTTACAAACATTTACAATTAGATCACTGTTGCCAATGATGAAACTGTTTGTTTTTTTTTAAATTTCCTTGTTCATCTTTGAGCCTCAATTTGTTCATTTTTTCCGTACATGCTTTGTGATTGAAACTTGTTCCTGTAAAGTGCTTCTTAAGGAAACTCTTATATCTTGTTTGCACGTCGTCCTGTTGAGCCTGGACTGATCCAGGCACATAGAGGACCAGAAGCAGAACCACGCCAACCAGCTGTACCTTCATTGTCCTCTCTGTGAACAACAGAAAAAACAGGAGCCTCACTGAGGAGTAAGAGTACATGGATGGACTCTCTTCCTGAAATAGTACATTCACAGAGTAGGATGACTTCTTTAACATAACCTAGACTAAGACTACCTAAACCTTCTTTAACCAAGCTTAGGCTATGATTATCTAAACCTTCTTTAAGCTAGCATTGCATTGCAATCATTTCGCAGTCATTTAGCAATTAGCATGGGCTATGGTTATCGAAACCTTCTTTAACTTAGCCCAGGCTAAGGTTGCATAAATCTTCTTTAACACTAACATTTGAACTGGTCTCAACAAATGCACTGTATCCATGTTCCAATGAGCCCATTTCATAAAAACAATAACGATTCTTAAAATAAGGTGTTGTAAATTGTTGGGTTTGGGAAAAAAACCTGAAAATGATTAATTATATGCATACACAAGTAGTTTAATACCATGGGGAAATATTTAGACAAGCATCGTGTCTACAAGGAGTATTTCCCTATTCTCCCTTCAGATATTAATTTAATGCAGGCCAAAACACAAGGACCTGGAGAAACACTATGCTAGAAACAGAGGTTTACTTATCTGTCAAATGAAAGGTGCACAGGAACTGTTTAGGGTATCCTCAGGTAAAGGTGAATCTCAGGTAAAGGTGAGTCTCAGATGAAGTCGTCTCTCAGATGAGTGTGTCTCTCTCAGCCTGCTCTGCTGACTTTTATTGGTCAAAGAGGGTAGGCCCCTCCCACATATGGACTTGGGGAATCTGTTATCGTATCAGACTTTCAACATGTTACAAATTCATGGTTTGCGAAAAAAAAAGAATGACTGTTAAGATTGTAAAGATACCGCTGTGTGAAACCAGGTAATATCCAGAGACATCTTTTTAGGCTTTTGGTAAGCAAAAAAATATGGCCTGAAACGTTTCTGTCGCAGTATCTGTAGTTTTTGCTGATGTGCACCATAACGTTACTCTAAGACCTATTTATAATCAGGGATAGTAAGTTAAATTTCACATGAGATATTTACTGGTGATGACACAAACACACTCCTTTCACACCTTCAGACATTAAGCACTGCACATCCTGTTGCAACTGGGTCAGTCTGTAGTGTAGTGGCTAAGATGCATGACTGAGACCCCTAAAGTTGGTGGTTTAAGCCCCAATCCAGCAACAGCAAGAACACCATTGCTGTTGGACCCTTGACCCCACTTTTCTCCCAGGGGGGTTCAGCCCTTGGTTAGCCTAATCAACTGTAAGTTGCTTTAAAGCATCAGCTAAATGAATGTAGTGTAACGTCATGTGTCTCAGATTTCTAGCTGCCATTTAGGCTTTGCAAATGCCTTACAACTCATCTGTAGCTGTTATCATTAACAAAATGAGTGAAGTTTTCTCCATGGCTTGAACCCAAACAAACACACTTAGTGTCTTCAAGGGTACATACAATTTAATAAATCAAGACTTTATCTCATAGTATACATTTCTTTGAATATTTCATAGGAAACAGGCAACTCTGTCCATTAGAATATGCTCCTCTCATGATATAATAGTGCAGCAATTGCCCCTGCAAAGGCTATGGATATTCTGATGAAATGGCAGATGAACGGGAATTAAAATGTGTACATTATTTTCAGAATATTTTCAACAGAAATATATAAACTTATATATATATAAATGGCCTATGACAGTTGATGAGTATTTATTTTGTTGTTCTTTGACCTCAATTTCTAAACCCAATGCACACATGTTTTAAAGAGATTTGGTTACACCATGCCAGAGTTTGTTTATTCTTGATTATCACCCAATGGCTGAAAACAGGACACATTTAGGAAAATCATGGTTGGCAGTTACAGATTTTGGAACTGCATTTGGTGCAATCTCATTTCACAACCGTATGTACGTTGTTCATTGCACAATTGTATGTTCATAATTCTGTAAAAAGAGAAAAAAATGCTTATTTTTATGTATGCTGCATTTTGAATATATAACTTGATTCATATATAGTGGGGTCAAAAAGTCTGAGTCACATTGAACCAGTTTTTAAAAACTTTTTTCATGTGAACCTGGAAATAATCAGAAAGTTTAAGGATTTTGGGATTAACCATTTAAAACAAAGAAAAGTTATGACATTTAAAATGAAGAGGAAATAAAAGATTCTGCAATATGTCTAGGTCAAATGTAAGCAAATTTGTCGACCCTGTCAATGCCTTTGTAGAAAAATTCAGACCCCATCAAACATCGACTGGAGCACTTACAAGGCAAGAAAGTTTTGTGCACTTAAAGACCATGTGATAACATGGATCATCAGTGTAAAAATGCCTAAAAAACGGAGTAAAATAGTCTTGGTAAAATCAATAATTTATTTTAAACACACACAAATGTGGAGCGTTTCCGACGGTTTACAGCGTCAGAAGAAAAGTTAATTATGTTCTGTGTTTAATCAAAGACTCATTATTGTCAATGTTTATTTCTTGTCTATCATGTTTGTTGCAGTTTTCTTTTGTTTCGTAAATTCCCCAGTGAGTACAGAAAAGCTGAATAAAATCACGAAAACTATGTTTAAATGTTACAGGGAGTTGGTGCCTTCATAATATTCAAAGGCTTCTGATTTTTTTTGCTACATCTGAATAATCAAATGGACCTCTCAAAAGACTTTCAAAGACTTTGAGAAAAATATCCCATATAAGGATATACTCCAGCTAACAGTTGTTGGTTGTCAGAACATTGTCAGAACCTTAAATAAAATATTCTTGGAAACTTTGACCGATTTTCTTAATGGTCCTTGCACGTTATTTACCTGGAATGTTTCCTTGTGGCCGTAACATAACTTGTTCCGAACCATGTGGAATGTTAGAATGTTAACGGCATGTTTATATGATAACATAATGTCAAACCCCACTGAATTATGACCTATATTTTCCTCTATCTTATGGGTCCATTTTCAATGAGCTGGGACCAGGGTCTTCTGGGAATAAGACACTACATAGGTAATGAAATAACTATAAATAACGCACACAACCTTGAGATCTTCGTGAGAACGTATAGTTTTCTGCAAAATTCGAAGTAATATCTGTTTCGGGAAATAAATATGAGCAACGACTCGTCCAAATTTCATGTATGTGGGACTTATGTAAGATATAACCAGGGCTCGAGATGAGGGCGGATGTGGGGGACAAAACTTTGGCAACAGCTCAGACAATTTTTAATCGTGAACGAGACCAGATAATAACAGATAATAGATAATAGCAGATAATAACATGTTCACATGTTGTATATATGGCTCGGCAGCTAACCTGTTCACTTGTGAGCAAACAAACATTTGAGCTATCTAACGTATTTAATTACTTGAAATGACATGACCGGTTTTAGATTCTAATGAGAGGGTGACATATTGGATATAAAAGGTAAAACAGTAACTTGTACGCAGTTGTGATAGTGTAGAGGTCTGTTTTTGAAATTCCACACCAGCAATATCAGTGTTGTTATTAAATATATAAAATGATATAGTAAATTAGATAAATTGTAATTAGATAGTTTTTGATAATTTTGAATTAATAATATGTTTCATTGCATGTAAACAAAATGTAGCTATATACCACCATCCTTCGGCTCTGAGGTTGAAATTTTATGCATCTGTGACTTATGGAAGGTACAACTCTAACTGTATCCCTAATGCTTGGGGTCAACTTAATTACAAGTTTTGTCCCATTTTTAAAGCTTTGGTAAGTGCAAGGAAGTAACACTGATTTCCAGTACTTTTTAAGATGCAAAATTTGGTGTTTAGGAATGTGTGGTGTTTTACTGGAGTAATTTATTTTATGGTGATGATTAATTTTTCACTGATTTCATTTTACTGATTATGTGTTTCTCCACTGTTCCAAAATGAAACCTCTCTGCAAATGTCACGATGTATCCTCTGTCTCAAATCTCACTCCACAGATTGTGCACACTGCATGCACATTGTTTCAATTTGAGGACAATATGATTGGTCAGGACGGCTCTGGGGGAAGGGGCCTGGTAGTTGGAAGTGGAAGGTGGTTTTTTTGTCTTCGGTGATTACAAGACAATCTGGGATCTGGAACAGCGCTACTGTTGAGATGTAATGGCATTCTCAAACTGATAGCATGGTGGGAAATTGTTAAAAAAAAATACAATTTGGGGCTCTAGCCCAGGGCTAGCAAGACCTGGCACAGGTCTTCATTGCACCAGCCTTTCTAATATGATAAAGTTTTGCGAAAACTCAAACTCTGTTTTTCATGAGAGCTAACATTATTTTTTGTTTTGTTTGCACAAAACTTAAAGTTGGTTTTTCTCTCAAAATTGCATGTGACCTTACAAATATGAAATATGACAAGTGTGAAAGAGGTCAAAATCACCCTTCCATCCCCTTTTAATATATTGCACTACACATAATGGGATACATTTCCTCTAAAACATTTAATTCAGTCCCTACAGAAAATTAACAATTATTTAAAATGTCATTAGAAAACATTTGTTTTCTATCATTATCACAAAAAAAGTACAATTAAAATATCTCTAACAACATCTTGATGGTTGAAACAGATGACAGAAACAATCACAACAAATCCCCTACTGTTTTCTTACAGATCAAGAAACAAATATAAACAAAGCTTACATGGACATAGTATTATGCTTGAACAGAGAGGCGAAACAGATTTTAGTACGAGGACCAAAAACTAGGGATAATGTCAAGACATTTGTGAGGCGAGTCAGAAATATACCAAATGTGTACCACCGATAAACTATGACGAAAAAAAAACATGCTTTGAGAACGACGACAGATATTCACGTTGAGAAGGGTGATTATACATGTGCGATGGACTCTTCAGATGTACTGTCACGATGAAGCCCTTTTTTCTTCAAAAGGAGACTCGTAGACTTCCATGGGTGGACAGGTGCACACCAGGTGCTGATCACCGTAAATGTCATCGATCCTCGAGATCGTGGGCCAAAACTTGGTCTCGGGTTTCACAAAAGGCTGAGGACATGTAAAGAAGAGTCGGCATGAAGCAAAAGCAGTATCTAATACATAGTACACAAAAATAGAAACCGTACTGAAGTATTTTTTTTTTATTTTAGAGAACAGGATTAGTTGAAGTCCATTCTTCCATAACAAAATTAAAAAAGGGACTTCGTCATGTTGTCCAAAGATGCATTCTTGCCAGAAAGTATCACAGCTGTAGGAGTGCGGAAAAGTTTTTCCATGGTCAACAAAGAATGCGTGTAAAGTGCAACAGTCAAGAGACTCACCAGTGGGAATGCAGCAGACTCTCTAGAGTAGGGTCGGTCCCAGGTGGAAGCAGAAATACATGCCAAGGAGTGAGGAGACATCTGCAGCACAAAGAAATGTATTTTTTTAAAGCACATATTTTATTTTTTCTGAACGCTCGCTTAATGATACTGTCTGACGTCCCACACTCACCTTCAGTGGGTTGACACGCAAGTCCATCCTTCCCTCCTCTATGTCAGCAATCTCCTGCCGGATACTGATAAGTGCGTCACAGAACCGGTCCAGCTCGGCCTTGTCTTCCGACTCAGTGGGCTCTATCATTAGAGTTCCTGCCACCGGCCAGGACATAGTAGGAGCATGAAAACCTTAAAGGGACAAAAGATAGGAGAGTCAAAATTATAAGGAAACAGATCTTAAAAGCATTATATTCCACATAATCCAGAGGTAGGGAACTAAAATATAACAATGAAAAAACATTGCAGTCCATCACCTCAATTATTTTGCAGACTGTATTAATTAGTACTGGCCCTATATTATTTAGGATTGCTGGCGTTACCATATTGTAATTTTAGTTTAGATATGCCACTTTGTCCGATTCAACAATATACAAAGTTATCAACGAAGAGTTCTTAATGTGTATTTTTCGTCATCAGTGATATAAATTGTCCAATAAGGGATAATGTTGTTCATGATTATGATTATATTCGATGATTTTTAATGATGAAAACTTAGCGTGTGATAAGTGACAATTGATTCCTATCACTAACAGGCAATATAGCCATGACAGTGCCTTGCAATGGGTGTGATGGTTTTATATGCTGCGGAAACCTCCACAGGACCTCCGACTCACCAAAAAAGTAGCAGTATTGATTGCTTTACCCAACCCTGGATATAGCAAAGGGTAGTATTTGTTGAAGAACTATATAGTATGACCCATGCCTGTCAGTCCAACAGTGGTACTTTACCCTCTTTCACTTGGCTCACGTGGGCCTCATTTATAGAATGTTGCATTCTTTTGTAATTAAATACGGCAAAAAAGTTTGCATTCGCAAAAAAAAAATCTGATTCATAGAACTTCGCATTCGTTTTTAATTATAAATCACAACTAATCCAACGACTCTACGAGTGTGAATGTGCACAAAAACCACACCCTGAAAGACCTGCATTTAAGCATATATGGTGCTCAGGAAGTCAAAATCAATTAAGCAAGACCAAGGAATAAGGAAAGTACAGTGCAACTTTTGTTTTGCTTTTAAAGGTGTGCTATTTAGAGCAAATATGTACCCTAAAATTCGTACGTATGGGTCGAACGTATCGTTCCGGTATGCACATTCTCACGTCAAGTAAAAGTTTTATAAATCCCACACCGTGCATGAAAAAGACCAGGTGTCTCATTAATAAACCGTGCGTATGCACAAAAAACGTTAAAAATGTGCATACACACTGTTTATAAATGATGCATCTGGTCTTTATGACTCATACGATATATATACATATGACTGCATACATCCATTTTCTAGGGAATTAATTTTCTATGTTAAATTTGGAGAACTGGTCAGTGGTCAATGCTAATGGCAGTGGTCAATTTTACTACTGTCCCATGAAATTGGAAATTTAAACCAAGAATCAGCATGCATCACGTTAAAACCACATGCATAAAACTATGCAACAACAATTTTGTTTAGTAATAGCCCACAGGTCAAGAGTCACAGCCAGATAAGTTTGTCTTTGATGGGATGGTACCTGCAAGCGGAAGGGGCCTTGCACCTATGGCTATTATGTGCATCTTTTATTGACATACAGGTAAATTGCCAATTTTGAAAATCAAAATGGTGGACGAGTACGTGGCTGAGATGAAAATGTATGTACATCAGGGAAGTCCACAACCCCAAACAGAATACAACTCTGTAGAAATTTAATCTCTAAGCCATTTCCATTAAAATCCACAGGCAAAAACAGTGTTTTCTTCATTATATCGAAAGATGATATCCAGTGAACAGTTTTGAATATCCATAAAAAAAACAAAATCCTGAGAAATGAAAGATGAAGGTGATCTGTTTTGAATTTAAAAAAAAAAAAAAGAAAAAAACTGAGAAATGGAGGAATGACAGTTTTTCATGAATATTCAAAATGGAGGAGATACATAAAAGTTTTTGTCAAAATGACGGAAAAATTGTCATGACGGAAATTGATGTCATATGCATCACTGGATTCGGCCAAAGAATCCATAGACATCACATTTGTGAAAAATGGTGATGGTGTCAAAAATTACGCTGACAAACGTAAGTTCAACATAAGTTTGTACAACCATTTGTCTGAAATTTGTACTCTGTTGATCACAGTTAAATGTACACTCTGCTAGTCTGTTAAGTTTCACCATTTATATGCATTCTAAATCCAAAATGGCACAAAGCCCATTGCATGCTGTTATGCTATAATCACAAACATATACTGAAACAAACACACAAACGCTACTCACAACTCTTGCTCTCTCTGTCTTTGACGTTTCTGAAAAGATGTATGAGCAATTAATTAATATTAATGAGTAACGTTAATTTATGTGTACTTACTGCCACCTTTTGGAGCAAAGTTGTATGGCACTTGCCGTTTCAAAAAAAGTGTTGATGTTCAGTTTCCATGTTGAAAATTATTCTCTACCCGTTGATGGTCAAACATGCTTAAACTGGTTGTCTAAGCTTAGAAAGTTTCAAAATCCAAATTTTAAAGAGCTTGACCAACTTCCCTACTGCAAATGCCACCTTGAATCATAATACGATGAAGCTGGTTTCAAATAATAGACTACACTAAAATGAATCACTTTCATTTCAAAGGAATTATATAATATTCAGTAAATATAGCTCCAAACAACACAATTAGACCAAAGTTTATCTCAGTAATTCTTCTGACACAAGGAATCTAAATAATTGGGGAAAGTCCACCCAAGGATCCGGAAAACTCCTCACCAATCCCACTTATGACCAGAATAGAATGTCAGTTGTCTTTGCGAGACAAGAAGCTGTGGGTTGAAATATTGTTTATTCATGGTTTGTAATGTAGAAACATGCCTTGTAACATACAGTTTAGGCTATTTAATCATCATTAATTAACATGTACAGATTAAAAAGACTCTGAAGTTTTTCATGTTATGTCCCATTCGTTAAAGTGTCAGTACATAATTCTGTCCACTAGATGGAGTATGTTACCTTTATAATGGGTATGCAATGTACTGTCTTTGTACATTTGTAGATTTACAGATCCATGATTATATAATTACATTATTGTTATAATTTTAACCATATAATAATGGTAAATCTATGACAGGATGATGAAAACAATGTTTAGAAAATGTATTTTATGTAGAAGTGTATTCTGATGTTTTTCGAAAGTGTGAGTTGCTGCATTTTGAATCCCATTTTATTTAAGTGTATGGCAGCTATGTTTTTTGTCCAATTAAGCTAATTTTGGTACACATCGATGTCATGGCATTGTCCAAAGCGTACTAACGTGATTAATTATTCCAAACAATTACTGACCTCATTTGCATATGTCATCATTTATGGTGTAGATTAATTTGCATGTAGCAGAGTGATTTTTAGAAGTACAAACTTGTCCTTCGCAAACTTGGGACTAGTATAAGCATACTACAAAACAATTTTCGTTTCAATTGGACTTGTGGTTCATGAGAATATTTTCAAGTGTTATTTTTTTAATGTTAAAAATACATAATTTTGAATGGCATTTTGCAGACACATTTTTTGTCTGATTATATTAAAATTTATGTCATACTACTGCTTTGAGGCACACCAAGATTCACTGATTTGCATTGAAATGGCTGACATAGCTTCATTTGTACATTTTGTCTGTGGTGCTGATTAATTTGCATGTAGCACAGTCATTGCTTGACATCCGCTTTACAAACTTATTAGGGACCGGTACGTACTTACTACCTACCAAGTTTCAGGTCAATCAGACTTGTGGTATATTTTAAGAACTCCGGCTGGCTTTGTATGAAAATGACTTATGTAATACTGTGGACACATCAATGCATTTGTTATTTCTATTAGGTATTAGGTATTTTTGCATCAATATATTAGATTTTAGGTTCTTCAGTTATTGAAGTGATTGGGAGAGTAAGACAAAAGCACAAGCACGGATAGTGCTGTGACACAACAGTGCATGGAAACATAGAAAGTTGATTATAGAATCAGATAAGATGTATAAATGAATTAATCAGATTATATTCTGTCCCAAACATGATCAAAGACAAAATAAGACTGATAACTACTGTGCTTGTAAACGTACAGATTGTTATGATAACACATTTGTTATACTCTAAATAGAAACACAATCCTCTAAATAAAATACATCTGTAAAATAACAGCTTTTTAGACATGGTGATTCTTGTAATAAATATAAACTTCATTGGTGGCTTTAATTTTGAAGGAATTAATGGGCTTCGTATTTCTAGCTGCTGGATGAATGGAGCTCAATCTCTTGCAATACATCCATGGTAACTACAAAGCTTAAATATACAACTATTTGGTATCTCTTGTGGGCAGGGGAGCAACTAACCATTTTTCTGGATGTATACAAGATAGCCATAAAAGTCAGGCAATAAAATTATGTTGGCAAAATAAAATATGTAGTAATTAATAGGGTATTATCTGATTTTAAGATTATGCATGTGAAATTCCTACAATATTTTTGTGTTTTCTCTAGGGGGCAAAAATTATTATGTAATAAAATTCTTCATAACCCCACTTACAAACCCTGGATTGCCACTTTAATATCAAGGGTATATTGATATATTTTAAAAAATATTTTTAAAAGGTTGTTATGTTGATATTAAAAGAACTGCTTTCACATACCGATCTGTGTCACTCTGTTGCAATGATGAAAATTGTTAAAATAAAAAAAGTTGTTAAAAAGATGATGATGATGATGATAATTTTATTACAATCATCACTCACCTCTTTGGTAAAGACAACCTACCGTAATCCTGAAGTCTCTTGGCCACATCCACTGCCTCGATGTTTGCTGTCTTTTTGAATGGTCTCACATCCACAATGAACTCATGAGCGACAAACCCTACAGAATTTAAAGACAGGGTTGTAACCATAACAAAACATTTTATACACAGAAAAAGTCCTTAACCAGCAACACATCTATGAAAATGACATTTACCGTATTTCTAATATTGAAAGTAAAAAAAAAAAAGAAAAACTACTAACAATTTTATTTGCAAGGTTTTAAAAATCAAATAACATACTGCTTATTTCTTTCAGAAACAGGTTTTCCAGTGTTCTCTATTGTTAAGTTGGAAATGATTCTGACAGACACTGCTGGCACGTCCTATACAATTGTTCGAAGAGACTTTGCACCTACAGCGCTCTAAAAAGGGTTGACACTCACCTCTACTGCCCCTGAAGAGGATTTTGTAATGGTTCTCCAGTCTCTTGGCCATGTAATTGGCATTGAGGATTGCCACCTCAGTGGCATGCATAAGACCCTTGGCACCCATCATCTGCACAAAGGGAAAAAATAACCGTAGAATACTAAACAATGTGTTCATATCCCTTCTGAATAACTTTTTTAAATAATTTGAATCCCTGATTTTTCCCCCTTTTTTCCCCAACCCGAATGTTCAACTGAACTGGTTGATCTCACCGCAGCACCCCGCCCCTGACAGCTATGGGAGGAGAGGTCGCGCACGTGACTCCCCAAATCACGTGTCGACAATCCCGCTTCTTTTTCATGTTGCGGCCGCACCACCAGTCGCACGCTGCCTACGACGTCCGAGGAAGACGTAGTAGGCGTACGATCGGTTTGTGCCACCGCAAGCACCCAAGCAGCCAGAGGAGGGCGCTACTGCGATGGACCAACCAGAGGTTTTTTAGACCAACCTACCCTGTATCGAACCCCCAGCCTCCTTCTGAATATCTTAAACTCCACAACAATTATGTGCAAACTAATCGTGGAGCTTAACGCCAAAGGTGTTGCTTTGCATTCAGTTTTGCAGGTTTAGTGTCATATGTTTGTCAGCATCACCATGTTAAGTATCACACGTTAAGTGGCTACAATGATGTTGCAGGTGGAGTTGATCGTGTGTTTTACCTTAATGTAGGCCCAGGAGATTGGTAGGATGGCACTAGAGCCCCAGGGGGCAGCACTGATTGTGCCGAGAGAACTCATCGTGTTCTCCGAGTTCAGACTGACGACTGGATGGCTGGGTAGAAATGGGGCAAGATGCTGTTTTCTGCAAGAACACACAATTAAAATTTAGCTGCGCTGATCAATAAAACTGAAATACATATACAGTAAACCCCCGTTATATCGAGGTTCAGTTTTCATGGTCCCGGTATTTTTTTATGTAAGGCCTATTAATTTTAATATCGCTTATATTTTCGCCATTTCGGCATTCTGCAGCATTGTTCTATTGGTCTTGCTCTATCTCAATATCTTTTATTTGTTTAAATATGTTTCTATTGTTTTAAAGGTGTGTTTAAAGACATTAAAATGCTTTTAAAAGCACCGTAAAACTTATAATAACATGCTTAGGGTGTATTTAAATAGGGTATTTCTATTTTGCAGATTTTCACTTGTCGCGGGTGGGTCTGGAACGTAACCCCCGCGATGGAGGGGGGGGGTTTACTGTATTCACCTTGCTTACCACTTCTACAGAATAGCTGGTGCCGTTTGGAATTAATCTAATAATCTTAAAAAGACGGCGCACATCAGAACAGGCTATTCCCACAGTAACGGATTAGACGAAAGCAGTTCTCACTTTTTCCTTAGGCATCAATCTCTAAAAGGGCGAAAGTGTCTTTCAAACAGGAACAGGCAATTACAATGCCACATTTAAATAAAGACAAGAAATATGAATATCTCAAGTGGCTATGTCAATCGTCCTGGTAACTTGCACCACAATTCCTTCAAAATAAGAGTCACTTTGGATCGATGGGAACTCACACTCCAATGGGTCCCATTCCTGGCCCCCCACCTCCATGAGGAATACAGAAGGTTTTGTGGAGGTTCAAATGTGAGACGTCTGATCCGTAGTCTCCTGGGCGGCACAAGCCAACCTGAACAGCAGAGCAGAAAACTGAACTTATTTGAGGCCATTTTAAATACCGTTTGCAAAACTTTTGACCAATACCAGATCTAATCCTGTATGAAATGTGGAACTAGGTCACTGTACAGCAAGTGTAGCATGTTGTGGTTTACCTTCTTCTGAACTCTCTTTTTTTAATACACAAGAAAAATAACCAGTTATGAGGTTCTTGTTAAGTGTGGAGTTGTAGTGTTATCAAATCTTGATTGTGTCAGTATAGTGGAGAGGTGTCAGCACTGTACACTGCTCTGCTTGACTTTGTGTTGCATGTTTTGATTACTTTTTTATCATCTGCCATTTACTGTCCTATCCCAGACTCTTCTGTGTTCACAGTGGAAGTTGTATCAATGTGCATAGCTTGAGAGTATTGGGAGAAGAAGTTGGAGGAAAAGGACAGACCACCAGAACACTGTTTGGAAATAGTCCAATGACAAAATCCATTATCATTAAATTCTTACTCTTAAAATAAACAACCCTCCCCCATTTTTGACAATGGGTGTGGCCCCACCCCCCACACCCATTCTCCCTACGTGCTTCTTGAGGTATGATGTGATAAACGACTAAATCGTGAAAGTTGCAAAAAGACACAATAAGAAGCCCTGCAAATAAAATGACAAGAATTAAAAGCTTGAGAAAAACAATGTCAAGATATATTTATTTCTTTGTCAACATTGACAGAAGTCTTGCCTTGCAGTATTACCTCACTGCTATCAAACTCTCTACATCTTCTGGAGTAACGGCTTGAATAGGTAATTTTTCACCTCTGTTACTTAAAAAAGATACTTGATACGCTAAGTTATCATAAAATGCCATCTAAACTGCCTATCCACCTAGTTTTATTTGCATCCAGACCAGATAGCCAAGGCCTACCACTAACACAGCTACACATAGCTACATCGCAATGACAGCACCACAGCAATGCATGGCTAAAACTGCAACAGTCTGTTCTCACAGATTTGTTGATGTTGGTTACTGTATTCCGTTTTACCCTGCATTAGTGCAACAATAATCGTATCGGTTGTCATGTTGGATGACGTTATGATTTTTTGGCATTGTGATGATCTGATACTTCTGAACGATATCAGTCGACCAAGATACTCCCCTTACTTCCCTTACCTGGGCATTCATATTGGCTCCATCCAGGTACACCTGCCCACCATTCTCGTGAATGAGCTCACATACTTCTCTGATGTTCTCCTCGAACACACCATTGGTGGAGGGGTATGTGATCATTATGGCTGCCAGGTTGGCCTTGTGTTTGTCCACCTGTAGTCAGAGCAACGGTAAAGAGCGAGGTTACTTTAGTACCACCCTCACCTCCAATCAGTGTACTTTTATACATGGTATGGCTGCCTCTCAAAACAGTTTGGTAAGACATACTGTGACAGAAAACAGAACAGAAAACCATAGGTTCATATTTATGTAGAGGAACAGTTGAGACCACTTGAGACCACATTGAGAAACAAAAGAATGACTTCACAATGTGGTGTTAATTTCATACGGTATGCATACTAAATGCATGTGAGTTTTCTGACATTTAATCCATGTGCACGGCCCAAGGAGAAGCAAGACATTCACATTTTTGGAAACCAAATTCTCAGTGACATAATTCGGAAGTATGAGGCCTGTTCGTCTGTTGAAGCAGAGCCTGCCCCCTTTGAGGGAATGGATGTGCTTGAAGCAAGCTGTTTATGATCTGGTCAAAATTGTTAATACTACCTGTCCAGAGTCTTACACCAGCATCCAGAAAATACTGCTATTGTCTCTCATTCTGCTTTTAAGCAGTGCTGAATGTGAGAGGGGCTTTTCACAGGTCAACATCATCAGAAACAAGTACAGGAGCCACTTGCCACACAAGAGCTTGTCTGTTTTGATGTATATTCAAATTTGCAAGTTGGCCACTGAGACACTCGACCCTAAGCCTGCTGTTACAAACTGTGGTTACAAACGGCACGTGACAGGGTCACCCTTGACGATGCACACAGGGACAACATTGTTGCGCTCCTCATCTCGTTCAGACAACATTTGCGCGAATACTTTCCAGTGTCATCCGAAGTGAACAACTGGATGAGAAACCCAGTTCAGCAACGAAACCTCGGAGATGCCCAAGGATTTCACTGCTGATGAGCAGGAGAGTTTAATTGAACTGTATTATGATAAAACATTGTGTTCAGAAGACAGTCATCGTTGGACTTTTGGATACAGCGACACAGCGAATACCCTACACTTTTTGACAAGGCAGTGTGCTTTCTCTTCCATTTGCGTCAACCTATCCGCACGAGAAAGGCTTCTCTACACTTGCCGCCATCAAGAGACAAGTGCATCCTTCTCATTAGACTCATGTAAGTAAGCAAACTGTAAAATGCAAAAAAAAGTAAAATCTGATAAACCTACATCCTGTGTTTACTGACTGTAACTGAATAGGACAGGGCTGTGCTACAATATTTTAGCATCAGTAATAAAAATGGAATACATAGAGAGCCTAATATTTTCTGAGGTGGTATGTGGTGTAAAAAGTTTGAGTACTAATTCTTCTTGACATGAAGTACCAGTTTAAAATGTTCTTGTTAATTAGTGTGCCATATCAACATTTAAGTTTAATTAAGTTTATTTATGATACCACATCAAAAAAACAGTTCCAACAGACTTGGAATTTTATTCCATCCATATAGGCCACATGCATAGCAACAAGATTTTAAAGAAACATTTTTCTCGCATAATCAGGACATTGTAATGATCATTTTGGGTCATTAACCCCACCACTCGTCTTGTTCATCAGCAATAAGCTGAACTAATTGTTGTTGTCTAATTGTTCGGATCCCATTTCAAAACACTGCTTTCAGTAACTCATTTACAAAGTTTTGCATTGGGAGCAAATGTCAAAAACTGAGACTAAAGTGTATCGATCAGAAATACCAGTACTATAAAAGAATGCCGCCTTCCTCATGAAAACATCCGCATCTGAGTTGGAAAAAAAAAAAAAGAGATGGATAAACGGCTACATATGCAAACCCATGTGTACTACAAATAAACAGATGCCTACTAGTCAGTGTGATTCCTGGCCCTGCTTCCCTTTGCAGAGCTCCATTAGCTGGGGGTTGTAGTTAGTCACTTTAAGTTGCACACGTGCATTAGAGTAGTTGGTTGTCAAACCACTGCGGGAGGGGCTGACCACGTCCTTCATGTGCAAGAAAATCTGCTCACAGAGGTACATTGACACAAACACAGTAGAGCCAGTGCAACGTTCTGAAGACGGCTGAACGTCTCTGGTACAGAAGTCCAGCCAGTGAAGATGCAGGTTCCTTGCATTGCTGTGGTTTCTAGTTGTTTCCATAGCTCTGCAAAATTAGAGTCACCCACAGTGTTGAACTCTTCAGCTGCATTTCCATGTCCTGTGTATCCAACCAGTCTATCTAATTTGTGTCCATCAAAGCTGTCGGGCTTGATCAAGAATGAGAACATACTTTTGAAAGTTCCCAAATCGTGTTGTGAACTCCGACTCAAGCTCGCTCATGTATTTGCATATTTCAGCGGTGCTGTTGCTGTGCCGCAAGGACAGCTCCCTTACGTGGCTGAAGTAGAGGAAAGTGGAGGTAGCAACATTGCTTGAAAAGATTGCGAGCTTGCCGACGAAGACCCTCCATGTGTTGGACATGTCCAAAACAGTTTGCCCCTCCCCTTGCAGTCGGAGATTGAGCATGTTGGGTTGTCCTGTAATATCCGTGAGAAACATAAGTTTCACAACCCACTTCTCATCCTTGAGTTATGAGTAGTCTTGACCTTTTTCAGCCAGGTCGGCCTTGATGGCATCAAAGCAGCTGACAAACTGCTCCAAAATTTTTCCGTAGCCTAGCCACCTAACCGAGTGGAGAGGGATATCTTTATATGTGCGGTCCATTTCGTCAAGCAGGGACTGGAACTGTCAGCGTCAGAGCAGATTCAAGATTTATGTTTATCACATCAAACTTTTGACAGTATTTTGAGTTAAAAACTCACTCCATGCAGACTCCATGGCTTTGCAAGAATAAACAAGTAATAAACTTAAATAGAGTAATGAACTTAGTAAGAATAATAAACTTAAGAGAGAACAAGAAATATACAAAAAAATATACAAAAAATTGTATATACAAATTTACAGTAATAACAGCAGCCAGCGAGGCATATAGTAAAGTGAAGCAGTAACTCGGTGGCCTGGGGGAAAAAAAAAAAAAAAAAACTGTCAAAGTCTGATTGTTCTTGATTTGTACCTATTGGTACCATTTGCCAGACCATTTGCCACCTTGATTGTTCTACTGTGGTTATAATGGGACTCTTTAATGGCCTCCATGTCTCCACAGACAAAAGCGGAGTTCCTTGCAGTGAGCGCTGCATGCTCGTCACCATTGAGCAAGGGTTTTTGGTTTGGGTACACCCAGACTGTTTTTGGGGGACTACGTCTCCAATGCACTCCCAGATGTACCCTGTCACCCTTCATGTACTCATCGATGTCGCTAGCTGTGGCCCGGAACAAGTCCCGGTCCGTGTGGTCTAAACAATCCTGCAGAATGTAATGAGACTGTTTCAACTAGCAGTGCATAGTTTTGGTGACAGGCGATGTTTGTTTCAGCTTCTGGCTGTATGCAGGCAGAAGCAGGATGGATGAATGGTCCAATTTGCCGAACGGTAGGCAGAGGAAGGTTTTGTAGGCATCCCGGTGTGGGGTGTAACAATAGTCCAGTGTGCTGTTCCCTCTTGTGCCCAATGTGATGGGCACAAGAAGCATGCATGAGGTATTCCAAGTCCTGAGAGAAAAAGGTCTGGAGGGTGTGCATATTCACAGGATCAGACCAGGCATTGTTAATCATGTAAAACATACACCCCCCTCCTTTCCCCTTCCCTAAAAGTTTTTTTGTTCTATCCATGTGAAACACTGTGAAGCCGGTGGGTTCGATGGCGTGGTCTGCTGTTTCGTCTGATAGCCAGGTCTCCGTGAGGCAGATGATGTTGCAGGCCCATGTTTCCCACAGGAAGATTGCTTAACTATGAAGGTAATAACCTTTACTCCCGTAGCCATAACCTCATTAAGATCTGAATTTGACATCTTTGCACCAAGGTTTTCTTGGTTCATTATACAGTGGAGTTTCATGATGGGATGAGCGACTTTTTTCTTTCATTAATCTGACAGCATCCCTCTGATTCCTGACCATGGTGGGTGCACCATCTGTTATAACTGCAAAATATTCCTGATGTGAATCCCTCAGTCCTCAAAATGTTCCATAAACACCTTGGCTATGTCCTCCTTTTGTTGTGTCAGATTTTGGCTTTAAGCAGCAGAGCTCCTCTCTTACTGTTGAATCACAGTATCTTGCCATGACTGCCAAACTTGCTGTCATTCACGTCCACACTCTCCTCAAGTGCAATGCTAAAGACCACAGCATCGTTTAACCCAGCTGTTTTCTGTGCACTGACATTTTCTGCCATTTCTTTAATGCATCGCTCAACACTTCTAGCTGACAAAGGAATACCTTTTTTTCTTGATTTGATTGTCTCTTTGTTCGGTAAGCCTTCAAACAGAACCGCTGAGCTACAGAGAAAAGCCTCCTTAATATATTCACCATAAGTGAATGGCCTTCTGCGTCTCGTGGTGCAATGAGCAATGCAATGGCTTGCTTCAGTTGCATGGTTTTTAGCAGGAAATATTCATGGCATCATTTTTAGATTGAAGGGGTGCACATGGATTTTTGGTCTTTAAGGGGTTGGGGTGCTGGGATAAAATTAAAAAAAAAGGTGCTGTGGTTTAAAAGAACCTTGGGAACCACTGAACAAATAATTCCCTAACTGATGACTGTGTTAAGAAGGTTTGGTAATGTGACCAATTTTATCCTTACCATTGTTGCTCGATTAGGGAAATGCTCTTTAAAAACATTGTCATCCTTGTCATTTTTGCTCTACCGTGCTGGAAGTTGATCAGGATCTTAGCAAGTCACGTAAACACACATACACAAAGTTACTGTTCTGGTTGTTGAAATAGTCCAAAGCAGTGTTTCTGCATGTGGTTACTGCATCCTTTAGGGTTTAAAGCATGACATCTTAGATATACTGTTTACCAACAGTTCCTTGCAACTGTGGTTCTCTGGAGGTGGAAGGAACGATCAGGCAATTCGCCCAACATAGAAAACAGGTGCGATGGTGGAAGAGCAAATGCCTTTGCTGGATTTAATATGCAGATGACATTAATTAGTCTTTGCACCATGGTGTGTGTGTGTGTGTGTGTTTGTATGTGTGTGTGTGTGTGTGTGTTTGTATGTTGGGTGGGGGGCATTTTTTTTTTGTTGTCAAAGGGGGGCCCGCCATGAAAAGTTTGGGAACCACTGCCTTAACCGAAGCTCGGATGCATTTCCGTAGCTCCTACCATAGCCTTTAGGTGCGCCATGTCAATATTGCCATCCCGGTCCACCTCCACCACCTGGACCTTCATCCCAGCCATCTGTGCACTGGCAGGATTTGTTCCATGGGCTGACTTCGGGATCAGGCACACCTGGGAGAAATCAGATTATCAGAACATTACGCCGAAATAGCTCACCTGTTTCCATATTTTTTGCTTATAAAATATTATATCTGCATTTACAGCGATGTAATTAAGACAAACCATGTACTTTCTTTCAAAAATACAACAGCAAATTACTGATGTGTTACAATAATTCTGCCAAAAAGGTGAGTTATATATCATGACCTTTAAAAATCTGTTTCGCAAGCCCTTCTGTTCAACCTACATGTTAGGAAACAATTATCTGCACTAAAAAGGGAAACACCCCTAAATCTGACCTGTAAATGGGAAGCAATGCCTGAGGTCCTAAAAACCACTAAATGCGTAATCTTCTAAGCAACTCTAATCCTTTAAACTTCAAATTTGTTTTTTCCTCTCCTGTTTGCTCAGCACTGGCAGTTTGGACCTTGACTAGTTCAAGAACTCCAACCGCTATCTGAAAATGTGTTTTATGATGGAGTTGTTAAACAAAGGCCAAGTTACACAACTCTTACGCATTATCTTATGGATTACACCACCCCTCCAGAACTTATTTATTGCTTTGTTTCCCTTGGTTGTCTTTACTATGCCCTTCCACAGCTAAGCTTTGACCCTCTACTATCAGTATACAATAACCAGTCTCACACAGTACTCGGTTTAAAAATTTTAGCTCCTGTACGGTTGTTCCGCTGACTCATTCTGCATTCATTCATTCCCCAAACTGTTCAATTCAATATGAATTTCCTTTAAACCCATTTTTCCATTGAAACATCAAAGTTATCAGCCTCAATTATACCAATTGGCAATCTCTTACAAGTACTGACAAGTCTTTGTGGGTCATGGCAGTACAGAACTTGCTCTTAATGAACTCCGATTAGTTTTTATCATTTTCATAGCCCCTTTGTTCTCAAGACTAAACTCTTTAGTAGTTTAACCTTGTTGAAGCCTTTTATCAATTTATAAATCTCATTTAAATCCCTCCAGGTCTCCTCTCACTATTCCTGAATATGTATTGAGCCTTTTATTATGCCTTGTCCTATGTTCTTCAAGTTTCATAAAAGGAACCAATTGAAATGCCCTTATTTAGACTTGTTCCAAGAATCTCAATTATTTCTATGGTAGTTAGGATTCCATAACGGCACACTTTATAATACCTTGAAATTTAAATTCTAGTTATTTCTACATTCTATGTTACATCTCATTTAAGTAAGAATCAACCACTGAATTTCAATCATACTCAGAATTAGATTATTTTGTTAAGTCTTAAAATGAATAAAAACATATTCAAATTAATCAAACTTGGGAGATATACAGACCCATAACCGTAAACAAGTCACAGATTTTCTTTACATCGATATGGTCTGCTATTGGGACGTTGATTATGCAGCCATTTTCCCTTAAATTTAACTCAAGAGTTTATGACGATTAGCATTACACTAGCATTTGTGTAAACCAAATTAGAATTTGGGTCTGGGTTTCAGGCAGGAACCAGATACGTCTGAGCAAGAATTCTGTTGGAGAAGCTTTAAAAGACACTTTCAGAAAGGTATGTGAAAACATTCTCTTTCATCTTGTTTTATATAGACTACAGTATGGGTACCAATACAAAGCAACTACCTTACGTTAAATCAAGGTATGGGTGCTTTTGCATCTCTTACTTTTCGTTGCGTCTCTCCTTTGGAGTTCAAATAGGCTTTGATGGCAGCTAGCCCAGCATATTCACCCTGAGCACCACTGGAAGCAAACAAACAAATTGAAAACGAAAGTATTGAAAGTACACACATGTGTATCAAACAGTATCGTGTCAAAGAATATTCATATTATATGTGCAATAATCAACCCCATAGATCCTGAAGCCATACTTGGTACAATCCATACACGCAGTCTTTTAAATAGTGTACAGTAAACCCCTTTATATCGCGGTTCAGTTTTGCGATATTTCCCGGTATTTCGCAGTTTTTTTTCTGTAATATTCATTTTAATATTGCTTATATTTTCGCCATTTCACGGCATTCCGCAGCATTGTTTATGAATTTAAATCTATTGGTCTTGCTCTCTCTCAATATCTTATGTGTTTAAATGTGTTTCTATTGTTTTAAAAGTGTGTTTAAAGACCTTAAGATCCTTTGAAAAGTACCGTAAAACTTATAATAACATGCCTAGGGTGTATTTAAATAGGGTATTTCTATTTCGCGGATTTTTACTTATTGCAGGTGGTTCTGGAACATAACCCCCGCGATGGGGGGTTACTTTATTTTTATTTATAAAATACATTTGACAATGCTTAAACTAGCATGGCAGCAACCCTGTACAGACATGATGTATTTTGAATGTCCTCTATACTGGAAATTAACATTCATCTTCATCTAACTAGCGGGAAAGATGTAACGTTAATGAGGCAATTTAAAAAGGATAAAAAGTACAACTTCAGCAAAACTAATATTGCCATATGATTATTCAAGTCATTTTTTCAGAGTTCAGAGTACAAACACAAGATATGATATAATGGCGATAAGAAGGTTGAGATAATCCTAATAATCAATTGTCCCTTTCTATTAGCATCACTAGATAGCGGACAGTTATCACCTCAGCTGACCAAAATCTGGCTGCTGTATTTCTTGCGCAGACATATATGCGTTTTGCAAAGCTGTTGAAGGCTCCTCTACACGCGCTGAAAGTTGTTTCTGATCAGCAAGAAATGGTCCTATCGCAGTAAATTGTGTTTGCGCTCTCTCAGCATAAAGGTAAGCATGGCAGTAATTTCCACATCACTTCATTTTATCACGGTGCCTTAAAAGCAACTAGTAAAATGGGTTACAACAGGAGAACAAATTACACTGTGCTACTAAGGAGATCAATACAGTGTCAGCTCAACCCATTAAACATGTTTAATTTTTAGTCATTGCTCTGTAACCTCTTTAATAATTTTGATTTTAGACATTTTATCAATGGAAGGTGTAGCTAACATCAACTTACTACTCACCTTTTTTCATCAGCGATAAAGAGTTTGAT
Source organism: Albula goreensis (assembly GCA_022829145.1). NCBI lineage: Eukaryota > Metazoa > Chordata > Actinopteri > Albuliformes > Albulidae > Albula > Albula goreensis. Next base: position 195,014 of record CM040744.1, read on the forward strand.
ATCTGCATCTACAACTCCCTGTTTCTACCCCAGTTAAGTTCATATATCTGTTGCTATATTATTATGAGGTTGTACATTATTATTAGTTGAGACAAACAAACTATGGGGGCATTTACGCTTGGTAACCTCATGTGTCTTAGACTGATTGGATATCTTTCCAATTGTGTAAACATATTCCATTCACACTTGGACACATGAACGCAGATAGCACAGTCTTTCACCATTCAGGTGGACAGCCTGGAGTATTTGCCTTAGAAAAGCCACTACTGAAAGTGAAATGAAAATCTGAATTCTCAAAAACAGGAATGTGGTAAGATATAGAGACAATTCCTTGGAAGCATGCCCAAAGACAAACTGAATATATGATTACCAAAAAATGTAATGACATTTGTAATACATTTTATAATGACTTGAGCTTTCCACTTAAGGCAATATAAATTATCAGAAAAAGTAGAAATAAGAAAGATGAAAGCTTGACTGACATAGTACTAGAAATAGTAAACATTGGAGGGTGGGACTTTGCAAGATGAATTATTTCCTTGATCAGCAGCGACTTCCAAGCATTCAGAGATTTAAAAAAGTCCTCTCATCAAACCTGAATAGGCTAGTGCACTTGAATTGAATAGAAATCAGACTGATGATCTATTGGTAATGATATTGATCCAGAAATTTCCAAGCTGGTGCATCCATCAGAAAAAGAGAAGCTATGTTAGTGAGCCATACCCCACACAGCACTGATAGTTTGTGGTAACATCTGTAGTTTCAGTAAACATGCCATACATTTGAGAAATATTATGTAATAATATTTAATTACAATGCAACGAGAACCAAAGTTCAATTGAGAAGAACACCAAAAACAGGACCAAAATGATAGGGTGGTAGTCAGTGCATCGTTACCCAAAATGCTACCATCAATGCAGTAAGTACAAGTTAACTGGTCCACTTGACAAGTACGTACAAGTTAACTGGTCCACTTGAATTTTGGACAGGAAAAACTTGCCTGTTGGGCTGAAACGAGATGTTGTCATATCCTGTGACTTCACACAAGTCTCTCTCCAGCTGCCTAAAGAGCTGTTGGTAGCCCTCCGCCTGATCCAGTGGCACAAAGGGATGGATGTTTGCAAATTCCTTCCATGTAATTGGCTGTTAAAGGGAGTGAAGTCAGAGTAAACAAACAGGGTATTTATGAGACATAGAACATTCTGACTACACAGACATGGTTTGATAGCATTACACAGCATGTAATAAATCACAGTAATGACTCTATACATTTCACAGTTTTCATAATGCCAGCATATCTTTAAAAAAAGTATTCTATGCTATTAGATTTATCTTTGATTACCAGACAGTTATAAGAACACATTTAACTATGATGAACTAGTTATATGCCATTGATTTAACTTTAATTGCAACACTGCATAATGTATCCTATATTTTTCATCAAATCTCTGTTCTCCTTTTTAATTCATTTGGTAAAGTCCTTGGTGAATTTCACATGAAATGAACAATATAATGCATATTAAAATCCACTGTTCACCCAAAATGAATTTCATATCATGCCAAGTAGGGGAGACCAGGGTTGGTAGGCACATATTTCTTAGATGTCCATATGTTAGGATAGTCTAAACCAGTAGCAATCAAAACAGTAAGACCACAGGTAATAAATTCTAAAGAAAAAAAAAAAAGCTACGTCATGTTGTTTATTTGTGTTCACATTTCCCTCCGGATTCAAAATTAAAATGGACCTTTTCAAATGAATCTGTACAACCAAGGACCTGTTGCAGATCTTCTCTTCCTTTCTGTTGCTGTGAGTCTGTCTGTGTGTGTGGTCTGTAAGTGCAAGTGTGTGTGTGTATATACAGTAGGATCCACAATTTACCATTCACTACAAGGCTTTTGGATCCTACAGTATGTGTGTGTGTGTGTGTGTGTGTTTGTCTCTGTGTGTGTTTAGTATCAGGAGTGGTAGAATTCATGCACTACGCTGTTAGATTAGGAGGGCGTCAGTGTAGGTCATACAATGAATGTACAACCCTGACAGAAATATACACCACAGGTTGAGCATCCCTAACGAAATTCTATAATGCTCCAAAATCCAAAACGTTTTGAGCGCTGACATGACGCCACAGGAAAGAAATTTCCACAGTTACGACTGAAAAAAATATTGTACATGTAGGCTATGTGCCGAATAACTCCCATTTGGGCAACGTCCCACTGCATATACATCCTCCTGTGGTCCCATAATAAAAATAATAATCATAATCTTTATTGTCCACACAAATGTAGAAATTTGCCTTTGGCTTCCCATGTTGGTTAAACACATCACAGTAAATCACAATAAATATGATAATAAATAACACAGAGTACAGACAACAATAACAGACCTGATTCCAGTATAAATGGTGTTTACGTATTTAGCAAAGTTATTGAATTTGGTATGAAAGACTTGTAAATGTTCTTGGTTACTGTAACGGATCTTTATCATCTTCCCAAAGGCAGTTTTAGTAATTCTTTAAAAAGGGTATGAAAAGGATCAGACACAATTTGTCAAGCTTTTTGTTTCACCTGCGTTTTATATATACATCCCAGTAGTTTCTGGGATGCTCTTTCCCAAGAATTTTACAGGCCACGTTTGTAATTCTGGGCTGTCTATTTTTGTTCTTAGCCCCCGGTGCCCATACCATGTGCACATATTGAAAGTTAAAACACTTTCAAGTTCAAACAATACATTTATAATAGAGTTCATAAATCCCGATCAGAGAACGGGATGTAGCGGACGTAACCTATTTAACCCATATATTACCTTGCCAGGTACATTAGCTGAAATACAGTCTTGGCTATTTAGTCAATACAGGTGCACTACGCTACAGTATCCCATAGCTTTGCTAAGAACGTACATAATATGGTGTTCCGTGTTCACACAACGTCTAAATCCACATAACGTCCTATTTCACAGAATGCATCATGGATTTGAAGCAATGCACACCTGTATACACTTTTGACAAATGTGCCAACCTACACCATCCACATTCAGGCATACCTCTGTATGAAACTGATGTAACCCACCCGCAATTACTCTTCACAGGCTTAAAATCTCTTTCAATGGAAATTACATTTCAACATGTCTCTGTCTGACACAACTACATTATATTTAGTGGGATGGGGATCCATTGAAAACAAAACGTTGTTCTCACCTCAACTGTTAGTGGCCTCCAAACACATACTGGTCAACAAGGCAGTCATCTTAAAATTAGTGTCCTCTAGTTCAATGTTTTTTGGGGGGGTCATCTGACAAAAAGTTTAGTTCAGTTGTTTGTAAATTAACTGTGTGCCTACCAACCCTGCTCTCCCAGATTTAGATTGCAAATAACATTACAAGACAATGAAATTAATGAAACAGCAGTTATATTGTTATTATAATTAAACAGCATCCATTACAAGGGAAGAGAAGCAACATTCACTCACCATAAGTTCAGAGGAACTATTCAGCTTCATGGTACAGGAGCCCTGAGGGTGAACAAATTACATACATTCATAACTATAATCAAATAATTTCAATTTATGTGTATGGCACTTAAAATTGACCTTGTTCAAAAGTAACAGCAAACTTTGAGACATACAAATAGAACTTCTGACAAGAAAAACAATGGAGTTTAGACTCACCAGTGGTATCATACTGTGTACAAGAGATATATCTTTGTTTTCCAGACGTTTCATGTAGCGGACAATATTGGTCTCAGAGTGATAACTGCAAATTAGAGGAAAATGTATCACTGTTTAAGATATTGCAAAATGAATTATTATTATATTACGTATAAGCAAATGCAATTTACATACATGTAAATTATATTTGCTTATACATAATATGAAAATAAACATATCACTGTAACAAAATTATATATAGACTTTACCTCAAAAATAATTTTGATGCACAGGAAAAAAAGTAGGCATATACCGCCATCTTTCCACTCCATGTTGACCATCCCCTTTGAATTGTTTTTGAAAAGTAGACCACTGGCTAAAGCTAATGTTATGATATGTTTTAAGTAATAATGTTGTCTGTGACTTAGCATATATAACGAAATCAACAATAATACAATAAAATGGCAATGGGTTAAAACTGATATGTACGTTTGCATTCATACATAATTTCTGGAAAAGTTCAGGGTTGAGGTACATGTGAGAAAGGGGCTCAAGTGAGGAATGTTGCTCTGGCCATGGCCAACCTGCAGTTTCGCCCTGGTCAGTTGAGTCTGGATCATCCAATGCTACAATGTATTCCATAAATTCAAGGATAGTCTCATTAGCGAAACCTTTCCCGAATTCGTATTTGAATTAGCATTATCAAGTAAAACTCACTTTATCCACATAACCGCCTGATATGAACAGGAATTTTTTTTAAACCTTTCATCATCTTACATTTCATGACTCCTGTCCACAAAACGGAAAGTATACAGTTAGATATATTTGCAAGGATTGCATCTGTTAATGAGTATTTACTTAATTACCAAATGAAGCTGGACCGAAAACAGATTTGAGATGAAGTCAGGTGGTATATCAACATTATTAAACAAAAAAGATACTGGCTGTCTGTCCTTACACCATTTTCTAATTACGTTAATGTAATCGATAAGTATTTAAGTATGAAATCCGAACTACATAATTACATAGTCTTCTAAGATTCTGCTGTTGGGGTTTTTTTCCATTCTGAGCTTTCTGTTCACAGGTTTGTGGAACTGAGCAACAGTTTGCTTACAGTAGCTATCTATTGCTTACCAGATATGTACTTTTTTTGAAGTGCAGCGTCATTTGAGTCCTTAGAAACTCGTCCTATACCGTCATAAAACTGTGCACCTTAACCCTTTCCACTTCACCCCCCCCTAAAAGGTAATTTAGTTTTTACTAGTCCCACATGAGTGTCAATATCTCAAAAACCACTTAGTGCAAGCACATGTTTGAGGCTTAAAATAGAGTCTTGCACCATGTAGGAATTTGAGACAGAACAAATTTATGTCAAAAATGACAAAAATACAGTATAGATATCTACAGGTATTTAAATTCCATGTGAGTTTTACACCCACCTGTCCTTGAATGTCTCAAAATCTTTGGAAATACACGACAAAAGAAAGAAAAAAAAATGGGAATTGCGTCATGGGTGAGAAGCCTCGTTTTGATTCTGCACAACACCGTCCACATTCCCTCCCCCAAGGGGCCAGCTTTCAGCTCTCAACCTACACGCCGGAAAAAGTGTCGCCATCCAGCAGGTCGCGGGCAGGAATGCTATTTTCTCATTGGACTCCATTCAGTTTTGAAAGCATTTTAAAAATATTTATTTTCATTTAATGATATTCAACCTTAACTGAAAATAAAATTGATACTCCAGACAATATATTCCTGGACTTTTTTTTTTTTTTTTTTTTTTTTTTTTTTTTTTTAACAATGCACGTAAAAAACAGACATTTTTATTTCCCCAAAAATGCTGTGATGTCATATTTGTGCGCCTATGACATGCACAGAGCTGGGTGTGAGGAACTTCAAAATATTTTAGCTTGCTGGTTCTAAAAAGGATAAATCATTGACAAAAAGGTTGGACAACATTGGACTAAAATGTTTCAATTGACTGACAAACAAACAAACAAACAAACAAACAAACAAACGCATTTCAGCACCGAGGAAGATTGTGTGCAGAAACACGTCCATGCTGTTTGTTTGAGTCTATTACAACAATTTTTAGGCAGCTGCTGTCCAACTTTAATCTGAGTATGCGAAAATCCCTTTTACCCTCTATATCCCAGGCTAAAATACAGTAATAACCTTACAACAAACAATCACCTACATCCATTAATCTTAATTCCGTAACAGCATACATTACTGTAAATAGGCTATCTCACGATTATCTAAACAAAATGTTTAAATATATTGTAATATACTAGCCTGCACTTCCGTAAGTGTCTTTATTGAAGTCATATTCACATAGACATAAGCCAAAATACAGCGATTTCATGATGTAGACTATATTGAATTAAGGCATTTTACATTAACCATGAATTTCATATGCATGGACAAAAACTCAGCATTGACCTCCACTGCCGAAAAGCTTATAAGACAATGAATTGCATGAAAAATGAATAAGCGTAATTCTTGTTTATTTACAATAAAAATCAATTTTTCAGTTATCATAGGCTAAGCGTTTTCTCAGATGCGATGCTACAAATGTGGATAGATTTTGGGGGGGAGGGGGATGGGATTTACAACATTCTGGAATCGCAATTTTAAGGGGTTCTTACGTTGCAGTTTTTATTTTTGGATTAATGCAAACAGTTGATTAAGCTAATCAAGGGCCAGTCCCCTCTGGGAGCAATGTGGGGTTAAGGGCCCCGCTCTGGGGCCCAACAGCACTGTTGTTCTTGCTGTGGATGGACTGGGTTTGAACCACCAACCTCAGGGTCCCAGTCATGTACCTTGCCCACTAGATTTCAGGCTGCCCAAAATAATTTTGGACGCCGGTGTCTGGACCACTAGGGGGTGACGTGGAAGAGGCTACACAGATCCCAGATAAGGCATAATCCAGGTAACATCACTTCTACCAAAGCTAAGCCGCACTGGCCCCAGCTCACAACAATGCTCCTGGGTCATGGACCAGGGTATAGAACATGAGTTAACCCATTTACACCAGTGGCCAACCCAGGTTATTCTTCAGTCATTAGGTTGGTGTAGATGGGATATCAGTTTTATCACAGGACTGCCAGAGTGTAGTTCCAGCAGTATCCACTAGTTGTGCTATATTGTGTAAACTGTAACCAAATGATAAAAAATAAACATAATGATTACTTTTATTTATACAGCATTCATTGACGCTACCTGTATTGTTGTAGCAAATTTTGGTACCAGTTCTCAAAATGTAGAGTTTTGTAGAGTTATTCAACAATATTGTCGTCTCAACAATATGCTTCGCTGTGGTGTGGTTTTAATTGTTGCCTTCATCTCCCCCTCTCTGGGTGTCTCTCTTACTAATTGTTGTCTATGTCTGTCTCTCCTTCTTTCCAGTAGTTATCTCCTCTCTTTCTCTCTCTCTCATGTATTTGTCCCTTTCTTTCACTGTTGGCCTCTACCTGCATTGTTGTCTGACTCATATTCCAACTATTCGATCTAAAAACATCACAAATTTTTGAGTTCAGCCAGCTTACGAGACCGCTGTCACAGAAATTGATCCCTGGTTGTCAGCACAGTTTACTGAGCTTTGATACTCTGAAGCTTCCCCAAACAGCCTCCTTCATTTTCCTCAAAAAAAATCTTTAGAGAATACATCTGTCTCAGCCAGTGAAATATTTCTCACTTCACCGACTGTTCAGTATTCCCTTGACGAACGGCAGCTTGCACTGTTGTCGATTCTTTGTTGCAGTATTAGTTTTAGTGTCACTGGGATGCTCTTTCAGGTGAATCAGAAGAGATGGTATATTGATAAAGTAGCCACGTTTGCAGTAGGTTTTCTTCCCAGAGCATGCTGGAGCTCAAGAAAATTCAGCGTCTGTGATATTAACCAGCTTCAAACTGGGCTAGCTCTGTTTAGCGTTTGCAAATATTTTTTGTATTTAATCTGCTCCTCATGTGACAGATAAAGCAATGTGATTATTTTTGTGACTACAATAGAAAAATCTTCACAGAATATACCAATAATGTGAAAATTCATTGTATTGTCGGAGAGCAACATGCAATAATTTTTATGGTTAGTTATTGACAGCAACCTGTCAGTTGGTTTATGGTGTCTATGACTAATATTCTTGTCAAGGCCCTTGTTTAATATTCAATCCTCAAACAAACAGTTTTATTCAATAACATTCAATAACAGTCTGGATCTCTCTCTGGTTAAAAAAAACAACTATGTCATTTGCAAGTGTATCCACCAGACTGCTCATTTTTATAAATGAACTTGGTTATATTAATTAATAGTTAAAATTTTTGCTAGTAATTAGTTAAACAAACCAATTTTAACTTATTCCTGTTGGTTAGGTGAGGAGTTTTAGTAGTTAGTGTCACGTGTTTAGTATTCAGAGTGCCGGACCTTAAACGAGGGCTTAATTATTAGAACACCCTGGATTCAGAGAATTGTTATTTTTGTTAAATCCTCACTTCCCCAACAGTATAAATTTATAAGGATTACAATACACAGCTGAGTATCTGTGAATAATCCCTGGGTTTTGGGTTGTAACACTACAGACTGGAAATTAATTTTTGACTTAATACTACGATTATAAATAAAAAGAGGTTTTTGCGCAAACCTGTTAAAAACGGTGTGTCCCAGGAAGTTGCTGGTCCTCTTGAATGGCGTACCCAGAATGCCTTTCACCCTTTCATTCATTTTCTCAGCAATCAGTTCCTAGAATTTAAGATTATGAACATTCGTCAGCCAAGAACAAATATTCCCAGGAATAAAATCAATATAATCTATACTTTCCAAACCAAATTTTCCTTCTACAAACAATGAACCATTGCTCCATCATTATTCCTTTGTGGTTATAAATGCATAATTTGACATTTGAAACATAGTGAATTATCCCTTACCAATGATATAAAATTGTATGTGAATAAAATTTAATTAAATGACCATTAAATAAGAAATGCTTACAGCTGAAGATTCGCATCCAAACACCCAGAGTAGGTCATCCAGGTCCCTCTCTGTCACAGTCTCGTCCAGCGATACTCCCAGCTGCAAGCGCAAACAAATGAAGCGAATAACTGATAATTCTTTAGGTCACAGTAATGACGTTAAACTGAATAATGTTTGGATGTCTGAAAAAAATAAACTGTGCTGTTTGTAATAGGACTGTCTGCTGCTGGATTCAAACTGAATTTCTTGCCAGCTGTGCTATGGAGCTAATTATCTATGGTCCCCAGATAAGGGAACGAAACATGCTATTACTAAAGAACCAGCAGATGATTTCAGCTTTTGGAGTGGATGTGCACGTGCTCAGCCCAATCTCAGCAGTACAGTAACAGCATATTAAGGGTATGAACTAGTGCAATTAGTGTTAGTGCTTAAATAGCCATGACTTTATATATATGTATACACACACATACACACCTCTGTAGAGGTTTACAGAGCCGTCATTATCTGTATCTTTTCCACCAACAAAATTATCTGTCTAAGCGTGGTTTATACTGGAAGTCACATTAAATTGGGAAAATTTATTTTCTAACCTAATATTCATTGGCAATGGATTTTTTGTACTTTCAAACCATCAAACTGATTTAATATTAGCATAGAATAATGAAATACATTTCCACATCCTCATACTGTACTTTTAATCTCTCTCTCTCTCCCCCTTTTTAATTTTATTTTTAACTAAACAAAGTTTTATGAACTGTCTGAATGTTTTTTTTTATATATTTTCCCATACTGAATTCAGTTTGGAGACTACAAACCATCTGAACCCTACAACCACCCCCCAAACTAGCAGAGGGACCCCAAACTGAATATTGAGTGAAATACGAGGTAAAAGTGTTTTTTTAATATTATATATATATAATATTTTTTTAAATAGTATTTCAACTTGGTTTAGGTTTTTTTTAAATGGAGAAAATTAACGCATACAGCTAAAAACTACAGGTTTTAAGCTTCATTTTGATGCAAGTTTCCCTGAGTAATAGCCGGGAACAGTCAGCGACTGCCTGCTTTAAGGTTTTGTGACTGTCAACGTTGTCACTGTTTTTGAAACGGTTACCTTCAACTGTCATTATTGCATCAACTGCAATCATCATGATAAAAGTAGTTATCATGATAATCTCTGAAAAAAAACTTTATGAAAAAAAGAAACTTATGACATGGTCGCCGGTGAACTAATTTCATTAAAATTAAAATTAAACTTGGATTAAAATATGCCAAAGATTTAAGCCTGTAAAAGTTGTGGACATTTAAACTGCATTTTGTGCCATGGAATGTTTTCCATTGCAACGCCTTACAAACTTGATGACCAGCAAATTGAATGAATTAAGCTCAGATTTCCATTCATTCTATTTCTCATCATCAACTACAAACACACAACTTTCTCAAGCTGTAATGGAACAGCCATTTAGTGCTAACACTCATGAACCATAAGAAATTCATTGTTCTTCAAAAACAACTCTGGCTACAGCCTTCTGACCTAATGGTACTATCAAAAATCTGTTTTCATGCCATTATGAAGATCTACCTGATCTTCTTCAATGCAAGTACACGGCTTCTAGTTGTGCTTTAATTCTAGCAATAAACCTGGGCAACCTGATTATGGATTACAAGAGACGTTACTGATTTTTACGCCATCTACAAAGCAATCAATAAAACTGGCTGGCAATGAGGTGCCTGGGATGCTAAGTTCCAAATGGTGGTTAAACAATATGGAGATGAGTTAGAATTTTTGCTCCAAATCCCAATCCACAAAATGGAATTATTGATTTAAACAAGAAGAGTCATGGAGTTGAGTTAGAATTTTTGCTCCAAATCCCAACCCACAAAATGGAATTATTGATCTTATCTTGGTTGAAATAGGCAAACAAAAAATAGTTAGGGTGGAGCACAGCCCTGGCACAGGGCTAGGGTGGCGCATAGAATAGCCCCCGGTCTTAAGCTACCGCAGCAGCGAGGCAGCTCACCACTCCTTCACTGTAGACCCGTAGATTGATCTGTCTCTGCACCGCCCTCTCCAGGATGTCTTTGGCCGCTATGCTGCAATGAACCTTCAACGTGTCGAAGAACATCTCATGCTGGAGCTTGTGTCCCGCTCGCTTCAAACCTACCCAGGAGAGGAGGGGAAAAATTAATTCTAGTCAATAACAACCCTACCTATATTTCATGATCATTGATTTGAATCTGAAACAAAAACCTTATTTCCAGCATATGGTTTGGCTACATTCCTCCCTAAACTACAGTGTATATGGTAAAGTATATGTACATTTTGGGTCTCTTCTGAGTAGGGATGGTTATCATTAAGATCTTATTGATATTTATATCAATAGGATCACTATCAGGAGGATTTCTAGCATTTGTCAACCAGTAATTAGCTTGCTATTAGTCAAAGTCATTCAAACAATCAGGTTATTTTATTTTTGTGTAAAACATGTATTTATTAAAATCATAATCTCTCACAGTAATATAGACAGCAAACAATACTTTCACATGCCACTGTAGTAGAACTTAAGTACATAAAAATAACTAGTTAAACTGACAAATTGCCTAAAGCACAGAGATAAAACGTTACTGCAAACAGCAGCATAGACAACGGCACAGTCTATTGTATATGCTGTATGTGTGTTCACATGAAGAGGAGTGGATTTAAGGCAGTCAGTGTATTAACACAATAAAAATAATGACTTTCCCCTAGTATGATTCAGGTTTCTGTTTTCTGCCAGTTGATATAACTGCATGGTTCATGAATGGCACAACACTGGAATGGAGTGTGTGAAGTATGTACCCTCACTCTGAGTTCACTGCATTCATACTGGTAAATTTTGCCCAAGCATATCAAATATTTTCAAAAACCTTCCAAATCATATTCTCTCAGTTTCATGTTTGCAGCTTTGCATGTATGATCTGTAGAACAACAACTGCTTTTATAAAGAGGATTCCCAAGAAGGAGAATGCAGAGGGCAGGTGAAAAAAACAGTACAGAAATTACTGATAATATCTGGCCATTAGAATGTAAGATTCACACCACTTACATGATTTGAGAAATTTGTCAGGTCTGAAGGCAACATAATTAAAAAGAATGACAGGAAGTGGACAGATGATAGAGATGAGTGAGAATGCAGGACATGAATCAAGGCAAGTGTGTTACACATCCAGGTGTTGCACAGTCCTTAGGGAGTATATGAACAAATGGGCTATAAAGCTAACATGTACGCTAAGTTTTACAAGTCATTTTAACATCACTTTGTTGTTTCTATGCCAAAAGTATTGCGACTCCAAGCTTTGGGGCTTTGCTAACAGCCAAGCAGTAACTATAGACAGGCTTTTATGTTATATTTTACCTCAACTATTCTCTAAACCAGGTCCCTTTACTTTGTTACATGCACAAGCTTTAACACAATATCATCGCAATTTTCCTGAATCATAGAATTAATTCAAAATTGCATTGCGTGTAGACTGTGATGCTTGGGCCAGATGAAGCGCATGTGATACAATTTAGGTACCCCCTCTGCTTTTATAATACTTATTTCACAGCCCTCAAACATGAAAATAGATAAACACATCTTTGTGTATATGGCAAGGAGCCTGGTAGATGAGATAAATGAAATTCAAAACACTGAAATGGCTAAGATCGGCTATCTATAGTGCAAGCCATAACTTGCCTTATGTAAAAATGCAACAACAATGCGAGACAAAGGCGGGAAGCTCATCTCGGACTTCTCGCATATACGTTTCACATTCTCATAGGCTAATTCAACATCGAGTTTTCGCTACGAGCACTAAGCTTTGAAGTAGAAAGAAATGGACCCGAACCTTCAGCTAGGATCAGGGTGGCATTGTGCGTCCTCTTAGCGATGTGCTTCAAGCCCTGGGGCCCATGGTATATCGCGAACATCACAGCCATGTTGGCAAGAAGAGCCTGAAATAAGAAAACGAGTTCTGACTGTACAAGGCAAGAGAGTTAAAGTCAACAAACGGAATCAATTCATTACTATGTAGGACAGGGGTACTTTTTGTGAAGGATCAGTAGCACAGATTTCTTACATCACAAAGGTCCAGATGGATAGGCTATCATCATTTTTCAAGCAGTGGTATGGTGCAGAAACAAACCTACTATCAATATATTATTTGAGATACATTCTTTGTGTGACTTATTAAGTTCGACCAATCGTATACATCTTAATGAATAACAACATCATTATTGAGTACACGAAAAGGTATTAAGACATGAGTTATTTCTCTTGACAAAAAATATACATACATTACATATTTGGTACAACACTGCTGAGGAACAAAAATGGTTGCATAAAGTATATTAAATTCTAAAAGCAAAAACAAATGTCACAAAAGCTACTTTTGACAAAGGTACAGACACATATCACGCATTAGTTTCCAACTTGAAATAAATGCATACTGTTCTGTCCATTTGTCTTTTAATACACGATTGTCACAGTCAGGTTTTCTTTGTTTTTATCAAGCCTAACCAGTTCAAATGTAGTAACTCATGATGTTTTTCAAATCTCTAATTTAGACATGTGCCTGTGTCCCAGTTCTTGTGCTCTTCTAATGGTGAAAACACACTGGCAGCAGAGAACGCTTGGCGCGGCTCCTGCCTACCACTGCCCGACACCTGTGCGTGTGTCCTCTAGTACTGTCGTCACTTAGCAGTAGCCATTTTTTTATTCACTAACATGGATAGCCAAAAAAAGTAAATAGCACATCATCGATGTACAAGGGTATGTCAAAAAGTATTGCTACTACGGTTTCGGTTCATGCATTTAAATGTTTAAACATGTCTCCGGGATCAGTGGATGGCTGCAGAGAACTTCTCTCATTAATACACTTGTCTTAGGGTGTACTCACACTAGGTGATCCATACCATGTCCAAGCATGTTTGACCCCCAAAGTCCAGTTCATTTAACTAGTGTGATCACTCCATAGTTGGACTTGGGCACGGTATGCATCTAGTCTGTGATAACCAGGCCCAAGCACGGAACTCACTCATTATGCTAAGGGCCAGACCCATATTTTGTATCAGATTACAGAAGTCTAATCACAATAACAGACCTGTTAACCAGTTTACTATCTTGATTACAACTGTCATCATTCCAACAACAAACATATTCTATTACCACTTGGACAGTACACTTTCAAAGTCAAAGTTCACTGATTTCAACTTTTTTGCGACCCTGTCTGTTGGCCTGCAATCCCATTATGCCCCTTTCTAGCATTTCGCATGTCCCCTTTCAAAATGAATGGAGGCGGCCTCGCCAGCCAGTGTCATTGCTGCCAATGTGACTTCAGCTTAAGAATGGCCTACACAACATAGGATGCAGCCATTTGCTCCAATCAATGTTGTGTATCTTTATGTATATAGAGAATTGGGACAGACATGACTTTATAGGGGGGCTTTCTCCAGATCCACACTCCACCAGGGAGAGAGGAAGGAGAAGCTGCATGTAGATGAAGAAATTTGGAAAACTCAGTCCACCACATTTGAATGCCATCTGAATTAATGGACAGAGAATTTTTTTGTAGATGCCATCATGACATGTTGCGTAATCTGTTGAAATTAACAATATTCATATGTAACATTTATATGTATGTGAAGGTAGGCCTACATTTATTTATTTTGGAGGGTTTCACTTTCTCCAGTGTGGTGCAGTCCATTCGGACCAAGGTCCAACAAATAAGTATGGCTGAAGTAGGGATTCATCAAGGTTTTAAACACAAGTATACTGTTTATTTCATTGAGTCATTTTGTGAATTTCATTTGGTCATTCTGCATGTTTAGCAGCCATCTACAATGAAGGATGAATTCTTGTGATTTCAAATTAAGCTGTAATTACTTTCATTACTTACCTGAGCAGTGCAGATGTTGCTGGTGGCCTTGTCTCTACGGATGTGCTGCTCTCTGGTTTGCAGAGCCAGACGGTAAACTTCTTTACCAGCTGCATCTCTGTGCAGTAAAAACGCAGATTGCTTCACATATAAATGGTACATTTTACAAGATTTTCTTAACTGGCTGCCAATTATGCATTGTAGCAAAATAACTTGGCCAAAGAACTATAAAGCATTATACCTAGGGTTGCCACCCGTCCCGTAAAATACGGAATTGTCCTTTAATTGACAATAAAATGTTGCGTCCCGTATTGAACCAATACGGTTCAATTTGTTCCGTATTTTCATAAATGTTCAGTACACATGTCTGTCACACACATCGACACTACACCTAACAACAATGAACAAAATAAAACACAGGAAATAGTAAGGCCAGCAAAATTGCCGTGGCGGGATCTACGCAGGACAACCCACTCCACTCCTCCGACTCACATGACAACAAGCCCTCATTTCTTTCCATAACTCAAGCGTACTACCAATCATTACTACCATAATAATTCAATGAATCATTACTTCTGGTAGCCATACATGGCCATACCATAACACCCTTTCCATCATGTTTCACAGATAAACTGCTATTCCTGGATCTTGGGCAGTTCCTCAGTCCGATACAAGTGAATCTCGGTTTTATCTGTACAGAAGGCATTTTTCCCAAAACTCTGTCGGCTCATTTAGATACTTTTAGCAAACTGTAACCTGGCCATTCTGTTTAATGGTTAACTAGTGGCTTGGATCTTGCTGTTTTAGCCTCAGCAGTTTTGTTCACATGGTCTTCTGTCGACAGTGGTCAGTGACACACCCATGTATGCCTCATGAAGAGTGTTTCTCCTAGGTGTTAGGGTTTTTCCCATCATTTGGTCAGAAACTGCAGAAGTTCTCCTTAGGCAACCAGGTTCCTTGTAGCCTGACCTTGCCAGCTGTATCACTTTTCTAAATGATGTCCCAAACAGTGGACAGCCTAAACACCAGTAACAGACTCCAATTGCAATGAAATCCACAGAATCAAGATCAGATATTGAAAGCTCTCTTATACCTGCACTGAGAAAGCTATTCAACCCAGCAGACTAATCAGAAACCCCTGTGAAGCCACTTGTACCAAACAGTGCCCTAAAACGTTGGGGGCTATAAAGAAGAGCTGCTGTAATTTCAACATGGTGCAACCAAAAGGTGTAAAATACCCTTGAATAAAACAATTTAACCTTTAACCTCATGCCAATTTTTTGTTCATAAATAAAAAATTCTGGAGTAGAGGAAAATCGCCTACAGCTCTTTTTCAACTGCACAGCTGTTTTATGGCTTTTCTGTAATTGTTTCACAGTCATATTGAATACAGTTTAAAATTTGAAACATCTCCAAGGAAGGATGTTCAACATCATAAGAAGAAAGATCTGCTTCTCAGCATTTTGGAGAAAAAAGAGCACAAAACAGCTAAACCTAAGGGAGAAACAACACTGCTGGTTCCTATTGCAATTACATATATAAAACCGGATTTGGTGCTTGTGCGCATAAAATCTAGGTACTGGTTGAGAGTTAATCTGACAGCACTTTCACCCACACCTCTTGACTTGCCGGCACGGCAAACACAAGTTCGTCTACTGAAGTCAGTGAGTGCAAATTAATGTGAGTATTACACAAGAGTAAACTAGCACAATGCAAATATGCACTGTCATGTTTTGAACTTGTTGGGTTAATGTCATCTACAGTTAGGTCATTTGACAAGAAGTTTGAGAAAACCCTGATCCACACAGTAACACTGAACATCTTCTATAGACTACTGAAGGCTTCACTTGCTAAATATTCTCTATGAGGGCAAGCAGTGGTCAGTTGATGCATGAAAGCTCTCAAGTGTTGAAAACGATCTGAAGGTGAGGGATAGAGAGACTAAGCACAATCGATGATATATAATATTTAAAACACCAGACAATCTACTTTTAAATACGGATACACTCACTTGAAGCAATATTTTTGAATGAGAGTGATAAATTACATTACATATTTATTGCTAATGATATTTACAAAAATTGTACAAAAACCACTTATTTGCCCCTAATTAATAATGGAGACATTAATAATGGTGACATTATTTCTTCCATTGCTCAGGCAACTATGACAATTCAAATAAATGTTTGTCATAATTTTATTATTAAAATGAACTGAATATGCTTGTAGGGTGGATGCTTTTAATGACAATGAGTGGAACAATCATTATTATTCACCATTTCTCCACATATACCGATTTTAGCTCATGTAACGACTAAAGCATTGTGCAATAATTAAGCACATGTTGGCCAGTAATATCATTAGCCACTATTGGTAAGTACGAACCACTAAGAAGGACCGTAAGACCCAGGACACACCAAGACCAAGTCAAAGAATTAGACAGATCATTTTGGGTTTCCTCACAATCCAAGTATTAAAAACGGAACCTGAAAATACTGAAAGACTACAGCTGATGGCCACCAATAACATATATGTTCTGTGCCTGCATGAAAGGAAATAATACAATATGGTGGTGGCAGTACTCTGCATTTGCAATTCAAAAAGAGAACCAGAAGACCTAGTACCAAGGGATGATACATAGACAAGCATTTGACCATCGTTTTCAGGCCACTCTGAATCTGTTGAAATGAACATGTCTGCTAAAAGTATGACTGGCACAGGCACTGTCAGACTTTGGACTCTGGGCTGTGGAAGTTATAAAAGACAAATTGTGATGACTAAGCTATATATGTCCTCTTCAGAATCTTAGTGTAAATGATTAAAATATTTACAGGTATAAGTACTGATAATAGTTTCTAGTCTGTAGTGATAGTATAGACCAGCCGTCCCCAACCTTTTTTGCACCACGGACCTGTTTCAGGCAAGACAATTTTTTCACAGACCGGGGGCGGGGGTGGATTCATTTCATAATATTTGAATTGGCAAAGGAAATTACGAGTGGTATTTAAAGTAGTGTACAGCATTTATTTAGCAGAAATGTAATTATATACTGTACCATTAGCATTATCCGATATCCCCTTTACCAATACGATATCCACTCTCTCTCTCATAGATTCCCACTAGTTCTTGCTTTTTTTTTTTTACAAATTTTCTGAGTAAGTTGGTCGACGTTACGCAACCACAGAATGCATCTCGAGCATTTCCATTAATTTAAATGCTGATATTAGACTTGAATTACGTGATTTTGCTTTATGCGAGGCTTTTCAGGACCACATCTTCGCGTAAAATGCGAATGCACTGTTCTACGGACTAATGTAAATAGCACTGACAGCAGTGGTCATTTTTTTCAAAATAAAATACCTTACGGACTAATTTAATTAAATAAAAACTTTTTTTTGCGGCCCGGTACTAAATGACCCACGGCACGGTACTGGTCCACGGCCCGGTGGTTGGGGACCCCTGGTATGAGACCTCTTTTCTACTGTGGCAAATAAGCATCCTATTTTACATCTGTTAATTGTCTATGATGGAATTGGATCGTGTAATTTTAGAAAAAAAAAGACTGTTGGGAGCTTTAAACATAATTAGCATATAGACAACCTTATACATTGAGAATTAACTGTAAAAAATAATCATTATTTGTTTAAGGAACGCACTGTTGAGAATTAAAAGCTAAAAGCTAAAAGAAGTCAGAGTTAACAGCAACCTCTACAATTTTTAACGTTAGCCCATCACAGTCACATCATGCCGGATGCGTTACCTACACAATAAAAATATCCACAGTTATCACTTAATTCTGGCAGAAATCCATTGAATTTAGAACTGAATGACATGCGATGCTTATTGTTAAAACTGCCAGATACTAACCAATAGCTAACTAGGTTATATTTATTTGCTTAAAATACATTTGGTTAGAATATAAAAAAACACCTGTATAATCCCCAAATGAAATTTCTTTATTTTTAATTTCACTGGATGAATTTTCTTTCACTTCATTTTAACTTCTGTTGTCATTTCATGCACTGATTCAATAAGCTAAACTGCTACTTAGAACTTTCCATGTTGCAGATAGCAAAAATTCACTGAGCAGGACAGGCTAGTGCCACTAGTGTGGGATACAAGGCAACTCTTGCACAGGTATTCAATGATGGCCCAACTACAGCTGCTGGTTGGCTTGCTGGATTAACTTGTACACTTGTTAATAATTGACATCCCAACACATACATATAACTTTCACAAGCAAGACCAATTATAAAATACCATTTTGAACATGCAAGCTTGCATTATTATGATAACAGTTGCTATACTCATGGTTACTCTGCTCATCCTTCAGACTTTTAACCTTTGAGCTTGAAAAATCTTGAAACAAAAATGCCTACTCTAAAATCACATGGAACATTAAACTCACTCTATGTCACTGGAACATATTGGGAGTTTAAATGGCAGTTATATTTGTTGCCTCATGTAATTTTTGCAATTATTTCTGATAAGTTCTTGAGACTGGAGTCCCGCCAACTGGAACTCATTCTGGGTGACACGATTACCAATTACTCTCTGCTGCAGGATTCAGTAAGAACTGGCTAGGGTATGTTTTAGTACCAGGTTCTTGGGCACATAAACACATTTGGACGCAGTGATAATCATGCTAAGACAATGTAGTCATATACCGTTCAGCCTGGTACTGGATCATGTCCAAGCCAGTACTTACTAGGCATGCAGCAGTGCGTATTTCGCCATCAAGTCAACCAGAACAGGTTTCAGTTGATGGGACTACAGTCTCACAAATTTATCACAAATCACTGTAGCAATTACATATAGCAAGTCCACAAATATATCTGACATCTGGAAAAAATAACCCACATCAGATAATTTAATAATGTAATCAACTGAAGAAAATAATAAATCAGGCAAAACAAGGTGGGAAAAAAAAAAAAAAAACAAAGGGACAAAATTTGGGATCAAGGTATAGCTGAAATTATCAGACTACAGCTATTAAAGGAATCAGTTTTTCTATTGCGGACTAACCTTGTGACTCCAACCATCCTTCCTGGCATCATCCTAACCAGGCTTTCTCTGACGGAGAAAAAGGCAGCATGAGGTCCCCCATAGCAGAGAGGCACCCCAAATCTTTGAGAGCTCCCCAGTGCGATGTCCACCCCAAATTCTCCTGGTGGGCGCAGCACACACAGGGCCAGCAGGTCGGTGGCACAGCAGGCCAAAGCCTAAACAGACAAGCACGTTAAGCCATTTCCTAGGAATGCCCCGCTATAACTGTAACTGCATACTTGCATATAAACTTACCATTATCATCTGTAGTTGATACAAAAACAGTATTGTTTTTATCAACTATGATGTCATAGTGAACAAATATCAACATACAGGGGGTCCTCGGGTTAAGACGGTCTTGAGTTATGTCGTTTCATGGTTACGACGCACTCCCATAAATTACTTAAAAAAAACTTAGTTTCAACCTAAGTGGTTTGGTTTGTAAAAACAACCACAGAAATAAAGATAAGAATATGTTCTCTCTTTTTTTTTTATTAATGTTTCATTTAACATCTGTATTTTATATGTCCTTCATGTGCTGTGTGTACAGTGTGAGCGACTTAAGGTGTTAATTTAGGTATAATTTAGGCATAAATTCCGACTTGCGTCATAAATCGGCATACGACAAGTTGCAGGAACTGAACTCATTCGTAAGTCGAGGACGCCTGTATTTACTAAGGGAATTAGCGGGGGGAGGCGGGGGTTTGTGGGGGGTTGGTTCTTCTCATTTTTAAATGTTCCACCATTCATTACAAATTTCATCCCAGTTAAGGATACAGTATATCCCCACTTCTGTGTCCCATTATTTGACAGAGCATGCAACACATTCATGCTGCGCTTGAACTTAGCTTTATTTATGGTCTGTGTGACATAGATTGAATTAGAGATTTAGTTGAATTGAGATTTAAATTATAGAGCTGATCCAGCCAACTGTGCAAACAGAGTTGAGACAAAAAAATACAAATAATTTCCAAACACTCAAAACTGCAAACCAGCTACCGGTCACTCAAGGCCTCACACTTTGACTTGATTTACAAAATTAAAAACAGGCTGGGGATTCCAAAGCAATGCAGATCGTGTCTAATTCCAGAGCTCAGGGCGGCCTGAATTTGTTGCTTGGGCGCAGGGCAAGAGGCCCTGGAATCATGGGCAGGTCTCCCGGACCCAGCAGGAAATACCTACGCCAGGGTCACTGCAGGCTGCCAGATGCTTTTTGTATAGAGCACCAGCAAAGGCTGGCCTCAACAATTAGCATTGCAGAATTGCACTGAAATGCTAATGTTGGGAGTGCAGGACCCTGACAAGCAGTTTGTTTAGGCAATGAAAGCCGCCAACAATCGGCTTTGAAGCCGAAGGCGATTAAATAGGTTTCAACAACGTGAAAAGATGATCTGTCGAAGCTGAATCGATGTCAGTTTAAACGCGTGATCGGGACGCCCGATTATGTAAGCGAAAATAAAACAAGGGCTGTTTAAGAATTTTAAAATGAACTTTTTTAAAAAAATGAAAAACCCCTAAGGAAGACAAATTCATCACCGACCAGCATTGTTATTCGAGCGGGCGTTGCATTATATGGAGAATGCACCGACTTTCAATATGCATGAAAAAGTACGCAAGGTGGTATCAAAATGAAGATATCTGCATTTGCGACCCTATAAACATCTTGCTGCAAAGCCAGTCGCGAATGGTACGTTCTGCAGTTTCTTCACGGGAATTGTGATGAAATTGGTAAAAGCGTCTCTGATATTAGGCCCCTCTTACCCCAGCTTTATGCGCTCGGTCCACCAATGCGGTGAAGTCCTCTACTCTGCCGTCCGTGTCTGGATACTGGAACAGTACGCCTGATACATCCTTACCACTGAAGTCCATCTCATGAGGCAGTTTCAGCTCTGTCTTCACTCCAATGTAGCTGCCAACGACAAATCAAAATGACTGAAACGGTTCGAGTCAGCAAACATAATAAGCTAAAAACAAAAGCACTCGATTTCTGTCAGTATGTGTGTGGTAGCATAAATGAATACGATGTAAGCTATTCAACATAAAAGCATAAAGAATCAAAGGTAGCAGGATAGAAAAATGGATCTGGGTGAGGTGTATCATCATTTATAACTACAAAATAAAAGTTCTAGAAGCCTGCTGAAAGCAATGATTCCACTCAAAATATTCACTTTTTTAAAAACATGTTTGCCTTTTTACTTCTCTTCTAATGTTACAGATATCTCCCAATATAATAATAATTATCCCACACATTAGGACTCTTAAGTCACTTGTTATGCATTATAACTTCTATTCAGTGCAATCCATGTTTTGGACGCAGACATTTTTTGTTGATTTGCTTCTGCACTCCACAATTTTAGATTTGTAATCAAACTATTCACACTAGACTTAAATGCAGCTTAATTTTTTTTGTTTCAAATCTTAAGTCAAGGAGTACAAGACGAATTTTCCAAGCATCATGGACAGCAATGTAGTTTCCACTGTATTATGTAACAAGATATTTTAACTGATATTCGAAAAACCTTAAACATCAAAAATTGTATTTTCAAATTCAAATACTTTTTAAAAAATGTCACTGAAATACCAAGCTATGGTGATTTTCAAAATGATTGCACAGGGCAGGCATACACCTGGGCCAGTGCTCATACAGGCATTTTAGCAAGTTTATGGGCTACAGTATTCTGTAAGAAAACAAAAGGATATTTGACTTCTTGACAGTGTGTCTCTATATGTAAATAAAACAGGTGTTACAACAGATGTCAGAATTAGACTTTTGGTTCACAGTATGTTTAATCATACAGTGACATCAAAAATAGTACTCAGATATAAATTAATAACTGATAGACGAACCAATTATTTGAATTTTGAACAATTTAAAAAAAAATTTGCTTTTTCCAAGACAATATTTGCACATATTTTTAATAAAAGCAATTTGTATGGCCCACTTCATTTGCAAATAATTCAAAAGCACATAAATATTTCAAATTAAAAGTATGCAAGTAACACCTGTATTTGATCCAGGTCAGATAATATACAAATCATTTTAAAATATAGTTTTAGACCTATTTATGTCATGCATGACAGCTTTCATCAGCTTCTGATTAATTTACCTACTGGCTAATTTTCATATAGACTAAGAGAAAACATAACTACGTAGTGACTGAATATAGGTCAGTCATACTGAAGAGAAATTTCCAAAGAATTAAAAAAAAAAAAGAAGAAAAACTAAAGCCCTACTTTGCCCTGGTCTGTACCACAGCAATGGTCTGGGGGTGGCAGCGAGAGTCGATGTAAAATGTCCTTCTCTTATTTTGCCTAGGAAAGATGACAAGACAAAAAGTCACAAAAAATCCCCAAGGAAACTGCAAACATATCTCACAAAAAGTAGGTAATGTTTTCAGTATGCTTAAGTATACTTTCAGTCATAAAAATATTTACTTCTGTTTAGTAAAATGACTATCGAGTTAAACGGATTTTCATTTTGCTTTGAATTCGAAGCTGGTGAAATGTCACGCACCTGTGGCAGAGTTGCATCGCCTCTGCAGCGGCTGTGCCTTCATCTAAGAGGGAAGCGTTGGCCACCGCCATACCCGTGATGTCACATACCATAGTCTGGTAGTTTAGCAGGCTCTCAAGGCGACCCTGGGACACTTCTGGCTGGTAGGGAGTATACTGTGTCACCCTAGCATCAAAGAGATGGAGTTCAGACCAGACTAGGAACCACAAGTGGCAATTTTATTCATTGTCAGAGAAGCCTAAATAACAAGACAAAATATATTTGGATTTATTCAATGTTAACAAAATTGAAATGATTTGTCATTTTCATTCACACCCTGGAGCCCTGAAAAATCTCAAATGTACACAAATCTTGTGGTTGCTGACCTTTTTGACTGATTCCCCTTTTCCATACCGAATAGATATATTGCTATAGAAGGCCAATTTTTAGCCGTATACCAAAAAATTACACAAACTGGAAAAAAACCGAAAAACATCACATGGTCATTCATGTGAAGAAACGAGTGGTTTGAATTTGGATACTAGGCTTTGGCAGAGAGCCTCGGAGCTGGCATCTCTGTTGTGAAGTCACAAGTTGTGTCACCTGACAACGTCCACGCTACTCTTGAATGTAGCAACTCAACAAATAATTGTTTAATGAACAGCAGACATCTGATCATCTGTGAATGGAATTTTAGACTGCGCTGAGTTCGAACAGTCAATTTAAATGTTATGAGAAAAAATGTCGGCAAATCTAATCTTACAACCAGCCATTTTTTGTCTACTGAAATTCAACTAGTCTGCAGTGGCTAATATCTCATGAGTTACAAGAATATGTACGGCTTTCCATGTGTCTGAATAAGGAATGACGGAGGAACAAACCATCCGGAGTTCTCTAGCAGATTCCTTTGTATGACTGGAGGCACAGAGCAGTTATAATAACCCATCCCGATGTAGGACCTCCACAGTTTGTTCTTGCTTGCAATCTTGTGAAGGGTGTCCAGAATGTCATTCTCACCTGCACGGCAGAATTCACATGACTAAGAATCATATATGGATTCACATATTCTCTCTTCCATCTTTTGTATTTTGACCAGACAATACCATCTTTCTGTTGTGCCCACAAATACATCTGAGTAGTCAATCAAGCAGGCTCAAAAAGGCCTTACTACCAAATTAATGAATAAAATTCAGTTTAACCTATGTTAATACAGTAAACACAGTAAAGAATTGCCATCATTTGCCATTTGAGCAATTAAAGCCATATCAACACTTATCTAACCTCTCCGGTGATCTGGTTTTTATTACAAACTGGCTGGAATCCTACTGGCTAAGAATGTGTTATCACAAAATTAATGAATAACTGTGATCTGTCCCTTTAAAACAATGTTTGTTGAGTCATGACCATAAGTGCTTTTTGAACAGAATAGAATCCCTTAAAACAGCAAACATCATTTTGTCCAATCAAAAACAAAAATCATAAACAGGCATAAAATTAGAGTGAAGTGAACAGAGTGGGATCTTGGGAACAATGGTGGCAAAAGTGGACTACTAGAGGAACGAAAAGTGTAAAATTAGCAGCATATCCACTACTACCAGGTCAGGTGATTGCACTCTGACTTCAATCCTTCAAGAGGCTAAATTTGGCTAATGCAATTGAGAAGCAAAGCAGATTCAACTCACAACTTACAGAACAATGGGGAGATGCAGTCATAAGGTGAATGTTAAAAAACAAAAATTACATTTCTAAAGAGGAAACATCGATCATACAGATGTGTAATGACAAGAAAATGCCACTCGTCACATCCTAACCTTTTCTTTTCACGTATCCCGGATTGAATGTTATCCCATTATAGTGCCAGCACTGAATTTCAAATTGTAATGGAGATCCATTACAAAACAAATGCAAAACAAACCAAACAAAAATTCCACATAATCAAAAAAAAAAAAATACAGGTATTTTGCACAGTGAATATTTTCATTATCAAGTTATAAAAGAACTCAAAATTAAGATAAATCCTCAATGGTACATTAATCGGTGAAAAAAAATGAATGAGGTCATGTGTATGTGTCCATGTTCCACATTTTGTGATTTACTAAATTGAAAAGATAAGGGGCAGCATATGACACATTTCCCAAGGAAATGCCGGCACATTCTGAGACACTGGAAGTCCTCATGCACTACGGTGCCCCTTTTCGGTTCTCCATCTGTACAAGCACTACCACTGGTGAGACAGCATAGCCCATACTACTGTGTTGCATGCTCTTATTTGAGAAGGACCACTACAGGCTTTTTTCTTCCCCAGCACTAAATTTACTAACTTGGTTTGTGTGTTCTTAAAGCAATTATTAATTGAATCAGGTATTCAGGTTTTGGACAAGAACAGACACCTACATTCTCACAAGGTATTTTGGATAGGACTGGAGTCCACTAGTGATTTTTTTAAAACTCTCAATGCTTAATGGCTTTTTTATATGAGCGAATTGTATAACAAACTGTTAATAATATGTTGAATGAAAGTATTTAAAGTTTCTTTTGAAACGCATACAAAAATGAAAAGCTGAAATTAAATCTAACCACAACATGTCTTTTCGTAATCTAAAAAACAATACTAAATAACATTTTGTACAATCATGGATCAAATTTACCTTTAACTTCGCAAAAACAGTCTGTGTTTTATAAGCAGTAGTTTTTCCAGGTCTGGTAATACCCTGGCTGCCTCCTCTAGAGGACATTTCAATCAATATTTCAAATCTGACAAACACAGTCATCATGTCCGTAAATTACTGAATGGTGTTACAGACTTCACTTTCAGGGCCTTTTCCAGTTTTCCCACAGTAATCCAAAAATTCCCCAAAGCAACAAAAAAGAGAGACTACCAGCCTGATTTAAAACGATCCAGCACATCCATTGTTAAGGAGAAAATCCCTTGCAGGATTTGCCAACCATGGCCTCCCTGCTGACCAAGCAAAAGCTACAACTGCACCCATTTTGTTCCACTATTCCATAGTCCACTCAACACAAAATATGAGAGGATATCCACTGGTCCAGTTATATTTGGAAAATGTACATTACTATAACTGTAATAGAGAGTCATTTCTTGTGATTTTATGTACAAATGTTTAATTGCCATGCTACAGTTCATGGCCAGTTATAAAAAGGCCTGTTGTTAGACAACAGGGCACTCAGGGTAAAATGAGGATTCTTGAACCCATAATGCTCCTTTTTCCAAAAAACTGAAAGCAACCACCTTATTGTTTGACAAGGTGATTAGAAGTTTTAAGCTTTTCAGCTTATAATGTTTACAGGACGGAGGTGCAATGTGCTAAATTTGCCCATGACGCCCATTGCACAGAGTACAAGACAGGACCCTTGGTGATTTGAATTCACATAGCTACTTACTACATTTAAGACTTATCCTAGAATTATTTAAAACACTGTCAGGGTTCCCACCTCTTTTCAAGAAGTCATTTTCCAGAACATTCCAGGAGTTTTTCTTGATAATACAGGACAACAGTTGCTCACAAACGGTCATATAATTTAGCGGCGGGCCTTGTATTAACACATTTAACTCCAGTTGTATTCCTACAGGGTTCATATAATAAAGTGTGAAGTCTGCTCTCAGATTCACAGGTGATAGCTACAACACCCATCACCCATACTGACGTTTCTATCATGAGCCATGTAGTCTGGATGCGTTCCAATACTCAAATTTGTCTCCTTCTTTCCTCTCCTCCTTTCCTCCTCCCCCTGGAACCTGAGGTGTCCTCCTTTCCTCTACTGTTCCAAAAAGGTAGGAAACAAAAACTCGCCTCCTCCACTCCTTTCCTCCTTTCTTCAAAACAAAGGATACATCGATGTATCCTGCTGCGGAAGTCTTTTCACATTTCTGGGTAACATCATTGCGCTCATGACCAGTCAGATTAAAAGCCCATCCCACTGAATATTTCACCATTGGAAAGTTCTAACACAAGACAAGGGATTTACCAACACTGAAGTATAAGTGCCAGATTTAAACGAACAGATCATTTACATTAATAGGATAACATTACTGTTTGCTTATTCAAACATATCCAAACTGACTCGATATATTCACATTTTTGAGTTGCAAATGTTAATTTTACCAATGTAAAATTCAGTGAGTTACTGTGGCGGCAGGTTTATTTATTACCTTTTACATATGTCCCTGTTAAACCACGAGCAGAATGCGAGTAACAGACATTCATATTATAATGAATGAAAAGGCTGGCGGGGTATGAGAAGTGTGATTGGCTTAAGTATCCTCGGAATCAGTCAAAGTTACTACTTCACTGATAGCCGATGTCAACTTTGATGATGGGCGAATATCTGCTCCAATTTTCGTTTTCTCCCCTCCTTTCCTCCACATATTTCCTAGGAAAAATTTCGTGGAGGAAAGGAGGAGACATGAAAAAGTGTTGGAACTCACCCCTTACATGGCTCTGATGAGACTGGCGTGAAACCTGAAGAATACAAGCATCTGAGGGTAGCTGCTTTGTACTCTTTTCTGCTTGCCTGTATATTGTTTTCCACTCTTTCATTCATATTGCGGATACATTCAAATACATGGAGTATTGATATCCATGCAAAAACAGTCGGATGAGTCAGTAGCCTCATTCGCTATCCTCAATGTGTTGTAAACAAAACAATGCGATATCCACAGCATTCATTTTGCGTCATGTCTTGGCTCCTACACACTCTACCCAGGCGCCATCCTTCACCTAAACCAAATGGATTATTTCCCGAAGGTGAGAACGTGTCTGACACGGAAAATCTCTGGTTCTGTGTCACATGTGTGAAAGGGCAACTCCGGAAAGTGTCTGGACCTGATTCTCTGGAGGTTTTCAGAGTTCATATGTGAAAACGGCTTGTGTGTGTCATACGGCGGATTTGTAGGAGATGATGTCTGTTTTGAATTTTGTACATTTGAATTTACAGAGCAATTCCCAAGGATGACTACTGGATACAACTACCAATAACATTTGTTTAAAGGTAATAGTTAAACGATTTAGTAGCTTGACTACAGCACAAACGATTTAAGGGTATGCAAAAATAAATGCTAACATAAACCAGGAATTATGATATGAATCTCCTGGCTTGTTTTGTGACCTATTAGGGAGAAATACTAACTGAACGGTCTGCATTCTCTGATTGTAGGCTACTGCACTGCACTAATTTATGGCACAAGGTAAGGGTTTATACTGAGCATGCTGGAGAAGAAAAACGTTCCTTACCAAATGTTATCGTGCATATCATCCATCTCTGCTCAGACTGATCACATCCTGCTGCCTTGTTGAACTGGCTTTCATAGCTAATCGAGATGAGGTTCCTGAATCTCCACCCAAAATGCAGTCTAAAAAACTACAACGAAAATCTCCACCACAGCCTCCATCAATCTCAACCAGAAATATGACGCCACATTTCTGTCATGGGTTTTGTGCAGAAGAAGCACTGTCAGGATTTTCTTAAAGGAGAGTAGCCAGGCCACCCACCTTCAGTATTTTTCTTTGTTTAGACAGTTAGAAATCAGAGAGGGGTATAGATAAAGGGAGATCACAGTGAAGAAAGTTGGAACTGGGTTTTGAACCCTGCTCTCCCAGAGAACCAAGGTGATTGAGGTGGCTGCAGTACCAGCCAAGCTATTCAGTCTCACCACAGCGGAACTGCCAAATTACAGAAATGGCACATTCACACATAATTAGGATCATAGATGACCTCCACAATTATTACAAATCACATAAACTCCCAAAATAATACTACTCCAGTGCACATATGGCTCAAAACAAAGACAAAATTATGCATCTAAACTGAAGATGTAGCTCACAACATTAAAAAGACAAAAACTAAATAAGGCATACAGCATCAACTGGCCATTATAGTACAATATGCAACTACAAACCTGCAGGAAGGCTTGTTAAACGGTTGTAAAATCATGAACATTTTATCGTCCAGCTAGCAAGCAAGCTAACATGAGTTCATTAATGCAGATATACAACGATGAAATTCATGATATTAGGTAGCTAACCAATGAATATGAACATAATTTTTCAGTTGCTAAATGATATTTCAGTAAGGTCAGGTGAAATGTTTTAGTAATATCCACAGTTGTTCAGTTGGGAATAGGCTAGGTAATTTTACTGGTATAGTGTATGTGCTGCTAAACCTATAGTTTTTATGAAAATATGCATTTATGTCTCCTCCTCTGTTCCATATTTTTGGGATGTTTTGAATAGCAGCTTGATGTTGTGCTGTTTGGTTATTGTAAACTGAAAAAGCAGTTTCCACCAGGCCGTTTATGAGCATCACTTTTCTTTTTTTATTGGAGGTACAAGAAATGAATGTGCTTTGCAATTGCTGCAATTTATCTTTGCAAAGATAAGTGTCGACATCCCAAAATGCTCACAGTCTCAGACAAAACCATTTACTAAAACAACTCATTTGTATTTTATTCATATTTTATAATTACCGGTTTTGGACTGGCTGACTAAACAGAAAATTTCCACAAATTCTACTAATGGGGTGTTCTGCATTAAGGTGTTTGTTTAACGATGCTATGACAACACTTTCCAAGTTTTGCTGCACTTTCCTTACTGTGATGTCATACTTATTGACAGGTTTTTACATGCAGTTGTAACTCTGGGATGCACGATATGGCGAAAAATGCGATATGCCGTTAATTTATCGATTACCGCGATGGCATGCGATACAACAAACCAAAGATTCATATATTTAATCAATTTCAATCATTTTAAGTATATTTAAAATCTGAAACAATAACATTACCAATATGCTAGTCTCCTGTTCTTCCTGGGTAAAGAAAATAAAAGTAAATCACTGATGTTCTCACTGACTTATTTCGTCGACAAGCCAACTAGCACGCTAAGACATTCTTGGTTTAACACTGGATTCAATTTTCCCCGCTCGTATTGCGTCATCGGTGTAAACGCATCAGCAGCAAAGCCAATTGTGCGCTCTCGACTATTCCGTGCTCTTCACGTTTCATTAGTTGTCGGCTTTTTGAAATTAAATAATTTATCGCAACACATGGCTATATACTTAGTTGTGTGCAGAACAAAATTACATGTCAAATATTTTTTTGACAAATCCGGGGTTGTTAGAAAAAGTATGTAGTCATTTTCTATAGCATACTCAATGGGCATACTGGTTTTTGTAAATTTGTAAATTATTTGTATTTACATTACAAATGTAAATTCATTTAATAGATTTACATGTTAAATCAGTCCGCGAGTCTTGAAGTGAAACCATTTGGGTATGATTAAGCTTTTTTAGACAAATGGTAACAATTCAAATCTGCATAATATTTAAAGCACAATTTATGGAATAGGAGATTCATGTCAGATGTGAGTGTCTGAGAAGTGTTAAATCCCCGGGTCTGCCAATTTCCCTGCATTATTTGTACTTAAAACTGATATTATAAATATCGGATAATTTGGTACCACTAGAAACTTCCACCACAGTCCTCCTTCCTCCCCAAAGTCTTGTTGTAAAGTAAGGTTCAACCTCAGGATACATTTAAACAGAAGCTTTTGTTTGTGCCTTCTTAACCTAAACCCGGCAGAAATAAAATTCCAAATACAAGCAAATAAAATGTGCCTTAAGTGATTCATACGAGACAATTAATCCATACCCACAGAGAGGTTTTTGAGGTTAATTTGCAGCACGTCATTTTTGTACAAAAACCTGCCTTCGTATTAGAAAATCTATTTAAGCAAATACGCGTACAATAACGGAATATTGCTGGGTAAACGTGCCGACAGCCCATATTTGGATATTGCCCGTGTACTCCTTTCTGAAAACCCGACTGCACACAGCGTGTTGTGATGTAATGCTAACGCCAACCAGATTAAACTGGACTTGTGACTGGAGCTCAAGCCTGAACTTTACACTCTAATTGCCATCCTATTAGCATCGGCGGCAGCCAACAGGAGATTGGTGCTGCTCGATGGGTTTCGCAAAAACAACTCCAAATATGTTCAAAGGAAGACTTAACAGGGTTGTGTACTCCATAGGGCATTAGCACACCAGAAACGTGCAACCTATATTTCCACTATTTTTCTTCTTTCATTTGCTCAAAACAAAAGCGATTTTCAAAGAGAATTATTTTATTAACGTCAATTAAGTCGAATCTATGCTGGCAAAGTTATCAATACATAACACCAAATAAGCACGCTGATGCTAAGATGATAATATACATTTTAAACCATGCTTTATTAATAACGGTTTAATGTCACACAACTTCTATGCTGTGAAACGATATCAGCATGACGTGCTGTCAAAATTGATGGTTGAGACATGCAAACATTGACTTACAAACTGGGTCATCCATTTTCAAACTTCTTTGCAAACGGATTGAAGCTGGGAGTGTTTTTTCAACCATTTCGGCGACTGACTGAAAAATAAGCGAGTGTTAGCTAGGTTAGAATGAGTAGACGTATTTCACGTGTGAATATTTGCAGAATCGATTCCTTTGCGATTATAAACAGTATGGCGTTATTACAATACAAACGTATACAATTCTTTATATCTGCCAAATAATATTCAAAACTTACCTCTAGACCGAGCATATCAAGCATCTCTCTTTTCTCTTTGTCACCTGGTCCAATATGTCTCTCGGCGAAATCATCGTGTCTTGGCAGTATTCTTTCGATCTGCCTGGATGTTGGTAAAACTGTACAACACCGAAAACCACGCAAAGCCACAAAAACGTGCTCATTGTTTTTCAGAACAGTTCTGGTTGGTTGCTTCTTGAAAGTACCAATTCTATAACATAGTTTTCTACATGGTAAATAGCAGTTCGCCGACCTGGAGATAAGACCCCAGGCATTTGCACACCTTTGCATTTTATCTAAGTAAAATATAAATATTAGAGGGGGGAAATCGCGTTGCTCCTCTCTAGCTCCGGCACTTCTCAGGTGACAAGTAGAACTCCAGCTAAAAAGTCTGCCAAGTTCTTAAAAAGTGACTCGCTAAAACGCCTCCTTATTACAAAAGGAACCAGCCAATCGACAAAAGGAAGCTGACTGACGCAGTGTCAAGCCCCCGTCTCCATGTGCTTTCAACTTCCTCATGTGCTGGAGTTGGAAAGATAGTGGTCGTATGCCCTGTAGTTGAAACTCTGTAGCTTTGCAACCGGCCAACAGTCACTATGTTGGTTAATGACAAACCAACACACAGTTTTCGTATTCAGACTTTAAAGAATATTATCATATGATGAAGTGTTTTTGACTTTACATCTTATATTAATGAGCACAAATAATTTTTGTTGTTTTTAACCAGTGTTGACTCAATGTTTATTCATTTTTCGATTTGGATGTCGGAAACGCAAATTATTCATTCTTATCATAAAAACATCTTCAGTCAGATGTGTTGAGAACAACTAACAAGCTAGTTGTCTGGAACACTTTAAACGTTCTGCTTTCACCTTGCGGTCCACCAGTGACTTATAAGGCTACAGTTGATGTGATTTACACACATAACACAATTTTCTACTCTTTGTCGCCCCCAGATTGCTGCTAGAAAACATTTCTTGAGGTTGTCCTAATATTCCCTTTCGTAACCTCATGGAATCACAAGAAAAGTTTTCTACATGAAAAGCAATGAAAAATGAGAATATTACAGAAACATTTTCAATAACATTAAAAAAAAATAGAGTTCATATGTAAACCTGATTCTATGCATGGTTTTATGGTTTTACATTATTTGTACAAGCACTATTAATAAATGAATTAAATTGTCTCCTGGCTTTGTGGTGGCATTTTTGTGGCTTCAGGGTTTGGAGAAGGCCTAGTCACAAGTCCCTCCGTATTTTGCAGAGGAAGTAATGGAGAATTAAGGTATTCCAGAATTTAAACAATTTCTTTAAGAAGTCTCCTCAACCCTCATCTTGTATTTGGGTTTGAGAGACCCCAGAGCAACATCAACAGCTCAAAAAATATACTTAAAATTGTTTTATCAGCTTGATTTTCCTCATTTCATAAGAACTGCTTATGAATGTGATTTTGAGTCAATGCCACTTGCATTAAGTCTGTTTGGGGTCTCAGCTGTTAAATGTGGGAGGTGCCAGGTCTGTGCCTAGGAGTGAGTATGAGACTTGCATAACATGTGTGAAATGCTGTAAATCTCTATGTAAAGCACATGCACTAACCCTCTGCATGTCTTATACGAAGAAGGGCCTAATCTCATTGTTGCCTCCATCTCTCCAGCCTTTCAGCTTACAGGGCTATAGAATCTTTTGGCAGGGTTTGGGGGAACAGGTGTGTGCACCTGTCATAATTTTATTTTATTGTATAACAGTCTATTTTCTCTGGGGTCCTAACTAATTGACCCCTAACATAAACGTTGTTATTATCTTGGATAAAATACATATATTTTTTGTCCATTAATATTTTTGACAAACAAAAGAAATGTATATCTGTTCAGGTATAGCACATATAACATATTAAATATTAAATATTAAATATTGATGTATTTATTGTAGAAATAAAGTTTCAGGGTAATTTACACATTTCATGACTTTGTGAAATGAACAGGCACGCTTTGTGGTTAAAAGAGAAAGCTAAGACTTCAAAAATGGTCAGCCAATTTGGTTTTTACGAGGTCTGACGTAAAAAAGACCTGAGAAAAAGACAAAATTGGTTGATATGTAACTCTTAGCCATTATTTTTACATGTACAGCACTGGGGTCTGTGAGACCCCAAACAATGCAAACAGGAAGTAAAGCCAATGTCAACAGAACACAAGGGTTAAGGCTCTCTCTAGTCGCAGAAATTGTAGATAAGGACGACTGAACCTCACTCCCTGGTTCATGTTCCAGGGATCCCTGTTCATCCTGTCACTGACCACCACTCCAACTGCCCGAACAGAATTTCCACATATGGTTTCTCACACTCAAACTCAAACAATGCAACAAATTAAAATGATCGCAGCCAATCGCGTGAAAGGTAAAAAAGAAAATAAAAAAGAAACAGATGTGTGATCCCAAGCAAATAACCTATTGCATTACCCAAAGCAAACATGACCACTGGGGTATAACACATTTAGGAGGAAAAGACGTTTGGGAAAAAATGAACCCCTTGCTCAGTTCATACAGAACAGCCTCTAAAAGGTGTTACATATACTGATAACAGGAAACAACACAGACACATGTTTAGGCCTTTTGTAGCAGGACTCCCACAGAAATGTAATAGAATTACTTAGTAGAAGTTAGCACAAGAAGTAAGATGACTTTTATGCCATTGACTCTGAAACAAACTAGAAATGTCTAAAATCTTGATGCTATTATGTATATTTTATTGCCAAATACAAATGATTGTATTATTTTATATTAGAAAGCTACACTTTGGTTTAAATAATAATAATAATAAAAACTATTGCAGTGGTGGCTGCATAAGCAGGTTACATAAAGATATTCCATTTCCATCCATTTCTGACAAGGAAAGCCACCCACCTCTATGTCCAGGCACTCATCTCACATGTATGGTTTACTGTAACTCCCTCCTGGCTAGGGTAAGAGTCAGCTAACACACACCAAACAGCAGAAGCGAATGAGTGGATATGTCATCTTGCCTGGTTATACTTGAAAAGGATTCATTTAATGTTGTCTTAGTTTTATTTGATTATCTGACTGTGTGTAGCAGTTGCAATCAAAACAATGCCAGGAAAAATGAATCAATTTTATCAACAGTTTGATAATGGTAATATGCAGTTGCACAGAATATGGGTGAGGTAGCACGGCTAATACATAAATGTAAAGCATTAGGTTTCCATTTTCCCCTCTATATACCAAAGAAAAGAGCAAAGAAAAACTCCAAACCATCAAAGAAGGCCCAATCACAACAAAACAGGAATAATGACAATAACCCATTTGTATAATTCTCTATAAGTATACCATACCATCTTAACCATTTGTAGAATGGCTGGCTGCTGACTCGTAGGTAATTTCCATTACTAGCTGATAACTTTTGAAACGCAGAATCCCCCCAAACACACAAAAAACTGTAAGCGCCTGAGTGGCGAAGGTAGACGTGTTGTTGTCTTACCTGATGCTACCAGATCAGGACAAACGTAATGTTACCTTAATTACTCAATTATCTGACTCCAAATACCATTTATAAATTTCCTCTTTGTCCCCATAGAAAGAAGCGCGAATGAGGGACTATTGCCTCAACATGCAAGAAGTGTGGCTCCATACGGATGACAAACTATCTTTGTAGATGGGTAGTTACCTATGGCTTGTACACCCTGCAAATGATATGGCGTGAATCTTGCAATGGCACTTACACGCTGTATAGGCCAGTGACTACTGGATACAGTTACGCTAAGTTCTCTGCATGTGGCCGTCTATTCAAAGAATTTAACGATCAACATAAATATTAAGTTGTTGAAGTTTTTATGTGTTATTATAGCATACTATATTTTAAAAAATACTCACCTTGAATAGTAACTTTAAAAATAAACAACAGTAAAGACTTCCTTTCTCATCGACACACTGTGGACCGATTTCGGCATCCGCCACAAGAGGGCGCCCTCCAACAACTATCCTCTCCTCTCCCAAACACACACTCCTGATACTCATTTCATTATCTGCCAATTTATACCTGTGCGTACCTGGCTTCAATGCTCAGTCATGCTTAGCCTTGTCTTGAAGTAGCCGCTTGTGGTCCTTGTGCCTGCTTTGCTAGTGAGCTTGCTCTGGAAGTTTCATAGTTATTGGCCTGTCTTTTTTTTCCTTTTTGTACCTTTTTGCAGTGGACTTTTTTTTCCTTTTGGAGTTTACCCTGCCTGCCTTGATTGCAGGTTCTCTTACCTGGGACTTGTTAATGAACTTTTTGTGTTTGAATTTTATCTCTGCATCTGTGCTCATTACTCAGCCTGACACTCATACCTACTCTGTAATTCAATTTTTTTTTTCAATTCAGGTAGCATTTCAAGAAGCCACAATTATAAACAAAGACACTGCAAGGAGTTAACCCCCACCTTAGTTAACCAGGAGTACTATTACTCGTGCCTAGGATACTGTAGCTGAGTTGGGCAACGCACGCACAAAAAAATCTCCAAAACCAGTATGTCCCTGAGCACACGGTTTGTTTGTCTTTTCCATTTCGTTTGGGGCTTTCAGCTGTTAAAAGCTTAAATCATTCGGTATAGAAGGTGTACCATGTATGTATTGGCTTAAATTATGTTTCTGTGCGAGAGTAACCAATGAGGACTGATTTTACAGTCTGTAACAAAAATATACTGTTGTAATGCAGGCAAAAGAACCCCTTATTTTGATGTTGGTTTCCCTGATGGATAAATTTGAAAAATTTGATGGTAGTGGGCAAGATTTTTTCCAAAGGGGATGGCATCCTTCCTCAACTCGAGCCCTGGCTGTATCATTAATAAACATTTTATAGTCCATAGCTTCATTTCTGGTTTCATAAGAAATTGTAAGATAAGTCGTTGCTTAATTTATTAATAGAACGCTATCTAAAATGTACCAAAGTCACATCATATGTAATGTTAAATTATCTTATTAACGCTTAACAATTAATCTCGTTTGCTTGCTCAATCACTTGCCTGCGCTGCTGACGTATGTATGTTCAATCGCAGCTGTTTGATTGGCTTTTCAGTGAGCCTATTGGCCTTCACACATACTAGCTTGGTGTGTGGTTATTCAGAGGGGGAGGTCCCAGGAATGAAGACAACGAGCATCAGCCCTCTGTCCTTTTTGTTTTGGTTACATTTTTTATTTTGGGACGCAGAGGAGACTTGGTATTGTGGCGCAGGCCAACCTGCGTCCTCCCTTTATTATTATTTGTGTTTGCATGTGTGTTGGGGCCTACCCCCCCTCCCCAGTGTGGCGTATTCCCCTCAGGTGGCCGAGAGGGGTCTAGCCTGTGCCATGAGGGTAGGCACAGGAGAGAGCCTGGGTGTGGACACAGTGTGTATGATGTGTACATGGGGGTTCCTTTTTGTTGGTTTAGTGTGGTGTGGTCTCTCTCTCCTGGTGTTGTGCTCTCACAGCACAGGGTGGATGGGAGAATGGCTGCCACACAGGGGATGTAGAAGGAGGGAGGGTGGACATCAGTGGAGCTGAAGCCATCCTTCCATGAACTGTTTGGTTATTTTAATGTAATAATGTTCTGATAACCATGACCCTGTCTCCGGGTTGTCTGTGGTGGGTTGATCCTCACACCTGTGTTGTGAGGTAGCAGTGTTTGTGTCTCCTGACAATTCCACACGGAGGATGGCTTCCACAAAAGCGTCTGCTTTTAGGTGCTCGTTAAGCAGATGCTCTTCCACCTGTTTTTTCTGTGTTTGGGGATTATGCACCGCCATGCGCCATTATTAGGTAATTAAGTAAGTAATGTGGAGCCAAATAATGCAGAGCTTTAGAGGTCAATAATAATAACACTTGAGCACATCAGCGATGCATGAACATCAAAAGAGAAAACACGTGTTGAAGCATGATAAGTTCAAAGCTAAGTTAAGCTGGCTACACTAAGACAAATAAGCCACCACAACGCAGGCTAAAGCGGGTGTGGCATACCTGTTAACCCACCTGTTTTTCCCACGATTCTCCCGTATTTGACCCTTCTCAAAAAAAAAAAAAAAAAAAAAAAAGGTTGATGGTAACGTTGACGGTAGGCATGACTGCCAGGCCTATTTGATGGGTTTGCCACATTCCCCTCCGGTAAAGCAGGTGGAGACATGTAGAACATTAGCTGTTGTTCTCATCTGGTGATGAGATACCATTCAATCAACCCAGGTAGATTTGCTTTTGTATTTGGATCCACCCTCTTCTCCTGGATTTGATTAAATGGGTTGGCACTTTTTGTGGGTACTCTATTAGTTGGAGCAAAGGGTGCCCAACGTCAAATAATTTTGACCCACAATTTCTTACAACCCTAAAAATATTCATGATCATTGTACCTACCTTGGCTTGTTTATTCCCTGAAAATCTAAAGATATATTCAATCTTTATTTTGCCAATTTGATAAACTAGCTAAAAATTATATTTAGAGTTGGAGGAGTTTACTATTTTCCCTTATAGAGCATGTCAATCTGTTTTTCAGAATCTTGCCATCTTTATATCAGAATCATTTTTTAAAACAAATTTCTAGAGTACCTGACTGCAAAGTTTAAACTGAAGGACTTTTCAACGAAATGGCAGGAAGCTGAACACGTCCTTTGCAAAGTTTGTAGGGACTGGTTTATAAGAAGGTTTTTAAGTATTTTTTGTGTGTAAAAATGGCAGAACATTGGGCCTCATTCACCAACCCACTTATGCAGTTTTCACAAAGATTCAGACATTTATGAATGTTTTCTTATTTGGGATTTGTTCTTAGGTAAGAACAGAATCTACGCACACTCAAGAGTACTCTTATGCACATTTGAGTGCTGACATGTTTGTTCAGAATAATTGGTTATTGTGTTTTCCTCAGTTCTACAGTTGTATAATATTGTAGTATGGAAATTGCAATAATATTTTTATAATTTATAATATTTTTAAATAATTATTTTCATTATTTTACAAAGCATTATGGTCTTTTAAATTAAATAAACACTACACTAACACTTCAATTCACATCAAGTATTTTAATTTATCTGTGCTCTTACGCGAGTCGTGGATAGAATAAATCAACTAGACACACAAGAGTGATTTGGTGTCCAAGTTCGACAGCAATTAATCGCTCGTTTGTAAATAAAGGCTTTAACATTAATTTGACTTTTACAGAGTGATTATTTATATCTTACAATTAATCTCAAGACAGAAAGGCATCGCTTAAAAAATCAACCAGGTTTCAATGCATATCTTTAGTTTTTAAATTTTTTATTGGTTTATTTTAAGTATCTCAGAGATTGTGGCCAGTGTTGAGGCTATCTGTGTAAGCATTCTTGATTTCTCAATTTCTATGGGTTAGTGTAGTTATTTAGCAAACACTTTTACCCAAAGTGACATAGAGTTGATTAGGCTAACTTACGAATAGTAAGGCTAACAATGAATGAAACAACTACAACCCAGTGCTACAACCCTACACCAGGCCGATGTCGTGTGAATAACTGTTTGAATCAAGGCTTGACAGTTGAGCCAGTCGATTTTAAAATGGTGATACAATGAAAAAACTACTGTGTAGAACTAAACCTTCACCCATGTTCACCTCTCTGCCACCCAGCAAGCCCTTGTGATGTCTGACCACCAGAAAGACCAGGGTGGCCATCACCCCCCTGATCCTGATGGCAGACAGAATGGCAGTGCAAACGGTTTTGACGAGTGGCAAAGTATTTTTGATGATAAATATTAAAATTACAAAGAGATACAGCCAGCAGCCACTACAGTGACCACTACTCCCAGGCAAGGGAGTTCAGGGTTCCCCTTAACCATATATGGACCTCATTTCCTTGGGTTACCATCATGTACAAATGTATCTCTTATAGGTCTGCATAAATGTGAATCACACATTGTACTAGAATATTTTGCACAATAGGCTACATGTGTTCATTCACCCAGCTGTGCAATTAAACGTACCTGTCTTTTACTATGGACATTGGGTCCATCTGTGTGTCAGCATCAAGGTTATTTTTTACTTATTTTTGGTATTTGATAATTTACCAACATGTTCATTTTTCGGCCCAGTACAAATATAAGGCACTGTGGTGCCGGGAAAGGTGGAGGGAGGAGCAAGCTCCTCGGCTCCTCCCACTGTACTGCTGTCAGTCTCCTGGTTCCCTCCCTCAGCCTGGAGAAGTAACCAGAGCTGCAACAGCAGAGGCCTCACTAACAGGCAGGCTCACCTGAGAGTGATTTCTAATCAGCTCAGGTGTGAGCACTTGCCCTCAATTAGGCCATTTAATTAAGCACAGATTGAGAGGATGAAAGGGTTTTTTTGTGGGGGGTTTTGCACTTTTTGTATTATGAACGGCTGTGCTGTTTTTCAGCTTTGATTTTGTTTTGTTTTGCATCCTTTGTTTTGTGGTTTTGTCCCCCAAAAGGGGTTAATAAACGGCCTTTGGCCCTTTTTGTCGAACGTTTGGTTGTGTTGTCTCTTCCGCTCACCACCCAGCCCAGTGGCCAACCCTGCCACTGTGTCGCAGCACAAATATTTTATCTGCTTATCAACATTTCTGTCCAACTGAATAAAAATGTGCAATGCGTTAAATATGGACTGTCTGTATTTAAACGGGAGAGAAAAGAATGTCTAAAATGTGTAAACAATCAAATCGGTTATAGATAGGAAAGTGTACTTTATGCATGGCTGACTGTTTAATTTCAGATAAAATATCTCTGTAACGTTAGGTCGTTTTCAGGGAGGACAGTATTTACTCTGCACCACACAAAAACCTTCACCAAAAGATAGCAGCAATTAATCTGCACGGATTTCATTTAGTCTCTTTCAAAGAGCTGAATACCATCTTATGGAGTCGGTCGTCTTACAGGACGTTCTTCAGTGAATTAGATTTTCAATACTCAGATCAATACTCAATGGGTTTGAGATCATTGATTTTTGAACAACACTCACAACTGATTTATCAACTTTCGTCAGTTCCTTTTGCCTTATTGTTCTACGGGCTAGCCAGAAAAGGATATCTCAACTTAATTACCAGGTTAGTGTTGTCAGTACTTAAACTATATCTGTATGCGTTGTGGATTCAAATTCATTGAGTGAATGCTATTATGTTGTTGCTTTTGTCCTCATATTCAATATATTCTGTAATCTCTGCTCAACATTCTTTTAATACATCTGCGTATGTTTATTGCCAGGTATATCTACCTCACATTAGGTGGATGTATTCTGGCTGTGGTCACTATGGGACCGTACTGCTGGCTAGTATTTGTCCCTAGTATCATATCTGTGCTTCTGGTTCACTGGCACCCCTTACACATTCATCCTTGGATGCTTGGAGCCCAGATGTGCTGGCAAACCTTCTGGCATTTTCTCATTCAGTGCAGTGAGTACTGGTATCAGGAACCCACAGACCACAGGTATGTCTCCTTGTATTATGAACAACATACTGTACTAGCATAAAGTAAAGTAAGTAATATCAAACTCTGACAGGTTTCTTGTAGTAACCATACATACATTAATTATGTATTGTTTTACACAAAGAACTGTCAACACTTGGAACTGGTTCCCTTTCCAAGATGCAGCACTGGATACTATAGGGAACAAGCAAGCATGGTTGGGTTGAATGGCCTGTTCAAGTCATCACTTTTTCTGACGTTCTTGTGTTTTCTTGTGTTCCAATCATTATTTTTATTTGGGTTTTGTTAGAACAAAAAATCATGGAATGCAGTAATGTGTTGGTACATAAATAAAACAATCAAATCAGAATTAACGACTTCTGTTGTCCAGGAGAAGTCTGGTACATGAAGCTGAACGTCAATCCTAAATATCGAAGTGTACTGTGAGTGGTTTCAAAAGAGTGAGGTGTTTGAGGTCTCCGAAATATTAATGATTTTTTTTTCCCCTTCGCAGACTCCTGCTTGCAGTGTCATCGTTGATGTTGCTAACACAGAGAGTGACATCAGTGTCAATGGATATCCAAGACAATAAACTGACACCCTCACTTTCTGGTTCATGGGTTCACGGCAGTGCCGCATCAATGCTACCTTTTCTTAGCTACAACCTTTACTTTCCAGCACTTCTTGGTGGGCCTCTCTGTTCCTTTCCTCAGTTCGTTTCCTTCGTAGAGAAGAGTACGCTAACCCCTCCTCCGCAACCTCTACCCGCTGTTTGCTATAAGGCTTGTTTGGCTTTGGCGTTAGTGTGCGGACAGCATCAACTTTCAGGCTTAATCGGACAAAATTTTACACGTCTGAGCCGTCTCGGTGGACCACAGCAAATCCTTTGGGTGTGTGGCTTTCGCTGGTGTTCAGATTGAGGTATTACTCCCACTGGACTCTGAGTCAGTGCCTAAACAATGCGGCTGGGCTGGGTTTCACGGGTTACAGTAGTCAAGGCAACCCTCTATGGGACGGCTTGTCTGATGGCCACCCCTGGAGCCAGGAGACATCCAGCCGGATGTCCGTGTTCACCCGGCGGTGGAACAGGACGACGGCTGCTTGGCTGCGTAGGTTGGTTTATCAGAGGTGCAGAACCACCCCACTGGCGCTGACTTTTGCATTCTCTGCCTGGTGGCATGGGCTACACCCAGGTCAGGTTCTGGGATTTCTCATATGGGGCACCTCCGTTCGGGCCGACCACTATATACACCAGCACCTACACCCTCTTTTGGTCACTCCAGGGAGGCAGTGGGTGTACAGATGTCTAGGCTGGGCATACACTCAGGTGGTAATTGCATGTGTTGTAGTTGCTGTGGAGCTCAGGAGTGCTTCTGCATTATGGCTCTTCTGTAGGAGTTAAAGGTATGTTTTCCCTATTCTGTGTATTATAGAGCAGTTTTTTCTTTAGCGACTGACTTTTTGACCAAAGGAATGAGTAGCAGCATATTTTCAACTGAGTATATTGCATGCATTTGAAAATTTGAAAAGCTTTCACATGTTAAATAAATTCAATACATTTATTTTTATTGTTTGTTGAAATTATTGTTTGATTTCTTGCTCGTAAGGCGCTAAGTAAATAAAATAGGATGATTGGAGAGTTTGATAACATTAATAGGCAGGAGAAATAATAAGCAGAAGAAGCAAAGGATTAGCTGATATTTGGGGCTTAATTACATAGCTGTATGTTCTTTTGGTGCTGCTTTGTTCTGTTTTCTTTTGCAGTCACAATTTAGAATGTTGACTGTTGCTAAGTGACAACATCAACAACAGAAGATATGGAACTTGGATGTAAGGAAAACAACTTAAGGTTCAACATTGCCAGGGATCCAGACTAGAAGATGCAGCATCGACGACTTTGTTGGACCGTTGCTGAAGAGCTCAACTTTAAGGATGCTGGCCTATGAAGTGGATTGCCTTC
The DNA here is from genome assembly GCA_022829145.1 of Albula goreensis. Lineage (NCBI taxonomy): Eukaryota > Metazoa > Chordata > Actinopteri > Albuliformes > Albulidae > Albula > Albula goreensis. The sequence continues at coordinate 237,999 of CM040744.1, forward strand.
TTTAAAACATTGGACTTTCTCTTGAAAATTCTGAAGAGAGGGGAATTTCATATAGACTTTTTTTGCTAATTTAATTTTAGCAGTTAGCTCCTATTATTCTAGTTTGTTAAATTTGTTAGTAATTTCATTTTTGGTGTTAATTATTGTAATTAAGCAGCAGTTAATTGTCATGTTATTACCGATAAATTCGTTTTATGGAAAGATCTCCATTTTCATGCATTCATCACCTTTCTGACTGTTGAAGGATGATGGCAAATGTTCTTGTATCTGTTATTCCATGTCCTATATGTTATTGTGATTTTAATGTGAAATTGGTGTTTTATGTAGAATATCTGGTTTAAAATATATTGTCTGTTTTGTTGGAATTTGTTTTGCTGGGTGTGTTTGTTTCTGATTGTATGATAGTGGGGGCTTAGTGTTATTGCTTAGTGTTATTGCCAAATTCTTCCTCTCTGTTATTGATATTAAGGACATTCAGTCGGTAACAGTAATCTGAAGGACCCAGAGTCTATTTCAGGGTTTTCCATCTTTTGAAAACCAAGTGACAAATATGGGGTATGATCTGCCAAACCGAATATGACTTATGTACAAATATGGGATAATGAGATAATTTTTTTGCATAACATGCTGCAAGTGATCCATTGCGACAATCTTCACAGCCTGTGAAGCTAACCATTTTAGCTATCATGCGATGAGATTTCTGCATGCGCAACTGAAGTAGGAGAGCTGAGCAACAACTTATTTTTTGAAGATACCTGACACATTACTAGTTATGTATTTTGTATAGTGCCGCCTCATTATGGTCTTATCAGTCATTAATGTCATTTCAGCATACATAGTACAACACATCCAAAGTGAGCATAACCCTTTCATAACAAAGCGGCTGTGTGCTGGATCTGGGTCTAAATCATACTCCTGACCTGGCTGACTACTCCAGGGTATTGGACAGGGGTTAACCATTTAAACTCGCGACTAAAATACAAAACTACAGAGGGTCTCACAGGTGGAATTCGGGCAATGAAGTGGCCACGGTCCTGTTGCAGGTTCAAGTGTAGAGTGACGAGATCTTCTTTACTAACATGCCATGCAGTTGGTCCTATTCAATATCTTGCATCAGGCTCTCACAGAGCTAAAACAGTCCCACTGAGTAAACCTTTCAACCGCTTGATGAAAACTACACTTGAATCACAAACGCTCGAATTAAATGAATTAACGGAATCTGCGTCTCCCCCCACAATTCGTGCGGTGGGGCGGATTTTAGGAGCCACGTGTGACCGGCCCATAACTCAGAGCTACACTGTTGAAGAAGTGGGGAGGGAGTTCAAATCCCTAGTCCAAAGTAAGACTAAGGTGAGGATGAAGTGATCTGATGTCATTTATCATTATTGTTCCTTGATATCCCTGCAAATTTTTTCTTCTTGACTTCGGTTGACAGAAAATCCAGGGTACCAGACAATGACGCGCCAATAATTCCATTTTGTGGCTGCACATATTAGTGTTAGGTATCTCTCATCTACCTCTCAATAATCATGAATTTTAGTGCAGTGGTGGTGTTTATCTGAGCAATGATTCTGGGATGCTGTGACTTGTGGATGTCCTGTGTTACCATACCAACAGTTGCATCCTCCAACGCCACTTCGGCTAGCTACATTTAGGCTAACGTACACAGAGCGTGTGACCTCCCAGATTGTTGTGAGAGGGTCATCTACTACTACAGCCAGACTCACAAACAAGTTTCATTCATCAGCTTCATAAAACTGTGCAAAATGTATATGTGTAAATTTACATTCCATATACTGTTAATGCATGTTTTGCTTTTTCCCAATTGTAAGTCAAAAAGCAAAAGGCACCGACACTCCTGGTCAACCAGCATGTGGTTCAACTCCCTGCAGTGTCTTTGTTAATAATGTTCAGTTTTCTGATTTACAAATCAAATGAATTCTCATATTTTTTTTCAAACAGATTCAAGACAGATTTAAATCCAAATGCAGCAGATACACTATTGCAGGCTATTTCCACAAACACTGTTTTACAAAAATGTAAAGATACTTCCTGTTTAACATATTTATTAGATCAGTGATTCCCAACGATGGTCCTTGGGGCACACTGTGTATGCTGGTTTTTATTCCAACCACAACTGCAATCCCAAAATCTTAACAAGCTGTTAATTGTTCATAATTGTTCACACTTTTTCATGACTAGAGAGATAATTGGCCATTAAAGCTATGCATTTCATGAAGAAAAAGCTCCTATATTCACATTGTGCCATATTGCAGGCAATTGCATAAAGACAAGTAAAATGTTTGAACTCATATTAAAGACCATGGTGATTCTGGACACACAACCACTAAAACTATCCAATTGGTAGATAATGAAAAAATCAAAGACAAAGCTAATTATAATGAGCCAAACCAAATCTGGAGCTTAATCATATGTTCAATGATTTAAGGAGTGTACTGATTCGCCCCAGTCTTTAATTTGATCAGGTATAAAAATGTACTTTTTGTGTATTTGTTTGCAAAATCACATAAACACAATGTGAACATAGGAGCTTTTTCTTCATGAAATGCATGGCTATAATGGCCAATTATCTCTCACTGTATTAGATGGTCTTATACCTCCATTTTCTGATGGATGTCTAGGGTGGTCAGACGCGTAAAGTTTTTTTTTTTGAATGTGCTACAATGTTTCACAAAGGGTCATGACCCCAACATCATACAGTGACCCATCAGCCCAGTACACATTGATTTTATTTTTATGTATTTTATAGAGAGCAACAAATTACACAAAAATGATTGTGTTTGTGAACTACATTCTTGATCACTGACTGTGCCCACAACCTCTGAAGACAGTCATACAGTTCTGTTTATGCCTTGTGTTCAGCCTGCAACATTACAAGAAAAATATCAAAAGTGCTATTCATAGATTCATAAAACAAAGTTTAAAATGATGTCCACAATTCGTTGAACAATCAAAGGCATGTTCTCACATCATTCTCCTCATTTTCCAATACATCTTTTCCTGTTTTCCACAAATTTCCAATCACTATTCCAAGAAAAAGGAGAAGTCCAAGATTGCGGTTGGAGACAAATTTCTTCCAACAGTCCTCTGGGGAGTTTATGTCCAAAGTGTAAATCTGTGGGGAAAATGTGGATGTTACTTCATGATCCTGGAACAATTACATTAAAATCATCAGAAATATAGTACAAAATTGAATTACAATGTTCACATGAGCCATTTCATGCATAACAGAAACATTTCTGATGACTAGAATTCTTAGAAACTTGTTAATAAAGACCCAAATACAACAAAATCTGATTTCAGATGAAAATTATGGAAGAATAAAACTGTATAAAGGTGTTTCTAGTATATATGTAAGTAAATTTAGGTTATGTAGATTTGTATCTCAACTCGATGACATATCCAAAGTTGAGGATGGTGGCACACTTGGACAGCCCTTTTTGGAGGCATTAAAATACTTGAAAATTAACATATTTTTTCACAAGGAAATTATCTATGGTGTCAATCACCTGATGTATTTGAATTTTTATAGAAGGACCTTTCAAGACTTCCATAGCCAAAAGGAGAACAGTAAAAATGTGTGGAATGACATTCAAAAATGAAGCCTTATGAACGAAATCCTTTCAAGACACAGTATCGTCAAAATTAAAAAGATATGTGATTTTTACACCAGACTGCAATTGTACAAAATACACACAATTTACCAAATATCAAATCCTCTGGTTGTTTGCGTGTAAAACATTATGGCCATTTAAAAACGGGAAATGGAAAACGTTTAATAAAGGCTGTGATTCCCACCTGATTTGCGAGGTGAACGGCCAACAACGACACCACTCCGTAGTACGGCAGGGTCTGCTGGGCATTCACCCCGGTCCACACTAATCCGCCGAGCATGGCCACTGAGAATCCGCTGAGCCACAGCTTGGTCTGCTCCTGGAACCTCAACGCTGTCGATTTCACCCCCACGATGACATCGTCAGCTTTGTCCTGGGGAACGCAAAAACACGTACACCATGAGTACGTAAAACACGTGGACCGTTCATTCTGAGCGAATCAATCTGAGCCACTGATTGAGCTGAGGACATACAGGCTCCTGGACACATAAAACATGTTTTTTCCCGTTTGTGTGTTTCTGCCCTCCTCTTTTTAAGGCTACGGACAAGACCAGGAATTTGCCCTCATTATAAACCTTTCCTCGCAAGTAACAGTCTATTAGGATGGGACTCTTCTTTGAAGAAAGACAAAACTCAGTAGGTCTTTGCAGGAGAGAAAACAAGGGGAAGAAAAATCTAAGTTACCTCAACATAAAGGCCACTGCATGCTTGAAACAGACTTGCTCATTGTTCAAACTATGTTGACCGTATTAAACATAACCATTGACCCAAGCCTTCTAACTGCTGGTTTTAATAATTGGCCCATTCAAATCTTGTGAAGGGCATCTATACTCTTCTATAGTGAGGGTATGTGTGTGTGTTTGTTTGTAAAAGAAAAGTAAAGACAAAGGGCTGTTTTGGGGCTATTGTACATGTCTATAAATTAGGGGATCCTACTATGATACTGGAACTATATTATGCAAGATGGCGGCACACACAGTTGCAGCTGCCTCTCTGAGTCCCGAGACATCAGTGTTTTTTGCGTGCTCTGCATGTTCATCGGCGTCTTCGTCTGTAATCGCATCACTAGAAGACGTGCGAACATTTTCCACACATCGGTAATGAACACATACAAGACTACGGAAGCGTCCCAATAGCATGCCTGGGCTTACTGCGCAGGGAACTAACACGCCTGGGCATGTGTTCACTCACCTTACTGACACCTAAAAATTGTATGTATTCACTTGTACCAGGGTTTAAAGAACTAACAGAAATTATACACACTGATGCATTTCCTTAATCCTATTATATAAATACAAACAAGATACTTTTACTTTTGTTGTCTATCTATATTTTTCTTTTTTATTTTTCCTGGCTTTTCCCTGACCGAAAGCTACCAAACTGTTTTAGCCTCATGCACCAACCTGATCATGCCAACTTAGGAGGAGCCCACAATGACACATTATTCCACTGATTCAAGTGAAGATGAGAGCTTGCTTTTTGCTGCCAACACACCACCAATCAATTTCCTGTGTCACTGAAGGATGACTAAGTAAACATATGCTCAGTTTGTGCATCTGCTGGTCTCTCGCCAATGGATAGTAGTAACTAGAGAGCAACAAGACAAACAAACTTAACCAGCTTAGCACATATCTTCCTCCGGCGAAGATCACCTCCCCAGCATCCTCCAGCCATAGCCATTAATGGCGCAGCTGGGACCCAATTGCAGGACTCACATCTTATTTTAAGACTGAATATCATTTTGATGATTCAAACTTAACAAGCTTGCTTAAACCTTGTTGATGTTTGCTGTGTTATTGCAGATTTGAATTTCATAGCAGAATTGAAGTTGCAGAATTGAAAAGAAATCATTACTTGGTTTCTAATTTACTCTAGTTTCATGGTCATGAGAAAAAGTTTACCACCAGGTATATTTGAGTATTGAGCAGTCTCATGAAAGCAGTAATAATCACCAAAGCTCGTTTTAGGTACCCTCTTAGATCGGACACATTCAAGTTTACATTTAGAGCGCATGTTTCCGTCTGACCTGATGGGCGTAGATGGTGTCATATATCAACGTCCACATTACGCCTGAGAAGTAGAGAGGCAGGCAAACAGACCAATCGCAGGACCCCATCACAGCCGACCAGCCAAGCAGTGCTCCCCAGTTGAATGTAAGACCTGAAGGCCAAGCATAACTGTTACTTGCATAGATAAAAATGAGCATATTTGGAGATGATAGTAAAACTTGCATTTACAGACACTGCATGTCAAACATAATATCATGAAGGATACCAAGGGCTCCCTAAAACTTTGACTTTTAACATTTTAGAATTATTCTTAAGTTTATTTTAAGCTTCCCGGGGAAAAGAAGGAAGAGCAAAATGGACAGATGCATAACACTTGCCACCACTGGCTGAATAACGGCCCTAACATGGTTCATTAATAAACTCCAGATTTATTTAGCGTTGTCTGACAGAATCATGGTACAGATGACCAAAACAGTAGTCCTTGTAGTGGTCCTTTGTGGAAATCAAAGTAGAACATCTGGTTTCCAGATTAGTTGAACCCTTTTCCATTTAAGGACTCAGATTTTGATCGTGTGCGAATTAGACACAGACTGAGATTCGATCAACATTTATCCTTAAATTTAGCTGAAAGTTAAACTGCAAGTGTGCATTTGCAACTGAACTGACAGGATTTGGCAAGATCAGCAATCAAGAAAATCAACTCACAACGCTGTGCATGTAGAAAAAAGCATACCACTTTTATTCAGTTTTAAGTTAATGCACAAGTGTTGTTTGCAGTCATAATTATCGGACCATGATTCTTCACAATGAACTACAGGGGGTCCTTGACTTACGAACGAGTTCCGTTCCTACGACTTGTCGTAAGCCGATTTTCGACGTAAGTCGGAATTTATACCTAAATTATCCCTAAATTAACACCTGAAGTCACTCACACTGTACACACAACGCATGAAGGACATATAAAATACAGTAATTAAATGAAACAATAATAAAAAAAAAAGAGAGAACAATTTCTTGTCTTTATTTCTGTGGTTGTATTTACGAACCAAACTGCTTAGGTCGAAACTAGGATTTTTAATTTATGGGAGTGCATCGTAACCATGAAACGATGTAACTCGAGACCGTCGTAACCCGAGGACCTCCTGTATTCCATTAAAAAAATTCTGTGATGGACATACCCAACACAAGCTGTGGCCAATATGTAATCCTCTTCATCAAAGGGTAACTCACCACCAAGGACAATGAAGCAGCACCCAGGGCTATGCTGCAAGGAAACAATTTGCAAACACAAATAAACACCTTTGTAAAACTATACAAAAATGAAATATAATTTGGAATCAACCTGCAGGTCACCATTTGCAGACATGACAGACAACATTTGCATGACACCGACCTGTAATAATTGAGACAAAGAAGAACTCCCAGGGCCGAAGTGAGCTGGACTCCCAAGAAGGTGAGAGCCTGCAGTTGAGAGATCTCCCCTGAGGCGATTGGCCGACTAGCTGTCCTGGATACCTGCCAAAAAAAAAAAAAAAAAAAGCAGTTTACCACTTCTGATTCCCTGCTGGGTGGACAAGGGAAGGAACTGTAGAAAAAACAAAAATAAAACCTATGTACCTGCAGCATTTATCCTCTAATCAAGCCACAAATTCTGCTTTGCATCTACCCAAAAGTTAAAAGACAAAAATGACCTAAAATGTGTTGTTACCCTCTGAAGATAATATAAACACCCAGAGCATGATACAATTTCAGGCTAATTAAACTGGACCCACTCACCTGTCCTATTTTAGCTATCATCAAGTTCAAGTACAAGTAGACTTTACTTTTCTATGTGACACATTTCTGTTAGTGAAGTTGAACGAAATTGTTTCCCAGTTTGCAATGGTTTTGCCTTGCAGTGATGATGACAACAGGAAACCGATTTTGGTGGCGCAAAAAAGATGGGCGAGCAGGTGCCTATAGGGCTCCATTATTAGGAAACCCCTCCCCCAAAAAAAAAAAAAAAAAAAAAAAAAACCAAAAGGGAAAACGTCTCTACCAAAATGTTCAAAATAGATCAATTACTAAACTCAATGAAAGAAAAACAGGAAAAGCTCTGAATAATCACAGCTAAACAAATCAACAATAACAACTGCCCAATAGTGGCATTCCCAAAGCAATTCAACCAGTTTTATTCCCTCGCTCACCTGTACACTGACTGCCATGCTGCTAGCTTTCAGGATCCCTTATCCCCTCAGGAGCGCACCACGAATTTAATTCAACCCACTTTCACCAAAAATGAAATAGTTCTGCTCATATTCATTTTACAAATATGGCTGTTACAGGTACATGTGGCTGTTACAGGTACATGGACAAAATTCATTCAATTGTATGTTTTCTCTAAAAGTCCACATTTAACAGTTGTCACCCAACTATGATTTTTAATGTACACTATGTTTTTAATTAAATAACCTGTGGTGATGCACATGCATTACAATTTTCTCATGCGCTATCATGTCAAAATCATCTATACATGTGAGAGTATCAAGTCAATGTGATGTTGGTAAAATGTTTAATATGAACTGTTAAACAATGCAAAAGTCAAACGAACATATCAAAGGTTTCGTTTTAACAAATAAAACAAACCAAGCTACAGTTGGCTATATTGCTATCACAATGAAAATAGGTAACAACATTAATTGAACTAAGAGTGGAGAGGTTCTCATTTAAATATACGATCAGTCAGATCTATGGTTTTGCCACATGGGGTGGAGGACACAAGGTAGAACAAAAACAGATAAAAAAAAGTTGTACCTTCTTGTCAAAGTCCTTGTCCCACATATCATTGATTGTGCAGCCAGCGCCCCTCATCAAAAGGGCCCCGATACCAAAAAGCGTCAGCATGGACACGTCAGGCAGGCAGCCAGGGTCAGCTGCAAGCCCAATACTCCAAGTGCAGGGCAGATACAGCAGCCAGGAACCTGTATGACAGACTCCACCAGTCAATAAACAAATAAGATGCGCTGTGCTAAAGGAGAAATACGAACATCTAGGAATAAAGTTTTTTATTTAAGAGAGTAGGCGGATGGTTCTTTAGATAAAAAGGTAATCTGTGCAGTTTGCAAAGCCACTGAAACATCATTGGACTTTCTGCAGTTCATAGCGATGTTTCATTTGTTTAAACCGATGTACTTCGAGTTTATTGAGCATTAAGTTGATGATTGATTAGCTTCCAAATTTAAATGTCCTTGCTTTTTAAGAAATAATATTTCAAGTGAGGATTAAATACAGCATGATTATGCAATTTAAATGATTTACAGTCCATATATATATATATGTATATATATATATGTACAGGGGGTCCTCGGGTTACGACGGTCTCGAGATACGACGTTTTTGTGGGGCACTCCCATAAATTACTTAAAAACCTAGGACAATAAAACTACCACAGAAATAAAGATAAGAAATTGTTCTCTCTTTTTTATTACTGTTTCATTTAATTATATTTTATATGTCCTTCATGTGTTGTGTGGACAGTGTGAGTGACTTAAGGTATAATTTAGGTATAAATTAAGAAAATCGACAGAAAATACGAACAGAATATCGAGGACCCCTGTATATATATATATATATTGGGGATGGGACAATAAATCAAAATTTGGTATATCGATAAATGGTAAGCCAGAAAATGATATCACAATATTTGCTACTTTGTATTGTACCCTGGTATTTAATCAAAAACAAGATGATCTGGGATGATCTTACAACCACCAAAATATGTCACTCCGTCTCTCCTAACCAAAGGGTACATCGGTGTATCCTACCACGGAAGTCTTTTCTAGGAATGGGAAGTGGAAAGATTTTTTTGATACCAATCCCATTATCAATAGAAAGCTTATCAGTCCAATTCTTTATCACTTCCCTCACTCATTTCCCTTCTCTTTATCGCTGATCAATTTCTGTGTGGGGAAAAAAGTAGGCCTACACAGGTTTTCAGTGCCAATACAGCTGTTTTATTAAGAGTCTAAACACACTAGAATGTCTACTTAATAACATTTGAAAATGTTAAAAGAAATAGCAATGCTCCTTTTCTTAAAGGGATATAACTCGTAAAACAAATATAAAATTGACTGATAAAATAAAAAAATTCCTCTTTAGAAAAATAAGCATGCATGCCTAGTAACATTTGAATAACTTACAATATTCCAGCATACACCAAGGTTATTACCATATAAACACCTAAAACTTCAGATGAATTTTTTTGCTAAAATAATTAATAAAAGAATGAAAAACTTAAACTAAACAAAACTAACAATACTGTCTAAAAATTATCTGAAATAAAATAAGTTATATGAAATATTTTTTCACAATAGCACACAAACTTAAAACAGTCTGCGCTGTTTCATTTGCATAATGATCTTGCAGATCACAGTGACACATAAATATTCCCTGATTTCAGATAGAGAGCAAGAGTATAATTATCGACAGATTAAAACCATCGTGGATACACCAAATGCTGCATGGTGACGGTGATGATGATGGTGGTGGTGAAGAGGAGGATAGTGATTAATTATACAGTACCTAAAGGGTTGCATTTACCATATTTTTTTGAGTTTGTACTTTCCCTACAAGTAGCCTAATGGTATATCTGACCTGTCTAGTAGAGAACTTTATTCAAATGAGAGTTTATTTTGTATTTTACATGGCAAAAATTAATATCAATTCTGAATATTCATACTTTGTCACTGAACTGTTATTAGGGTCTATTGAATCGTGGTAATATCGAATCACAAACCTTACCGTATATCAAACCGAATTGTGAGATAACTATATTGTCCCATCCCATATATATATTAAACATATATTTTTTTTCCAACTTTTGGTGTACATTTACTACAATGAATAAGATGCAAGAAAAAAATACTAATGTCCAAGTAATATCTTCTGTATTGTGTCCCCCTGAACCAATGGAGGATACCTTAGCTTACCTTAGACTCTTTAGCCCATGAAATTTATAGCCATTTTGAACCCTATTATCTCAATCATGAATACATGTAAAACCATGGAATTTTCAGCACTGAAACATAGCTTTGTATCTTGTTAATGTATACATCTGAACAATTCGACCATCTTCTCAAATGTATGAATCTCAACGCGATGCATTTTTGTGTAACTTTGCTTATCAAAATGACGAGATTCATTATAACTATGCTGACCACAATGAGACATATTACTATACTAGTCTATTGAACCTAAATTGTCATGTATATGGTAATCAATCACATTTTGACCAACAAAAACCATGTCTTAAATCATGTTGCAGTTGTCTGTTGTTATTTTAAGGGTGCAATATTAAGTAATGCATGCCTACATAAGTGGATATGGAACATGCGTACTCCCAATTTGTTACACATACAGGAGCATGTACAAACACAAATCAAAGTTTAGAGTAAATAAATTAAATTCCCCATAGCAGCTGTTGGCCAAGTACTCTGTCATTTCTGCAGTCTTCCCAAGGGTATCCCCCCTAGAGGTATGGTTGTCTATTAATGAAAGACTGATGACACAATATATCATGACTACACTTTCTGAAACAAGTGTTGTAATAGAAAGGACGTTTGGACGTTGTTGAAAATGAACTTCAGATTCTGTTGTGACAAATGCTGCTTTACTTGATTTTTTAAGATCAGACGGCCATCCTTTATTGACCGTGCACCTGAGTGCACCAATAATCTGCTGTTAAAAGAGCTACAGCCAAACCCCAAGCTCATAGATCATTAATACATAGCCCATTCAAATTTGAACCAAAGTTAAAAAAAAAAAAAAAAAAAAAAAGAAAACAATGAGTTCACAATGTGTACGCACATGAGATTACCTGTAATAAATACTGTGATTTTGATAAGCCCAAAATGTAGTTGCACAGAAATATTTATTGATAACATATGAATGACTTTGACTTCAGACAGAGAAGGTGGTTACATATTTAGTTTCTTTATTGATATTATGTAAAACTATGTGAACAATTGTTTCACTGCTGAAAATTTCATGGCCTTGTTTCAAACAGTGACGGAATATTCAAAAAGGGCTATAAATTTGATAGTCTAAAAGGGGGCTTAAACTGAGGGCACTCCACATTGATTCAGAGACATAACAGAAAAGATATTACTGCTAGGAACTTCAACGATTTTTAAAATTACATAGTAGTAACTATAAACAATTATATACAATGGGACGTTGAAACGTAGAACCACAGCCCACAGCCTTCTGAACACAATTTCAACAAAATTTCGTTTGACATACTCAAAACATTTTCAGAGTTCAACTTTATTTAAAAGGCAGAGACACAAAAGAGAACTGAATCTGGTCTGTGCTCTGATGTGTGCTTCTGGGAACGTGTTTCAGGGATATCATACGGAATATAACAACAAAAAGTCTTCCTATCATGTATTGCTTTTTAGTGGGGTGGCATAGCTCAACATATAACAATTGTTCATTTTGTGCAAAAGCACCAAATTTGGCAGATGTGTTGATAGATATATTGGAAACAAACCTGGATATTGGGCCATCAAAAACTCGCTCCCTTATGGCTGTGGCAACCATTTTCAAAATGGCCACCAGTGGTTGGGCAAACTTTCCTATCCCATTGGACCCACATGCAATAACGGACATTATCTAGATCCTAGCAATCCTGAAAAGCAAATGAAATACTCACTCACAATTCTATGGACTTTTACCAAATAATTGCCCATTTCATTATCTTATTATATTGTGCCATGAATCAGTAAAAACAAAAGTATTATTTTGTCAGAAGGTGGATAACAGAGCAAAGTTGTTTTTACTAATTAGAAAAGTACAGGTGCATGTAAGTAACATACCTACACTCAGAGATGGTCAATATTTCTGTTACTTGTATTTGAAATGCTTATTTCAATTACTTTTAGTTTTTTTGTAATTTATATTTAACAGGGCTGAAAAATTCAATTGTAATTTGTAAAAAGAAACGTCAGAGTGAAGTAATTTTCGTATTTTCAAAATACTTGCTCTATGATTCATAAAACATAAATAAATTATAAATAAATTCATGAACATACATCTTAAAAAGAACAATGCACTTTGACAAACTCAAACACACTGATTTTGTAAGCCCACACCACTCACAGTATTTCTGTATTCAAGTTCAGCTTCTGTGAAGCCTCAACCAGTGCAGTGGACTGTCCGTCAAGGTAAATGTAGTGGCTAAAATGTTCCTATGTTCATTAGCCACTGTTGGAGCAACTGGTTGATTACACTGGTTTCTGACGCGTGTGTCTAAACGAAATTTCCAATACGTTTGCCGGGGAAACAATGATTTATTGGAGAACGTAAAAATAAAAACTAACAAACGAAAGATCATTACATTCTACATTTACAGGTTTTCCTGTCCCTTAAGTAAACTCCTATAGAATTATGCACGCACAAATAAAACGCACACAAATTCCCACAGCTAATATGAACGCCTTAACACGCTCACACGGTCACACGCTCACACGGTCACACGCTCACACGCTCACACGGTCAAAACTTTTGTGCGCTCAAACCAGCAGTCATCTGAGGTCTGGGCAGCACACACCTTTATACCCTCTATTCACCTATAGGGGCGCATGATTAACAACAGAAAATAATAAACATAACCATATTTACCCTACAAAGTAAACAGAAATATAATAATATATAATATGGCTCCTACACACCGGCCCCTAATTGTATATGTATGAAAACATAACAATTACCATTTTTTTTTTTTTACAAGGAGCCTGTCACAATATCCAATGTACAAAAATGCATAACTAGTACAAATTGACAAACACTATTAAACATTTCAAACTCTTCTGGGGCCAGAGGTTACTAGCACTTAGCCCCTGTTGGGACCTGGTCTTTACCACCAGTCCTAGGAGGTCACTCTTCTTCCTCCAGCAGCAGACAGATCTTTCCAGAATGCTTGTCTGGGTCTTAAGCCTCACACTCCGTACTAGTCCTTGTGAATCAGGCTTGAGTTCCAGTACTCTTCCAAGTATCCAAGAGCCACAAGGGGTTGTCGGGTCCACGACCATCATAATATTTCCAATCTGGAATCCTTTTCTGACTGCAGACCATGTCTGCCTCTCCTACAGCAGGGGCAAATACTCCTGGATCCATTCCTACTCTTCCTCGTCCTCTTCTTTTGACTGGGCACTGTCACTGTCCAGATCGTTCAGGCGTCTCTATTTACGCTTGCGTGCAGCAGACTGTAACCGGGGCGACTGCCCATTCTCCTTACCCTCCTCCTTCTTGACCTTCCAAAAGTCCAGCTTTTTGGTTCATTCTTTTCCTCTATTACTTTTTTCTTCCTGTACTTCCACCTGAGAAGGAGGGATGTTTTCATCACTCTTTCCTTTGTACCACCTGTTCTTTCTTCAGAGCAGCATATAGTTTCACACAGCTGTCTGTGCTGGTGAGATGGGCAGAACCATTCTCCATCTCTGTGCTCATCATTGGTTGGTCAGAGACTGTGGGTGTTACAGGCTCAGTTTTTGTTATCTCTTTCTGAAATAGATTGTTCCTTTTGAATTTCCTTTTCTGGCTTAAGAGACGCGGTTTCACAATATGGTACTTAATAGGCATGACGGTACAATCCTTCCTGAAGGGTACAGTTCGACTATGTAGTCCATCGTGTGGCTTGATTGACTCCTCTGCTATCTTTACAAACCTTTTGTGCTCCAATGACATTTCAGGCTTGTCCTCCGATGACATCTCATTGAAGTCATGATTATGTTTGATCAACAGCTCCTCTGAGTTTGGAATGGAGATTCTATTTACAGTGATTGTGTGACACCTACTCTTGTTGGCGACGTTATTACCTCTGAGAGGACCATTAACAACCCACCCCAATAGGGTTCTTACAGCATATGGCCCGTCTCCTCGACTGTTGATTATTTCCCAAGGTTCTATGATCTTGGTAGCATTGGTCCCTATTAACAACTCCACATTAGCCTTTATTTGTGGAATCTGCACTTGACTCAGATAAGGCCACCTGGTCAGGTCTTCCTTTGTGGGGATGTTTTCTGTGCTCACAGGCATGGTCTTCTGTGTGTAGACCTCTGGCAACTCTATGAAATTGTCACTGTCTAATCTAGAGATCTCCAGTCCTGTTATGACATGTGAATGCACGGATTTCTCTTGATTCATGGTGCGTAGAAGGATGTTAGTTTTTCTCCCTGTGATATTCAGCTGCTTCATCAGGCGCTCTGTGCAGAACGTGGCTGAGCTGCCTGGGTCCAAGAAGGCGTATGTCTGCATGTATTTGTTGCTTTTGCAGCTTTTAATCTTTACCGTAACAATAGACAATACACAATCTGTGTTACCATTTAATATGCCCACATGCACTGAGAGACACCAGTGCACTGCTCACAGGTGGGTCTACTGGCTGTTCTGCTGTTGTTTCTCTGATTTTATCTTTGTGTTTTATGTGAAGCACACTAGGGTGGGATAGGTTACACACACTGCATGTGAGACGCCTTTTGCAGTCTTTGCTCATGTGACCTCTTGTCAGACAACCAAAGCAGATTCCTTTCTCCTTTAGAAAGTTGATCTTCTCCCTGTGTGCTTGTTTCCTTAATTGTGGACATAACACCAATATATGACCACCTTTGCAGAACAGACATCCTGTACGTGAACCTTCATCTTTTGGGGCTTGTGGTGGTGTGGTTTCTGTCATATTAACTACAGACACTCCTGTAGCGAAACTACTTCCTGTTTTGGGTCTTGATATTAGTTTTGTGGAAATTGATTTGACCTTGGGTTTGATGTTGCTGGTATCTGAATTTTGTATGTCACCATACACAGGGTCTGAGGTTATTCTAACCTGCTTCTCAATAAACTGCACCAAATCAATGAACCTGGCCCTCTGTCTGCTCTTTTCTTGTAGCTCACAAGCAACTGACCTCCACTTCTCCCTGAGCTTATATGGGAGCTTCAGAACAATACTTTTAAGTTGGAGGTTAGGTCCAGTTAGATCCATATACTGCATGTCTTCCATAGAGTTGCAGCATCTCTTAGAAACAGTGCATAAGCCTGTAAACCTTTGGGATCCTCAGGTTTGATGGTAGGCCATGTGAGAGCTTTTGCATGAAAGAAACAGAGATTTTGTACTCGTTACCATAATGCTCACATAACAAGTTCTTTGCCTTCTCATAACCTCTGTCTGGAGCCATGTGTAGGCAACTTCTGACAAGATCACGAGCTTGACCTCTGGTGTACTGCTCCAGATAATACAGCCTGTCCTTGGCTGCCTCTGTGTTTTGCTCAATCACATGTTCAAAAGATTTGAGAAATGACTGGAACTGTAGAATGTCTCCATCGAAGGCAGTAATTTCTCTTGGTGGCAAGTGGAAAGAGCCTGTTGTCTGACCATCATGGTGCTAATTTCATTTTGTCTCTCCAGAACTGCAATGAGACTGTCTTGATCTGTTCTACTCTGTGCAGGGGGTCCTGCACCCTGGGTCTGTGCTGCCCTGGAAGCTCCTTTGGAATGGGCCTGCACAGAAGGCCTCTGGGCCCGTCGGCCTGGGCTATGACTCTGCGTCACGTCCCACTCTCTGAGATCTTCATGAGCTGAATGTTGAACAGGAAGTGGGATTTCTGTTTTTGGGAACACACTTTGTATCCATGTGTCTGGTGTGCTTTCTTGTTCCTTCACCTGATGGAAATCCAGGTCTGAGGTTTTGTATCGGACTGCCAAGTCCTCAAAGTACTCATTCATGGGATCCATTGATGTTGGGTTTACATCCTGCGCACCTTTAAGAATGTTGATTTTGGCTGTTGTGGCTGCTATTTCAGTTTGGAGTTCCAGAGTTTCTCTCCTTTTCCTTAGTTCATCCTTCTGTTTGTTAAGCAGCTCTTCCTTGTCCTCTAGAGCATGCTTTTCCTTCAAAGCAGCAGCCTTTGTAAGCAAAGCGGCCTTTCTGCCTCTGCCTGGATGCGGGCAGACGATGGACGATCCACTTGAGTGTGTGCTTCTCCTGCTTGACCTGCCAGACCTGTGGCTTGAAACTGAAGAAACATTGTCATTGAGTGCAAAGTCATCACTGGGATATGGGTTGGGTTTCTCTCTGCAGTCAGCCATTTAGACACAGAGGAGAGGAAGGCATGGATACAGTCAAGCTTGGGCCTATACCATGTTAACTCATCATGTCTACGGTCATCCTCAGTCAACAGTTGTTGATAAGAAATGTTCAATGTTTTGAATTCATCAAGCATCCCATTGTATTTCACCATGTTCTCTTTCACTTCCTCCACATTCACATTATCAGCCATAAGCTCGTTAACAATGTTCATGCGTCGGGTAAGATGGGACATTTTTCCTGTTCTAGAAGCACGCATTTGTGCTGTTTTCTCTACCAGTTCCCTTCCTGATGAACCCTGTTGCAGCATGTTTGAATTCGAATCTGAATCAGAAGCATCCATTCCACTCGACAAATTAACTGTACTTACATTTCTTTTCCAGTAGAAACAGTTCAAATGTATGCAGTTCAAATCCGATAACGATTCAGTTTCAATTTCAATGCTATTGATGCGTTGATGTAATAATTGCGTTTATTCCCGAATCATTCACCGCCCATTCCTTTGTTCAATAGATATGGCGGGAATTTATTCCCAGAAATGAATTCCAGCAGTATACTCCACAAAGTTTAAAAAGTATAAACAGCCAGCCAATCACTTTTATTCCAGTTAGCTTTTATATCGGTCAGCTCACAGTGTATTACATACCACCGCCGATTTCGCCCTTTAATTCTCCGCTTTTTCCCGAGCATCCTTTGTTGTGCTGTGAATAACACGCGCTCTTCAAACAATCCAAATACGGTCCATTGCTTCAGGTAATCCACAGAAAAGGTTTGACTTTTGTAGTGGCTAAAATGTTCCTATGTTCATTAGCCACTGTTGGAGCAACTGGTTGATTACACTGGTTTCTGACGCGTGTGTCTAAACGAAATTTCCAATACGTTTGCCGGGGAAACAATGATTTATTGGAGAACGTAAAAATAAACACTAACAAACGAAAGATCATTACATTCTACATTTACAGGTTTTCCTGTCCCTTAAGTAAACTCCTATAGAATTATGCACGCACAAATAAAACGCACACAAATTCCCACAGCTAATATGAACGCCTTAACACGGTCACACGTTCACACGCTCACACGGTCACACGCTCACACGGTCACACGGTCAAAACTTTTGTGCGCTCAAACCAGCAGTCATCTGAGGTCTGGGCAGCACACACCTTTATACCCTCTATTCACCTATAGGGGCGCATGATTAACAACAGAAAATAATAAACATAACCATATTTACCCTACAAAGTAAACAGAAATATAATAATATATAATATGGCTCCTACAGTAAACAATTTATCTGAACTGCAATAACTATATAAAATATATCTTACTTTTTAGAGTGTACACATGTTGAACAGAGGTAAAGGCTAAAGATAAAAACAATTGATACATGTGGGCCAGTGGCTAAAGAAGTGAGTTAGCCAGCAAGCTAGCTATCAATTAGTGCTACAAGTTCCCTTGGATAGTTAACAAGAAACAGCTCGATGAGCATATAAGACTGGTTAGCTATGGGTAACCAGCAAGTGTTAGCTAGATGCAAAATTTATTACTGGCTACATATTGCATGGTACATGGTGGTTAACATTATATTATATCAAGCTAGTGATGCTAACAAGCTAGTGGTGCTAGCAAGCTGTCTAAGCTGGTGCATAGCCAGTGGTTAGCAAGTTAGCTTGTCAGTTGGGTAGCCATGGGAAGTGGGAGACTGGGACCTTGTACGCATTTTATGTTCATGATAACCATATCAAGACATGTCTTGACAAGGCAGCCTGTAGTCTAGTCATTAAGGTACATGACAGAGACCCTTGAGGCTGGTAATCAGAATGCCAATGGCCCAATATCCAGATTTCTTCTAAATATATTAAGCTATATATGTACCACATTTGGCCCTTTTATCACAAAATGAACAATAGGTTAGCTATGCCGCCCCACTATTTTGGCAATTACCATTCTAAAGTCACTTACCAACTGGTTTGTCAAGCCTCATGAGTCGAAGGTAGGGTTGCACTGCCGTTGGTGCACATTTCACAATCCCAGCAGCAGACAAGCTGAGCAATCGTCTCCCACTAGTGCCAGTGTCCAGTTTGGCCAACAGACGTGGCCATGAGCTTTGTGTGTGAAATTCTCCATTAAACAAACTGGGACCACAGACATCACTTTTCATTTGTCTGTTTCTATGGTTGTTAGAAAAACAGGAAAAGCAGGAGCCAGGATGAAATTTTCTCCATGACAAAGAGGAGAGCTGAGCAGATTTATGAAGGATCATAACTTCTGTTTTTTACATGTGGCCTCTTTGATGAAGCTGTCTGACCTGGAATGAAGGTAAACAGAAAATAAAGATGATATTATATACTGTCTAACTTTGGTGCAAATGCCACCTAATCCGCAATGGTGTCAGTGAAAAGACCTTCTCCATGCCTCTATGTTCAAATGTACTGCTTACATTTCCTCATTTTAACATGTTATAAGAACTTATTTTAGCAATATTTGTCCAAAAACAAATTGGGAAGAACAGCAGAATAGAAACATCGGAAATATATTTAATACACAAAATATATAACCTAATGAGGTATCTGTGCACCCCCAAATTGAGCCGTTAACTTTATTGCCATGGAGAATTCCCACAGGACAGAAGATTCATAGATCTTTGTGACATTTTGCCAGATGATACACAGTGATTCCAAAGATAGTGTTTTAGCATTCTTATGTGAAAATATTGATTAGTTGCAAATAGGGATCAATACCAAAATTTTGACTTTGGTACCAATACCAGCTTTGGTACCTTGGTATCAATACCAAATCAATACCTTAGGCTGTGTTCACACTTAGGGCTTGTCCCCCAACTTTTTCCAAATAGTTAAATGTTGAGGAAATAACCTGACTTGAAAGAAGCTAGCGATCAGCTACGATCGGATACAAAGCAGAACTGAGCGTTGCATGAGCCACTTTTTCATATCAGTTAAAACAGCGTGTGGGTTCTATAAAGAGAAACACAAATAAAAAATACACTTACAATAAGAAATGTTGCCTCTTTGATAAGATTAGAAATGATATTGACAATAACAACAATATATTCCAGACTGCTGGTGGCTATCTAGCCAGCGAAGCTCATTTTGTTCATCTCAGTTAGCTGGGCTAGCCTTTTCCCATTGGGATGCAATCCTCCCAATGGGAAAAGGCTGGGGGGAGGGCTAACAAGAAACATGTTCAACAGGTCATTGCTTTTCCATCTTTTTGTTTGAGCATTTGACACAGGAGTCGCTTGCTGTGTCCCAAAAGCGCACTACGCCCTATTTCCAACCATTTTTTGAGTGTGTAATACATAGTGTGGTTAATTTTTGTCACACACTATGCACTAGATCCGAAGTGCGGTTTGCACGTACATTATTGACCCAGAATGCAATGCAAAGTGGAAAGGGAGGCGCCTCCTGCAACCAAAATGGCAGACGCAGAAGCATCATCATCAACACCGGTGATGCTTTTCCGGATAGTAAATATCCTATCAAGTATGTTCATTCTTGTGGACTAACTAGTGAAAACATGCACTTTCTAGAACAGTACACAGTGTATACACAAAAGTGTGGAGTATGTAGTGCACTTTTGGGACACGGGCTGTCTCTACATGTTTACCTACTCTAAAAGGTAGACTGGTCTGATGTATACTAGCAATATTTTCAAAATCAGTATATCATCCAGGCATGTAATATTGGAGCACTTGTCTGCTGTTCTATGTACAGTTAATGGTATATGCATCCTTTTTCAATAAAGTTCATTGAATAAATAAAAAAAAAAGTATATCATCCGGGTATCTTCGGCATACTGGATGTTTCATTTTGTTCTGCATACTACATGCTATATTTCGGTCAAAATCAGTAAGTACTTTTAGCATAATGTGCGGTTTCGAACACGGCCACAGGCTATACTGATAAGAGTGTGGCACTAATTACAGTCCCACCTGAAACTAATCAAAGGGAACTCCCAAACAACATATTTAAACACTATTAAACACGCAAATGAATTTATCTCAAGTAAATGTTTTTTTTTTTCTATAAAAAGTTTTGCTGAAGTTCACAATTGCAATGAACTATCATGAAATAAAATGAAGTAATAATATGGCTACACTAACAACAATGTTTACAAAAGGTAAGCATCAAATCTAAAGTATAAGCTATTTTGGCTTTTGACAAATACAATTTTCTTCTTTTCCAAATCTTTAGTGAATGCCACAAGATGTTCGATTCTGCTGACAACTTAAAACACGTTGTAAAACATCCACTTTCCCCCTTACTTTAACATGTAATAGCCCCACACACCCCAGTACAGACGTGTTTTGGCTCACAGACCTAGTTCAGCGTGCTGAGATCACTGTAACTACCGGTACCCATTTACAATACATCGTTCCATGATTACATAGATGTAGTGCTGGGTGACACTCTGTTTTAACAACGACGCAGGAGTCCTAATGCATACTTTTTTGACTCTCATTCAAGCAATAAAACATTAAACCACTGAAGGGAAATCTACACAGCTGTTTACTGTCCGGTTTACTGATCAGCCTTAACACCACAGCTTATTATAATAATAATAATAATAATAATAATAATAATAACAAATAACTAATAATAAATAGCTATGTCTAGGACTATGGGTTAGTCATGCTGATTTTGTCAGTTTACAGCCAGTTCTTCGGAAACATTTAGGTTGAATTAACGTTAGTTAAATCGTGAACTCCATGTTTTTAATGTAGAGCTTTTTAAACTGTTATCTTCAAATATAAAACCCGTTTGATTGGTTAAATGTGCTTGCGGTCGTCGTTTAATGTAAACTCAACACATCCGGAATGTAATTTACATTAGTTTCAACTGTTCAGAAACGACCTATGTAATTTCCTGGGCTACAATCGACAAAAATAGCCCAAACAAATATTGGGGATGTACTAAAGATCATCGAGAAACGTACAATATCTATCTAAGTGATAGCTATTCTCATCAATCTTCAAAAGGAGATTAAGAAGGGCACGCTGACCTGAAGGAAATACTACTTGTGTACTTTATTATTTACTATTATGTACAGCTGTGTAAATGGAAACACTTCGCCTAATCTTCATTGAAACAGGTCAGTAGTACGACAAAATTTACGAATCATGCAACATTATAGTTACGGGATGTCAGCAGCTGAAACAGCATGTATTCTGCTTACCTGTGTTTCACCAGCAGCAATAAGAAAAGTACTTCCGGGTTGCGGTTGTCAAAATACAAGTCCTCTACAAAAATGAAGAAATTACCTAAATAAAAAAAAACACGATAAAATACCTCCTTTCAACGTACAGTATTATCGAAAACTTAAAGTATATGTTAAAGTAAGTTATATTTGTCTTGTCTTTTATATTTGAACTTTCTGGCACATTTATTTTTGACTATAGAAAAAAACTACTACTGTATTGTGGGCCACAGCAAGGTACTTAACTTGAGTAGCCTCTGGATCGGCACTAAGAAAAGGTGGCTTCTGGGTAGCATGTCGAGGCTGTCTCTTACCTGCTTACGGTGTCATCGTAGCAAGTGGACTTCGCTGTTGCTGTGGTGATGCTTGACCTGAATTTCCTGCCGTTAGTGCAGTCAACCCCACTTGATAAGTGGCGATATAACTGCTCTGCTGGAGGGGGGACATGGGGTACGGGAACATGGTCCAGGTGGTAGGGTACAAGCTGAGTTCGGTGCTGGCAGGAGTGCGGACTGTTGGCGGTCATTGATTTGGAGGTGTGGGGGTCAATCTTGTGTGGAAAAACCTGCCACCAAGTGGACGGCCATATTCGAACTCACTGACAAACTAGGCAAGTACACTGCACCCAGCTCTCTGATCACTTCACAAACACTCTCACACAGAACTCTCACTCTAAAGGGGGACCTGTAGGATCATTCTGTGTCAACAATTAAACAATAAACTCCAATACCACTCTGTCTCCTGCTGTATATGCCACTTTATTGATTAATAATTTATTATTTGATCATTTATATTGATTAATCAATGATTAATTACTGACCATTTTCATTACAGATGTCTTCATCAGTCATCAATGTAGAAAAGAAATTGAGCTGAAGATGATAAGTTCTTTCACCATTTATTTGAAGACTGATGAGGGATGGAGACTTCTGAAATGTAGGTCATTATATCAATCAATAACTTACATTACACAGTTAAGTAATACAGTTCCTCAAAGCTAAATTCAGATCCATACGGATTTGACCACCGGTTGCCCTTGTTCCTTTATTCTTCTCTTCATCGTCTCTGCTGTTGTGATTCTGGTTGACCGGTTCCTTACATGGCCACATGATGTCGCCGTTGTGCCATGATAAGGAAAAGGGAAAACCTGACTGAGTTGGGGGGAAAAGGATGGATGGACAAGGGGGAATGTTGTTCCGGCATTTTTACAAAAATGATGGAAACTCCGGTATGATTGACTTCGAAGGCTATAAGGTATTGAATAAAACGTGTAGGATTTGAAGAGAAGGAAGTGGATGTTGAGTATGAATTTATGTTTTATGAAACTTACGATATAGATGTGTCCTGGTAATGCATAGTTTGACAGTGAGATAAAAAAATACATATTTCACAAGTTAGGAGAAATCACTAAAGGTTTTAAGGTGTCTTAATGGCATTGAGAAATTAAATATGCCATTTCAAAAATGTATATATTTCAAATATATCACATATGAAAATGTTTCCACACATAAAATAGATTGCAGGCACTTACAATGAGTATGTTGTCCCTGTGAGTATAGTATCCCTATATGAGAAAACATGATTTGCTAATAAAATTACCCATGAATCTGTGCTTTTCCATGATAATCCCAAAAATATTGGGATTCAATAAGGACTCAAGAATCAATACCAGTTGCGATGAATCAGCAGTTGTAGTTTAATTTCTTTAACCGGTTATTTTCACAAAGCTGACTTTCAGGACAGAAGTTCCACTAAATTTGCAACAAAACTAAAAAAGGAGTTATGAGGAAAATATATGGTAAATACATGTAAAATGTAATAACAGATATTCCTTTATAGGTTTGTTGTTTTATGATGCTTTGGATACACATTTTCAATTAAAAACATTTAAAATGTGTTTATGCAGTACATTTTCTACAATTTATGGTTCACAATGAATGTAATATGAATTCACTATATATTCCCTCCAAGCAGTGCACTTTTTAAGTAAATTTTAGATTGTTTGGTGTCTGCTTATACTAATCAAAAGTAAAATCAGAACCACAAAGACAGAGACAGTAGTGAGAATCTCCTGAATGAGGTGAGGTTAATGTTTGTTTGAAACAGAAATTACATAATATATACATATTGTATCATAAATTAGATTCAGTCACTTACTGTATTTCAATTTGTTGTACTATTCAGATGCATGCCTCATAGTGTCAAAAAAGCTACATTTCTTAATTTTGAGTTGCGTTTGTAAAATCTTTCCATTATGAGTGATTGTTTTAACATAAAGTGTGTTTTTATAGATTCCGCAATGAGGGTACTCGTGAGCTTGTGCGTTGCACTGCTGGCAGTTATATCCACCGTCCAATGTGACCAGCATACCAGGCGCACACGCCATCCACATCCAAATCATGGACACAGAGAAGGACAGGAAAATAGTCGCTCACAGGGGAACACTCAGGTATCCAAAAAAAACACTGACTTCGCCTTCTGTCTCTACGAGCATGTCTTGGCCCGATTCTCAGTCCAAAAACATCTTCTTTTCCCCACTGACTATGTAGGTCCACGCTGTCCACTTGGTCCTGTAATCTCTGCTCATGGTCTATCCTACTACTGCTATGCGGATGACACTCAATTGTATCTCTCCTTCTCCCCGTCGGACACACAGGTCTCTGCTCACATCTCTGCTTGCCTTAGGGATGGACAAGCACATCTTAAGCTCAACCCAGGCAAGACCGAGCTGCTCCTTCCTCTCCCATCTTGGACTTTTCCATTTCTCTAGGGGACACCCAGGTGTCATCTTCATCCTGTGCGAAGAACCTTGGAGTGGTGATCGACAACAGACTGTCATACTCTGAGAGCCGAGCCGGGCGTGCAGGATCTTCCTGTACAACATCCTGAGAATCCGCCCCTTTCTCACCACCTACTCTACTCAGCTTCTGGTCCAAGCGATGGTTCTGTCCCACCTAGACTACTGCAACTCTGTTCTCACTGGCCTTCCGGCATCCACCATCAGACCCCTGCAGCTCATCCAGAATTCTGCAGCTCATCTGATCTACAACTTCCCCAGATACTCCCACATCACCCTCCCCCCCGTCCGCTTACTGCCCTCCACTGGCTGCCAGGTATCACTCACATCAAATTTAAAACTTTGGTGCTAGCATACCAGGCTGCTAAGGGGACATCTCCAGAAGATCATCAGACCCTACACCCCTGCCAGACCCCTCCGTTCTGCCACCTCTGGTTGCCTGAGGCAGCCCCCTCTCCGCTCCTGCACTTCCAGGTCACGTCTGCTGTCTGTCCTGGCCCCCCGGTGGTGGAATGATCTTCCCGTGGAGGTCAGAACAGCAGAGACACTGGCCACCTTCAAGCGCAGACTGAAGACTCACCTCTTCAGACTGCACCTCTCCCCACCCCTCCCTTGCTCCCTGTAATGTTCACTGCAATGCACTTGTCTGTTCTCGTTTTTAAATGTAATTTGTTTTTAACCTAGGTTGTTGTTGATTTAATTTTCTCCTTTACTAGATTCGTCTAAGAGGGGGGACCAGATTCTGTCACCTCTGGGTCTCATCTCTAGGCTTATCTTTGCAGTTTTTTGTACCACTCATATGCACTTTGCAGTTATCTAAATGCCTTTTCTAAATTACCATGCAAAATAGTACATTGCTGACTGAGTTGGGAAAGAGGCATGCTTGATTTTCCTCCAAAATGCGTCCGCAAACACTGAATGTAATCTCGGACGGGGCGCTGGTGGCAGGAATACAGAGAATATGTGGGTGGAACTTTTGGACATACAGTTGGCGGTAGGAAATGAGATCATGAAAATTGCCAGGGTCAGGCTTGGCACATAAAATACATAAAGTACACGTGAGTGAGGTTTAGGGACATGTTAAATTTGTATGGTGTTTTTCAAAAGGAGAAGCATTTTTTTTATTCCACATTCGATTGCAACTTCGATTCTTACAACCTGTTCCCGCCCACATCAGCCTAAAAACGTCCTGCGCCCGCAACATTTGCATTGGATCCCGTTGGATCCTGATCCCTTTGCACAGCTCTACTCGTGGCGTGCAGTTAAATTGCAGGTAGGTCATTAATAAGTCAAAGGACACCAACCTATATGGAACGCTGTGTTTCCATGGTAATTCCACACCCCTTGATGTACATGATTCTCTGACTTGTTGCCATGGCAGCCGGGTCACTTTTTATGTTCTGGACACCACAGGCCAAATCACAGCTCCGTCCCCAAAACTGTTGTAAACAACTTTCAAACTTTTTTTTTTTTTTTTTTAGCAAAGATGCCTTCTGTGTTTTTATGTTTATTTCATTTTCTGGTTTAATTTACAGATAAATTCTGTGGCCAGATTTGGATCTCATCACTTGAATCAATACAAATGCTGTATTAAAATGACAACATACGCTCTAGCCAATAAGAATTTACATCTGTTCTTACATTTTCTGTCATTTCTTACACTCATTCTGCCAATAATTACAACATCATTGTCAATAGTAGCCTACCATTTGCCGGTAATGATTGCGCAAATTCATGTTGAGTTTGAAAACAGTTCAAAGTCTGTCCCCAAAGAAACAACATGAAATACATTAGTTCAGAGGCTTGAGGACAGAAACAGCTTATGTGTGCGGTGAGTCTTACATCGCCTTTAATTCCAATACAAAACTTATTTAGGAACTATGTGAAATGCAGTGAGTCAAGGCAAAGTTTATGGTATGTGTTTTATAAACAATTCTAGTAGTATTACTTCAGATTCTCTTACACAAGAAAGGAAAGCAACACTGGGGAAGTTCTTTCACCAACTTCCAGCCAATACACCCGGCACAACAGGGTGGCTTGAGTTTTATGTTGTGAATTCTTCTGTTTGGTATGCTACCATATGTACCATATGTGATGTGATATGAAATAATGCCTCTCTGCATACCGTTTTTTTTATGATAATGTTAATTTCTGATAGTATCATGGTTATGTGAACTCATTGCTATGTTGTTTGTTTAATGTAGGGACAGCCTGTAGTGTAGTGGCTGAGGTACATGACTGGGACCCTTGAGGTTGGCGGCTCAAGCCCCAGTCCAGCCACAGCAAGAACACCATTGCTGTTGGGCCCTTGAGCAAGGCCCTTAACCCCACATTACTCCCAGGGGGGATTGTCCCTTGGTTAGCCTAATTAACTGTTACTTTGGATAAAACATCAACTAAATAACTATACTATAATATAATGTAATGTTCTAAATAAAGAGAACTAAAAAAGACAGGTAATGAGAGCTCAAGCAAACTCCGCTCTGACCAATCCGCACTCTGGTTGCCCTAATGAAGCCGCACATTGTAATGTGTTTATTTCTCTCCACTGAGAATGTTTGCCAACTCGTCAAGCTCCGCTGCTAAAGAGCAAACATCTGTAAACACTCATTCACCAATAAAAGTTTTAACTTCTGGTGCAACCTATGCTTGTGCTTGTGTGTATGGGTGCATGCATGTGTGTGTGTGTGTGTTTTCACAGTTACCAAGATGAGGCTGCTCCAGATGTTGTGTGTCGTGCTGATGGTGCTTTGCTCCACTGTCCAGAGTAAAGAACATTCACACTCCCATGCGACAGGGAACAATAACCGAAATGACCGTGCCAGTGGCAGTCAGAAGATGTATGAAGAGAACACGGACTTCGCGTTCCGTCTGTACAAGCACATCTCGGCTCTGCCCGGTTTTCAGTCCAAGAACATCTTCTTCTCCCCGCTGAGCGTGTCGGTCGCCCTGTCCGCGCTGTCCTTGGGTGCCAGAGGGAAGACGCACCAGCAGCTCTTCGAGGGTCTGGGATTCAACGCGACGGACATCACAGCGGAGGAAGTAAGTCAGTCCTTCCAAAGCATCATTGAGAATCTCAACAATAAAACGGATGTGGACCTTTCACTGGGCAACGTGCTCTTCATCGACGAAACCTTCAAACTCCGTCCTGAGTTCCTGGAGAGCATGAAGCGCTACTATCATTCAGACGGTTTCAGCGTCGACTTCACAAAGACTGAGGAGGCCAAGGAGCAGATAAATAAGTACGTGGAAGAGAAAACCAAGGGCAAAATAAAAAAAATGGTAGAGGGACTTGATCCAGTGACTGGAATGTATCTCATCAACTACATATACTTCAAAGGTAGGGGACATGCAACAGATCTTATCACAGTCACAATTTTTCATTATTATTATAAGAGGAAGCATAAAAATAGATGATTATGATGGAAAAATACAAATTATGCTCTATTCGTTTGTATGGCAGACATCTGTAAAACTTTTTACTGCCACTCTTTCCTGCAGGTGAATGGGAGAATCCCTTTGATGAATTTGATACTAAGACAGACATTTTTCACGTTGACAACGATACAAAAGTTCCCGTTCGCATGATGAACATCGATGACGATCATCACGTTTACTATGACGAAGACATTTCCACTCATGTCCTCCAGCTGCGTTATAAAGGCTCTGTCTCAATGCTCCTGGTCCTTCCAGAGAAAGGGCTGCAGAGTCTGGGGGAAGTTCTTAGAAGGGACCGACTGAACAAATGGATCCATTCACTGCAGGAGAGGTCAGGACTTTAAGTAGTAAGAGTTAAGCATTAGTGTAAAGTGACACCAGACTTATTTTTTTACTGACGTGTTTATAGTTTCTTGTAGTATAGACAGTGGTTTCACTTCATTTGATTTTGCCTATATGTCAATGTCATTTTAAAAATGCACAACAATAACCTAAAATGACTCTGAATACTCGTTGATTCTGAAATTAATTTAAAAATCTGGTTGTGGTCACTGAAAAAAACATCACAAATAATTTAGATTTAAAGTATATACAGTGTCCGATCTGTCAGAACATTTAAGATTGATTAAACTTATGTTTAAACAATAAACTAATGTACATTATTGAAAAATGATTTGAAGTTTCAGTCTAAATGATATCAACATTTCTTCTACAGATGGTACATTGCCATTGAGAGTATTGCAGAATTGTTTTCCACCTAAATTTGGTTAATGTTACTTTTGCAGATATTATGATGTGTATGTTCCAAAACTGTCAATGGAAACTTCATATCAGCTCAAAGAAGTTCTGTCTGGAATGGGAATCACTGACATGTTCCAGGATACTGCAGACCTCTCTGGAGTGTCAGAGAAAGGAAACTTGTTTGTGTCACAG
Source organism: Albula goreensis (assembly GCA_022829145.1). Classification (NCBI taxonomy): domain Eukaryota; kingdom Metazoa; phylum Chordata; class Actinopteri; order Albuliformes; family Albulidae; genus Albula; species Albula goreensis. The sequence goes on from CM040744.1 coordinate 267,142, forward strand.
GTAGGAGAAATTGGCATTTTCTCAACTTACAAATTAGAGTAAATATATTATTTTGTTTAAAATTACTCAGAGGTAAATAATGTCATGAAAAAAAAAAAAAAAGTTTGTGTCTACAAACCTCTCTTGTTCTGATATAGTTTGTTTAGTTAACATACACTGTACAGCTGTTTTTAATGTGATTTGTTTTTTAGGGCATTCACAAGACTACCTTAGATGTGAGTGAGGATGGAACTTTTGCATCAGCGGCTACAGGTTTCCGTATTGTGCCCCTGAGTGGTTGGCTCGGCCCTACTCCTATCCTGAAGTTTAACCGTCCATTCATGATTTTTGTTATTGACTGTGAAACCATAAGTATACTATTCATGGGAAAAATTGAAAATCCTGGCAAACAGTGAAATATTGACCACCTCAATGTTCCAGATTAAAACAAGCAATGTTTTGTGTATCATCGCTCCACGCTCTCTGTGTTAATTACGGAAGGCTATCTTTTTCATCCAAACATGTACATGAATCTGTGTTCCCAGGTACTGTTCCTAGATGCCATTAACACCTTAACTAGGCAGTCCCACAGCCCAGTAATTAAATGAAACATTCCTAAAAAAAAAAAAAAGAGAGAACAATTTCTTATCTTTATTTCGGTTAAGGGACCAAACCGCTTAGGTCGAAACTAGGTGTTTTAAGTAATTTTAGTGGGTTTCATTCAGTCACAACCCGAGGACCTTTATATGAATCATAGGTACTGTCTCTGCCAAACAGTCCACTGTCTGGAACCTTTTGTATATATTCTCTAGGAACAGCCCACTGTCCAGTTATGTTATTTTTCATTTTTAAATGATCCTTTTACCTGAAGGCCACCTTATTTTATGGTCTTAATAGACTCCATTTAAAAATATGTACATAATAAATTAAATTCCTTATTAAGACTTAATTGCCAACAAGTTGTTGTCCTGCTTTCTTGGTTTTTGGAAGGCAGTCCCTTCACAATGAACAGAGAGTCCTAGTTTGTTATGGAAGACACCACAATATGTTGTAGCTTCAATTAGTTTACATAGCACAGTGGTCTCAGACTTCTGGAGGCTTCACCACGTCACTATAATTTGTGAAAAAGGAGGAATTGAAGGACAGCAAGTAGCAACGGGTCACATGCAACATGTTACGGTAACTTGGAGGAAGAAAAAAATAAAATATTTTAAACACAAGATCTCCGCATTCTTCATTGATCAAGATGCTGACCTGCACACACAAGGAATCCTCAAAACAGAAGCGACTTGCAAACCGATTCCCAACCAGTCTCACTTCAGCCAACAGTTGGTTCGAGCGATTATTTTGTTATCGATTGTACTGCCTCTCCTTATTTAGTGTTCGATTGTTTTAGCCTAGTGACATCAGCTCTCAGCAATGGCCGAGGGGACGGGGGAAGTGAATGCAGATGGAGAACAGGAGGAGGCTTATTTTTACAGAGAAAGGATAAAATGTGCACCGGACGAGGAAGAGCGGCTGGAGAGACAACACTTCTGGAAAGTCATCGATGCATTCAGATATTATAGGTAACTATGAAGAAGCAGGGAAACAATCAACGTCTCATATAGCTGGATCCAGGCAACGTTAGCCGAGCCGTTAGCTGTATACCTCGCCTGCGTTGTTGGTGAGAATGTGTTTGAAAGGAATTTACCATTTATTCACGGACATCGGTTTAAAGCAAATGTTGCACAGTATGACTAATTCTGGCAATTATTCAGTGCGCCATGCAATCATCATGCTGTTTAAAGATCAGTGCAAGGTCTAAACAGTGCATGGTCCAAACGCGTTCTGAGAGCAGACAGTACAGTCTGTAGCTAGCGAGCAAATACACAATCTATTGGAAACGCAAGAATGAAAACAATCTTTCTGACAGTAACTTAATTGTTATGTTTTGCATGCAGTATTGCATAGCGTGAAATTGATTATGAAAGAAGAGCCAGATCTTTTCGCCTTAGCTGGCTTAGTAAGACCGTCATCGTGTCTTGTTCTGTTTATCTGTCATGCAGAAGTAATGAATACATAAACTGCAGGCATAACGCTACATCGCTGAAGTTTTGTAGTCAGATGACTAATGCCGACGATTTGGAGCGGTCAGCGAGGGATCTTGTAGACAGCGAACAGAAACTAGACAGCTAGCTTGATGAACAGTGGCTCACCTATGTGAGCAAGCAACTTGCTTCCGTTCGTCTTTTTATAGATGGATTTACACGCAATTGCAGGTTATTGTTTGTGATTATGAGAAGAGATTGTCTTAATATCGTGTGACCTATGACTGTAGAAGTTATAGATTTCTTCATGAATCCGTCGAAACCAATGTTCCAAGAGAGAACCTTTGCTACATGTAAAAGACCATATGGACACGAAACCATCTTTTCTGTTTTATTATGCAATAATCTCTGCAAATCAGCGTCGTTTCGGATTGTCAGAGAAGTCATTTGCTTTGAAGCTAAATTTGTTGGTATAAAAATATAGACCAGTGCATTCACCTGTTGGGGTCACCATACTACTTCACATCACACAGTCTGCTGAATTTTTCTACAGGGAAGTGGTACAAACTTTGCAGTAGTAAACCCCAGCATTTCGTTTAGTTTTCTGTAAAACGCCAAATCTTCACACAGTTGGTCTTTCTCTCTCTCTCTCATTCTCCCAACATCTCACCCCCCAGAATTCACATTCACGAACGGGTGAACCGAGCGGAGAGACAGTTCCGGTTCCTTCCGGATCACCACCAAATGCTGCTGCCCAACTTCCTGTCCCACATGGCAAAGATCCGTCGCTGCATAGACCACAACCAGGAAGTCCTGCAGGCCATCGTCCTCAACTGTGTCCACATGTTTGAGAACATGGAGTACGGGGAGGACGTAGGTGTCACTTTCGCTGTCCCTGGGGGTTATCTGCCCTCCTAAGGCTGTTTGTTTCTTGCTCAGATCTGCTGTTCTAGGCCTCCCGCTGTTTTGGTTTTGATTGGTGCCTGTTGGCTGTTGTCAGGACGACCTTAGGAAAGTCCGGCCGTCATCGACATTTGACATGGACAAGCTGAAGTCTACCATCAAGCAGTTTGTGCGGGACTGGAGCGAGGCTGGGAAGCCGGAGAGAGACACCTGTTACCAGCCTCTCATCGAGGAGATCTTGAGGATATTCCCCAGGGATAAGTGGTATTTACACACTTAAAAACACACAAACACACACCAATCAGTAGTACTGCGAAACCACTCTTTACTCTGTCTTTCATCATGTCTCTTTTTAAGTAGGTCATACTCTTTGTCAATTTTCCAAACCACTGAGTTTCCATATTCAGTGTGGACTTTATAGAGCATTTTTCCCTTGCCGTTGTCCTTTTATATTAGTTTATTTCAGTTTTATGGCCAAGAAAATCATACAAAGGTCAGATGTAGCATGTGGTAAACGTACACATTAACTATATGTACTTCCTTTTGTTTTGGCAAGCTATTTCCACCTGTTTCCTCTGTATGATAATGATAATTATTAAAAATAATAATAATAATAATCATAAAAATAACAATAAAGGGGCCAGAAAAAATTAAAGTATAAATAAAGACCCCTCAAAAAAATAAAGGCCCTTAACCCCACATTGACCCCAGGGGGATTGGCCCCTGGCTAGTTCAATTAACCATAAGGCACCTTGGTTAAAAGCGGTAGCTGAATGACTGTACTTTGACGTAATAAGTTTAACAGATATGCACGATGCAGGATGTCACATGGTCCACGCATTGCGCATTCTCAGCTTCAGCTCTGATGATGTTTTTTTTTTTCCAGCGAGCCTCGAAGGTGAGCATCCTGGTGCCGGGGGCAGGGCTCGGGCGGCTGGCGTGGGAGATCGCACGCCTGGGCTACGCCTGCCAGGGGAACGAGTGGAGTTTCTTCATGCTCTTTTCCTCGAACTTCGTTTTGAACAGGTACTGATTTGTCGAACTTTCTTTGCAACATGTTTTGACTCCTCCCAAGTTTGTTTCGAATGGATACTGATTCCAATAACTTAATTGTCAACAGGTATTAATTATTATATTACAGAGAGTCCTCGACTTACGAACGAGTTCCGTTCCTACAACGTGTCGTAAGCCAATTTTCGACATGAGTCGGAATTTATACCTAAATTATACCTAAATTAACACCTTAAGTCACTCACACTGTACACACAACACATGAAAGACATATAAAATACAGTAATTAAAGGAAACGGTAGTAACAAAAAAAAAAAGAGAGAACAATTCCTTACCTTTATTTCTGTGGTCATATTTACGAACCAAACCGCTTAAGTCAAAACTAGGTTTTTTAAGTAATTTATGTCAGTGCGTCGTAACCACAAAATTACGTAACTCAAGACCGTTGTAACCCGAGGACCTCCTGTATCTCCAATTTTGTGTCAAATAGATACTCATTCTGGTGAATCATGTTTTAAATAATTTTAAACCATTTCCTGAGCAGGAAGCATATTCTGCTGATGTTAAATGGACAACGATGCCGGTTTTTTCCGCAGGTGTGACAAGGTTAACTCAATGACCCTGTACCCATGGATACACCAGTTCAGCAATAACAAGAGATCGACAGATCAAACGCGACCCGTGACCTTTCCCGACGTGAACCCTCAGAGCCTTCCGCCCAACTCCGACTTCTCTATGGTTGCTGGGGACTTCCAGGAAGTCTACACAGAGCCGAGTGAGTATGATAAGAACATAAGAACATATTATGACGAGAACAGGCCATTCGGCCCAACTAAGCTCGCCATTTTAACTTCTGCCTGGCAACTAGACCACAGTGTTCTGTAACACCAGCCAATCAGAATTAGTCTTTATACTGTCACCCAATGAGAGATGGATTGAAGGTATCCTCCAATGAGGGATCATTTCTATAGATTTGCCATGGTAATGCTTCATGTAGTATATTCTTCAAACAAGATCCCTTTTTCTGGTGGCAATGAACTGTTTAAGAGTTGACAGGGAGATTCCCTGCTCTCAAATTAATATGAATCGCTGTTATGAACCAAAGCAAATTCCTATTTTTATTTTTTCTTCAGTCTTGTTACATTTAAGAATCAAAGAGCTAGGCACAGATGCAGCTTTTTAAATCTTGTCTAAAAAAGAGAATAAAACCAATAACTAAACCAAGTTTTTTGTTTGAGGGCTTGCTCTGTTTATGCTTTGTAATTCCTGAAAAAAAAAGCATGGACATGTTTCTTACTCAATGTGTCTCTCAACAGATACCTGGGACTGCGTCACCACCTGCTTTTTCATTGACACAGCTCACAATGTCATTGACTACATAGAAACCATCTGGAACATTCTAAAACCGGGCGGTGTATGGATTAATTTAGGTTAGTTACCTACAGAATGTATTTTATGCGTTGTTTTGATGTTTAGATGATTTAACATTTCTTGATTTTATTTTGTATGCATTTTCTGATATTCCACACATATTTATTTTTAGACTATTGTTAGGCTGTTCTATTAGAAAAACAGATTTTCTAAGGTGAGATGATACCTGTTCTACTTTTTTCCTCTGTACTGTGTTCTTTTTTTAAATGTTTTGCTGTTGTGATGTTGAGAGTTAATTTGTCTTTCCAGGTCCACTCCTGTATCACTTTGAAAACATGGCAAATGAACTGTCTGTTGAACTCAGCTATGAAGATATCAAGGACGTCATTTTAAAATATGGCTTTCAGATGGAGGTATAGTGGGTGACTAAGTGCCGAGTGGGGAGTCTTAACCGTTTTCACATCTGAATGTCAGTTTTGGGCTCTTTGCTGGCCTTCCTTGTATCCATGATGCAGTGCTGGCCTATCCTTGTATTTTTCATCAGGAAAGTGCAATTCTTCTGACTAAGTCAAATTAGCTTTTCTTGTTGAGTTTTTCCTCATTAACGTTACTCATGTATGCATTGTTATTTTGTGTAAGCACTAATTTCTCATCCTTTGTTTTATTTTCTGTCTGTAATGATAGTCATGATACACACAAGTTAAATGTACTATTTTTATTGAATGTCAGTGAGCTGGTCCTTAAATTGTAAAGTTTGAAGATGTGATATCCATGTTAAGTCACAGCAGTTTTTCTCTTCAAGTTATTTCACCTTAATTTTTTTTTGTAACTATCCAGCAGTATAAAATAGAGTGTATAGAAATGGCTCAGTGAAAGTCTCCCTGGATAAGGCCATTTGATAAATGCATAAGTGTTATCTTCTGTTGATTGTAGTTTTTATGGGCAGGAGTAACAGGTCAAACTTTGCTTCTCTCTGGTCATCGCTGCAGGTGGAGAGAGAGTCCGTGCCAACCACGTACACGGAAAACGAACGGTCCATGCTGAAGTACCTGTACGATTGTGTGTTTTTCGTGGCCCGAAAACCAGCTGAGCTCTTCTCCAACGGCTTCCAGCCCGTGAACGTGTGTCAGTTTGAGGAATCGCAACAGAATGAAAAGAACGACGACATGACATGACATTTAAAGAAGTTGCCGGTTATTGAAATTATTTTTTTATTTCTTGTTGTTTTGCTTTTTTTGAATATGCTGTCCTTGGAACTTTTGGAGTATGCTTTTCATACTATAGAAGTCTGTAAAGGATCAACAGGACACTAATCAATAAAGCGACCAGTGACAAGGTTGTTACCTTTTTTAAATAAAAATCCTAATTGGGTGCCTTTTGTCATGTCCACTTGGAATATCCAGTAGATTTTATTTTTCCACTCTGAAGTGTCTAACTCATTTGCATGCGCTTCAGATGACAACTGTAATTTTCCACTGCGCATATTTATTTTCTAAAATTACTGAAGTTGTTTTAAACTTAATGTGTAATTGGACATTGATTTTTTTTTCCTGCATTATGTCTGGGTTAAGATACCAATTCACTTTACAATAAAGGAAAAGAACTTTTTTAAACTTTTCAAAGTACTAAACTGGGTGTTTCCTTAATTTTTATGCATATTTTAAAGACTATCATGTTGCAAGCATGTGTATGAACGGGATTTTAAGTCGTTTCTACATCCATGGCTTTGATATCGCTCTGTGGTCCTCCCACAGCAGAGGGCGCTGTACGCAAAGAAGGTCCTGTCTCACCAAGTTTTTGGTGGGCAGGGAGTAGCAGAAACGGCGTTCAGCATTCAGAACTGTAGTTCAGAGGGGGAGGTTTAGATATTCTTTAAGTTACGTTAACACCATCCGAGTTATTTGCACTGAACCATCAACACAAGGTGCATATATGACGAAGAGGAGGGCGGAAGACTCCTTGCTCTGCGACATTCCGTTGAAAAGATGTATTCGTACGCGGTGCAAGATTGATTTGCAGTTACCTGGCATGGCTATCTCCTGTGGGGGTAAAACTGCCAATTCATCACCGCTGCCAACTTTGGCAGATAACTGCCGTAAGAGAGCATATTATTCCGAGGATCAGGAACTGCTTGAGGTTGCAAGACCACGGAAGAAATCGAGCAAGGATAGTACGTCCTGTTATCACACGTGCAAGTGAATGACAGCACTGCACAAGGTAATAATTCTGGACGTTTTCAAGAAGAGAACAAGGCATTCCCGCATTTTGCTTTACGTTCGACTCAAAGGGCCTCAACAAAACGGCAGAGGGAGGAGACCGTCGATTCGCAAGACGCAGAATTTCAGGCGGAAAAGGTGAGTTAGCTTTTGCACAAAACCAGTGACGCTGCTGGTACAGAGAACTTTGTTAGTTCTGACCACAAGATGTCGCCAGTTTCACATATTTTAGAATAAACTGCTGGGTTTTGTAAACAAACACTAACGTATGAGTTCAACTTGATACTTTTGCGATGAGTGATGCAAAATAAATCCATGAAAATAATGACCTGCAATTTAAATTACAATGGTGCTATAGGCATCTGTCTGTTTGTTGCTGGTGGACAAATAAATGCAGAACACATCACATTTTACAGGTCTTTATGTAATACAGCTGAATGGAATGACTACCATGGAAGTGAACCTGTGTAACAAGTCCAGCTCCCAAACCGTTATACTACTTCTGCAGCACTGACATTTGTCTCTGTACTTCCAGGAGACGCCTGCAGGAGATGACCTCTGCAGTTTTAATTCATTCCAGTACTGGAGAGTGCCTCTTCCCGAGTTAGACATGTCCCTTCTGCAGGCCGATGGAGACACAGGAGAACTCTCCGGAGATCGCGCCAAAGACTCCTCTGTGCTTTTGGAAATGGATGCCATGGAAACGTGAACTGATGCAGAAGACAAAATCTTTTTGTAAATTTCCTCATACCGTTATTTTTTTGTGTTAGTTTTGTTTCAGAATGAATGCATTGTACCGTTGGTATTTTGTTTGTTGGTTTTTTGTTTATGTTTTTTTGCAACTGTCAAGTGTTATAAATAGACACAGTTGCAAAATGGCTTTTGACATTAACTACTCCCTCCATGGCATACAGAATATGTGTCTATGTAGTGATGCGCAAGTTTACAAACATGGATCCTTGCTTTACTTGTAATCTCCCATCTTGAGTTGATCACCGCACATTACCTTTATCAGGTATGCTGGTAGTATTAACGCTGGCTTTTTTTTAGAGGGAACCTTTCTAACAGTGTCACAGTTGTTTTCATATTGCCGTCACTCATTCAGAAGCAGCCTGAGAACATGTATTGTATTTTTGTGGAACCTCAATAAAAAGCACCATGTTAATCTCACAGAGGGTTCACAGGAGTGATTATTCCGGGGTTACCGTAGTGTTTCCAATACTTCCCCGACCAAATACAGAATGTAAAGAAGTCCAGTGGTTTAGCTGAGAATATATGCAAGCAAGTGGAGAAAATACATGTAGACTTATGGGCATGTTGAATACACTCCCTTATTATCATTAATACATATGGGCTTTGGAGCTACAGTGTGCCCACCTCCTCAGACAGTATACCCACCTATTAGTCTTATTAACATTAATACATATGGGCTTTGGAGTTACAATATGCCCACCTCCTCAGACAGTATACTCACCTATTAGCCTTATTACCATTAATACATTTGGGCTTTGGAGTTACAGTATGCCCACCTCCTCAGACAGTATATTCACCTATTAGCCTTATTACCATTAATACATATGGGCTTTGGAGTTACAATATGCCCACCTCCTCAGACAGTATACTCACCTATTAGCCTTATTACCATTAATACATTTGGGCTTTGGAGCTACAGTGTGCCCACCTCCTCAGACAGTATACTCACCTATTAGCCTTATTACCATTAATACATGTGGGCTTTGGAGTTACAGTATGCCCACCTCCTCAGACAGTATACTCACCTATTAGCCTTATTACCATTAATACATTTGGGCTTTGGAGCCCACCTCCTCAGACAGTATACTCACCTATTAGCCTTATTACCATTAATACATTTGGGCTTTGGAGCTACAGTGTGCCCACCTCCTCAGACAGTATACTCACCTATTAGCCTTATTACCATTAATACATATGGGCTTTGGAGTTACAGCATGCCCACCTCCTCAGACAGTATACTCACCTATTAGCCTTTTATCATTAATACATATGGGCTTTGGAGCTACAGTGTGCCCACCTCCTCAGACAGTATACCCACCTATTAGCCTTATTACCATTAATACATATGGGCTTTGGAGCCACAGATCAGACAATGATATTAGCCTTATTACCATTAATACCTTTGACCATGTGGCCAGAGTCAATGTCACCTATTAGCCTTATTACCATTAATAAAGATTGGGTGTAGAATGACCAGAATATTGTCACTGCCTTAAGGGAATGAAAAGACCATAAATACGGCCCACAGCATGTAAACACTACTGATCTGAGATCTGAGTTAATTTTTTTTTTTGGTTGTGGTCTCAACATTATTGTGAGTATGGGCTGGTCTACAGTGAGTCAGTACTGAAGCCTGACTCACAAAACCACACCCTCTCAGTCTGACAGTCCAATCAGCGAGCAGATAGAGTCTACACCTGAGATACCTGGCTCAGGTATAGCATTGGGATCCTAGCTGCTGACATGGTAAGCCCCTTGTAGTGAGTTGTGCTTTTTAAAACCTGTCTCTTTTTCTGTAAAGATCAAATCAAAATTCTGTCGTCACTTTCTTCTGCTTTGATTCTTTGTTGCCTTGAGAATACCATATTTGTCAGGTTTGTATGGTGCTGTAAATTAATTTAGTGCAGTAAAACAATCTGAATTACTAACTTTTTTTTCTGTAAGAACACTTGCCTCTAGAACCTTAGGGTCCCAGGCTCTGATCTGAATTCCATGTGAGAACACCGCTATTCTTGAAAGTGATATACTTAGGGACAATTGACCCTTGTAAAATTCAAAAGATTTCAGTGGGTTTCTGTGATACTACTTGCACTGTGAAGTGTGTTGGTCATCTTTGCTGGATCTTATCAATGTGGTAGGTGGTAAAAAGGTTATTTGTACTCCACATGTTTTCTTTGTGAAGTAATTATTGTGCTGCGGAGTTGAACATTAACTGACATTACCCTGAGCATCACATTGTGGAATTTATTATTCTTATGTAGGTCTTTACTATATGTTATATCTTTCAGTACTTTCAAGTAGACTAAATTACATTGAGTTCAATGTTTTTTTTGGGTAATGTACTGTAATTACATAGTAATATACTAAAATGTTCTGGAGCAATTATTTTTGATAAATAGCAACCTGTTGGAAATGTTATAAACAGCATTAGAGTAAATCAACACAACAATTTTACTGCGAAAGTTTAAACTGAAGCTTAAGAGCTGATACCGACTCGTTTTTTGAGCTGACCTCTTGTCATACTGTTTGCAGTTTTGTGAATGATTCCCCTTCATGTTTGTTCTACCATTCATTACGGTCTGAGAAGCATCATCTACCCCATCGCCAGGCACGCAGGCAGTCTAATCTGATAGCCTCCTGGCCCGGTGTCGGGTGACAAATGCGAGGAAAAAGCAAACATCACACCTTCGCACGGACAAACTCACAGTCCTCCATTCACCGTTAGGAAATAGGAGCCAGTGCCTTGCGGAGTGTTGCGGCAGATATCATACATTGACACGGACAACCACAATTCGACCGTGCATTATGTTCCCTTGAGTGACGTTTGCCAGGTTAAAACGGTGGTGTCTTTTCTCCTTTAGCTCTGGCGAGCTATTTCAGTCCCCGGAATCCTCAACTGTACCTGCTCCTGTTCTCAGAGATCACTCACACCTTCTTCCAAAGTTCACTCCAGATTTCGCTCCTACCGGGTCATTGTTGAGCAACAGCACATAGTTAATGTGGAACTGTAATGGAAGCCTTCGAAATGAAGCGCAGCTCTCTATTTGCTTATAGCCAGAACTTTTGTTTGTTAGACTAACGATTAAGACATTTAAGCCCTACAGGTGGGGCTAATCGGGCTTGGTTGGCAATGTACTATAGGAAGTTAGTAATATATCAGAGCAGATCTTTTAATTGAAATCTCTGAGCATTGTCATTATAATTAATCCTTATCCTTTATACGTGCGGCGGAAATGATTAGGGATGACAAAGTCCAGAGTGGGGTCTTGAGTTATAATAACAAGTTCCTATCATTTGTACACTTCAATCATAATTTTATTTGTTTATTATAGTATGTCATGTGCAGAATCAGGACTCGGTACTAATGTTATATCATCGAACGTAAAAGTTAAAAACGTGTTAATCATACAATTTTCAGATTGTTTGGTTATAACTGCAGCTCTGCTTTCATTTTCCACGTGTCTACTGCAGAGTAGCAACATGCTACAAATAAGCTTTAAATTAATAATTAAAATTTAAATATTAAACTGCACTTTACTTGAAAACTCAATGAAATTTTTCCTTGGATGTTTATCTCCAAGAAGCAATCTAATCAATAAACTCTTCAACCGTTTAAATAGGATATTTATTCCACCAAACGTGGTCGTTCTGATGGAACCAACTTTGAAAGAGAAGGAAAGCGATATTTGGCCAGGCCACACCCCTACACGCTTTTATCACAGAAAAGTTCTGGATGTTCTTGCTGTAAAGATAAAGCATGATTTGACACAGTAGCATGCCTGGCTTCAGAGATATGAACTTAACCGGAATATTTACTAGTGGAAAAATCGATTGCTGGAGGATGTACATTCAGTATTTTCCTATTGTCCAAAGGCGCTGTGCTGTGTTTCTAGGGCAGAACAGACCCTTGGGAAGTGTTTACATCCAGCGCTTTGTAATCCCGTTGACATGTGAAGGAAACAGTCCACTTCCAGCCCGTTAACTTCCTTGTTAAACTAGCGACGCCGGCGTTATATGGCTGTGAATCAGGGGCGATATGTTCGTCCCCAGTAGCCAGGATATGATGTGATAATAACGTCAGTAAAATGGATATTTGTGAGGATTTTTGGGGGTAAAGTCGTTGGGAGATTTTTTGTGGGGCGTCGGGGAACGATATGGAACTCCAGAGCAAGGTAACAGTCTTGCGACAGGCCTATGTAACATTTGTGTGCGAGTTTTAGAAAGATGCCAAATAAGTTTGAGAACTTCAAATCCGGCTTGCTTTGAAAGTGCTTTGGAGTATCACAGACCGATCAAGCCTAATCGGGAGAAATACAGGGAGTCGACTACTCGTATATCTAATAAAAATAAAAATAATAAAAATAAAATAAGGTAAAATAAAAAAGCAAGTTTCACTTATGTTTAGAGGTGAAAGCGTGGACAGATCTTTTCGGCAACACGAAAAATGTATGCAGTTACTGATTCTGGAATCTGTATTTTGTAGTAAATCTTAAAAAAGGAAAATGTATGAAACGGGAAATCATAGTTAGATTCTAATACCTTGTATGAGACACTTTGGGAGGCAGCACGGACATATCACATTACATAAAGACAGTTAATGTGATAATAATTGAGAGATAATTTTAAAAGGCATGTATAGCGCATTTGTTTATTCCGATTTAAAAGCCCATGGTAGCAGTTTTGACAAAAAAATTTTCAATGCGAGATGAGATCCTTATCAGTGACTTCAGGAACCGGATAAGGGGTCTGAACTTGAATTTCCTGTACATGCTTTGCTTGAGATGGCAATCTTTCACATTTTCAAAGATTCTTTTGTGAAAATGTTTACACTCTTACACAAAGCTAGGTGAAAATCTCTAAAAAATCAATCAAAGGTTTCAAATGAATAAAAGAAGCAATGTACTTAAAATAATTTCACGTGATTTCTGTGGATGATGAAATCTCTGATTAATGTCTTGTTTTCAGTATGTTTCAGTCAACATCTTGGCTTGCTGTCATCTTTTCCCAAAATGTTCAATGACTCAAATAAATAATAAACATGGAGCATTACTCTTTATTTATTCATGTGTTTATTTTTAGAAAAGTTACGACAGGATTTAAATTAATGTAAAATTCATAACTGTTTAGTTAATCATCATTGAAAGTTTGTGAACTGTGCATTTTATCTTGATTGCAGTAGAGATCCAAACGAATAAACAATGTCACTTTTAGTCTAGGAAATCTTGGATTGAAGAAACCTTTTGCAAGAGAGAATGTGTGAGATTCATCCCAGCGTCGCGAGATCTTCATAGGTGAGGTTTTTTCATCTCTAAACATTTCGACTATACAACATGTGTGGTCATGAGAAAAGTCAGTTTCATGGTCAAAACAATTGAAAATTATTATTATTAGTAGTACTAGTTGTCGTAGTATTAGTATTTGTAGTATTATTGAATTTAGGAACATTAATAAAGGAAGATTAATTTCGCGTCTTACAGAATGATTGTTACCGATAACGGGTAGAGCAGACATAATTACTGGCTCAACAGCAGAGTTTGAATAAGGGCCCAGAAGCCATTTCCATTTGCTGGTTTATGGAAATTACAGTAAATTACCAAAAAACGACTGTAATGTGCCACTTTAACATTTTACGTGGCTAGAATACAACCACAGCTCCCAGACCCTCACATAATAGTACCTCAAACGTTCATGAATTGTCAGGAGGGTCTGGGTGTGCTGCTTAGACTTAATTGTATGTGACAGAAGGTGTCTTGATGTTAATACGCAATACTAATGCCAGGTGAAGCATGCACAAATACATGACTGACCTAGATAATTACGACAATGCAAACATTTGCATTTAAAATATCAGATAAATTTAGTACTGTGACTAGTACTGACTGGTATTTTTTAAATTGACTACACGTGACTTGCTGTCATAGTAACAGGTGCTGTTTGTTGCAGGTGCACTCCTGTGTGTCAGGTTTGCCAGAACTTAATCAGGTATGACATCAGAAATGTTATGTGTGTGTCTATGTGTGTGTTTGTATCTTGTTTTACCTCTCTCTCTCTCTCTCTCTCTCTCTCTGTCTTGTTCTTTGGCTCTCATACATGGAGGTTTGTTTCCCTCTCATGTATATGCTGCTAGTCCTGTGTGCATGTTTTTGAACCCCAGACTGGCTTCAAAAAAAAAAGAAGACAGTTGTCTCTCACATGCCCTCCCTCCCTTTATCTTCTGTTGCTCAAACCCCGCCCCCCTCCCCAAAGGTGTTGTTGTGGTCGACTGATTGGAGAGCATGCTGCACTGGACCGAGCCCCGCCCCCAAGCCCCCAGGGCCAATCCAGTGAGCCAGAGGCACTGGAGGATGAGGAGTGGTCCGTAGATCGGCACACCCAGGCCAGCCCCACAGACGCCTTCGGCACCATTGACTTCCAGGACGGCCCACGGTCCTGCAGAGCCAAGGTCAGCCTCGCAGATGCTCACACCTGTACCTGTACTGGTATCAGATTCTGCCTGGAATCACACAAATACCTAATGTAGAGCTACCTGTAAAGTACATTCATTGCACCAGTAGTCAGAGTTACATAGCTCTACTCTTTGGGAAAAGAATTATGTACCATGTACATAATAAAAATTTGTATCTTCATAATATTTTGAGAACTGGCACAAAATTGAAATTTGACAAATTTGACCTCATGTGGTATTGCTCATTACATTTTTGGGCATTGAGCGGATGCTCTTATCTGTAGCAGCTAGCGCAGTTTTTACGACAATCGATGGAGTGGATGGAGTGTGATTGGTTACCTTAGCTGTGGACCTTGGGCTTAAGCCCATTGGGTTAGTGGCGTCTCTCGCTGCACGGAGAGGCGTTTCTTGCGGCTTTGGTTCAAACCCCACAACAGGCCTGCCGCTTAACGAGAGCAATTACACATCATGGGCTGATTGTTTCATGTGCAAATATAGGCCATTCAAAGCATGAAAAGTCTGCTCACTCAATAAACAGTGTGATGAAATGTTTCTGCAATTCCTTTATACCTCCCCAGACCTTGTCACTGTCTACCAATCTCATTTAAATGCTCTCTTTTACTCGTCTGTGCCATCTGCGAGACTTTAAAAAATAAACAAATAAATCCAGCCAATTCCCCCTTGAATAAATGTACCCGGTTGATTTCAGTGTTGCAACACAAATTATAAGTAACAAAAAAAAGTAACGCCGCGTGAAGTTGAAAAGTTGAGGTTGAGACTAAACGGCACTTGTGCTGTAGTTTCATCAGTGTGCGAGTCGTCAGGAGGTGCAAATAAAAGTACACGTCATTTTTTTCACAAAGCATGTGACTGTTTTGTTGACCACTTTTTAAAAACATTCCCTATGAAAATGTCCTTTGTGTATATAAACCCAAAAACAGAACCCTACAGTTAGAATTTCTCCAGTTAGCCCCTCTCTTTCTGACATGTACAGCATGTCTTGTGTTTACTTCACTTCAGCTGTAAATTTGATGACACTTGAAATTGCTTGAAATTGCACCTATGTATGTGTAGATATAACACAACTGCTTTGGTAATTAAAGGTAATTACATAGAAACAGAGTAACACTAACATGAACCAGAAAAAAAGCTTTTCTTAGTTCTTAGCCAGTGCCGTCATATAATAGTAATCAGTCTGTAAGCTACACAGGTGTCAAGAAAATGTAATAAAAAAGTCATAGTGATTTTTATAAAATATTTAATCACATTTAAAATCACATTTCTATTATTATTTATGTATTATTTAGAAATATGTATTATATATGTATAATTATTTATGTTATGTATATAATGATAACTAACATTGTACAAAGCAGAATTTTCTTGAAAGAGTCAGCCGCGGTTTGAGTTGAGCTGAAATGTGAACGAAACGTCTGCTAGTCACTGAAATGTGCGCTCCACGTGTTGGACAGTGCGTGCAGCTGTCAGTTCGAGTCAGTTTCTGTTTGAGTTGAGCTGAAATGTGAATTAAATGTCCGTGAGAGGCTGAAATGTGCGCTCCATGTGTCGGACAGTACGTGCAGCTGTCGGTTCGAGTCAGTTGCTGTTTGAGTTGAGCTGAAATGTGATTTAAATGTCTGAGAGACGCTGAAATGTGCGCTCCATGTGTCGGACAGTACGTGCGGCTGTCGTGCGACGATCGCCCAGAGCAGGTGCTGCAGCTGATGCTTAAAGAATGGCAGATGGAGATGCCCAAGCTGGTGCTGTCCGTGCATGGGGGCACGGACAACTTCCTCCTGACCCCGAAGGTGAGGCAAAACCTGAGCCGAGGTCTGGTGAGAGCTGCAGAGAGCACGGGGGCCTGGGTACTGACAGACGGCATCAACACAGGTGTGTGTGTGCATGTATATGTGTGTGAATTTGTGCATGTGTGTGTTTGTGAATGTGTGCATTTGTCTGTGTGTGCACATGTACATGTTTGGTAATATGTATTTGCACTGGGCCGTTATGTGACTACTGTCAATGACTATGTGACTGACTATGTCTCCAGATGTATGTGTGTATGTGAGTGTGTGGAATGTTTCAGTGCGTAATGTGTGTTCTAGTGTGTAATGTATTCAGTGTGTAAAGTGAATTTGACTGTGTAGTATGTTCTTTGTGCAATGTCTTTTTCACAGTGTAACGTGTTCATTGTGTGGTGTCCTTTTTAGTGTGGAACATGTTCAGTGTGTGATGTATTTAATGGCTATCACAGGGGTGTCTCGGTGCGTGGGCGACGCGGTGAAACTGTACGGTAACCATGCCGCCCGGAAGAGGTACATGGTGGGGATCACCCCCTGGGGGGTCATTGAGAACCAGAGTGACCTCCTCGGGAGGGATGTGAGTGCATTCCCATCTTAAGCCGTTTTCACATATGACATTTTCCGAAGCTGCCCTTTCAAACATGTAGCGCACAGCCTGAGTTTTCCTGTGTCAGTCTCACTGACTGGAAATAATCCATTTGGTTTAGGCGAGGGGTGGCGCCTGGGTAGAGCGTGCAGGAGGCAAGACATGACGCATAAAGTGCGCAGCGTTTTCTTACAGCACATCGAAGACGGCGGACGAGGCTACGACTCATCCACAATGATGATTATTTTTGCGTTGATATCATTTCTACATGTGTTTAGATGCATCCGCAATATCAACGAAAGAGTGGAAAGCAATATACAGACAAGCAGAGAAGAGTACGAAGCAGCTACCCTCAGATGCTTGTATTCTTCTGGTTTCGCGCCTGTCTTGTGATAGAAATGTCATCAACACTCTGACTCACTCGCTGTGAATTCTCCGGACAATTACCTGCTGCATTCACACATTGGATGCAGGATAAAGTCTGTATATTGTCCGGAGCAACTGATTTGGACGTTTGCGCTCACACAAACAGTTCCTCTGGGTAATTTCTGGAAAAGTTCAGGGTTGCAGTGCATGTTTGAAAGGGGCTTTAGTTTTTCTTCCCACTGCCCAGGAGACAGCCCTAACATACTCCCCTTTGTAACCTGTAGGGCTGCCGACTGCTGGCCAGAATCACATGGGCTCCCCCACTCAGCTGGGCTCTGCTCAAGGTTTTCTCCTTTTAGTCAGGGAGTAAGAAGAGCTACAGAACTAAAATCAAATGGAGTTGGGTTGAGCCGAGTTGAATAGCGTAGAACTACAATTTCATTTAATTTCATTTCATGGGAGTGGCTGAATTGAGCTGAAGTGAACCAAATGGGACTGAGGTTTATGAAACTGCCCTATCCCTGTGCAGGTGATCAGGCCGTACCAGATGGTGGGGAACCCACTGAGTAAACGCTCCTGTCTGAACAGCCTGCACTCCACACCTACTGCTGGTGGACGACGGCACTGTAGGGAAGCAGGGCGGCCAGGCAGAGCTCCGTCACAGGCTGGAGACACTGCTGCGGCTGCAGAAGATACACCCCAGTGAGTGTGTGTGTGTGTGTGTGTTTTCATGTATTGAAATGTGTGTGTATGTCTATGTGTGTGTGTGCTTGCATATGTGGAAGTGTGCATGTATGTGTGTGGGTGTGTGTGTTGGAGTGTGTGTGTATGCGTGTGCACACATGTGTGCGTGTCTACAAAAGTTTGGAAACATCAAAAACAAGATTTTAGAGGTTTCAAGCATTTTATTCAACAGAGTGCACTTAAGTAAGCTCCAAATGCCAAGAAAACATAAAAAGTGGCAAAGAAAATCCATAAATGTGCAATTATGATTCAAACTCTGCTTTCATCAAAAAAAACCACCATGGGCAATTACAGCTTTGCAGACCCTGGGCAGTCGTGCAGTTAGTTTGGCTAGATAGTTTGGACTTATTCCCCTCCATGACTCTTGCAGAATCTCCCACTGGTGTGCTTCGCTCGTAGGACACTCCTGACGAACCTTTCTGTCAAGCTCATCGCAAAAAAGTTAGATAGGGTTGAGATCGGGGGACCACGGTGGCCATTCCATAACAGAAGGAACCCCTTTCGCTTGTTCCTTCCCTAAAAAGGTTTTGCACAACCCCGATGTGCTTAGGGTCGTTATCCTGCGTTAGGATGAAGTTTGACCCAATGACACGTTGTCCTGAAGGGATAGCTTGCCTCTAAAGAATGGAGTGGTATCCTTGCGCGTTCGATGTCACGTCTACTCTGTGGATGTGTCCGACTTTGCCTGCACCAAAACAGCCCCAGATCATGTCGCTGCCTCCGCCATGCTTCACTGATGGTGTTATACACACCTTGTGCATCCTTTCGTTTGGCTAAACACCTCAAACTTTGACTCATCTGTCTGTAGGACTCATTTCCATTCTTTGTGTTCTTTCGCCCATCTTAACCATTTTTTCTTTTTTTCCAGTCGTAGGAGGGATTTTTTATTTTAAATTCTGCCATTGAGATTTCATTAAATTGTGTTGAGTAAAATGATTGAAAATTCTAAAAACTTTGAAGAAAATAGGGTTTTCCAAACTTTTGCACGGTAGTGTATGTGTATACCTGCATGCTTGTGACTGGATGTGTGTGTATGTGTGTTTGTGAGTGTTTGTGTGTGCATGTCCACATATGTGTGTGTTGCTCTTGTAATTGTCAGTAAATGCTTGTGTGTGCATGCATTAGTAATTTTTGGTTCATGCTTTTCTGTGCAGCTGTACCTGTTCATGTGTGTGTGTCTGTGTTGTCTCTGTCTGTGTATCAGGATTGTCTCAGAGGGTCCCCCTAGTGGCCATTGTGGTGGAGGGCGGGCCAGGGCTTGTGCCCCTGGTTCTGCGGTACGTGCGTAGTGCACCCCCTGTCCCGGTCGTCGTGTTTGAGGGGACTGGGCGGATCGCGGACCTCCTGGCCTTCATACACAAGCAAACCACAGACAACAGGTGTGCTCCTTCAACTAAATTTACCTTTACAAAACACTCCACTGCAAGCATGTCCCATCTTACCTGAGAACAGCCAGAGTTTGTTTTCTGTTCTATACCAGCACTCTAGACATATCAAATACTAGTTCCTGGACTGCAAAAAGTCCCATTTTCTGACTTTCTCCCTAAAACACTTTTCCACTTGCCTGATGCATGTTCTTGCATAAATTAGCGATGTGAGGTACCCTCCCTGCAGATGAAGTTATTTAGCAAATAAAGGTGTTTTATTTTTCCATCTAGTTTTGCAAAGTCCCTCGATATAACTCATATAAAATATTATGAGTATTGCAGCTGAAATCAGAAAGTGAGTTTTGTTGCAGCGGTTCAATGCCTGCAATGTAATATAGTTTGTGAGCTGAAGCAAGTGATGTAATGTTTATTAGCTGAAACATTTTTTTTAAATTTTATTTGAGAACAGAGGTCTGCACACACACTGGCCTTCCTTAGCTAACACTGGACACTTTTCTACTCCTGTTCTACTCCCTCTGAGTCTCTTTGAAAATTAGTCCTGAACTGTTCTCTTTTTTTTACCCATAAGGCAGCTGGAGGCAGATATCAGGGAGGACTTTTTGGTGAGGATTCAGCATACCTTCAGCCTTGGAAAGTCCCAGTCCTGTCAGCTTTATGACCTCCTGACTGATTGCATGGACTACAGAGACTCAGTGAGAATTATGCATTTATTTATCTTAATTTCAGTTTATTAATTACGTGTTTTATGTTTTGTTTCGTTTCTTGGGTGGGATTGTTTCATGAAGTCGTATCAATGAAGCATTATTATATTAATATTATTATATAAGCATTATTGTAACTGAATTTGAAAATGGAATTACATTACACAGTCATTTAGCTGACGCTTTTATCCAAAATGACTTGCAGTTGATTAGACTAACCAAGGGCCAATCCTCCCTGGGAGCAATGTGGGGTTAAGGGCCTTGCTCAAGGGCCCAACAGTCATGGTGCTGTGGCTGGACTGGGACTTGAACTGCCAACCTCAGGCATCCCAGTCATGTACCTTAGCCACTGGGCTAAAGGCTGTGAATTGATTGAGTCAACCTGGTTAATCAAGGATACTTGAGGATTTGAACCAGTCACTGCTGTGAAACAAAAACATTTTGAACGCTTCAAACATGTTCCTGATCGACAGCTACAGTTTCACACATTATGGGGTTCATTAAACCTCACCTTCGCCTTTGATACTCATGAAACTGCTTTCAATCACTCTAATCTTCTACCTTTTTCAATTCAATTCAATTCAAGTCAAGTCAAGTCAAGTCAAGTCAAGTCAATTCAATTCAATTCAATTCAATTCAATTCAAATTTATTTGTTGTGCGCTTTTTACAAAAAGTTGTCGCAAAGCAGCTTTACAATTAATCCCTGGCCTGAAACCCCTCACAACAAGCCAAGGTAACAGTGGCAAAGGAAAACTCCCTGACAAACAGGGAGAAACCTTGAGCAGAACCTGGCTCAGAGGGGGAGCCCATCTGCTTCTGGCTGGCACAGGGTGTACAACAGGTAGACAGGAGAGTGGAGATGGCTGACATTACTCTTACTGATTCAACTGATAATTAAAATGATAACAGGAACAATAAGTACAATAACAGTGATAATAGCAGTTTAGGTAGAATAACCAGATTTGTAGTAGAACAGTAAATATGAGTAAGTAGGGTCCAGTTCTTGGTGGGACGGGCAGGACAGGAAGGTGGCTGATGAACCAGGGCTGGGCTGTGGTGTTTGGGCTTGAGCTCCAGGCAGGCACCCAGAGCAGAGAGAGGAAAAGTAAACCATTGATTAGTGGATGGTAAAATTCATGGAGGAAAAGTTTGAGAACAGGACATGAAAAGGAAACAAGGAAAAAACCCCGGCGGACTAACACTGTGCAAGCATACCAAAGAGACTTAGGGCATGGGGTCAGCACAGTCAAGAGGGCGATCCCTAGGCAGTCAACACCAGACTATGGCAGAGCAGCGTAACACAGAGTCTCTATTCCATGACGTAGTGACAGCAATAACCTCTCAGTCTTTCAGAGACTCTATGATCCATGCCAACGCCAGCCCGCGTCCCTAAAATTAAGGATTTACTGCACAGTTATGTCCTGAGTTTAGCCTGAAAGGAAGACAGAGAGCCCCCCCCCCCCCGAAGTTCAGTGGGTAAGTTATTCCATAGAAGAGGGGCGTGATATGAAAATGCTCTGCCGCCTGGGGTACTTTTACCCACTCTAGAACAATGAGAAATCCTGCATTTTGAGAGCGAAGTGATCACTGGGAAATATGAAAATGGAGAAGGTCCTTAAGATAAGGGGGCTGAGCCCATTCAAAGCCCGATAATATATACTTTCACATATTATGTGAAAAGAAGTATTTTCAATTCAGTGTGAAATTTGATGGGTAGCCAGTGAAGAGAAGCCAGAACTGGGGTGATTTGTGCTGAAAGTGTTTTGTTTTTGTTACGATTCGGGCAGCTGCATTTTGAACCAGCGGGAGGGGCTTTAGGGAGGCATCTGCACATCCTGACAAGAGGGCATTAGAATAGTCTAGATGTAACTAAAGCATGGACTAACTTTTCTGCATCCTGAGCTGACAGAATTTTCCTGATTTTGGCTATGCTCCTCAGATGAAAGTAAGTAATTTCAGAAGTATTTTTATATATGGTTCAAGGTGATAACTCAGGATCAATAATGACGCCAAGGTCGCTGGTGACTGCACTTGCACGAGACACCATCAAGGTGCAGACTAATGTTGGAGAGCCACTGATGGACTTTTGACCAATAACCAATATTTAATATATTAATTGAACATCCATTCCTTTATATCTTTTATTTTTTATTAATTTTTCCCTGATTTTTATCCTTTTTTCCCAACCAGATTGTTCAGCATAGCTGGTTGGCCTCACTGCACTGCCTGCCCTGACAGCTGTGGGATGGGAGGTTGGGCATGCGCCTCCTCTGATTCATGTGACGATGCTCCCGCTACTTTTCATGCTGCGGCTGCACCACTAACTGCACACTGCCTATGACGTTGGAGGAGGATGTGGTCAGCAAACAGTTGGTTTGTGCTGCTGCAGGTGCCCAAACAGGGCACTATTGTGATTAGACCAATGGAGCAGGTTAGGCTGGCTTGCCCTGTATTGAACCCTAGTGAGGCTGGCTAATTGTTGCCTTGCCAATGGAACCTCAGACCATAGCTGGGAATTGAGCCCCCGACCTCCAGGCCTGCAGGCAACAATTTATCCTATGAGCCACCCAGAGGTCCTCCTTTATATCTTTGAGGCATGTTTACATTTTCGTTAATCTCAGAAAGGCATCAGGTTTTGCTGATATATACAACAGAGTATCATCCGCATAGCAGTGGAAAATAATGCCATGTTTACAGATAATATTGGCAAGAGGTAAAATATGCCAGGAAAACAACAGTGGTCCAAGCATGGATCCTTGTGGTACGCTGTATATTACTCTTGAGTGATTTGAAGATTCATTGTTAATATGGAAAAATTGGTGACGTTCTGAGAGATAAGACCTGAACCAAGAGAGGACATGTCCATTTATGCCAACAATATGCTTAAGTCGGTCTAAAACAATACGACGATTGATGGTATCAAAGGCTGCACTTAAATCTAGGAGCGCAAGTAAGGAGATACAGCCATTGTCGGTGGGGAGAAGCAAATCCTTAATCACTTTGAGAAGAGTAGTTTCAGTGCTGTTATGAGGTCTGAACCCAGACTGAAAGAGTTCTAGGATGTTGTGGGTCTGGAGAAAGGAGAAAAGTTGTTTTGTTACTGCCTTTTCTAACATCTCTGAGAGAAAAGGAAGATTTAAAATTGGCCTGTAATTAGATAGATCATTTGGGTTTAGTTTGGGCTGTTTGAGAATAGGCTTGGTAACTGCAACTTTGAAAAACTGAGGTACGAGGCCAGATGTAAAGGAGGTATTGATGATATTTAATAAGAGTTTGCCAATTTATGGCGCAAGCTTTTTTGGAGGGAGTTTTTTCTTTTTAAGGGGTGCAACAGCACCTAGCATTTTATGTTTTATGCAGTTTCAAGAATTGTGTAGGTGTAGGGTCTAGTGTACAAGTGGAGCTGTAGCTGGAGTTGGCTAAGGAAGAGAATTCTTTGAAATCAGTGGGTGTGAAGGAATGTAAGCATTGGACTGGCCAAACAGACAGGGTCACTGTATCGGAGACTGAAGAAGCCTGGTTGGAGAAAGGTGCAGAGGGAAGCTTTGCTATTGCATCTCTGATCTTTATGGTTTTGCCGTTGAAGATGGGCTCCCCCTCTGAACCAGGTTCTGCTCAAGGTTTCTTCCTGTTTATCAGGGAGTTTTCCTTTGCCACTGTTGCCTAGGCTTGCTCTGAGTGGGTTTTTAGGCCAGGGATCAATTGTAAAGCTGCTTTGTGACAACTTGTTAAAAGCGCAATGCAAATAAAGTTGAATTGAATTGAATTAATGGCAGAGCGAAAAGTGATAATATAATGATCTGACAGAATAGGACTGATTTCAATGCCATATGTCAGAACAAGATCCAAGATGTGGTTGCAATAATAAGTTGGCTTGGTCTACAAGTTGAGATAATCCAATTGATTCAACAATATTCAAAAATGCTGCTCTGAAAGGGCCATGTTCCTTGTCCAGATGAACATTAAAATCTCCAGCCTTATCAGTACTTAACAACAAGGTGTATGGGCCAACCTTCTAGAAAGAAGAGCTGCAAAAAAGGTTTGCCAGTTGTCTATGTAGCCCACGTTGTTGGTGGGACACCACTCAGAAAACCAACAATTTAGTGACGTTAGTCTTGCTGCAGATCTCGTCACCTCACCACATGGGGATGGGACCAGAGAAACTTGCCGAATCTGACGAATGTTTTGCAAGCTTACACACCGATTTGACATTTATCTTTGTTGTTTCAGATTGTCACATATGAACATTGTTAGAATTTATGATTACCTTTAGCCAGCACTTTCAGGTTTGCTTCGGTGTTTATAGCTCTGGCCCCAGGAACACAATTTTCAAGTCATTACCATGATCAACCACCTCTCTCTCTCTCTCTCTCTCTCTCTCTCTCTCTCTCTCTCTCTCTCTCTATTGGTTATACAGAGCTCTCTTTTCATTAATTCTGTATATTTACTCACACACACTCCCTGGTGTACAGCTTCTTATTTGCTTTTGCCTCACTTAATTTGAGTCTCATTTTTTGGCAGGATCTCTCCTCCTTTTTTTCCCTCCCTGTTTCTCTTTAAAAAAATGAGCATAAAAAGTAAGTCTCTCTCTCTCTCCCTCCCTCTCTCTAGCTCCCTTCATTCCCCTCGCTCCCTCCTCTCTCTCCTTTTATTCCCTATCCCCTTCTCTTTCTCTACATCTGTTGTCTTCTTCTTGCCCACTTTCTGTGTCTTTCCTCACTTGACCACTTTTTCCATCCTCACTACCCCCATTCTGTTGAATTTTTCTCTTTCCTTTTGCTTTCTCTCTTCCCCTCTTTCTCACCCTGTCTGTGTTCTGTTTTCCTTCCTTCACTTCCTCCATCTCTCCATCTCTAGTCTCTCTCATTGTTTTTTTTCTTTTATCTCTCCTCCCTGTCTCTCTGTGCTTTCCAAGTTTCTCCATCTCTGTCCCTTTCTCCCACCGTCCATCTCTTTTCATCGGCATCTCTTCTTCTTCCTTCTCCCTCACTCTCAATTTCCTCCTGCCTGTCCCTCCTTATCTATGCCCCGCGCTCTTTCTCCCTCTCTTACATTCCCTCTCTCTCTCTCGCACTTCCTTCCCTCTCTCCTTTCTCCCTCTGTCTCTGCATCCCTGTCCCTCTCCCTCTCCCTCTCTCTTTCTCTCTTTCTCTCTCCCTCCCTCTCTCCCCCTCCCTGTCTGCGCTGTAAATAATCACTGTGCAGTGTGCCAGGGTGTCCGCTGTGGTTTTACAGGCCTAGACTCAGGGCTGGCTCGGCTCTGGGCTCTGGGCTCTGGGCCTGGGGCCCCGGGGCCCTGGGCGTCAGCAGCCAGGCAGATCCAGGCAGGGGGGGATAGCGGCCCCCTCTCGCTTAGATCTCAATCAAACAGAATTGTATAGTTCACAGTCGGGCACAAATCAAAAGCTTTTGAATTTCTAAATTGAGAGTTAACAGAATAATTGGAATAATAAGCATGAAGCATATTTACATATTTATAAAATCGAGGATATTAATTTGGTCCCCGGACGGAGGCCTTTGAAAACTGGAAACAATTGTGTTTCACTCGCTGGTCTGGGCTGAGTGGAGACTGTAATGGCTGTAGATAAGGGTGGGCCTTGAACCCGGGTTCTACTCGATGGCGGTGATCTGTGTCAAAACATGGCCTCTCCTGGAGACCTTTCCACTGAGTTCACAGATATGAGTTAACACTTACTGCCAATTACAAGAAACATAAGTGTCTCCTTTTTCTCCATCACCAAATTTACTTCATCTTCTGCATAATTATTTTCTGTTTCATTGTTTGGGATAATGTGAGCATGCTTTTTTCCTTGATGAAGTTTTTTCAAGGAAAGTGCCAGAATATCCAATTGGATTGCCATTATCAATTGCCATTATTACTAGAATCATTCATCCAAGTACTATGATAATTAATATTTTGTATAAATGCTGCATTATATATTATAGCATTGACAACAAAATAGCCTTGTATGTCAAAAAGTCAACTTTTTGGAAATGAGCAATGTGCAAATGAACTCATTTATTATTAAATTATATTAGAAAAGTTTTAGAAACATGACACTTTGAACAAACTTTTGAAAGTCGCGTATAATGAAACACTGACTGTTCGCAGCTGACGATGCAGGCTTTTTGTTCAGTTTCAAAATCAAAAATGACATTGTTATATCGTGTTTGAATGTGAACGTTCACCTCCATTATTTTTGATGTTAAAACAGATAACGATCTTCGACTCTGAATCTGTGGATCAGCAGGAGTCAGACACGGCCATTTTGACCGCTTTATTCAAAGGTATCCCCAATGAAAACCTCGGCCTAGAGGTTTTGAATATCAGCCTAGATATTATTAAAATCACCTCTGCTTGTTATTGCTGCAGACCGCCACTAGGGGGTCTAATAAATGTTGGAGTGGCAGGATCACACAGTGATGGAAGTGGGAGGTTCCACATCCTCTAAAATAGGTGGAGCTATCATGCATCATTAAAAAACTCATTGATTTAAACCAATCAGCATTGAGAAAATAGCCTTCCTATTAGTTTACACTTAACATTTTGACAGCACAGTGGGAATAATTCAAAGGCAGTTAGGTTGTGTTTTTTTTCCAGCACCCCTGTCATTTCACCTGTGTTGCACATTTGAAGAGGGTGGGTTATGATCTCTTATTGGTTGCTGTTGCCTTCTGTGGCTGATTCCTGTTCTGCTCTTGGTCCTTCAGGCACCAAAGTGCCCGCCCCTGACCAGCTCAACATCACACTAGCCTGGGACAGGGAGGACATCGCTAAGAAACATGTACTGGTCTATGGACAGCATTGGAAGGTACTGTATTTATGTAAGAGTGTATCTGTGTGTGGACCTGGAGCTGAGCTGCACTGTTCTGGATGCTGTATATTGTTTGTTATTGATATATGGTGTAAATGCTGTATGTTATATGTTATATGTTGTCTGTTGTGTGTTGTTAATGTGGTACACTGTATGTTGTATGTTATGTGTTGTAAATGCTGTATCTTCTGTATTGTATGTTGTGTGTTGTAAACGGTGTGAGCTGTATGTTGTGTGTCGTACGTTGTGTGTTTTATGTTGTAAATGCTGTATGTTGTATGTTCTGTGTTGTAAATGCTGTATATTGTTGTCATATGTTGTATGTTCTGTGTTGTAAATACTGTATGTTGTGCATTATATGTTCTGTGTTATAAATGCTGTATGTTGTACATTGTATGTTCTGTGTTGTAAATACTGTATGTTGTGCATTATATGTTCTGTGTTATAAATGCTGTATGTTATGCATTGCATGTTGTGTTTTGTAAATGCTGTGTGCTCTGTGTTAAATGCTGTTGAAGGTGGGCTCCCTGGAGCAGGCCATGCTGGACGCTTTGGTGATGGACCGCGTCGGATTTGTCAAGCTGCTGATCGAGAACGGTATGACTATGAACCGCTTCCTCACCATGCCCCGCCTGGAGGAGCTCTACAACACGGTAATCAACACTCGCAAAACACTGTGGCAGAAACTGTCAAATACTGCTCATAAATTATGCAAACCATCTCATAAACACTGTGATCAGTGACAGCTAGTTTCTTGATCCAACACTGTGGAATCAAATACTTTAAACTCTTTGCCACATCACTGAACTAACCATAATAATCTTTTGAAAGCAGTTCTAAATTTGAATGATATGTACATGCCAACTGTACAGTAGGCAGAGTTGCATTGTGGGTAATTCAGTCCTCTTTGAAAACACCAGATGCAACAACACTCAATAATGCAGCGTTTTTATCAATCACACTTTTTATGAATACATTGCAATTATTTGATTCTCACAAATTCCCTATTTTTTACAGGTTTCTTAGTTTGCTTTTTCTCTGTCTCAAGTTTTTGTCTGAATTTTCATTTGTGTTTGGAAAACAATCAGTGATTAATATTACTTTGAAAGTCAGAACTTATGACTTTTAAAGTAATATTAACTATAACAAATAATAGTAATAAAGTAATATATACTATATCAAATATAGTTTGTTGTTTAACCTGGCACAGAGCTCATCCAAATAATGAAACACTTATTCATGAATACAGTTTTGTAGATTAATTTGTTATATGGTATATTTTCATAGTTGTATTTTTTTGTGGCAACAACCCCTATCAAAACCATCAGTAAAATATGAAAAAATAACAGTGGGGTTTTCTTTTGTAAATATGAACATTATATGATTACGTGTTGTTGTAAAATGTAAAACTGCTCTTATGATATTTTGCTTCTGTTTTCTTTCACAAAGCAGCTTGGATCAGCAAATAATTTATTGTATCATCTTGTGGAGGATGTGAAACAGGTAGGCGTACATTCTGCAGTAATTACTCAAACCACAAACTTTGATTTTTTTACTTTGGTACTTTGTTTCTTTCTTCACTTTGTTATTTCAGATACCAATTTCATGGCAGCTATTTGCCTGTTGGTAAGACTGTGTTACAGTATATGAAGATTAGTTTTTCGCTGCAACTGAAACTTCCGGCTGTGATTCTATTGCTGAGCACTATATACTGCTCGTCCACAGAGTCATCTCCCCATTGGATACCGGGTCTCGCTGATCGACGTTGGCCTGGTGATTGAATACCTCATCGGCGGTGCCTACCGTAGTACCTACACCCGCAAGCATTTCCGAGCCACTTACAACCACCAGAGGAAGGTATGGAACACCCAGGTCTGTCAATCATAGCAGAGACCCGTCCCCCTGTCTCTCTGCCAATCTAATTGGTCGGCAGGTTATACCTGACTTATAAATTTGACTAGTGTGTTGTTATTTTTTAATTTTTCAGCTGTTTTCCCACATATGGACAGTTCCAGAAAATATCCAGTACCATAGATGATTAAAGTCAAAAATATATATAGAATGAAGTTGACCCTTGATAATGTCTGATTCAAAAGATATGAATGTAATAGTAATGATGTTTTCTTTCATTTTTTTTGATTTAGTTTTTTCCTTTTGTTTGCTTCTTTTTCCCCATTATCCTGTTTTCTTGGAAAGGAAGGCAACAGGGAGGGTGTAGGACTGTTTAACATGATGCCCAAGGCTCCCAGCATGCAACGGGAAAACCAAGCCAGTTCCCCGCCCCGCCCCCACTTCTTCCGCACAGCTCAGCCCTACAAACGCAAGGTCACTTTTAAGCCAGTTTTTCAGTCAAGAGTTGGCCTTCTAAAACATGCTCAGAAATATGTAAAAATTTAAATCAATGATGCTAATGGCAGAATCAATTTCATTTCAATTCAGTTTATTCAGGAAATTAATTGTATTATTAATTGATATTATTAATAGAAGTATTTCAATTATGACTGAAGCCCCACCTAAAACATTCATACTTACATGGCACCTCCTCCAGGAGAAAAATTTCTTCGCTCCAAAGTCCCGGGTGACTAAGAAAGCCGAGCAGAGCGGGCACCCTGTGTCTCTGCACAACTTCAACGACCTGTTTGTGTGGGCGGTGCTGATGAAGCGCCAGCAGATGGCGCTGTTCCTCTGGCAGCATGGGGAGGAGGCCATGGCTCGAGCTGTTGTGGCCTGCAAGCTGTACCGCACCATGGCCCACGAGGCCAAACAGGGCAACATGGGGGACAGCGTTGCTGATGAGCTCAAAACTTACTCACTGTGAGCATCCCGCAGCTCATGACCTTCAACTTACTACGACTAACATTCCATTAGTGACTCACGGTTTAAGATTAAAAAAACCCCAGCTTCAGACAGCGGAAGCACTGCCATGTTCTTGCTCCACCCATGCATGATAACTCTTCAGCCAGGTTGGTGAGTTAATCAGTTAAATCCGCTGTTTTAGTGGAGGGTTGGAACAAATGTGTTGTATTACTTCTCCTTTCTGAAGCTGCAGTCTTCCACCTTCCCTGACAGAGCCTTACAATTCATACCTTACAACTACTATTGTGTTAGTTCTGACAGTCAATCCCAGATACCCTACTACTGTGGCGTCAGTGGCAGTGTGTATGTCAGATTACATCTCAAAACTTACTATTCACTCACTCAATAGCCATAGCTATTATCTAATATGCTATAACAGCGGTGAGACCTGTTCATCCAATTGTTTGTGCAGGGAATTCGGGCAGCTTGCGGTGGACCTGCTGGACAGCGCCTTCAGGCAGAACGAGCGGATGGCCATGAAGCTGCTGACCTATGAGATGAGCGACTGGAGCAATTTCACCTGCCTGCAGATGGCCGTGTCCTCAGGCCTGCGGCCATTTGTCGCCCACTCCTGCACCCAGATGCTGCTGACCGACCTGTGGATGGGCCGTCTAAACATGAGGAAGAACTCCTGGTTCAAGGTGAGCCGCAGAACACCATCCTACAGGGCAGGGCAGGATATACACTCATATCTTCTGCATTTTACACAAATATAAATCAAATCTAATTAATTATTTACATGACATCACATGGGTTTTTGTACATATGGTGTGGAGCCATGAGACATTGAAAGTACATAATTAATCATCAGAACTTTATTTGTTACATTTTATTTAGTCTGGAACTAATGTATGTCACTTTATACATTCTTTATAGCTTTATGGACAGATATAATTTAGGTTGGAGTGATGCAGTGTTTTCTGGGTTCTTGTTGCATTTCTGCATTCAGTGAATAGCATCAAAAGTTCACACACCTTGCTTTTAGAAATTAGCTGTTGATTGAAAGGGAACCACAGAAACACGGCAGACTTTGAGGCCCTGCAGGACAGGAGTTTGAAACGTCCGATTCACACTGGAGTTTTGTATATTCACCATGCGTCTCGGCCCGGTCTGTGTTCCAGATCATTCTCAGCATCCTGGTGCCCCCGGCCATCTTCCTCCTGGAGTTTAAGAGCAAGGCAGAGATGTCCCATGTGCCCCGGCCCCAGGAGTCCCCCCAGTTCAGCTTGGAGACCCCCGGGGGTGCAGGGGCAGGCGACTCTGGCCGTGTGGGTTTGGTAAAAAAAACATAAACAACATTACATTACTCTATAGCCTCTTAGCAGAAGATCTTATCCAGAGTGATTAGAAAAATACCCCAGAGGAGGGAAATATTTCCAGTTATCAAAAACTCAAACCAAAGCAAATCAATATGCATGTTAGCAGCCCACAATTTCAATCAAAATAGAAGTGCTGCTTTAGGTCAGGAGTGTGTGTTGTCTGGTGGTCTTAGTGAAACTTGTTTGCTTGCTTAGAAGGGAAAAATAGGAATGATTTGATATGTGCTATATATAAAAATGTGAAAGGCAAGAGGTTGCCAAAAAGTATATTTGGGAACAAGAAAAATGTGACATGTCCAGTGCCAGTAGGGTTAGATGGGCTGCCTAATGATGACCTGTTGAGGGAAAAAGAAAAACATAAGCAATAATTAATAAACAAGGCACTGGTTACAACAATTGAAAACAAATTATGCAAAAACTAAGGCTAAGTAGAAATAGGGAAAATAGGTGCATCCTGAAAGGATGATTTCTGGCTCCTTGCAGAGTCAGCGTGATGAAGAACATGGACCCAAGAATTCGAAGTGCACGGGCAAAATATAAAAATGCTGGATCTCAAGGGATCCTAAAAATATATTTGTATTAAAAAAATGTGGTCTGGGCCACTCAAGTTCTAGTCAATGACAACCTATGGTTAAAAAATTACAAGGATGATTTCTGGCTCCTTGCAGAGTCAGCGTGATGAAGAACATGGACCCAAGAATTCTGAGCCTCGGAAAATCATCTGCTCATGTTTGCACCTGTGGTTAAATTCTGGTTCATTTATAAAAGCATCATGTCCTTCTTGTCATGTCCTTCTTGTGCTCCGTGCTACCACTGATACTGTTTTAAAGCTCTAAGATGATTGTTATCTACCTCCACATTCCCCTGCAATAAATATAACCTGTGCTACTCATGACCCACCGAGCCATTCTTCTGTTGTAGTCATAAACTGTGCTGGTCATAGACGTCTTAGCCATTACCACAGTGTAGTCGTGAACTGTGTTGGTCATAGCCTACTTAGTCATTATCGTAGCGTAGCCTCTGCTGGTCATGGCCATAGTGTGATAGTGTAGTCATAGCCTATCATACAATTCTCCCACCATATTCCTGGCCTTTTCCCAGCATTACTCATAGCCTGTATTACAGATAGCCAGCCTGAACTGTAATACTGTGTTCATGACCTACATTACAGATAGCGTACCTGGGCTTCCTCATGCTGTACTCTTACACGGTTCTGGTGAAGATGAGCCCCACGCCAAGCCCCCAGGAATGGCCAGTCATCCTCTACATCCTCAGCACCACCGTGGAGAAAGTGAGAGAGGTGAGTGTGTCAGTGCATTGACTGAGCATGGCAGTGCGTTGTCCCAGGCAACGGCGACCATATCAAAGCACCTTATCTCCTGCACTCTTGAATCAAAGGTTAGCGGATACTCCTCGCCTCTTGATACATTTGTATGTTGTGAAAGAGTGTGAAAGAGTTTGTGTTTGTAAGAGCTACACGTTTGAACTCGGTCACCCTTTACTGCTGTCAGCTAGAGACAAAGGCTCACGTTTGAGCCACTGCTTTCTGAAGTCATACCTAAGATAGTGAAACCAGAAGTAAAACTGTGAAGATGCAGGCCTGTGGTACCTCTGGGGAATCAAACCTGCAATCTCTGAGTTATAAGTCCAGGTCCCTACCCCAGTGGTTCCCAACGTCGGTCCTGGGGACCCACTGTGTATTTGGTTTTTATTCAAACCACAACTGCAATCCCCAAAAATCTTAACAAGTTTTTAATTATTCATAATTATTTAATTGTTCATGCTTGTTTCATGATTGACAGATAATTTCCCATTATAGCTATTCACATCATGAAGAAAAAGCTCCTACATCCACATTTTGCCATATTACAGGCAAGTGCATAAAGGCAAGTAACATTTTTAACCCGTATTGAAGACTGGGGTGATTCTGGACACTTGACGACTAAAACTAACCATTTGGTAGATAATGAAGGATTTAAAGACAAATAGCTTGTGTTACTAAGCATAAGGAAAAAAATCAGAAGTGTAGTCATGTAGTCAATGACGTAAGGAGTGTATTGATTCACCTCAGTCTATAATTTGATCAGGTATAAAAATATACTCTTTTTGTGTATTTGTTTGCAAAATCACATAAACACAATGTGCATAGCTATAATGGCAGATTATCTCTTATCATGAAATGCGTGAACAATTGAACAATTATGAACAATTAGCAGCTTGTTAAGATTCTGGGGTTGCATTTGTGGTTGCAATAAAAACCAGCATACATGGTGGGTCCCCAGGACCGACGTTGGGAACCACTGCCCTAACCTGCCACACTGCCCCCCTCAGGTGCTGATCTCCGAGCCGCGGAAGCTGAATAAGAAGCTGAAGCTTTGGTTTGGGGAGTACTGGAACGCGGCCGATTTTGTGGCCATTGTGCTCTTCCTGGTGGGGCTGGGGCTGCGGTGGTATGGCGCCCCCTTCAGGACGGCGGCCCACATTGTGTATTCCTTGGATATCATCTTCTGGTACGTGAGACTGCTGGACCTGTTCGCCGTCAACCAGCACGTTGGGCCCTACCTGACCATGATCACCAAAATGGTGAGATATTTTATATTAAACATTTTAATTCTTAGTAAGTGCCATTATTTCTTTCACCTTTCCACAACAATTTTCCAATAACACCACTGATAGCTATTAGTCCATTATAAGTAACAATAATAATAATTGATATTATTCTTATTTACAATTGTTCTTCTATTTTCATATAACATTCACACACACACACACACACAAAAAAATATATACATATATACATTTTTATTTTTTAAACGTCCAGGTTTATTTTTTGGTACCTTAGCACTATATTTTAAATATCAGCAGTAGACTAGCCCCAATGTGCTGAGTGGTCTGTTCCCACCCTCACAATGCACTAATGCTACTTTCTCTTCTGTGTAGACCTCCAACATGTTTTACATTGTAGTAATGATGGCCATCGTCCTGCTGAGTTTTGGGGTCTCAAGGAAAGCCATTCTCTCGCCGGACGAGCCCCCGTCCTGGACATTGGCCCGGGACGTAGTCTTCCAACCCTACTGGATGATTTTCGGCGAAGTGTATGCAGACGAAATCGATGGTGGGTAGTGTGACCTTCTGTCTTTAAACGGCGTTGAAACTGTTTTAAATCCATCAGAGGGTCTGACGGGAGCGTGCTGTGTGTACGTTTTTTTTTTT
The DNA here is from genome assembly GCA_022829145.1 of Albula goreensis. Taxonomy (NCBI): domain Eukaryota; kingdom Metazoa; phylum Chordata; class Actinopteri; order Albuliformes; family Albulidae; genus Albula; species Albula goreensis. The sequence continues at coordinate 301,641 of CM040744.1, forward strand.
GAACAGCTTGTGCCAACAACAAAACCTGTCCGCCGGGGTCCTTCATAACTCCATGGCTGCAGGCTGTCTACCTCTTCTTCCAGTACATCATCATGGTCAACATCCTTATTGCCTTCTTTAAGTACGTCCTTTACATTAACATTTTCAGTCAGGCATTTAGCAAGACGCCCTCATTCACAGCGACTCAGAGAAATGTATCTGATGTGTTTAGACAAACAGAGATGTCACAGCTGACAGTAGTCATGTCTTGTTATTACACATCGGTAAATGTTGTAGTGGGTGCAAGAACGGAAATGTGGGTTGGAGGATGTCAAGCTAAATTCTTGTGACAAATACAGCGAGACGAAAAAGAGGTGTTCAGAACTATGTACTTGTTGAGCCTAGATGTAATTAAAACAGATTTGTTTTTCAGTCTGTAGCCAAAGATACAGGACTGTTTTGACGTAGAAGGATTCTCTCCTTATTTTCTCTATGTCTCTTCTCCTCATGTTAACCTCTGAAGTGTTCATTGATTCTGTACAATTGCGATTTATTGCAAGTGTCTTCCGTACCTTTGTGACTGTAGCTTTTTTGTGAATTTATAATATAAATATATATGTATATTTATGTGTTTTTTTTCTTTTTGATGCTTCACTGGAACGTTTAGTGGGCTCATTTTTGCCTCTACCCATTGTGAAATGTTACGAGATGTTATGACTATTTGGTTGCCATGACAACCCTACAATTACTTATAGACACAATTTGCCATACAAATAAACAAATGCACAAGCAAATAAACAAACAGATACATAAACAAATAAACAAACTAATGAATATATTAATTGTTGAATTAATTCATAGAGAAATAATCGCTGACATTCCTTGATCTTTGTCTCTGCACTTTTATGTCACCCAGTAATATATACTTCGACATGAAGTCCATATCAGACAAACTGTGGAAGTACAACCGCTACCGATACATCATGACCTACCAGGAGAAACCCCGGCTGCCCCCGCCTTTCATCCTCTTTAGTCATGTGACCCTGTTGCTCTCCTCCATCCACCAATGGCAGAGCAGAAAGCCAGAGCAGGAGGTGGGATCGGGGCTGAGTGAGTGCTTTATTACATCACAGATTTACATTTACATTACATCATCATTTAGCTGATGCTTTTTATCCAAAGCGACTTACAGTTGATTAGGCTAACCAAGGGCCAATCCCCCCTGGGAGCAATGTGGGGTTAAGGGCCTTGCTCAGGGCCCAACAGCAATGGTGTTCTTACTGTGGCCAGACTGGGGCTTGAACCAGTTCTCTCATACAGCTGGATGTGATACTAAAGCAGGTCAGGTGAGCTACCTGTACAAAGGTAGAGCCCTACCTGGGAAATAATCATGCAAACTGCAATCTGAAGTGGTCTTCAGTTCTACTCCTGGAGGGTTGATGTTGGCGGTTTGTGTTGTGTCTGCATTGTGAAAAGAAGCAAATGCATCAGAAGAGTCACATGGTCACGATGCTTTTCTCCTGAAGCCAGCGGGAAGGTTTGCTAGCATGAGATTAACTAGTTCATTTAAGTTTGAGGGATAAAACTAAAAAATATAGAAACAGTCACAGCAATGCTCAAAATTAAGTTAGATAAGCAGTACCATTATTTTACAGTAGTTAAAGGGCATAAAATTAGGATTTTTGAGAAGATGGAAAAGGTTTTGCCCATCAACCTGACTTCAGGTCACAACATAGATGTCATGCCATCACAATATAAAGATATAATTATGATTGTGATAGAAATGAAATGTGATAAATGTTATTTGGGTTTTATTGCCCCAACCCTAACCCACAGTCAGTTAGAATGTGGTTTTCTCCACCCACAGAGCTTTATCTGTGCCAGGAGGACCTGAAGAAGCTGCATGACTTTGAAGAGCAGTGCGTGGCCGAGTACTACCACCAGAAGAGCAAGAGCCTGTGCAGCAGTCAGGAGACCAGGATCAAATCCACCAATGAGACGTAGGGCTCTATTTTCGGCAACAGATGCGACATCCGACCAATTTAAAATGCGCCGTTACCGCGACGACTCCCAGCAAACTTATTTTCTGCAACACACCAGCACCGCAACAGGAAAAATGCGGAAGCACAAAGCCACTTGCGCCTCAGATGTAATAAAGGGGCCTAGAAGCGCAATGTCTGGGAGTGTTCTCTGAAAACAAATGGGACTACCATGCATATTATAGGGCGCAATGCCCAAATTGCCAGTGTTTGTCCAAAGAGAAACCCTTGCGCTTAAGAGGTCTCAAAAGCAGGTCTATTCAGAGCGCAAAACTCAGAGGTAGAAAAATAAATTGGAGTACATTGTCTAAGCCTGCAGATGTTCTAACATGACTTTGGAAATATTACCGAAAGGCAATAATGGTCAGTCTTCCATAATGACATGAATTCCCCACGATCTACTGACCCTACATTCACACATAAGCGAAATTACAGCTCCGCATTCCGGAAGTGAGAGTGCAGAACATAGAACAACGTCACAACAGTCAAAAATCGGTGATCACTGATTGGGACCTGCAGCAGACATGTAACTCGCTAGTGATAAATTATTACATAACAACAATAAATATAGCAGAATGCAAGTAATTATCATCATTATATTTAGCTAGCTAGCTCAGACAGGCCCCATGACCACAACGGCACATTGTGACAAGCAAGTTAGCTAGCAGTAGATAGGATACCCTATATTTTAAAGGTTATAGCCAGGCTATTCAAACAATAAAATACATACGTGACTATCAGTGCATGGTCTTTTCTGTCAGCGTTACTGTATGACTTTGATATCAAAATTTAGAGTATCCTTGAACTGCAAGAACGAACGAGTCTGCCTTTTTATAAGACAGAGGTCCGACTGGATGATGTCATTGGATGGGGTAGTTTGAAGGGGGGATGTCACAGTTATGGTGCCGATGAGGAGCTGGAATGGACAGCTGCTCTGCTGCATTTTCTAGGCTGTTGCTGAGTGGATCCTGCCTCACCTCCATTCATATTTGATGTAGCTGAGTGAAATAGGTCATGCTAGCTACAGTGGTTACTGTAGGCTATATTCCTTTTTATGTGTCGTGGTTTGACATTACTTAATATAAAATGGGTTTTAGCAGTATTAATCAGTGTATTGTATCAGTGAGCGTAAAGAGGAATGAAAACTATATGATGATCACCACATATAAATCATACATTTAATAACTGGACATATGTGCTCTGACCTTTGTATTCTGCCAGTGGCGGGTGTGTAACAGGACCAGAGCCAACTGTCAATTTTGCCAGCAGTTATTTGCTGGTTTTTTGCCTGGTTCAATAAACTTCTGAAACCCAGCCATCTTGTCCATGTGGACACTAACCAGTACGTCCGTCTCTTCTGGTGTGAAGCGCACGTTCCTCTTCCTTAGGTCATTTTTTCTTGCAAGCGTTGGGAGCATGTGATTTTATGGTATGTAATGCTCACTATGATTGGCTGAAACGTACAACACCATGCCAAGCCCTGTGATTTATATTAACACATTACTCCACCAATTGTGGGTTGCGCCATGTGAAGGACCTCCTATTGTGGGTGGCGCCATGGACTGGACCCGCGCAATTTGTATCGCCATGGAACTGAGTCCATGAAAAAGGTTTGTGGGATTGCCCCTCCCATCGAGTGTTGCGTGAATTGGGCAATGACTAATTTATGACTTATGATGTATGAATTTGAAAATAGAGCCCATAATGTCAAGACGCCCACCACCACGGTGCCTGCCTGCTCTCACTTCCTGCTATTCAGCTGTTCCTCATTTATGTCAACTTGCCTGCCTGCTCTTACCTTTTTACTCTTCAACTGTTCCTCTGCAATTTGGGCTGTTCCTGATTCATGCTAAGTCAGAAATGTTGTCTCTTATCCCCTATTCAGAGTTTTCCTGTATGTAATGTATATCTGTAATTTTTCTGTATTCCTCTCTCCTGTGAGTATATCTTGTAAATGGCCTTCTGAAATAAGTACCTAGATACTACTCTGGTTTTTGATTGGTTAAAAGAAGCCAGTAATCAACAGCTCATTGTAGCTCCAGCAGTTATGGGGTTCATGAAACCTCAGTACTTGCCTTGACAAATGAGTAAAACAGTGCAGATTCACCTAGGATTTACTCTACTGAAAGAGTTAATGTTCATCTTAACATAGATTGTTACTGTTAGAAGAATTATGAGACAGACCTCTGTTCAGCAAGTTGCATTGATACATAGCATTCTCTCCTTTAATCTCCAGCACCTTGGCTGAGAGTTGTCAGGTAATTTTCATAACAGTAAACGGTTTAGAAATGGAGGTTGGGAAAGTCACAAATGCTGGTGTGATCTGAAGTTTATTCTCTGTTTGGCACAAACAGAAAGTCTGAGGCCTGACCCTGGGGCTTCCTGTTTCCTGTTTTCAGGACGGAGGAAATGAGCGTTCAGCTGCAGGAAGTCGGGGAGAAGGTTCAGGCGGTCAGGACCACACTGCAGTCTCTGGACGTCCAACTGGGCCAGCTCCAGGACATGTCGGCCCTGGTGGTGGATACGCTGGCTGTGGCCACCGCCACGGACAGTCTGCAGGTAGGGGATGCCCTACTGGGCCACCGTCGGCCCCTCGGTGGCTCCCGGTGCCGCCTCCCCCACAGCTGGAGCCATGTGGGTCATGGGACTGCCAGTCATGTGACTGCGGATGGCCTCTGTTTGTCTCAGCACCACAGTACTCCGCCCTCCCTGCTACGGCGTGTCGTCACCCACGGCGACCGGCGGCCATCACTAAACCGGCGGGAGTGGGGGTCCATGGGGTTGGAGACGTCTCCTCCTGCAGTGACCCCACTTGTCAGTTTAAGGCACGCCGTTGTCTTTTGCCCAGGGGGTGGGGAGGGGGTCCAATCCCAGGGGATTCCCCACCCGCTGTGTGCCAGCGACCCCCCAGAACACTTTTACACCCGTGCCTGGATCCACGAGTCGCCCCTACCCCCCAACCAGGAGGAGGAGGATGGAGAGGAAGTGGAGGGAGACATCGAAGACGAGCCGGAGCAAGATCTGAGCATTTCCAGGGCCTCCAGCCACGCCCTCTTGCTGCCGGACTATTGCATTGAGAGGGGCGGGGCTGGTGGGGTGGTTAACCCCGCCTTCTCCATGGATAGGGAGCATGGAGCTGTCTGGCTGTGGCGGGGCCCTTTAGCCAGGATGTGCTGTGAGCTCCCCATGGTTTTACCGCGACAGTGCCGGTCCCTCTCCACCAGTCTGGAGAGCATCGGCCATGCCCCAAAAACACTTTGCTCCCCCGCCCATGATTCCCTTCCTGATACACCCCTTGACTCTGCACGACTCAAAGGTATAACCACCAGCCGTCCTTGGTCATTCAGTTAAATCATTCTGTTCCATCAAACTCAAATCAAAACTGTTATCATGTTAGTTATCGTGAGTTGGTTTTTTTTTTTGCAGAGCTCTCAAAATCTTCAGAGATGTACTTGTCAAAGAAACCGAAATCCCAGAGCAGGAAGACAGTGAAGATTCAGGAGAGTGACTCCAACATTTCGGTACACAAGACCCTCTTGCAGTCCGGTCTAAAATCTGTGGCGATACCTTAATGATGTGACTCCTGATCTAACCTGGTCAACTCAGCTTTGAAAGGGGTGCTCAAAAGCCATCAACTTTGCTAGAGTAGTTACAGAATTTCCACTGCAAGGATGCTGATTTACCAAGAACTTCAAAACAAAAGACACACGAGCAAAGTTCCTCAACCTCCCCTTCCCCTTCATTATCTAACCCCAAATTTGGCCACATCTGCAGATAATATGGGACTAAGGGCCAGATTTACTCAAGGATTGCAACTGCTTTTCAGGCGTAAAAGCGTCTAAGCCACCAAAACATCTCGGTATTTACATGCGAATGGGTGACACAGTAAAATCTGTTAATTCAATTTTATTTGTAAAGCGCTTTTTACAAGTTGTCACTAAACAGATTTACAATTGATCCCTGGCCTGAAACATCCTCGGAGTAAGCCAAGGCAACAGTGGCAAGGAAAAACTCAGTGAAAAACAGGAAGAAACCTTGAGCAGAACCTGGCTCAGATGGGGAGCGCATCTTCTTCTGGCTGGCACAGGGTGTACAACAGGTAGACATGCATATGCATACCTGGGGTGAAGGTGATAAAACAGGGTGGAGACTTGCAAATGAGGCCAATTAATTATTCCACCCAATTTACTAAACTTTGCAGTAACTGTAACTCGTCTTAGTGTGCGAATTTTTACAACCTCTGAAAGCAGGCGGAAATTTTATGCTGTCCAGGAATTACCCTCTGTTAGTTAACATAATAGCAAATACTGACGTGATATTACGCAGGTTACACAGTTACAGGATAATCGCACAACTGGAAGAGCTTGAGCCACGCACCCAAAGATCAAATTCTCTTTTGGCTGTGTTGATGCCGGATCTTACAGGTTCCATCATACAACGTTTTTTGTGATGCAAAAAAAATGCGAATTACCTAGGTTCATGTCACGGTAGATTTATTTTCAGGAATATTATGACCACTGACAGGTGAATAACACTGATTATCTCGTTATCATGACACCTGTCAGTGGGTGGGATATATTAAGCAGCAAGTGAACATTTTACCCTCAAAGTTGATGTGTTAGAAGCAGGAAAAATGAGCAAGCAAAAGCATGTGCAAGGAAGGAAAAGTGGTGAAATGGCGACAGGGTCAAGGGGCAACCACGGCTCATTGATGCACGTGGGGAGCAAGGGCTGGCCTGTGTGGTCCGATTCAACAGACAAGCTACTGTCGCTCAGATAGCTGAAAAAGTAAATGCTGGTTCTGATAGAAAGGTGTCAGAATACACAGTGCATTGCAGTTTGTTGCGCATGGGGCTGCGTAGCCGCAGAGCAGTCAGGGTGGCCAAGCTGACCCCTGTCCACTGCTGAAAGCACCAACAATGGGCGTGTGAGCATCAGAACTGGACCACGGAGCAATGGAAGAAGGTGGCCTGGTCCGATGAATCATGTTTTTTTTTACATCACGTGGATGGCCGGGTGTGTGTGCGTCGCTTCCCTGGGGAACACATGGCACCAAGGTGCACTGTGGGAAGAAGGCAAGCTGGCAGAAGCAGTGTTCTGCTGGGAAACCTGGCGCTAAGTGCATGTGATTGAATCTAGCCCATTCTGCCCTTAAACTATGCTTGTCGATTAGGTGATGGCTGAGGTTGCTGTCAGGAAGGCAAATCCATTGGATGTGATAGGGATTTCTGATGCGGCTGTGGTCATTCCACTAACGTTCCTGTCTCAATTTCTTTCCAAGGGAGCAAGAGGAACTGAAGGCTCGCTACAGGGCACTCTGGCACCCCTGGACCCCTGCCGAAAGCGACAGCTGCAAGGGGAGGACAAGGTCTTCGGTAGCTCTGCCAGCCTGAGGCAACAGAGTACGTTCAGGTTGCTGGTACTGCATTGTATACCAGGCCTCTACCTGTCAATAAAATGCTTTTATTTTCTTTGGTAAAAGATAAAAGGTAAAAAAAATAGTAAACAGTTGAAAATTCTAATATATCTGAGCTCAGATTTATACGTTTATACGTCTCAAATCTTTGCTAAATCTTATCTGTATCCCAAGTGAAGGTGGGGAGTAGAATGATGGAAGTTTCTGGATGTCTCTGCTGCTCTCACTGGAATCCTAGGTTTGATTGGAGATTCACAACTTTATCTCAAAGATGCAGAGAGGTGAAAAAAAACAGGAAAAAACTCGTTTTTTTCCAGTTTGATCCACCAAAATAACAAATTCGAATGCGAAATTACACTCAGCACTTCAACTGATTGGAAAACTTAAAAAATCACCTCAGTTTTATGTTTGTTTCTTCCCCCTCGCTCTGATCGCCCTACAGCTGACGCTCGATAACTGATGTTCGTCTGCCTAGTAACAAAGCACGCGCTGACTTGTGAGCGTCATCAAGGGGGTGGAAACTTGATTCTAAATCAGTTCATTTTAGATGGGTTACATCTGCAAGAACTTAACACATGCTGTCTTCTATCATAATTCATCAAACAATTAGCTGTAAAGAAAACCAGCAAACACAGGAGGTCCCCAACACCCAGTTAGAGTTAGTGAAGCACTGCTGTAGCGTGCTGCGTGTCTTTTACGTTCCCTCCACTCTTCGCCCATCTCAGCTCCGACTTCCTGTTTAAATCAAGCCATAATGGAGTTATGGGTCCCTGGAGCGTTTGCATATACAAGTCAAATTACCGCTGCAAAAATATGATTTTAACAGGGGCTGAAGAAAAACAGCGAAAGCATGCCTACCAGACTGGGAATTGCGCTTCTTCCCCCATTCATTACTGACTCATAAATAAATATGTATTTATTACTCATAGTAAATATGTATTTATTACATTATTTTCTGACGTTTGTAGATTTCCTACAGATGGATCTGATGCAGAAATGTGGAATTTCCTGTCAGGTAATGAGAGTGCTGTTGTGGCACTGCTTTACAGAAATAAATACATTTTGCCTGTACCTTGTCTTTAAAAAAATATTTGCTCTTTGTCTATCTTGTAACACTCGTCAAAACTCAATAAGATTTGACTAGCGTTGATGCATTATGTTTCTCCTGCTGAGTGATTATTTTCCAGTCAGTAGTATTTCTAGAGTAAAACGAAGTCAGTAGTACTTTTAATGTAAACTGAAGTGGGTCACATCTCAAGTTATCAGTACATCCTTGTTAACTGAAGTGATCTGTACATTTACGTAAACTGAAGTGGGTTATATCTCCAATGTAAACCGAAGCCTTCAGTTCATCCACGTAAACTGAGGTGTTTTTATTTACAGTGTAGACCAGAGTGATAAGCATTTACGCTGTAAACTGAAGTAGTTCGCTGGTGTCTCCTATTAAGGACTCTCTGGGCGCCGTGTCGTCTGTGTGGAGCAGCTGGGCCAAATCCCAGAGTCGCAGATCCTCGTAAGTTCCCGCTAAAGAACGTTACATGCTACTGCAGTGGCCGACTCAGCTCTCAGAATTTACTGCATATGTTACCGACCAATCAGATATTTCCATTTTATATGCATTTTTATGCAAATTAGGGCCATCATTAATCATTCAAGATATACGCCATGCTAAATATTAAATGTTGTAGTACATATTGATGGAGAATAACTGCTCATGAAGAATGTACAACGTGTAATACAATGTATTAAACATTGCAACTTTTTATGCTTATGTGAATAAATGCATACAAATATATTTATTGTATGTAGTGTTAATGATTATTTTTGGGCATTATATGTATATGTGATGAATACATTCTTGCTTGACACTGTAGCCGTTGGCCCTGGATTGTATTGGGAAGAGTTTGGGCTGTGTATAGCAGCTTAGTGATAAAGACCTCTGAAAAAGTCTTTACAATTAGAATGGAACGACTGCCAGTGTGAATAGACAGTATCCTGGGTGGTATGAATATGAATTTAGCATATATTTCCTGCATTTCAGACTCTCTCCTGTCTGTACAAAGCATCCTCTGAAATATATTCTGTTCATGTTTGCAGGGTACAGAGTTTGACTGGACTAGAAAGTGAGTATGACATTCTCAAAGCATTGAGTTATTTTTTCTCTTTCTCTCCCTCTGTTTTTCCACTCTTCCTCTGTCATATATTCCTCTCCGATACTCAGTATCGTTCCTTTTTCACCGCCTTTCTCTGGCTGTGTTTATGACTACTTAGATAAATGTTTATTGTGTAAATGTTCTTTTTTTTTTAGCGAAGAGCTCTACCTTTCAGACATCTGAAGATCTGGTGCCACATTATTCAGGTGAGCTGGGAGGAAGTGCTGGGTTTCACTTCCGGGTCAATTGTATTGAGCTTAGTGCTGCCAAAACGGCCCGTATCAGTGGGAACATCCCATTTCTCAGTCAAATGCCATGTGTTCCATGTGAAACAGCTTTTTTTGGAAATATTTCAGGCTGTTGTGAAAAACCTTCCGAAATTCAAGTTTCATACATGGTCGTTGTACAGCAAAAATGTGTGGTCACCGCATTATTGTACCATACTTTGTTGATGCAATTTTGGAAATCCGTTGGTGATGATCTCTTAACCGTGACGTCTCGTGTTTGTTTTTGTCCAATGGGACATCTCAGCTGTGGAGAGAAACAATTTGATGAGACTTGCCAATACAATACCATTCACCCCAATACCCCCTCTGGGTAAGTGTAAAAGAATGAAATATAAAAAAGTCATTTTACAAATATAATCCAGGCATGTCAGGGCACTTTGAGTATTTATACAACTCAGTATAACCATTGCTTGATTGATCGTATAATAGATCAATTTAAGAGCTTCGTATTAATGGTGAAGGCTAACTTAGATGTGTATGAGAAACCTGGTGGAGCAATTATAAGTTCTTTCTAATCGATTGATTCCAGATTTCTTCTCATCGCTTTCTCTCTCTCTCTCCTCTCTTCTTTTATTTTTTCTTTCCCTCCTTTCCATGGAATGTACTGACTGACCGCACCCCTCCCTCCTTGGGGGATAACACTTACCCCTGACACACACCCCCCCCTTCCCCCCACCTCAGCTGGCGAGGAGGTCAGCATCTACCGCTTGGAGGAAACCACGGAGACGGGAGCATCGTCATGGTCGCAGCAGGGCCTGACCGCCCTGCTGCAGCCGCTGGCCTGGGAGGGAGAGGGGGAGGGGATGGATGGGGGCCTGCGGCAAGCCACGCTGGTGCTGTGCACCTGGGCCGAGGGGGGGGTGTTGGAGACTGGAGACGTCTACATCGTCAAGGCCTTCCGACCCGAAGTTATCAAGACCTGGCAAAGAGTCTTCCACAGAGACACACCCCTTCATCTCTGTCTCAGGGTATATATCAGTGCCATCTGTTCAGTTTCCATGAGTAATATCTGTTTAGACCTCTGTCTCAGGGTATCCATTAGTAATGTCTGTATAGACCTCTTTGCCATTATCCATTAGTAATGTCTGTTCAGATATCTGTGCCAGTTTCCATTCATAATATCTGTCTTAGATGTCTCGTCAGACATCTTTTTCCACTGGTAATGTTTGTTTGTTTGTTTGTTTGACATCTTACTCAGTTTCCATTAGTAATGCCTGATCAGACCGCTATTTTGTACAAACATTAAAAAATCGTATGTGTCTTTCGCAGGAAATTCAGCAGCAGCGAGCTGCACAGAAACTCATGCAAATATTCAACCAGATCAAGCCTGAGAGTATACCATACTCCCCAAGGTGAGTATGTTTCAATGTTCAGCTTATATTCACACACGAGTACACAATGTACACACAAAAAACAGACGCACAATCTTACAATGTATACACACACACACCCATGCACACACATACAGGGGGTCCTCGACTTACGAACGAGTTCCGTTCCTACAACGTGTTGGAAGCCGATTTTCGACGAAAGTCGGAATTTATACCTAAATTATACCTAAATTAACACCTTAAGTCACTCACACTGTACACATAACGCATGAAGGACATATAAAATACAGTAATTAAATGAAACAGTAGTAAAAAAAAGAGAGAACAATTCCTTACCTTTATTTCTGTGTTCGTATTTACGAACCAAACCGCTTAAATCGAAACTAGGTTTTTTAAGTAATTTATGGGAGTGCGTCGTAACCATGAAATGACGTAACTCGAGACCGGCGTAACCCGAGGACCTCCTGTATTTTAGGATAAAATAGTAATTTCGCTGATTTGTCAAAAGGGGATGGTTTGTTTTGAGGGGGTTACGGCTGAGGTCTACAGAGTGTGACAAATGTGTGAAAGTAAACTGCAGAAATAAACTTGAGTTAATTGAATGTGCATTAGAGGTGTTTTGGTTGGGGGTGATTTATTTACTCCCCTCCCAAGGTTTCTGGATGTCCTTCTGCTGCACTGGCGGTCACAGGACCGATGGCTGACCATCGAGAGGAACATGGGCAGAGACTTTCGGAAGTACAACAACAGCACGGGCGAGGAGACGCCCCCTGGTGGCATGCTGGAGGAGGTGGTGCTGGCATTCTCGCACTGGACCTACCACTACTCTCTCGGGGAGCTCCTGGTGCTTGATTTACAAGGTCTCCTGTCTCTCGCCTCATCTTCAATCTGTTTGTTTTTACATTTATTCCCTTTTAAGCTATGCTATCAGCCCCGCGCACCTTGAGACTCCCCTACAGATGGTGGAAGAAGCAATCACAGGCATAATGCCATGGATTAGCCTTTGCTGTGTTTCACATTGTGGTTGTGACACCAATTGCTTACTGCCTATGTTATCTGAAGAGCACAACATAGTCCGTTTACAATATTTGAGGTGGAGAGGGGGAAAAGAGGGCTGGGTGGAGAGGTCCATCACCTTGAACGTAATGAATCTCATGACTTAACTGGCGGACTGGCCTGTTAGTATTGTTTAGTTAGGTGGAGGCAATTGTTTCCTAAGCAGTGTGGATCTCCAGCCATAGCTGGTGCTGGTGAGGGTAACAAACACCTAGCCACAGGACGCACAGCTGCACCAAGAACTTGTGTTTTTACTCCATGGGCCATCTAAGAGTTCCATTTCAATTAGCATTTATTTCCCATGTATTTGTTTCTGTTGTCACCCAGTTTCCCTCTGCTTCGGTACAGGATTCTAAAAAACCCTGAAAAATCATTAGTATAAAGGCAGATGAAAGCCCACATTGAGACCATCGGTTGAAACTGTGTGAATCTTTTATCCTGTCTCCAGGTGTGGGTTTGGACCTGACGGATCCATCGGTCATCAAATCAGATGGTAAAGGGTATGTTCGGATCAGAACCTGTTTGCTAAACCTAAGGGCTCACCCTGTCCTGTCAGCTGTTTAAACACCGGTGTGCTTAAATCACACAGTTCTTAGCGGCACAGGTTGAAATCCGGCCTGGGACCTTTGCTGCATGTCCTCCCCTCTCTCTTACTCCTGCATTTCCTGTCTGCCTCTCTACTGTAGCTGTCAATAAAAGTGGAAAAATCCCCCCAAAAAAATAATCTTTAAATCACACAGTTCTCCTGGTGACATGGTGTTTGGACCTGATAACCATGGCGACCGTGCCATCCAGAGCTTCATCCAAAAGCACACCTGCAACACTTGCTGTGCCAAGCTCGGTCTGTCAGGTGAGCGAATCTTTAAGCTCTCTCTTCTTCAGGTTAGCCACGTTCCATGACACAGGAGTCTGGAAGCTCTCGTTCTCTCAGGTGGTTCAGATATACTTACAGAGGGATATGTCAGCTTTCTCTTGCTCAGGAGACTTAGGTACTCTGACACTAATTCACAGAGGTTTGTAAGCGCTGTCTGTCAGCTCACACAGGTGTGTACTGACTGTACCTCATGTAGAGGTGCCCTGGCACCCTCCTCTGGCATCTGTACAGTTGATTCCACTCCGAGCCCGATCGAAAACACTAAAACTTCAGATGAATAGAGAGCCATGTGGCTAATTAAGCGCGGAAAATCTTTTATGAAAGAGGAAAATTATCACATTTCCATGACAACACAAAGGCAGCTGCAAGGGGAGGGGCCGTCTTTTGTGCTGCACCCTGCCATAAAAAAAGTGTTTACTTTGATTACATATTAATTACTGTCTCATCTCAGACAGAAGAAGCTTGCCGTTACGATCTAGTGGGAATGAGCCCTCTCAGAAGTTCCAAGGAAAACAAACAAACAAACTGATGAAAACCCCTTCTCGCTGGCGCTTGTTTTTTGATTTTTTTTCAAAGGTGCTTTGTTTTTGTATCCGCTTCAAGAATACCATAAAATCAAAACAAATTATTCATGGGGAAGAATCCGCGGACTTAATTTTCTGCCTCATCAAATGCCGTATTTGTTGTAATTTATTCATTTGCGCTGCTATGCATCTGATGAGCTGTGTTTTTGTTGTTGTTGTTGTCAGATCTGAGGAGGAGTAACATCTCCCCTGGAAAACTAAACCCTGCCTTTGAAGAGGACGGCGTGGTGATTGTGACCAAACTTTGACCTTTGACCTGGAAGAATAACCAAAAACTTTTAAGGACATTAAGGACGCAGCAGAACTGATTTTTCACGCACTTGTGATTTTGGTAGCCTGTGCTAAGAATAAATATTTTCAACAGACTGTATTTTATCGTCGCTCAGCGTATTCCTTAGAAAGCTCTTGCTTCTACCCATTTTAACATTTAAGTGGAACCATGCCCAAGAAATATGTCTTGCGAACAGTTTTTCTCGCTCGTCACTCTGAATATCGACTGCTTTGTGATTTATTCCCTAGAAGGATCAGGTTCTCCTCTCGATTGTGTCCTTTAAAAAAAGTGCAGGAGGCAAGACTAACGGTAATACACATCAATTGAAACAGGTGCAAGAACTGAGATTAACAACGATATCCGACAAAAACTGTCACTGTGCTAAACAGAGGAATTACAGAATTATATATAATGATGCAAACAGACTGTTCACCTTAACTAGGTCTGTCAGTAAGGCCTGAGTTGACGCTGTCTGGTTTGCAGTTGTGGATTGTGGCCTCAGATTTGTGAATATTTGACTTGCCACTGATGTAGAATTGCTAAGTAGCTCAATACAGACTTTGTCTGTAAAAGCCTGGATTTCAGTACAGAAGTAGTAACTCTTCAGGTGTGAGAGAGGGGGAGAACTATACAGGTAGCAGTGGAAGAAATTCCAGGGCACGTGGGGGATTTTAAAAACTTTATTTTTTAGCATCAAAGAAGGAAAAAACAAACATTGATTGTCATTTACAGCAAACATTCAGAAATATATTCTGTGCATTATAAAATGAAATCTAACATTAATGGTTGAGCTACTTTTTTTCAGAACTGGAAATAAACGTTTTTTTGTACATTCTAATGTAAATGTAAAACATCATATGCCTTACATGATTAAGTTGCGTATTTACACATTTAAACAATGAGAACTTAACTTCCACTTCCTGGATTAATCTGACTAAAACAGTGATTTCTGGGGTATAAATACACAATTAGATAATGTGCGGTCAAAATGACAGGATATAAACAATAGCGCGTTGGTATCATTATTCCTTAGGTAAAATAAGCACACACATAAAGGCAAATTGAATTTTATTTTTATAATAATTTTTCGTTATACTTGGGAAATACTAAAATATAATTCAGTCCCTTTTATTAAAGAAATGCACAGACTCAGTACTCAATTGCTAACGGAGATTTTAATTATAGTTACACAGTATGATTTTTGTCAATTTTTTGTCCCGCTCCCCTTTTGAAAAACATTTAGGGAATACTCAGCTATCCAATTACATCTGCAAAATTATTTTTTATCGTGTGTATATGTATGTGTTTGTATTGATTGGTTTTAAACAAAAAAAATCTGATAGCAGATAGTCATGAAAGTTGAGAAACTGCACACAGTAGTGTTTTTTCATTTCTCAGTATTTGTCCGCTCAAAGCAATGATTTGATGCCTAACAATGCATATTTACTTCGTTTACTTCATATGTCTTGGGAATTTAAAATATCATGAGTGGTGCACTGCCTGTTATTTTAAAAAGTGACCTTTTCGAGTGATGCCCGTTGTAGCCAGCCTTTCCCAGTTTGGGGCATGCGATTGTAACAAAAGCGTTACAATTCTATAAATGATGTTCTGGGTCGTACATGTATTTCAAATGGAGATAAAATCTCTGCATAAAAGATGCAAAATTGCTTAGTGTTGACTGAACATTCAGTTCATATTCTTTGGAAAGTCAGGAGAACCAGAGAACACGAAACACTTGCCTTCTGCCATGTTTGTTTCAGTACCACCAAAAAGGACAGCTGCTTGAGAAAATGCATTACAATCAAGTCATAGTAGAAAAAAACAGAAACAAACCAAAATATCAGTACAGCAAATGAGGAAAATGCATCCATAAAATTTGCTTTATTTTTTTCCCACAAATGTCTACAAAAGCATAAAATATAAATTTAACAAAATCATTTCAGACCTTCGCTTAATATTTACAACTTGAAGGAAGAGACACTATAGGAATCCTGACCAAATCAGAACTTTCACAGGTCAAACATCAAAACAACCTCCCCCCCACCCCCCACCCCGCCCACAATATTTCAAAGTAGCTTTAAAGGCAATTCCTCTGAGCCACAACATAGGGTTTACAGGTAATAGGATGGTCAATGTTCTCAATTTGTCAGGACCTTTCACCAAAAACAACAAAAAAGCAGTTAATTTTTTTTACACGCTTATGAATTCCCTGTTTGATTGGTTCTCCAGTAGACTTATACAGTAAAGCACCTATCCCATGATGCCTTTCAGACTTCTTCACTCTATCTATGGCACTTTTTTTTTCTTTTCCTAGTCCTTACATGGTTCTAAAAAAAAATTTAACAGGTACCCTAAATTACTTTTAAGGGTTTTGGTCACAGATGCTACATATTGTTTTCAAGAGGGAAACACATTCTAATCGTTAAACTGAAACAATTTCCACAGCTGCGCTATTCCAATTGCATGCATTGATTATGCATTAGCTATGTTTTCAGAAATATTTCAGCACCTGTCTCTGTTCCCCTGCCCCCACCACCACCCAAACACACGCCCGCTCCCTCCTGTTCGCAATCTTTCCTCTTGCGAGCACAAGAAACACGTGTGAGATTTCACTGTAGTTCACCTACGAAGAAAACCAAACTGCAGATTCATGAGCAGTACCAGTGTCGCGAGTTACACCTCCTGAGACGGGGGGTTGTCTCGAGAGCACCCCCTCCCCACCCCACCGAGGCACGTTTACTGTAACGTATACAGCGCAGTCCACACAGGACGTAGCCCCCGGACATTCAGAGAGAATAACCCCACCCCATCCCCATCAATCCCAGAATGCATCACAAGAAACTTCATCTTCATGAGACGGCATGCAAAAAAGAAAGAAAAAAAGAAAAACAACGACAATATCATAGTAATGAAATAAAAAATATTTGTGTTTTTGTACAACGCAAACATGACAGTGTTTAAACGCTTCCAGTTATTGCTACAGTACCTAACGTTTAATAAAAATAAAAGAGCCGTTCAGCCCAGATGTTCTTCACAGTCTAAGTGAGAAAGTAGCAAAACTTTAAACACAAGTCAGTAAATTTCAGGTGAACCCACGGTTCCTTATGCATGAAATTGATAGGACTTCTTCATTTATTGAAGTGTTCTCTCATAATTAAAGTTATTCATTATTAAACCTCTTAACATTTCATGAAAACGTGTCCAAGCTTCGACTGCGAATTCAGCTAATTGCTCTCCATTTACACACATGAAAGCCTTGTCTGGGTATATCCTCTTTTGAGCACTAAACGTAATTATTTCCAAAAATGGTCGTTTTTATTTTCTTTTACGCACAAAAGACATTTCCCTGAGAAATGATGCAGCTGTCAACGACTGCATCAAAAAGTGATTGTCTATTAGAAGTGATTGACAAATGAACTAACAAATATAGTCAGAGGGGTGTGACCTTTTGGTGGGTGGGCGGAGCTTGGCAGGTGCGTGGCTTAGAGCGCCATGGGAGGTCCGAAGGAAGTCGAAGTAAAAAGGGTTCGCGTCATTGGTCTCTTAAGATGGATTCAGGCCACCCAGTCGTTTGATAACTATGTACTATTACATATTTTGTTTATATTTCATTTAATGTTTTTTTTTTTGAAGCAGCTTGATCGCCTATATGAATTGAATGTTTTGTGACAAAATATTTTAGAAAAAAGCATTTGCCTTCATCAGCTGTAAGACTGTCTAAGGAGCCTGGCAAGGGGTCTATTTCATTTGGATAGCATAGAAAAGAAATACATCTTTTTAATAATTACCTACATTTTCCATCTTTCATAAAATAGCCTACACAAACCCCTTTTATTTTAATTCCTATGTTTGTATAAATGTATTTGTGTCATTTTTTCCAAGATTACAATTCCCCTAAATTCATTTTTAAGTGCTTTAAATATTGTTTTTACATGTATTATAAAATATTTTCACACTCTCCAATTATTGGTGTTGCCCACTTCAATTTACACACATCCAAGGTAAGATGCTGACATAGTGTTATCAGGTTAACATGTGTGCACTTTTTGAGATCTCAACAATGCCAAATGCTTTTCAGATCACCAAAAACCACCCTGTAATGAAAATATCCTTGTCACATGTAAGGATTAAATCTTCAATGCAGGGCCAGTTTCTGATCCGTAAAAACAGAGCATTAAGGTACAGCCCAAGAACAGATACGTTATCACAGTGGCAACATGAAATCATTGAATAACTTTGTATTGCTCCCATCTAGTGGCGAAACAGAGTACTTTAAACAGTGAACTCAGCAGGGTCAACTGTGCGCTCTCAAGATTATTGTAAGAATACAAATGCTATTGCCCCCACCCTCAAACTTAGCCTTCAAACTATAACTGATTTTTAAAGTATTCAACGAGGGAATAAAATATTGTGACTAACCGAGTTGTCCCCTGAGTATTAAAAAAATAAATAGAACATATACTAACCAAAAGCAATTATTCGTAGTGGCCACACAATTTATTCTAATTACAGTTTCTTTAAAATTGTATAGACAAACATGCTGAGAATTTCAGATAAATATTTTATTACTAAAAATAAAATAAATAAAAACACACTAAGTGATTGTCTAGCACAATTTACTATTAAAATTCGATTTTCAGTATTGCAACTGTAAACTGCTGTCGTTTTAGTGGAATGATTCGATTACTCTATTCCAGAGTTCAGGACTACTTGTTTCGTACCAGGATGATTGGTCTTCTGTCCATGAGGTCATTTCAAATCAAGGAGGCGATGAATAGTTCTGTATGGGAAGGGCCAGTTGATTGCATTCGGGCGGATGTAATAAATGTTGCCGTGCTGCAAGTGAGAGAAAGTCTTGCGATACTATCGAGATGGTTATCAGATGCTAAGCCGTCGACTCCAAAATTACATGTCAAGAAGCTCATATGGTTGATCAAAACACCTCTTGAGAACAACAGAAAACAAGTGGCAGTATGTCTGACAGAAACGCGCTATTTCATCCTGAAACGAAAGAGGTTTTCAAGTGCTTGCGACTGCCCTGGCAGAACTAAGTCTTCCAATGGCCGAGGTATGTTGCCATGGAAACCAGAAATGACGAACGTACCACAGAATATTCTGGCTTTGACAATGTGTCTGGGTACAATTTGCTCTCAAAAGTATTTGATTCTTATCCGAAGAGACAGGAGAAGAGAGGAGATTGAATTCTCCGTGATTGCACTGATCAGTAGGTTGTCTGTGTGTCACAGCTATTTTTGCTCCGCAGTTCTGTCAATCATGCTTTTGTGAGAGAACTTCTAGTGCAGTTGTTGAGGATGTACGAACACAAGCTGGAAATGCTGGAGTATAATGATTGCTTTCTGTATATATATTTTTAAAGCATATAATATTTTTGTTTGCTCTCTAGTTACATATGTATTGCATTGCGCAGTTCAGATATCAGACTCTGCTTATAGAAATACCCTGTTTTGTAGGCCATTTCCTACATTTCATTTGAGGATTAAAGTAACTTCACAATTATTGCTGTTCAATGAAAACCTTTTGTTGAACCAGCCTCTTGTCTTTGCAGGCTTTAATGTGCAAAATGTCTCTATCGTTGCAGGTTTTGGGTCGGTAGACCACGCTCAAGCTACAGTACAGTCTCTTGGCTGACCGAACATCCTCACATGCAGCTGTGACGTCAAATGTCGAGTCAACGTTATCAAGACAGTCCAACATCACAAAACATTAAGAGAATGTTCCGGAACCAGCCAAGGTGGCAGTTTTTCGATTTTTTTTTTGTCCTACAGTGACAGATCACCAGCGATTGTTCAACAGCAGTCTAGTCATTATTGACCTTATTGCAGCTACAAAATGTGATTGAAAGGACAGCAGATTTCGTTCTGCCAAAATATTTTCACAAAATATATATCTTCACGTGGAAAAAGTTGCCATTTTAGAAAACAAACAAAAGTCATTTACATGTCTGTTGTCCTCCATTGACCATTGTAATATCCTCTGTATATGAACATGTCTACAGAATTCAGACAAGGCTTATTTTTCTTTTAAAACGTACCCCAACTAGTCACCCTGTTCCCAGTATACCCCAAAATTCTTTTACAAGTCTTATTTCAACTTTACAAATTCTGTACATGTAAAACTAACAAAAACACAAACAAATTTATTCGCCTTTTAGGCGGTTTTTCTTTTAAATTATGACTAAATTATAAACAGAACAATTAATACTGAGAATCTGCTCTGCACTAAAGAGTATCTACAATAGAGTTATGATTTTTTTTTAAATTTCCCAACCCCCCTCCTCCCTCCCTTTGAGGAAAAACTACTCCTCTTCCCCATTAGCCTTCAATACCACAATATATAAAAAAGAAAACAAAAAGATAAACAAATAAACTTACCCAATTAAAAGACAAATTAAATTGTTCTGAAGTTCTGTACATTTCTGGTCAGTTCTTGAGAGCCCCTTTTTCGAAGGAGCGTTATTTACATTCGTAGACTGTATCGGTGAATAAAATCGCAAATAAGTGCAGGACATTCCTAGTGAATAAGATGTGATGGTTTTTTTTTAGAGAGTTGTTACTATTGTAGTTGAAGTTGCCGTTGTAGCTGTTGCAGTCATTCTGTTGTTCTGTGTTGTTGTCAGTTTCGGGGTCCATTCTGTGATGGCCAAGTTCGGATTGGATCGAGTCCGCTCCTCCTTCCCCGGGTGTCACTTGGGCCCGTTGGAGGAGTCCGGGTTGAAGAGCTCTTTGTAGAGCGGGGGGAAGAGCATGTTCACGGTTTCGGGGTGCAGCTGCTGGAAGGCCCGGAGCTCCTCCGTGTGCAGCGTGCAAAGTGCCGATAATGTCGGGATTCTACCGATCAGCTGAGGAAACACAACAGGGTGCGTTTACACACACACACGCATACACATGCACATGAACACACAAGCACACAAAACCAAAACTATCAGAAACTGCTAAAAAAAATCAAAACATCAAAATAAACATAAAACAGAAACAGGGATCAGATCAAGTGATAGAGTGACGCTGGCAACGGTTTGGTGTCCATGGCAATGGAACAGGGTTCAGGGAGAGTTCAGGGTGCACCATGATGCCCTGTGTAAATGAGGTGTTCGCATCCCTCCTGAAGGCAAACGGCGGAGGAAGTGATCAGATAGGATGTATTTCTACTACGTCTTTGATAGGGCTCAGGTCTCACTATCTTTGTGTGAAACTGTATATGCGCCTAGACAACGGATGACACAGTGTATCTGACAGGCACGGAAAGTAAAGGAAGAAAAACCTTTAATACAATGAAAACACACAAACCAGATTAGCTACCACAACGAGACGTAGCTCTGCGGGGATTTCGCATAAAAGCGTGCAGCCTACGGCTTCCTGACACACTGCATCGGTTTAATTCTCAAGGTAAACCTTGCATGAAAAAAAAACAGGACATGCTGATCTGAAGAGAGACTGTAGCTCCGCAACTGTCTTTGCAAGCCTTTGATTACCACACACCGCCAAAATCAGCCTATGTGAATCTCTGTGCCTCAACGATTGACCGTGTCTAGAAAACACAGAGCTTAAACACACTAGCCAAGTTTCCCATATGTGTGAATTTGTGTGACCTTAGATTGCCTTTTTGCCTACGCTTTAAAATGAACTAAACTGAATGAAGGTATTTGACATGAGTAATTGGCTCAGGATGTAGAAAAGGCATTGGTAAACGTTTAGAGGACTTACTTTGGCCAGGGCGTCTTCGTCCAGGTGGTTCTTCTGCATCACGTGCTGCAGGGCGAAGTAAATCTTCTCCTGGAGTTTCTGCACTTTACGCGGCTCCATCAGCCAGGGACGGTCTAAAAAGTACGCAGAGAGACGGAAGTGTGAAAAAAGCTGAAAATAGTACCAAGGGGATAAAACCTGATACATCCAAGTAGCCAAATACTCCACATCCTGAGAGTACCTACATGTGGTCTGTAATCTTTACACAAAAATATGCGTAATTAAGTAATATTTTAGAATTCACCAATTATACGTTTAAATTATTATTACTCTTGTTTTAAAGATGAAAAATTAAGATCGGCAGAGACAGAGAGGGATTTAATGAGACAAATCTAAATACCTAATTTTGCCGTCCTCATAATCAATGTTTGACACACATCAGCGGACAGAGAAGTGTGCAAGCCTCAGCAAAAATCACATGTCTGTTGGTGGGTATTTGAAAAAGACTTATTTAATATTTCCCTTTTTAATCTACAACTTCAAAAGAAAAATTGGAAATGAGCCGCAGCAATCAAAAGGTAACCTCGCGCTTACAGTCAAACCGAGTACTGCCAATTCAAAGGAACAGAACAGAGGTGACTGTGGAATACAAGTCAGGCTGACAAACCATAAGGTGACAAATGAAAGACATCTGAATAAAAGAGTGCCTTACGGCTATACAATTACGTGAGGTAGTTAGCTTTCAAGATCTAGGTTTGGGGAGGTTAAAAGTTTCCCTAAAGCTAAAATTAACAGCAAGGTTCCTCCAAATATTTTTAATGCAAAACCCAGGGACGTCTGAAGGGCCTTCACAGACAATTTTCAAGGAGCTTCTTTTTTTGATATGAATAACCTCATGGTCAGGTTTAATAAAAAAATTAACATGGTTTTATTTATAGAAAATTTCCACCTCACGCAGTACTCAGTTCAACAGGGACACTGTGAGCTAAAGAAAAAAGAACAGCATTCTCTGGTTCCAGCTATGCCGACAAAATTACAGCAAAACTACAGGACAAATAGGTTTGTAAGAAAGCACATGCAAATAAACAAAGAAAGAACATGCAAATAAACAGATTGGGATGTGGGTTTAGTGGGGTTAGCGTAGCATTGCAGCACGGCTGTCGTTAATGTTAGCAATAGCACTGGCGTACCCAAGGCCTTGAACATCTGCATGCCCCCATATTTCCCCTCAAACAACACTGTGTTGTTCAGGGGGTTGTGTCCAGCAACCATGTGGTTGTCAAGCTATTGGACCTGCACTAGAACTATTAGAACTATTGAATCATTGCTTGCATATTGTCTAAACCCTTAGATCGGTTTGCCTTGGCGGACAATTTTATATTGGAGCCTGTAGCTGAAGCTTACTGGAAAATGTCAGCCAAGGGTGTCAAACTCAAAAGCAAGGAAAGATTTAAAGTAATTGATCAAATGATGAAACTTTAAAAGCAAGGTGGGTACCATGAACCTGTGACTGATTCTGGACCCTTTGGCTGGTCCCTTGATCTGGAACCAGAGCCTACCACTGTGGCTAGAGCTGGTGATGGAGCGTAGCCCTGTGGCTGAAGTCGGGTGATGGAGCGTAGCCCTGTGGCTGAATTTGGGGAAGACAGATAGCCTCTGCAGCTGAAGCTGGTGTATAGCTCCCCTCCTTACCTGTCGAGATGAGGACCGCTGCTGAGAACAGCGCAATCTCCTCTTCCGTAAGCGCCAGGGAGCACAGGCTCTTGGCAAAATCAAAAACCGCGCTGACCAGGTCATCGCAACCTGACGAAAGAGACAGTCAAGAGAGATGTACGTTGAGTTGCACACCCAGGCCTTTGTTGGTTTTTAAAAATAGAAGAGAGTGGAAGGAAGCAAGAGACTGAATCTTGCCGGAGGCAGACAGGGAGGGGGAGAGAGCCTGAGACAACAGACATGTCAAGGTGAGCTGGCACACACACAAACTCACTGATACATTGTTTCTATTGCCTCTAATACTTCCATTAGCTCTTATTTCCCAGTGATCAAATGTAAGTTTCTTTTTGATATAAGCACTGGATCAGTCTGTTCATTCATACATTCTTTCATATTTCTGTAGTATTTCATTTCCACAACAGAGAGTTTGGACTGGACACTCAGCAATGAAGACTGCTGTACATCTGAGTTGGTACAAGTACCATCAGAACTCTACCCCCTCACCCAACTCTCTTCATTAAAACCCTCCTTTATTCGTATTACTCTTTTTTTATCCTCCACTACCCACCCCCCACCCGCCCCCCCAAAAAAACCCTCTCCCAACAGAAAACCTGCTCTACTTCCCTGACCTACAAACAGTAGCACACAAGCTGTGATGGTTCTGGTCCCATCTTTTAAAAAAGCCCCTCTCATTATTAATGATTTGATAATGAAGAGACTGTATTTCTGTGTCCCCGATCTGGAATGTGGCTTTAGTGGGGTTAGCGTAGCATTGCGGCACAGCTTATGATAATGTTAGCAATAGCACTGGCTTACCCAAGGCCTTGAAGATCTGCATGCCCCCATATTTCCCCTCAAACAGCACTGTGTTGTTCAGGGGGTTGAACGCCCGTGACATTCGCACAAGCACCACCTCCAGGCAACCTACAGAGAGGGAGAGAGGGAGGGAGGAGAGAGGAGCAACATTCACCAATTAACATGGCCCATCGTTCTCCTTTTCTCCCCAACCCCTCCAACCAAATAATAGTGTGGAACAGACCAAAATAGAATATTCAATACAAGGGTTTAGCAATGTGAACCAGAAAATACTTTTCAATTGTGTTAACGTAATAACAGATGTTGAGTTTATCAAGGTCATGGTCAATGGGAAAGAGTGATTGGATGCAAGCCACCGTCTCAGCCTACCTGATTTGAGAAGGAGGATCTGGTCGTTTTGACACAGCTCCATGAAGCCGGTGATGCGTTTGGCGAACTCGACCACGTATTGTATTGCGTGTGTGATCTGGATGGCGCACTGCTGCCACAACATGTCCCTCGTCTGAGGTGACAAACAAAAACATGACACGTTATGACACGTTATGATATCAACAGCATTCCATTTAGTTCATATTGGATGATTATGCTTATATAGTATGCCTCATTAGTAATTAATTTGTGCTTTATGGAGCGGAGTAGTTATTAATGTTTATAAACCATTAACGACTACCTTATATGGTAAAATCACATCAGTACGTGAATATTGATCTCAAATTTGATCCTTTGAGCCAATTAAAAAAAAAAATTGTAGTTTTTTATGTAGAAACCTCACAACAGTTTTTGGAATTGCACTGTTTATTTAAGAATCACTTTCACTGTCTGTCATGTCGACATTAGCCAGGCATGCAGATTCACCTAGATTTACAACAAACAAAAGATTTTTTTTTAATTCACTTTCAGAAGTTATGAATTAGCTTTTGCATGAAAAGCACTCTTCTAAGAAAGAACATGATATCAGCAAATTTTCTACATGCATTCTTAATTTCCACTGTCAGAGGATCTCCATGAAATACATTTCAAAGCATTTTTTATCTCCTGCAGTAATTACTAATAATCAATTTGACACAGGAAAAGTGAAAACGCAGCACGGACGGCTTCCCTTCTAATTTTGCGGAGGCCATTAGCGGCGGATCTGTGAGTTTAATGAAAAGTCAGCACGGCAGTCATACCGCCGCCCCTCTCGCGCTCTGCACAAACAGAGCGGAGTCTCTTTAGCGGGATTAGATTCGGTTTAGGTGCTTCCCTTTGTTACGGAAGTGCCTCCAGGAAGGAGGTAACCCAGTGTGTCTAAGGAGCAGCAAACTTTCGAGCAGCCAATGGTGATGCAGACGCACCCGAGTTTAATGAAGACAGGGAAGGGGACAAAGGCATAGGGGGGGAAGGGGGCATTAAAAGGACTAAAACTGAGGGGGAAGACAAAGATGAGGAGTAAGAGATGGTGAAAGACGGTGGGGGCGAGAGGAAGAGAGAAGAAGATAGCTTTTGTTATATACACAGATAATATGTTTGATGTTTTACAGTTTTTCATATTTTTATTGTGTAGGTGAACAAATTCCATTTGTTTACTGCAGCATGTCCTTTAGCAATGTACTGTATGTGAATTATTTAAAAAAAAAAACAATCTTACATTAGATGTTTGAATATTGTTTTTTTCTTCCTGCTATTACAATATTGGTAGGATATTATTTTATATTATAAACATTACGCCATGCATTTGAGAAAAAGTGACTGAAGAAAGAGTACAAAAGGGACATTTAGAGATTAAGCAATTTGCTTTGTTACTGTTTTAATTACTATCCCTTTTTGTATCCAAAGAATATAAACACTGTAGGATATTATCTTATAGAAATTACGCTATGCATTTGAGAAAAAGAGTGACTGAAGAAAGAGTAAAAAAGGGACACTTACAAATGTAACAATTTGCTTTATTTATGTTTTAATTATTGTAATTGCTTTCACAGTTCTCTTAGTTGTAAAGCAGGTAAAACATTGACTGTATGCATTAATGTATTACTGTGTTCTACTAAGAGATATTTACAATGGTGTTTCCTCAGTGAAGCATCTCAAATTTGAGAGTGAGATATAGACAGGAAGGAAGGGAAACAGAAGTGTGAGACAGGTAGAAGGAGGGAGCACGGGAACTGTAAGAGTACCAGAGGCATACAGAGAGAAGGAGGGAGGGATGGAGGGAGTAGGGACGGGGCAGGGTCCTGGGTACCCACCTTGCTCTGGTACATCTTCACCTCCTCGTATGTGTGCGTCTGCCAGGCCAGCTGCTGCAGCTCCTCGGCCGTGTACTGGCACGTCTCCAGGTGCGACTTGATGATGTTCTGGGCGATTCGATCTGCGGCGGGAACAGACGATCCGTCAGAAACACCCCTCCGTCGGATCGGGCGTCAAACCGAACCCCTGACTCACAGCGATCATTACAGATCTCATTCTCAGTTTGACCTAGCTGGTTAAATTAAATACCGAACACCCCAGAAGAGACAGACGAGAGAGAGGGGTGACCCGTAGGTGGATGTAGGAACAATGACACATAATGTTCACATGCAGCAGAGAGGAGCCTCCTTTTATACAGAGGTCTATGACTTTATTATACTTTCCACTATGGAAGTCTCAGGTATCAAATATATGCAAAAATGTTCAACTAAGTTACTTCCAGGTTGTAATGAGAAAACAATTACTTGTCATCCCTGCGCTATCAGGAGTAAATACCAGGTTTCTTCACCTCAATAAGAATGGCTGTAGCAGTCAGCTCTGCAGGTGGATTGTGGGTACTGACAGGGGAGGGGGGCATTGAGTCGATGGGCTGTTTGACGGCACAGAGTGCGAGCTCAGACCAACGCTCAGCTCTTCCAGTGGGAGGCGAGAACACAGACAAGCTCTCCACCGTGAATTTAAGAAGACATTATGAAATACGCGGTTCTCCTATTGGAATAACACCATTAAATGAAAATAACAGCGCGCTGGTTCACACGTACAGACACATATACACACACACACGCTATTATTTTTTCTCTACAACTGTGTAAAGAGGACAGGAGAAGAAAACTGCGGTGTCTCTAAAATTAGGCTTAAAGAGCCCTAACAACAGATCTTCCAGCACATTCTCTGTATATTAAAGACAGAGCAGCCAAGGAGCCATGCTGTAAGCAAGCGCACCTCATCGACCCACGGGAACATGATCCTACAGTCTATTCCGCATCCCACTCTTGTGACCATGGTCCAATACTCAACATTCAGCCATTCAAAAAGGAAACTCGTCCTTTTGTGAAGCCCTCACTCGTCATGGTACTTTGTACACTGAAATAGACTGCCATGCTCTCTCCGTACAAAGACTCTGTCATTAGGAACCCCTTTCATTCATAAAGCCATTTTAGGACAACTTTCATTTTATTTATGTGCCTATGTTACAAGGAAATGTGGAGGACACTATTGTCCATGGGTAGAGGGAGGGGTTTGGTTACAACAGCGAAAGGTTAAAGGTACTTGTGAGGTTACTTTGGGTTAGAACCAATGCATACAGGAATTAGGGAAATGTTACACACGATACTAAATCTAGGAAAATATACAGGTGTAAGGAACACAAGCTCACACCTCCAACGCAGGCATGACGTGCGTCATATAGGTGGCCAGCTCTCGAGCCTCCTGCCGACAAGGCTTTCGGGATTTTCGGAAGGATCCCACCAAGGGCTCGTTCTCCCCCTTGCGCATGCAGCCGCTACGTCCGAACGCTTCTTAGGATGTCCGAGCCCTCCCTAAGCCTGTCTGATCTCTTAGACTGCCTCCATCGATGCCCGTCACTAAGGCTGGCCCCACCCCACTGTTTTAATACTCATAATAGCATGCCACCGTCATCTTCGTCATCATGTGCTGCCAGACAATCTTGCCCTCCTCTCCTTGGCAGAATGGGATTCTCATTCATTCGAACATGCATTTGATTACTCATTCATTTCAACATTCGTTTGCTCATTCATTTAGTCAATCAGGGTAATAGTCATTCCTTCTTCAGTTGTTTCCTCACTCACTTCCTTATTTACCTCTTCCACACGGCCGAAAATAACTCCAACATATCCCATGGCTACCCACACAGCACAGCTCAACCTGAGGTTGTGTAGTATCCTTTTGCCGAAAAAAATGTCACTTAAAAATCCTGCATCTCTAAACATACTGTAGGGAGCAGCATAACTAGTATTTTCCAATATTACAACATGAGAATGTTTTCCCCTGCCTTCCATTTACAATGCGACTACAACATTCATACTGATTTCCAGGGTGAAAAACACATTCGGACACATTTAAATACTTTCTTCTTTCACTGGAACCACTGGTGTTTTGGGGGATTGATAGTTTATTGGCTGTGGAAAATGTGAGCTGGCCACTCTGAGTGGTCACACTTTGGCCGCCATGGCTACTGTTTCCAATGGAAACACTAAAAACGTCGCACACAAACCACCGACCACCCCATGACATTTCAAATTTAACCAGACTCATTCATAGAGATTCAAAGAGACTCAGGGCCCCTATTCCTGGAGTGTCCCAGAGTCTGAGTACTGATCTAGGGTTAGGCTACCACCATCCATACCTTAACCTTATCCATTATGACCTAAAAGGCCCAACTGATCCAAGAACAGCAGTCCTCCTGTGAAAAGTTTTATGAATACAGGCCTATAGATAATGATAGCATAGTGTTTAAACACTATGTTCAGACACTTAAAGTGTTTCAAAATCAGGTAACACAAATTGCACTTTTGCAAATATACATTCTTAATAAAGACAATTAATGACACTATCCATAGTATTTATCAATAGTAATACATTTACATACATAAATATCAACTGCAGTTTGTAAATCATCATAAAGAAATCTTACTTCATGTAAGATGTGTTCATATGGAAGGGTAAAGGTGGCCAGATTGAAAAACCTCAGCAGAAAGTAAAAATATGAACGACTGAGACGGTATACAACTAAGTATTCGGTATACTGTATATTGCATAGCAACAGTAAGTATAATGTATAATAATGTTAGTAATAATGTATTACGTTGTTATTACACATATATAGCTGCACCATAAAATCAAAAAAGATCGACTATGGGTTATAAATAATCTTATGACTAACATGCTTGAATCTGAAGAATTTCTAATATATCTCTTCTGAAAGCTGTCTGCTTAGATGTTTGAGTACTAACCCTTACTTTCATCAATTGGCAGGCCCACCCATCTACATTCATTTTCTGACACGAAGCTCTACCAGAGAAACTCACACGCAAATCATATTCAAGTTTTTTCCATGACATTTCAATGATACGTCAATGATACATTTTTTAGGATAGATAAATAATGAATTTCAGTTATTTATAACCATGCAGCTGGGGTTCTTTGAAGAGGCTCACAGCACCAAATGCAAGTCAGTCATCGCAGGCTTCATGTAGCGGTTTTTAATTCGACAATTTGTCGGCAATTTCAGCACACTTGACATGGAGGCCTCAATAAAAAATGACTTCAAGGTTCTGCTTTTTTGGTAGCTTGAATCAGCTTGTCTTTTTTTTTGATTACAGTTGATTCTCTATGACTTTTTCCTTTTCATTTATTTCTTGTGTGTCTTTTTTTAACAACATCACATTAGCGATAGAAAATGTCGGGCTTCTTTACCTCTACTGGGGGAAGAGCTAGCTGGGCCGTCAATCGCCCACTTGTTTGAACCAATTAGAGTTTTCTGCCTCTGCAGCTCAAAGAATATAACTGGTTCAAATCAGTGCATCCATGCCATAGCAGAGATATGATAAGCCCGCCCATTTTTGAGCTCTTGAAGCTTTGACAATATACGCTGGTTCCCAAATCATTAAACTGAAAGGGACATAGATTAAATAAATACACTGTGACAAATATAAGATGTGTGTGAAATGGCTTACGTGTGTGTGTGCCCAAATGTGTCAGGGTGTATGAATGCGATAACTTGCATTTGCGTATTGCAGAAGAGGGAAGTAGATCCTTTAGCATCAGTGGTAAAATGGTGGACAGGGAGAGGTTATGCTACAAATTGCTCACACTGATGAAGTACAGCGGGTCTATGAGTGAAAATCCAGCAATCCCATGATACTCTCACATCACTAATCTTCAGATATTCGCCATGGCTTTGCAATGGGATTACACACAAAGGCCCATGGGGTTGTGGTACACATGTGAGCTGGAGGACAACATCGAGGAGCAGGGTAAGAGCGGGTAGAGGTTCGGCTGGCGGGCGGATGGGCTACCTACCGAGCTCTGTCATGGTAACGCCGGGGGCCAGCTGCCCGTCCGGGTACGAGCTGTAGGCGAAGAGATTTGGCACGGGGGTCAGGTCGTAGATGGGCTCCTGCTTGATCTGCTTCATCCCGGCCATGTCCAGGCCGGACTGATCGGGCGAGGGCTGGGTGGAGTCCACGCTGTAGAAGCCGTTGGCGGCGCCGGTCGGCGTGGGCTTGGTCAGTTCGATGACGTGGCCATTGGCGTAGGTGCCGCCGATCTCGGTGTTGAGGTTGCTCAGGCCGTTGCTGATGCTGCTGGTGTAGACCCGGGCCAGGGCTTCGGCGTCCCCGGCCTGGACCTGCCGCTGCTCCTGGAGCCGCTGCTGGTGCTTCTGCACCTCCGCGTACAGACTGTCCCTCTGCTTCTTAGACATGCGACCGAACTTCACCGCTGTGGACAGAGGAAGAGGAAGAGATAGAAAGAGAGGAGGTTGGGGGTTTGGAGAGAGGGAGGCACAGAGAGTGACAGAGAGGAAGGGGAGGAAGAGGAAGGGAGAAGAAGGGTAAAGGAAGAGAGGGATGGGGAGGTGGAAGTGTGAAAGAAAGAAAAAAGAGAGAGAGGAGGGGAGGAAGGGATGGGACAGCAAGTGGAAGAGACGGGGAGAAGCAGAGAGAGGGATAGAGAAAGAAGAAGAGGTTAAAGGGAAGGGGAAGGGGGAGGCAGAAGAGAAAGAAAAAAGAGAAAATGTGGGGAGAAATATTAGGATAGAGGATGTTAGGTGCATGTCATACATTCAGAAAAAAGAAATGCTTCAACTGCTCTTCAAAAACCTCTCACCTCTTACTGCTGTTCTCTTATACCTAAACATTTTGAATTGTACATGAAAGTACATTAAATGATTCCAAACATGATTTCAATAATACCATAATTTATTTTGACCCTCCAATCAAAATGTATTACTGAATCTATCAGAAATTGAGCTTTTAATATCTAAAGCAACCATGCTGTCCACAGTTACCAGATTCTCTTATATGATTTTCATACATTTCATACATACATCTCTTGTTTCTTTTGCGTACTCAGCAGGTTGCTGTTTATATATAAAAGGGTCTCTTCATGTTTGGTTGCTTAATCTACATATTGTGGTTAGACGCCTGGGGCTGTAAGGGTAATTTCAATTGCAGTGTTTAGGGTATTAGTTGGAGAATACCAATATCCTAAATGTTGCACCAAGAAAATTGTCCGATGTTGGCGGTCTTACCATCTCTGGACATTCCCAGGGCCAGACACTTCTGCAGGCGACAGTGCTGGCACCGGTTCCTGTTCGTTCTGTCG
Source organism: Albula goreensis (assembly GCA_022829145.1). Lineage (NCBI taxonomy): Eukaryota > Metazoa > Chordata > Actinopteri > Albuliformes > Albulidae > Albula > Albula goreensis. Next base: position 333,429 of record CM040744.1, read on the forward strand.
ATCAAACAATTCCTCTGCCGGGGGCAGGAGTACGAGGCGTTGTTCTGCTGGCTCCTTCGGAAAAACCCCTGCAAAGTTCCAGAAGATAATAGAAATAAACTATAAAAATGAGCACGACAGAGAACAGATGAACAGTTTCAGGTAACCGCTGGACAATTCTCCTCATTGCGTTGATAACAGATATGAAGTCAGAACGATAAGTGTGCAGGTAGACCAGCTAAGATTGAGACTCAAGACTTGAATTATTCACAAATGTTTTTCTCACTTGTTTTTTCATTTATTTGTATTTCACCTTTGGTGAAATAGTGGCTAGGATGGCACAAGATGCTTCAGCTAAACTAAGTGCTCAAGCCTCTATGCTTATTTTTTGATTGTTTGGTTGTGTTTGAGTGTTCTTCCCTAATATAGATTATGCATGATGTGGAGAGCTCATGAAAGATGGACAGGGAGACTGACAGAGAGAGAGTTGACAGACAGATCTATCCATTAAAAATACATGGATTGTACTTCACTTGAGAGAAGAGAGTCTTGTTGTAGAATGCATTACCCCATTACTCCCAGAAAAAGCCCATGACAACCTGAGCGTTAGCATTAGGAAAGCATTAGCGTGTGAGCAATAGCATTAGCATAAGTGATAGCGTAAACAGGGTGGGGGGGGAAGGCATGCATATGAACGGGACTGAAGTTGAGTAGCATCTTGATGCATTGTTTATGGTGACCATGGTGATGTTATAGAATTGTGACATAATGTCATGGTAATAGAAGAGGAAGAACTGTCCATTCATCTCTCCATCTATGTTCGTCTCTCACCTTGCAGCCTTCACACGTAATGACTCCATAGTGGATTCCCGATGACTTATCACCGCAGATTTTGCATGGTATGACTTCGATTTGGGCTGCGGGGGAAAGGGAGGGAAGGAGGGAGGGAGAGGGAGAGAAAGAGAGAGAATCGTTTGACCGTGCACATTATTTTAACAAAACAAATCTACTATTCGTCACATCTCCACTACCAAAGGTTACCATGATTCATCATAAAAGGCCAGTTTCACTGAAAAAAGTTAATACAGTATTACAGCATAGCGCCATTACGGCTCAACCCTGCCGATCTTCACATTCGGCTTCCTCTGCTGCCCTGATAGGATCTGGCATTCGGTGGGAAAACAGTCGGATAGAAGCCGATATGGATCAATAAAGAGAGCCGTTAGGATGGAGCCTATTGAATTTATCCAGCTGTAAATCTACGTCGCAACACAACCCCTATTCTCCACCCCCCACCCTGCACCTCACCGCACCCACACACACTGCTCAGCAGAATAACGATAGCTGCATAACCCTACTGAAACAGGTTTATTTGTTCCTGTCATTTGCTGTATCGAATTTAAAAACAATGCAAAGTGGCTATGAATCGCTTTGTTTGCAGACACTCCCTTAAACATTAATGTTAAAGGTCATGAGTTGAGCATCGCTCTAAATCTCACTTCCTACTTTGACATTGGGTGTGCGAGAAACACAAGCGGAGCAAAAACACATGTGAAAATTGCCTTTCAGTCTGTCCCAGACTTGGCCATGACCATGTACAAAATCTAATGGTAACATATGGCTTAAAGTTAAAACTAAATGTAATATTCATCAGATCACAACACATATTGACACACATGGACACACACACACACACACACACACCCTCCCTGTTTATACCCCTATTCTACCCACTTTTTAATTAAATAAAAAACAACAAATAAACCAGTTCACCCCTGCAGATTCTGCATTATTCCTTCCTCTAGAAACAAAAGATGAAATGAAAAGAAAGGGAATGGCAACATTAAAAAAAACACCTGACAATAACCTCTCAATAACCACAGATTTTGCACTGCTATTTTCATGAGAAATAAATGAGAACTAAATGAGATGAAATGAGAAATACATGACAAATGAGTGCCTGTCGGGCAGTTAGCATCCTGTAAGGAGTGATAGGCCTTCAGGACGCATCCATGTCCTGCTTGCTGAGCCTGCACACTCAATATAAAGAGATTAGCCACACAATCTAATCCTAAATTATATCTGAACATGCTTCTCTGCACTCCAAAATGGCTTATCTGATGCAGTGATTCGCAAATAATCCCCCCCACTCTGTCCATGCCAACGCCAGAGCCCGGGGGCAGGTTGCCAGATTTTCATCATTCAGCAAATGCGTAAAAAATCCCCTCCCCCAGGAATCAAGATCCTTGTCTCCCCAAAACTATAACATGTTGAAAGTGGCCCTGCAAGTTATGGAACTTCATTGACAGAAGAGGTTCAAAGAATGCAATTCCAGATATGTTAGTTGTTTTGCACATAATTTCAGCGAAACAGGGTCTCGGTTTGAGAGCCCCTCTCCACCCCACGACCATGCAAGACAAGATACACAATCAACCTCACAATTAACCCAGATCCTCTTGCAGCCTCGAGGGAGAAGACTGACATAGACACTAAAAGGTTGCTCCAAAAATGCCTGAGCCCACGCCATCCACACAATAAAGTGTGACCCTCATTCATCACTGTCAACCATCTAAACACTCACGCACACATAGACATGTGTACGCACATGCACACATACATGCACGCAAACATTTGCCCCAAAACAGAAAGTATGTGGCTCACCCACAACATCAGTTTTCATTTTCTGCAGAGCTCCACGCGTGCGTTGCGGTCAGGTGCCTGTGCAGAGAGGAACTCGGAAGAACCTTGGAGATCTCCTCGGTGTGTGTGCATGTGTGTGTGCGTGTGTGCGCAAGTGTGGGCACGTATGCTCTCGTGAGCGCGTGTGCTTGTGTGTGTTCCTGTGTCTATCTTTGTGCGCGAGACAGCAATCTCTCAGCTGACAGGATAAGCAGGCCCAACCCAGCCCGGCTACAGCAGCTCCTGCAGCAGTGCCATAATAAGATTAGAGGAGGAAGACGTGTCGAATATGGAATGTTCCATGCCGCTAAGCTGCGGATTGGTCGGCCGGGGAGCAGCGTTTTTGTCATCTGGGGTCGCTTGTGGGAAAGGAAATAAAAGACAACTCACTGACTTAAAGAAGGGGGAGTGGTGAGGCTTTAGGCCTCATGGTTCAGAGATGTCAGTGTCTGAAGGTTTGACTCCAGTCCTGGAGGGCCACAGTGTCTGCAGGTTTAACTCCAGTCCTGGAGGGCCACAGTGTCTGCAGGTTTAACTCCAGTCCTGGAGGGCCACAGTGTCTGCAGGTATAACTCCAGTCCTGGAGGGCCGCAGTGTCTGCAGGTTTAACTCCAGTCCTGGAGAGCTGCAGTGTCTGCAGGTTTAACTCCAGTCCTGGAGAGCTGCAGTGTCTGCAGGTTTAACTCCAGTCCTGGAGGGCCGCAGTGTCTGCAGGTTTAACTCCAGTCCTGGAGGGCTGCAGTGTCTGCAGGTTTAACTCCAGTCCTGGAGGGCCGCAGTGCCTGCAGGTTTAACTCCAGTCCTGGAGGGCTGCAGTCTCTGCAGGTTTAACTCCAGTCCTGGAGGGCCGCAGTGCCTGCAGGTTTAACTCCAGTCCTGGAGAGCTGAACTATCAGGAGAATTAACTTGGCTACACTGACAAACTCTATAGTCTGGGTATTGAAGCATTCTGTTTATTTTTAACTTTTTTATCCTTCAAATAACTAGGAGAACCCTATTGCGATCATGGATCTTTTAGAAGGGAGTCTAGGCCAAGAGGACAACAACAGACATTCAAAACATTACAGCATTCACACCGCCCAGCCATCACCACAACCCTGCCCAGAGCAGCACAATAAAAGAAATGACTCATTTTCACATCTCTTGTCTCATCTGAATCATCTCAATGCATAAACTAATATTTCACTCATGTCCTCTTGCACAGAACGGTGCATGCTACTCTTCACTCTTTTTGAACGTTTTTTGTAATCTATCCATGAAGACAAAGCACATTTAGTGCTTTGACCAAATAGAATGCGGCTTTTCTCATTTAGAAAGACTGTGAAACCCTCGCACATCCCATAATCCTTAGAGGGTGGAGGTGGGGTTGAAGGGGGCCACGAAGGCCATCCACCCTGAGTATAGTCTGATCACAAACCAGGACCTCATGGCACCGCTAAGCTCTTTGCACCGACTGACCACTGCTAACGCAGTTAACAGTCCAAAGATAAGTGATTTGAAGGGCAAACCCAATGTCACAAAACAGAACAACCCAGCCACATGAAGTACAGACAGAAAAAAAAAACAACTGACTAACTAACAACACAGGCTCGAGTCAGAATGACCACGGTAAAGGTGAAAATGGCTTCCGCACTTCCCGGGAACCTGTCGGTACTGAACAAGCTCCGTTGGTTGCACGCGGGTCAAGCTGTTTGGACGACTCAGAGGGGGCCCGGGACAGGCTGAAAGGAAGGTCCAATCAGAGGTGTTGAGTGGCCCTCTGCCTGCCACGGTTCACTGTGACCATTCTGTCAACTTGCCTTTTCATTAGCAAACACATTACATCTGAAGAGGTTCAGGTCTGCGGAGGAAACCTCTTATTATTTGATTGAACTGTATACAATAAAGCCTCCATAACGCTGCCATCACTATACTGCATGGTGGCGTATGACAACGCATATAGCAAATTAATACATATAAATAAACAGGGGGTCCTCGGGTTATGACGGTCTCCAGTTTCGTTGTTTCGTGGTTACGACGCACTCCCATAAATTATTTAAAAAACGTTTTTTTAAAAAAGCGGTTTGGTTTGTAAATAGGACCACAGAAATAAAGACAAGAAATTGTTCTCTCTTTTTTTATTACTGTTTCATTTATTTACTGTATTTTATATGTCCTTCATGTGTTGTGTGTACAGTGTGAGTGACTTACGTTGTTAACTTAGGTATAATGTAGGTATAAATTCCGACTTACGTCGAAAATCGTACAACAAGCCGTAGGAATGGAACTCATTCGTAAGTCCCCCTGTTTATATATATATATATACATATATATATAACAAAAACTGAACTATTATTTTTATTATTATTATTATTAAAAAATATATAATATATAACAAATTTCATAAGTAACAAAAATGCTTTCAACATGCCAAATAGGTTTGGATAACTTTAATTGGATCCAGCTTCAAAAGAAACAAAACTTGTGCACAAGAAACAAACCCTGTCCCCCTCCCTCCCTCACAAAAAAGGAAAAAGAAAGAAAGTGAAAAGAAAGGCAATATAAAAAACATAGTTTCATATGTTGCGTGGCGGTGTCATTTTAAAGGGAAAGATTCACTGCTGTGGTCGTTTGGGATGTGATGAAACACCCAGCGGTAGGGCTGGCTGATATGACCACTTTTATGGATTTCATTTTGATCATACAGTGATGACAGTGTTGTTTTGTAATATTGTGACGTCCATTTTGTTCAACTGTCACTTTAACATGAAGAATGAAAACCACTTTTTTACTTTTTTCCCCTCAGAATTAATTTCAGAAACATTTTAAATATTGAAAATGGCTACATTTCAGACATGTCTCTTACAATCATTAAGCAAAATGAAAAATTCAGTAATTATCATTAAGAATAGTTGAAAACCTGCTTTACTTTTTGATCCAGATGAAACGATATTTATTCAATATAAAGACGTCCATCATGACATAGAACGTCCATTGTGATATAGATTTCTGTCGTAACTGGCGGGCTCACATGAAGGACACACAAAGCTCAAAAAAACATAAAAACCACAACAGGACACTTCTGGAGGAGGCATGGTAGGGGTAAGAAAAAGCAGGGAAAGGGTTTATTTTCCGACAGGTGGACACGGTGACGGGAATGATTTGGAGAGGCCTTTTATCACGGTGGTGGCCGATGACAGGTTACCGGTGCTTATTAATTCACTCTTATTAACTAGATCTCCAGCCTGAGGAAACTGAACTACAGTGTACAAACACTACAACTCTGTCTGTGAGGTGAGCTCAGAGATTTAATAAAAAGTGTCATGGCTTTCAGCGCCCTGTCACCAATGCAGTTATGTTTGGAGATCAAAACATGAAACAAGAAAAGATGAGGGGTAAATAAGTGTACCTTATTATTTTATGATGTACTATAGTAACAGGTAAAAGGATGCTTGGATTACTACTGCTTGAAGAACTACAGAAAACATGCAAGAAAACATGGGCAATATATCTAAAAATATCATACTCACTCTTACACACACAGAAACACAACATCCAACCATGCATACACACATAGACACACACACACAATAAAATAAGGTTGTCAAGTGTATTGTTTTGGAATCAGCAGGTTGTGACTGCCTGGCAACAAAATGACTGACGGATGGTCGATAGGAAACTGGTAGCTACTCTTTAGGGGAACGTTACCAAAAACGCTAGTAATTACTGCAAAAAACCGAAGCAAAGGTTCCACTTCAGTGAATGGGCCTGGCCACTGGCCACTGACCACCGGTGCCGACTTCAAAACTGGGTCACAGGACACCGTCGTGTCAGGGTGACCGCACGTTGAGATGGCCATTGTGAGAGATGGCGAATAATTACCGTGGTGAGAGCGATGTCCAATAGCCTAACCCTATAAATATCCCTGAAAAGAGGTCAGTTCTGCGGGGCTGGGGGTGGTGTGGGCGGAGGGGGTTTTTGGCTCCGTCGATGCCGTTACGTAAAAACAACAAAAAAAATCAAGTTCACTTTGAATATCCAACTTAAAAACACATGATGTGAATTTTAAGCGATATTTACACAGAAATAAATAAACAGAACTCAATTTGAGATCGATGTTGATGTTGACAGAGGGTAGCTCTGTCCCGCGCCATCTTGATGTTGTCGATGTTTGACAGGCACAGAGAATGAGCTGTGCCTGCGACCTCAGACTGTTTACCCAACACGTTTGGGCGCTAAGCGCGCCAGCCAGATCCACTCAGGAAATGGTCGAAATTCCCTGCAGAGTTTTATCAATTGCTCCCCCGGCTTGTTCTTGCTCAGATTGTCGTATAGCACAACCTAAGAGGACTTGCTTTGCTAGTAAATTAAACCAGTGGCCAGTTCATTGTTTCGGGGAACCCCTTAACAGAGTGGGCATGTGACAAACTGCTGGAGCCAATCAAATCCACAATAAAAAATCGTGTAGCACCAATCAGACTGCAAGAAGCCTAGACCAGTAAAATAACAAAGACTAATTACATCGAGCAAAAACTACTCGGTAACCGTCTCTCTTAATTATACACTAAAATAGCTTTGTTGTGTCTACAAAATAAAATGTCCGTGTTTCTTTTACTGATAAATTAATGGACAGCGGTAACGAGAAATTATGTTCCCACCAAAAGAGCCCCCTAAATACAATGTATAGGATAGAAACGATACGAGAGCCACACACAGAAGTGTCAAAGAAATAACTTTACACTTTTCACTAGTCTGCATCACCCTACACTGAGGCTGAAAACATCGACACACAAGGCAAGAAGAAAGGCATCCCAATACTTTCAAAAAAATCATTGCCCTCACAAGCTTCAGTTTACTTTATTTAGTTATCAATCAAATAATTCATCAGCCTGAATTAGTTATTGATTATTGACTATTCAATAATCAATAACATCAATAATGGGAGGTATGACTTCCCTTATTTTATTTTGAGCTTGTATTATTTCTCTTAACCAGTAGTATGTCTATATCTCCCACTCCCTGGCCACCACTGATCACTGCCCCCTAAATCCCATTGTATCCCAGCCTTCCACTCTCACAGTGCAGCGTGACCTTTGGCCTAGTTTGGATTATCAGACCAGAACGATATCTCAGGCCAAATTCATCCCAGAGAGGCTTCAGCTAAGATAAGTGTGGTGAGTAAGGGAAATGCAACCCCTGACAGAGAGGTTGCCAGCTCGAATCCTGGGTTTCGCTTCTGTGTTGTTCTGGGAAAGCATTAGAGCAAAACACTGGGCTGCATACAGTGTTAGATGTCAAATACTCAGGTGTGGAAACAGGAAGGTTAGTGATTGAGGAATGGGGATATTTAAGCTCCTAAACTGGGTGGAAGTACCATATTTTATTACTAACACATTGATTTGAACCGATTTTTGTGTTTTGTTATGAAGACTGCAACTTTTTAATACAATTAAACAGGTCAGAGAATCGTTTTTAACTGCAGTCCAACAGCAATTTAAGCAATAAATTAAGTTTATTGCAAGTTAATACACAGCAAATTCATTTATCACAAACATTCTTACCATAAATCATAAAAATACAGACAAAGAGGTTTATGCAAAATATTACATTGTATTTAAAAAGGCAAAGTTGTTTGTTAAAAATGTAATTGTATTACACAAATATTGTTTATAATGGTTTAACCAAAGTAGGTTTTGTGTTGGCTGTGCTGCAGGGGTATTCTATTAAGGCACATCTCTGCCCCCTCTCTCCTTTCACTCTCTCCCCCTCTCATTCTGTCCCTTCATTTCAGTCCCTCTCTCTGTTAGTCACCTGTGTGAGCACACCTGCGCAGCCCCTGCTCGCTCTTATCCCCGCATTACGTAATGTCTCTCCTGCACTGCTGGCAGTTCCGCTGCGCGGTAATCAGAGCTGAGCCGCCAGAATCCCATCACAGGCTGAGTCTGCGAAGGCTAAATTATCATCAGCGTATGTTAGCTCAATAACTATGCATATTGCTAAATCATTATCAGCGCATGTTAGCGCAATAACTATGCATATTGCAAAATCATTATCAGCGTATGTTAGCTCAATAACTATGCATATTGCTAAATCATTATCAGCGCATGTTAGGCCGAAAACTATACATACAATTAATTTATCGTCAGTGTACTGAAGCTCAATAACAACGGATATTACTAAATCAGCATACTATCATTACTATCATCAGAGTACATTAGCACATACATAATAATTACATGACTAATTCATTATCTGTGCATTTTAACTCACTGTCAATAACTACACAGGTTACTAAATTACGCTATAATGCCCATTGAGGTACTCAGTTATGTGAGTGGTAGAGCTAGCGGACCATTGCGGTTACTTCTGCTTCTAATATCTACTTTGACTATCATTACTGTTATGAGTTATACATCACAAGATATGATTAACAACAATAGCATTGATGGGATTGTACCTTTATTAACCTGGGAATATTGGATTCAGACTCAACGTAGCTGTTATACATTTCAGTGTGAGCTATGCTGGATCTGCAATCCTTAGATAGGCACCCACAATACAGCCCCAAGACGCAGCCACAAGCTAAAGCAGTTAGCCTTCAGAAATTTATGCTAAAATATGGTTCCTCTTTGAGATTAATACAGTTGTTATGGAACAGGGCTATGGAAAGTAACTCAATAGGAAATTGTCATTGCTTTGAATAAGTTGCTTTGGTTGTATTTTTTTGTTTCTCTTTCTCTGCTTTTCTCTTTCTTCACTTATTTCTTGTCAATGGGTTTTTGATTTTGTTTATTTTTATATAGCTCGAAAACTTAACTTTATTTTAGAGTTTTTGATTTAATAATAATTTTAATAAAGCTCTAACAATTAAGCATTAGAAAGAGTTAGTTTAAAATTTCTGGAAATTTAGCTGCTAATACTTCCTCTTTAGATTAATACAGTTTTATGGAACAGGGAGTCTGTTAGCATGAGGTAAATGTATTTACACGGTCTGGTCTGTTAGCACAGAGATGAGCTAAAATCACTAACACAGTCTGGTCGTTTAGCACAGACATGAGCTAAACTCACGAACACAGTCTGGTCTATTAGCATTAGCATGGGGATCTACACAGACAGTGAATTCACAATTGTTAGCATCATTAGCATTGACACCCAAAAAAACAATGGCAGTCTGAACACCTGCAGGCAGCACACTCAAAACGCCAGACGGATACAACATGTTCAGCTTCCAGATGAAACTCATCACTCCCTGACTCGGTTAGACGATCACAGAGGGGGTCATGTTGATCTGAAGCATGCTCCCAGCAAATACTATACAAAATTGTTGCCAACATATACAGGACGTTCAGTAAAAACCTCGTATTTCTACGCCTAGTGGATTATATTAAATGAAAAGTATACTCGATTTTGGGGTAACTCCCACCTTAGCTCCTAACGTAGCATGTATATAACCCACTTCACAATATGTAACATGTATATAACTTCACAATAACCCACTGTATAAGCGGCAACCTTGCCAAAACCACCCAATTCACTGTAGATATAAGGCAGTATCCGTCCGTTCCTCTTCTATAGATAATTAAATCTTTTATTCATTTTCTTTAAAGGGAACTGGAGCAATTTCACACACAAAAGAAGATCATATTCATTTTTTTAATATGCTGCCATTATCTGTGAGGATATTAAGAGGATGTCCATTTATTCGACAGAAATGAGGGACAAATCTGTGGACGGGCCATTCAGTCTGCTATGAGCATGGCTGGACTGCCTGTCAATCAAACTAGGGCCAGAGAGAGAGAGAGCGAGAGAGGGAGGGCAGGAGGGGGAAAGAGAAAGGTATCTGATGTTTTTATACAATGCTTGTATGGGGGGTTTCCCATCATGCAAAGGTAGAGAGAAAGCACTGTTACTTTCTCTCCTTTTCTCTCTCTCTCTCTCTTTTCTATTTCGAGCCTTTCAGTGTGTGGTTGGCCTGGCAATGTGAAGTGGCAATGGAAATCTGCTAATTGATTTCAAATCACCAGAGGCACTCTTCCACACCTCTGAGGATTTTCAGTCCCTAAATAGATACTTAATTAGGCACACTGTATGAGTGAAAAAAAAAACAAAAGAAAAAAAACAAAACACAAAAACGTGAGCTTGTGGTTTTATTTGAGGGTTGTGTGTATTTTTAAAAAGGGCGGGGGTGAGGGGGGCTGGAGTGTCCACATCCTGTGGCCCATACTCCACTTCCTCAATATTAACCTCTGAGGATCAGGAAGTCAGTTTATGATGACTGCAAGACCACAAGCTGCTCTGTGGGGGTGGCCCATGTCAAAGAACCCCGTCTCATCCCCGTTCACCTGCAAGCCCCTCCCACCCCCCATCATCTACTTCTGAACAAAGCCTGGGACTTAACTAAGGGGACATTTTCTTTCCATTATTCATTGATTAAAAGAGCCCAACTTTTAAGTGCCTCCTATTCTTCTGCATTCCTTTTTTTTTCCTTACATGGACAATGCCTGTCATATATGATATGTATTAGGCTTCCCATAATATATTCCCGTGTTAGGATACGTAATTCTGACAAAGTTACCTTAGCTCCAGCTGATATAGTGTTTCGTCATGGCTGACAGCGGCGTGGCGAAATGTCAGTATAATTGATATTTTATTTGTCTGGATTGTCCTTTTTTAAGAGAAAAATGCCGGTGACAAATGAAGAGAAAGAACGCTCTCCTTGAGGGGACAAAAAGGTTTTGTAAACCTGTCCCTGCGAAGCGGAAATTTCTGTACCATCCCTGTAGTGTTAAACACCGCAGTTGATGATGTAATGGAAGGATATATATGATCATCGTTTCGGTAATTAACTCTCGCCCCCTGGTAATGATGGTCACCACTCCCACCATGTGCACCAGGGTGTGTGGAGTCAGCGGATGCCGCTCTGGGCCCGCTGTCTGAGGAAACGTCTTACTAGAGCGCTGAATCGCCATGGAAACACTCTGATGATCACTCCCGACCCCTTTGGGGGGAGGGGGGGTATACGATGAGATGGCATACGTAGATGAAACGCTTGGGTTTTTCCATGTTGGGCATTCATTCCACAGCTGAGCGTACAAATCTTTGAGGGGGCCGAGATCAGAGGGCAAGCACTGGAGTACTGAGGGGGTATCACAGAAGAGTTCGGGTTGCACAAGCACCTGTGTGGATTTCCTCTGGTCCTGACTGTTTGAAATTCTGCGATACTTCATACATCATCTACTTTAACTCTGCTTTACGTTTATGAGTATAAATCTGTGCTATATCCCAGAATTGTTGACTGTAAACCCAGTGTATCGCCAACCAAAACTCAAAATATTCTTCTGTGAAATATTAGTATTCATGCATGAATGAATCATTAATAAATAACCTTTTTATTAAAAAAGGGTATCTTCAAACGATTGCTTGTTATTTGATGGCACCACAGCTATGGATTTGTAGCAGTGATAACTGTAGTGACTACTGAAGTAGTTGAAAGATGGAATATGAAAGTGAGACAGCAGGGTCAGGCTCAGGGAAGGTCAAAGGTCAAGGGTGGAAGTGGTATGATGGTGTTCTGAATTTATCCCAATCACATAGTAGGATGGGAGGAATGGCACTGTTTTGAGGAAGTGAATCCCATCAGCTTCATCCTAGGAAAGCTGATAAATCAAAATCTAACGCTTCCTGGCAATGGCAGAGGAATCTTTTTTAAAAAAGCTCAACATTATCAATGGCTTTACTCTTGGATCAAGCTATGCCACTTATTATTATTGTTATTATTAATTATTAAATATGTATTATTATTATTATTATTATTGTTATTATTATCACTACTACTCTTAATAAATGTAAACTCATTTATGGGTTTATTCTTTGTGACCTTACAGGAAATTACGGCCATTTCTTTTCTGTTTCACATTTCGTAAGGCCTCTCTTCAAGCACCCATTTCATTAAAACCTCCAAAAACAGCTCAGTAATTACAATGACAATATAAAAATAGTTTATTAAGAAATTACTTAGTAACATGCTCATTCAAGGTAAATGCCTCTAAATTTGCTGCAATCACATGATTTTGCCACTAGGTGTCACTGCAGCCACCTCATAGCCAGAAGCTGAGTGATTGCATAATGCAGCAGGGTAGAACTGTGTATGTGGAGTCCATTCATGATGCATGACAAGCCAGACTAAACAACTAACACCGGCATCATTCATTGTCACATCTGTGTTGTAACAAAATCCACCTCCCATGCTTATGAACTGCAAATCTGTGTGGGGTTTGCCATTGATCCAAACAAACGTACCTGACACCTACTGAATATTCATAGTAAAGCTAGGTTCATAACAATAATCATTGTAACAGGAATGCTCTTCTTAAACCTTATTGGGATATTATTGTCTAACGCAATAAAATAAGTTAAAAACAAGTATTTACGTGGAAATACTTATTTACATTTCTGGAAAATGCTACAGCCAAACCACAGTGCTTGTCTGCGGTGACATGCTTATTCTTCTCCCTTTTAATTTGCACATTTGTTTCGGAGTCAAATCCATATTTGAAACATCTGAACTTTTTAAGTGCTGGTAAAATGTGAACACGCTCCGGAGGGAATGCCTGGGAGTTTACTAAAATTATCTTAAACTATAACGCATAATCATGTAGGGGTGTTTTTTCTGTATTATTATATTGGGGAAAATATGCTTCAATCTGTTTTAATGGGGTCTTTCTCCCATGAAGAAAAGGCAGCTCTTGTCTCTAAATGGCCATATCGATGAAGCTACATGGAGGAGAACACACTGCTTCTCCAGCCTAGAGAATGCTGTCTGAATACTGAGCACACTAATGTCGACAACTAACGAACATACCACTGGTCGATTACTTAACACAGTGTTCTCTAAACACAAAATACAACTGTCAAAAACTGTAAAAACATACAACTAAGCATTAAACTTAACACATCACTCAACACATTCATTTTAGGTTAGTGAAAATTCAAGTTGAGCTACTGAACCCAGTGGTACTTGGAGGGAAAGTACACAACTATAACCTAACAAACTGATAGCTTCACACTGAACACGGTGTCCATATACACTGATAGGCTCTTAGCAGATGCCTGCTTTACTCGATTGTTAATGGAACATCCTGGTGTGACTGAACTGGATGAAGCATCCTCCACTGAGACATGATGAAACCCAATCAGTAAACTACAAACCCTACAGTGCACTGTAGGGATTGTAGTCCATCCATCCCACAGTATTATGGGAGGTATAGTTTTTCAAGACTGCATCTTTCTTAAGGTAGGTCGATAAGGAGAGGACTACACGGTCAAGCTCTCTGAACTACAAAACACATTCTGGATTTTCTTTTCTTCTGAGGGTTCAGTTGTCAAATAAATATGATTTCTAAGATTTGTTGTAAGAATTTGTTCTAAGATGGATTTTTGTTTTGTGTCATGACACTTGAAAGTAAACAAACCTCTGCTTTGTGAAAGGTTTTTGCACTTGCTGATTTCAATGCAGACCAGATGAACCATATTATCACTTAACAAATATAATGGGAAGCCTGTGGTCTAGTGGCTAAGGTACATGACTGGGACCCCTGAGGTTGGTGGTTCAAGCCCCAGTTTAGGGCCCCCTCAGCTCCCAAAAACTGCTGGGCCCGTGGCCCCTAACCACACATTGTTCCCTGGGGGATTGGCCCTTGTTTAGCCGAATAAACTGTAAGTTGCTTTGGATAAAAGCTTCAGCTAAATGACTGTAATATAAAGATTATAAGCCATTAAACAGATATCAGGCAACCAACAATACTCAAGAAATCAGTATGGTGTAGTCCTACAGTGATACTGGACCAGGATAGGGTGCATTCCAATACTCAAATTTGTTTCCTCCTTTCCTTCATGCCCCAGAAACTGATATATGTGTCCTCCTTCTCTCCACTGTTCCAAAAAGGTAGAAAACAAAATCTAATTTCCTCCTTTCCTCCAAATGAAGGATACGTCGATGTATCCTAACGCAGAAGTCTTTTCACATTTCTGGGTGACATTATTGTGCTCACAACCAGTCAGATTAAAAACCATCCCACTGAATATTTCACCATCGAAAAATTCTAACGCATGACAAGGGATTTACCAACACTTAAGTATAAATGCCAGAGCACTAAACAGTAATCTGATAATTTACATGAATACGGTAACATTACTGTTCGCTTATTCAAACATATCCACATTGACTCGATATATTCACATTTTTGAGTTGCAAATGATAATTTACCAATGTAAAATTTAGTGAGTTACCGTAGCGGCAGGTTTATTTATTCCCTTGTCTATATGTTTATGTTAAACCATGAGCAGAATGCGAGTAACTGACAGTCATATTTTAATGCATGAAAAGCGCTGACGGCGTAAGAGAAACGTGATTGGCTTAGGTATCCTCGGAATCAGTCGGCCCTCCAGGACCAGGATGGAGTAGCCCTGCAGGCACTGCGGCCCGTACCCCGATTACCAGCGAAGCCTCTGATGCGCCGTCAGTAGCCCTTAATGAACAGATTGGAGCGCTGACCTTTGACCCCCTCAGACAGAGTGGTCACATGGGGTCAGACCAAGGCCAGGGGGAGCAAGCTCTTAAGGGGACCGTACTAAGTCCCTTTACCCCAGAAATGTACCTCCAAAGAACCCTGTTACTGTGCCCCTTAAACCGTAAACCCCCACCACTGCCTCCCTTTACACTAAATATGAACAGAGAGGGATTCAACCCAATGAGCTTGGTGTTCAGCGCTATTCCACACAGATACACGTGTGTAAATGTACGCAAACACCACACATACGCACATGGACCATCACAAAAACACACAGACGCACACACACATTCTAACAAACATTTCACAGAGCATGACTGAAAAAGTACAGCTTTGAATCCCCTGAAATTGTGTTTTGGATTCACATACAGGGAAAACGCCAGCCACGCCTCGGGGTTCTCTCTCCAGGATGCTCCCTTCAAAAGCTGCAAGAACATGGCACCACAACGCCACATGCACACCAACAGGAGAGAAGTTGCTTTCAGTTACCGGCTCGCTAATTTCGATTTGATTGTGAATCTCGTTAGAACATGCGTTTGTCGTGTCGCTTTCTCCGGCAGTAGCAGGGCTCCAGTCCAATTTTAAACTCTCCGACCCCCCCCACCCCCAATCCCAACCCCACCCCCACCCCTCCGTCCTGACCTGTCTGTGCTGTGGGGGAATATTTCGCTGAGCACACAGTTATGCTCCCCAGTGAGGGTAATTGTACATGACGTCTCTGGACCGCATTCAACTATCAGCCCAGGCTGGACACTAAGAAGTATTCATGTGCCGTTCCGTAGCAAAGGGCTCCCAAACCCAAGGAGTAGATAGAAAGCGGGGCTCTTTACGAAGAGGTTGCAGGTTCAATTCTCAGGTGGGGGTCGAGCATTGTGATTAACCTGAACTTATTCAGGATGTATACAGAGGTATAAAATGATTGCATATGTATTGAAAAACAGAAATCTGTGAGAGTTGCTCTGATGGGGGGACTATAATCACGCTCCTGGAGAACTATACAATCTGCCGGTTTTCTTTCCTGCCATCTTAAAAATCTGTAATAAAACAAACCAGATCATTTAACTGTGCAATAATTAACTTTAATTAGTCAATTATGATGGGCTATAATGAAAACCAGTGAACCCTGTGGTTCCAGGGTCTAGGCTCTTGGCCTTTCTCCTTTCTTGACCAATCGACACTAAATGCAATTCAGGTTCAGAAGAGAACAACAGTGAAACGTTTCTAAAAAAATCTAAATGAGAAAGTGTTGAAAAAAAAAGTCCCAGGGCTATCTCGGCCGTATCACCAGCTGCACCTGGGCATCCCGTTGGTTTGGGGGCCGAATCACGATGGGCACAGAGAATTCGCAGCCATGCTGTGTGAATAACCAGCAGGACCCATGCATCTTCTGCCTGCTTTTCTGTTGCCTTGGTGTGAATAGTGGCTCGGTAGTTGCAGGTTTGAATCCTAAACAGGTCACTGCCATTGTACCCTGACGATACACAAGCTGAATTGCTTCAGTACAGTATCAAGCTGAAAATAATAATGGACAGTGTGTAAAAAAAACGGAAAGCTGTGTCAATTGCAATTGTATTGTAATGTCTAAACCAGCGGAAGTCGACACTGCATAATTTCTCCACGTTGGTGTGAAGACCA
Source organism: Albula goreensis (assembly GCA_022829145.1). NCBI lineage: Eukaryota > Metazoa > Chordata > Actinopteri > Albuliformes > Albulidae > Albula > Albula goreensis. The sequence goes on from CM040744.1 coordinate 350,270, forward strand.
TTGAAGCAAAGGAATTGGTGTTTGAGATGCATTGTGGGTCTCTCAGCTGGGCACTTGAGTTCCCGCCGAAACGTTACTAGCTATGAAAGAAGGGGAAAACAACCAACATGTGATAAGTGACTTGTTATAGGTATAGAAGGAAGTTCGTCACATGAATTCAGTCGCTCAGCAGGGTTGAATAAATGGTAGTTCAGTTCGATCAAAAAAAAAACAAATCTCCACAAGCCACAGTCACTTTAAGTGTAGTAACACAGTCTTGGTTGGCCTCGCTATATCTAGGACAGTGTGGTGCAGAAAACAGTCGGTTTCATAAGACTCTGCTCCTCAAACACACAGCTAGCCCGCGGTTTTCGGCCTGCTCCGGAGATGGGCCGTACGTGCACTTTAAATGGGTTAGTAAGACAGTCTGCCTGAGGAGGAGCAGGGGATGCTGGGAAGGCAGACCGTGCCAACAGAAGACCAATTTGGGCAAGGCCAAAGACTCCTCAAGCCTTCTTCTTTTAGCGGTATTAGGCTGTTATACAATTAACCGAAGCTTTGTGTTACCAGAGAAGGAATGAGCGAGGGAGAGGGAGTCAAGGAGTGGGGGGTGGGAGGAGGGGGAGATAATCAGAAGATGGAAAGAGAAAAAGGGGGAGGGAAAAGGTAGAGGAGAAAAGTGAGGGAGTGAATGAGAGAGAGAGAGAGAGAGAGCAATATTGAGAGCGAAACAGAGTGGGAGATTGAGAACTAGAGGCACCCAGAAATAGAAAAGGATGGAAGGAATAGAAATGGGGTAGAAAAAAGAGAAAAGAGTGAGTTAGTGAGTGAGAGTGGAAGGGAGGGGGCGAGAGAAACTGAGAGGTAAAGAGAGAGAGAAAAAGGGGGAGTGAGATTGTGAAAATGAGAAAGAGAGAGAGAGAGAGAGAGGGAGAGAGAGTGAGCTTACATAAGACATGGAAGTATTCCAGAAAGAGCAGGGGGTGAAAGTAGTGTTGTTTTGTGTTCTGATCCACTGGTTCTTGTACCTCAGTGCTGATGACCACAACAGACGAGGTCCAGAAAAGGCGAGAGGAGGAGAGGAGAGCGAAGGGGAAGAAAGGAGAGGAGACGAGAAGGGAGGGGATAGGAGGGGAGAGGAATGGAGAAGGGAGGAGAGGAGGAAGTGCTGTATTGCACCTTCTTCTCTGGCCTGGTCCCTCAGGAGCTGTCAGTAATAGCTTGCCTTGGGCCACAATTTAACTCAGTCTAACGAGGTTTTCCTCATGCGCCTCCCAGGATGATTTCTGTAAGAGCAAATTGATCACAAAGACAATCGGGGTCCTCTTTTCACCGGAATATTCTTCTTCTTTCACTGCCAGCCTCTCTTACCACACGCATAAATATATATCACAGCACACACATATATCCAAGTAATTAATATGTGCAAGCCAATGTAAACTTAAGATTAATTATTTGAGTTTGATATCTTTCTTTGATGGTCAGCAGACACACACACACACACACGTACATATATGTATACTGTATATATTATAGTATGTGTATATATTTCCCCCATTTAAAATATTAGAATTTATGGTATAAGATATTACTATGTATACCAGGAGAAACATTATGGGTAGCTTACTGGGTGCTGTGCATGTTTGATTGTAGATGGAATGCCTGTTTACTCCGGCTCAATCTGATAACTGATGCTCATACACATTCCCCGTCTCATGTTGATGACATCACACTGAAAGTAAGTACGAAGGGTGCATTCCAATACTTTTTCACGTCTCCTCGTTTCCACCACACGTCTCCTACCTCTCGCCTCGTACCCCGAAAGTATGTGGAGGAAAGGAGGGGAGGAAACGAGTGGAGGACAGGAGGAAATGAGTGGAGGAAACAAGGAAATGAAATGAAAATTGGAACAGCAAGTGTGATTAGCCCGTCGTCAAAGTAAACCTCGGCAATTGATGAAGTCGTGTAACTGCGACTGATTCCGAGGATACCTAAGCCAGTCAAAATACTCTGTTAGACGGTCTTTTAATCTGACTGGTCGTGAGCACAATGATGTCACCCAGAAATGTGAAAAGACTTCCACAATACGATACATCAATGTATCCTTTGTTTTGAGGAGATGAGGAGGTGAGTGGGGGATGAAAAATCTTGTCTCCTACCTTTTCGGAACAATGGAGGGGGGAGGACACATAGATAAGTGTCCAGGACACAGAGGAGACGAGTGGAGGAGACGAGGATACAAAATTTGACAATTGGAATGCACCAAGCTGTGAGACGGCTCAAATGCAAACATTGGCCGGATGAGAAACTGCCATGCAAGGAATTTGCTGCTTATTATAAAGAAAGAAAAAGAAAACAAAGACACGATTTTCAATTTCGCCAGTGAATGACGTAAACATAATTACGGAAGAAAACAGAAGACATCGCTACACAAGCTTTCAGTTGTCAACTAATAACTAACAGCTAACTTCTTGCAGGTTTAAAATATGTTTAATGCCCTTTAAGCTTAAAGTTGTTACAAGCTCACATTGTCTCTCTTGCTCTCGCTTTCTCTCCAGCAAATGTTTGAGATGTGAACCTTACATAGAATTTTTTATATGAATGTGTATATGCTCTAAGATTGCTATAAGATAAACAACTTTACTGTGTTTAATAAGAGAGGCCAGTGTCATTTTTTATTCACGAAGTGACTTTGGATGACTGATAATGGCAGCGTTGTAGCTGTAACTGAGGAGGTAAGTATCCTGTCTGAAAAGGTGGGCATACTGCAACTCCAAAGCCCATATGTAATAATGTTATCAAATGTAATAGTACTGTACATACCCAAACTTTTATGTTGCTATACTATGTAAATGTATGTATACTCAACTGCACCATCAGTTAGCAGTGACATTTGAGTAAATTGCACACAGAAATATATGATGTCACAATCGTACATTTATAGTCATATATTCAGTTGCAATTTATATTCATATATCCTTGAACATGTACACACAAAAACACTCACACAATGACCCGTTTCACATGAGAAGCCAATGAGGGGCCTGCACCTTCATTACTTTAGCGGCACTGGGCCACGCATTAGCCCTCGAACTTCCACGAGTGTCGATTTTCAGCAGATCCAAAACTGTCACTCCCGTTCGCCCAGGCCACCCCGGGACAGATGCGAGGGAGTGGCGGGGTTCTGTCAGGTGCCCTAAAACAACCTCCCGCCCAAAAAAAAAAAAAAACCCTGCTGCCGCTCACTGGAGGAGGAGGAAGAGGAGGCAGCCTCCTTCGCCCATCTGGGCCCAGCGCAAACAGCCCTGCAGATGGGATTTGGGCGTTACGTAACCCGTGGATAGCCAGCAGTCCGACGCGCCCGTGCGCTTGCGAAAGCCGCGGAGAGATTAGCCCTACTTATAATGGAGCAGGCCAGGACTCTGGCTGCAGCGCACAGGCTAATGATACACAGGCGCCTAAAATTAACCTGGAGATCACTGGGGCTGCACCAACCGCAGCTGCCCTTCACCTTAGGGGGCACTCTTGGGCTGGGGGTGGAGTCAGGAGGAATCCTGGAGTGGGGGCAGGGGAACATGCACTGCTGGACTGCATGGTTAGTGGGGTGGTTGGACAGTTGGCGCAGTGTTTGTTGACACCCAGCGCCACCTAACCACCCCCCATCCCAACCCCCTCACTCCAGGTTTTTAAAAATGTCAGTTTCCTGACACAAAAGCTGTGGTCACTACGACCCTCCCACACACATACATCATGACAGGACACACACTAACACACACACACACACACACACACACATGGATGTGCACACAAGCAGTCACTGACTCACATACCTACATAGTCACAGATGCACACACAGAAATGCAAGTAAACACCCATTCTCCATGTCCTGGTCAGAATGAACATGGTAGACCACAAGGTTCAATGATTCACAGCGTAGCCTTTATCCTCACCCCTGGTGGGGGCCGGGGGGGCGCAGTCGAAAAAACCCAGGTTGCATGAAAGACACACGATCATCCCTTAAAAAAAATATAACAGCCCCTACCCCACTCCCAGCTCCCTTAGTGTGCTTATAACAAGCCCTGGAAGAATATTCTGGAACTCACTAACACAGCAGAAGACACTTCCACCCAGTATCACAAAAACAAACAAAAAAACATTACATATTAAAAGTGAATGCAGGATACAGTATGTCTATTTATTTTGTTTTCATCAGTTTTTTTTCATTTGCTGCCACAGGGAATGCAAGTATAAATAAACACAGTTATCAGCTGGTTTGGCTATTTTTAGAGGCTGCTCTCCCAGGCCAACGGAATGAAATCAGTCATACAGCTCGCACAAACAGATTATACACAAGCAAATACACAAATACAGACATGCAGCAAAAAAGGCATGCATGGGACCACGCACACACATACACTCAGGAACACACACATGCACATCCGTGCTAACAATCTTTGGAACACACACACACACACACACACACACACACACACAACACACACACACAGATAGGGACAAAGGCATGCATATGAAACATTGATAAAGATAGACCTTCACTCTCTCTCTCACACACACACACACACACACACACACACTCAAGGGAATGCACAGATGCAAAGAACATAAACACAAATACATACACACACTCAAAGGAATGTACACATGCACACAATATTAACACAGATGTGCACACACACACACACACACACACACACACACATACAATATCATGATTTCTTGTTTTAAATCAAGACTGTTTCCTACATCACATCCCACTGTTCATCAACACTGATAATTTCATTTCTTTCTGTCAACAGTGACAATATCCACCATCTCTGTGATAACACTTCTCTATTTTCCTCCACTGCTGCCATATGATAAGACATGGGGGGCGGCAAGGGAAGCAAAACCAGCCTTTTTGGAGACACGAAAGGGAGGAAGTCCCTACGTATATTTATACCAACCATCCCCCCTCCCCGTCCTGCTCGAATGGTGCAACACTCCAAGTGCTCCACTGGATTAACTCTGCTGGCCCAGGCTTTGTGTAATCTTTTTGCATGTTACATAAGTCTAAGCCATGAGTCAGCAAACGAAATAAACAAACAGCTACATCAAACAGGTAACAAACAATGGGAACGGCCCCCAGAACGTGGCTTTGGCACAAAGCGTGCCAGCGAATGAGCAAATGTACGAACGTTAGGATGGATATCCTGCCGCTGGCTGAACGGTGTCTGCCTGGCTGCTGCAGCTTCCTCCCCATGGCAGGTGGAGAGTATTATGACATCATCTTTGTGCGCCTTTTTTGCTGTGTTGTTGATTGTGGGTATCTCTCTCTTGCGCTCTCCACCTTGATTCCGGAATCGTCAATTGTGACTGTCCTGTTACCATGGTGTCCCCCTGTGCAGCCGTAGCGCTACCACTGACACACACGCACGTGTTTTGCACCCCACGGACCTCGCGCACAGCGACAGGACACTTGTGCGGATTGGTGGAATGGTCTATCTGTTATTAGGTGGCTAGGCTAGGTGGCTAGGTTGTAGCTTCAAGTCTCAATAAAGGCACGACTGTTGTATGTTTGAGCAAGGTACTTGCACCCAAATTGCTGTAAATGTCCAACTGCATACATGGGTAGTGTGTAGATATGTAAACAGTGTGAGCTGTTGTGTCTGCTAAACGCCTAAATTCAAATGTATATGACCTTTAGCTCACCTGATGTGTCATGGGGAGGAAGTGATGCAGCAGGAGCCGAAGGACCCATGGTTGACCCAACCTAGCCTTGGGCACAACGGCGTCCAGCAAGCATAATGATGGGTGCAAGTCATTCAGTCCGTCTTGGCTCCTCATTAACTTACAGTTCAGACCAGTGGTCGTTGTTACACCTTGTGTCAGGAGTCTAAACTGGAGGTGAAAACAAAAACCCAGCACACAGCGCAGATCTCTGGGACTGGAATTGTAAACCACTGGTATAGAGACTAAAGCCTGGATCAATAATTTATTGGCATTTATACATGTTTACTTTTCAGGAACAATTGAAACACTGAAAAGGTTTGGTGTTAATTTAACTCTGACATTGTTTATATGAGTCTTGTAGCATCCAAATGTACTTGATCATTTGATCTAACAATGAAAATTTTGATGTGCAATGGACACCTCTATGTAAGGGTGCTGGATTGAGCCAAAAAGCTGTTTTTTGATGGTTTGTGCTCCGGTCCGTTCTGCTCATGCATGGTCCGGTCTGTGGAGAGATGGGGAGCTGCTCCGGGGGGGGTTGGGGGCGGGCCGATCAACGATTTATTGGCACTGTGACACCATGCATGACAATGGCTATTTCAATCCTCTGCTTTGCTCCATGCCTGGGGGGGTGGACAGACCGTCCACCCTCCCCTTCACCAGAGCAACAACAGTCCCTGAGCTCCCTGGGAACAGGCCAGATGAGACGATGTCAGAGGGACCGATACCACCGATCCCAGGCTGGAGAGCCGAGGTCAGACACACCGATACCCTGAGAACAGATTAGCCTGGTGCTCTCGAAACTTCCAGCCTCACAGGACCTGTTACCTAAGAAAAACGATCAATCCCGTCCTTTTACGGTGACTACTGAGCTTTGGATATAATGAAATTAGAAAGGATCATTTTTTTCGTAAGGCAAGGCAGAGAATACATTGACATTCAGTCAGGACATTCCAAACTGAAACTAAATCGCTGGGCCTTGCAACAGAGATGCGCCAACTTCCTACGTTTCCAATATTTCTGGAAACGTGGGACCTCACTTCCTGCACTTCAATCCTCATGAACTTGCCTTTATGCTGTAAGTGACTCTAAATAGGAGTGTCTGCTCATAGCTTAAAATGTAATGTGATGTAGTCAGTGCCATTTATTTCGGGACAATACGAAAAACATTCATGTACAGTGAGCACTGTTAAATGCAAGCGCTGAAGCAGAAATTTAAGAGGTGGGGGGAGGAGGAGGTAGAGTTTGGGTGGAGGTTCCACACCGGTACAAAAAAAGACCAGGCTCCCACACCACCCTTCCCTGGAGGAAGACTCTAGAATCACTCCACTGGACGAGTCGTGCCGCACACTGTCACTGGCTGTGCCACTGCTGGCCAAGAGCCCTGAAAGCTGCACTGGATAACACTGCTGGCCAATCAGAGCTCAGAACACCGAAAAAGCGGACACCACTGACCAACTGTGTGTGAACATGTGCTGAAGAGCGATGTGTGGCTGAGTTGACGAGAGGTGCTTTGATGCACGTCGCCTGTGACATCAACGCGTTTTTTCGTGGGCCTGCGACCCATCAACGCTTACAGATATGCTTTTCGTCTTAATACAAAAGTACATATGATGAAGAATGTTGCAAACAACTGCATGAATGAATATAAACACAAAACACGCTCTAAGAATTTTGTTATCTCACAATGCCATGAGCAAGATACAAACATTGCAAGGGTCAATCGCCCAACACATGGACACAAACGAATGCATGCAAACACAAACACGCGCACACAGATACTTGCAAACATTTGCTCGTGGCCACACAAACACAAACAGCCACATGCTCATAGACTTGCATACACAGTCACAATCACATGGGCGCACACAAACTTATATGTGCACCCACACGCTAACTGACACATTAAACCAAAAGTTATTGCCCTCCTGACAGTTGTGTAAGTGCAGGTTGAGCATTGAGGACTACTGTTTGAGTTTTATTCACTCACAAACGCCTGGAGAAAACCATTACTAAACTGCCCCAAAACCATTTTTAAACCATTTCTAAACCACTTCCTCTCTTCTGAGTAAACTATTCTGGAAGATATCCCAGAGGCACCCGTGTCTAAAAGCATGAGGTGAGGGGCTTGGTGGCACTAGTGTGTGTGTGTGTGTGTGTGTGTGTTTGTGAGAGAGACTGAAAAAGACACAGCATCAGTGTGCGTGATAGAAAAATGAGAAAGAGAGAGAGAACATGAGAGTGACAAAGATGGAGGCTTACGACAAAGACAGAAACAGACAGACAATGCGTGTGTGTGTGGGTATATGGGAGAAAAACATAGAAAGTGAAAGAGAGATTCTGCACAGAATACTTATTGCATGTTTTTTGCAGGCCTGCATTTGACACTAAATACACAGCAATACAGATTGTGTGCATGTGTGTGTGTGTGTGACTGCACAAGCTTGCATTTGTAGGCTATGAGTGGGGGATGGATTGCCGATGGCTCCTTGTATTCCTTCTAGCAGCCAGTGCTGTCCCTCTAACATCTTCAGGTAATTTGAGGTAACCCTTCCGCCTAGCCTTGGGGACTCTCCTTGGCACTCTCCCTCACAAATTCCCCTCACACTCCTCTTCCCAAACTGCAAGAACAGGGCTGCCATTCTGCGATGGAGTGAGAGCCAGGGGTCCCGATCCTATCTACTGCGCACACAGCTGTGACTAACACCGAACACCGAGAAAAGACAATACAAGGGTGTTTGAATGCTGTGAATCCTCGTGAGACTCAACGGTCACTATCACCAGGATCCTAATAAACAACAACAACAACAACAACAAAAAGTCTGGCCCTTTACATTTTCACATGGCTACGTTAATACATAATTACGCAACCGATCATAGGTTTCATAATAAGACTAGTGTAATGGACAGAAAATCGTAGACTATTGCCGGTATTTATATTTAACGAGCTGCGTCCAATCGGATCAATCAGGTGATCGGACTCCATCACGCATGACGGAGCTGTCACAATCGCTTAAACTCAGCTTCATTGTGGTGAATTTTATATTAAGCGCTACTGAGAAAATCGCACACTCGTTTCTTTTGCGAAGCAAGACTATGTACAAATTCACCAATTGCATTTAGTGTAAATGACCATTGCAATTACAACAAGCAATGGTTGTTGTTGTTGTTGTTGTTGTTGCTGTTGTTGTTGTTATTTACAAAATTTCGTGATTGCTAAACTGGGATATTCATTGCTGTCTGTCAATGAACTGATATATTTAATTGTGTAGGACAATACTGATATTACGAAATAAAAGCTATTGCACCGTGGACAGGCAAGAAATACAAACGTTCCCTTTTAGTTTTGACCGGACAAAATCAACAGGCAGCAAAATGCGTATTTTCTATCTGCTTGTTCATTTTTTCAAGAAGCGCTAAGTCTATCAGTTTAGATGACAATGTGATCCGAGGGCGAGTTTCGACTGAGAGTTCTTTCTTTAAAAGAAAAATTTCCCAAGATATGAACCACCGTTGCCGTGAATCTGCTTCAAGGAAACTTTGAGTGTGGGTTTACCCAACTCTTTCCATATGTACAGTACATATTGTCACCCCTATGCTGTGATAAATCAATATAATTGGACAGATTTTGCTGATGATCTTTCAAACAAATTGAAATTTTATTTATTTATTTGAGGACCACAGTTCTAACAAACGGCACGAAAGGGAAACATTTTACAGTTGGGTGGCATATTTTTATTCCTCGGTCAATGCACTGTATAATAATATGTATGTGAATAAATCAGTTGTACAAAAAAAAAAGACTGAATCATCCCTCTAAACAAAATCAAAACAGGGCGCTTTAAGTGTCAAAGCATCCGTCTGCGTTGGTCAAACTCCTACACCGTGAAAGGTTCAACGTTGATTTAATTCTGGCTGACAACTTCCTCTGGAGCGTGCAGAGAGGGACAAGGGGCGCGAGATGCTACGGGGGTGGAGGGGATTTTTAACTACTCGCTATGAATTACGAGCAAATGGAGGAGATTTCGGCACACCACTGCACCCGCAATCGCACAGCACATTTTTAAAGTGCAGGGTGTCACGAAGAACGTGGGGCCCGCTTGAGAAGTATGAAGAGATAGAGACAGAGAGGAAGCAAGAGATCTCTACAACTTGTTTCGGTCGCTGTGGTCTAGCTGTCAACAATGCATGCGACAATATGCCTACGTTATGTATTTCTTTATTCTTTATGTTATCAATCTACTTTAAAAGAAAGTGAAGTGACAAACTGGAATTGTTTTTACACGACCGAGGGTAGCAACATCTTCAGCGCACTCAGGCCCGCCACCCACGAACACACACACACACACACACACACACACACACACACACACACACACACACACACACACACACACACACACACACAGCTACGAAACGGCAACTTTTGATTTTCACATTAATCTGTGATACATTATAAATATGTTTTTTTTTGGTATTTAAAAAAACTGTTTTATTGTTTGATCTTATGCTTTGTTGTTATTGTTGTTTAATTATTACTACCACTGATATAATGATAACAATAATAATAACAACAACAAAAATAACAATAACAGTTATATTTGGTTAAATTGTAACATTTATGGCGAAGTATGAACACATTAATGAAATTAGAGAATCAATGGAAATGATTCTTTGTTTCAAAATTATACTAGAGTTTGACATCTTGACGTAAAGGATGTCACTTTTCATGTAATCTCATTTTTACATCGACACAGAAATTAACTCTGACAACTAAGGCCCCTCGCTTACAATTAGAGGTTTCTCATTATTTTCATAACCGGTAAAGTGAAAATAATTGTAACAGACTTTAAAATATGTTGTTAGCATAGTGATCATCCTCTAAGATTTTAAGTAAACAGCTTTAACGGATTGAAAACGTGGTCAATTATTAAAATCGTGAGTTACTGGTGTTTGTTACTATCATGTTAAATTATTAATTGAATACAGATGTTTGATGGTATATTGCTCTTAATCTGTGTTCAGAAAAACGTATTTTTTGTGCTTTCTTTGTTTCAGAAATGACAACATATTTATTACCGACGAAAACGAATTACAAAGAAGAACAAAAAGAAATCTGTCGTAACTCTGTGACCAAACTGAACCCGTAATTAAAGTGCTGAAGGGAGGAAAGTATAATAGCACTTTTTCCCCTGCGCGTCCGTTTTAAGCACCTTTCGCCACCCTGACGTAAATTGAAAGAGGCAAGAAATAGCATTCAGCATTTTTAAAAGCCTTTGATCCAATCCGCATGATTGTGCAGCAGAAAGCTGGAAGAGCCGCGCTGCTCCGTGAGTGAACTTGCGTCTGCGGGTCTCGGCGTTGATGTTGCACTTCGGCTTTCCAGCGCGGTGCGGCGCTTGACTGAATGAAATGGGTCAGTGGAACGCATGATACGCGGGAATATATCAGCTGTATAGACACCTAAAGCAAAGGGTTTGTTGTCTTTCAGCCGGCCGTCCCTTCACCACAAAAAATAATGTAATACTATTTGTGAATAACTGTGTTTTATGGTGGACCAATCTACTTTATCCTTTAGAATCCTTTATCCTTTAGTTCCTACTTTCCAAATGTGTCTGTGTATTACAGGTTTCAACACGCTGTATTGTGGGATGGATTTTCCTGTATATAATTTGAGTCCACATTTCATTGAACATAATTTCTTTTCAAAAGGCATGTGACAATGTTTCTATATTCTTAATTGTTAAGCTACTGTTAGTTAACGCTTGGAATCTCACCACTATTCACAACAAAACCTAGAGCGTAGAAACGTTACTTCTACGTTGCGCAATGTAATCGTACGGAAGCATTGTGGCTAGTTTACTAACTGTTCACTACATATAGTACATTCTATGGACAAAACAATTACAAGTTAACTCACTTGCATTTATACAAACAACACTGATGAAGCGAAACACAATTTAGCTGATCATACATATACGTCCTACCATAACCATGATAATTAAAATCTTTAATAAAACTGAAAATAACATACGCTGCATTTAAAAGCAATGTCCAGTTACCTATGAGTCCATAAAAAAATTGTATATTCGGAATCTGGAGACCGCAGACCGTACAGCAGACGCATTTTGTACTCAGCTGTCAAAAACAGTTGTACTCTTACCTCGCATGGTGGTGGTGACGACTCGTTTCTGAATGCAGTCATGAAGATTCAAACCTACACGTTTAAAACAAGATCCTCAGCGAAAAAAAGTTTAGCTTTGTCAGCGTCTAGGAGTCACTTTTTCAGCGTAAAAGCATTCCAGAGCGAGGAGCAGGGCACGTTTTTGTTTGATAACAGCGGTCGACAGTTTTTTTTTTCTTTTCTCTTTTTTTTTTAAACAGAGGAGCATGCGGATTTTCACATGACATCTGTGTCCGCAGATTCAAGTGCGGTTTTCACTGTTTCCAGGAGGGAAGGGAGAGCGCCTGAGAGGCTTAGAGGAGACGGGATTGGACTAACACTTTCTGCTCCTCCTACTTTCCGGCGTCTCCAATCATTAACTTCTCCTAGACAGACACACACTCCGCTGTCTGCGCTCATGTGCCACGGCGGTGCACTGCCCAACTTTTAGCGGAGATGTGTGAAATATTATTCTTTTCTACAATCACCTTAACACCGTTGATACATTGTTGTATCTGCTTTAATTTAAGTCGTTTTTCCTGTCTTTTTTCCTCACCACCTCCTCACCAGTTGGTTATTATAGTACGTGCGATTATTTATTTATTTATTTTCACACTTAATTATTACAGATCTAAAATGTTTTGAGGGCAATACAGTTGATTTGTAGTTTTTTTCATACTGGAAACGTATAACGTCATTACTTTTTGTAGCTAATCTTTTCTTTTAATTTATGTAATCAAACGTGATAAAAATAACAAAAAAAAAACTGTTATTGTATTGGACGGTAAATTCCAAAGGCAAGCACCCCTCTCCATATGGACAGAGGATTTGAATGATAAATTTGAATAAACAGCTCTGGATGTATGTTGATATATTAGTCTATGATGTATAAATCTATGAGATAATCATCTAGCAGATTGTTTAGGTCTGCTCAGAGACATGCTCACAGCGCTTGTTCTCTATGCTGAATGACAGCCGAAGCTTCACAATGAAATTCTACACCTTCTTAGCGAGCTTCCCATCTACTTTTTTTAAAATATCGCCACCTCTTCCTTTCCGGCGGCCCCAGAGGCCCCACACCTGGATCCAGAGCGCTCACCTACGCCACCTGGAGGTCAGGGGTAGAAAATCGGTTCTGGATACATTCTTTCTGATAGCGAATGGTCTTTCCACCACTCTCCAGTGCAAGATGAGGTGTGCGGTAGGATATTCTGGTGGTTCAGCGACTGCGCTTACCCTCTACCCTTGAGCGAAAGTGTTTCCATGGCACGGTCTCCAGTACAGACGCAGCTGTAGAGATGGGGTAACAGAATGTTGACGGTGGGCAATTATGGCAATCTACCCTGGGCTCTTGCATCTGCTGAATTTAAGGGATTGGAGCTGTAATTGCAAATCGTGGGTGCTGTCGACCCCCTGAGCGAGGGTTGTGACCCAAAAGGCTCCAATAAAATATTCACCTTTACAAAATAAAATAATGGAAACACAAAATGAAAAAACATATTTTTGTATCATAATAAAAGAGGGACACATGCTTTGTATTAATGGTAATACTAATTACCAGTATGTTTCTGATATATAATTTTTTTTTTTTCATTTAGCACATTGTGAGCAGTAGAGCACTAACATATTTTACCCAAATTGCAGGTGTGCCGGCACAAACAGTAAAATTATTTAATGTGTCAATAAGAGCATGCAAAATCATAATACTACACACTAAATAAAGAAAAATGGAATTAGGAAGGTGGTACAGAAGTCACAAGCTGAAGCTCACCGAAAGGGATAAACAGAAACTTAACAGGTTATGTGGTTACAAGTGAAAAATAACTGCCTTGAATATGACTGCTGAAGTGAATCTTCGCCTCTATGTCTCAGTCTCATGTGTCATGGGCTTCACAAAGCTGATATTTATGTTTAGGCCGCCATTCAGAGACAACTAATAACCAAGGTCAATTCACAGCAAGATATTCTTGTGAGATGCGCACAAAACCTCAATTTCTAAGCTGTGCGCGAAAGCAATATAGTCCACAGAGTCATCCGGTATGCTTTTTCTTACATCTGAATGAGTTTATGTTGGGAGAATGCCAAAGGAGGCCTTGAAGGGACATACAATTGCCTCAATTGTTAAACGCGGTGGATCCGTTATGGTGTAGGCAGCCATCTTGTATGAGTCATGAGATCTGATTAGTACTCTGCATGGTGGAACAGTGGGTGAGGAATATGAGGATATTTTAAATGACCGGGTGCACCCTATTGTGCAAGCACTGTTTCCTCATGATGTTTCCATGTTTCCAGATAACGCGCACTGCTTCACCGATTCAAGAGCGGTTTCATGACCACAAAGATAAGCGGATCTGAACATCATTGAATGTTTATGGGAAGTTACGGAGCGCAGAGTGCGAACAAGATTTCCGCTTGCTCATTTCTTAAATAACGAAGGCTTTCCTTCTTGAAAAATGAACAGATGCCATGTTGGAAATGAACAGCGATGCAAGAGGGACAGAAGCTAATCTGAAAGCAAAGGACAGCCCAGCTCCTTTTTGACTTATTTAGTCTATCCTCTGTTTGAACTGTGCGCTTTCAAATGGCAGCGTGAAATCAACTCTCACAGAGTTCATATTACTTGAATACTGTACACTGTATACTCCCTTAGACTGATTAACTCTCTGTTCACATTAACACTCAACATTTTACTGGATAAATTATGTAAGCTTTCGTGAATAGGGGAGTCAGCCTAGAAAATGGATGATACAACGAAATTTGCTGAGCGTGCAAATGAGAACCAAACGCCATTGTTTGTTGCATACCAGCTACGATATGTGACATCACGAAAAATTCACATGCGGAAGCCTTCAACGACACCCAAGGTAATGCAACGTAGAACATGGGTTCAAAACATCATAGAACGCGATTAAGTTTTTTGTTTCTCCCCCCTTTTTTCGGTTCTTCTCGCCAGCCCAATTAGTTTGAATGCATTGGAATTTATTCCATAAGCTTTCACAGAGAAAAATAGGGGGAAAAAAAAACTGGGGGAATAAGAAACATGTTATATAGCCCAGGGCTCAGGCATTAACAATCGTACCCACAGAACTCCAGAGTTAGCGTACACCTTTCAATCACTGCCGTATGCTCCCATTGATGTGTGTGCCTTTTCTCCGGATAGATTCCTGGATGATTGACTGCTACACCATCCGAGCTGGGATTGGGGGATGTCTCTATGACAGCTGAACTGCACCTTATTTGACAAGATTTATGTAAAATGACTTTGATTACGATTGAACTTATTTAACCAGAGGTGGTGATAATGGTTTGATAGCCACTGAACCTATTCGAGGAAGAGTACGATAATGACTTGTGCACTCATATTTGGTAATGGGTTTTCACGGCTGCTTTTCAGAAGCGGGCTGAAGGTAGTTATTTCCTGGCCTAGTGCTGGAGGGAACTTCAATAGAGGAGTAAATGTTGGAACTACATGTAGAAAATTCATTTTGATTCTGTAAAATATTGAATGTGGTGGTATAGAATAGGACAGGTTTCCCAGAAGCCATTGGTCCAATGAATGTGCAAAAGCAGGGGGGTGGAATGAAGATTATTGCAAGACAGTGGGCAGCGAAGTCACTGATGGGGGTTGGCAATGATAATAGAGATGTATAACTAATTGCAGCTTTTGTCAGCGGTTATATACACATTATTACAAGTGAATAACATGTTTTGGCTGGTAGACTGTTTGGGTTTTCAGCACTGCAGTTGTGTGTGTGTGTGTGTGTGTGTGTGTGTGTGTGTGTGTGTGTGTGTGTGTGTGTGTGTGTGTGTGTGTGTGTGTGTGTGTGTGTGAAATCACCTGCTGTTCCTGCAGTGTGGCTAATCGCAGCTTTACTGCCATTGCCCCACTGTTTGTGATGACCGCTGCGTTCACGCGAGAGCCCAGCTCTCACTGCCACATAACTCCCAGTGCGAGAATTCATCTTCTGTGAATGCCTTCCTACTCCCTCCTGGCAACACTCCCCGAGTCCCAGCATCACCTTCTGTGAATGATCCCGAAGCATGTGCACACAATTAGCACGATGATAACATTTCGATAGCTCCTACACATCAGTCCCTCTACCTGTTTGAGGAGCAGGTAAATGGTACCCCCCCCCCCTTTACACAAGGGGTGTGGAGACTCTCTAGTGGGGGCATGGCAACCAAACCCATCGTTCTCAATAACGCCCAAGTCTGCTGCCGTGGCGACAGGCTCCCCGATCAGTATGCATACATTTACATTTTCTGCCACAGCGTGTCAGCCTGCCGTGCGTTCCTCTGCGGTGCACCCGCATGGCGGCTCTTCAAAGAGTCGAGTTTGTTGTCTTCCCCATCCCAGACATGTTCCGAGGCAAAAGGCTGCTAATGCAATCACTTCTGTCCTCCCCGATTACCTTATCCCAGCAAGAAAGCCAGCTGCGCTCCAGCAAATGGGCAAACCAGCACTGGGGAAAACGGCTAACTGCACAGTTACCCCACCCAGTGGAACGCTGCCATACTGACATTCCACTGTGCAAGCGAATGAAATAACAAAGATTATTCTGACAACAATAACGACAACAATTATATCAACAACAGTAACTAGTACTCGTGCTAGTACTACTACAGAAAATGAGACAAATAAGTGTCTAATTTTGAGTGTCTTAAGTTTAATGGAGCTCTGTTTTATGTTCATGTGGAGTAAGGTGTTTGCCTGGTTGTCGAAATACCTCAGCACAACTACAACTACAGCATACCATAATTGATATGTCTGCTACTAATATTGCAACTATTATTACAACTAAAACTGCTACTACTACTGCTATCACTACTCCTGCTTCTTCTAGTGAAACTACTGCTACTGCTACTACTAGTATCGATACTACTACTACTGCGACTAATTTTGTGAACTGGTAACTAATGTGTAATAAAACAACATACTTAAGCTTCACCTTCACACAAAGTGAAAAGATTCACAAAGTATATTTGTACATCATATATGAAGCGCTCCGGATATAATAATATAAGAGAAGGCCATACTGTATGCTATACTACAGATAAGCTGGGTTTCCCAATACATTATTCCTGTTTGAAACCTATCACCACATTTCCGGTGTTTAATTTCATGACATACATATGCAATTCAAACAAAACTGACTTTAGTTTTTATAATGGAACATGCTATTTAATCATACAGACTTTAGTTACTCTGTAAGCATATGCTATGATGTTTTAGAATGAAACCAACACATTCCCTGTGTGTTCAAGATCTTTTTTAATGTCTCTGATATATAACTTATAAAGAAGATGATGCTGCAATGTTTTGATTGAATAGCACTGTTGAATAGTCTGTTTTGATTGAATAGCACACACTCTTAGATAGGCTAAGTGCGTTTGATGGAAATACCGGCCAGGACCGTTTCCTTCCCTTGGCTTGCTGGTTATGGGGTCATGGGGGCACCACCTAAACTCTGAGTGAGTCGGCGCTCCCCCGCTCTGGGTGTCCACATCGCTCTTAACCGAACGAAAGAGGGGGAAACGGGGGGAGAAGGAGCCGCGGAAGGCTGCACCTTCAGAGGCAGAAAACGCTCGGGGCGCATCTTCACTGACCTATTTCTCTCTTTCTTTTTATCACCCCCACCCCCCATCACCGTTTTGTCCAGCAACCAAATGAATGAGTTGCTTTATAACTGTGATGTAATGACCAATAACAAAAAAGGGAATGACAAAAGCCCAGAAGTCTAGAAGGAAGACGGGAAGGTTTAGCCAAATTAGTTTCATAAAAGCTTCATTGTTGGAATTCAGAGGTGGGTTTTTAAGTAAGAAACACTTAAGAACCGATATTTGACAAACCACATCCATAAGAAGCAGTAAGTGATTGGAGTGGGAAAAGTATGTGTGATTGATTACAGTTATTGTTGTTGTAAAATGTAATGTAAAGTGTTATTTTTACAGTACGGTAATGTAAAGTAAAGTAACACTTGCTTGAATTTGTTAGACAGAGATACAAACTGCACCAGGAGGGGGTGGGGGTTCTGAATCGAGCTCACAGCGTATAAGTCTGGGCACAGGGGAGAAGACTAACCAACCCCCACACACACACACACTCACACCACACTCTCACACAACAAATGATAGATTTGAAAATATCTTGCGCCATATGGTGTGTAAACCCAATGAAGCAGAAACCGGCATGGCTTGCCTCGGGCCTCTGGGAGAGTATGGACAAAGTGATCAGCTCAAACAGCGAATATGGCAGTGCATTCACAAAACAGTATTTTTTTCCTAGTTGGGTCTCTGTCTCTCTGTCTCTTTGCCTCTAATTATCACAGTCTTCCCTCCTCCCTCTATCTCTGTCTCTCCCTCCATCTCTCTGTGAATCAGTCGCTCTCGATCTCTTGTTCTCTCGGTCTTCCTCCATCTATAAAGCTAGTTTAAATGGACAAAAACATTCGGTGCAGTGAATCTTTGTCAGGCAGGGCTTCATAATGTACTGTTTTAACCAATTCCTTTCTACTTTTGACGTGTGAGCAGCTACAAAGCATCATTTAGGATTAAAGAAAATAATAATGACTCTGACACCAATAAATGCTTATGAAAGTGAAATGGTGCTGCTAAAAATTTCAGAATGATCGGATTGTTGAGGATTAGCCAATCATTAATAAATGTGCTATTAAGAAGAAACATGTTTTAACATGAACTTAATATTTGCTCTTTTGAATGGGAGGTACACATAGATTAAAAACACTTAAAATAGATTATTAGCACACTAATTTAAAAACTTTGTGTCCAATTTTGTATGAATATATTCTGGACAAAACATACAAACAAAACATACGTTATAAAGCCTTTTTAAAGAAATTATAATACATTATAATAAAAAGTCGTTATAATGAAAATGATTATATGCATAAATTACCTTTAACAGTCATTATCTATAACAGTGCTGTTATTGAAACTTGTCATGACCAGCCATGTTTATTTTAATTAACATCAGATTATTAATAAAAAGTCAAAGTTATGTTTTAATTGAATGTTTTTAAAATTATATGTATATGTTTTTAAAGTTATATGTCTGAAAATATTTTTTCAAAATCAGTGTGATCTTATGCTGTTATATGTGCATTGTGCCAGTTCTGTTTCAGAGTTCCCGTTGGCTTTTGTTCACGCTTCGTGAAAATCAGTGTAACCTATACACCTGACTGTGTTAACACAATGTAGCACAAACAGTTATATCACACCCACACAATAACGTTGCGAAGGAACTATGGCGGACATACTCCTCTGTTACAGCTTTTGCATTTTAAATTCTTCGATGACTTTCACAGCCAGGGATATTGGCTGCACAGTGTGTGCCCTCTGCAGCCTGTTCTGTCTAATCTAATAACACAAAATAACTTAAATCTGAGTAATAGACTCATCTGAACACCATGGTTCGTATTATAGATGCTCAATTTATTTCCTAACTTTTTTCTCCCCTCATATATTTAAAAAAAAAAAACAATTCGCCAACACTTGCAGAACTGAACTCTGTCCTACTAAATCTCTCATGACTGAACAGTAAGCCGCTGACACCCAAAAACATATTGCGGCACGCTAAAAAGTGACGGCGTGGAAATTAATGATGTTTAATTTCTCCGGCACTGTATTCTCGGCCGCGGTGTCCCAAACTGTGCCCGGATCTCTTTCCTGGCGCGTTGAATGGCGGGAATGAGGCGTGGTGTATTCGGAGCCCGGTGCGGTGTCGTTAGCGGTACGGGAGGAGAGCTGGAGTAGCTGGTGTCAGATGGGAAATTAGCGCGTGGCATCCTGTACCCCCCCCCCCCCAACTCTTGCCCCACCCCTCCGTTTTGCCTCTCAGCGATGATTCCGCTTGTCACCCCTGTCGGCCGAGTATCGGCTGCCAGCCGACAAAATTGGAGTGCGAATGCTAAAGAACTCATTAGCACGTGTTCCTCAAAAGGGTGGGGTCCTCATGCCCTCTGGAGCGCGGTCTCAGGTGGTCCTCTATGTGCAGCTATGCTTCCAGCCTCCTGGGTTCTGGAGATCCACAGCCAGGGAACCTCCCTCCATCCCTCCCCCCTTTTTTAAGGGCCTGATGGTGCTCAGGATGGTTCCCCAGGGGCCCCCGTGTGGTTAGCAAGGAGGAGTTTTTCCCGTTACTGTAAAGCAAAACAAGAAGGGGTTGTGTTACTGTCAGGGATTTCTGCTCCAGACAAAGGGCCTTGCGTTTCAATTTGCACAAACATCATATTTGTGATTGCGATTATGCTGCGGCATCTAATTAGGACTGATTCAGGAGAGAGAGAGAGAGACAGGGAAAGGGTATCCTTGTTTTAAGGGGTAGCATGTATTTCCACTTGTATTTACACATCCTGTTCGCTGCCCTTCAGGAAAGCCTTAGAAAGTTGGGCTCGGTATAATTAGATAAGTTTTCTCTGGAAAAGAAAGTGGGCCATTTGGTCTCAGGTGCATTGGCCTTTCGCTCTTTTTTCCGTTCAGAAGAGCTTTCTACAACGCTCATCTGGAAACAGGTAGGCATGCATTCTATCAGGTTGACAATAAAATAATACGGCAGTAAGTAATAATGATTGAAAACAAGATAATAATTATCCAGTAATAAAAAGAACAACACTTGAATTTAGCACGTGTAGTTTCACGCATGACCTGCTGACCTCACTTCTTTGCTGTGGTGTCTAAAATTTCACTTGATATTTCAACGTTTGAAAATTTCAACTGCTCAACTGTTTTGCGAAATTTATTTGTAATCTTTAATTGGGAAGTTAGGAATTCTCATGATTTGTCAAATATTGAGTCAGCAGAAGCTCTTATAGGATGATACTGGTCATGAGGAAATAGACAGGGGAGACTACAAGATCTGCACCAACAAAACCGCATATTATATTATATTATATTATATTATATTATTTATATCTTATATTGTACAACACTTGTGGGGAATATGTCAGCCCTGGCTTAAAATGTCCTACAATAATTTCACAATTGTAATGAATTAAATGCATATAATAGATGACAAGTAAATGGCCTATATCAACATCCATCTATGACCTCTCTTGAGGATTGATTTATTTATTCTCTGCCGTAACTTAAGGAATCCGATGCCCCTGATGAACTTCCTCGGCATGTGAAATGTGACATTGCCGTGGAGACTGGGGCCGTCTTACGGAGCCGTAAAAATACACTTGAGAAATTTGCAGAGAGATACCACAAGTGACACAGGCAATTTCGGGAAAAAAATTACTTCATCATAATACCAATCCAAAAAGAATTGAATCAAAGCCCCTGAAGGAGCAATGTTGTGTCACCTTGAAACGGCAGGGAAAGTGTCTGCTCGGCTGTAGCCGGGTCTATATTCAAAATAACATAAGGGTTTTTAACCGTTTGCGTTCTCGTAAGTACTTTAGGTCTGGTGCCCATTGCTGAGGTGTCCCTCACTGTCTTTCACTGAAAAGGCTCGATGGCTTCCAACGTCTTCTGCTTTGAGATGGTTAAAACTAAACAAACCTACATTCTATCCTCGCTAACATTTGGCTTTAATTGAATTTTGTGAAAGTACAAGGATTGAGTAAAAGTCATTAAGACATTAAATCTAATATTATTCAGAATCTGTATTTTCTGCGCGCTGAATTAAAATGCATTCAGATGGCTCCAGGCAAGATTTTACAATTTTGTAGTCGATTTACTTTGCAAAGCTTAATAAATGTCGATGTTGAGTTCCCGAGGAATTACACAGTGAGCTCAGAAACCTTTTAATGTTCCATTATTGCCGCAGACAGGCTTTTAAAAAATACGGCTGGTGTGCACCGTACGATGAAAGAGGAGGAGGCACCTGCCTAACAATGGACTTCCAACCCTCCTCTACCCAGAATTCCACTGCCTAAATCTACCTCTGAAACTTTGAGTTTCCAATGTCCACGAATAAAAACGAAAAACATTACATTTGGTATATATTGAATTGCATATGCAATTCAATCACCACAGACTTCACACTGCAACCTAAGTTTCCTTGCACATCTTTTATTTGATTAGAGACAAGAAACAATGTGTTTAGGAACATATTCTTTTCATTCTTGAATAGAACTGCATTTGCTCTTACAAAAGGACTGAAGTCTATTCTAAATGAATTGCATATGACCTTAAAGAAACGATGTGTGTTTTATTGAATCCCAGCAAGAAGCAGCAGATCGATTGAAATCAAACCCCCTCCCTCAAAATATCTGGTCCTCATTTTCTTTCCCTCTCCCCACCAAATGTCATCCATTCTTCCCACCACCCAATCTCATTTTTCAGCAAAACCTACCCTTTTGGCCCTAACTAACTTCTCCTCATTAATCCAATCCTCTGTATCCTGTACCTCCCTACCTTATACCAAAACGTTCTCTTAGTCTCAGGGTCTATTGATGATGCTGTTACTACTTTCATCTTGTCCCTCTTGTATTCTTTTGGTCTGTCCCCTCACCACTAAGGGCACAGGGCATTTCTCCCCTCTCTCCCCTCTTCCTGCTTACCTCCAGCCCATGCCCCCTATAGACTGGTGTGCATCAGGGCTTGGTTTTGGACCTCTCCTCTTTTCTCTATTCAGTGTCTCTGAGATGCTTCAACAACTTCAGAAACTCTGTCCTGCCAGCTTCAGACACCTCGAAGCACCATTGCTATGGGATTGAAGCTGACCATGCAAAAACACACATTTTTTTTTGGTGGGGGAGGCGCTTTGCATGTTTTTCTTTTTATATCATCAATTATGAATTTCCATATGGGTGCTTGTTTTGTGAAAGCTAACTCTCACTTACATTTTACAAAGAGCATGCATAAATTAGGACCCAGCCCCACCCCACACACACAAACAGATACAGTGTGTGCACGCATTCCATGAACTGATAGATGTTGCAGTAATTCAGAAAGAAAAGTGGAAAAGGGTAAATATAATGTCTGCGGATGGGTTTTACAGTAATGGAATATGCCGGCAGTATGTCTAAATTATTCACTGGGTCCTCTGAGAACCGAGATACTGTCTAATGTCAACAGTGTAAAGTAGAGTAAGTTCCACTGCATCCGCCAGAAATGAAAAGAGACTGCTTTAACAACAGTGCTATGTCTCTACAAGGCTGCAAGCAGTGTGCTGGGATGGGGTTGCCAGATTAGACGGAGACTACATGCAATATGCTGAGCAGGGGTTGCCAGATTCTACCTAAGTAAGTAATGTGGGAATGTTGAGACATGTTTAGACTGTGTGCTTACAATTGTGCATCCTAAAACAGATGCCAATATTCCACCTCAACCGAGACAAAAATCAAATTAGAGACGTAGAGCCATCAATCAAAGAAAAATGAGGACGGACCCTCACCCTACCCTAACCCTACCCTTAACTTAATCAAACCGGCTCATTCTGTTTGTGGGCATTTTCAATTCAAACAAAACGGACTTTAGTCTCTGTAATGGTAAACGGTATTCTATTTAAAACTCAAAAGAGTCTATTCCTTACGAAAGGAATGCTTGTCTCCAATAACAAATAACATACTGAAAGCAAGTGATCTTGTAATGTAATATTATGTGTGTTCTTATTTAATTGCATATGCATTTAAATAGATTCCTGTGTTGTGAAGCATCTCCAGTCAACACTTGACCCTCCCTGCTTCCTTTCTCCTTGTGGATTATAATAGGGTTGTTCTGTGATATTGTCTGTCCTTTTCTCAGAAGTACGGCCACTCCACATGGAGTATGGGGTCCATGAAACCTCGTTCTTGCACCTCTACCGCAGCGGTATAGCGGCATGTACTGTGCACAGATTCCTCAGCAAAACGTGTTTACGAAGGCGTTTTTTTTTCCCACCCAGCCTGAATCGTGTTCATCAGATCGTTATCTGAAGATCAGGTTCTGCTGAAATCCATACGTGGGCAGGGGACCGATCCGAAGGTGGTACCGCAGGAGGCCGTGTCCTCAGGTAAACCTGCCGGTGTTCACAAGCTCCTGGGATTGCCGGTGCGAATATTCACACGGAAAAGAATAAAACAATTAAATAATAAATAGAAAAACAATCTCTGGCATGTCTGGCAAATTTAGACCCACCTCAGTCTGAATGTACAGATTTGTTTTGTTGGTTCATTTGCCAAAGGAGAGCCTTGACTATGAATGAAAGTGAAAATCATGCTACTGTAGCAAGTACTGTAATTATTATTATTAGTAGTAGTTGTAGTAGAAGTTGAGGAGTAATATTAGTAGTAGTAATAGTATTATAATAACCGTCTCATTTTACCATTTGTCTATAATGTCCCAGCACCCCTCCCTGTTGTTTCAATAGATTTGTAGTCAGAGAATGCTGGACCCAAATAGCCCTTATTGATCTGGGGACATTTGGTTGTACCACAGTAGTGAGGGATTGATCCTGGCTGGCAGGAGGACATAACGGACCATGCCCGCGAAGCCCGCCCCAGAGGGAGGGGGGCTCGGGGGCACAGGGACGGGGTGGGGGTTTGGGGATGGGGGGCTATGTTCTTTTATTCTCGTCGGCTAATTAGTCAATTCGGGTGACATCTGCTCTGCCGAGTCAATAGAGTCCAATTTGTCCGATGAAACTACCCATGTACAAACACAAAAACATACACATGAATTCCTGTTTACTGCAAAAAATGTATGACTTGAATGACTCACTCTTTTAAAAAAGTTCGATATCGCACCTGAAGGTCTACAACATGATTGCCACACAGGTGGAGTCCTGCAAGGTACAGCTATTTTCCCTTTAGTGATAATTTGGGTGAGGAAAAGGTACAGAACACGACCATGGATTGTCTCTACCTTCTAAAGAAAACTTTGAAAGTGACACGTCTCTTTACATGAATCCTTCCCATACCCAATCATAGAGTGTGTCGTTAAACAGGGTCTGGTCATCGATGGTAAGCCCTGGCAAAAATTTTAAGGATGTTCTGTTATCATTCTGTCTTTTCACAGATGAAATGGGCTTACTCTTTCATGCTCATTCCACATTTCATCTCTCACACTGTCCTCCTCTCTCTGCGCCAATGCAGAAAAAAAGAATGGGGGATGGAATCTGTATGTTTCTAGAAAATGTAGATAAATGTGAAATATCTCTGCTCCCTGCTCTCTTTCCTCTCCCCCTGGTCCCTCACTTCTCTCTATCACTTTAGCTCTTCCAATCTTCATCTCTCTATCCCGTTTCTCTCTGTCCTTCAATCAGGCTGTTTTATTGGTTTGCCATATTTTTTAAAAAGTAGCAAAATTGAATCGTAATTCAAATGAAACAACTATAAACATCTGTCATAATAACAAAACAACAACAGCTTTATTATTATTATTATTATTATTATCATTAATCCCTCCCTCTGTGTCTCTCCCACTACATCTCTCTCTTTTTTTCCTCCTATTGTCTCTCTCTCTCTCACTCTGTCTGTCTCATCCCTCTCTCTCTACTCTGTCTCTCTCTCGCTCCTTTTCCCTGGCCTAGGAGTAAAACTGGAGTTCCTGTCTGATCTCAGATCAGTGTGGTGAGAGGCGAGCAGGCCCAGTCCCAGGTGGGCCTCGCTCAGAGAGAGAGAGAGAGAGAGAGAGAGAGAGAGAGAGAGAGAGAGAGAGCTGCACATGAAGCCCAGCTCAGGCCTTTGTAACGCTGCGTCTTTATTTATTTATTAATTTGCACATCTTTTATCTTTTCAAAACAAAACAAAAAAAAGAAGCAAAGCTTTGTCATTGCGGCAGTGAGAGCACTTCAGATCACAGCCAGAGGACTGCAGACTGTGTCTCGTCACTGCGCAAGGAAATGCCACGTGAAGGAAGGAAAAGAAAATATCTATCGGTTAAGAATTTGGCACAGGATTCATCTTTCAAATCTGTAACTTTTCAGACATGTATTTTTAATCACTGAACGCCCTGAAACTACAATTTTTTTGCTGATTCAAGCTTTTACTAAAGTCCAGCGACCATCCAGCCATCAAAGCAGAATAATCTTTCTCATATAAGTGTGAACGCACCATAAAACATGCTTTGATATAATTGCTGTGACAATTTGAAAGACAGGGCATCACTTCAGTCTCAAACATTGTTCAGAATGGGCCAAGACTGAGGAAACAAAAATGCAGAGTGAACTGAATTTCACCCTGACAGCCTCCATTTTGTGATCTTCACCGTGGGTCCTCGATGAGCTGGCACTCTTTTGTCTGCTTTGCGGAAATGAATGTTCCCTCACGGCACCTGCTTTCCTTAATCAAAGTCAATGCTCACAACAGTACAGACAAGAGAAATAATAGCATTTATTAATCTCTTTCTATTTTGCAGCAGTCATAGTTACATCCTTGTGTGTGACTATAAACACTGTACAAGGGCTTACTGTCAGACGTTACCAACAATAATTTCTGAATTTCTCCAAGCATCCTCCTTTGTGGTGGGAACGTTCTCCGCTAATAAACATATGTTCAGCTACTGCTTCTGACAATTCGCAAATTAGTGTAGACAGGGCTCCAGTTTGAAGCAATTATTAAGAGCTAAACAAAATCCTCTGATGGTTCTTCTGTAATAAATGGAGACATGGGCAAACATGTCTGAGCCAATCAAATCCACCCTCAAAAGTCTGAGGGTACCAATAAGCTTGCAGATAGTCTATGCCATGAAGTCAGTGCATGTTTTACAAATGCTCTGAGAGATCGTGTGTGTGCAGTAAAACTAACTTGCACCTATGTTGAACTTTATCCCCACGGCAACACTTCATATCTCATCCTTGGGGAGATCGCAAACAGTAATAGGCGACTCTCAGAAACAGTTAATCCTTCAAAAAGGACGAGAGAAAGAAAGGTAGAAACAGAATGGAATCCTGATGGAGGAGGGAGATCCCCCGAGCTAGTCATCAGAAGCGAGTGATGGAGGAAAAAAGGAAAAAAAGAACCTGTACAAATACAGTTTTCTGGAAGGACTACGGCTCTTTGGGGGACAGGGAAGAGTGGGGAGCCTTGATGGAGAGAAGGGTACACACGTGTATACAGAATAACCACCAAAACTTCTCACGATACTCAATTCCTTGTAACACTGTTTGTTGGTAAATGTCACGTGTAGTTGTGTTTATTGGCTTGTTCTTGTTAACATTCTTATACAGAATTATAGTATTTTATTATTCTTTTTTTTGGAGGGGGTCTCTCCAAATAATGCGTAAGACTGCACAAGAACTTTTTCCCTCGGAGATATGTTGATGCAACGCTCGAAAGAGCCCCTCTTGTTACTGTCCCAAAGGGTGCTGCAACAGGCCGTGCGACCTCCAGAGTAAAACAATGTGCGATCGATTCTGTTATTACAGCAAAGGACAATGAGAGGACTCCCAGACGGCTGATTCCCATTGTTTGCTCTCAGAGATGCAGACAGGGCCCAAGAATCTCGCAAGAACAATGGGGGAAGCTACGCATGAGAGATTCCAAAAAGAGTTCCTGTCTTTAGATATCCATTTTGGGCGGCTTGGGGAACAACTCCCCCAACCCCCAAAACAATCAGCAAAAAAAGGACAGAAAATGCCTGGCATTTCTTAGTTATGATTTCATCGCGTTTTAGCCGCTTGGTGTTAGCGTCGAAGGCTCCGTTGCGCATAGAAGGCCCATGGGAAACAGGAGGCTTGTTTTGGCGGACGGTAGGTCGGGGGGTGACCAATGACAGGGAGCCTGCGCCCGTAATAGATCCTCTTATAGTCTCTTCTGCAGTCGCTATGCTAAGTACTTTTAATCTCGAGATGTCGATTGTGTAGGATGCGGGAGGGGGCTGCTGGGTTTAACCCCCGCCCTTCCCTCCCTCCCTCCCCCACCCTCATGGTTTATCTGAGTCTAGGAGGTGGATTAGAGGTATTAAACTTTGACTGTTTTAACAAAAGCAGCAATTCTTATCAAATACATATTAGATTATGCGCTTAAGCAGGTTTACCGTGTATACAGTAAGAATGTTATCGCCTGTTCACTCAACGCCTCTTAGGCAAGACTTCCTGCATCGAAAATCGCCCTACTGCTGGAGAAACAACACTGTATGAGCATGCGTTTATGTTACATGGGAGTGCATGTGGTGAATGACGTAATATAATATATTTCATTTGAGTTCGTTGTGACCCTGTGACAGTCAAGTTGCAACCCGAATTTTAAGTTGCAATATGTTGTTGAAAAACGTTTGTGACCTCAGTCTTTTCTACCTCACTCTTACGAGAAAAAAAGTTAAAAACGCTTTTCATTTTTAAGAATGATAATATTTTTTCTACTTTTTTCTTGATTTTTTTCAGGATTTTGGGCTTTTCACTGGGTCGTCGTGAAGCTCTAGACAAGAGAAAGGGTTTTTCTTTTCCAGACTGGGTGCTCACAGGCTCCGCCCATTTTTAATACGATCACCTTTGACTGATGGGGGGGGGGGGTGCGTGGAGGAGGAGGGGGTGGGGTTTGTCGTCATCTTTCATTCTGTCTGAGGTAAAATGAGTTGTTAATCTTTATGGATTAAGAAACGAACAAAATCCCTGCTCTGTGTGTGAGCGTCTGTGGATTGGTGATGTATGTTTTTTTTTGTTTTAATATCCTCCTTTTTACCTTATGAGATGTAGTCGCCATATGCTTAATTACTATACAACTAAATGACAACAGGTTCCTTGTAAACCCAACTTGTCCTTTGTGCGGTGAAATGTCAGTTATTATGAGTTTAATCGAAGTTTATAATATCCATTTCACCAGGATATTAATATTGCAATTTAATTTTCATACAGAATTTAAAACATATTTTGAAATATGCTTCTAGTACATTCAGCACACAATCTAGGGTGTAAAAGAAGAAAAACTTGCAAAGATAAAATACAAAACTTCTGCTGCAATTATGATCACAACATACTGTCTATGAAAACATAAATTTATGAACATAAATCTATTGCCGTTCATACCATCACTGATATATATAGAATATATAGGGAGAAAAGGTTAATATAACCAGTTTAACGATCAGAAACCAAAAAGTGAGGCCATAACCAGAGACTGTCTAATTCATTGGCATCCCTGTGTAAGGAAAAAGACAAATTATTGCGAATGAATTTTTTTTCCCATAACCCTGAATTGTCCAGTTTCTGACAGATGTTCAAAAGATAATGAAAAATATATATTTCTGATTTTAAAAAGAAAAACTTTTCCTGTCCAATCAAGTTTAGGTGCTACCCCCTCCTTCTGTTTCGGGATGTGTTCATTTCACTATGATAGTTTACCCACTGGTTTTACCCCCATCCTCACACGCACACGCACACGCACACGCACACACACACATAGACACACACACATACAAATTTTCTTTTTGCTCCACTACCCATTATGTTTCTCTATCTCCCTCCCCCTCCTCTGTGTGTCTTCCTCATTCTTTCTTCTCCCCCTCCCTCTGTCTCTACCACTGTTTACCTCATCCTTACTTCCATATTTCTGTTTCTCATTCTCTTCTCTTCTCCCTTCATTTAACATCTCTTCTCCCTCCTCTCTCACTCTCTCTTTCTCTCTCCCCCTCCATCCATCTTTCTCTCTTCCATACTCTGCCATCCTTCCTCTCTTATCCTCCATCCATATATCCTCTCACTATCCCTCCCTCCTTCTCTCACTTTTCATCTCTGTCTCTCTCTTTATGCCTCTCTCTCCCTCTCTTTCATTTCCGTGCTCGCTCTCTCTTCATCTCTCTGTCATTCCCTCTGTCCCTCTCGCATTCATTCTCTCCCTCTCTGTTTCACTCACTCTCTCCCACTCGGTTTCACTCTCTCTCTCTCTCTCGCTCTGTCTCCATCATTCCCTCTCTCCCCCTCAGTTTCACTCACTCTTTCAGTCTCTCTCTCTCTCTCTCTCTCTCTCTCTCTCTCCCCCTCGTTGTCTGGAAGAGTAGAGAGCAGAATAACTGCGGGATGTAGGTCAGCAGGGCAGCTTGGCTGCCTCCTGTCTAGACTGAGTCTTCGGGGCATGAAGTCACAGAACGAGCACATTGACCAGCACAATCAAAACCGTAAAGCCCCAATGCACATGCAAAGTGGAGACTTTATCTGTGTGACCCTTGCACGCTTATACTGCGTGCATTACAGATATGCACATATACACACACTTACTGCACATGCAAAGTGGAGACTTTATCTGTGTGTCCCTTGCACACTTATACTGCGTGCATTACAGATATGCACATATACACACACTTACTGCACATGCAAACCGGAGACTTTATCTGTGTGTCCCTTGCACACTTATACTGCGTGCATTACAGATATGCACATACACACACACACACACACACACACACACACACACACACACTTACTGCACATGCAAAGCGGA
This sequence comes from Albula goreensis, assembly GCA_022829145.1. NCBI lineage: Eukaryota > Metazoa > Chordata > Actinopteri > Albuliformes > Albulidae > Albula > Albula goreensis. Next base: position 380,465 of record CM040744.1, read on the forward strand.
GACTTTATCTGTGTGTCCCTTGCACACTTATACTGCTTGCATTACAGATATGCACATACACACACACACACACACTTACTGCACATGCAAACTGGAGACTTTATCTGTGTGTCCCTTGCACACACACTTATACTGCGTGCATTACAGATACGCACATATAAATACACACACACTCGCACACACACACACACACTTACTGCACATGTAGACTGGAGACTTTATCTGTCAGTCCCTTGCTCACTGTGTGCATTACAGATGCTCAAATTAAAACACTCACACACACATACATAAACACACAAATACATATTTACTCACTGCACATGAAGACTGAGAACTTTGTGTGTTTCCATCACACTACACAACACTGTGGGGACCACAAACGCACACACACACACTACACATACAGACTGGAGACTGTGCGTGCTCCTCGCAAATGCTATCTTCAGCCCAAAACATTTACACTGTGGGGACCACACACACACACACACACACACACACACACACACTGAGTGAATCCCTCAAAAATGTTGATATTTATGGTTTTAGGCAAAATTTAAGCAGGATGCAGAAAAGTTAATTTAAAAAAGACATACAAATAATTATACAGGGCAGAGAATTCACTTGAATTTGCTTTTTAAAGGAAAACATTTAAAATTATGATTTTATAAGTCACATGTAACACACCCCATTACATTATTATGAATTATATATTGTGATATAGTATACGTTGTACTTGAATTGCATTACTATAAATGACGTTTGGTATGGTGGAGATTAAACGTAACAAATTGTACATGTAGACAGTTTAGAGTACTCCTGCATTAGAGGTAAAAGCCAACGGGTGCCCCCATTTTCGTGGGCGGTGTGGTAGGGTGTGGAGGGGCGGGGTTTATGGCGCGTATGTTGGGGGCAGTTGGTGGGTGGGGGGTTTCCTGGATTTTGATTGAGCTGTGATTGAGGCTCCTTAGGGTTTGGGGGTTGGGGGTGGTGGGTCTTGTACGAAACAAGGATCCAGATGTGGGGTGCGATCACATGGAAATCACGCGGCCAGGCGTGTCTGAAGGCGGTAAGGGCAGATGTGAGCGGATTTCCTCTCTCCTACAGCTGGGCTGAAGTATGCATGGCACGGACGGGCATGCTCACATCATTCTGCTAAAACATAAAGAGACTTACGGTGCAACAAAAATATCACATAATTATCATATACTGCATATTATGCATTGATTGGCATCAACTAAAAATCTACTTATCGTCACACTGTTTTGTTTTTTCAAGACAGCGTTTATTTATATGTATGAATATATAAATGTTCGTAAATACATGTATGTATTTTTTTGGTTAATTTACTTTTTTTTACTATAGTGATTGAAGAATGAGATGCCATGAAACCAAAATGGGTTCATGATTTGGACCAATGTTTATGTTTTCCTGTGACGAGCATGATTTTTCGATCGATCCTGGCAAAATCAGCGATTGACAACTCCCATTTGGGGTTCACGAAGCATCTTTCTCCTATCTTTACTTTACAATGTTTACAACACTAGATAGATTAATTAAATAGCAATTCTGCAACCAGAATAAACTGATGTAGTGTGAAAAGATGGGGGAGGGGTTGGATCTGTGGTATGGATTATCCAACCAGATTACATGATTCATGGTGCCAAGTTTGTCAACTTTTATTGGTTATAATAACTTACTTCCTTCACTATACAGAGATATGGCAGGTCACACAGACTTGATTTTCATTGAGAGCCAATGATGGCCTTGAATGAACAGTGTTTCCCCTCTTTATTTATATTCTTATATTTATTTATAGTCATTTAGCTGAAGCTTTCATCCAAAGTGACTTACAGTTGATTAGGCTAACCAAGGGCCGATCCCCCCTGGGAGCAATGTGGGGTTAGGGGCCTTGGTCAAGGGCCTTCACCCCACAGTTAGGGCCCTTGAGGACAGCTTGAGCACCCACAGCTGTGGCTAGACTGGCTAGGCTTGAACCGCCAACCTCTGAGGTCCCAGGCATGTACCTTAGCCACTACACTACAGGCTGCCCCCTGCCCAATGCTCATTTCAAAACTGTGTGGTATCAATTCCACATCACATCAGTGGAACACGGCAGTCACGTGACCATAACGGTAACATTCCAAACTGCTATTAAACAAAATCTTGCCCTGCCACAGATATCGCGCAAAATCTGGGTGCTCAAATAAATGGTGCAGCAATCATTTAATATGATACGGTTAGATTGGACTGTCAAAATAGAGCCTTGAGTGCGTTTGATTGAATCAGAGTCACAGTTTCTAATGACACAGTCGTAATGTTTGAAGGAAAGATGTAAGATTGCATGGGACATTTCCCATCAGTGTGATATGCTATGTTATAGTTATAAGGTTCACAAATTTATTTAAAAATTCTACACCCTTAAAATAACCCCCCGTGGCTCATGATTCACTTTCATCCAGCTTTTTTTTCACCCAGAATGCAATTTAACGCCCATTTCAGACGCCAGTACATGGAAACATGTCCACATCAAGATTCCTTTTTGTCATTTTTTTTTTACCCCACCAAACCAAACCCATCAATCCCACCTCAGCACCCATCTCCCACGTACTAAGACGGGAAACTTCCAATCGCATTGTCAGTACCGCGGCTTTGTAGCCAGTTTTTTTTATTTGTGTGTTTCGTTGTGTGCTCGTGTTTTTGGTTTCTTGTTTGTTAGCTCTGTCCATGTTTCTCTGTCTGCCCGATTACCTGATCGCGTCATCTGTTTTACCAATTCCCCTGCTCACGTGCTACCTCTTACCCTCTGGTTTTTGTATTTATTCTCTGTGCGTTTCTTGGTTCTTTTTCTTGGTTCGTTTTCTCAGTGAGTTTCTCTGTTTCGTACCCGCGTGTTTTCCTGTTTGCCTGCCTGCCCATTTGGGACTTCTGCCTGTTTGTTTTTTGACTTCGTTTTTGGATCCTGACTCTGATTGACTGCCGCATCTTCCTGGTTTTGATTTCGCCTGCACCCTGACTCTGATTTTCGGTTTTCGGATTTGTATTTTTGGCTGCTTAATAAACCCACGTTTATTGTTTGTCTCTGTCTGCGCCTGAGTCTCTGCCTGAGCCCTGACATGCATCACTTCCTTGTGTTGCAAAGCTCATAGCTGCACACTGTAGACATGCTGTCACCATTCACATACTGCCTGAGTTATTAGAAGAACATGAAGTCAGCATGAGCTCAGTCCATATGCCTGCAGATACTCGGCCAGCCAGGAGTGGCTGCTAGTGAGCAATGAGACTGATGAACCCTAACGGACATACCCCTATCTTTCCTCAGTGGGTCTGAGTCAGACCAGGGTCAAATACAGATATTAATTTCATATATCTTATTTTAAATATTTGTTTTAAGTATTTGAATCATTTGCAAATGAAGTGGCCCAAACAAATTACTTTTATCTGAAATATTTGCAAATATTTTCTTGAAAAAGCAAATACTTTTATTTGAAGTAGTTTAAATAATTTTAAAGAAATAAATGCACAATTTAAATATTATCTTCCAAATACTTTATAAATGATATTTCAAATACAATTTCAAATAGTCTCATCAAATAATATAGTAAACTAAACTAGTAAACTATAGTAAACTATCACCCAAACTAGCTGTAAAATACCCCCTTTCCTACATATTTTGACTCCATCTCTGCTCTTCAAAACCTATAGCAACTTTTGTGTGGGCTCCACCTGTTCTCAGTTGAGGGAATATCTTGGCCTAATGACACATCCCTGCATCATCTGGAGCTGTAGAACGTGTTTTCAGCATCAGTCGTCATATTTTTAGTCCTCATCGCTCTTCACTTTCAAATCAGATGTTTGAGACATTCATGTATTTGAAATGCAACAAGGCTTTTGTGTGTGTTCTGAATGAAACATGATAAAGAACTACATGTTTTTTATGTCTGACTCATGGTTGCTCAAAAATGCATTCAGTGGTTGTTTGATGTACCAAAATCTACAGATACAACGCATATAAATTAGGTTTTCTGTCTAAACATGATTGCACGGTGTTCTATTCACGAAAACAGGCAAGACTTTCACTATGCTTGTATACTATACTATACTACTATACTAATATTTCATGTACAAACACCTAAATACAGTCACTTACATTCAATCTACACAATGCAATTAGTTGGGAGAAGCCAGATATTAATGAACTAAGGAGGTTGATTAAGTGTTTTGAGTCATATTACACATACATCTTGATATAATCTTGTGCACTGTACTTAAAGTCACAAAAACGAATGACAACAAAATTAAGTTATGTTAAATCAACAAGACTCAGTTAATTTTATATGAAAATTCCCAACATGCATTGGGGTGCAATGATTATGGATTGGTAATGATTCATTTTGATGAACAATTAAGATTTTATTCATTTTTAGTATGTTGTTATGCTCTATACCTGTGCCTGCTTCCACTCATACTACTGCTGGAGGTGACTTTGTGGTCGTCAAGAATGAGAAACATTTCACTCTACCTCTGGTCAAATGGTTACAGGAAACCCTGAACTACATGAATGAATAAATTAATCTTTTCTCATAAAAGATAAAGTAGGATGTAAAAGTAACACAGATTAAATAAATCTTGATGTTCAGCGAGCATAATTTACATACATTGGTTGGACATAATTTTATTGATTTAAGTGCAGTGGAAATTATTGCTCTCAGTAGGTTGAACTTAAATTGCTTGTGTATTCACAACACAAGTTGTTTCTGTAGTTCTAAAAAGATCTTGTAATGTTCAAACAACTCATCCCAATTGTGTGAAACCACTGTCCACAATTACAATTGTGTTCATTAAAATATTTCATGGCCATTCAACTACATTTATAAATGGAAATGTAAAACCTAATATTTTATAAACTTGATTTTTGTTCTTATTTTTACCTAAATAAAACCAGGGAGACATCACACACCCCAAGTTTGGGAACCCCTAAATTACTGGAGCAGACACAGTCATGATGGATAGGAGACAGAATCTGCCTGGCAACAGCCGACGGCGAACTGAAATATTGATATATTCAGAAGCTTTAGAGCTAAAGACTGTGGTGCTACCGTGTGACGTGTCTTTCAGATGAGCCGGGGAAGGTACTCAGAGGTGAATAATGGATTTGGAGATAGTGAGACTCCTTAAAACTGGCAGTTGTTTTAAAACAGCTCCCAATTAACTGTTTGAACCCGACTGTCTCTTTGGACGTTACAGACTCTACTCCAGGTGGGCTGTACACTGCTCTTCTGAAGCACAGACAGCCAGCTAACTGCTTCAATGTTCTCCAACTTCAACTTTATTTTTCTTAAAGAGAAACTATTTGTGCAGCTACTTTATTTATATTTGTGAATCCATAAAAAATATGAAAACAGACATTAGCATATACATAAACAGGAGAATCACAAAACATTCACAGCAAATGGATGGTAATGGAAGTGTTACTGTTCAACAATGACAAAGCACCAGCATCATTGCAAATACCACCATTCTGAGTGACACTTTCATGATCATAGTAAGTTATATGTTATATCTTCCATTCGCCAGTGAAGTAGCACAGGGTTTTCACTGCGCATATCCACACTACTGAAATGCCATGTGGATGGAACGCAGCTGAAGTAGCTAGTGCAGGCACAGATCAGCTTCCCATTGGACTAGAGGAGTCATGTGTTTGAGAAGAGACTGTGTTTGGCCGAGTGACTGAAGTTGTCCATCCCAGCCAATTACAACAGCTGGTGTTGCATTTCTTATCGGAACCAACTGCCATTTCAGGCATTGTCTAAACAAAATATTTGTTTCTCTGCATTTAGCCTAATTGTTTAAGGCGAGTTTTTGTTCTTAAACCCATTTTGGGTTTGTGTCCCTCAGCTGCACAATCTGCCATGTCTTTTTATCCTCACTCTATTATATTTTTTGGTTGAATTTGAAAAGAAAGACAGTCAGAATTTATGCTCTGCACTGGATGAGCCGAGCGTGGATGAATGGATAGATCTAGTGTGACCTTTGACCTATGGTTAACACAGTTGTAATGTAATGAATTTCTTGATGTCTTTGGATTTAATTAAAAGTTTAACTTCCTCACTGTCTCTGTATTAATGTAATCTCACAATCTGAAATGCTCAAAAAGAAGTGCTTGATTTTTTAATTTTTTTTTTTGTTTTGTGAGCTGAACGATAGAAAATACTAATTTTAGCACTGGAGACCAGCTTGTCCAAAGCAGAACAAGACTTGGTGTGATCAATAATTCATTTGTCCTCATTATTATCTTCCAGGATCCATGTTTGTTGCTGGGCTGAAGAGAGAGGATGAAGTACTTGGGAACCATCTTGCAAAACTTGTAATTAAAATCCTTGTAACGAGGGAGGGTGGAAGAAGGGGGGGAATGAAAAACAAGAGGAAAAAAGGAGATATGACGCACCTTGATCATGCGGTTTGAGTCTCTCAGCAGAGGGAGCCTGGTTCTTTCTCTCTTCTTTCTCTCTTCTTTTTTTTTTGATGTGAGGAGGGATGAGAGGGAAGACGGCGTTGTGTGCGTGCATCACAACAGGCGTGCCTGTTAACTTCGGCGACGTCGCGGAGACATGCTTGCCGCGTTCCATCGCAAAAAAAAAAAAAACCTCCAAATCCGCCTTGCCTTACCTCTCCCTCCCGCCTTGCCGTACCCAATACACTGATCCTCAGAGAGGGAAACTTTTTTCAAACGTTTTTTTTTTCCGACAAGGAGGAAATACCGGGGCCACCATTCACTTCCATAATCAGACATACACACGCACAAGAAAAAAACAGAGATAGAGGGAGAAGGGAGGGAGATACAGGGAGGAAAAAAACCTCAATGGGCTGCTAAGAAACCAGGAGGGAATGGGGGGTTGGGGGGGTACAGAGTTTACCGCGCTCCTCTTCTGAACAGCAGGGTAGTTAAAGTGACAAGGGATGCATCTAAACATAGCCTGCCTTCAATCGCAGGTTTGCCATCAGGTTCTGGAGAGAGAACAAGGCCATTTCAGCTCGTTTAGATTCCTTTCTGCGCCCCTTTTCTCTCATTTAAAAAGGAGCCGCCGCGTCTCTTGATGTCGTAAAAGATTTTCTTGTTCACTTTTGATGCTTGAAAAGTGGAGCGGGCGCCTTTGGGGAACCGCCTCCCCTGCAACGGCACCTGATTATTGGCTTTGCTTCCTGTTTGACAACTTTCACCGGGTGTGCGGGAAGCAGAGATTGATCACGTTTGACTGTCACTGGCGCAGACAGTCTCCAGAACATCCGTGATACACAAGGCTTCTCTTTTTCCTTCTCTCTTTTATATATATATATTTAATTTTTTTTTCCCAGACATAACAAAATGTGATGCAAGTCCTACGAGAAACTTAGCAAATGCCCACCATTACAATCTGTCTACGTTCAGGGCTCATTCATAAGGCGACCTGTAGCATTGCTAAATCAACACATATGTTACCTATGGCTCCTAGTTTGTAATACACATGTTTTCCAATTGAATGTTCACCAGGCCTGATGTTCTCAACCATAATGTGGACACATCACCCAGAGGCCAGTCTCCCTTGCTTTCTGCTTAATTAGAGTTTGATTAAATTTAGGAAGAAAATTCATCAGAAAAGAAAATAAGAGGACTTTGAGTTTTAGCGTTGATTTTTGATTTGTGTGATTTGATTGTGATAGTATATTGTTTCTCTATTTTCTCCATTTTCCCAGTCACAAATATAGGCCAAAGGCATGGTTAAATGTAAGGAATTGGTCTTGGTTGTTTTTTGCCTCATCCTTAGTAATGGTGAAATCCTCCATTACAGGTGGGGAAAATATTATTTCCTCACCTGTTACCCAGGAGTCAGCCGTATGTAAAGACTGGAAGGCTCGGATCCATTCCTCCGTTCTTAGGCCTTAGCGAGGTCCGTAGGATGGGGGTGGGGGGGGTTTGCACTGAAGTGGGGGTGGCTGATCCTGCTCTAATGAGATCCATCGTTAGGGGATAACTTCTATGCATTTCCTTATTTAGCTTAGTCCAATTATCTGAGTCTTTAGCGGCGCTGGCTAACGGTAACGTTGCGGTCCCAGCGCTCTAATGGCAGAGTCACTGCTGTGTGTAGGAGCGCTATCCCGTTATGGCCAATTTCACACAATACTCCTCAAAAACCCGGGAAGCGCAAAAATGTCTGTAATGGAATATTTGATCTAACCACACTCTCCCGTGGTCAGCGCTCGCAAGATCTCTGTAGCCCCTGCCAGAAGACCTCCTCTTTTTCCTCATTCCTCTTGTTCTTTTTATTTTATTTTTTTTTCTTCTACAGAGGGATTGGTTTGTATAATAAGGTGAAGTTGTATTCTTGGCCCTTAGTTGATCTGGGGGAGGGGGGATGTAAGCTAGCCCGCAGAACTTTTTTAATAGAGCCTGGTTGCTGCCACTTCTTTCCTGAGCTCTGAAAAGTTATTGGATTGTTGAATGTTTGTGTTGAATTCCCCAAGGAAAAGGTAGAGAAATTGTATCTATGAAATCAATCTTATAGCCAGCCTCCCTAAATCGATTCTGCTAACATCTCATTTTCAGAAGCCTATACATAAATATAACATTGGAAAAATAACAATTGCTGTAAAATATGTTACAGCTTGGTAGCTACAATAATTACTTCTTTTTATAAAAGGAATAAATCTGTTGAACTGTAGCAATACTGCAATCTCATAGCCATTCAGACCAATGACTACCTGCCATGCTGGATGCAAATTGCGTAACGATGGTTCAATCCCGCATAACCAGGCTGCCTGTGCTGAATAATGGCTGGGAGTTCAGCGGGGTCCTCTCCGGCAGGAGAGACGTTCTTTAGCGTGAAACAGGGCCCCGTGCTATGGCTAGCTCTGCAGAGTGCTCCTTACTCATAATCACCCAGCAGTTAGCCAGTGGCTAGCATGCCGTCATGACGAGAGACGGATGTGTCCCACTGTGTTTCTCTTAAAGCTCAGCAGGTTTAGCGGCACCCCCGCGACAGTCCTGAAGCCTACATCAGAGCTCGGCACCACCAACTGCTGAGCGTAGGACTATAGGGCCCTCAGGTTCTCCATTCCACGGAAAAGGGCAAAATATCATAACAGTTTTGGCGACCACGAAGGGGCAGGAAATATCTTCCACTTGCACCAACGGGAATCAACAATAGGCGACTATATTTTCTTGGAAAAATCTTTACCACCCTCATTAGGTGTTGATTTTTTCAACTTGGAAGTGATTCATGCTCTGAATTTTGTAGAAATACGTACCCGTACGACTTTGTTGTGACAACTGGTGATACATTTTGTTGTTAATGTGATTGTGTTAAGTTTGTCAATTAACTTGTCAGTGTTAGTGTTCAGGACTGGGTCAAATTCCATATGGGTCAGTGGTAAAAACTGGTCTTCAGGTGGTACATAGCAGTCGGCAACTTGTAAGTAGACGTGGGTAAGCGGTAAGTGTCAGTTTGGTTATTGTAAGTGAATACGTGGAACACGGACAGCATGTGGTCTGGGTAACTGCGATGCAGAAAGGTAATAGGATGGCACGCATGGTAAATATAACATTTGGTAGTATAACATTTGTGTAGGCCTAAATCAATGTATTTTGTGTATTGATCACAACGAGTTGGATGATTGGGTTTGTTTGTCTAAAGGAACAGAAAAGTTCCAACTGCCTGTTAAAACATATCATCAGCAAAAATGCAAATGCAAAAATAACTAATATATAATTGCTTAGCAAACGGTACAGCTTAGATCTAAGTGTTTTATCTAACATGTTTTTACGGTCTCAAGGTAAGGGTTGCTCTGTATGTGCTGACAGACCAAAATTGATGTCTTTGTAAGAAATTATTTGAAACTTAAATATCAGCTTTTTCCCATCTGTTCCTGTGTGTGTGTGTGTGTGTGTGTGTGTGTGTGTGTGTGTGTGGGTGTTTATGTGAAAACACAGAAAAACAAAAAGAGAGATGGGGGAACAAGGAAAACTAGCCCTTTTGTGGGCCAAAAGGTGGTAGTCCAACAAGATATAGTAGACAGTAGGGGAAATACACAATTATATATATATAGTTGATAGCTGTGCCATTTGTGTAGACTGCCTATGGTGAAATTAATTCAAACTTTAATTGCTTAAAGTGTCTATTGCATTATATGAGCTTGTCAGGGTATGAATAATGAAGTTTGCCTGTAGTGTTGCCACATACTGCAACATGTCACAGGATCTCTAAGTGCAGCTATGAGTTGCTGCATAGTGCAACAGTGGGTCAATATGATGTTCCAGATCCTCTGAAACTCAGCTCAGAGTGGAATAGTCCGTAAACTATTGCTATGTAGAAGTTGTGAAGATGTACACATCAGGCAACTTGTTATCAGTAGGGGAGCAGACAGCAGACAAGCTTACCACAAAGTAGTACACAGTAACAACCATCCCCAAAGAAGTAGGATACTACGCAGCCATGTTTAGAGTAAACCAACGTTTAGCAGCCACAACTAATATCCCCCATTTCAGATAGCACTTAACGCTTCAGATATCCTGAAAGCTTGGCCAATTATTGGGCCATGACATTTCACATTTACTTGTCTTATTGGGTCCTGTTGCATCTAATGGACCAGAGACAAGAGTATATGTACAAAATTCCAACCTAGAGCATTTCACCATATATTGCGCAACGGATTCTTTGGTTGTAAACACGGTTAGGCCATAAAAGACAACAAACTGAACATTGCGGCTGTGCTTGTATATTTCCCTGGAGGGATTTAGTATCAATTGAGGTTGAGAAGACTTCCTATACAACCGTTAACCATTTGAGTACGGTTTATTTATACTGATTATATCAGTCAGATATGTATCTGAGCTTCAGTTAATTGCATAACCTACATGGAACGCTGACAGTAATGATGAAGGTGGCTGTTCTTATGATCCATCAAAAAGGAGACAGAATATAAGACAATGCTGTTGTTGAAACACCATCCATGTTAAGATAGCAAGCTATGTATATAATCTAGTAATGAGCAAATTTGTTGCTAGGCTACATCAAAATAAGAGATCTGTGTTCTGCCTAGTTACTGAGTTAACTGGACAGAAGCTGCATGTTTTCTCCAAGTAATTATATGCAGTGGAGAAACTACATCACTTCTGTTTGATTAGTGCCAAATGCTGACAGAACAGATAATCATGTGAGAAATAAATATAGTCTATCTTTAACCCTAATATAATTACCAATGTTTTATTCACCTTTAAGCAGCAGCCGCTATGAGTGATCAACATCACAAACGTATCGTGTTCGACTTATTAGCATCACAATAGGAGCAACAACGGGAACTGCAGACAGGATTTTGGTGTTTTAGCAGGGCAATGGGAAAGCGACTGGTATGGACCCCCTGGAAACAGCAAGAATCGCTCACGTGAATTGTGACACTTCTCTGTCTGCGACAAGTAGCTGGTTGCAAGGGTTTAGATCATCTCTTTTATAGACCGCTCATCCTATATTTGACCAGCTTCATTTTTTGTCCTTGAAATTGTGTGCAACTGTTTCCATGTATGTGTGCATGTATGGGCCCATGTATGCCTTCATTGTGTCTGTTCAGTAATGGCATGCTCCTTTTTATTTTTCTTTGTAATTTGAGGTGCCTGTACACAATATTAGGCTGTGTATATGAGTAATATCAACATATTTAGCACATACTGTTATTCTTTAATGTCCCAAGAGAACCCCAATATGTTCATGAATGTGTTGATGTAGCATGTATTTATGTGTATGTGTTTGTATCTGTTTGTGTGTGTGCGTATATGTTTTTGTGTGAGGACTTGTGTCATCATTTTATGTGTGTGTGTGTGTGTGTGTTGATGATTTAATGTCGTCACTTGCCACTGCTAATTCACCGCCAAAATGCTATTGGATTGCATGTGTGTTCACAGTCACTGGACTTCAGTCTGGATGGATCCTCAATGGTCAACAGGCGCATTCGGACCGGAGGAACTTTTTCATCGTTTTGAGGGAGTTTTTTTAGCTCCTACTTCAGGGTAGGTACTCTCTCTGCACAAGAGGAACCTTGAGTGACAGTGATTGGTCCACACTTAAGTGAATGTTGATTGGTCGAACACATGAGCTGATGCAGCACTGGCGACCTCCATTTTTAAAAACCTGTGTAAAACGTTAGCTGCGTACACAAAAGCTCTTAACATTAGCCTAAATGAAACGAAACACAGACAAATGGATCAACACTGAGGTCCAGGCTTTATTGAGCATATATGTGACAGAGGAATTACAACGCAATTTTGAGTCTTAAAGCAAAATATAAAAATCTTCACTAGCATTTCTCAACTTCCAACCTCTCAACTTGCCTAACTTAGACATCCACCACACAGCGAAGCAGCGTAGAGAGAAAATCAAGAAGCTGAAACAGGATAACAAGAAAATAAAAGACCACAACAACCAAAGCGGTCGATCAAAATGACGTTGGTATACTAACCGTGCAGAAATGACGTTGGCATACCAGAGCTGTTGAAAGAGACCGCCGGCTTACATCACCTCAGTGTTCATGACGGTGCGAATGCAAACAGAAAAAAGCTCTTGCATGTTCGTAGTTTTCGGGGAACCTCCCCAATGTGCACTTCCTCTCAAAAAAGTCCCTGTACACCTATTATTCCAAATACAATTCCTAAATATATTTTTCATCCTGGCACAAAAACATGTTGGGGGCCTAAGAGGTAGGGACTGGAAGAGTGCCTGTGTCGTATTAAACTGAAAATAAATATCAATATTTTTGTGTAGCCATCTTGCATTTATTTAAACGCCAAGTAGATGACCTTCCAGTAACTGCACTGGCTGTATATTCAATTGATAGCAATGTCTGATCAAAGATAACTATATTCCTATACGTTCATTTACTTATGCTAGATGTTAATGATCTGGAGATAAGAACGTAATATCGATGTGATGTAATAGAATGATATGAATATTCCCTCTTCATGGTGTTTTCAATCATCCAGATGCCACACAGATTCAGATCTGTCATGGACTACTGTATTATTTTCCTGCTCTGGGAGTGAGATACATCAATACCGGTGGAGCGGTCTAATTCTGGAGTAAGTGTGCGATTGAAATCACCTCCCATCATTATGCTAAGGAGTGGAAAGAGTAAGGAATAGATTGCTAAAGAAAAGTGGATCGTCATTGTTGGAGCCGTAGACATTTACTAGAATCAATTCTTCATTGAATTACGTACTCTCAATGATAAGAAATCCACCTGCAGGATCTAGACTAGTTGTACGTATATGAAAGGGAATGGATTTGTGTACAAGTACTGCAATGTCTCTTGAGTGTGAGTGTGAGGTGAGTGAGGCGGCTATGTCTTGACCTCCTTCAGCGTTTCATCTCCTAGAAAGTAAATTTGTTTCTTGTAAGAACACTATTTCAGATTGAGAATGCTTGATTCTAGTCATAACTGGTTTTAATTTTACAAACATTCGTAGGCCTCTGACATTCCAAGAAGCTATACTAAATCTCCAGTCATGCAAAATATTGTAGAACCATGGAATAGTTCCTTTAAAGTCTGTGATAATATGTACCTTTAGAAATCAACATATCAACAGAACACATATACAACATTCAAGTCGTCTCCTCAAATGAGACGATAAACATTACCCTGTGTGTTGCGGCATAAACTCATCCAGCAAGCCCACCCACCCATTGAGAAAAGACCCTGGTTGTTTATCGATTTGATCCTCCTATACAACAAGGAGCTGAAAATTAGAAAGCAAAACCACCTATCAGACCAACGGCCAACTTAATGGGTACTGAACACATAATAAAAACCTCTCATAAAGACTAGAAAATAACAAAAAAGCAGGACATGTGCCAGCTGACTTTCAATTTGTTTCTCTGGGATTTCAAATAAAATGGAGTGACTTGTGTTGTCTGTCATTCTACCAGCCCTTAAATAAACTTTTGCCCATGTAAGACCACACTTCCCATTGACTTGAAAAAGAGTATATATAAAAACAAAATGCAAAATTTAGTAAATAAGATTGATTGATTACAATGTGATAGGCTACTTATACTGGGCTATCAATGTCCAGCTGGCTTTCACTACAAAAAACAGGTACTGCAGTACTTAAAGTGACCAACAGGTTTAAAGTTAAAACTATATAAACAGCAGCATTCAGCATTGTATGTATGTATATATATATATATATATATATATATATCGGCGATCCCGATACATCACCTTCATTTTAGGATGCACGGCTCTCATTACTTTGACTTTATCGTGGTTATTATATAGGTTCACAATGAGGGTTTGTGGGGAGCGTTTGGCGTCTGGTGGGCTTGCTCGATAATAATAGGGTTTGAGACGTTTGCAGGGCCCAGAATGACAGGTAACCATTTTTGCAGAAAGGCTATGCTGGCTGCGTTTTTCTGAGTTCTCAGGGAGCCCGACTAACCTCAGGTTCGATCGGCGATGGCGATTCTCTAGGTCATCCACTTTTGCAGCGAGTGCAAGCATTTTCGCTGTGGGACTCTGTTACCTTGCTTTTCAGCGATGTGATGTTATCCTCTGCTTCACGAATGCGACATTCAGCAGTCACCAGTCTGTCAGCAAATGTATTAATATCTTTCTTTATCCCCTGAATGGACGTAATCACCTCACAAAGTTAGATGGAAAAGTCAGATTTCACAGCCTGGATAGCCGTGAGTACTTCCCCCTGAACGGTGTCAGCATGGCTAGCCTCTTCATCAACGTCGCTAAAATGTTAGCTTCAGAGTCGTCGTTGGTCATCTCTGTCTGTTTCACCTTCCTTTTAACTTTTGGAGGCATTACTCGTTTGAGTTAAATGCAGTTGCTGTACTGCAGTCTCTCAAAAATGTTTTTGGCAAAGCGGTTTCTACACCAGAATGAATAAATTATAAGAATTAGTCAGAGCGTAGTCGTGCTACTTACTTGTAATACATCATAATCGTAAATCCAATGTCTTTATTTAATCAATTACTCCTTTCCATATCCTCATATTTTCATGCAAATTTTGAACTCCATTCTATAGAGCAGCTCTTGAGGAGATCATTGATAGGAATACATAAAGCTTTAATAAACAGGTCATTGTTATACCTCTTAGAAATTACAGGGAGACAGAGGTTATTTTTTATTTAATTTGTGGTTATGCTAATCTAAGGAGGCTTGCAGAATGAGTGAATGGGTAGATTAATACCTTGCTCTTGTAATAGTAGGCTATATGATGAACGTGTACTAGAGATCATCCCTTTAATTTATGGTTACAACTTTTATTGTATCTAAAACCATCATAAAGTTGTCCATTTTATTTTTCATTGGCTGGAACATGTCAGTGATCTACAGCAGTTCGAGTTCCACTAATATTTGTTGCCATGACATCTCACTCCCAAAGTACTGTATACTCTCTGTGCTTTTTTTGTATAATGTTGGCAATCAAACAGAAAACGGCTCAAAACCAAGTGGACAGCACCTCTTCAAAGATATAAGAGTGTAGCCCACTGCCATCTGTGCAGAACTATTCTCTTACAGCTACAATTCTCAAAATAAACACTTTTCAGCGTTCTGTTAATCATGAATTTCTTTATCAGAATATCAGTTAGTAATAAATAAATTACCAATATGACTAAAATCTCTTCTTCTCCCATGTCACAATATGAACAAGGAAAGGGATTTGTGCACCATACTAAGATATGGTAGAAAAAAATTATATATATTTGTTTTAATTTTGCAGGGCTGAAGAGCACTTACAGTAGATTAAACTGAAGGAAAAACTAGCAGACATTTGAGTCACCTTGGTGCTAATGCACTCTTAGAAACCTGTCTTTTTATGACTTATTTAAAAGGTTTCAATTATTCCCTTCTCCTGTCTCTCATGCTTCATGTGTACCACAGCCACCACTTCTCCCCTCCCCCTCACTCTATTCCTCTTTCTCTCTCCCTCTGCTCCCCTGTTCATCGTGGAGAGGAATCGGCCTTCGGAGCGAGAGCCAACGGTCCGTCTCTCCCGATCTCCCTCCTGGTTACTTCCACTTAGCATCTCTTTAATCAAATAAAGCATGGGGAAATAAATACACAAACCCCTGGAGGAGCTGCGTTTGTGCAGGGGGAAAGACGAGAGGGGCGGAACAGCATGTAGGAGCATTGGAGAGGGCACCGATAACCTTTACGGTCCTCCTTTTTGGCAGGAAGTGGACGGTCCTGCATGGTGGAGCTGGATGCTAATGCTAATGCTCTGGGAGTGACCTCTGGTTAATATGCTAAACGTCCGCGGTGTGTCACAGTTTGTTAGCGCGCGCAGGTTTCTCCTCTCCCTCTTCCTCTCCGCTTCCGCTCCCATCCCGATACGCCGAAAGGGGGAAAAGGTAGCGACGGGGGAAGGGCTTTGAATTGTGAGCGGAAGACAGAGGTCTGCAGGGAAAAAGTCCTCAGCTGTGTGTCTGACACGCCGACTTTGAGTCATGAGCTGGATCTCATGAGTAACTCTAAGAGTGACACAGCCACATCAAACAGCCATGGTGAAAGGCTTTTACACACACACGCACACGCACACACACACACACATCCTTACACACACTCACACCCATACACACACCCTTACAGAAGGACACACACACACCCTTACACACATACCACATACACACAAACAAACACACACCCCTACACACACACACACACACTCACACACACACACCTAGATACATACTCACACAAAACCTCTCTCATGGCGAAAGGCATACATCCACACCCACACACGTGCAAGCACACACACATTTACTGGCTCACATATATACATGTACGCAAACACACATCTCTTTCTCACATACATATTAACACATGCACACATGTTCACGCACGCACACACACACACACACTCTTTTTCCCAAAAGCACTCACATATGCATACAGGCACACACACGCACACACCCACACACATGCCAAACAGCCATGATGAAGGTCACCTTGCCAGTTGCCTGAAAGCAGCCTGGATCCCAGTTAAAACATTTAGCCGGATAAATGAGATTTCATGAGTTAACCATGGTCCCTATCCCCTGCACTTTCAAACCAGAAACAATTGATCTGTGGTCCTCTTACCCCATCCCTAATCCTAACCCCAACCACCGTTTGGGAAAAATAACTTTTTCCTACAGCCAAAAAACAGTGATAAAAATAACAGAGGTCTTTATTGTGGTTTGAGTCATGCTCCGAATGTTTTACATTTTATTCGGAATTTTGTGTGAAGCAGCAGTCTGCAGGAGAAAAAAAGAAAAAGATGTCCGATCTCGGAGTACCATGGAACATGATGGGGGACGGTAATGAATTTTTGGTTTCTGCTCCACCGCTCAATAGTAAATCTCTCTGTGCAAGCACATTGATCCAAGCACATTTTGTACCCATTTGCGATGCACAGCTTGCTAATTTGCCTCTAAAGACACACAATTATACATACATTTTTTACGTAACCCATGGAGGTAGAAGCAGCAGTTCACTCACACACAATTAACGTCTGTCATTTACCAAATAACTACGGCAAAACAGAAGTATTAGCAGTTGGAAGCACTGCAGGTGTGCTGCTGCCTTGTGGGCTACCGTTAATGTTGTGAGATTGAGGTGTTAAACCCTCATATACAGTTATTCAATATGCTAGATTCAATCAAACACACGAAGCCTCTTTAAAGGCATAATTCAATCAAAAGGCCGGGATTCAATCCAAATGAACTTAGTCCCGATATAATGCAATTCGATCAAAACAGACGTCAGTTTTTCTAAGGGCATATAATATTCTATTTTAGAATAATAAAGAGCACATTTAAAATGACATGTTTGCATGTCACCAATAAATTCTCTGTAATCTCACAGAAACGTATATGGTTAAGTCTGCTTTGATTGAACTACACATTAATTATGATTATGATATGGATTATGGTACAGATGATTGACTTAAAGAGACTAAATGCACACATTTTCAGTCCCAGCCTTTCAGAGCCAACATCAACATTGTAGCTGAACGTACTGTAAGAAATGTGTCGTACTGTAAGGTCTGATTTGATAGAATTTTATGGGCCCTAGAAACTCTAATGTATAAGCAATTACACATTAGATTGAAATTTGTTTATTTTCTATTCAGATTCATCTATATCTGTGAACAGTTTTACCTGTTAAACTGAAGGAGACTTTTACTTATGACTAAGCATTAGGGATGGAAAGCATGTAAAAAATACAGCGAGCTAACTCATGCTATCATTGCTACATTCCCACCCACTCTGCCTTTCTTGGAATCTCTCTCCCTCCCTTTAGTCTCTCTATCTTTCACACTCTCTCGGTCTCACTTTCTCTCTCACTCTGTCTAGCTCTTTATCAGTTTAATTGAAAAAAGCGTCTTGGCATGATATATTTGGGTACATTGCCAAAACGTTAAATAACAAACATTAAACACATGAAATCACAGCAACCAATAACACCACCGATAACCACTATCAAAATGACTGTGTGCGAAAATTAAATGTATTGCAGTTTTTGACAGTTTTGCACACTAATTATGGGCCTATTAACTAAACATCCCAAACCATAATGCCATTTCCCAAAAGACAGACCCTTTTCCCAAAACTTTAAACACTATTCTGAAATGTTTTATGTCCAGAAAGACCTGAAGGTGAGATGAAGAGGACACATTTGAGGTAGAGGAGGAGGAAGAGGAGGAAGTGGAAGGGCAAGTGCAAGGAGACAGAAGAGATCTAAAGAGATCCTTGCAGCTCTAGGTGGTCCATGCAACTCTTGACCATTGACATCTCATGAATTTCATTCATAAAGATTTCAATGAGAGAAACTGGGCAAAGAGTGCGGCCGAATCTGAGGAAACTGGCATTGCCCCAGATGTCTTATAATCCAGACCTTCACTGGACTGCAAGATCATGTGTACTGACTGGACCACAGGGAACCAGGACAACCAGAGCAGCAACTCCATGTTGTCATTCTGGACAACGTCAGTTTCCACGCTGCTCTGGTTCGTGACTGGTCCGGTCACCCAACTTTCTCCCTACACATTCTCCCTTCCTAAACCCCATAGAGAAGCATTTTTCAGCATGGCGGTAGGAGGTCTATAACCGAGATCCCTAAATCTGTGTTCATATCCTCCAGGCCGTGGTGGAGGCTTGTTTAGACATCATGGTTGAGGCTTGTCTGGGGTAGACAAGCTGGAGTTTTTTCCCTCCACTGCCTGGCTAGGGATAGCATTGTCTGTGATATTGATGAGAATCTCTGACGAGAGACAGGATGCTGACGCAGATTTCTTTATGTACAAGCTGTTTACAAAATGTTCAGAACATTTACTCTGTCGCTCAATTTCCATTGCATTACATTGTAGGCATTTTGCAGACGCTCTTATCCAGAACTCGAAAGTTTAGTGTTCTACAGTATATTGAGGGATTAAAAACTCTGAAAATCTTTTTTTTTTTCATTATATTGTGTTCATCATGTACAGAGATACCACAAGCACCATTATTCATCGCAGTAACGTGTTTTTATCGTAGTGTTTTGAATTTATCTCACCAGTGGGCATGTATATTTGATAGCTATTGTGTGATGTCTGATGGCAAAGTCTGGTTTAGATGTAAGATAACATGGTTTTGATTGGAGGGTTTGGTTTTGACATGGGAGTTTGAAGTTTGTGGAGGTGAGTGTGCAGTTTTGCATTTGTGTTTGGAGTTTTGGCAAATTGAGCATAATTTCAAGAAACGTGTCTTAGCGATCAAGGAAGACTCTAATGGAAAGAAGCCTTCCTTTTCTTTCTCATCGTTTTTCACAGGTTAAAAGGAAATCGAGCTCTCTCTCGCTCTCTCTCTCTCTCTCTCTCTCTCTCTCTCTGTCGTCTTCGGCTGCTGCCCGTTCCCCTTCAGTCTGAGCGCTATGAAATATTCAAGTACAGAGCACAGACCATTCATATTTCATACAGCATTTTGCAAACAACAAATGAATAAATGATTGAGAAATCATGTATAACCCCGGATCAGCACACTACTGTGCCCTATATATAATTTTATTCGGTGAGTAATGTTCTTTTGATGTTGATTGGATTCGTTGTTCGTCCCTCTACCTGACACAGTCACCCCTGAAAAGAGTGACTAAGACCAAGCTTGTGCATCTCTTTTCTAAAGGGGTTATCTTTGCGTGTACTCTGCAAAACCATTCAGAGGAAACCATTCATCGCTGCTACGAAACAAAATAAGCCAATTATCATTATACAGACGAGCTGTCAACTCCTCAACAGCATGTCAAAGTTAAAGAGGGTTAGTGGAGTGGGTTGCTAGGAGACCCGTTATAGCATCATCCCTGGACCCGGCGGTTATCGAGTTCGTCCGGTCGTTAATCCGGCTCTCGGATCCTGCACGCTGTACTTTATGTGCTTTCCTACTTCTTGCTCCCTCTCTCGATCTCTCGCTAACCCCTGGTTCGCGCGTAGCATCGTGTAGCCACCGAGGACCCAGGCAGACAGCTGATCTGGGATCATCGAGGGGGAATTTGGGAGAGGCTGTGTAGGAATTGGATAAGCATGCTCTAGGGTTGATGACTGATCTGAGATCATCTAAGGGAAAACTGTAGTGGCATTGGTGGGACCCCCCCTTTATCACACTTAAGAGGATTTTGGTGGAATTGGCCGAATTCAAAGTCTAGGACATAGTGACAAGCAAGGGAGGAAGCGCGGTGCTGTAGCTGTTTATTTGGGAAGACGCAAAGGCTTCTGGGAAGCACAGGGTGAGAGAAGCTCAGGGGGTGGCCTGGGGTCTGGAACTCAATCTCCTCCATGTTGAACACCTCTGTGAAAATAATTACAGAAGTGCTGTCAGTCGATGCGACTGCAACCCAGACGTCTGACAAAGATTTATTCTCCCTCTGCTTTTTTTGGAAATGCAAATTTTCCGGCAGAGAAATCAATTATCTTCCGTGTGTACATAGGGCCCGAGCCCCGGGTGCCTCCACGTCTTTGTTTCAAAGCGTACTTGTTAAATTAGCGCTGATCAAAGGCTAAAACATTTATCATGCTTATTAGCGAGCGAATGCAGCGGCAGGTATCCCAAGTGAGGAAGCGCGGCCCCCGATTTCCTGCTAAACCGAAAAGGTTTATACGTGTGCGACTGCTGATGAGACCCACTCCTGTTTAACAACGTAAGAAAAAAACAAAGCAAAGCTGTTATATCGCCTCTGTATGCCATTTGGAATTTTGCAGGAGTACATGTTCCATTCCTTTTTCCCCGGGTCGCAAATATTTTATTGTGAAATATTTGAAAATAATATAAAATAATATCGGTTGATAGTTTGACACTGGTGTTTTTTTTTTGTTTAATCACAGAAGATTTTTTTATCAGCGGAGATCCATTTAAAAGTCATGAGGGGAACTTGGAAGCAGTTCTGAAGGAAGATGTGGTGAACTATACAAAGACTCATGCTGGTTTCAGAAACATAAGCAACTCTTTTATTGAGCCCTCACCAGCAATATGACATTGCCATTTTCATTTTAGTCCAGCAACATCACATGAGCAACCTTGTCAACAGATAGTAATAATGGTGAAAATGTTTCACAGCAAACACACAGACACACAAACTCACACACATGCTTACGTATAAAAACTGCACACATGCATTATACATATACATTAATTCTCTCTGGGAGCAAATGAACTCTGCTTGAAAGGGTGCAAATTTCACACAGTAGTGCTTCATTTGAAGAACATAAATAGTACTTTTATTGAACTCACAACATCTGCGTGACACAGACCTGACCAAAATGGTCAAGAGACAGCCCAACACAAGCAAGACTGGGGAGCTATGTCCGACCCCTATGGAGCAAAATTCCTCAGTGCTACACCAACTCTGAGAGAGAAAGTGCATTTCGCAGCGATGGAATAAATTCAGTTTTCCCTCAGGAGTGAAATAAACTCAGCAGAAGAGGAATGAAGACGGAGCGTCTTATCATTGCGAGGCTGCGCCGTCTGTTTTTGTGGGCCCGGCGGCGGTAGAAGTTGTGAAAGGAAAGGTCACCGAGTTCATAGGCGCTGTTCACCATTTCAATGTAAGTCACAGTGCATTAGCCATGCAGGGAGCTTTAACAGACAGGGCTGTTGTGCTGTTTTGTAATTGACGTGGCGAACAGCAGCCCCATCTTTAACAGAACCCCTGCAGATGCATTACGGTTGACCCTTGGTCTAGTTTTAGGGCATTCCCTTTGACCGTGATCTTGGGGTTGAGAGAATGTTTATGGCTAGGGTCAGTTGAAAGAGCGGAAGAAATGGGTTTGGGGGACCTGGGTTGTGCGTCTAGCAGTCCTGTTAGCCTGGGCATGTGCATACATTGTAAATTTGTACATAGTCGTCTAGGGCTAGGGATGTTTTGGTTGTGTTTTGTGCCATGGTTGAAAGAATCATCAGTCCATATATTGTTTTTATATACTGGAAATTCATACATGTTAGTTTGTCAGTTGGAGAAGTCCTTGGACAGATTCTTAATCTATTTGGATGAATTTTATTTTATTGCAGAATAGTCAAATCAACCCCAAATATAAACTTTGTTACTATCTTGGATAAAATGCATATATTTTTTGTCCATTATTATTTTTGACAAACAAAAAAAATGTATATCTGTTAAAGTATAGCCTGTGTAACATATTAACAGAAGGGTTAATACTCACATATGAACCATGATTTGCTCTGATTGGCTGACAGAATTGGTTTTGTCCAATCACCTTAGCCCCTCTCACCAGTGCCCCCAAAAAAAAAAAAAAAAAAAAAAAAAAACATTAATCTTTCCATCATTCTTCAACCAGTGAATTATGGCTCAAGCCCAGCCAAGTGACCCAGATCAAGAAACTAAGGCCTAGTGGATCAGGACAGTCAATGACAACGGCGGAACATGGCAGAGAAGCTGGGGGCAAAGGCAAAATGAAAAAGACAAGGCTTTTATCGCTTTTGATGAGTGGTCCAAGTTGATTGACAGGAGACAGAATCTGGGGCCGTGGGACAGTAGTCACACATACACACACACACACACACACACACACACACACACACACACACACACACAGATGGAAACACACACAGATGCGCACACACTCTGCCCCAGCTGGAGGGAAGGTACCCTACGCTGTATTGTTGACATAACACAACCCAGCTCTGGATTCTTAGTCAGCTTTGTGGATTCTGTCTCGCATGGTGAGCTGGGCTTTCCGTTCCCTCCCTCTCTGTAACACATACACTCTTTTATACTTGCTTTTAAATAGTATTATTATCCGTTATTATGTCATTATTTTCTCTTTTTATCGTTTACATAAATAAAAGGCTATGTATAATCAAACAGACAGAACTGTACAAAGTTGGATCATGTTCATTGTATCAGAGTGCTAACTGTGCTGTGTTTCCAGTGAACTTCAGTCACCTGTGTCTTTCAGCTCCTCATGGTGCCCTCTGACTGGATGAATGCCATAAGGTGTCAAAGGTCAGAGGTCAAAGGCCAGGGAAAGGTTATGGATGGAACAATGAAGCTAAACAAAGCCCATGATGGACGGAGCCTCAATGGGCTGTTGATTGAATCTGAACCAATCAAAGGACTTTACTGCCACCCTAACACCCAATAATTGGTTCAGATCAGTGTGTCACATTTTCAGCCCGTTTCTCTGTTTCACGACTCTTCATTTCTAGTACATACCAGGGCTGTGGCTACTGACCTGAGCGTAGCTCTAGATACACACACCACCTTTAAGTCAATGTAAGTGAAACCCCAAAACACTGATCCTGGATCAATGAACGCTGTACACTGGGACTATTACTAGTAGCAGCTGCTGGATTCTAATGCATTTAGGTATTCAGTGTAACCCCCCGTCCCACCAGGGGAAACGTGCTGCGTTTCTGTATACCCATATTATTGTGTGTGTGTCTAAATGAATCAATCTTCACAATTCAGTGGTTAAATAATTTAGAGCTTCAATGCGCACATGCATGCATATGTGTGTGTGTGTGTGTGTGTGTGTGCGCTTATGGCCGCACATGTGTTTACGCTTCAGTATGTGTGTGCATGTGTGCTCATGGCTGCCCTTGTGCTTGTGTATGTGTGTGCATTCATGTTGTTTTTGACTGCATATATGTCTGTGCAGTGTGTGTGTGTGTGTGTGTGTGTGTGTGTATTTGTGTGTGCAAGTGCACGTGTGTGCATTTTTACACATGAAAGAGAACATGCATGCCTGGTTAGCGCAAAAGCTTTTGCAAATTAGGTTTGTGTTTAGATCACAGTGCCCATGGTTAGAAACACAGAGTCTGTGTGTAATTCGTTTCACGGGGAACGGCTGCAGAGGTGTTATTTTATTCAGTACATAAACACTGAGATCATTTGGAATATAATTATTAGAAAAAAACAGCTTCCAAGATAATGATCTGCTTATTCAATGAACAATTCTACTATGTAAAAAAGTGAAAGAAAAAAATTATTTGCTTACTGTACATTTTATGATTATCCTTTACAATATGATGAATGACTCTTTCAGGAAATAATACAATTGTACAGAACTTATTTTACATTCTGTTTTTTTTTTTAAAAATCCTGTAATCATATTATAACATATGTGTGAGTACGTACATATTCATTTCTTGTTCTTGTTTTTTTCATTTGTGTAAGACAAAGAAAAATAATGTATGACCAATCGAAAACTGATTCAGACAACAAATTTGTGTAGGTCTGTGTGTGCACAGTTTTGTATGTGCATTCTAATCTAAATAAAATAAGTACAAAAATGGGGGTAGTGTTTCCACTGCCAAAAAAAGGAAAAAGAGGATGGTTTATAGGCGCAGATTAGGCTATGTGCACCTTAAAAAGAGGTAGAGAGAGAAGAGGAGAGGTAGCGCCAGAGAACTTTTCCTCCTTCCTGTCTGAGGAGTTCCTGTAGCTTGCCCCCCTCTGGGATGTAAACCCGTGTCCCCTCCAGCTGGCTGAGATTGAGCGTACCTTCAAACCGTGCCGGGGCCTACGAGTTGTGACATCCAGACTTTTGAAACGCCCCAGGTGATACTCAGGACCACAGAGCGACAGCCACGCCAGTGACGAGACGTGTCCCTGGCAGCCATTCCTTGAGTGCTCTGTCTGTCTTTTTCAGCGCTAAATTGCCTTCAGTTTATGTGCATTTAGTTAACGCTACAACGCTGTTTTGTTTCATTGTCTTTGTGTGTAACTGCCCCCCCCAACCCAACCCCCCGACCCAAAACTCCCCTTCCCACCATCGTAGAAAAACACAAACGATTAAAAATTTAGTAAGAATATTTAATAATTAATGCAGACCGGCATATGTTGAATATCTGTGGAAAGAATAAATTTGATTTGTTTTGTATACAAACCAGCTCCCGATGCTACCCACAAGGGGATATAACTAGATAGAGAGGTAAACTACATTACATTATTTATCTGTTCTGCAGACTGCCTGTCCCATCGTAGCTCTTTCCTCTCCATGTCCACTCTACCCAGTTGGATACTGACTGGTGCCCAGATAAGGTCGAGAACCTTACGGCTGAAGTTCTGAAGGACAGTTGAAGGTCACTGCCTAAACCTGTGAATCCAGTTGCAAAACCCCACCAAAAGAGTCATATTGAGCACATATTTATTCTTGAATTTATATTCTGTGGCTTCCAAAATCACTTGAGGTTGGAATATAATTGTGCTATGTAGATTGTTACAGGAAACAATCAAATTTTCCGAATTGGGGATAAATTAACAACATTCTATTCCATTATTCCTATCATATCTCTAGTATTGTGTAAAGAAGTTGACAAAAGTAATAAAGTACAAGGTATATTACAGTGACTTGCAAAGTTATCTTAGCAAATAATGGGGCTTTACTTTCACACCATTTCTGTGAACTCCTACATCACCAGTCTCTGCTGCTGTTTAATGAGAATTTCTTTGAGGATAATCGGGAAGTATGTTTGGCTGGAACTTTTAAAAAGGTTGACAGAAAACACAGAAAATGAGAAACACATGAGTGTAGAAAACAGAAGCAGAATGGTGATATAGGAGTTAACAGCACTCACTTGCTCACTAACTTTAAAAACAGGATTGTTATTTCACATCACATGAACTTATATCACAGCATTCTTTGAAATCATTTTCGATGGAAAAAAGAAAATGAACTTTTATGGCCAATATACTCATACTTTTACTGACATCAATTTTGTCTGTAATAATTTTGTAATAACACCATTTTCAACCTACATGATGAGATATATAGCTAAAAAAACGCCAGGAGGTGTAAAGCAAACCATTAAATAAACATAATTTGGCACTCGTATGTATTGATAAAAGTAAAACTGGGCTTCAAGTTCCGAGTAAATGAAAAATAAACAAAATGTTGAGGAGGAGGGCTGTGGTCTTGATACTTCATCAGTAAAATGAACTACATGTCTAGTTATAATGATTAGTTTTGGTTCTCGGGTGAAAATAAGTTAAAAAAAAATAAGTAGACAGTGGTATGGGGGTTGAGGATGGAAGGAGTTGTTTGTGCCACGGGATGTATCTTTTCCTAATGTGATGAAAATGTTTATTAGTTTACTGGAAACGAAGGAAGTCTCAGTTGTCACCGAGCTGGAATTATACATGAAACGTCTGGGAAAATAAGTAGTTTAAGAAAAGGACGGCTGCTCTGTCTTACAGATTATAATTATTATGTTGGCAGGATCTGAAGGATTAAGTACATCAATAGTTTATGACTCTGGCGGGGATGAGTACCGAATTCCCAGATCTATAAATTACTAAATAAGAACATTCACATCAGAGTTCAAAAGTGGATGGACTTTACAGGCACAATATGGGGTGTCCACTAGAATCCTGTGACTTTAGAGAACGTCATAACTTCACGGTTCTAAAGAACACGCTCCTTGTTAATCAGTTCTTTTGTTCTTTTGAAGAGAAAAAAAAACATCGTAAAGATGTAAGCACCTAAAAAGAAAGACATAATTAATAGATGCTGCCGATAAACATGAATAATGCAACTTTTATATTCAAGAAAATTACAAACAAAACCCACAGGGAGAGAAAGGAGGAAATAATTAACTGCAAACTAGAACCTTTGTAAAATGCAGAAAATTTTAATAATTTATCTGCATAAACAAATAACACATGAATAAAAAATACTTTAAAAGAAAATTATTCTACCACCCAAGCCACAGGACTTGCTGTAACTTCCTGCACAACTTTTTTTCCTCCTCAAAAAAATAGAGAAAAAAGTAGAAAAAGCACAAGTTTCTAGAGAACGACACTGAGATAGAGTGGCTAAACTAATGTTTAATTAACTAATCTTTTCACTGCGTAGACAATGAGGCACGCAAGGGATGCTAAATCATACAGACATTACAGGCCACGGTAAACACATTGGACTGAAACAGACACTTCCCTGTTTACAAACACTGTCACGGTTATATTGTGCAGCCACTTCCTGTTTAAAGCAATTACTTTGTATAGAATAAGTTCAGAAGTTCATAAATCTGACTGTCAATTTCTTATGTGAAGGATTCATGAATATTACAGTTTTTCTTGATCGCTAAGACACATTTCTCCATTGCTCCATTTCCCAAAACTCTCAACACAATTGCAAAACTGCACACTCATCTCCACAAACTTAAAGCATCCATGTCAAAACCAAACTCTCTATTCAAAACCATGTACTCTTACATCTACACCAAACTTTTATTTCAGACATCACACAAAGGCCACGAAACACAGATACACTACAAAATTGTCATTACACACCAGTGAGATAAATTCACTTCTGTTAAAACCTGTCACTGCAATGAACATGATATAAACAAAAGATATATACATTTTCAAAGTTTTGACAGTTTTTTACTAACTTAACACAATTTCTGAAACTCTCATTGTCAAAACTCTACCAAAAATGTATCAAAAACCAAAAATGTATACACAAAATATCTTACATCTCTTGCAAAAGCAAACACTCCATTCAAAACGATATAAACTCTTTTAAAAATTAAATTTTTGCATAGCAACTTTACACACAAACACCAAATAAATAGCTATTTCTACACGCCTTTCCACATGCTAATGTGCTAAGTATAAAACACTATGAACTAGAGCCTTTAGCATTTTCATTTGTAGCATGTTGTAAATACAAACTACACAAATGCAATGGGAAAACAAACAAATTAGTTTATTCTCAATACTCATATAGCTACTCATAGCCTACTGTAACAGTATCAGACATAATTACTTTCCTGTAACTGAAGATGACATGAACATAGTTACTTTATTGTACTGTAAACAAAATACAGCACATTGCAATTACAGTCCACTCCGTCTTCGATGTGCACCTGGCTACGGAACCTCTTCAACATCGCAAGCGATGTCCTCTCTGGCCAAACAAGGGGGAAGTGCCGTCTTGAGTGGCGTATCTAGCCCTGACACGCCACAGGGCTCTTCCATCGCCTGGAGGAGAGCTGTGCGTTGGTAGGACTGGCGGTCACACACCTTCCAACACCACACCAAAAAATTTGTCGATGATTGTCGAACCAATTACGGACCGCAGCAGCCCGGTGGAAACTTATGTTGTCCCATATGACAACAAACACAGAAAATCCTGGCACGTTTCTCTGGTCATTGGGGATGAGGATGTTAGGAATCTGATAAAATGAGCTGTGTTATATGGGCCAAGAGTGGCATGGTGGTGAAGGACACCATTGTGGCTGATTGCAGCACATATTGTGATGTTGCCACCACGCTGCCCAGGAACATGGACAATGGCACGCTGCCTGATTAGGTTTCTTCCCTGGCGTCCGTTTTTGGCTAGATTGAAGCCAACCTCATCAGTACACATATAAGCATGTTGGTCTGCAGCAGCATCTAACTCCAAGACTCTGAAACAGGCCGGGAAAAGCATATTGTATGACAAAAAGGATACAGATATCAGTCTATATAGTGTCACACAGTAATACAGTACATTGGAATACAGTACCAATTTTTATAGGCAAATATATAAAATGCAACTTACTTATACATGTTCAGGTACAAGTAAGTTACAACAAATGAACAAAGTTAGAAACAACAGCACCATTGTTTCACTCTTTCAGAGTTTCTTTCAAGCGGCACTCTGCGCAGCTGTTTCATCCAAAGTTGATGCCGCTTCAGTAGACGGCCCAGTGTGGATAAAATTACCCTGTTCATGTTGTTGAATGTTGTGTTGTCAGTGATGATGTGGTGTTGCAGTTGTTGCAAAAGTACAGCAAACCCCCCTCCATCGCGGGGGTCACGTTCCAGACCCACCCACGATACGTGAAAATCCGCAAAATAGAAATACCCTATTTAAATACACCCCAGGCATGTTATTATAAGTTTTACGATGCTTTTAAAAGCATTTTAATGTCTTTAAACACACTTTTAAAACAATAGAAACACATTTAAACACATAAAAGACATTTTATGTTTTATTTAGGGAGACACGCGGAACTGAGACAAGCAAGGCAAGCAGCGAGATGCTTCGAGAACACAACAGCCAATCAGCAGCCGAGAAAACAATACCGACGCTCTGATTGGCTTAATTGGTATGTACGGCTATTCTATTGTGACACACAAGATTTAAACTCATAACAATGCTGCGGAATGCCGCAAAATGGCGAAAATATAAGCGATATTAAAATGAATGGGCCTTACAGAAAAAAAAATGTGAAATACCGGGACTGCAAAAACTGAATCGCGATATAACGGGGGTTGATTGTATGTTGTTGTTTGCAGTGACTATGTTTATGATGAGCTGTTTCTGTTCTTGTGTGAACAGGTGATTTTTTTCCTCCTGTGGGGGGCCGCCTTGCAATTCTGCAAAAACAGAATGCAAGTGTTTAGGGTCTACAACCACCTTCCTATGAAATACTGTAAAATCAAAGGGAGGGTAGGATTTCTTACCTGGTCTCATTTCGAAAAGTCCGGATGACACCTGCCACAGTGTAACAGCTCAAATTAGGCTGGACCCTCTGACCAGCCTCCTGTAGACTCAATCCATGGTTGAAATTTTGACACAGAATTTACTGCAACATGTGTTTCTTGCCAGGCTTTGGTCTTTCCCAGCCCCGACAGTCCACTCCTTACACTACTGAACAAAATATATTTTTTGGATTCTACTTCCATTACCAAAACTTTGATCGCTGCTTCGGAAAAGTTTTTTTATTTTGCCTTTTCTGTGCCATCTCGGCAACAAGGGGATTCCAATCTCCTTTTATGGTATTTTTGGGGCGTCGATTTATGCTAATCGAACATTCTGTGAATACGCTTCTCATTCACGATTGATTGGTATTCAACACATGCACGGGGTTACGAACAAATGTGGAATCTGTTAGTTTGTATCCATTGACACGTAAATTTACACACTCTTTTAAGAAAATATTGATAAATGAGGCCCGATGTGCTTATGGTTTAGCATACCTGGTCAATAGACAGGCTACATGAGTTTGTACTTTCAATATTTGTACCACAAGTACCAGTTTTTGATTCTTTTGCAATTGCAAAAAACTGTAATCCCTCAATGTATTGTAGTACACTAAACGTTTGATTTGTGATTTGAGTGTCTGTAAAATGCCTCTAATGTAATATAATGTAAACTGAAATTAAGATGAAATTAAAAGACAAAGCTATGTTCTGTAAAAATATGAAATGAAATTATTTCCACATCTACCAATATAAAATAATGAAAAAAACTGTTTGTACATAAAGAAAACGCATCTATTCTGCCTCAGCGTGTCTCTAGTCAGAGATGTTATCCTTAGCCAGGCAACAAGGAAAAACACTTCTACTATCCACCCCTAGCAAGCCTAAAACATAATATCCAAACGAGCCTCCATTATGACTTGGAGGGGGGTAAACATGGATGTATGGGTCTCGGTTATAGACTTTCTATCACCATGCTGAAAAAACTTCTCTTTGGGGTTTAGTAAGAGAGAATATGCAGGGAGAAACATGTTGCGGAAACTTGGGCTGACACTGAACCAGTCATGAACCAGAGCAGCCCGGTGGAAACTGACATTGTCCCAAATGACAACATAGAATGGCCGCTCTGTTTGTGCTGGCTCAGTCAATATACATGGTCTCACAGACCACTGAAGGTCTGGATTATAGAGACTACTGGAAAAAAATCCATGCTTCCTAATTTATTCACAGCGAAAAGTAATAGTAAATCAAATCTTTGTCAACCATAACCCAAACAATGACAGCAACAGCATCACATTGGCCCATAGAAGCTTCAAGAAGCATAGGTTTCCATGACTGACCAAGTCCACTTTGGCCTTCAACGAAACGGCTGTATTTTGTTAAATCGAGCTCAGTGTCCCCATTGAAGTATTGCTGACGGTATAGTTTTCTGAATGAGAGAGAGAGAGAGAGGGACAAAGACTAAAAAAGAGATTGAGACAGGGAGAAAATAATGTAAAAGTTTTGTCAAAAAGGACCGTCCATCTTATATACTTACAACATTGTAAGGAAGACGATTGTGTCTCATGTCCATTAGTTAAAAAAGTGTAAAGTACATGTTTTTCGTTGCTGTTCTCTTGTTGTTATACTTTGGCAGTACTCTCCTTTATTTCAGTTAAGCACAGTGAATTGATATAATGAACCGAAATATAGACATAGAGAGAGAGAAAGAGAGATGGGGAAAGAGAGAAAGCGGGTAGGAGGGGGTCAGGGTTGAGAAGGTAATGAGAAGGTGAGTGCACTGCTTCTCCCAGAATGCTTGTCTGCCCACCAATCAAATTCACCAGATACTTCTTGACCAGGCTCCACTATGGAGTCATTCCTATTAGTGAATAATAATATCTCCCTCCATGGTGGGACTGCCAATCATGACCGTTTTAAATGTGAACACAATAGAGCGAACGAAAACAATTCCACACGACGTAAACTGTTTGGTTTGGTTTTCAACATTCGTGCGTGATAGACAAACAAAAATACATATTTAACTGATAATATTGGATACCATTTATGTAGCACATTGTGTTTCTGGAGGTGCAAAACAAATAATCGCAGTGCTCCTAATTGGGTGAAATTTTTTTTTTTTTTTTATTTAACAAGAAAATCTCTGGTGTCTTGAAAAAAAATGTTCAGATAAAATAGATTATTTTACTATAAGATTACTTTTACTCTAGTGGTGTAAATTCATTTAACTAGCTTGAAACATTGACTGCGGAAACTTGATGGAAGCTTTCCAATCTTGTGTCAAAATTGCAGAAATAAACGGAATTTTTTTTTCATGACATAAGTTACAGTTGTGAAAACTGCACGTTGCATTTCTGTGGAGTAAAAGCTTGTGGGGGGTCACACAGTGGACCGTAAATGTGCTCCCGGAGGTGAACGCTCTCGTGCGGTTTCGAGTATACGCCCTCCACCATCCTCCCCAATCGCGCCGCGGTTTTTTTTACGCATTTAAATAGACGGTAGTATCCCCACGCTCTCTGCCAAAGAGATCCAACCTTTAGTGACCTTGCCTTCCTACAGAGTCTGAGGCACGGAGGAAATCAAGGTCATTTATCAGCTGCTGTTAACGAGAACGTCAATTATGGGATGTTGTGCTGTGAATCCGTCAGAAGAGGTTAGGGAGAGGGACTGGAGAGGGACCCTAAGGCAGCAATGCCGGGATGCCCCGAGATATAGGATCCTCTGACTGGAAATGACCAGCGCTCTCTCTCTCTCTCTCTTTTCCTTCCCGTTCCTCTCCTCTCCTCCCTCACTCAGCTTGCACATGCTTTCCCTCTCTTTCTCTATTTCCCTCTGTTTCCCTGTCTCTGTTTCTCTGTTGTTGTCTCTTTCATGTCATCTGTTATTCTCAGTTTATATGTATATATATATATATCCCTCTGTTTCTCTCTCTGTTATTTTGTTAACGTCTCTTTTCTTGTTCTCTGTTGTTCTCTCCCTGCCCATTCTCTGTTTCTCTCCATCCCTCTGTTTCTTTCTGTACTCCTCTTGCTATCCGACCTCCTCTCTCAATGTCACTGTCTGATTCTATTTCTCTTTTTTCCTGTTTGTCTTTATGTTTCTGTTCTGGTCTCTCTCTTTCTCGGTTGTTTTCTTTATTCCATCATTACAGATATCTCTCATATGCATTTTATCTTCTATATTTATTCATTTGTCCTCACTGGCAATGAGTCTTGTTTAAAATTAATGAGTGAGATATTTATTTGCTCAATTTTCAAATCGAATCAAATTTATTTTTATAGCACTATAGACACTGGCCGTAACCCCGCTAAAGAAAAACTTACTGGAGAAGTTTATCTATTCTGGAGATCTTTACGGTGAATTTCAATATTTCTGATTTGAACTCTGAGTGTCATGTTGCACTGAATCAGTGCTACTAAAGAACCTGTGACCAACATGCATGCGTTTGCGTTTGCAAGCATCCTGAAAACACCCACTGAACGACTTGTGTTCCCATAAATTCAAACATTTATTTACTTATATTTATTTATTTATAACATTCATTCAGTAAATTCCCCTGCTTCAGGTTGGAAAAATGTGGCCTTTTGATAAAATGATATAATTGTTACCGGTATGTTCTTTTCAAGGAACATGCAGGTATGAAATACAAAAATTGTATGTAACAGAATGGATCAATGAGACGCCAATGAAAGGCAAGCGTATAACTGGCAGATACTTTCACCTGAAGTTCTCATGAGGAAACGGGGTAATGAAGGTGTCTTTGAAATGTTCACCACCACAAATGTTCACAAGATCAATGAATCTACACCTGAGGGATTGCCCTCCAAGGTGATGACATAAAATGTGAAACAAACAAACAAGCAAACAAACAAACGACACACGGAAACAGAGAAGACCTTTGGGTCACTACCCTGGCCGAGAGATGACTGTCATCCCTTCTCCGATATATCAGTACAATGGCTCATTGTGCCCACCACAGGCCTGCATCCACTGTAGCCACTATCATATCTGATTCCAAAACCCTTAGATTTTTAGAGACCCTTAGACTTCGAGATTTTGCCTTACTGTCTAGAATCAGCAGAGGTTGGTAGAGTAGCCAAAAACTGTACTCAAGTAAAAGTATTGTTACCTAAAAATAATAATAACTCAAGTAGAAGTAAAAGTCGTCGTCCAGAAAATTACTTGAGTAAGAGTGAGACACTATCCATTGAAAAGACTACTCGAGTACTGAGTCCAATAGAAATAAACAAAATATAAAATAGCCATGTGCAAATTCAAATATGACCTTAATCATATCCCTTTAAATAAAACATTACACAATAATAAATTAACTATTTACAAAATAGCATATGACAAATTCAGTCAGCAAGAAACCCTTTGATAAATCCTTGAAACTTTCAAAATTTTGTGGTTTCAAAACATTCTCTTCTGTCACTCTCACTTGCCTAGTTAACAGCACTGTGTTTGAACTCTTCAAACATTACTTGGAGTGACAGGTTCAAAAATCTGTAATTGGGAGCCTAGGCGTGTATACAAATGAGGAACTAAAAGTGTTTTGCTGAATTAAGTTTGAACGTGAAGTCAGGGTAGGGCTGGGTGATGGCCTAAAAACAATATCTTGATATTTTTTGGATAAATCGCGATAAGCAATATATCTCAATATTTCAATATTTTATCTAAAACAAAGTCAAAACCATATATAATGTTAAATAACAGTCTTTATTTGTGCAAACACAACATCTGCACACTGCATATCTTTTAAAAGTTGCTGTAAAGTTCACATAAAACAATATAATTGCTCACACAGCATATCTTTTATAACGGTAATGGTATTGTTAGCAGAACTAGCCTCTTGGTGTTTGACGGATTCTTCGTTATGCACTGCTTGGTGTGGTTTGAGGTGGTGCAATAAATTTGTGGTACGTTTTGTTGCTGTATTTTTTTTTATTTGGCATAATCTGCACAAGACTTAACTCTGTCGCACGTCTTCCCTCCTGAATCCAAACGACGTCCATACAACAGACACGTGCTGGTTTCGGAAATAGGTCTTCCTCAGCTCTGGCGGCCTGCCATTCGCGGTGCTCTCCCATGTTGAACTATCAGGACACCTGACACGCCAACGATCGACGGGCGTGGTTACAG
Organism: Albula goreensis; assembly: GCA_022829145.1. Taxonomy (NCBI): domain Eukaryota; kingdom Metazoa; phylum Chordata; class Actinopteri; order Albuliformes; family Albulidae; genus Albula; species Albula goreensis. Next base: position 415,583 of record CM040744.1, read on the forward strand.
CCGTACGAGTGTCAGAGAGAGTTTCACAGAGAGAGAGCGTGCAAGTGAGAGAGCTCCTGCCTGTCAAATACTGCTGACGAAAAGAAGAGCACAAATGATTACGCTGTGAACTAACCCTAATTCGGTTTCTGCAGTTCGGTTTTCTTGTTAAATGAAAAATTGAATAAATAATGGCTGGATTCTTTGATAATGACATGATAGGTGGCCCATGTTCCAGTAAAGGGTGGAGCCGTTTCAGCTGGCAGGTAACTGGAATTATTTTATTAATTTATTCGGTTTTTCGGTGGTAGTGGTGGGGGTTGGGGGGTGACTGTGAAAATGACTGAACTCCCTCTGGCAATGTCACTGTCACCACCTCTATTCCTGACATTTCCCAAAATCACATAAAAATACAATACAGAAAAATAACCAAATGAGCACTAAATGCATTTGACACAAACAAATTGAATTGGAAAAAATTCCCGTTTTTCCCGTTGCGACATCTATGGTCTGTATCAGGCCTCCCCAAATTCAGAGGCCATTTTAAGAGCTGTACTACAGTCCTTAATTTCATTGGTTCACCATATGCAATGAGAGCCGTGATAGGCTTGGATTACCTGCATCTACCTGTGTTACGAAATTAACCATCACTAAACAATTAACAGGGTCTGGGCGACTAGATCAATTCCATTGCGATTAATAAAAACTTGGCAATAAATGGTGGCAGTGCCCTGTGCCAGTGGCAGGTTTTTATTTTCATGGGTTATTTTGTGTATTTATCAATTTATTTTTAGTTATTTCTGCCTAGTGACAGCCAGAACTAGATGAGTTCCCGTTCTGATGTTTAGCTCAGGGTTATTAGTCTCCAGTCCTGGAGGGCGACAGTGTCTGCAGGTTCATACTGAGTTTCTGTGCATAAGTGATTCATTTCATTCACTTGGCTAAAGACAACTTGTTTCCAAGGCCTTAAAATGATATCTGATTGAAAAGAAACCATAAAACCTGACACAGACATTGTAACCCTCCAGAACATTACTATTTTCTCATATGAGGTAATAAAATGATAAAATAATTTTACATTTACAATGATTTATTAAAAAATGTAATCATTTGCAAAATTACCATTAATACATTAGCATGAAAAGATTTGAACGCAGCTGGAGCATTCAGACTCGTGGAAGGCCACTGAGTCCTTAAATTCATTAGCAATTCAGATTTATGTACTTCCTGAATGAATGTCGCAGTCACCTTGTTATTAGAGAGTCTTGTCGTTGTTTGAGGAGACTGAGTTTCAGGTAATTGCACTTTTTAATTCTCTAAATATTTGTAAAATATAAAAAATCAGGACAAGCGAAAGAGGGGGACCCGCAGGCCTCAAGCAAAGTTGAAAATAGAACCTCTTTATTTCTCCTCGTTCCTCCGAGTCTAATTTTAAAACTAATTTGAAGCTGATAAGAATGTCATTATTGTGGAAATTTGAAGCTTGGGTCTCTGATTTCGCATTTGATCTCTCTTCCGCTAATGTGAAGTTAGTTGAAAAACTGGGGCACTGATTAAATGAAAATAAATTTTTATGATTTCGTGATTTTTTTTAAATATGTATATCAGAGGGCACTGTTTATTTAACCTGTAAACGAGCATTGCAAGATTAGGGAATTATGTAAATTTGGCACACCCACAGAGGATAGAAAAGGTATGAACAACCTCCAGGTCAATTTACTGTCTTTAACTCGTGTCGTTTCTCAGATTCCAATCATGTTATTGATAATTATTATTACAACTAATAATAATTGTATTGTACCTGTCGCCAGTGCAGTAAATGGGATATTTCCGCTGTGTTGCTTTTACCCAGACATACAGCAAAGAACTACAGAACGGCCCATGCTATGTCTTGTAAATGTTGTCCGTCTTGTGTGAATGTTCATTATTTGCTTTCATTTTAAATAGCAGCAAAATTCAGCTCATTAAACGGAAAATACACACACACACACATAGACAGATGCACACACTGGCATTCTGACAATCACAGCGACAAGGGAAAAAAGACTTAATGAATGACAAGTACTTCAAAGCAACACACAATTCACATAATACAGTTTGATACTCATTCTATTATATTGTGCAAAATACTGTTTATACTGTATATACCTATAGTTTATATATACAGCAAATGTATCACGTACAATTATTACAAATGACCTCCTTAAATGACTTATTCAGCAAAAGCAAGAGCCAGTGTGTTGTTCTTCCTAAGTGGATTTAAGGGTATTATGTTCATAAGTCATTATAGTCCAGTTTTTATTGCCGCTGTTCAGCTGAGATCCCGCCCAGCGGTTTCTCCCACTGTTTTATACTCGCTATTTTGTGACCCACGTTTGTTTGACGAATGAGGGATACAGCACACTTTTTCCGGTAAATCTGAGATTCTGTACCAGAAACAGCAGCAACTTTATATATTACTGCCTCTTTAACATGATACATTACAGATTTTTTAGCGGAAGAAATCATTAACTTTTCATTCAGTGTGGTGTACTCCCCCAATACTGAGAAAAGTATATATATGTGTGTGTGTATATATATATATATATATATATATATATACATTTACAGCTGTCAATTCCTGAATTTCATCCAACAGGGAAGGAAGGAAATTGTGGATGGTATCGAAGCACACGGTGAGAGTCTCTGGCTGGCGTCCGAGGGTCTAGAGGTCTATAGATTTTAATTGCTGTGTGCCAAGGAGCCCTTATGAAGCAATCAAGCAGGCAATCTCAGAAGACGCCCGCGCCGTAATACGTTTAACAATAAAGTTTTCACCCATCAGCAATGTTGGCGCATATCGAGGTCCCAACTGCAATTAATGACCTTGTGCGGGGTAAAAAAAAAAAAAAAAAAAAAAAAAAGAGACAAAGTTACTAATGGCTTTGGTAGTTTGATAATGTGTGTCAGACACAGGGCTCGAATGGCACAGAGGCATGGAGGAAAGGGAGATAAAAACAAGTTTGGCTTCCCCAAACCAGACAGTCTTTATTGTTACTGTAGGTGTCCAATACACAAAGGATTTTATGTTGAAACAAAGGGAGATAATATCGTCTGACCGAACAAACAATACTGTAATACTATAAGTGTGTTCATGGCATTTCCATAGCCTGTTTTATCATAAAGATGGATGGTAATAAAGTAATTCACTGAAAACAAATAGTGAAAGCAAATAGCCCATGCGATTCATAAAAACGTGCTAAACCCACATTATGCAGAATAGAGGTGGTTTTCCTGGACAAATGTAGTTTTTATGAATTACATTATGCAAAGATGTGCATATATTGTATGAGATTCTTGGGCAGCTTATCTGTACAGGTAAACCATTGTTCCACGATCCGAAACCATCCTGGCTGTTTCGTTGCGCAGGTGGTCCAAAATGGTTATGAATGATTGATTATAACCTCAGTGAGTTAAAGTGTCTCAAACTCCTCACTAGTTCAATCTATAGTGGACTAACTTGGAAATCGGCCATTCTGTATCTTCCCAATGTCAAAACAGTCCCGATGCACTGGAAGATTGGCTTGCTAGAGTAATCTCAGAAAGCAATGTTAAAATCAGTGAGCAACTGGGTTCTCAAGTCTTACCAATAGGATGCATTGTCTCCCATGATGCATTGCAAAAACTTTCCACCTGACGCCTCTTTCCATCAATGCTTACTGGAGTATCTCAGAATATCGATGTTATAATTTTGTGTAATGAGTGAGCCTGACTCATTGCCATCCCAGCGTTCAGAGAACCAGTGAACGATTCAGTGCCTGTATTCCAATTCACTATACAGGGGGTCCTCGGGTTACGACGGTCTCAAGTTACATCGTTTCGTGGTTACGACACACTCCCATAAATTATTTTAAAAACTGAGTTTCGACCTAAGCGGTTTGGTTCGTAAATACGACCACAGAAATAAAGATAAGAAAGTGTTCTCTCTTTTTTTATTATTAATGTTTCATTTAATTACTGTATTCTATATGTCCTTCATGTGTTGTGTGTACAATGTGAGTGACTTAAGGTGTTTAATTTATACTTTATTAGGTATAATTTAGGTATAAATTCCGACTTACGTCAAAAATCAACTCACGACAAGTCGTAGGAACGGAACTCGTTCGTAAGTCGAGGACCCCCTGCATACTGATTCACTATACAAGGAATTATGAATTGTTTTAAGACACAGTCATTGTATCTCATTGGAGACCTCTCTGGCCCTTTGAGTCTTTGCTGTCAGTCTGCTTCCCTATTTTTGGCCGCAATTAGTTTGTAAAGAGAAGGTGTGATTTGAAACATAAACTATCCTGTGACATGTATATAAAGTATGTGTCAAATATGTCAAGTTTACATCGTCTGTCCAATGAGGATCAGACTAAAGGATAAGATGCTACATCCCTGGCCTGGCAGTCACTGCTACTGTTTTTCCCAAACAGTCCAATGAAAGCGTGATTTTAAACTCTAGAGAAAAGACCGTCTGGGTTCTGAGACAAGGAACCCCACCTTAATTTATAGAGACTGTTGATGGATCAGCTGCCCGTTATAAATGAGAAGATGGCCGAAAAAAGAGTGGATCAAAAGTTGTTAAAAACGCACACGTAGAAAATGGAAAAAACTCATAAAAAATTAGCGCATGGAATCTTGACAAATGAGGCCCCCATCGCTCTTAATGGCCAGCGGCAAAATACATGTGTAGCAGCAGCAAATTAGAGAGAATTTAAAGAGTATTAAAAAAGTGGTCAAAGGTAATCTCATAATTGCTTCTCACAAATTCATTTTGCCATGAACGGGAGAAAGAATAGGACATTAAAACAGTTTACTTGAGACCCCTCAGGTGAAATTATCTTTTTATATTAAACCGCCTTCGAAATATAATATTAAATACATTTTTACACGGCTTTTAATGTCATGCGATGAGCAACACCTTGCTCAAAACGCCATCAGGTGGAACTAGGCTGACCCTAGTTTGCCTCCATAGGTAAACCAAAGTTCAGCTATGTAATCCATAGTGGAGAAGCTTCTTGTAATAACCAGACACACCCCAAAAGGGCGTGAGAACCAAACAGGAGCTTTGAAACACAGGAAATTCTCTTACCCACAGATAGCCTAGGATTTCATCTTCGCCGTTGTTTTGGGAATAAGTTTGGCAAGGGGCACGGCAAGGATGAGTCAATGGGAAGCGTCTATTATTTGGTCGTATCAAACGTCAGGTCGATCGCGGGGAGTTTATTGTAGGACTGAAATTCATATGCGGAGAGAGGCAGGCACCGGGCCGTTCCCCTTTCTAAATGCACGTTTAAAAGATTTCGTTTCATCAGGGGGTTCACAGAAAGGTATCCATGGAGGAATCCTTTTGAAGGAACACACACATCATTGTTCTTAGCTCTGCCATGGTGTGTCGGCCTGGCTTTCCGCTGGTACAGGAGTTTAAATGGGGAATTGGTTTCTTGTAATTCCCGTCGATCCAGTGTCTTTTTTTTTTTTTTTTTTGCAGAATGGTCTTCTGTAATACAGTACTGATCACAATGTGTAGTCTAAGGGCGTGGATGGAGATCTGGAGGTTTGCGGGTTTGAATTGTACATTAAGCCCATTTTGCAGAACAGGCTTAATCTGTAATACGGTACTAGTCACAATTTGGAATCATAGTGGATAGCAGCCCTGTAGTCTAAGGGCATGGATGGAGAACTGGAGGTTAGCAGATTTGAATTGTACAGAATTGTGTATGTGGGCATTATGGTGTAAACTGGAGCTGGTTAGTTGCACTGAATTTTCTCATTACATAATATCATGTAATATGTATGATTGCGTATCTGCTAGTCTGTCTGGATTGTGGCATCTACAGCAGACATACACAACATTTTGAGATTTGATTCCGACGCCTGCTCTTACCTATGTAATCAGCTCAATAACATGACTACATTGACTATTCTGAGTCAGGAGCCACAGCTATGAATTAAAATGAAAACACCAGTGAAAATAATTCACAATGGACAAGCATAGAAGAGAAACAACATTGGTGTGCACAGCTGTTTAGAAAATTAAAGCAGAATAACAGGTGAAAACAAAAACCAGGAATGGACTTGTGTACCTTTAGCCTACACAGAAAATTACCCACAATGCATAAGTGCAGATGTCACCTTGGTGGGGCACGGTCATGCTTTAGGTAAGTAATACAATAATGTGAAGTGTTCAGCATCACATACTAATCTGAGATGGCAGCTAAATTTTGTCTACCTCCCAGTGAAAAGAGGGAGAAAAAGAAAAGTGATGTGGTCATCCTCTTTGGCTCTACTTTCAATAACTTTGAAGCCTGAAGAGTTTTGGCTCTTCTTGAACAAACACGGTGTCCTATTTCAGCGCAATATTTGGTTGTCCCCAAGAATGTGTTTTTTTCTCTCCCTCTTCTTTCTTAAATTCATTAGAGTTCACCTTGGGATCTGCATTTACGCAGGATTTAATAAGATCAGGCGAAAATTAAATTAGATATTCGCTTTCCGAGGGTAACGAGGATGATGGGGACAGAAACAAAACGGGCGTTCGCTCCAATAAATCATGTTGACAAGACGATGCGTGAATGATACAAGTGTGGCATCACAGCTGATCAACATGTGACCTCTAGGCTGGAGAGGAGACTGTGACCTCTCCCTTTTGCTGTGTGAAAGACTGTGACCATAAGGTTTAGAGGGACACTGTGACCTCAGAGCCAAACAGAGGACTGTGACTTCTTCATGAAGCTGTGTGAAAGAATGTGACCTTGCAGTTTTAGTGGGACACTGTGACTTCTGGGCAGAGTAGAGACTGTGACCAGCGAGCTGAAAGGGGACTATAACCTCTGAATTCGATGAGAGACTGGAGCGAAGCAGGACCAAGAGGGCCAGGGAAGTACAAACACTTCCAATCTAAGTGTTAGCATGAGGCCTGCAAATTCTTTTATTTTACTTATTCAGTTTGTGACTCACTATGTAATTGTGTGTTTTACTTTAACTGGGAGTTTGTTAAAACAAAGGTTTGGGAGAAGTATTTTCAAACAACCCCTCGTTCAAAAAAACCTCTGTCCGTCCAATCTGGCTTTCTCCGCAGGTATTAAATTGCCTCGTACATTGTGTCCCATCACACATCCTGCTTACAGCAACTAGCTATAGTGTCGACTGCCGTTAGCACTACTTGGTCTGCCACAGATAGCTTTCATGTAAAGGACCAAGTTTCCATTTGACTTTCCATTTGCTCCAAAACGACTGGATTTTTGCATCATGCTGTTAAGTTTCTGTCCCTGTCTACAAGACCCATAAGGTGTATTGGAGCTATTTAGCTACCTGCAATTGCGCCATGTATTTATAATTTCTTGGTACTGCTTTTTTATAATTATTATCCTAGCTAACTACCCTGTCATGCTGCCTATAGAACTTCTGCGGTTCTGTTTGGTCGTGATTGTTGTGCTGGGTTTTATTCATTCCCATTCAATGTTGCTGCTCATGTAGTCTGTAGCTGAATCGCTACTGATGCCACTGTGGGTTTGACCGACATTACTCTGATATGTCTCAGACACCTTTTTTCGTCCAGTTTCAATCGACAATTACATGTCAATCTTCTGCTGATTAATCACCGTTTATGTCCATCACGAGTTTTGTCAAGTGTGCTTCCAAAGCAAAATCATTGGCTATTCCATCACCGCTAATGATTTTCATGTCCATTTTCCTATTCAGTTCGCAGCTGAGTTTTAAGTTTCCCCCATCGTCACCGCACGTCATAATGTCATTGTCGACCATTGCCCAGATTCTGTTTGTTTCCAACATTTTCTGCAACAGATTTGATGACATGCACATTCTACTTTGTTAATACGCAACTATGTCATGCATCATTTTTGTCGAAGTGTTCTGCCAGCACCATAACATAGGAGTACTGCATTGACAGGCAGTTAAAGGTTATTTTTCTTTTCATCCATTTGCATGCCCTCTCTTCGTCAGTACAGCCAATTTACCTGTATCATATCCACGGGTTTGTGCTTCTTGCACCTTTAACAGCTGCCAAACATTCTCAAGGCCCATTTCCGCATTTCAACTCCTGCTTATACATAGCTAAGCACCATATTACAACATATGCCTGCCAAATGTGGATGGCACCCACATGAGCCGGGTTCTGCTCAAGGTTTCTTCCTTAAAATAGGGAGTTTTTCCTTGCCGCTGTCGCCTTAGGCTTGCTCTTTGGGTCTTCGGCCTGGGTTCAAGTATACAGCCGTTGTGACAAGACCCAACGGTAAGGCATACAGTTGCTGTTCCTTCACCTGCCCCACCCTCACACGCTCCACAGTCTCATGTCCCACCTGTACTACTCCTGTCCCACTAACACTTGCTTTTTCTTTTTCCACTTACATTCCCTGTGGAAATGTTTCAGGCTGAGATGTCCAGTGTGCCCATAACAAATTTGTTTATTTCTGTTAATGATCAGTGCTTGAAGACTATTTTGTTTACATTTGTTACAAATATTTAAAGTGTTCTGTATAGGTTTCTTCCACTTGCTGTATGAAGAATATGTAGTCTGTTAACATATCTGTTTATTTATTGCATGTTCTGTCTTTATTTTTTGATTGGTTTTATTGATTGATATTTAATGATATTATAATGATATTTAATCCATGACCTCGCCACGGAATGGCCTTGGATGCCATTTCTGCCTTTCTTTTTCTTCTTTCCCTAATGCAGGCATCTCGAGAGCCGGCGGATTCCACCTAGCGGCAGCGTCGCTAGCTGCCCCACCACTCGCACTCCTCTGGGCCCTGCTTCTTCTCTCTCTCTCTCCCATTGTGTCTGCCCCCTCTCTCTCTGTGACCCACGGTTCAGGAGCTGACAGGTTCCACCTAGCAACCGTGACACTAGCTGCCCTGCCCCCGCTGGGGGTTCCAATTCTTCTCTCTGTCTCCCCACTTCGTCTGTTAGGCTGTGCAATTAATCATATTTTATTTTCAATTAAGATTTTGCTTCCAGCAATTATGAAAACAAGATAATCGAGATAAAGCTATTACCATGCCGCATTCAGTTTTGCAACGATGCTCTCGTTTTGTTTCGTGTTGCAAATCCAGCGTATCCCTTTCCTTTACAGTGATGCACTGTTGCAGTACATCAGATAAATGTGAAACATGAAAAATGTTTTCTGTTAAACTAGAATGTTAGAATGTGCATCACTTGTGACCTGTGTGGTGGTTGGCTAATTGAAATGTAGTGTAATGTAATATTTCTTGAAATTAATATATGTTGAACTGTATGAATATAATATCTATTACATCATGTTTCCACAGTGTGAAGCTGAATGAGGCGGGTCAGCAAGGTTGGACGGCATAATGAGGCAACAGGTGCCAGGGTGTACAGTTTACCAGGTGCGTAAAACCTGCTTTAATATTCACCACAGTTAAAGTCACAGCCGGCGAGCGAAACACAGCTCGCAATTACACACGCACTCAACTGGTATAAACAAGAATAGACAGTTTAGCTAGATTCTGGAGTGGCGAGTTGGGCGGCAGGAAACGTCCTCTGCTCGTCTTGTCCTCCTCCTCTTTAACTGGAGTCTGTGGAAGCAATAACACAGAACGTTAGTTTGCCCTGAGAGCGGAGAAGACGAATCTCTTCGAGGCTGGGTCCGCAATGGCTTTTGTTGGTCTTCAATCACCCTGGAGTAGCGGCAGCTGGGCTGATTGGGGATGTGCTTCAGGTGTGCCTTGTTGTGAGTTGCACGTAGCCCAGTGCCGCTCTCCAGGGTCCTGATGCTCTGGCAGCATGCCCGGTGCTGTCCTGCGTGCTGACCAGCTTCCACAGTGGTGGTTTGGGACAGCTGTTCTGGGCGGAGCGGCGCTGGGCGGGGGCAACTCCTCTTGCCCCTGCCACAATAGCTAATGACTAATCGTGATCTCAGTATTGACCAAAATAATCATGATTCTAATCTTTGTCATAATCGAGAAGCCCTAGTGTCTGTCCCCTCCCCCCCGCGACCCGCGGTCCAGGGTCCGGTGGGTTCCACCTAGTGACCGCGTCGCTAGCCGCCTCGCCCCCGCACGTTCAGTGGGTTCCCAGGCCTTCTCTTTCTCTCTCCCCACCATGTCTGATCCTTCTATCTCTGCTGCCCTCTCTGCGACCCGCGGTCCAGAGGTCAGCAGGTTCCAACTAGCGATGCCAGCTGCCCTTTCCCTGCACACGATCCCTGTTCCGGATTTCTGTTCCTTCTTTCTCTCTGCTGTGCCTACCTCTGCCCTGCTCTCAGCAGCTAGCACACCTGGAGCCAGCGGATTACACAAAGCGGCAGCATCGCTGGTTGCTCCACCGAGCATACTTCTCAGGTCCTGGTCTTGCACTCTTTCCTTCCTGCTGTCACAAACATTCATTCTGTCCCCTTTCCCAACCCTTACTCACACACACATCCACGCAGCAGGCACACCCAGAACCAGTGTTTCCACCTAACAGCCGTGCTGTCCGCTGCCTTGCCCCTGCATGCTCTGCTGCTTCCCATTGTGTTTCTCACCCCCGCTACAGGCACCCCCAGAACTGGAGGATTCCACCCAATGGCCATGGCGTCTGCTGCCACACCCCCACATGCTCTGCTGGTCCCCGCTCCACTTTCCTTCTATCTCTTTCACACGTACACACATCCACATAAACAGGTACGACAGGAGCTGGCAGAGTCCACCAATTGTCCTGCCGTCAACCTGCTTGCATCCCTCCTCCTGCATCCTCTGCCCCATCTCGCTTTACCCTCTCTCTTTCTGCTACAGGCGCCCCTGGAGCTGGCAGCTTCCCGCCATCCACTGCCATGCCCCGGCATGCTCTACTGGCCCCTGCTCTGCTTTCCCCCTTTCTCCCTTGCATGCACATGCATCCACACAAATAGTCCGTCCTTCCCTGTTCGGGCCATCGCCCCCCCACCACTCACTGCACATCGTCTCTCATGTCTACCTCAACATTCACCACCACGCCCAGCAGCCTAAATCATGCCCTACGTGTTCTACACTGTCATCTTTTGGGGCCCAAATTGTAACAATGTCTATTCACTTCGATGATACAACTGGTCCAACCATAAAGGTTCAATTCACGCCAACACCAGATTTGTTTTGTGGTGGAATGGGACCTCTTGTCCAATGAACATGCAGCTGCCATCAGGAACAGTGGGGTGTTCCTGCCGTCCACAGCTCAGGGGTTACACTGTGGGTTGGTGCTGACGGTTTGATGTATGGAGACTGAGATTGGCAGCGACGTCTCAACGGAAGACATCTCACCTACAGTCACTGAGTATTGAGCAGTCACGTGTTGTTTTTTGAAGCTGCTCTTGTTAAAACCCGGTATGTCCACAAAGTAGATGCCAGCCCTACACATTTGTTGAAGGTTAAGATCCTCTTAGCTGGTTGTTTTTTTTTTTTTTTTTTTGGGGGGTTCACCTCACTCAAAAAATGAGGCATGACACTTATGTACAAAGTGTTAAAAGAAATGGCTGAACTTGGCCATGCCAATTGCTTTTATCCCCAAAGTGGATATTTAAATGAACGCTCACCACACACACAAATTTCAAATTTCGGCTTTACATCACATCCTGTTTTAAAATGATATTCCAGAATGGTCCAGTTCCAGAAATTGATGGTTAATAAACATATGAGTATTTTTGCAATTATCTTAAAATAATTTCTGATGCGCAGGGATGTCAAATCTTGCATAATTAATGAGAGAATGTTCCATGATCTCCTACATCACTGCTCTGGTTCTATTATATGAGTATTTCACTGAGTAAAATCAGAAGGTGATTTGTTTCTGTGGGACTTTTAATTCTCAAGTGCATCCCTGGTTTACATGGCTGAAAAACATTTTATTTCATTTCCTCATGACATGAGGATTCAAGTCTTTTTCTTCCCATGGTGACCAACCCACAACAGATATCTCATACTTATTGCCAAGAGATCATTATCAAAATGGTTGTCAATCTGTTCATAATAAAAATAAAAATGGCAGATGGAGAGAGGATAACAATCTCTGCGCATGAATATGGTTTTGGGTCCTCTTGGGTTTTAATGCCACATCAGACATCACCTGACCCTTGACCTCTAACCCCTTCAGAGAGTCAATCATGTGACCATCCAGTGAGGAGACAACTGGGTTGAAAGTGCGGTTCAAAGGCCTCCAGGGGGTCGGCGCTGACATCATTAGTCATGTGACCTTGCAAAGCGAATAGTTCTAACTGTCGGCATTTCAGAATGGCCTACATAATTGTAATTAATTTGCTTAATTACATTAAGCACCTGAGTGCCAACAAAAGCAGAAAAAACCTAATTACGGGGGCTATAACATATGAATTCACAAAAGTGAACAAGTAAACATCAGCATTTGTACATTTATTAAAATGTGAAATCATTCTTTTATCATTATTTTAGCTTTGAGCTACTTCCTTAGATCTTATTTCTTTACTGTGTGATTCTTTAGATGTATTTGTTTTTCAGTTATAATCTTTACTGTTTGTTTTCCATGTGCTGAACAAGTGTCTTGTAATTTTGCGGTGGTAGTACATCATGTTCCTGATTATCTATACAGGTAGCCATTTGAATTTTAAATATGAGACTAAATAAAGTCATGCCCTTTCTGTGTTCTTGCTTGAAGCTCTGAATTACACGATAAACATTTAAATGAGATTAATTTTGACACGTGAACTTTGTACAAAAAAAACTCTTTATCTGCAAACCAAACATGTGATTAAAAAAAGAAAAACATAAAATTAACATAATAATGCTTCTATAGAGAGAGAAAAACGCAACTGTCAGATCCTCTCAAAGAAATTTCTGGAAGCTATCAAGCAACACTTACGCTTTAATGAGAGGTTTCACCACTTAACATTTTTTTGTCTGTTTGTGTTGACGGCCAGTTTCCGTAACAATGGATGGAGAAGAATACCATGATAAGACTGAGAATTTTGTTTGTGGCGTTCACAGAAATTTCACTCTCTACAACCTACCCCGCCCCCCCACCCACTCTAATCACCCCCCAGTTATAAGGTCCCTACAGAGAAGCAGACCATTGTTTGATTGGATATGCGAGTAGTTGTAATGTAAATGAACAAGTCACAATCAATTAAAGTAATTGCGTTGCAGCGAATGTCTTGGGGTGGGGGTGGGGTGGGGGTGAAAATGAAGACTATCGACGCAGTCCTCTCTCTCTTTCTCTTTCTGTCTCTATCTCTCTCTCTCGCTCTCTCTCTCTGTCTCGTTTCCTGTCCTCATACGGATGGGGGGCTGGCAGAGGAGGAGGAGGAGGAGGGGGCATTGGGCCCCCATCGGACCTATGAGCAAGACAATCTCAGCAGGTGGTCACGCTAATGGAAAAGCCCCTGACTGAGAATAAGAGGAGGAGATGGAGGGGGGAGAGAGAGAGAGAGAGAGAGAGAGAGAGACAGGGAAAGAGAGAGGGAGCAAAAGAGTGGGATGTGGATGGGAAGGGGTGGGGGCGTGGGGGGGGTTCTTCCACAGTTCGACGGGGGCCGCAGATGTATTGTTATTGTATTGTTATTGACGGAGCTGAGTCCAGCCTAAGAGGGTTGAGCTAACAGTGCGGGACCCCAGACAGGGCCAAAGCCAGCGTGAGGGGAGATAAGAGGGGCCCTGGGGCCAAATCCAACCCCTCCCACCCCCCACCCCACCCCGCCCCCTACAAACAGCACCCAACCCCAGCCTCTAATGCTTCTACCATCATACAATTCCCACCCCCCCAAGGAGAAAAACATAAAAATCTATCACGATGCTTTCACGAAAGAGCTTGATGATATTGCATCAGGCCCTGAGGTATTTACTTTAAGAAAGTAGGTGAGTGGAATGGGGGTGAATATTGGAGGGGGGGGGTTAATATAGGGGTTTTCATGTCTGCATTTGGGGTGGGGGTAATAATAGCTCTGACCGGACCTTTTTTTCTTGATTTGATCTTTTTTTTATTGTAGGTCTTCCCAAGAGATCCAGACAGCTCTCTTTCACCCCCCAGAAATCCCCCCAACGCAGCCCCCCCGGCTACTACAACCTCAATCACACAAAAACATCGGCGTGTTAGTGGTTTAACAAGAGCGCTTTTCTTATGGTTTGTCTGAGATGATCCACCACACGCCCTAAGCACCCTAAATCCCCACCCCCTCCAGCCCCATCTCTCACACGGCGCCCCTACAGCAAAAATACCGAGTGCGTGGGATGCGTGAGCCACAGACAAATGAATGGAAAAAATAACTGACCACACTGGTAAGCCACAGACAAGAAAATAAACGATAGCGTCTAATCCACCTCTCTGCCACACTGACCACCCAGCCCCCAGTGGTTTGTCTGTGATGCGTGACCCTCCAGAGTTACAAACAAACGCAACTCCTGACATCCCCCCTGCCCTCACGCCCCCACGCCCCCACTTAGTTTCAGGACTTTAATGGAGTCTCTCCCAGCCCGGTTGCGTGCCGCCTGCATCTGAAAGTTTAATGCCGGACGTGTCGGGGAGTATCATGAGACGATTGTAACGATCCACTCTGCAGAGACTGAGACAGAGAGAGTCTATGGCGCTGCCTGTGTTTGTTTTACAGTACCTGCTACAGCGGCCCCAAACCCAGCCCCTGACTGCTGGAACGGCAGGTATTTGTTGCTAATCGAACAGCTAAATCTGTAATTATACAGTTAACTCACCTCCCCTGGTTTCTGGGGTATGAAATGGTTGATGGTTTTGAAGGTAAAAACAAAGGCCAGCAAGCCCTGTAGGTCTTTAGCACTTAGGAATCTCTGACTTTTAACTTGAATGTGTCCTTCAGCTTTTTAAGCAACCAAACACAAACACACTCATACAAAAACAGAAATCCCACCTACACACACACACATGCACACACACACACACACGAAAACAGAAAGAAACCACATGCACACACACACACATGCACACACACAAATACACACACACATACAACCACAGGTAAACACACATAGATATATCTACAAACACACAAACACACACACATGCACACACACAGATACAGTGCATTTCTCTGTAATGGTTACATTCTTTCGTGTGTGTGTGTGTGTGTGTGTGTGTGTGTGCGTTTATGAGTAAAAGCCGTTACTAAAACTCAGGCCTTCAGCTTTCTTCAGCACTCGGGGATGCAGCTGCTTGTGGATTTACGTTTGGCTCCACAGAAGTGCGCTACCCCCATTGCCTGCCTTAAATCAATAATGTTTAGGAAAAGTAACACGGTTAACATTTTATTTCAATAAACAACATTGCGAAAACACTGGCGCGGAAGGACAAACACACAGACAGACAGACAGACAGACAGCGCAGGCATCTGATCCACACCACACACACACACGCCTCCCGGAGCAGTTCTTCTCTCCCCTTAATTATACAGATAAACTACTGAAACATTAATGTGGCAGTCCGTTTCCACTCCAGTCCGATCTGATAAACACTACGCATGTGCTGCGGAGACATAGCATCGGGCAGGGGAAGCCCATGTCGCTGTATGTTTAGCTGAATTATTTTTAATAACCTTTCTGCATTACCATATATACCTCCAGACACTCTGGCAGGCACCCTCAACCTTTCCGTGGGAATGGAGGTGCGTCTCGGCGCCAATTAAAATTCCGGAGCGTAAAGTTTTATGCGCGATGCAGAGGCAGCCGAGGGTCGAGGCTCTGTTTTGTTTATGTGTTCTGACATTTATGCATGTGCTAATTTGCTTTTATAATTCTGTCATTTACATAGCATCGCATACTGTACTACGGTCCTATCTCCCCCCCCGCCAAATTAATTCAACTTGCGCTGATAATGTTTAATATTATCATAACTATGTAATTCTGTATATGGGGTGATCTGAAATCCAGTTTTTTTTTTTCCAGAATCCTCCTGATTTTAAGCAGGTTTTTGAGAAATTTGTAATTTTGTTTGTTTGTTAACCCAAATTGAATTCCACAACCAGTTTATATCCCTAAAACTAGATGAGGCAAGTTTAGCTGAGGTGTTAACTGTCATTTAACAGTCAATTTAGATCAAAACATGGGGAGTAACAACAAAGTGAGTCACAACAAAAGCCAGTACGCGCTACTGGCCTGAGGAAAAAAATCAAGATTCCTCTGGCACAGACAATGTAATTTTCTTTCCCAGTTATCCTTTATAATCAATGAATTACATTTGTTAAAATTTTTTGGTTGCTGATGTTCTGCAGTTCTACCCATGATGCTTTGCGGGACTCGATGACATAATCCCTCCGCATGGAAGACGTCCAACTCCTACCACACCAAATGGCGGTCCCCACCCCCACCCTGTCCCCCCTTTGGCATCGCCCCCGTCCAGGGCCAATCATCTGTCATTTAGGATCCACAAGGGTCTCTTCTTTTACGTAACGTATTCAATTTTGCATTACATAGCCTACTGTACACATTACCGATTCATTTCAGCAACAGTATAGTTCTGCATGTACGGTCTATTACAGGGCTAAAAAGAACATATTATATTAACCCATCAACAGAAATCTGCTTTATCCTGAGAGGATTCAAACATAAATATTCATGATTTTCATAAAAAGTGAGAACTGTACGTCTTGATAGTATAGCGTCACTGTGCTTGAGCCTGGTTTGTTTGTTTACTCTTTAATGTTCTGTGTTTGTGCTGGGCTTTCTCTGTGACAAAAGTAGCTGTTTTTTTTTCTTCTTATAAAAAAGTCCAGATGCAGTCAACTTGTACCCTTAGTCTTGAGTAACTCATCATGAAAAACAAACAATATATTTTTTCTTAAAAATATTTTTTTTGTTTGTGTTTTTTTTTGTTGAAATGAATGATGGAGGGTGGTGAGGTTTCATTTCATTAAAAATGCTACCGCATAGTAACGGCAACTGAATAATCTGGACCAATGACTGCCCTGGATGTTGAGAGAAAAACATTTTTGATTTGCTCACGCTGATGATTGACGGCTTCACTCTAACACGGTTCACGAAACCTCATTTCAACCATCACTACACGGTTTATCTACATTTTGAATTTTGCTTTTGATTTGAGAGATAAGATTTGTGCGAAACGTTTCTAGTTGTTTGCTTCTGTGGCCACACTTATTTAGACTGACCCTGTAGAGCAGAACATCAAGGCCTGTCTGATAGGTTCGCTTCATCCTCATTCTTGAGACGCAGTCGGTTGGAGGGAAGCATTACAGGTTCAAATCCCTCTCTTAAACTACTGAGGAGTACAGAATTTACCCCCACGGTGTCTCTATGGTGTGCAGTATTAACATCTATTATATGTTTTGATTTTATTGGCAGGGTAGACCTGTTTCAGGGCGAAATCCCTTTTCAAACATAGATCACCGCATTCCAGGCATCTCTTACCATTTCCTTGCTCTAGATTTGAAAGTAATCATGTTCAGACAGAGACGCTTATCCGCAAAGGTCTAAAAAGGGTCTAATATGAAATTTAATAAGGGGGGGATCTCGAGAAAATAATCATGTGTTTTGACAGGATGGTTTGAGAAGAAGAACTGAGCATGTATTTCCGTTGGTCAAATTTACCACTTAAAAAATTGTGTTTCAGAAACGAGAATCAAAATAATGTAAAATTTACTCTGCTATGTAAATTGTAATGTCAACACAAAGTAACGTTTTGTATTATGTGTTTTATTGAATTTGTACTTTTCGCTTTTTTCTCTCTTGCTCTGGAATGCATACTCCACAGTGTGTCTTAGGCCCACGTACGAAACTATATTAATAATAAATGGGGTTTGCTTTTTGTAGATTAATTATTACTGATCTACACATAAAGCAAAAGGTTACGTGAATGAGCATTTCAGATATATACCAGAAGGAATTCCCTTATAGTTTCAGTGTATACGGGGTTGGGGGAACTGAATTAACATTTGTGTAGTGTTTTCTCAAAAAAAAATTGATACATTTTGAAATTACCTCCAATGGTGCTGTGCCAGTCTGCTATCATACTGAAAGACCCTCTGATTAAGAACTTTCTAGTCTGTAGGACAGGGCTGTCTGGTCTCTAGTCTAAGGGTTTCCCGCTCTTTAATGTACGTGAAATTTTGCTGCATGATCATTTACATTGAAATTTAGTAGACTTGCTAACCCACACAGTCTACACGCTATCCATTTACACCGGTTGATTTACAGAAGCAATGACGGTAAAGTACCTTGTTTGAGGATACAACACTTGTGCCCTACCTGGAAATTGAACCCGCAACCTTTGTGTAAACAAGCTGCGATATAATGCTAAAGGGACTAAGCACAGAAAACATTAAATTGTTATTGGTTTCTCTTGCTTTATGCTGTGAAAAAAGATAAACAAATTTGAAATTTTGAAAAGAATTTTGAAGTATGACCTTAAAATAATGTCATTATTTTGTAAAATGATATTGGAGAGATACAACAATTTTGATTTTTGCTACTGGACAACTGCTGGTGTCACAAAACCTTTAAATATATGTGAAAGGCCTGTTTCTGTTTCTCTGCTTTTCTGCATGTCCCGTATACTGTAGCTCACTTCAGAGCCATTGCTACCTCCACCGCACTCTTAATTATCTTCTTTAGCATTGTTGTTTGTGACTTCTGTGTTAATTTTTATAAACCTCACTGGGATGGGAGGGGAAAGCTGCAGCTGAACGATTCGGTCCCGATAGCAGGTTAGGGGGAGAGAGATCAAAAAGGTAACAGTAGCGCAGGATCAATAATTAAGACGGGGGGATTTCACTGGCACCCAGAACAAAGCCCCTAAAGACTCAAGCTGACCCGATTTTCTGGAGGCTGGTAGCCTTCGGACCCACCCAACCCCGCAGCCAAACTCCCAGAACGAATTCATCCCCGCTGCCAAAAGTGCAAACCTTACAATTCTTAATTAAGAGATGAAAGTAGATGCTTCGTGTGCCATTGTTCTGTTTATAGACTTGATTAAAAATACAGGCGGGGTGGGGTGGAGGATGTGGTCGCAGACATCACAGTGCGACTGAAATTACCGCTGCTCTCTACTTTTTTGGCACGCCATGAAAGCCGGGAGTCTGCAGAAACTTTCATTCATCAGCAAGAGCATAGAGAATTTCTTTAGTTGGGGAAAGTTTGAAGAAGACAGTTTGTGTTCTCCGCAGAAAAGTTCTTTTTGGCGCTTAAGTGGGGGGCTTTGCACACTGCAACAGAACATGGTTATGAAAATGAGCGAAATGAGCTCTTTTTTTTAAAGTAGTTAAAACTCATGTTCTGACATCCTTTTATCACCGATCCAAAGCTGAAAAAGATAGAAGAGAAATTGCAGAAGGCGATGCAATGTTTAACCTGATTGAGCCTGAAGGATATTCACACATACACATTATATAATCTGACCAGATTACGAATTCCATCACACATACAATCTTTGCCTTTTCATGCCAACGATGTCTTTCCTTAAACTTAAACCAAAATTTTTGACAAGGGAAGACAAGCTACTATCACATATAGTAAAAAAGGGGCAAAACAAACGCTGTCTATTATCAACTTATTTAAATCAGTCATTTTGTTTTATTGTGGAGAGTGAAAACACCCTTTGATATGTCAGTTGAGATCAGAGCCTGACATCTTATCGTAGCTCCATGCCTAACTTTGTTCATGAAACCTCACTGTCCCATCACTGAAGTCAGTTTAGACGTATGGATATTATACAGAATGAGCTGTGAAATATGTTAAACTACAGCTCTCTTTCTTTCTTTGGAGATATTTATTGAATCAAGAAAGGAACTGTTGCGTTCAGGAGTCATTCTCCTTCACCCATTTGGAAATGAGAGCTACGAGCCTTATACCACAATGCTTGAATTCCATTCTTGATTCAATGAATATCTTTATTGGAAGAGTACTTCAACTTCAGCCGTTATATTTATAGCTAAATTTATGCCTGTGATCAATTGACCTTCTTCATGTTTTTCAAAATATTTTATTAATTTGGTTTAGCAGATCTGTTGGTATATTGAATGTCTGTTCCAGTCCCAAGCATGTGGAGGTCTGACACAGAATGTAATCGAATGGGAGGAAAAGCCGGTGGGAGTGATTGGCTCAGCCCTGCAAAGACAACATTCAACACAGATGAGTAACACCAGCACTGCTTCAGCTTGCATGCAAACGTGTCGGACACCACATGAAAAATTGACATCCATTTTCCCCACCATTTTAAGTCCTGCGTCCCGTAACCGTGGACTGAAAGCAGACCCATCGGACCCAGTTCTGGATTTGTCTCGTGATTTCATGAAATTCATAAATAAGAAACCTCCAGATAGGCAGAGAAATCACAGAAGTAATGAATATGGAGCTAACATTTTCATTATATTTAAATATTCATAAAGCAACGATTAGTATGTCATAATGTAATTATTGGTTTTAACATGGGGGAAAAAAGCGGGCACGTTTTTTTCTCTGGCTTGATTAGTCTCATCAGGATATCATCAATAATGGATGCTGTGAATCCTGGAAGCCCAAAGTTCATTTCGCAGAGCGAAAATCAACTCAGTTGGTCGGTCAATGATTCAGGCGGCCGCGGTCAAATTTGGACATCTTTTGGTTATCATCGCTGAACCTGCCAGCTCCACTGGTTACAGGAATGACTACCGTGCAACATTTAAAAATAATATTAACATATTAATATAAAAAGTAGGTGCATATACCAGTATAAGTATGAAGAAACAGCCACGTTTCTGAGAGAGAAAGTGTGTGTTTCTATTTATGAGCCTGTTTTTTTTTGTGTATACTTGTAAGCACGTGAATCCAGAACTCACATGTGAATTTTGTGATGTTTGTAGTGTATGTATGTGCAAGATTGTCTGTGTGGTGTGTGTGTGTGTGTGTGTGTGTGTGTGTGTGTGTGTGTGTGTGTGTGTGTGTTCATGCATGTTACCATAGCTGAGGCTGTTTCTGTAGTGCATGTATGAATTTGTGGATGAACCAGCATGTGAGTGTTTTCCTGTGCGTGTTAGTATGTAAATGTGTATGTGTTTGCACTGTGTGTCTTAGTGTTAACGTGTGTGTGTGTTTGTGTTTTTGTGTACGTGTGTTACATGTGCATTTTCATGTGGGCACTAACATATATGTTTCTGTACACACAAGTGTTTCTGTTTCAGTCCGTGCACGTGTCTGTGTGTGTATGTGTGTGTTATTGAATATGGTATATGTTACTGTGCACACACATGTGTGTGTTATTGAATGCATTGCTGAGCACATTTAATGTGTGTGTGTGTGTGTGTGTGTGCTCGTTGCTGTGGCTCGGAGCTGATTTCAGCTCTCTCTCTCTCTCTCTCTCTCTCTCTCTCTGTAAGAGCGTGCCCATGGGCAGAGTCTGGCGGGCTGCTCATGTGGAAGTTGTAGCAGAATGAGGCGGGGTGGGGGTGTGGGTGGGGGTGGTGGTGGGGGATGGGGGATGGGGCGGATTCCGGGGAAATGGCGTCGGTTCACAGCCGGGTAAAGCTCTCCACTCGTGCATGGCGTTCACCGCTGTCTAGACGACCTTCGTGTGAAGCGGGCCCCGCACTCTGGCGAACCTTTGTGAGCCCTCTATCTTTACTTCCCTTTCTCTTTCTATATCGTCTGGGCTTTGCCTGGGGGTCGCAGTCAGACAATTCGCCTCATCCAGAGGGGGGGGACGGAGATGACCACAGCTGTGGCAGGGCGTCCAGAGAGGCATACAGTAATCACACTTCATATTATTCCAATATAAGGGAAGGAAATCAGGTGTAAAAGTCCCGTCCTCTCATTTTGCTTGCGCGGTAAACACAAACAGGATTCATATTCTGTCACCCTGCAGTGGCATGTAGTGTACAATCCTTAGAGCTCTAAAGGAAATGATATAAAACCAATGTTGTCGCTCTTAAAAACATTAGCTGATATTTCAAATGTGTAGGAAACCCATATAAGATTATCAGTTTCGTTAATAATAGATTTAATAGATAATAGAAGATTTCGTTAGTGTGTGTGCTTCATATGAGGTCTACACCATTATTCATTCAGTAGTACAAATTCTCAGACAACGATAGTGCATTTAAAATGAGTTTATTGATGGGGAATGTGGTGGAGAATGGACTTGGACTCGGAGTCGAAAGGGGGAGGAGTCAGGATCTGGCCTCAAGGTGAGGGAATTCCCCCTTTTTTTTAACTGAACGAATTTGGGAGAACGGTTAATATTTGGTACCAGTCTGGAAAAGAGAAGGGGAGGGTGATGGTGGAGATGGGGAAAAGAAGGGATGCCGGAAATGCTAAGCATGATGAGAAAAGAGGTACGTGGCGTGTATGCGCCTGTATGAAACCGGAATGGAGATGTGATAGGTCGAGGGGTTGTGTGAGAATTCTCTTCCCAAATCTCTGTTTTGACAAACTTCAATTCTGTGATCCTAACGCCTCCACTGATACATTTTGTTCTCAATATAAACCTGCTTTGTGCAAATTCAATAAGGAATACGAGCTTCATTGTATTGGTCAAAACACATTGCACAACATAAACATTAGGTCACATGACTTAGAGGAATTGCTGTCATGTTTGTGTCAAAGCTATATGGAGATGGGGAGTTGGCCCATCTCGTCACCTGATCTCATGGCTCGTTGAGGCCTCTTTTTCTGCTGTTTTGGCCTTACGCGCAGGCTTCTGGAGAGAAAAAGAAATGAAAATGATTCTGTCATCAGTCTTATTCAATGAGACACTGTAAAAAAATAAAACGATCAGATTCTTTACACTTTGGACAAAAGGCACAGCGCGGCATCAGTAGATCCAGCACAGGGAGTTTGTGAGTCATTGGAACTAAAGCCCACGGAACACATCCTCCAATCCTCCGACAAACATTCACGAAACGGAGGACAGGCTTCATCATGAGGGCTTGGTCCGTGGTCAGATAAATATATCGAAAACGAGAGCTGCATCACCTCACAGGCCGAAGACAGAGGACGCATCCGCCATCTCAAAACCGGAGCTGTGTCATCTAATGGGTATTCTCCTCTAAATTGCGCGCTGGTGTTTTATTTGATTCTGGAGGAGAGGGGGCCACGGCATCGCCAGCGTTCTCAGGCTGAGACGCTGGAGTGGGCGATCGATGAGTGCTGCCAGCTGGTATCTCTCAGGCATGGACAGCAATATCAGTGCGAGGGAGAGAACTCAATGACAGTTAGAGAGAAAACCTCCCTCACCTCACTCGCATGTACACACACACACATGCTCACACACACATACATGGACACATATGCAAACACACACACACACACACACACACATACATGATCACACACATACATGAACACATATGCAAACACACACACACTCACACACACACATACATGCTCACACACATACATGGACACACACACACACACATACACTCACACACATACATACATGCATATGCAAACACACACACACACACACACACATACACACAACACACACACACACACACAGACACACATGCTCACACACACACATACACACTGACACAAATTCACATATACATGCTCACACACACATACATGGACACATATGCAAACACACACACACACATTCATGCTCACACACACATACATGGACACATATGCAACACACACACACACACATGCTCACACACACACACACACTGACACAAATTCACACATACATGCTCACACACACATACGTGGACACATATGCAAACACACACACACACACACACGCACACATACACACTGACACAAATTCACACACACATGCTCACACACAAATACATGGACACATATGCAAACACACACACACACTTACACACTGACACAAATTCACACACACATGCTCTCACACACATCCACACTGACACAAATTCACACACACATGCTCACACACACATACACACTGACACAAATTCACACATACACATGCACACACACAAACAGTAATATAGTGTCTGTTCTAAATAACAGATGCGTTCTTTTTACATAACATAGATCGCAGACAATTGTACAGACAAATGAGACAGATCACACTTTTAATTTACCGATATAACAATCTCAGCAAAAAAATATTTGCATATATGATACAACATGGGGCATTATGTTTATTTTCTGCACAAGTTCTTGTCGAGTCTGCTCTCCTTTAAAACAATAAAACAATACAGCAAAGCTAATAAGATACCTGAGTGGTCAACTGCTAATTGCTAACTAGTAAAATGAGTTTTATTAATCCTGTGCAGAAGATAAACATAACGCCCCATGTTGTGTCAGATTAAATCTGGCAGACCAGCGTCTTGCGCGGTGTGAATGACAGAACGATGTTAACGTCATTTTGAAGTGGATTGTTACAACACCCATACATACAGAAATGAATAACTTATCAAAACTACTCAGAAACAATACATTTCAAATATTTAATAGGGAGCAAAAAAAGACCGCATTTCACCTTCACTTCAGCATTAACAAAACTGAAGGATTTGTGGGTAATCTTGACATGCGTTTCCAAAAACATTTCAACTTTTAATTGTGCCTCAACAACAACAACTGGAGCCATCATTTGAAGAGTTACTACATAAATTATAGAAGTACTACAAATGGGTAATTTTGGGGAAGGTTCACTAACATATTAAAACTAAAATATAACTCAGCTACACACACATATGTGCATACACACACACATAATTGAGCACAGAAACAAATATACATATTTGCTCACAGGCGCACACATACAAATACATACACACACACACACACACGCATACACACACACACCAGTGTGAGAGCGGGTGAAATGAGCTTTTGTTGAGGCGTTGCTATAATGAGACAGGTGCTAAAGGTTTGATTACAGGACCTGATTGCGCTGAGCATCAGTGTGTGTGTGTGTGTGTGTGTGTGTATGAGCAATAGAGAGCATATATTTCTGTTTATCAGAAAAAAAGAAAAGAGTGAGTGCATGTATACCTACAAGTGTGCATCTGTGCAATACCTTAGGGAAGAGAGAGAGAAAAACAGAGAGAGAGAGTGAGAGAGGAAGCATAATTCACAGCTATAGCGCAAGGAGATGCACACTCTTTTCACACTTAAAAAAAAAGGAAAAGAAAGGATTGGGGTCTAGATAAAGGCAGGAGGAGGTGTTTTTTTTCTCCGCTAATGTTGCTTTTGTTCTGTCCTGTGAAAGTAATATGCACCTTTGCTCGGGTTACCTTTTGATTCCCACCGTCGCGCCGGTTATTCAGCGATGTGAAAGATCGATTTGGAAACAGTATCCAAGCTGAGGCTGAGCTAGCGAACGCAGGAGAGCGGTAACGCACAAGCTGCGTCTCCGTCCGGGGCTGGGGGGGATTTACCCCGCGAACGCTGTCCAAGAGTACGCTGACACCCCACCCTAACCAAATCAGGTTTGCCTCCTCTTAGGGATGCCACTTTCCAGTCCTGGACGGCCACAGTGTCTGCAGGTTTAACTCCAGTCCTGGAGGGCCGCAGTGTCTGCAGGTTTAACTCCAGTTCTGGAGGGCCGCAGTGTCTGCATGTTTAACTCCAGTCCTGGAGGGCCGCAGTGTCTGCAGATTTAACTCCAGTCCTGGAGGGCCGCAGTGTCTGCAGGTTTATCTCCAGTCCTGGAGTGCCGCAGTGTCTGCAGGTTTAACTCCAGTCCTGGAGGGCCGCAGTGTCTGCAGGTTTAACTCCAGTCCTGGAGGGCCACAGTGTCTGCAGGTTTAACTCCAGTCCTGGAGGCCGCAGTGTCTGCAGGTTTAACTCCAGTCCTGGAGGGCCACAGTGTCTGCAGGTTTAACTCCAGTCCTGGAGGGGCAGGTCTGCAGTGTCTGCAGGTTTAACTCCAGTCCTGGAGGGCCGCAGTGTCTGCAGGTTTAACTCCAGTCCTGGAGGGCCGCAGTGTCTGCAGGTTTAACTCCAGTCCTGGAGGGCCGCAGTGCCTGCATATTTAACTCCAGTCCTGGAGGGCCGCAGTGTCTGCAGGTTTAACTCCAGTCCTGGAGGGGCAGTGTCTGGAGGGCTGCAGGTTTAACTCCAGTCCTGGAGGGCCGCAGTGTCTGCGGGTTTAACTCCAGCTGAAAGGAAACCATAAAATCCCGACCATCCAGAACAAATATATTCTACAGTAGAAAATACCAATATATGAATATTCAATGATATGAATATGCATATTATTCAAATCACTTTAAAAGTCTTATTTCCATTTTTTGCATATTAGCTGAAAAATAATTAGAAGAAATAGTCTGAAGGAATTGTATATCTTAAGCATTTATATGATTCTTTTCAGAGTGACTAGTATTAAGTATTATTTTTTTCATGCTAGTGCTGTATTGGTCATATAAAACACACCTTCAGTGTCCTCAGCCACAGTTCTACATACTTCTTCATATTTATTTGAGCTACGATGAGCCAAATAAACATGAGAAATAAGTTTCTCAATACCTCTATTTATATGTAATTCCCCCAGGAAATATCTCCCAGGAACAGTGATAAAACAGTCTAACAGTACAATATACTATTATTTAAAAAAACATCAGGGTTTTTTGTCATACAATTTCACAGAGGTCAAAGGTCAGGCCTCAAACAACCAGCACAAACTCAACACCCCAAGGACGGAAACAAGTATATACCAGAAACACCTATTCCGCTCTTCTGTTTCTGATGACACATCTCACATTGTAAAGTAACTGGCTTTCGCCATCTCTAAACTACCACCACTAATCATTAGAGTTGTGTTGTTTTATATTTAGCTGAATTTCATCACATGCACTTAGTTTCTTTAGTGGCATAAGTTAGTTTGATTGGGTTGTATTACTGGAAGGTGATTCAAAATGTGTGTGAACGAAAGTGTCAGGATTACATTCTTCTGGAGAGGACATAAATCACTGTCACCAAGAATGACTGCCACTACACCTGATATGCAGTCACCACACGGCACAAAAAAACAGGGATTTGCTTACCCATGTCCGATATAGATCTGTGTCTTTGCGGAAGTCACCGTTATTGTCTTGGGTTGTAAAGTGAAAATCCTTATGTAAGTTTAATGTACTGCTATTCATTTTATTTTGACACATATTGACAATATTCCGGAAAATTCCACATGGACGTGGATTTGTCACCATCATGAACACAAACTTCATTGTCACCACAGTCCTAATCATCGTCGTCATGATCATTACACTTTTCAAGTTTAATACTTTCACTACTTTTCAAGTAAGCGTATTACTTTACAATACATTAATGTTGTTTGGCTTTAATTCTCTCATAAGTCACAGCCAATAAGAAAATTTGGTTATGAACCACATCTAGAAAGCAGAGAATCTGAGGTACACTGTCAAAGCCAGGAAAAAAGACAATGCTTTATTTTTTTTATTTATAATAATAATCCTCTTTTAAAGGGAAATTTTCTTTGAAATAAAAAATAAGTAGCAAGGTTACCCCACAGTTTATGTGCAGTCACATGACTGTATGTACGGCAGCTGGGCGGGCCTTCCACCGTGGTACATGGCGACAGCATGGAAATGTCATAGCTCCTGTTCACTTAGGGCATGTTTAACATTTGTAATTATCAAACCAAGAGAATTAACATTTACCATCTGAAAGGACATTAAAATAAATTCCCGTTCCCCTGGTCGACCTTCAGGGAACTTTAATTCCTACCATTATGGTTCATTTGCTGGCAGATTCCTAAGCAGTCCCCGGAATCGCCAGCCATGTGTGTATTTTTATTGAATTATTTAAGCTTCTAAGACGGGAGGCTGAGAGAACCCAATGGCGAGAGGTGATTAGACTCTGACAGTAAGTAAAAGCTGCAGGTTTAGAGTAGCCTGCCTGCTGAGTAAGACTTCAGACACCCTCTGCCTGCAGCCAGACCAAACAAGCGGTGCTGTGACTGAAAGTGTGTGCGCGCGTGCATCCATGTCTGAGGATGTGTTAGAGTGTGTGTGTGTGTGAGAGAGAGAGAGAGAGAGAGAGAGACTGAGTATGTGTGAATGAGTGTGTGTGTGACTGAGTATGTCTGAGTGTGTGTGTCGGAGTGTCTGAGGATGTGTGTGTGTGTTTGTGTGTGTATGTGGCCGGAGTGTCTGAGGGTGTGTGGGTGTGTGTGTGTGTTTGTGTGTGTGTATGTGTGGCCTGAGTGTCTAAGGGTGTGTGTGTGTGTGTGTATGCTCATACGGTTTGTTTGTATGCGTGTTCTGGTACTCTAACATGACAACCGCCCCATATTTCCTCAGTAATGCATGTATTTATCTGTCCTTTTTGGTCCCAGCTTCCACCCATAGTTTACCAAACCCTGCATTTAACTACCAAATCTTCCAAAAACTGAAGGGAGACATTACAAGGTGATACTCAAAAGTGAGTGCTTGTGTGTGTGTGTATCAGTGTGAGTTTCAGTGTGAGTTTGTGTGTGTGTGTGTGTGTGTGGACCCATCACGGAGGAAGCGTTGGTTTTGGGTGTTTTATTTAATCAGATTGATGGATTTGGGATAACTTCATCTATAAATAATCTAAGAAGTGTGCGTCAGATACAGGTGCATTTAATATTTGAATAGGACTGAGAGAACCTTGTTTTTGGGGTATTTTGGGATGTTTTAGATAGGTTCCTGTTTGGTTGTAAGATCACATTGGGATATTACAGTGTGTTTAAGTGTTATGTGTGCTTGTCAAACTATTTCAAAACATTTTATTCTGAAACAAGTTCTGTCCGAGTCACAGGAGAATTTTCAAAGCACGATACACTCAAAACCCACCTGGAAACAACCCATAATAGTCATCATGTAGTCATGAAAAACAGGATTCAAGTCAAATACATTTTAGCAGAAGAGAGATTGTAATGAAAACATTGAAACAAACATTTGCTTAACATAATGATAGCTCTGATAAAATGAACACATGTAAAAACCATTATTTTAACTATTATTTAATAATATATAAAAACATTATTTTATCTACAATAACAGAATAAGGTTCCTCATTACTTGTGTTGTGTTACCTGCTATGTTAAGGCAACGTTCAGTTCAAGTGATGTTTCTGTTACCTACTTCGGATGTTATTCCAATGTTTGGGCAGTATTCAGAGCCCGAAAACTGGTAGTTGGGGTGCTGGTTGTGTCTAAAGAAGAGCAAAGGCTGGCAGCAAAATTTCCAGGCGGACAGGAGTCATCCAGACCCTTCAGCGTATCCTAGCGATGGGCTGTACAGTCACTCCTGGCACCGCCATGGTTACAGACCCAGGATGTGGGGGGTTGGGGGTGTACCATAGCTGTGGGCACTGCCACTATCCACACACATGCTGCCCAAACTGTACACTCTCAAATGGTGGACACACATACAAACATACACATGCACATACACACACACACACACACACGCATACACATGCACACACAAAGGCACACGCACACACACATATGCACACACACACACACACACACACGCACAGGCAAACACACTCAGGCACATTTACACATGCACACACACTCACAGACATGCATACACACACGCACACACACATGTACGCACACACACACACACACACACACACACACACACAACAAGAACACAGAATGGTCTGATATTTCCTGTGACCACACACAAGCGTAGTATTTGCGTGCATTTGATAGTAACTATCATTCAATAAAATGTCATTTTTTAACCCCCATGAAATCCTGACATGTATGCATACGTGTATTTTTCCTGTATAAAAAGAAAACACCCAAAGTATTGTTCCCCCACACATAAAACAAGAAAAAAAGAGAAAAAGAAAAGTGTATACACACCTGGAAGCAGTAATTAGGTTAGAGTGACACAAAGGTAAGAATGTAGGTTACCTCTTTATGTTCTGACAATCTCTCCTTCATGTATAGCACACAGTTAAGTAGCACTATTTCGCCGGGACACAAAAGCAGGAGGGGGTGGGGGGACCCAACCCATAGTCAGGAATCAGCTTGTTCAGCAGCACTGAAACATGTCCCACACCCCCCAAAGTTTACCGTTCACCTCACCCCATTCTTGCCACACACACACACACACATGCACGCACGCACATCCCCGGCCTGTAAACATTAATGTTAAATAACACGTTCTTCGTGGAGGGATCAGATGTCCGACTCGAAATGCAGCAGGGGACTGCGTGCCCCCCCCCCAACAACACCCCCATCTCTGCCTGCCCCCCCCCTCCCCCAACCCCACCCACCCCCGCCACCCACCCCCGCTTCCCCTCTGTATGGGAAAAACTACAGTAGGCCCCAGGGGGATTTGGGAAAGGCCCGGATTGTTCATTAATAAAGAAAGGATGAGCTCTGGCCGACAAGATCACCAGGGGATTGGAGAGGAGCAGCCGGAGGGAGGGGGGCTGTAGGGGGAAAGGGGGGGGGGAGGGGGTGGGCTGTGATGGTCCGTATTTATTAGACAGTAATTAAATAATGGTCCGCATTTCCCCTCTTCCTACGGGATTTAAACCCTGCTCACCTCCTCCTCTGAGCGCGGGCCGAGGCAGCCATTACCACCAGCGTTTGAAACACCTGTCACAAGCCATCAGCCTCAACCCCAGCCCAGAGCGCTCGCAGTTAAAGTGCACTTTCCTGCTATCCCAGCAGCCTCTGCTCCTTGCCTCGCTCCCCCCCCTCCCACCGGCTCTCTCTCTCTCTTTTCCTCTCTCCCCCTCCATCCTTCTCTTTTTCTCTCAAACTACCTCAGCATTCTTCCTGTGTCTCTCTCTCTCCTTTATATTCTTTATCTTTCCTTCTCTGTCCCTTTTCTTTACTTTCTTTTTCCTCATTACCTCTCTCAATCTCTCGTTCCTTCTTCTTTTGGTTTTTCTGACGCCCTCTCCTTCCCTCTTTCTCTTAAGCTTTCTTTTCTCTTTCCTCATTTCCCTTAATCTCTCTCCCTCTCTTCCATACTCTCTCTCGCTCTCTCTCCCTCTCTCTCCTGTATGTAGCAGTCAGTAGTGATCACATCACCTCTGTAGGACACACTAATGCTAACATATGGCTCTGGGTGGACCTCTGCTGGATCCAGAAGTGCAGCAGGGGGTCTGTGGTCTTAAAAATACCCCCTACTTTAACACCCCCACACACACACACACACGTGCACACACACACACACTCAAACAAATGTACACACAGACACATGCACAACCACTCACAGTCATGCATGCTCATACAAACACAAATCCACAAGCATGAACGCACAAAAATGCACACATATACACACACAAACATGCATATTCACTTACATAAATAAACAAATTTTCACATGCACACATACACATGCATGCATCCACAAACAGACTAATGTACACACATACAGACATGCAGGAACGTATGCATGCACACAAATGCAAACAAATGCACAACACACGTACGTGTGCGTCCTCACGCACACACTCACATGCACACACTCTGCTGTAATAGTTTTTTTTTTTTCATGTGTATCAAATTTCTTCTGTTTTTTGCCCAGTAGGAGGTTAAGCCCTCATCCCCTGTCCTAAAATACAAAAGAGAGGCTGTCCAAAAGGGCTACCCCTTTCCCCTTCCAACACCCCAATCCCCCCCCCCCCCACCACACAGCTCCAATCTTCTTAAGCGGGCTGGGGGCTGCCAGGCAAAGTTGGGGGAGGGGGGGCTGTGTGGTGGAGGCAGGCAGGGTTAAGATCATTCGATCGGGTCCTGCAATCATTATGTGAAAACCGCGGACGAGACACCAATAGGGGCCTGTGCAACGCAGTAGCTCTGCCACTAATTACAAACAACGCGCCGTTAAGTACAAGATTACTGTTATCTGCAAGCTTTCCCTGACAGAGGGCTTAATTACTGTATGATAGGGGCTCCCAAACAAAGACCGCCCAATCAGAGGAGGCTGTTTGTTTGATTTATGGCCCCCGCACTTGGTTGCGGAGATGGGCTGTTATACTCTCCACTGAAAACATTTTTATATTATTACATATTAGCATATTTGTTTTTTCTTTGTCTTTTTTTTTTTTCTATAACACAACAAAACAAATGAGTATGGCCTTTTCTTTTTCCATTTGTTGTTAGTGATCCTCAGTGTATCATGAGAGTGTTGTTCTCTGTTGTTCTGTGACTGGCATGCTGTGAGCTCTGTCAGGGTTCCCCAAAGGCACACCCGCCCCGTTAATTGATTATTTACCCTCGCTCAATTGGATGTTGGGGGTTGATTGACAGGAAGGATCGTCCAATGGGCATCTCCGTCACGTTCTCCACAAAAGCCCCAGCTTCCACTAAGCTGCATTTGGACGAGGAAAGTACAAGTGAATATGATTTTGCACTCCAAACCCCCCGTCCCACCATTTTGACCCAACTCAGGCTTATGACTTTCTGCCTCACACAGCGAAACATTTATCTTTTTTGTTTGTTCTGTTTGTTTGTTGGATTGATTGATTCATTACTGCAGATCACACATCTAACTACGTGCCCCCCACCCCCACCCCCAACCCCCAAAAGAATATCTGAGCCACTGTTATGGTCTACAGTTTCCCCCAGTGAAGCCAACGGAAATCACAATTAAAACAACAAACATGGCCTGTCCAATGTGTTTTTGAGACACACGTATGTTTTTGTGTGTGTTTTTTTCAATCCGTCAGATTAAAATGCGACCACAGCCTACAGCATACCTGACATGGATAAGATGTCCTCCTAAAGAGCTTACAAGAATCAAGGGAATCCCATTAGGAAATTATATCACTTCTCCATTCTTAAGGAGAGTCAAGGTTTTTTGAAATAAAGTCAGTTTCAGGGTTCACAATTAGAATCGCTCAAGTTTTTGCTAATTGGCCAGATTTCAGCCAATGAGTTGTAGCTGAGCAGCCATGTCACCAGCTGAGAAGATGGCAGACAGCATGTTTCATTGTTCGTTTAGTGGAAGTTACGTAACTGCAATGAGGTTTAGGTGCTATCTGTCATGTCAGATGCAATCATGATATGATAATTCAATAATTGAATATTGTATTAAAGCAGTTTAGGTTATAAGTCAGGTTATAAGACCTGCCTCCATGAATTCTGCGGCCTTTGACTTACGTTTCACTCAAAATGTAATTTTAAAAAAATGTACCATTAAACCTATATAAGACTGTCATAGCCATGACATTATACCTGTCATACACAGCCATAGCAAAATATTACAGTACACAGGAAATATTGTTACTCGATCATAATGTATGAAGTATATTTTACAAAATGAATTGAAAAGCAGATGCTTCAAAATTATTGCTTCAAACATTGTGACGTTTAACATGAACTGTAGTACTCTGTCATGGCTGGTTATGACAGTGCTATGTAATGCTTATGACAGTGTTACGTGGGCTTTATAGCGCATCGGTTCATTAAGCACACACCGAGCGCTTTCCTCAGTCTCTCTCTCCTGTTGTTTCTCACACCCTGGTGCTGGAGAAATTCCACATGGGTGTTATTCTAGATGAGTGAGAGAGAGAGAGAGGAGGCAGACCTTGCCACCCTTCGCCATTTCCAGCCCCTCTGCCTGGCTCGTATTGCGGCCCGCGCCTGTGAGATACACGCTGGAGCCCGATTGCATTGCGCTGGATTTACATACAGGCCCATAATATTGCCAGCAAATCCCGCAGTTATTGCTTTTTCGTTCCAGCATAGACTGCTTATGGCGGGGTGACTGGCTGTGTTTGCTTTGCTCTCAGCTGAGAGAAGAGAGATGATTTTACTCCAGTTTTTTTTTCTGTTTGTTTTTGTTAGTTTGTTTTTATGTTTTTCCCATACTCAGTCCCAGAGGACATCTGTGTGGGCTCTTTTTAGTTCCAGCCAATCTCTCTCGATCAATTACGGCTGTTGAAAACATCCATATTCTGTACATTTTCTTGCATTCGTCATGTGACACAGTGTGGATCAGGCCCGTTTCCATTTGCTCTCAAGATCGTTGGTCTAACCTGTCAGCCCATAATTTAATCAATTAAAAGAGTAACCTCTTTTTAAGCAATCATTTGCCTTATAGCACATTACGGAAATAAAAGTATTAGTTGATCTGCTTGATTAATAGTCTTGGGATGTGAATGTGGGACATTTATACTTGAGGCATTCGTAGCTATTTCTGACACATGTGGCCTTAAGAGGGTAAGTCGTTCTTCAGCTGCCATTAAAGGTGTCTTATCAAGAAAAATTAACAGCTCCTTATAATTCAGGAACTTCAGATATTGTTCGAGGAAAAACAACAAGCTTAGAGAAAAATGTTCCTTAGGGGTTCCCCATGTGTCCCACTGGGGGAACACTTAAAGGTTCTTCTTTGGTATGGATACATGGGGTCTTTGTAGAACCTTATTGTGAGGGTTATATAAAGAACGCATTTTGATGAGCATACCAGATTCCCACTGGTCACTGCGATGGACTCTGTGAACTTAAACCGCTTTATGAATCATGCTTTCGAAATGTCATGCTTTTAAGTTTGTCTTTCGATCATCTTTCCTGAAAAATCACCAAGAAAGATTATTTTTTACAGTTTCTTAAATAGAAATTTTGTTCAGATTAATTTTATTTCAGATGACCTTTCAAAACATGTTTTGAAAAGATAAAAGACATTTTCATGCTTTGTATTTTTTTGTAATTACGGCAACTCCTTTGGCTTCAGTTGGAGAAAGGACAGAGTGGTTTCCCTCAGTCACTGACTGATTGGTTAACTGACTGACTCACTGACTGACTGTGTCCCTCAGTAATGATGTCATCAGCACAGGGCCTGTTCGTTTCTAGC
The DNA here is from genome assembly GCA_022829145.1 of Albula goreensis. Taxonomy (NCBI): domain Eukaryota; kingdom Metazoa; phylum Chordata; class Actinopteri; order Albuliformes; family Albulidae; genus Albula; species Albula goreensis. The sequence continues at coordinate 450,243 of CM040744.1, forward strand.
AGAGCTTTAGATGTTTAGTTGTTGATGTTTTTGACTCTGACTGGATTTTCAAGGCCAACTGAAGCAGAACGTAACAACGAAACATCATTATGAGCAGAAACCGAAGTAGCACACATGGCTAAAGTTACACAGTCAAGAAAAAAAAAAACAAGAGAAAACATTTTTGAGAAATATTTGAAAAAGTGGAAACGTCATACACTAAATACGGTCTCCCTTTTTGCCATTAATGGAATACTGTATCTTTGAACACTCCTTGAAAAGGGGAAAATAAAGAGGATTGCGCATTTGGCGGTTCTGTGGAGAGAATACCCTTCAGTTTTGCTCTGGGCCAAGGCTATGAATCATCTCAGAAACGAGCTGCTGGAGGAAATCTCAGACGACCGTAAGACTCCTCTATTCAGCGGGCCCAGCTGCTCTCGCTGTCACATTCGCAAAAAAACACGTACCGCTCAATAAACACAAATATATAAATACAGATACACTCCGGTCTTTCAGAAAAAATCCCCCAGAAGTGTTTGATTAAATCTGACATCTGTCTCCACTGCTCATTGTTTTGTCATTTGTTTTTCTTTCTATATATTGAAGCTGGAGAAGGAAAAAAATCCTTCTCCAATTTCAATATATGAAAGGAAATAATTTGATATTCAGCATATACTCCGATTTGTACGCTTCTGTATTGTTGTTGGCGATTCAAAGCTTAATCACTTTAAACAAAGGGTCGAATGTACACTGAATAAAATGGTACATTTGTCTAAATTTGTCACTCAGTTCAAGACTGTTTGTGTCCATGTTGACATGATCCACTGAGTGCGAAAGTAGTTTAAATTGAGAGGCGGGGTGGTTAACTAAAGTTAATATGTACATTAATGGGCTATGAGCTCTCGGGAAATCTTTCAGATATATGTTGATGGACAGAAGGTCAAAGAAGAAAACCTCTTCTAAACTCACTGAATCTTTTTCGTCATCAGACTTAGCTAGGTATGCATTCACTTTCAGGTCAGAGATCTTTTTATGTTATATATCTTTCAGATAAATTAATATGAAAGTAAAGGGTGAGGACACTGGTGATGTGACAGATTCAATTCAATTCAATTTGTATAGCGCTTTTTACAATAAGTTGTCACAAAGCAGCTTTACGATTGATCCCTGGTCTGAAACCCCCTCAGAGCAAGTCAAGGCAACAGTGGCAAGGAAAAACTCCCTGATAAACAGGAAGAAACCTTGAGCAGAACCTGGCTCGGAGGGGGAGCCCATCTGCTTCTGACTGGCACAGGGTGTACAACAGGTAGACAGGAGAGTGGAGATGGCTGACATAACTCTTACTGATTCAACTGATAATTAAAATGATAACAGGTACAATAAGTACAATAACAGTGATTATAGCAGTTTAGGTAGAATAACCAGATTTGTAGTAGAACAGTAAATATGGTAAGTAGGGTCCAGTTCTTGGCACAGGGCGGGTTGGACGGGCAGGACAGGAAGATAGCTGAGCCAGGGGTTGGGCTGCGGTGTTTGGGCTTCAACTCCAGGCAGGCGGAGAATAAAACACAGTAATCCATTGATAAGTGGATTCCAGCTGTATTTCTTACTGTGTTTTTATAACGAATGTTGGTTCATTAGATCACCTCAAGAACAATTATAGCACACATTTATGAGACTGTGAGCTCCCGGCAACAATTAATCTAGAAGGCAAAACTGGTTCGATCAATGGTGTACCTTTTGAGACAGTCCTCTGCTTACTAAGTATGAATTAAGAAATATTCCATCTGTCATATTTTTCAATAAACTTTTTTCCCCTCAATTAAAGCATCAATATTCATTTCACAGTTGCGATCATTTACTAGTCAGGCCTTGGTTCCAGAGAGGCGCAAGACAGATTCTGATAGTCTAAAATAATTCTCATGTATGTAACATGATAATTAAAAGGAAATATTCATATTAAGGGAAAACAAACTATAGAAAAATACTCATTAGACCTCATAAATATATGCAAATGCTATTAATTAGGGAAAGGACCTTGGGCATTACATTTTAGTTATTTTTTTCTTTATTGTATTTTATTTTTATTTTTAATTTTTACTTATTTATTTGCTTGTTTCATTTGAATCTTTGCTGTTGGCTTCCCTGAGGTATGTACCAAGTAACTTCACCCCCATTGGCTCCTTGAAGGTAACGAACCAGTCTTTCTTTTACAGTCGTACAGCCCGCTGTCTCCTCAAGTTAGCCTAACGTCTCTCCAGCGTTGGTTCCCCAGTGGTACGACCCGCTGTCTCACGGTTTGGTTCTCCAGTGGTACGGCCCACTGTCTCATACTGCTTATCCCCAAGTGGTTTGACCGACTGTCTCACGCCGCTGGTTCCCCAGTGGTACAACCCAGGGTTTCCTGCTGTTTGATTCCCCAATTGGTACAACCCAGTGTCTCCTGCAGCTTGCTTCCCAAGTGGTATGACCCAGCGTGCAGCGCTGCCGTTCCTCCAGTGGTATGGACCACTTTCTGCTCTCCATTCCTCCATCTGTCTGCATTCTGCCATCGAGGCTCCCTCGGACACCGCCTGCCAAGCGGCCGCTTTGACAAAGGCGAGTCATGAGCTCATTTCACAGCGCGGAACAGTGCTTTAATAAAAATTAAAAAAAAACGAACACTAAGGAGGTAGAGGTGACGAGCCTTGCTGTTTTTGTTTATGCGGCAACAATAGGTACAGTAGGCTTTGTGAATGGAGATTATGTAAGGTATTGAGCATGCGGTATCTATTCCGCTGTCCCATATTCTGCTGATACAGCTTCCTGCTGAGGGTTTAAACACTCTCACCCTCTCACAGTCATTTTGTCAAGACACCTGTGCTCTCGGGGGTTCAATTACACCGTGAGAGGACCGAGGTGATTGGTCAACCCCCAAGACATTAATAAATGATGGTGGTGATGGGAAAAGTGCAAGCGGAATGGAGTGGATTGCTCATTTCCTGCACCGTGGCGTTCGTTACATAAAGCAGATGTTTGTTGATGTGTAGTTTCCGCGGGCCCCCGTCACGTACGGTGATGCTGGTTGGTTGCGGCCTCAGACATCAAAGGAGAATTTGTATTCATTCATTTTCTCCCATCCTGTTGTACAGAGACGGACGGGTGATGCATTCAAAGACGAACGCACAGGTAAAAATGCATACATGTACTCTCCATCTGCACACAGAGGGAAACGTGCTCGAACATGTGCACAGAAACACAATCGTTCATCCATATGCACTGGAACTATACACGCTTACACAGAACGTGCACACATTCACTCAGGGACACATGCAAATACACACAAACTTGTAGACATGCACAAGCACACTTATTTGTGTGCATGCCTGCACAAACACACAAACATACTCATTCAGGAATGCATTAACACACACACACATACACACACACACACACATGCATTCACAGACCCACACATAGGTTGTGGCACCAATGTATAAACTAGATGTAATTTATGAATAGAATAAAAAGAGCTTTTGAAACAGAGAAAAAGTTAAATGTTGGCAGAAACATCAAATTTATAGATGTGGAATTAGTTTCCACTGAGAGATTGTTAGTTTTCTTCTATATTTCAAACCATTTCTGTTGGATCAAGAGCAAACAAATACATTTACTGCATGCTAAGGGAGACCTTGTTATGATTATTTCAATGGTACAAAAATACCCTGTGGAAGAGTATTTAAATTAAATGACCAATAAATTAGTTTTAAAATGATCATCTTTTCAGAAGTTCAAAAGTAAGCTTATTGGCACAAACTTTAGTTTTGATTTAGTTGTAAGTCTTTTATCACTTAAATAATTCAATATTTGTTTGAATAAATGAACATGAAAAATATTCTCTGATGAATATAGAAAGTAATAGCTAATTGGAGTTTAAGAAAGTTTTTTTAAAATTTCTTTTAACTTTCTAGCATTGTACTAATGGAGTTTTTTTCTTTCATGTCAGTTCATTACATTTAATTTATTAATCTCCAATACTTAATGTGCCAAATATGTCAAATTCAAAGAACAAAAAAATGAGGACACTTTTTTTTCCTTCAATGGAAACTCTCAAGCTGTTGAGGAGCTGCTGGGGGTGTTGGCTGTGCAGCAGTTTACTCACAAGGGAGATGCAGACTGCTTTCTGTTAGGTCCAACGCCCGGCGCTCCCATCGCGCAGCGGGTTTTCAAACCGCAGCCACGCACCGTTGTCACAGCCGGCGAACTGCGCATGAGCCGCCACGCTCTGGAGACCCGCAGTGCGCACGCGGCTCCGGCTCGAGAGCTGGTGCAGCAGCACATATTGAACTGGTGCTAACACATGGGCACGAACCTACCGCGGAACTGACCTAAATGCGGGTACCCGCTATACAGTCAGAGCGAGAAAAATGAAGCTGGTTTAAAGAGCGGAGAAGTTCAATCAAGTAAACTAAAGAACAGTAGTAAATGGGGGAGTGAAGTAGGCTATTTGTTTAAAAGCTTGTGCACGCTCTATAAAGTGACGTCAAACTGACGGATTTCATTCTGTTTTGACTCTGTTTCATTTTAGGCCGGTGCTTCACTGGTCCAACAGTATACCAACACCTCTATTTTAAGGGCACTATTTTAACTCATAACATAATGGTCAAAATACAGCATATTATCTTGAGTAATTGCTGCATTATTTCATTATTTCAGTATTTCAAAAAAATATGTGACTTCAATTTCACACAAGTAGAATGTAACAGTTTCGTTATATTCTACTGCTACCAAACTCATCCTTCCTTTCACACAGATACCAGACAGATTTGGGCTTTCAAGAATCTGGACAGTCAAATTTTTTTGTGCAATATTTGTCTAATCCTTAAAATAAATCAACTCTGATCTCAGTACATTATCTCCTCTCATGATCTCAGCTCATATTAACTTTATTCAAATGTAAATAAGACTATTAAGACACTGAACGGTTTTCTGTGTCCATTGGTTGAAGGGATACTCTGACATTTCGGAGATTAATCCCTTTTTTACTTTCAACGTACACAAAAACCCACAAGCATCGATTACATTTCTGCTCACGCATTAACAGAGATTACTATGTAACCAAAGCACCAGACCAAACTTAGCATTAGCACAACGACGGTATGTCTGAGGAAAGTTGTGATTGCACAGTCTAGCTCCAATCAAAGTTAGAACATCTTCCCACAGTTCCTTAAGTTATAGATGTGGTTTTGCTCATATCCAGAACAATTATCTACAATTTTAAGCAGTAAGAAGACTTAATTGCCCATGGGGGAAATTCTGAATTCTCATACTTTCATAGTTACGCAGAACATACTTGTTCGAATTCTGACCTGGCTTATGCGGCCACATCCGACCCGCGCAGGGCAGAAAAGTAGCAGGACCCATATAGAATCTTGAATAATGCTAATTCAGCCTGGAAAATGACACACACCCACGAAAACTTGATAGCCCAATAATGCTTTTCATTACCTACGTACTAAGATTCTTCCGTGTAGCAGAGAAAACTTCAATTTTGAAAGTTCATCAGACAAACTGGATGACATAGCCATGCACAAACTCTACTTTGTAATGCACACACTTGAATATTTTCTGCTAAAATGAAATGGCTTTAACGTATGTTACCAAATACAGTATATTCTAAAAAAAAACATAAAGTGCAATCTACATATAAGAGCTGAATTGTTCAGTTAAATACATACAGTAAATTCATTATTATTATTATTATTATTATTATTATTATTATTATTATTATCAGTAGTAGTAGTAGAAGTGGTGGTAGCTGTAGTAGCAGATGCAGTAGTAGAAGTAATAGTAGTGAATTTAAGAATGTTACGTCCCCATCCCGAGCAAACCTCCCCCTCAGATGCAGGAGGAAATGATCACACATGAAACTCCTTTGATTTGCATGCTATTTTGCACACTGCAGACCCAACACCAGTCACTAATCAAGTTACACATGAAGACATTCTACCCGCCTACACTGTGGGGTTCTCAGTCAGTGGCATCCAATCTGGGCAACGGTAACTTTTCACCAAGAGGGTGGGGTCACTTCATAAACACAGCTAAGCTGCCCCATTCAAACAACACAATTTAAACAAACTCATTGATCTGCTTTTGTCCTTGATACATGTCCTTATCTTTCAACAGGAAATAATCAATTTCTTTATTGATCCTGTTTGATTTTTCTGAGAGAGAGTGCCAACAGGGGTTGGGGGAGGAATTAAAATGCCAGGTTTTTTTTTTCAAATTTTTTTGTTTAATGTATTCTCTTTTTTGGCATGTCCCTGATAAGATCAAACTCGATAAAGCACAAATCACACAAAGGGATTTTGATGTCTCTGGCTTTCCCAATTACATCTGACTTTGAATTAGAGTTCTAGAGGAGCAGAAGAGCCAAGTAAAGTTTCAGATGAGAAAAGCCTGTTTAGGTTGATAAAAAATCATGTAGAACCAAAAACCCATGCTGAGTTCAAAGTGGCTTTTCCCCTTTTTTTAAAGTCTGAACACTTAACAGTTACTAAGACCGGTTGTAAACACTTACTAACATTTTCCAGAGAGTTCAATATATACTTTGAATTTAATTGCGATACGTAATACTTACTGCCACAGTGACATCTATCCAGCTGGGTGTTAGAGAAGGAAGATATACCTGCCTCTTCCATGCCAAACCCTGCAGTTGATATTTTAACGCGTATTATAAGGGAATTATTAAAATTGTATTTTAAAACATTTTTCAAGATCATGTTTTAAAAAATTCTATAATTCACAATATATAATTATAGTTAACTTTGAAATATCTTCAAAAAAAAAATGACAGATTATTGTAGAGCGAGTAGCGTTGGCAGTTTTCCTTAAAGTACAAAAAAGGCACAAAAAATCTTAATGACGATATAAGGGAAATTTTGAGGTGTACAAAGTACAGATATGTGAATATTTCAGTACAAAATATCTATTTGAGAGATATCTTTGAAATAAAATGTAATGTGTGTACAAACATACGTTATTTTTTATTCTTTCATTTGAAAGATAACATTCATTTAAATTAGATACAGTGAAAATGACTGTATAAACACAAACAGAACTTTGTTTTCACCCTTGTTTGTGCCTGTCTCTGCCAATTAACAAGAGCATACACAAGCAACTGGGAATCCCACATAACAAGACAGTTCACAGCGCCCATAGGAAGTGCTATAAATTGCCTTTTACTGTTTTAGCAACTGTTGCTGGGAAGAAGTTCCAGCGGACCAAAAAAAAAAAAAAACGATTGTTCAGTTTTTTAGCTTACAGAGAAGGTGGATCAAACATTATAGGAGAGTAGGACTTATTGACTCTTGCAACATATTGCAAGTATGTTTCAAGAAATACTTTTGAGCTCCTACAAAAACGATATTTTCTTTTATTTGTAATATTTAAGAAATAACAAAAAATATTCAAAAAATCAATGTTATAGAAAACCCCTGCTAAACAGAGTGAAAATGATATGTTTATTGAAAGCACTGGACAGGATATAAGTGATTGAATGAAACTGTAATTTAATATACAACGCTTTGTAGAAACAAGAACATCTTTCATCTTGCGCAGTTTGCCCTCAAAGCAGTTTTGCATCAGTTTTGAGCAACAGCAGCACTCTAGTTAGGCTGAATAAAAATCTTATTCACATTTGTATTATGACTGGATGCGTTTTTCTGAAAACGCAGTATATTGTATTCTATTACGGCAAGTATTGGAGTGGATTCAAACTAATTATTATTATTATTATATAACAAAATGCTTACATCATGCATAGGTTGTTCATTCTTCTGTTTACGCTTTGATGACAGGGATTGATCGACCCAGTAACCTTTCCAAGTGAGGCTGAACAAAAGAGAGTCCCACTACGCTGTAAATATAATGCATATTACTCAATGTCTGTGACCGTATCTCTGGCCCTGGCTCTGCCTGTAAACATTCATTTACTGAATGTTTTAATAAGCTATGCAGTGGTGTGTGTGTGTCAAAACTGTCACTACAAAGGGTGTACTAATATCATAATTAAACAATGTTCAAAATGTGCGTTATGTCTGAGCCTGTTTCTGTGTGTGTGTGTGTGTGTGTGTGTGTGTGTGTGTGTGTGTCATAGAGAAATGCCCATAACCCTATGCATGTTCTGCTTTCTGCACATATAAACACTCACACTCTTGTGTGAGCATTTGTGTGTTCTCATTCACAGCGGTACACATCAATCAAAAACTGAATATTAGGCATGATCCACAGCAAGGCAAGGGTTAACAACGAGTACATTATTCTCGCATGGGCAAAGTGATGAGTGTTATTATGTGCTGTTTAAAAAGAACAGTTTGTGTGCATGTTTGTGATGTGCATGTGTGGGTGCATGTATTTGTGTGTGTGTGTGGGTGTTTGTGTGTCACAGTCTGTGCATCAGTGTTGTGCTTATCCGTGTGTGTGTCTGTCTGTGTATGTGCTCATCTGTCTGTGTGCATGCATTTGTATGACTGTGTGTGTGTGTGTGTGTGTGTGTGTGTGTGTGTGTGTGAGGGTGAGTGGGCAAGCGTGGATTAAACTCACACACCGTGGTAAATTCATAATATTAAAATGCACGTCAGTCCGACTCTAACGGACTGTTTAAACTGCTGGGGTGTAAATGAGCTCCAGGCTATTCCCTCCTCTACACTTCAGCCCCTCGACGAGGGCCGTTGAAAAAAGAAAGTGAAGATGAAGAAGGAGAAGCAAAAGAAGAAGAGATAGAAGGTAAAAAAAGCCGCCATTTGTTTCTATGGAAACCTCCAACCAAGCACAGTTGGTACAATGAGGCAATTTCTCCAAACCATTTTCCCATTTGATTAATTATGTCTTTGTGTCAAGTTGAAAAAAAAATTTAGTGGGGGGCCCGGACCATCTCCTCGGCTGAGGGAGGAGAGGGCCCACGTCCCTGACAAATGGGGGTATTGTTTCGGACGCATTCAGCCAGGCTGCTTGGGTCTTTGGGAGCCGACGGACACGGAAACAAAATGACTGTCCCTCCCTATCCGCCCCCCCCCCCCCTTAATGAGCTGCTGCCTGTCAGAACTGGTTAGGGCCTTCAGATACGGGATGGCCGGAGCCGCTGACAGCGGACCCCGCTATTAGCGCGATGATGAGGAGCAGTATGAGAGGGGAGATGGGAGGGGGAGGGAGGTGTGTGGGGTGGGGTGGGGGGGAGGTTGCAGTGTGGCAGAAAAGGGTGGGTTGGGTTGGAGTGGCTCACTGTTGAAGTTTCTCTTTTTCCCCTTAGTTGTTGTGGGGAGCGTCATAGCACCGGACTGGAGGCAAAGATGGGAGGAATAAACTCACAGACACACACACATGCATACACAGACACGTAACACAAATGCATACACAAACACTCACATACACACGCTCACATGCATACACACACATGCACACACAAACAGACACATGTATACACAGACACACACACACACACAAATGCATATGCAATGATGACTAAGTAAAATGTGTACACACAGACACACACACAGACACACACTGGGCCTATTGATACATGTGAACACACACAGAGACACGCATATTCAAGCAGATGTACACATGCTGACTCTTGCACACATGAGCGCACACAGACACACATACAGGCAGATGGACACACAAAGAAGTTATACATGCACATACAGACAGATGCATGTATTCACACACACACACACACACACACACATCACACATGCACACTTACTCACATACACACACACAACATCTTGTAGTCTTTAGAAAGACATAACAGTGGTTCGGTAAAACACTTTTATTAAATTTACTACAGAAATATTCCTTTCCATAAATACCATGTGTTTGGGTCCACTGAAAAGCAACAAGTTTTCAAAGGAGCTGGGTTTTATAACAATGTGTTTCCAGTCAAAAATATGATTTAAAGTACTTTAACTTCACTGTCAGAACTTTCAAAATTTGGCCCAACTGTGTGAAAAAAGCTCCAACCAATATCTATGCTTCAGCATTTCTGATATAAAGATCACTGGTACAGGGTTCCAAGACAAGGGTAACGCCAAATAAACAAAATAGGAACCAATCAAAACCTAGCTCTCTTATCCATTGCATTTGCCAGAGACAAACAGTTGAGAAACAGCTCTTGTTGATAACCACAAGCAATGTTCAAATGCGGAGAGCACCTTTGGCTCTGAATTTTCGTGAGGAAATTAAAAGACGGAAGATAATTTTAAATAAAACAAATGAGCTAGAGCACATTTTTTATGTTATGTTAATTGTTTACTTGAGGCAGTTGCATAAAACTACAGAGAGTGGAGGTAGCCAATGAGCTAATGTAACATGTAACACCAAGCCGTCTGCCCTATCACACACAGGGTGTGTGTTTCACTGGTATCGGTGGCGCAACTTCTACTGCATAGGAAAGAACCCAATCACTTTCCTTCCCCCACCACTCTTGGCTGCAAGTCACTGAAACTGAACCATGAGCACAATTCAATTAAGGTTTTCAACATTTTCAACAACCTTATTTAATTAAGATATCGGCTGAACCTCTAGTCTACGACGTCAAAGGTCAAATTTGAGCGATGACAGATGATGATATCAAAGATTCCACAGATTTGTCAGATTTCGCTCTCAGAATCCACATACTGTCCAGGAAATGGCAACAATGTCACAGAGGTCAGAATTCTTAATGTTTTGCGATTTGATAATTCCTTTATGACATCATTAGGGTTAACTCCAATCAATCATCTCCTTATCATCAAGGGTTGTCACAGCCAGCTTGAAGTAATTAAAAGAAATTGCCTTATCCGATTTGCATCTGAATTGTATTTGTTTCATTGTCTAAACAGCAAAGTCACTTGAATTCACATTTTTTCTTCAAATCAAAGATGGACCACATTTGTGTAACATTCAAATCTGATACAGACTTCCCGCCAGTGTGACTTCTGACCATTCAAATCAGACGTTTATGCCCTGAAGTGTTTTTCTTCTTCATCATTCCCCATGCAACGCAGCATCGACTTAGATCGTCACATTGTGCCAAAAATAATGACAAACATAGCTTGAGTGAACACACAAATCAGAGCCGTCTACATAGACTCCCATAACGACTTCTGATTGGAGCAGTGTAACACAGGGTCACCAGAAGGTTTGTGTCAAACCAAAATGTCTAATTTTGTCTTTAAAATATTTTTACAGGGTCTGTTCTAAAACTGTATTCCTTTTTATTTTTCGTTTTTGTGTCCCCCTTTGTTTCGGGAGCATGACGGCCACATATCTGATCATCCGCCGCTCTCTCCCAGTGCCGTCGCTCGTAACCCCATGCAGATTAGTCATTGCGCTGACCTCATCCAGCGTTTCCGAGAATCGTGGAAGAAGAAAATCCCAAGGATGACTCTTCTCGGATCGTATCTGCCTTCCGATCAAGACCGCCACTTCAAGGGTCATCCCGCAGACAGGAACTGGCTTCCTTAAAATTGCTCCCTTGTTCTCTGTACCGCCCCGATCCCTTGGACCTTTTCCCCTGTCGTAATCGGGCCCAATACTGTCGTTGTGAGGAGGGAGAACTGTTACTAATCGATACGTGTTTCCTCTCAAAGAATAACATATTGTCAAGCTGTGACTATATTTAAGGCAGTCTCAGCTGACTGTAGCCTGGGGTCAGAGCTCTGCGCACAGACTCTAATGCAAAAGGACATGTTTGGCCACATAAAGAGGGAAACTCTGTTTGATCGTTAGTTGCCATGGACTTGAGACCAAAAAATACAAACAAATACGAAGCTTTGAACAAATATCTCCAACTCTCCCTGGGTTGTCAAAATAATGGCCCCGCAAGCAAGGCTTTAGCCTCTCCTGTGTTAGCCTGGTGAAATCCATGCAGTTCTTAGCGAGAAATCCACCCCCTTCGAGATTGAGAAATACAAAATATATTCTGAATAACAGCATCAATTCAGTGAGGGCGGGTTTAAAGAGAGGAGGCTACGATTCAAACACTGAATAATGTCACTGCAGAAGTCAGCCAGGCCACTCGTTTGTCATAGCCGACCGCCCTGTGCATGTGTTTCACGGCTCTCGTTCCCACTATTAGTGCGTTCAGAGCCGTAAAGGGAACTGCCATCTGAGGGACACCTTCCCCAGGAGCTGCCAAGGATGTCGGGGAAACTCCTGTGTTTGGATTGGGCGTTCAATGACATGTATCATTCCACCAAGTTTAGAGGAAGGCCCTGCTTATCAGGGTGCTCCCTGCCCAATGAAACACTTCAGATACACAGAGAGGAGGCAAAAATCTGTCAAAACCACCCCCACCAAAGATGAAGAGAAAAATGAGGCTGAGGTTGCATTGGCACACAAAAACCAAACAGAAAACAATATAACAGCAAAGCAGAGGCACTGTTTGTGAATATGAGAGTATTATTAAAATTAAAGTGCTTAAGAGACATCAATAGGACATCCTTTTGTGTGTGCCATGGTGACCAGCAGCACAGTCTTGTTGTTATCATTTCTGGTTTCTGCAAATCACCAGTAGTTTTGTTCATAGTCAATGTGCTGGTTTATGCACCGGACTACAAGGTGACATGACAAGTGTATGGGGGTTAGTTTTATTGCTAGAAGTTATTTTTTTGCAGTCAGCATTGTGGAAGTGAACCAGCTGGCAGATCAGTTTCACACATACGCTACAGCAGAGACTTCCTTCTGCAACACATGGAATCTGGAAAGTGATTCTGGAATCAGCCCGATGAAATCATACCTGTGGAGATTACAAGGAAATTTTATGATGGATAAAGTGGAGAAGAGGAAAAGAGGAAAAGAAGGAAGGGGTGCGAGACAAAAGCTTAGAGGGAAGAAAAGAAAGTTCCGCTCCCAACCATCATTCTCTCAAATGTTCAATCGATTGAAGGAAAAGTGGACGAGATTCGTGCAAAAACTGTCACCTGTATGAATACAGGGAAGCTTGTGTTCCAACCCTTTCTGAAACCCGGCTAAATGAGACTCTGATGTTTGTCCAGATGGATTTACTATCACACGCTGGACTGATTCAGAGAGACTATAGGCAAGGAGCAAGGAGAGGGCGTGTGCATCATGACAAACGACAGGTGGAGCGAAACAACAGTGGTGAGGAAAAAGATTTGTACGTCTGAACTTTTATAACTGTCCCTGCACCGTCCTTATCTCCTTTTTGCATTCCCACAAATATTTATCATTATTGTTTATATCCATCCAAAAGCAAATATGGATAAGGTAGCAGATATTATTTATGATATTACTCAAGAATTTGATGTGCCAAAGTTCATAATGGGTGATTTTAATAATTGTACTGTTAATTGCAAACTGTCCACCTATTCTCAGTATGTCACCTGCCTTAAAGAAAAACAAAACTTTTGATTTATGTAACGGCTCCATTCATCAGGTGTATTCATCCATTGCCAAGGCCCCCCTGGGTGGCTCAGATCACAATACTGTCCTTCTTAGACCCACCTATAGACATGTTCTAAAGAGGGTGAAGCATGTAGATAAGCTGATCTAGGTGTGGGATGAGCACAGTGTTGAGACTCTGAAAGGGTGCTTTGAATGTACATTTTGGAATGTGTTTGAGGATTCTTCTGCCAATTTAAATGATGTGACAGAAGTTATCTCAGGACTTCTGTGTGTATGCGGTTATTCAACAAAGCCCAATACCCAAACAACAAGCCGTGGGTAACTACAGGGTTAAAGGAGGTACTAAATGAGAGAAAGAGGGTTTTTGCTTCACGAAGCCTGCAGGACAGGAAGAAGATACAGAGGAAAGTAAACAAGGAGATCTAAAAGTCCTAAATGATGGGACAGGTACAGCATACCCTGACGGAGGACAATGCTAGGGCTGGATGAACTTGCATAAAAACTGGTAAATGCCCCCTTCAAGGGAGGGAAAAAACTGGACCCTTGTCCTGATGAGAGGGTGTGCCCCTCTTTAGCCAATGAAGTGAATGAATTTTTTACCCGCTTTGGCACAGGGGGAGGCGACAATATTCTTGGATGGCAAGAGATGGACAATGTTGGGATGGAGAACACACTCATAATTGAGGAGGAAGTGGCACAGCGAGTGTTTGAGAGCACTAACACACGAAAGAGCCCAGGGCCCAATAACATCAGTGCTAGGGTGTTGAAACACTGCTCAGCCCAACTGAGTGGGATTTTCAGCTCCCTCTTTCAATGCTCACTAGACACCCAAGTGGTCCCATCAATGTGGATAACATCAATCGTGTTCCCCCTTCCCAAAGTCCCTCATCCATCCTATCCTAATGACTACAGGCCCATTCCCCTCACCTCACTGGTAGTTCTCACACGAGAGGATAATCAAAACCCACATCAATCCATGAAAGCAGGTTTTGGACCCACTACAATTTGCTTATCGTTCTGCAAGATGGACAGACGACGCTATTATAATGGTTTTAAATTTTCCGTATATGCACCTGGAGGGTTGTAAAACACATGCACGGTGTACTACATCTTGAGTAGTAGATGGTCGTGACCTATAAATGCTCTCCTGTCGGGAATGAACCAACAAGTCAACTGAAATGACTTGCCATGGTGTGGCAGGAAGCTCTGTCCTCACAGTCGGGACTGGTATGGCAGGTGTTGCATTTATCTGGCACACGGGGCAGGATCTGTCTAGCTCCTCCACTTCATTGCATTACATTACATTAATGACATTTGTTAGACGCTCTTATCCAGAGCAACTTACGAGGCGAAGTGCATAAGAATGGTACGAAAAGTGAAAAGATAACCCTAGAGAGGGGTAAAGTCCCAAGTGCCAAAGGTGATGGAATAGATTAGGACTCCCCTGCTATCTAAGGAGAAAATAAACAGCCTAGGTTAAAACTAATCACAGTTTCACACGAGCAAATAAGGGTAGAGACGTTACAAAGAGCAGGGGAGGGGAGGGGAGAGGTGCAGCCTGAAGAGGTGAGTCTTCAGTCTCCTCTTGAAGGCGGCCAGTGTCTCTGCCGTTCTGACCTCCACAGGAAGGTCATTTCACCACTGGGGGGCCAAGACAGAAAACAGATGTGACCTGGAAGTACAGGAGCGGAGAGGGGGGCGGCATCAGGCAACCAGAGGTGGCAGAGCGGAGGGGTCTGGCAGGGGTGTAGGGTCTGATGATCTTCTGGAGGTAAGCTGGAGCTGTCCCCTTAACAGCCAGGTATGCTAGCACTAAAGTTTTAAATTTGATGCGAGCGATAATAGGCAGCCAGTGGAGGGCAATGAGCAGAGGGGTGACATTAGAGTGTCTAGGGAGGTTGTAAATCAGATGAGCTGCAGCATTCTGGATGAGCTGCAGGGGTCTGATGGCAGAGCAAGAAGACCAGCAAGAAGGGAGTTGCACTAGTCCAAGCGGGACAGAACCATCTGTGTAGAGTAGGTGGTGAATAAGAGCCTGCATGCCTGGCTCACCACCGCGATGTTCTCCGAGTGTGACAGTCTGTTGTCAATTACCACTGCGAGGTTCTCACAGGACGACGACGAGACCAGGGTGTCCCCAAGAGAAACGGGGAAACGGAGAAGCGGAGAAGTCCAACATGGACTTCCTTGTCAAAGCCTGGCCACCAGACTTTTGTGCACAGACGTTGCTTGGTTTTCATGTGGTACGACAATGCAAGTTCCCCTTAAAATCATGTGTCCAATGCATGACAACTCCTGCTTCACTGAGATGTACTCTGGTCTGCTATACGTCCAATCACCACTAGCGATACACTTCTTGAACTCAGGCAACATAGTATCTGCTGCAGACATTTCCTCCAACTCACGTGACGTGAATGCGCTTGGCATGCTTAGCCATATAGTAGATGTGGTCTTCACCAAACACTGGAAATAGTGGGGGGTTGACTGTCAGCCAAAACAGTGACCACAGCTTGTAAATCACTTTGAATGTGTATGGCTGCAGTCTCAAATCCTACCTCTCTATTCTGGTTGGTGGTTTGAACTTATGGTCTCAAGTGACTTTTGATCATTGATCATGACAAACTTCTTACCGTCTCTCCAGATCAGCCAATGCACGGCTGGCGTAGCACTCTGGCTTGAACGACCTACCCATCTGTCTCTGGCTCATATTGGCGCAGAGCCCCACTGGACTGGCATCCACGATGAGGTACGTCTCTGCACCTTGCCTGAAATAGGACATCGTCTTCGATCTTGCCAGTGCATCTTTAGCGCTTTCAATGCTGTTTCTTGTTCTTTACCCCAACACCATGCACATGAGGCTGTCACAGCGGTTCTGCAGTGGTTGCTAGGTTAGGTATGAATTGCGCACAGTAATTGACAAGGCCCAGAAAACGTATCACCTCAGCAGCTGTAGTTGGTCACCATGTGTCCTGGACCGCCTTCACTTTCGACTGAGCTGCTCCTATTCCATTCTTGGAGAGAACATAGCCTATGAACTCCATCTCAGTCATTCGAAATTCAAAATTCAGGCTCCTCTCTTGCAACTTTTGCAGCACACTATGAATTCCTCGTATCATGCTCTTGCACTGTTCGCACAAATACAATAATGTCATCTTAGATGTTGCACGCCTGAAATGCCCTGTAGGACTTGACAATGGAGGTGTTGGTATGTCTTGTTTGGTACAAGACACCAAACGGAAGCCTCTTGTACCTCCATAGGCCTGTGTGTGTCACAAATGTGGTCAGTGCACATGACTCAGACTTCAGCTCGATCTGGTGGTATCTCCACTTTAAATCCATCTTGGAGAACACCTCCACACATAACATGTCTTCTAGAATCTCATCAATTGTAAGGATTGGGTGCCTCTCACGCACCACTGCTTCATTCACCGTACGCATGTCAACATATATTGTGATATCCCCACTCTTTTTGTGGACTGCTACCAACGGCGACACCCATAGAGTTGGCCCCTGCACTCTCTCAATGACGTCCATTTCCTCTAGCTGTTTGAGTTTGGCTTCACCAGGCTTTCTCATGTTGAATGTTGAATGGTCATCCTCATGCAGTTTGAGCTGAGATTCTTTCAGGCTGTATTGCATATTTTTCTTGAGTCCCTCCGTCATCTGCAGCCTTGATGGTGGCCTTTGCTCTGGAACACCTCAAGACTGATGTCTGTGTACCTTTTACAATGAGAAGCAAGCTGTCCATTGTATGGCAGCAGAGATCTTCCTCTTTTAGATGTTGAGCAGTGTCTTCTTTTGCGGTGCAGAACATGAGAGCAATTCTTGTCAATCACTTGATCACGAATAAAGTCATCTTTCTTGTCAGCGCTATTGCTGTCATCACTCACAACAAAATTCACAGCTTGCAAAAGCTTTCCACAGGAAACTTCCCCTCTGTGACATCCGCATCACAAACATGTTTACCTTATGCTCGCGCCGATGTTTCCTTTGTTTGCGCCCTGTTCGATTCGCGATTTTTCCACTTGGAAAAGCAGCTTCCTTTGCTCTGGCGCTTCAAGCTAGGGAATCCTTTTTCTTCTGGACAAAATATTCCAGCAATTTGTTTAACGCTTCTGCATAGCCTTTGCCATCCCCCTTATTGTCTAATGTGGCAGATATGTGACAAAATATTCCAGCAATTTGCATGTAGTCCATCCCCCTTATTGTCTAATGTGCAGTAACAACTTAGGTGCAGCACTTTTCTGAAGCAGTGATATAAAGTTTAAAACTGCTCACCAACGAAACTAGCTGGGTCTGTGTGAACGTCAAACGGAGGCATTGCAAGCAGGCTGAGCACTGTCTTCATTGTTTAGGATTTTTGTAGTGATTTTAGCTTTGCCAACACTCCACTATCCTCATCGCCAGTGCAATGTACATCATGGCTAGGTGGGGTACATTTTCAATACAACTCTTCACTGAACACTTAACAGTAGCATGGCTTCTTGCCTGTACAGCGCACACTTCCTGCCTATACAGGGGGTCCTCGACTTACGGACGAGTTCCGTTCCTACGACTTATCATAAGCCGATTTTCGACGTAAGTCGGAATTTATACCTGAATTATACCTAAATTAACACCTTATGTCACTTACACTCTACACACAACACATGAAGGATATAAAATACAGTAATTAAATGAAACATTAATAAAAAAAGAGAGAACAATTTCTTATCTTTATGTCTGTGGTCATATTTACGAACCAAACCGCTTAGGTCGAAACTAGGTTTTTTAAGTAATTTATGGGAGTGCTTTGTAACCACGAAACTGTTGTAACTCGAGACCGACGTAACCCGAGGACCTCCTGTATTGTCTTCACCAGTAAATGTCGCTACACTACGCACATAATTAAGTTTGCGGATGACACCGCTTTGGTCATCTTATTGAAGCAGGATGAAGTTGAACATGGTCCAAATGACTTTGTTAACCGGTATGAGGCCTCACACTTGAATCTGAACGCTTGACACTGAGCTGATTTTAGATTTTAATACACAGTGCTCCTCTGCCCACCCTATCTAGGATCGGAGGAGAGGAGATTAAGGTGGTGACGGAGGATAATATTTCGGTCTTATTATAGATCACAGATTATCCTGGGATCAATGTGCGGATGCTATTTTTAAGAAGGGCCAACAGTGCATGTACTTTCTTAGAAAACAAAACTTTTTTAACGTTGATAACAAAAATTATTTTAAATCTGTTATTGAGAGTATCCTTTGTTATTGTATTGTATGCTGGTATGGACATTCCAAAATCGTTCATAAGAACATATTGGGAACAATTGTTAAGACCTGTGGAAAAATCATGGGCGAGCAGCAGGCTGACCTGTACCACCTGTATCTGAGCAGGCTGACTGAGAAGGCAGACAAAGTCTGCACGGATACATCCCGTCCACTTTCAGCGGCGTTCCAGCCACTCCCTTCTGGTCGGAGGTATAGATAACCCAAACCGAGCAAAAACCTCATATATTCCCATGGCAATAACTCAACTAAACAAGATATGGTAGCAATGGGGAGTCTAGGGTAATACATGGACTAGGGAATGTGGAATAAAATGGACCAATAGATGTGAATACATGGATACATAGCGGATGTACAATATGCTCACTATCTATTTATTACAAATATTGGTAATACAGTATCAACATGCATTTTATATGTCTGCCAGGACTGTGATGATGATATTTTTGACAGCTGCTGTAGATGATTTGGATTATTGTGTTTTCTGTTTATCTGATGAAAGATGATCTTTCTATATGTTCTGTGCTGTACCACAGATTGCCTCTCTGAGGACATAAAATTCTTTTGAGTCTAGGTCTGAGTAAGTAGAAACTAATTGCTCGTGTTTGAGAAGTATACATGAACTTTCCTAATGCAGTACCAACAATGGCTGTGAGCTTGCACAATTGCATAAAAGGCATTCTGCTATTGTACCTTTTAAATGAATGTCTCTATAAAAATAATTTGAAGAGGATTTACTCGGATGGAAAACCTGGTCATAGTACCTTCTGGAGAAAGTTGCTGCCATTAGAAGGCTTCCATGGTTATCTTGCCATTTTTCAGTCTTCAGACAGAAATAGTTATGCTGTATGCTCAGTGGTTTGGGACTTGATCAGACCACAGCAACACTGGATGGGGCCGGCAGCAATGCAGGAGTTGATCTGTTACTGGCTGTACTGTCACCCAGAAAGAGAGGGCATTGTCCCTATCTCATCGCTCACCAGTGCCTCCTACTGGTCTTGGACTTGCACAGACTGAGCATGGACCGTCTCTTTGAGCGTGTGTCTTTTACGGTGGCATGTGTTTCTGAGAAGAGCATATGCTGATCTGTGCAGTTGAGGTTTAAGCAACGATTTTCTTTTTTGTGAAAAACTGTTTTATTGTAGAAATACATTCATTACTGGACAGAAAAGCTTTACATTCATCAAAAAACATCCCCCCCACCCCACCCTCCAACTCCCCTGGTGATACCCCATCGCACTGCCTGAAGGAAAGAGATTAAAAGACCAAAAAAACAAAACAAAAAATAAATTAATTAATTAAATAAATACACAAATAAATAATAACATTAGTAGTCATAGTAACAAAAATAAAACTAAAGAAGCAACAAATAAAAGTAAACAAGACAATAGTAATAAAATGTATAATTAAAAATACTAACAATACAAAATACATAAATACAAACAGAAAATAGAACCATATATATATTCACATAAAAATATGTAGGCCTATATATAAACATAGATACATACATAACCACATACATGCACACACGTACATGCTCTAAGATCCACACATATAATTCAATTACACTATAAATCATGGCCATACATGCATGTCCCGAACATAAGAACAGTACGGTTGATATCACGGATTATGGGTCTTATATGCGATAGCTACGTTGATGTTCTGGTTCTGAGTGTTTGCACATCAACAAAGGCTTGAGTCCAGTCTTCAACTGTCCTTCTTTTTGCTCCATGAAGCCTAGCTATAGATAGCTCCATAGAAATAATATCAAGTAAAACCAACAGCCATTGTTGGCGAGGGAGGGTGTGAGGAGGGTCCCAACGGTTTGTTAACATTTTTTATTTGCAGCTGTAAGCCCTGCTAGCCATAGTCTCTTCTGTTGTAGTGAAAGATTTAAAGTAGAATCATCATTTAGCAGCAGTACCTCTGGTGTGCATGGAAGATCGTGGTTTACGAATAAGGATAGATGTGAGGCAACTATCTTCCAAAACGCGGCCATTTCAGGGCACTACCGAAAGTAATGTAGGAATGTTCCCTCTGATCCCTGAGAACACAGACCACATGTTGGGGAGGGATGTGAAAATGACGCAGTGGGGTCAATATACATCTATGCACAATCTATGCACAAGTTTCCAATTAATCACTTGATGATTTGGATTCTTTGATGCTGATATAATGTCAAACCAGTTCTCTTGAAATAAAGTATCATAATTTTCAGAGTGTAAATCTTTGACCAATAGCGATGTAACTCCTACGGCCCTATAAGAAGATCTAAGAGAAAGTTGTAGATATCGGAAGCTGAACATTTTTTCCCCGACATAATTGGCTGTGCATAGGGTGCGTGTGAAGTGGAGTGCTCCACGGTACCCCGTAGGCCTGGAGCGTTGACCGAAGGCGCAGATACATGGAAAAAGATGTATCTGGTAAACTGTATCGGGCTTGAGTGTCTTGAAAGTTCCTCAAGCCACCATCATTAAAAATGTCAGCGAAAATATTGATACCTCTGTTACTCCACTGAGGACAAACAAAGGGGGGGGTGGGAATCCCAGTCAGTAATTGTGATTATATAGGAGAATACCAATGCCATTTCCTCTCCGATCCTGTCTGTGTTTCCTCCAATTTCCAACTTGTAATGATATAATATATTATGGGTCCAAAGTGTAATCTACAGAATCTAGTGGGGATACCATTGTACATAAGGTCTTGATATCTATAAGGGGAGACTAAAGATAGTTTGATTGGGCACGTGGATACTTGAGTATAAGGGTCAAGCCAAATTGTAAGGGAACGTAATGAGAAGGACTGAGCGTATAGTTTAAAATTGGTAGGGAAAGGCCACCATCTGATTTCTCACGTTGCAAAACGGAACACTTAATATGGGGTCTTTTCCCATTCCGAATGTATTTTGTGATAGTGGCCTCAAGTTTGTCCCAGTATCCCACGGGCGGTGGTAACGGAATCATTAAAATAAAAAATCGATACATGGCAGGATGTTCATTTGCTCAACTGATATGCCAGTTTGTAGTGAGCCGGGGAATCGAGTCCAATTCGATAGTTCAGCGTAAATTTGATTAAGTATATTACCAAAATCATTTGAGACTATCTTGTGTAGAGTAGGGTGAATCGTATATCCGTTGAAGAAAATGTTTTGCTTCCACCTGTGACAAATCCTGAGCGAATACTGTAAGTTCCTTGGAAAAGTTTAATTGATAACATCTTATAAGACCTACGCTGACATTTTATTGAGCGTGCGTGACACAGGTAACCTTATTACACTGGTAATTACCTGCCGTCAACAGGGCCGATCGATGGGGGGGAAATCACAGGTGGGCAGCACGTGTGGCAGCAGCTGAGGGGTTTCGGGATGCTGGGGGGTGCCCCGCTGCCTCATGGGATTGATACCCTTTCTTTCTCAATCAGCCAGACATGCAAGTGTCACATTCACTGGTCTACATAACCGTGGTCTGGTTTTGTAGACCAGTAAATATGATCTGCAATACTGTTTCAAGCTGGTTTTTTGCATGCATGTTTTGTGATGTTTCTGTGAAGATTAATCATTATTATTATTATTATTATTATGAAGAGGAAGAAGAGAAAGAAGAAGAATGTTAGTAAGAATTGAAAGAATAATTTAAGAGACTAAAGAGACACATCACATTGTATGTAAGTGTAGTTTCAATAAGTCTGAAAGTACTCAGGGAGGTTTCATCAGTAATAATTAAAATCATTATTATTTTTTAAATAAAGTACCAAGTTACAGACATGTGGTATGTAATAAATGCTAAAATAATACACCTGAAAGACCTACCACATATGTTTCTTTGTTTTTCTCTACATGGGTATGGCCCCTCTATTGTTTCGATACTTGTTTTTGCGGACACGAAACAAAAGCAGCGCACGCATGCACGCTGAACCTGTGCGTGGCTGGTCATATGGGCATGTAGTTTGGAGAGCAAGAGCGATAGAGAGGGAGGGAGAGAGAGAGCGAGAGAGAGAGAGAGGGAGAGGGGTCACTCTCCCTCTCCAGAATGACAGGACGGGAATGGTACAGTAAAAGGTCTTCATTAATCTCTCTAATCCCGCAGGGGTGGCGAAGCGTGGCGGTTTTTACAGTCACTGTTGATGACAGCTGGGCGATACATTACCGGGGCTCGGGCTGTAGTCAGGGGATTGGGCCCGGCCAAACTCCGCCAGCCGCAGATGGACACCCAAGCTCCCCACCGCCAGTGACATCCATGAGTAATCAGTCGAGTAATTGTGGATTAGAGCTAATTCAGATTAATTTTATATGGCTGGAGATTTTCTCCCTCTCTTTCTCTCTGCATCTATCTTTATCTCGCTCTCTCTCTCTCTCTCTCTCTCTCTCTCTCTCTCCCTGGTACAGGGAATATACACACACTTGCTTTCAAGATTTCCACCATGTTAATTTGCATTTTGTCTAGACATGACATCACGTTTATCCCTTTGTTTTCCATAAACAATAAGTATTGACCTTGTGTTTGGTGGTGGGGTGGGGTGGGGGGGGGGGTGTTCATAGGGGGTGGTGGTGTCGGTGGGGGGCAGGGGGGCGTTTGCACCTCCACTTTCAGTTTAAGAATGTCCGAACCTTTGTTTTAGTGAAGAACACACAGGGGAGAAGATTAAGCAAGTAATTACCACCCCCCACTTTCCTGACAAGTCCTCATCTGTATGAGAATAATAATAATAAAAAAACACAAAATAAATAAAATGTCCTTCACAGCAAACAGAAACCCTGCTGTAAAATTGACCTGTACAACGGGACCTTCTAGAAGGGTGCTGTTGTAGATGGGAGTTTGCACTTACGTGTATCACAATTCAATCACTGTGGATGTTAAAAAAGGACTTTCAAATTGTGTGGTCATGCATCTGGCAGAAAAGTTCCAGAATAACGTGAGATGATCCTGCTTAATGCAGGCCTCGCTCTCACCAGAAACACAGTAGTAGCATGAATGCTCCCCCCAAACGTTTCCAGAATGTAATGGTAAACTTTCCCAATATGTAAATTTCGTCAGGTTTCTTCCGTGTTTCCTCACGTTACTTGCCTGTAACATTTTCTGTTTATGGGCACCCAATCAAAGGCACTTAGACTAATACTCAATAAAACAAACTTACTCTATATGGGCTTATGTAATTCCATCAAAATAGACTTTAGATTACAACAGATTCTTTAAGCGCTTTATATTTTAATGGAATGTATCCTTCGGAGTTTGTTTTCAATATTCTGAAAGTAGAATACAACATGCCCTTAAAAACATGCCCTATAGTCTGTTTGATTAAACTGCATATGCCCATGTAGACACAATCAAATGTGCATTTGATTCGTTCCTATCCTTCGACAGAACATGTTCAGGACAAAACAATTTTCTCAGGCTCAAGCAATATTCTTATCATTAAGTTATCTAGTAGCTAAATAGGATTCTAACCAAAGTCCTCTCCAAGCATCCTGTAGAGTCTTCCAAAATATTGTTCAAGAGTGGATCAACTGGACAGCTGCTTATATGTATTTACCCAAACTCCTCTAGTATTCTGAGAAAAATAACATTTTTTTTCTTTCCGTTCTGTTTTCTGGGACAGCTAGCATTTGGCTTTCAGCCAAAACCATCAGCTTAATGGGCAAATTAATGATCAATAACACCCAGACTGCACTGTTGTGTGCTTAAAACAAACACACACAGCCCACTGTTAGTGTCAAGCTCTCAACCCCTATATTGTATTTTTGATACACTAAAAATGTGTTTTTTTTTTTCAAATTGACACACCAAACAAAAAAATGTATGGTGATTTCATTTAAAGGCATAAGGGGCAGTCTTTTAAGTTTATATAAATTGCAAAAAATGACATCCCAGATTTTTTTCTCTTGCAGTCTGAGTGTATAATTGGATTTGTAAGACTGCCTAACTGCTGCAACGTCCTCCGCCAGCTCAGGTGAGCTCTGGCGAGCTGAAGTTTGTTACGCTAGCCACGGCTCCTCTTTATTCTGTGATTCACAGGCCCGGGCCGCGTGGTCATTGTATCAGAGGAGTGTGCATCATGCACTGCCAACAGCGGCTACCGTTAGCATTGGCGCCATATGGATTTGGTGACACTTTCCGACAGACCCTAGCAGCGGTGGCGTGTAGCTTCATGAAATCCATAATGGAGCAGAGTTGAGTCAGTTCGTAAAGCTCATAAAAGCTAATCGGCTAACAGTACAAAATCAAGAGCCAGTGATTCAGTGAACTATGAAATTTTATAACCAATATTTTCATTATCATCTGACTCTTACGGAGGCATATTTGGTGAAGTACATAGCTTGACATAAGTGTGCATCAAACCCACCACCACTGAGTTGTACGCCTAGCTCTATGACCATTATACTACACGACTGCCCCTTATGCAAGAGTTATACTTCATTTAACTGCGAGCTCAATCCAACCAGTCAAAACCATTCTGCAGTTTGCCACCTACAGTTGCCTTTTGTCCAACCCAGCGCTGAAACAGCTGATTCAAAAACTTAGATGTGTCGTGTAATGGTTTGTGATTCAGGGGTTGCAGGTTTGGTACCGATGTGAGGCACAGCTGTGGTAAACTTGAGCGAGGTACTTACCGAAATTGCTTCAGCCACATAAATGGATGCTGTGTTAAAGTAAAGGTTCATACGTCACTATGGATAAGAGTGTCTGCTAAATGCTTAAATGTAAATATAAACAACTCAACCAACTGCGGATTGTCAATCTAGACCTTGTTAGTTGAATCAGGTGATGGACTGGGCTTTAACAAAAGCTTGAGGCAGAATTAGTCTTTCTGGGATAAGATTGGGGATCACTGCTTCTTGAGAATCAAGACCAGCTTCACTCAAATTCGGTAGGGAGTGAAAAGGAGCTTGAGGACTAATTCAAAAGATAAACGGGTCACTAATAACTTCACGTCTGTCTAACTGGATAAAAGAGCACACAACATTTGTTATGGAAAGGCCTTCAAATTACCGGTCCACGATTACCACAATTAACCAGCTTTGCCATCACTGCCAACAACGCTGTCCAAACCAGTTTGTTTAAACCAGACCGATACCAGGATGATGACACCTCCCCCCCCCCCCAAAACCCCGCCCCCTCTTCATTAGAACCATTGAGTCAACGCGCCTGGCCAGCCACAGCGCCGTGGTGACCAGAGACAGTCTCCCTCCCTCTCGCTCCCACAGAAACACGCACATTCACCGCCGCCGATGTCTGCGGTCGATCCAGCATCCACGCCGTCCAGACGTCAGGGCAACGCATCGCGTATCACTGTTCATTCAACGCTCCCCGTTCGGGCAGATTCTGTTTAGACAGATTAGAGATCAATTGTCCAGATGTTCACAGCACCAAACAACTAATGCCATGATCTTTTAAGCCAATGTCTACTTTTTTAAAGCAATTTAGCCCACGATTTATGTGATTTGATGCTTAAACCAGGGTGACATACATTGGTAGAACTATTTGGTTGCAAAGGCAATTAATAACCCCCCCCCCACGAGCACTAGAAAGCAGGGTTTGTCTTGCCGTTGCAAATTTTGTCAATTTTAACAGCCGCAGTTTTTCATACATCCATATTTTAAGTCAAATATATTTTTTATTTCCATTATATATTCAACAGTAATATATAAACCCTCTTTTCTTCCTGTTACAGAGATGAAATTTGAATCTTGACATGCCGCAAACTGAAAGTATAGAATAATAAATGAGAAACCTATTGGGCTTTTACACTGTGTGTCTCCATATCCACAGGGATAAATGATGAAATGTTCTTTAACTTACTGAAATGATATTTTACCATTCTTAGATGTACTATAAGATGGGGAAAAATATTTGATTCCATTTAATTGTTTATTTTTTTAATATTTTTAATTTACAAGCTCATGTATCTATTCACATTTTTTTCTGAAAATGTCATTGATAAAAATGCAGGGAAACATTTGTGTGTTGTATGTATCGACTAGATAATACGCTACTAAAGGAGACAAAATCATTGGTTCATTTATTAATGTTTGGTACTAGTTGAGAATTCATTGAAATAAGGCACAGTGTCTAAACCCAGCATATTCCTCTTACGTATATTCCTGTATATTCCTCTTTCTAAGGAGACATTGCAAGATCGTCAGTGGTAATTAACGGAGTTTTAAGGCCTTATATGACTGCGTGGGCATGCTGTGTGCTTTTCACACAGAGAAATGATTGATTGGCTGGTCGATACTGGCATGCTTGCAGTTCCGTGATCGCCTTTAGATGGATGACGCAAGGTTTTCCGGGATATGACGCACCGGGAATCGATTTGAGATTTTAAGATCGAGGTTTTTATCGGTTTTCATTCAAACCATTCGACACAACACGTGGCACAGTATAAGATATGTGTCATCCAAAAGAAAGGCCTCAAACTATAAGACTGCACCCGTTTAGTCACACATACTCGTACATACTAGTAACTGGCACCCATACGAAAGAAAAAAAACACACACACACATATATAGTACATTTTGCATATTATAGCCCTTTCCTATAAGATGATACTGCCAGCATTGACTGAAATGATGCAGGGTCTACCGTAAGGCTGAATTTATTAGTCAACTCCAGTCTATTTGAGCTCTTCAAATTGCAAAGTGTATATTCAACTTTTATACGTTTTGGGTTGTGCAGAACCTTGTTCGGCGCACGTAACTCGCTTGGATTACACCAGGTTGTAAGGCAATCTCTTTCTCTCTCTCTCTCCGTCCTCACTTTCCTTCCTCATCAGGGCCAGACTTGTAATATTTCACACCACCAATACCCTGCCCTTGCCCCCCCCACCACCACCCAATTCCCATTTCCCACCTCCGAGCCACATCATTCCGAGGGCAACGGAGTTCGAGGAGGGATCATGTGACCGGTTTACGCAAGGTGATATCCCCTCCATCCCACCCCAAACAAACACAAACGCACACACACAAACCCCGAGTGTCATTCTGCACCCTTGCTGATGACCTTTGACCTTTAGCCGATTGTATTTCTTGCTGTGTAGAGCGAATGGTAAGAAAGAGAGTTAAAAACCAATTGCCGGCTTAACGGGTCAAAAACTGCTTTATTCACATTTTATTTAACAGACATGCCACGGTTACCATGAAAACTTTATCGATACTATTTCGTATTAATCTGGAGGTTCAGATATGACCTGGACTAAGTTTCGTTCTCATTGGAGATTCTCTGTTTGGGGTGTGGCTTAATCCATGGGTGGGCTTCATCCCTGTCTAAGATGTTGTATGTCTTGTGCACAACATGTAACATTGCTGCTGGTGCTGTCATTCTGGGACAGACTCTTTCTCATTTTATCTCGATGTAAAATAAAGGGGAAAAAAGTCAAACTGATTCAACATGTGCTAGCTTCAAAACACCATTTTAAATTTTAAAAACAATAATGCGGAAACATAAATACAATGACGCTGTATTCGTGCCTGCTTCTCAAACCTGTGAAAATGAATAAGAGTTGGAAATATATGATATGTATATGACAATATACAGCCATGATGTATATTATCCTTGAAATCCTTCAGCCCTCCTTGAGTGAGCGCGATATAAATTACTTTCTGCCCCTGGTTTTGGGAAGACGCAGATATGAGGGGGCAGTGTTGGCGAGGAGGGCGCCGCTACATTTTCACCTTTTGACTTTGCGAGGAATTAGCAAATCAAACACGGCCCGTGACATTCCCAATGCCCGAAATGCAATTTTCAATAACCCCTGCGCCGCCCGCTCCTCGTCACCACGAACTGGATGAAAATCTAATTACATCCGAGACCAGAATTGATAGGACTTAACCGCCGCTGGTTCCCCAAACTGCTGTTTTTTTTTCGTCTCTCAGAATAATCTGCATCAATGTCAAACACTGTCGTCTTCCTTTACCCTTGCTTCCTGAACAACCAACCATTCTCAGACCGCGATCATTTCTTTATCTGAACTCTTTTTAAGGGACTGTTTGTTTTTATTTAAATGTAAAGGGCAGGGTTTTCAACTGCTAATTGTACTGCTTCACATGCGTGATATTAAAAGTCAACCTTAAAGTTTTTGTCTGATTTTGCCATCAAAGGAAACAGCACACTTCTCCCCTCCTGTCAAGGTCCACCTCAGTCAGAAATAGAACCATGCAGGTAGCAGAAGCTCCACCAGTCCGTACCAACTCTGGCTGGAGCCGTTTCCTAGAGAGAGGCCAAACTCTGCATATATATATATATATATATATATATATATTTATATATTTATATATATTATTTGCCACTTATAATGTTGAGGATTTACCAGCTCACTTAATTAAACAAGTCTAATTCCCAGAGAAACATTAAATAATAAATGATGCAGAAACTTGCTTTTCCTTTCATAACATGTATTATTCATGACCAGTGATAAACACCCTGGATTTCCTCGTGGCAGATACAATAGCGATATTTGTATAAGTGCAGTCAAACACAAATAGTTAGCACACGGGTTATCGAGAGTTTACATTTGATCTGTCATGTGTCCTTCCAGAGACAAACACAAACTTAGACATTACTTGTGCTTTTGGTCCTGTTGTTGCACATTTATTTGCCAAGTCTCGGTAAACATGGCTTCTCCTGGAATCCAAACCTATAATATACCAGTTTTTTTTTTTTTGTACATTACTTGTCATTAGAATCCAGTTACCCTTACAAATCAATTTAAGTCAATACACAATCTTCATATTTTCAATCTTTTATGCAAAACAAAGGGGGAGGGATTATGAACTGAGATCAGTTATAAAGTTTTAATGTTACATGTTACTATGCTGTTTATAGTGACCCATCTGATCAGCTTATTATAGGTGGATGAATTGGCCCACACACTGTGACCCCACCCCTTCCTGTCTTTGCCCCACCCCTCTCTAGGCCAGAAGGTCCAATATATTGGAAACAGGGAGTAATTCCAGCCAAAGCAGTCCTTTAATGTTATGTTAGATATCATGAACTGTGAGGGAGTGTAATGATTTTAGCAATATGGCATTGTAACAATGCTAGGAAATAAACAAATATTTTTAAGTGAAATCAGTTGAAATCAAACAATCCAGGTATGACCTTTTTAAATAACTATTACCTACTTTTCTGCAGTTGTGAGAAGTGATTGATTATGATGAACTATGTCATGTAGTATTATCATCTTTTATTGTGTCTCACTTGGCGAAATTTGGAAGGAAGTTAATTTAATTTTACTTATCTCTAGTCATGTCTGTCTTATATCTGTCTATATAAGATTCTACAAGATTAACAGCCTAAATATAAATATTTTTATTTTTTTGTTTAACCCGCATTTTACCCAACCTGAACTTGTTCAACTGAGCTGGTCGACAGCACTCACTCTGATGGCGGGAGGAGAGGCAAGCATGTGACTCATCCGAGTCATGTGACCACGCTCTCGCTTCTATTCACGCAGCAGCTGCACCACTAACCGCACACTACCTATGACGTTTGAGTATGCAGTCAGTGTGCTATCAGTTTTGCTGCTATAGGTGCTCAGCATGACCGGACCAGGTGCTATAGTGATGGGACCAACGGGCTTTGGCCAGCTGGCCCCCTATCGTCCCCGGTGGGGCCCGCCTGGTGAGGGCGAGGGCGTTTCAGGCCCCCCCGATCTCAGGGCTCCCAGGCAAACGTCTTACCCTGCGAGCCACTCAGAGGCCCCTGCCAAAATATTTCTGTGAGGAAAATGAAGGAGTTTTAATGTTTTCCTCTGGAGCAAAAGCAAAGGTTTGGACGCTTTGATGGCTTTGACGTTGATTGATCTCAAGATCAACAACCTTAAGGAAAAAAAAAATCTTTTGAGGTTAAAATTCGATCGATGCAAGGCTGCAAAGAGGCCTGCCACTCGGTATTCCGGAATGTTCACTGCTCGGGCCGAAGAGATTACACAAGTCCATCCCTCTTAATCTCATAAAGCGGAAGGATGAATACAGATGAGGCCAGTATGATGGAAATGAGCACTTTAGTATATAGTCTTTGAATTTTTTTTTTTTTTTTTTTTACAAAGACTCTGCATTCAGTCGTGAGTGAAAATGAAGCGCAAAAGTTTTTTTTAACTGTGGTCTTAACCCTTGTACTCAAAAGTGGCTTTTATTTGGTTGATTTGTTTTTTCTCTTCATAAGCCCACTTTGGTAAGTTTAGCATTTGTCAACATTCATTTGCAAACTTGTGAAGAAAACATGTTGCAACAAATGTTTATTTTTTATTATTGAATTTGGCCTTGAATGTTGTGTTCACCATGTGCCTACATTTTTCCACTTTACCCTCCATCCTGGTCCACGACTGCATTTATTCTGCTGCTTTGCAAGATTAAGTGGGCCTGGCCCAATTTACCAATTTGCCCAGAGTAATTTTTTGTACATTGAAGTCAAGAAAAGAAAAATTTAGTCAAAAACAAAAATTTATCCAGATATACCTGTTTTGAATTTTTTTGGCATCTTGAAAAGACGCTACGAGGAGAGACGAGAAATGTGAAGTCAGAGAAGGAGAGGGAGAGAGCAAAAGAAAGAATGAAAAGAGAGTGATTGTGAGTAAGAGAAAGAGAGTTTGGAAAGGAGAAAGGGAAGGTGACAGAAGGAAAGAGTCATACAGAGAAACTGGGTGAAACATGGGCCCAGAGAGAATGAGTGTATGGAAAGAGCAGTTCAAAGATAGCGAGAGACAGGAAGGAAGGTGGGAAAAAGAGAGAGTGACAGAGTGAGACTGATTAAGAGACAGGGTGACAAAGCGTGTGTGAGTGTGGAAAGAGGGGGATGAGATGGAAGGAAAGACATACGCAGAGATAGTAAGAGTAAAAGAGAGGTAAGGAAAGAGGGAGAGGGGTGCGAAGTGGTGTCCTTGGTGGGGGCGTGGTAATGGGGGTGGAGTGGGACCCTCGGTGGTGGTGACTCAACCCCCCCAGTGTGTGACCAGGCAACCTGTCACATCCCCTCCCGTCACCGCCCCACACTGGACGGGCCCCGATTCCCTTCACACTTCACTTCAAACCGCCGCAACGTGCCCGCGGGCCGGCCTCGTCGTCTCTGTCACCCTCTCCGTGAATATTGTCATAATCATCATCATCGTCAACGTCACCGCCATCACATCGCGGGCTTTTCTTCATGTTTCATTTAGGTTTTAATACGAAATATTCATATATTCATTTTTATTCCTACAGAGCATATTTCATGAATATACAATACAATCCCTCTTCATTGCCTCCTTTAAAATGTATATACCCAAAAACACACATGAATAAATATTAATAAAATTGTCTGATCGTTTGTGCTCTTTGACTGAATACACCTTCAGCCTCGCCGAGGTCAAATTTCAAAGGAACCCTTTCTCAAACAAATTTCAAAAACAACCCTTTAAAACGCAATGCATTTTTCTTTTAATCTCTTGAAAATGCAATGGAGAAAAACTCTTATTCATAAATACTGTTTTCCGCCGCGTGGTGAGTCCAGACAAACTCTGTGAAGCCGTCTGCGCTGACAGCCTCAAATGGCACACGGCGATCTGTGAGTAAATATGATTATCCTACCCGCCGTTAGAAACCAGGTCGGCCCGCCATACTGCGGTGCCGTGCTAGGCAGCAGACACGGCCTGGCAGAATCTGCAAGTAGACGCAGCTAGGGAGCCACGGAGTTAGTCATCGCACAAACAAGAGGAGGAACATGTACACCGCGAGAGGCCCATCACCCATTATGCAACTTATTTCTGCCCGAACTACAGGAAGTGCGACACGGCACAGCTCATCAGTGTGTGACTGGATGTGCCAGTGAATGAGATAAACAAACACAAAGAAAAAGAACGCAGGGATCTCAACCAGTAGTGCAAACACCCATAATACATATTACATTACTTTCAAGCATTTAGCAGAAGCTCTTATCCACAGCAGCTTACACATATAACATTTTCTACACACTATCCATTTACACGGCTGGATATATGCTGGGGTGATTCGGGTTAAATACCTTGACAAGGGTACAAGAGCAGTGTGGAGTTCCAGGCCTGGCTCCAGAACTGTTATGCTACACTAAATCTCGACACGAGTTTACAACATCATGTTGGAAAAAATCTATAAGACTAAAAATCTATAAGACTAAACTCTTAAACCAGATTCAGTTCAAAATAAACAAACCTAAGAAATTACTTGTTTATGGTATTTTACTTGATGATTACTAGGGTTAAGGGTTAAGTTCTCTACCTAGAAGTGCCGGGCTACCTTAATCCATAGGGTTAACAGTCCCATTATTCCAGTGCGTTTTTTTTATGGCAACAGCTGTGCAAGTCATGTATTTCCTGTTTTATTTACCTTTCATTTTGTATTGTTACAGCTATGTATGGCAGTTAATTACAACTGAATGTATGTATTTGGGACTGCTGCGTAAATACAGAATTGGGGTTGTGGTGTATCTTATATGGACAGGAGGTCATGTGACATAAATTGATTAAAGACGAATAAAATGTTCATTTATTTGTATTACAAGAATATGTATGTCTACTGGTGACTGCTTTATTGAGTTCTTATGAGGGATAAAGAAAGCTCTCAGACAGATTATTGTATCAGAAACACACACCCTAACCCTAATCCCTGGCCCTAAACCTGACCCCAAGCCTAAACCTTATCAGAGGGACAACCCAGCAAATCCCCTTTGTTAGCAACGGAGGCTAAACATCGCACATATTCAAAATCCTTAATGCTCTCTGATACCACGGTACACCTAAAGTAAAGTGTCGGCTGCGTCTGTGCTTTCCCCTTCCTTCCTGCTAATGCTAAAGATACATCCTAGCCTAAATATTGTCAAATCTGCGCAAATTAGCAGAGAAAAACCTCCTTCGGTTTATGCCAGATCCCTTTTGTTTCGTTTTTTTTTTTTAACGGTTCTTCCTACACACAGATAGATGATGCAGCAACGCGCGCTCCCATTCTCTCCTGTCGGAATATTTATGCTGATAAGAAGCGGGTTTAAAATAGCTTATGTAGGATCATGTTGACTCTGGAGAATAATATTCTCTTTCATACCAGGCAATATGCTGGTATTATACTTCCAGAGATCTAATTGAAGTACAAATCTTGTAACTGTCAATTAATACCTACCAAACGCTAGGAATATTACAATTATACCCAGTTCAAAGAGCACTGACAGCTGTAATTCATGTAATTATATTCAATGATACATTTGGTTTTTCTTTAATGAAGCTATTCTTTTCTTTCAAAGGCCACATTGAGACAATGTAACTCAAGACAATGTTAAACTTAGCATGGCATTTACATAAGGCCTAAATTAGCTTCTGATTGAAATTGAACCACAAACCACAAAAGTCTGTAGACGCAGAGGACCTCTGAGATTTATGTGTATCGTCCCTATGTTGGAATATTTCATAGTTTAAAAATTGATGGGGTTTTTTTAAATTGGTCCTCACATAGGTGCATTTCTGTAACCTCCCCCCCACACACACACACACACACATTTTTAGTCAATGAAAACACCGGACAAAAATAATACCGCATAACACATTTGCAAAACCAAGGGTGCCCCAATAGTTTTTTTTATCGCCGTTTCCAAACACATCAGGATTGAGCGGACGGCCTGGCCGGATGAGAGGAGGAGCACTTACAACGTAAGCGCAGTGTTGTGTTACTCCGTTTCTCAGTTAATGAGAAACTGAACACGGAAAAAGCTGCCTTTTGGCGGTTCTTTAAATATCTGTTTTATGAGGGAATCCATTGCAGAAGATTTCATCGAGGTCATCCATTGTTATGTATGTTGTAATGCTACACCTTTACTCAAGTTCTGTATGTATTTTGTGCTTGGAACTTACTGGCGTTTTACTGAACAGATGACTACATTATCATTATATAAAGCGGTCAGAAACTGTAACATCTAGATTTGAAAGGAAGACAGAAACCGTAGCCAGGACCCAATCAAACGCAACTGGTCTCCTTCAGGGCATATGCTACCCAATCAAAGCATACTTTCCAATAAAATAATTTTTTATTAAAGATGAGTAAACATCTCAATTGGAATGTGTTGGTAAGATTTGAAGAAAAATATTGAAGAGTCAGTTTGGGTGATATTCATTTAAAATGTCACAAATGAACTGTTTTGAAATTGCATTTAAACAGCTTTCGAGTGCTCGAGCTTATTCTAGTGCAGTGACACGTTGTTAGAAAACCCTTATCACTCACCTGCAGCGGAACAGGTCAGCTCTCAAGAGTTTAGTCTTTCTATGGAAGACTGATCACCTGAATGTGACAGCGAACAAAGTCACCAGGTGACAGGTGAGCTGTACCTGTAGAAGAAGGCGTGATGCAGTCTGCTAGCCAGAGTCTGAATAGGTGCAGGTGAGATACAGGTTATGCACCTGTAAGAGCCTCCGGCTATCGCAGCCTTCCCATTATGCACCCTGACTCCTTACAAAAATGTAGCGTAACTTTGCACACCTTTGAGGCTGACTTGTTGATCACAGCGAGCGTTCGATCGAGTTGCGATCGTGTTCCAAAAATGCTGAAAACTTTAAAGACTTTTTAGAGCCCCTATTAAACACGCGTTATGAATATACAATGAATCGCCAGTTTTGATGGGAACACAGTGCTGAAGGAGGGTGGGCGGTTGTGTGTACAGAGGACGGGGCGTTGGGGGGAGGCCTGCTGGAACAGGCATAATTTAAATGCACACAGAGCAGGCATTTATGGAGACTCCCTGCCAAGCTGAACTCTGCGCTGAAAAGGCTGCCAGAACAGGGTGCTAATTTTCTGCTCCTGCTCGTATTTGCAGAACGGCGATTTTGGTGGCTGTCGGTACACATTACTGAGGGTCGCTCTGGGGCCTGTGGGTCACTTTGAACTCAGTCTCAGTGCCAAACTGCTCAATCATAATTCAAAACGAAAATAAGAATATCTCCGGAGTCACCTTGTCCTCCGTGGAGTCTGGACTATTTTCAAGTATGCTTTAGTAGATAAAATTCTCCTAATGATGCACATAATTTCATTCATTGTGAAATTTAATGGTGCTATTTTATGTTACAATATATTTTCCAAGGATTATGTAATTAAAATAAATGGTAAATGAATATACATAATTTCTTTTTACGATTGTCAAGATGGGTTCTGACATTGTTTCAAGAAAAAAGAATAATATATAAGAAAACATGTTAAAACTTTTTTTATGTGCATAAAACCCAGCACAAGGACATTTAAAAGAGTATGAAATGTTTTTTCTTTCAAAAAAAAAAGTATCTGGAAAGATATCTGCCCTGAAAAGTTATACAAAAAAAAACAAACAAAGAAAAAGAAACAAAACAAAGAAGACAAGAATAATAAGAAGAGAGAAATGCAGGAGTCTGAAAACAGATCTCATCGAGAGACGAGCCTGCGTGTTTTTTTCCTGCGCCAACAAACAAAGCTGTAAATACGGGGAGTGGAAATGCGGACACCCAATGCCGGCGATAGCCAGTCACACTGCACCCCGGGCTTAGGTTTCCCAGAAAGACAATGCCCCAGCCAGCCCTTCTGCGAGCCCTGCTCACAAAGCCGGGCGCAAAACCGACACCTTCTCCTCAGGGCCGTGACAAAACGCTTTTGTTCCCGCAGCTTAAAACATGTTGCAATCTCTGTCGCTTTCCATGACCGAAACCGAATACAGTCCAAAAAAGATGTGGCTGAAGAAAAAAAAAAAAACAAAAAAAAAACAAAAAAAGAAACGCAGATCTGTCTTTCATTTTTGTTTTTTTATGTGCTTATTAATCTGTTCATCAGACACAAGCTCAGTGGGGGTGGGGGGGAGGGTGAGTGTGTGTGTGAGTTTGTGATGGGTGCATCTCGATGTTGCATCTCGTGACCGCACCGTTAATGCTCTTGTTGGCGGCGGCTCAACGGGGCGCCCGTCCCATCCCGCCGTGCTCGTCGTGGTACCTGTTTGACTGCACTGTTTTGACTGCCAGCGCGTATCCCTCTCCTTTAGCGACTAATCCAGGCCACTCCAGGACACAGAAGTTCCAGCTCCAGCTCAACCACCTCGCTCATTCACAGCCTTTTCCCTTCTCCGCTATCGTCTTTTCACTGTTGTGTTATTTACAGAGTGATTATGGGGGGGTTGGGGGCCGTAAGGGACGGGGTTGGGGTTTATGGTGAAGTCGGGAAACCCAGACATTTCACCATTCGCTGTTGATGAAAACAGCATGTAGAAAAACCCAAGCCCCTGGATCGAACTTGGCAACCGCGCCATTCCCTGGAGACCACCGCTCTTCCGCCAGTTGACATCGCTCTGCAGGGGGTCTACCTGACCCCCCACTTCTTTTATTTCTTTCCAACATCATGGCTGTGTACTAGTCTCTTCTTCTTCCTCTACTTCTTTTCTTGTTTTCTAGCCAACAGCACTGCCTGTTCCCCCTCGTCCACCATATCTCTTCTGAAAAGCTAGCTTGTTTCCGGGAAATGTTGATCGGTTTACCAGCGCACCAGCACAAGAGACCAGGTTTGAGACAGACTGAAAAGATGTGGTGAAGAGTCATGATTTTTAATAAAAGTATCTAGTACATGGCAAAATATGAAATTCAACATGGACTTCGGAGAATATTTTCATGTTTAAATCTGGTCACAGGCCTAAAACACATGAATCATTTGTGTATTTAACGCAGGATTTACAAACCACAAAGGATATAAAAAACATACCCTATTCAAGTTCTACTTGCAGCACCAAACAAAAATGTCATTCATACATACATCGTTTTTTAATTACCTTTTCGAGAAGGATGAAAAGTCACAAGTTCATGATTTTCACATGGAATGAGGACATGGCAGCTATGAGAGGGAGTCAGTCAAAATGGCATAAACACCGACAGGTTCATAAAGTATTTTAGGTTCTCTTTAGCTGCCGTGCGTGTGGGCACTTAGCCTAGCAGCCCTGGCGCCACACACGCGTGAGCCCACACCCCCCCGCCCTGCGCCGGGACGGCGGTGGCAACATGGATCGCTGACAGGGCCCGAGCGATGATCCCGAGCTCCTCTTTGGCGGCATAATGCCGAGAGTGTGAAGAGGCGAAGTGGGGTCCCATTGTCAGGACATGTTAGGCCTGGTAATCCGCTTTAAATTGCTTGTCTGACATTTGAAAGCCATTGAGTAGGGCAGGTATACCGTGACATCGCGCAGGCCCGAGTCTGCCGCTTTCATACACAGCAGAGGCCAGAGGCTAGACTTAGGCTACAGTATCATATTTGCATTATTATACGAGACCTTACATTCGTATAATTTAAACAAAATGCATTGCCAATTACTGTTCTTGTGTTTCACATTCGAAATGGCAAACCATATTTGCAGGCCTGTCTTGACACTGAAACCTCCTCCAGTTGTTCAGGAGAAAGCATCCAACTCAGTAAGTGAGCGGTCAGCCACTGCTTTTTTCAGTGCAAAGTTTGCCTCAGATTCGCGCTCTATATGCACAGTCGATGCAGGCAGACCGCAGGCCTGTGAATACCAATTAGAGTTACGCATTGGTAACTCAATGGATGAGGGAGTTTGTGCCCAATGAAATCTGTGCCCCCAAAAACTGGCCCATGGGTGGGTGGGGCACACAGCTATATGAGAGGTGAGCGTTTTTTCCTGGTTAACCTTCCCAGAGGCCTCGGCGAATGGTGTCTTTGACAGAAAAGGTACTGCATAGGGGCAGCAGTTTTCTTCTCCGAGTATGTTATATTTTATTGCGGACAAGCTGACGTGTTTTGGATTGTGTTGTTTTCATTTAAAACAGAACAGCATGTACCCATAAACTAAAGTCAGTAAAGTGGGATTGAAATGGTGACGGTTTTGGGGACTTACTTTTTTGCCTTCGGTGTGGAATGGCAGCAGTGCTGGGACAATTTCCTCACGTTACGTGAGTTAGAATAAGCCGCGGCCGGGGTATGTCATGTGACAGCTGACATGGCATGGTTTTTAGGACCAGCTCCTTCCCCGCGGCGTTGCCGAGGAACGCGAAGGCATGTGGCATGTCACCCACAGGCTCGGAGGTATGGCCGCTTGAGGGGAGGTTGGGGGAGAGGGCAGGCACACATGGTTGCTGAGCATGCTGGGAAAACTGGCATAATTTCTGTGACATAATACAGACAGCCATTTCCATTTCACTGCCATCTTCCAATCATCTATTCAACTGTGGGCCAGCCAATCTACCAACACAACTGTATAAATGTATTCTTCACAGTAAAAACAAGGAGCACTCATTGTTAGTTGTAAACATGAAGCTTATTCCCTGTGCAACAATTCCCATTAGGTAATCTCTTCATAGAAATGATTATAAAAAAAAAACCATGTAGTGAATTTGCAGATTATGGACCGTGAATAAGACAAAAATACATCACAATTCATTTGGAAACCAAAATAGGGGGTCCAGATGAGAATAGGGTGAGGGCTCCCTCCTCTGTACTCCCGGTACCCCACATAAATATTTGCTTTACTCCCCCAAATCACTGGCAGCACACTGAGGATGGGGAGAATAATTAACAGATCATTCGGCTGGCCTTCAGACAGGATAATGGAGACATTGTGTCCTTTCTGAGTCCTGTGTGCAGGTCCTCATCATTGCTACACACACACACACACACACACACATACACAGACACACACTCTCTTACATAAATACACATTCACACACTCTTTCACACAGTCAGTCACAAACACACTCACAAACAGACACAGTCATACACACACACACACACACACACACTCTCACAGACACAGTCACAAACACAGTCACAAACAGACACAGTCATACACAGACACACACACACACTCTCACACAGACACAGTCACAAACACACTCACAAACAGACACAGTCATACACACACACACACTCTCACACAGACACAGTCACAAACACAGTCACAAACAGACACAGTCATACACAGACACACACACACACTCTCACACAGACACAGCCAGACACAGTCATACACAGACACACACACACACTCTCACACACACACTGTCACACACTAAGACTCTCTCTCTCTCGCTCTCTCTCTCACACACAGATTAGATTAATACATGTGCATACACACATGCACACTGACAGTGATACGCACACACTCTCACACACACACAAATGCAGGTGTGCTGCTGCACCTGTAGCTGTTGTGTGACTACTTTCTGGGCCCCGCGATCTCCACCGAGCCCCAGACGTGCAGCGTGGCAGCGGCCGACAGGAAGCAGAAGAGCAGGAAGCCTGCCTGGAAGCCCATCCAGTCCACCACCCACCCCGCCAGCGCGCTGAAGCTCAGCTTCCCTAGGACCTCCAGCGTTGCCAGGAAACTGTAGTGTGTTGCCTGGAGATGAGAAATGAGACAGGTATTAATGTTTACCATCACCGTGGAGATGAGCCAGCATGGCATGGATAACACCTGGACCAATAGCCAAATGTCAATGGCCCTCTCCTAAATATTAATTGCGTGATGTAACAAAATTTATTCATTATCCCCCCCCCCCAACACACCCCACCCACAATGGGCGAGGCAGAGATCTCACACCTGCTGCTCAGGGTTGACAAGGAGACGCTCAACGGTCCCCACATACACTTAATACGCATTGATTTTTTCGCACAAGCCGCTTGAAATATACTAATGGATGCCATCGGATTTCTGGGGGTTGAGTTCATTAGTTCGTTCGGGCAATGTTGTTTGCATATCATCAAACCCTGAACATCTGCTACGAATTGGAGCCCAGCCTTCGTAAGATTGGTCAGAAGTAGTGACTGATCGCTGGTTTAATAGCACATCCCTGACGTTGGATGGTGTTACGCCACTAAAACAGACATTAGTATGTCAGTGTCACAGCTCTGAGCTTTAAAATGGAGACTAAGATCACTGCTTCTGACAAAATCTTCTAAAAGACTGAAATCTTGAAGATTGATTTCAGTGTGTAAGCTTACATAAAGGGTAAGAGCTTGCCTTTGATTCACCCCTTTCTTGTCAAAGAAGAAGGAAGAGAGGTAAAGTGAAGGAAAATGAAAGATACTCAGACCTGTAAGTTTCCCAGAGTAAAAGAAGAAGAAAACAAGGAAGAAAATGAACAAAATAAATGTGAATTGTGGCCTATAGGATTTTCACAGCAAGAAGAGAAGAAAAAAAGAAAAGTGAAGACAACAGGAAGTAAAGAAACATATAGGAAAAAATGAA
Source organism: Albula goreensis (assembly GCA_022829145.1). Lineage (NCBI taxonomy): Eukaryota > Metazoa > Chordata > Actinopteri > Albuliformes > Albulidae > Albula > Albula goreensis. Next base: position 491,080 of record CM040744.1, read on the forward strand.
AATAACCTAAGGCCTATCTGTTTCACAGAGAAGGAGAAGGAAGTAAATAAGAAAGAAAGGAAACTCAAGGCCTGTGGGTGTTACACAAAGAAGGAGAATAAAACCTGGAAATACCAGGATACAAAGAAAGAAAAGACGCTCAGGACAGGGTCCGTCAGGTGGAGAGGTTGGCCTCTCTGACCCCAAAGCTGTGAGGGAAGAGAAGACACATCAGCCTCGGCTCTGAGACAGCGCAGTTATCCCAGCTAGAGCCCCATCCACAGATTACTGTACCATACCTCACTCGCTGGGGAAGGTGGCCATTTTAAAAGCCTGTTAGGCTAACGCTGACCTCATCAATATAATAGTGTAGAGTGGGTATTCTGGCTGCAAAATCAATTGTCTGACTTCCCACTAGAACATTTTCCCATGTGCTATGTGTATGTTTTTGCGTATTTTAAACACGTAGCTATCCTCACTGTGCTGTTACTGAGTAAACAAGAGGGCGGTATTTCCAGCTAGCTCCTATGTCACCACTCTCTGCTTTCATTCATGTAGGTATGAAAATGTGCGACAGTAATGCTGTTCACTGCAAAAAAAAAATAAATCAACAAGTAGTTCATTTCTGAGGGGTATTAGAACAGTAGAAATGAGCAATACGCCACAGCCATTGAAACGGCACATACAGAGGTGGATGCGGTACAGGATGCCGCGGTCACTAAGGCCATTCGCGATGCAGAACAGCGCAAAGCGTCATTATTCGGATTAACTTGTTTAACATATAGTGTATCGCTCCCCTGGGCCCGCAAATGCAGCCTGCCTATCGTCTTACCGTCATGTGACACTACCTTTCAATACCGCACAGAAGGGGAGAGGGAAAAAAAAAAAAAAAAAAAAAAAAAAAACCAGCTGCAACATTATGTGTCGTGAGAAATTTCAAATTAACCTACGGGTCATACTCATGTTTTATTATTATTTTTATTATTAACATCATCATTATTTTATGATAATATCATTTCCTTTTTTAAATTGCCATATAGACCAGGATACATTTAGCCACAATTAGCAGCCCCCCCTTCCCCCACAATCCCCCTGAAAGCCCCACCCCACCCAAAACCGTACCATAATTCTCAACCTTCACAGCTGATTGCCTTTTGTGCGAAAAACCCTCATGAAGGATGACCTAAAGGCAAAAATGCTCTATTTTAACAAAGGAAAAAAGGAGGTACTCAAAAAAAAAAAAAAAAATTTTAAATCTCACAGGGCCTATCCAGCACAACCTATCAAACAATTCAGAAACTAATAGAAGGGGGGTGGGGGATGGGGGGGGTCCAATTCAATTTATCAAAAAAGGTCCACTAATAATGTTCGGACGGGCCAGACCAACCAATCCTCCGAGCCACTGATTTGTGGCTGATGTGTAGCGGCTGTTACATAACCTCATTCTACTGAGGTGTTAAAGTGGCACAGTGCCCTGGTACGCAAACGACAGCAACCCCGAGCACAAGCCAGTCAATGCACAGAGAACCTGCTGAAACAAGCAAACCGTGCATCTTAATAAATCAAATTCAAATTCCACGAGTTTTCCCCCTTAGAAATAATTTATATGATACTAATATATGTTACTTTCTGTGTCCTGTTCTGCTTTGTGTTACCTCCCTCCCCATCTTCTGTCCTCTTTCTTCTTCTTTTCCAAAAGTCCCCCTTTTGTTGGGTCACCACTCCCAATAACAGACAATGTTCATCTTCAGTTAACATTTGTGTGTGAATCCAAATGGAACATTTATTTCATATGCTAAAGAGAAAACTTAAGGCAGCTAACCCCTAAAACAAGCAGGAGATGAGGACTGCAGTAGAGGCCTGCATCTAGTGGTAACGTCTTTGGTTCACAGTCTTCATGCTTTTATTAAGCACATATACTTCTGTTAACCCTAAAAACAAGGACTCAATGTGTTGTTTATGATTTTTACATGGTGAAACAGAAATGTATAGCACTACCCCTCTATAAAACCTGAGATTCTGCACTTTAACCACATGTGAGTTTTTAAACTGCAGATCCAAAACTGTGCAGTATAGAGCTAAATTTAAAAAAAATGTGCATTTGTCACAAACATTATGGAGGACACTGTATACACCGGTCAGCCATAACATTATGACCACTGACAGGTGAGGTGAACAACACTGATTATCTTGTTATCATGGCGCCTGTCAGTGGGTGGGATATATTAGGCAGCAAGGGAACATTTTGTCCTCAAAGTTGATGTTTTAGAAGCAGGAAAAATGGGCCAGCATAAGGATTTGAGCGACTTTGGGCAAATTGTGATAGCTAGACAACTGGGTCAGAGCATCTCCAAAACTGCGGCTCTTGTGGGGTGTTCCTGGTCTGCAGTGGTCAGTACCTATCAAAAGTGGACCAAGGAAGGAAAAGCGGTGAAACCAGTGACAGGGTCATGGGCGGCCAAGGCTTATTGATGTGCATGGGGAGTGAAGGCTGGCCTGTGTGGTCCGATCCAACAGACGAGCTACTGTCGCTCAGATAGATGAAAGAGTAAATGCTGGTTCTGATTGAAAGGTGTCAGAACACACAGTGCATTGCAATTTGTTGCGCATGGGGCTGCGTAGCCGCAGACCAGTCAGGATGGCCATGCTGACCCCCCGTCCACTGTCGAGAGCACCAACAATGGGCATGTGAGCATCAGAACTGGACCACGGAGCAATGGAAGAAGGTGGTCTGATGAATCACATTTTATTTTACATCACGTGGATGGCCGGGTGAGTGTGTGTCGCTTACCTGAGGAACACATGGCACCAGGATGCATTATGGGAAGAAGGCAAGCCGGTGGAGGCAGTGTTCTGCTGGGAAACCTTGGGTCCTGCCATTCATGTGGATGTTACTTTGACACATACCACCTACCTAAGCATTGTTGCAGACCATGTACACCCTTTCAAGAAAACCGTATTCCCTGACGGCAGTGGCCTCTTTCAGCAGGATAATACGCCCTGCCACAAAGCAAAAATGGTTCGGGAATGGTTTAAGGAACACAACAACGAGTTCAAGATGTTCACTTGGCCTTCAAATTCCCCAGATCTCAATCCAATCGAGCATCTGTGGGATATGCTGGACAAACAAGTCCGATCCATGGAGGCCCCACCTCGCAATTTACAGGACTTAAAGGATCTGCTGCTAATGTCTTGGTGCCAGATACTACAGTACACATTCAGAGGTCTAGTGGAGTCCATGCCTCGATGGGTCAGGGCTGTTTTGGCGGCAAAAGGGGGACCTACACAATATTAGGCAGGTGGTCATAATGTTATGGCTCATCGGTGTATATGAGTGTGTGCAAAAAGCACAAATGTAATTACGCTCATATTCATCTTTATCAGCAATTGTCAGGCCGCTGCAGTGTGTTACGATTTTCTACTCAGGCATTTCATATCGTTTTCTCTTTCTACAAACAGAATTAAATAAACTTGTTTCATGAGACGCATCATGACAAACCATCAACTGTTCTCACAGTCTACGCAGTCTGAAATTAACAATATTATCTTGAACTTGTGACATAAATTCCAAGCTAATGTGTTCTCTTAGCTAAGGTTTCTATGCTTTTTTTGGCCTATCAAATGAACATCATAAATGAGGGACTCAAATGTCAAAAAAGCTATCTGATCATGAAGTATCATAAGTACAAATAATTTTAACACAGAAGACTACATGCTTTGGTGCAAATATGCACAGATCTTTTATTCATGTGTCCTGTATTTGAGTTTTGTTACTCTCCACACTACCATCGTTTATATTTTTCAGCTGCACGGTTTAACAAAGTTGGATCAACAGCAGAATTTTCAAAAGCAGTAGCTCATTTTACACCAGTCAGGATAGACCTCTGCCAAGCCAGTAAATGGATAGAATGATGGTATGATACTGCCTTCTTTCAGCAACACTGGACAAATAATTAAATACATCACCAACCCGGCAGGCTCTTTATGTTATTATCGACATGTAGGGGATTTTAATTTTGCTGTTTGAAATTTTAAGTTGCTCTTAAACTGTAGTGTTTTACAGTTTTTCAGTCCTGCAGCAGATGCCATCTTGTTATTATGTCGACACAGCCAGAACTTTCTTCAACATGCCGACTGTTGAAGAAAGTGAATTCCTGACTGAGAAAGACTGGCTAAAACAAGTGTGAGTTAGTTACACTGTGCCGTGTGCCCATTTGGAATAGACGAGCCAGTTCAAATATTATTCCTATCTTAATATATATCACCTGTCCCAGCCACAGGTAGCTCTGACAGGTGGCTGACGGACAAGTTCTCAGGGGTTTGAGATGGACGTGGTTCTCACCTGTACGCTCTCATTTGCCGTTTGTGTACAACATAACAATGTAAGAACATATGACTAAGAAAACTGGCCTTTCAGCTCATGCGATTAATCAGGGGAGTTTGGACAGGTGGAGAGGAGCACATGTGTTTGAGGTGGGCGTGGTGTCGCAATGTATGCTCTCCTCTCCTCTCCTCTCCTCTCCATGAAATGTGACCTACACACCTGTCCAAGCATGTGTTGGATCGGTGTGTAGCTCTCCTCTACTCTCTTTGCAATGTGACCTACACACCTGTCCAAGCATGTGTTGGATCAGTGCGTAGATGTTTGAGGTTTCTCACTTGGATTACTATTTGTGTGCCATGAGATCGGTCATGTGTGGACCAACCAGGAGGGCAGGTGTCTCACCTGTATATTCTCCTCTGCCCTCTGCGTGCAGTGCATCATGGTAGTGAAGGTGAGCGTGGTGATGAGCCCCCCGAGAAAGTGCTGGAAGATCAAACTCATTACAGCCGCACCTGGGAAAACCAAAACATGTACGTTTTTTTTATAGGTTCCCTTTTTTCCGACCCCAAATTCAGCACTGTAGCCTCCAGCACCAACGCTCTCCCACAGAGTTAAAACAGGAAGCCATGAACATGTGACTCTTCCAACGCACATGACAACAAGCGTTCTTACTCTTTTTCTTAATAACAAGGGAGGGGTCCATGAAGAGAGAAACCTCACTGAATGGAAGTTACCAGAATACAAAGGGGTGCCACACACATGTTGCAGCGGTTGCTAACTGGCCCAACAGATCTTCACATGTAGGCAAACTGCTGATTCACAACAGAATAGCTGGGAAAAAAAGGAAAAGGGAACCCAAAAACGAGACTGCCGGCGACTTAAAAATGAAAAATGTGAATAACCGAACAGAAACAGGAGTGAGACCTAAGACGTGGCGATGAGGAAAGGTGCGGCATATCGATCAGTCCTAGGGTTTTCTCTCGAGGTCCGCGATAAGACCGTTCCAGCATTTCGATGGAGATGAACCAGGACTGAGCTTGACTGGAAAAAATATAAATAAAATAATTAATTAATTAAACAGCAAACTCACAACCAGGGGGGAAAACTGAGAGATCTGAGGCCAGAGAAAGGCCTTGCGTATCCTCCTACTCAGCCAAACATGAATTCCCTCTAAAGAGATGCTCCTAACGGAGGGGCTTTGAGCCCTGCTCGCTTGCTCAATAATTCACCACTAATGTTTAGTTTTGCCTAACAAGACTTCTCCATTACTAATCCAGGAACGAGAGATGTGAAATTTCTCTCATCCCTGGCAGGGTGGCTCATATAATATTTAAATATCAGCCCAGAGAACGCGTATGAGAACGCGGGGGTCTTTGTTCCCTCCGCCTGTGTCAGGACGGGGATCGGCGCGCCGCGGTTTCCACGGCGCTGACAAAGGGAGAGCGAGGAGGGCCCCGCCATGCGCGGGAGAGGAGCGCGCAATAACACAAAGTCAAACATCGCCCCAACGCAGATACGCCCCAACGTTCATAAAATAAACATCCAAAAAGGCGCCGGTAACTGAAGGGCGGGAAAAGGGGGGTGTGGGGGTGGGGGGTTTGGGGGTGTTTCGTCTCGTCTCGTCTCGAGCGACGGCTGCTACCTTCCCGTGACACTTGAGGGCCCCCGCTGCAACTGACGGGATTCTAGTTTTTGCGAGACGTGGTGGAAAAACTTTCCGAAGCGCTAAAAACGTGTGACGCAGACAGTTTTTTTTTTTTTTTTTGGTTATTTCAGCTGAGTGAGGATGTTGGTTTTTTAAAAAGTAAGCAGGATTGTAAATCCTGCAGAGCCTACGGGCTGAAGCGAAGCAGACGTTTCCAGCATCTTTATGCTTTTTCAGAGCTACGGTGATGGGGAGGGCAGCAGCGAAAAATACACTTGCTTTTCCAGGAAAAAAAAAAAACACAGGAGTCGTTTCAAAGCCAGTCTGCATCTTATTTCCTTTTTTTTTTGCCAACGTGTGGGCACCGTGTTATGCAATCATTCTGAATTCACTTTCAGCTTTTGGGATATAAAAATGGTGAAGGATGGGTCTTCTCCCATCTGTTTTTTGTTCCCTCCCATCCTCCCCCACACACACACACCTGAAACAGATGCCTCAGGTAGACAAACGGACTGTAACTGTAGCCTCTCCTCCTATTCAATAAGACGTATAGAGGAATGAGAAAAGCCTGAAACAGTGCAGGTGAGGTGGGACAATAGGCCGGAGGGAGGCGGGGATGGGAGGCTGGATTACATCACCGCCACACAAAGGCCCGTCCTGTGGGGCGCATATGCGGCCCCCGCCCATGAGGAAAGAGGGGCAGCCGGATAACTGGACTCTTCACACAGAGCAAGAGCAGTTTAGTCTCTACCAGCCTTCCTTTTTCAGGCTTGCAATTATGACATCATCACAATACACTTTAAAACACTGTTAGGTAAGTTAAACTCTAAAGTACTATAAATTTTGAAACACATAACTGAATTTTTCTTTAGTGAGACCTAGAGGCTCACTGTCCGAATACTCTTTGGGTAGTCGACTACACTCCACCCTCACATACCAGGCACAGAAATATGACATCATAACTATGAACTGTTTCTCACTTTGATCTGGTATGGCCTTGCCAACTTTCAGAGATTTTCAGTTACATCTGCCGTAGTCTACATGTAGATTGTATGTTTTATGTAATCTTATCATCATAATCAGTGTGGCCATGGTTCTTACCTTTCACCAGTCCTAATTGGCTCTGGAAACTCAGGAGGCTGGTCTGGAAAGCCATGCTGACCAATCGCAGCACCAAGGTTTTTTTCAAGAGGGCCCGGACACTGTCAATACAACAAGACACACCACTGTAACATCAGTCAACAACAACTTTCTGTTTACTGGGACAAGAGTAATAACATGGCCCCAAACAAATACAGCTTATGCTACTCTATTTTAGAATAATAAAAGAACATATCATATGTTGGGAAACAGTTTGGAGAGCGGCACAGCATTTGAGAATGTGTATTAGAATTACAAAGGATGTTGCCGCATTCGACCACGGCCAAATGGCGCCTCCTGTTAACCTGTTACCTGCCATTTGACAAACGTAGGGTTCCCCATTACCATATATGAGCCATCAAATGCTAATGTATCTCCTTTAACTGTATAAATGTTGACCACACAATGTAATCTTTGAACATTTTGCTCCATGCTTGTGTTCCCTCGGCCGGCTGTGTAAGTAAAGTATCCGTCTTCACCTGCGAACATGGGAACCGTCTTTTCATTAACAACATGGTTGTTATACTCATTTTGAGAATTTTATTGTTTACTAACACCCATAAGACCTGATTGCTTTTCTCCAATTAAATAGAAAATACTCACAAGGAGTTTGCTGTAATGTAAAGTCTGCTAAGACTGAATTGCATATGTCCTAAAAGAGCGTGTGATTCGGATCCCTGCCAAGCCATCGGATCCCAATACCATCATAGCAACTGGCGGAGAAGCTGAGGTTGCTGGATGTGGATACTGGCACCCGTAACTGGGTCCTGGACTTCCTGACTCAAAGGCAGCAGAGAGTCAGAGTCTGCAGCCGCACATCAGGTACCACCTCAGTGAGCACAGGCTCACCCCAGGGCTGCGTCCTGAGCCGCCTGCTGTTCACCCTGCCGACCCACGGCTGTACCGCCAGATTCACATCATCGAGTTCGCCGATGACTTTACAGTCGTGGGTCTCATCGGCAAAGGAGATGAGTCAGCATGCAGGATGGGGATGGAGCAGCTGACAGCGTGACGCAACAGACACGACCTTTCCTTGAATGTCGACCGAGGAGTTGGTCATCGACTTCAGGAAGGCCCGCACGGACCACCACCCCTGCTGATCGTAGATGGTGCGGTAGCATCAAGTCCCTGGGAGTACCAGGCGGACGACCTGACCTCGACCACCAACACCATGGCCATCGTCAACAAGGCCCATCAGCGGCTCTTCCCCTCCGGAGGCTCAAGCAGCCAGTCCCCCCACCCCAGCCCTCACCACCTTCTCCGGGGACACCTTTCTGTTTCTGACCTTTATATCACCGCCTGGTTTGGAAACTGCAAAACCTCTGAACAGAAACAGCTGAGCAGGATAGCGAGAACAGCTGGGAAGATCGTTGGCATCCCTTCACCTAGCACTGCGCCCACAGAGCCTCCAGTGACACCAAGGACCCCGACCACCCCTCCCACAGCCTGCTTTCCCTCCTGCCATCTGGGAAGAGGTGCAGAAGTGTCCATACCAAGACCACCAGGTTCCTAAACAGCTTCATACCCCAGGCTGTGAGGAGCAGAAATATCCCCACCCCACTGAACCATTAACCCCCTCACAGTACAAGACACTTCTCTCCACTAGTGCAATTTCTTCACACTGCACCATGCAATTTCTGCATCGACAAAGACAATTTACAGTATATGTTGCTATTCTCCAACAAATATACTGCTATTTTTCTTTTTTGTAAAGCTACATGCTATTTATATGTTTATTGCTTATTGTATTTTTTAAAAATATTTTATACAAGTGTTTTACAAAAGCTCTTTTAATTCTCTGTTTTAATTTATGTACACTGTTGGCCTAGGAAGAACAGTATTTCATTCTTGATTGAATTTTTGTGAATTGTAAGTTTTACACCGCTGTTCCCCCTTTTCAGGGATTTGGCCTGGTGCGTCCAACTGAACAGTTTTCCTGGGTTTGTGTCAGTGGCAGGTAAACTGAGCGGGTGCGTTAGCGTGCTCCAGCAGCTCCAGGGCCCACGGCCTCTCAGCCGCGGCTGCTCCACGGCGGCTTCTTCCCCTCCCACCGCGGGCCATCACTCCTCGCTGCCGCCGCGCTAATTGATTCGCTGGAAGAAGTTAAAGCGCCGCGTCCCCCGGTGGGCCGCGGTGACGGGGTAATCAATACCCCAACAAGATCCGCGACGACGGGCTGATTAAGCGCCGGGTAATTAGTGACCATCAAATGCCTCATTCACAGCCAGCCAGCCATTAAAAACTCCCACGCCCCGGTGATTTACCCTCACTGCCAATCACAACGACCGTTGGACGCTGTCAATCAAGCAGGGCGGGGGGTGGGGAGTTAAAAAAACAGAAAAAAAATGTCACCCACGGGTGTCTGAGCTGGAGCTAAGGAATTTCATATTCTCTTATTAATCATGTTAATCAAAACGATACATGGGGATTCTCTGCACTACTGATATGAATATATATTTTATATATAACCCCCCACAAACACACACCCCCCACTGTCATAAACCTGCAATTACTGTAAATGAGTCATCAGAATTAAACAAAAATAAGACTGAGAGCATTCTCTTCTTCCCTACCAACTGACTTACTGCTCTTCATTTTCAATATTAAAAATGTCTTCCTTCTTTAAAAAATAGTGTGTCAGTGTAAAAAATAAACTCGACATTCTGTACATACATACCGCACATTGAAGTTCACATAATGCATCCTTAACACATGTTATTATATATGATTGATGATGGGCACATATTTCACAAAGTAAAATAAACATTCCATAGTATCTTAACTAGTGCTATTACTAATGATTTTGTGTCTGAACACACTGAGCTGATGTAGGCATACAATTTAACAGACTATAATAGTGATGCTGTGGTCGAGCTGCTATATTTATATGGTAATTCAGAAAATATAAACATACATAAACATTAATATTAATAAGACCACATAATGAAAAGTACAGGCCATTCTGCCCAGCTAGTCTCCATCCATTTACCTACAGTCCACTAAGTTTCCAGTATTCCACCAATCCAGTACTGTAGAGAGTATAGTAAAGGCCTGTATTATCTGCACTTGTTCCAAGCACTGACAATTCCTTGGTGTAAAATAATACTTTCTGAGAACAGACACTATGTTCAGTGTAGAATTTGCCTTTAGCTAATTTACATGTACGCCCTGGAGATCTTTATTTTTACCAAAGATTAAGTCACGTTGTTTATCGGCACGTTATCTTCTTTGAAATGAGCAGGACTGAAGCCTAACCCCCTGCTCGGGAGACATGTGTTTAGCTAATGCCCTTATACAGCTGAAATAGGCTGGCAAGCTGTGCAGCTACACACCGGCTTGTGTAAACGCTTGTAACGGATAACCTCACCTACTGCATATTTTAGAGCCGAACACGCCGCGGATTAGATTTAAACTTAAGTTCACAATGCTCGGAAAGAAGCGAGCAAGCAAAGGAGAGATAGACAGGAGTCAGAAAAGAGAGGAAGGAGGATTTAGAGAGAAAAGGAAATATATAAATAATTCAACGCCTGTCATTTGGAATTCAGAGATTTTTGAAATTCGCTCATGAAATCCAACAATCTTGGGGAAAAAAAAAATTAAAAAGACGAAAAGATCTGAATCTCTGGCTCTGTCTCTTGCATCAGCAACCACAAGCTCTGTCACGATCACCCTTTCCTCTACCGTACTTTATTACAGGAACAAGAGAAAATGTAGCACGTCACCACTGAAATGCTAACCAGTACCTATGTTTCTTTCTCCATTTCATCTAATGTTTTTCCCTCTCTGCCTTTCAACACTCCTATTCATATTTTTGCTCTTTTTTGGTCTCTTAAGCTTCCGAAGAAGAGGAGCAGGGAGGAAGAAATTCAGCGTCATACAACAAAAAAGAAAAGGGAAAAAAAACCTCTTCCTGGTGTATCACATGCACGCTGAGCGAGATAAGATTTACGCTATTGGGTTACCGATGCGGCTCTCTCTATGGCGGGTCAGTTTTTGGCTGGTCAAGCGTTTCGAGATTGGCCAGGATAACTGTCCAAATTAGCTTTTAACAGCCTGAAACTGAGGCAAATGAAGGAGTGAATAGGAAATTCAATCTCTGGTACGAGGAAGTTGGACTGAAAGCACTCGGTGTCGGGTAAATGTTACAATGCGTGTGAAATTTTACATTCCTGCTTCAGAGTCTTTTAAATATAACACGGTGCATTCAGACAAGATTTTAAAAGGTTATGTTTAGTGGGATATTTGCAAAGTGTCGGTTTACCTCCTGGCGCTAACTCAATATGTGGATCGGTTGATCGGAATTTACATCTGAAAGAAAATACAATGCAGTGGAAGGAAAAAAAATAAATAAGACATGAGAGTAGCTCTGTTTGATTTGATCCTGTCTGTAACTACATAGTTATTAAGCTAGCCTTTTTGTACATAGCTTTAACATAGTGTATTTAATGTAGTGTATTTAATAAAAATGGTAATGCACATTAAACCATATTGAACAATTAAAGAATCCAGATCATTTGGTAGTTTATAGACTCTAATAGATCATGTTTGCTCGAAGCCACATACAGAAGCATTTAAGCTTGAGCAGGTGCGTTGAAAGTGTTTTGTCATGCAAAGACTCGTTACGTATAACTGCCTACTGGCCATATGTAAAGCACACCATAGAAGTACTTGCAAAAGTTAAACAAAAAAGTGTTTTTAGCTACATATTTGTTTATCAACTGATAAAAGTCATCTAGCAATCATATTTTACTTGAGGTTTGGATAGGTTGATTTCTTTTATTACTGTTAAGAATTGTGATTGTAAAACTAACATAACGTAACTGTCAGTGTAACGGAACAATGAAACCCCTCAACCAAAAATAGTGCTAAATATAACATTGCCAAAAATACGTGCCTACATCCTATGTCATGTCTCAAGTGTAAACTGACAATGTCTTTTAGTTTGTATCTCAAAAACGGAGAGAGTGAAGAGAAAGAGCAAGAAAGAGAGAGAGAAGGAAAGTGAATCTCCCTCTTCGGGCTGAAGGAGTTTGAGCATGCGAGAAAGACGGGCCTTACAGACACCTCCCAAAAGGCCATTCAAAGTGTCGAGGAAATAAATACCGCAGGCCTCGCACCTTGCGCAGCCAGATTTTCCACTTTGAGAGAGAGGGCTGTGTTTACTTCGGTTTTCAGAAGCAGTCCCAGGGGGATTTCTGGCTCTGCCGCGCCAGTGAATCTGAGAGAGGAGAAGCGGGAGCTGCCGCCGCCCGCCGCTGCTGACGCTCTCACCCGTTTACGCCGAGTCTGGGGCTCCATGATCACTGCTGCTCGGCTCGATCAAAATTTTTTTACTCCCTTCGTTTCAACATTCAAGCTACAAGACATTGTCTCATTTATTCGTTTCCGCACGATGTCACTTCCTGTAGTCACGGCTATGTCAGGTCCCTTCATGAGGAGTTTAGCATACAAACGTTAATGAATAACCCGATGATTTTCCTTTTTACGAGTTAGCTGCCATTGAAGGACATTGGGTCATGTGCGTGAAAAATGCATACGGAACCTAATAATCACAAGTAAAGTTTTTGGGAAACCCTAAAAAATTACCATTGCCACCGTTCACTATCAGTGATTCACACACAAAGTACGATGTAAAAATATTTATGCTGTCTTCTCATAAATATGGTTGGTTTTTTTTGTATATTTGAAAATTGTGATTTCAAAATTTCAAGTGGGGCCGACTGATATACCCAAAAATCATCGTGTCACATTCCTTATCAATGCTAAAAACAATGTTCTTGCAGAATAGAAAGCTTCCAGAACGGACAGGTAAACATGGCACGCAGAGACCGAGTGACATATATGAGGAGGGACACCTGGACAGCTGCGTTTCAGCGACAGCTTTTTATTTTGATCAGACCACTGCGTTTGAGGCCTTCTGCCTGCACTTCCACCTGCACCTGCTCAGAGCTCCTCATAACCCTTGCTCGAACAACACCTACAGACCAGTGCTTTAACTAAGGGTGGGAGTCACCAGGAATCCCCTCACAAGACGACACTATCCCGACATCCAGAGGACAATTCCATAACGCTGCCAAACGTTTATGGCTGTGATGCAAAAAAGAATTCTTTAATCAGCTAAATCATGTTAATGGCTCTCTGTAAATCAGTCGGACCAAAGGTCTATCAGTCCTTTTTGTAAAACCACGGAGAACGTGGGCTCGCTGTACCTATGAGGAGAGTCATGACTCTTTAAGTAACAGCAATTTGATACTACAGTGTTTTGCTGCCATAAATTGTGGTGAGAAAGGGTTTGTATTTTTATTTAGAAACAGTACAATCCTTTTCCTTAAGTGCGCCTTGTGGTGCTGAAACTCCATGCCCTAATCAAATCGTCCCGATTCCCTGTCCGTCTCTTACATCCGCTTGTTGGCGTCAATACTGGGAGGTGAGGGAGCTGATCCGGGATCTGCTATAAAAAGAGAGGGCGGGAGAGAGACACTCCTGTGGTGTTTGTTTTTCTTTCCTTTCTCTTGTCTGACTGCCGTGAAATGGCTAGCAGCAATGTTAGCTAATTAGCTGGTGAAGTGGAGACGTATAAACAAAGCTCAAGAGGTAAGGTACGTCAAAGGTTCCTCTTTCACCGCGCACTGTAGACTGACAGACGGCTGAGCTGTGTAGAACTGAAGAAGCAGCTGCCTTCATCTTCCCTATCAGATTTGGCATTTTTGCATAGGTTGTGCTTACGCACATGCACGCACACAAATGTACAAGAATGCACACACACTCACGCATAAAAACATACATGCATATAGTACCTACATACATATACCTACATAAAAGCACACACATATAGACACACCCAGATGCTATCAGGTGTTCCCTTGGGGAGCACCAGGCGACTTAAGAAGGTACCTGTACTTCGACAGCAGCGGCCCACCGATGGAGGAACCTAATATGGAAAATCCCATGGCAACCATGGAGTTCCAGAAGCCCAGCTCGGCAGCGGTCATGTAATGGTCCAGAGGAACAGCGGAAACATGGTCACAGCACCTTGCTCTCCTAGGGGGGTGGAATTCACATCATCTATTATGACATCACAGAGGGAGGATTTTTTTTTTTCCAAAACCCCAACAAAATTGGGTTTTTGCACATTTTATATATGCTGCAGTGTATTCACACTTGTTTAGCATATCCGCATTTCGGGCTTTTGGATTGCAAATACATTTTTCCTAGGCCATGGCACTCAAACGCTCCATCCCACATGATGACCAGTTCTAAAACACGTTGTCTGTTGACTCCTACATGCTTATTTGGCTTGTAAGTTTCTTGTACGTTTCACAACACCTATGTCTAACATATTTATGATCAGAAAAGGTAGATATCATATAAGACGGGTTCATACCAGAGGCAACATAATTAAAAAAAAAAAAAATTATTTGATTTCTCAAGAAATCAAATAATGTTGAATAAAAAGATAACTGTAAATGGGTCCTAAGTATCATAAAAGAGCGATAAACTTAAGGCAGGTAAAAATTATGTTTCTGTGATGTGACGTTCACAGTGCTGTGATGCCATTAGGAGCCTTTAAATACTGGCTTAAAATTTTCAGGGGCACTCCCATGTTCTCCAAAAACAAATACTTTAAAATATCAAAATGTCACACCCTCAACGAAGCAGTGAGATAAATTTAGTTTCAACTGGGAAAAGCCGATTGAAAATGACATGACAGTTAGTCTGAGGAGGACTGGGCAATCGATCCATTGTTTTGGCACCCAACCAAAACTTTCTCAGGGTTTTTTTTTTTTTTTGACAAGTACCAGACAGTCATGGAAAAGGCCGAGTGCTGTCTGCCAAATGAAGCAGCGCACTATTAAAATTTCATCACCTTTTTAAGCTGACAAGCCTTATACTGTATACCCAAGTTACGCCATTTCTGAATAAGCTAAAAAGGGCATTAAAATGAATCTGTATGTCAAATCTCTGAGTGTGCAGCTGTTGATGAGATCTCAGTTGCAGATTCCACTTGTGGCTCATTCCATGGATGACTTTCCTTTTTTATTTCTATACTTATCATTCAAATCAGAGCTAGCTTGTGCATGTAAGGGAAACCCAAGCACACAATGAACTGGGTGAAGGATTCTCAAAAATATACCACACCAAAGTCTAGTGATGTAATTTGAAGCGGTTGAAGCTAAAGAGCACCCAGCCAATATGTAACGATTATATGCGCTATGCGCATTCGTTAATGCATTCATTGGTTAGGCCAATACGGCTTTGCTTCTTCCTCATGTTTAGGTGCCGTAAAGTAAGTAATACATAGTAAGGGTCTGAATGATCATCTCGACTCCTGTATGCAGCCAAACCCAGATTGCCCCCATACTGAGATTAAGTCAATAATAAATGTGTTTCACCAAAAAAGAGAAAAAAATTCCCCTTTTTAATGTTTTTTAGCTTTCATACTGAAAAAAGAAATGTAGCTATTTCACATAAAATAGACATCATACTGCTTTCAAACTGGGGAAATGGTGAAGCAGATATCTCACTTTTTTTGCTGTGTGGAGTCTACTGATCATTGTTTTCGCCGAGCAAGGAAAAAAAAACACTGAAATATTTAGAATGGTAATAATTATTTATGGAAACTGACTTGAGAAACAGTGACTTCAGATCTCACAGTTCTGTGAGTGACAGCTCAGAGACTACTGTCAGAATGTGACGAGAGACAACAGATTCTTCCGGGGGGGGGGGGGGAGGGGGTGAAAGGGTGGGGGGAAGAGAGGAGGAGGCCTTTAAACACAACAAAAAACAGAGAATCAAAAAGACTTATCAGACGGTTTCCTTTTTGACGATGCTGAGAAACCCTGTTAACTTTCTCGGGGTGACAATAACAGGCTAAGCAAAGCACGTTAGACTTTATTTTGCTCCTTTAAAAAAAATAATAAAAAAACAAGAGCAAAAAGTACAGCAGCATTCAGTAGGTAATCCATCTCTGTCAACGTAGTGTCAAGGTCTAACCCAGGCACACATTAAAACCTGCAATACACCTACATCTCTTCAATAAAACCCTCAGAAGTCATATTAAATCAAATTGATCCTTCCGCCAGTTCTTATACCCCTCCTTCATCTACCGGTTACTAGCTGGGAAAGAACATCACATTGGGGAGGACCTTTTTTGGTTTTGATTTTATAGTCAATAACTTGGCACTGTTGATTCTTTTATAATATAGATATTCTACATGCAATGGCTCTCCCAGTGAACTGTAAGCTTAACCAGGGGATTAGGTAACACCATGAAGGAGAAAAAAAGAGGGGAAGAGAGAGAGAAATTGAGAGGAGGGGGAGGGGATGGAAAGCAGAGAGGGGAGGTGTTGGGTCAAAGAGTGCGCTCCTATGAAGGCACCGAGTCTTTAAACAGGAGACAAAACGTGGGCTGACAGGCGGCCCGAGGTAGCCACATCACCATTTACACAGCCCTCACAATGCGAACGGCTAATCTGCCGGTACGCACCACCGATTACGGTTACCAATTACCACTACCACAGCCACAAAACCAATTACAATTCACTAATTATCACTGCCATTATTAGACAGCCAATTACAATTCAACAATTACCACTGCCATTATTACACAACCAATAACAATTTACCAACAACCACTGCCATTATTACACAACCAACTGGTGGAAGGATCATTCACCAACTATTACTGCCAGAGCTACACAACCAATTACAATTCACTAATTATCACTGCCATTATTAGACAACCAATTACAATTCAACAATTGCCACTGCCATTATTACACAACCAATTACAATTCACCAATTACCACAGCACTGATTACAATTTACCAGGGGAGCAGCAAGATTAACTGGCTTCAATTTCAATCTTAATTTCCCCTTCCAGTGCCCAGATCCAAGAACACAGGAAAGGCGTGAGGCGGCTATGTGATCAACTGCTTAATTGATTGATTGGGTGCTAACGAGCTACAAAAACCAGCATCATACCAGGATTTGGGTGAATGACTTAATTAGTGTACAGAATGAAACCCTAATATATGAGTGGTACAACATGTGAAGTTTAATAAACACTACACAGGAGAATAATACCAATAAATAGCTTAGACATACAAAGGCTTTTAAAGTTTTTTAAATGTTTTTTTAAGTTTAGTGATTTATTTTCAATATTTCTGCATTTTATTCATTACAGCTTTAAGATTGTCACTGAACTATGAGATTAGTTGAATCTTTAATCTTCTGCGACTGAAATAGAAATTTAAAAGTACGACTGTCACTTATGCTGACCTTTTTCCATTAAATAAATTAGACTTAAATAGTGCTTTTATCACGGTGGAGGTCCAGTACAGGTTCATTTCAATAAAAGGTTTTTTTTTTTTTTTTTGCTTTTTCAAAATAATTCAGTGTGAAAGTGTAACAAGAAAATAATATTGTTAGCAAAACCGGCAATGCTAAAAATCTACATAGCCAAAAGCCTTTCATAATCAAAATAGGAATTCCATCATTAGACATGCGGAAGGCTGAGCTACCGAGAGAGGCTGTCACACTCAAATTGCAACACAGCACTGAGTTTTATTTCTTTATGAAAAAAATTAATGCATAAATAACAATCCTTAAAAATGTCAGGGGAAATATTTTCCAAAAAAAATAAAAATCTACCCAACATAAAAACTCTCGGAGGGAACTGTAAGAAAAACACACAAGCACACACTCTCTCGATTTCTGAGAATGCCCTCTCAAAACTACCTCTTCTGAAGGATTGATCAGTCAGAACGTTAAATCTTAACATCCGACTGGATGAGCTAATAAAAGAGTGCCCTCTCGAAAGTACCTGTCATGTAGTAATCCATTACAACATTAAATCTAAGTCTCTTGATTGGATGAACAAGGAAATAGGAAATTAGGCACATAGAAGACATTTCCATAGTATGTCACAGATGTGTTCTTGATGTGTTCAAGTGAACAGCAAACAAATACTTCTGAGAACATTTTTAAAAATGTGACTATCTTCACTTTTATTTATACACACTTTGGCAAAACTAAATTTGTTTTAGTCAGTCAGATTATTCTAAATGAATGATCGGAATTGAAAGTGAAACGGGAACCAACTCGGCCCGAGTCCATTGAGGCAAGATGTTTCTGACGACACAGAAGGTTAACCGGCTCTCAGTTTGTGTCATGCAGAGCTCAGGTCTATGGGAAATTACATTTTTTCTTTTGTGCGTTTTAGTCAAAAGTAGGTAATTTGAACACCAGCCTCCGGTGCATATAGGTCAACATGTTCACTTGACATCTGAGCGAGTGACTGGGAGATGGCCCATTCCAGCGCTAGCTTTGTGGAGGCCTTATTGTGTGAAAACACTCAGCGCATCATTGCTTCCTTGAAGAAGACAAGTGTTAGGGTAAAGAGCCACACCCCTTCATGTGATATAATGACCACCAGTTTTTAAAAACTGCACAAAAAAAGGCCACACACACACTCTCTTTACCACCTCCACCCCCCCTACCCCACACACACACCTACACATACACTTTCTCTCATGCCCAAACATGATCCCTTACTTTCACACTCACACTCCAACACATACAAACAGTCTTTCTCACACACAAACGCACAAACCTACACACACACACACACACATAGTCTCTCACTCTCTCATAAAAACAAAATACGCATAGACAGTCTCTCTCACTCACACACAGACGCTCACACATACAGTCTCTCTCACACACTCAAACATACTTACAAAACCTCAGTCTTTCTCTTGCACACACTCACGTACACAGTCTCTCTTTCACTCATACACACACACACATAGCCTGCAGGCCTTCTCAATCCCCCTTCAGGGGAACACACATTTGTCTTTGGGGGGTAAAACACAGCATGTGAGAAGAGAAACATGGGGGTACCCCCCCCCCCGCCCCATCCCATCCCATCCACCTGGACCGTTCCCAGGCAACTGCCTTCAACCACCCCACCCCAGACATGGTTTTAAGACTGACCCCCCTGGACGCTGGGGGAGGGTGGCTGGAGGGGAGCTGAAGCCTGGACACACCCCCTGATTGGCTGATACGCTGGGAGAGATTACAGTTGGCTGGCTATTTTAATTAAGCCACTGCTTCATGCGTTGAAGGGAAGGGGGACAGAAATATTTCGTTTTTTTTCCTTCCATTTTTTTTTCTTTTCTTCCCTTCACCCCACAAACTCTACCCTGACCCCCAATCCCAACCCCCCCCCCCCCACCACCATCCTGCCCATCCAATCACACGATCACGACAGTAGACTGCTACTCTGTCATTAATGTAAGAAGGGCTAGCTCACAAAAACATCTGTTACCAAAACACACGCAGGACGCACGCTCGCACACTCTTTCACACTCACTCACAAAGAGGAGCAGTTTAACACGCACCTCACTTGTGCAAAACCACAAGTTACAACTAAAGCCTCCAAAGAAACATTAAACCAATAGCTCTTCACATGAGTTCATCTTAATTAAAATTAGACACTGACAAGGAACAAATAAAATGTTCGTTTTATCATGTTTTAGAGACCAAATCCAATTGCTCAGTCTGCTTTAGAGGGGTAAGAAATACCAAAGAGCCCACTCAAGTTAATAACAGACTTTTGACAAAATGTGAGATGGGCCTAATAATTCAACGCTCTCAAAATCCTGATGTGTCAGAAGAAAGAAATCTGTTAAATTTATACTTTTAATTTGAAAGGTTTCAGTCACATGGTGTTTTGAATAATCTTTATGCGCAACAAAGGCATGGGCAATTGACAGAACACAACTGATGGTGAAATCGTTCTATTCATCTGTGACTCCAACACAAACCAATCACGTCACTCGATTTTCTTTGCCTCGCCGAAAGACGCTAACTCAACAGGAGTGTGACTCCGTTAGAAAGCTGTGTTCAGCTGACACACATTCTCCAAGGGATCACTGGTGGAGATGTGGCCCTTCCAAATGGACTCAGACAGGAGACCACGGAAGTTTTGATGCCCCCAAGACGGACTGCTGGCGCGTGCGGTTCCTAACGTAGCGGCTCGGCCCCAGTGACGACGACAGTAATCGCCGTTCAGTCGATTAACTGCGTAGTTCCGACCCCCTCAAGTGAGGAAAAAAAACCCACTTGATCCGCCATAGAAAAAACCTGCACTCTCACAGTCTAATTTCTATATATACACACATGTGGCAGACACAAAGAAACTGTAATCCTTACATAATCCCCTGCTGTTGCAAAACAGAAAATGTTCATATTAAATCGCCCATTGAGTTCTGCGGTCACAGTCATATGCTGGGGGTCACAGATAATGAAAAGAAGACTATAAAGTGACATTTGAACAAAAATGTGAACGGAGCGGAGTGTGCCCTGCTGACTCGGACGGTGAGCCCGTATGGGGGGGGGTTCTGCGTGCAGTGACGCACAGTGATGTCCATCCATTCTTCCCCCCACACAATCAGGGTTTCCTTTCCGTATGGCGGCACAACAGCGACACCAAGTGGCCGCTGAAGGAACCAGTGAAACGAAACCACAACAGCAGAGACCACGTCCATTTGGATAAGAATAATGGAACAGGGGCGACTCGCGGCTCTTAATGTGGCTTTGAGGTACTGTATTTTGAAACGGATAAACCAACAGTATCCTTTGTAATAAAGTAGTTGCACAAAGACACTTGATTGGGATACCATTTAGGGAAGGTTGAGGGGGAATTTTGGGGTCAGGGAAGAATTGGCTGGTGTCTTTTTTCCCCTAAACTTAGTTTCTACCCACACGCTGTAAACTCCAGCACTTGAAGGTCAGCTCATTACACAGAGGAGGCTGTGCTGGGATCTCTCTCAGTCCCTGTCTCAGCTGAAAACCTGTTAAAGCAGAACTTTCAAATGGATATCTGTCAACACTGCCTCAAATTTGGTTTCTTTAAAAAAAAAAAAACAATAAATAAAAGATGAAATATGAAAAACATATTTCAGATCCTGGTCTGTTCATTCTAAAGCATGATAGCATGCAACCTTAAAAAAATGCTGCAGTCAGTTTAGACTAAATTGCATTTACTCTTAAAGACAAATTTGATTGAGTCCCCGGTCTAATTTTGCTGTGTACTAAAAGTTATCGATGGTATAATGACTTACATTTCAGACATCTCAATCCTTCATCACAGTCTTCAAATGAATGGTTAAAAAACACTCATCATCTTCAGTATAGCTCCATTTTGTCTACATCTGAAGACTGATGAAGAAAAGATGTCTGTAATGGAAATGCTTATACTAATCAATAAAGTGACATGCGCAGCAGGAGACACAGCGGTATTGGAGTTTATCATTTCATTGTTGACAGAGAATGACCTAACAGTTCCCCCTTTAAATCAGTGATCAGAGAGCTGGGTGCAGTGTACTTGCCTAATTTGTAAGTGAGTACGAATATGGCCGTCCACTTGGTGGAGGGCACTGCCAGCAGGTCTTGCCAAATTGCCCAGGGGTTGGGGCCTTTCGCCTGGGCCTTCCTCTGCTCAGAGCAGGTCCTGTTCTCTGGAGGGGCGTCAAGGTCGCTGTTCATCCAGGTAAAGAGCGTGACGGCTGCGTACACGCCCCCAGCGCCAGGAAGATAGACCCCCACCCCGCCAAGTCCATGACTGCCAGCAGTCCACCCCCCGCCAGCACCGAGCCCAGCTTGTACCCCACCACCTGGACCGTGTTCCCATACCCCACTTCCTCCCTCCGGGAGAGCAGCCGCACCGCCACTCCGTCAACCGCGATGTCCTGCACCGATGCCAGGAAGTTCATGGCCAGCATCGCTGCGGCGATGGCGGTGAAATCCGTCGCCGGTGAGAGCATGGAGCTGGCCAAGCAGGTAAGAGACAGTACCAACATGCTACCCACAAGCCACCTCTTCTTCGTGCCGACCCGGTCCACTAGTGGGGCCCAGAGCACTTTCAGTATCCAGGGGAAGTACAGCGCTTTGGTCAGGCTGATCTTGGTCAGTGAGAGGCCAGAAGTTCGGAGGTAAATGGGCAGTAGGGAGGACTGCAGACCATAAGGCATCCCCTGTACAAAGTACAGCAGTGCCAGGAACAGGAGCTTTGAGTTCATGGTTTCACTTGTTTCTACCAAGTGGCGGTCATCTTCTTAGTACACCTGGTGTCGTTCCAACAACCTAGGAATAAATTTGATTTGGGGAGAGACAGAATAAGTCAGATAACACTTTAGCATTTAGCAGAAGCTCCCTTCAATACTAACACATTTTAATACATGGGGTCCTCGACTTACGAACGAGTTCCGTTCCTACGACTTGTCGTAAATCGATTTTTGACGTAAGTCGGAATTTATACCTAAATTAACACCTTAAGTCACTCACACTGTACACACAACACATGAAGCACATATAAAATACAGTAATTAAATGAAACAGTAATAAAAAAAGAGAGAGAAGAATTTCTTATCTTTATTTCTGTGGTCGTATTTACGAACCAAACCGCTTAGGTCGAAACTAGGTTTTTTAAGTCATTTACCCCCTGTATTTTGATTCATACAACTTAATTTTCTGAGTTTACTCAAGTTAAATACTTGCTGTGACATACCTGAGAATCTAACCTGCAGCTTGTGAGGCGAGGTGAGGCTTACATCATAACATACACAAAACCTTTGCTGCAAGCTAACTTGTCATAATGTATACACTGCAACTTACAGTCGCTTAAATGTGGAAGTCAGCAGCAGCACTGATCAGTATTCCCTACAGCGAGATCAGTGAAATATAATTAGTGACTATTGAAACATGGCAAATTTTGAATGCCTGTAAGCAGAAATTTAAGGCCAGTTATCATAGATTATGCCGTCAAAATGCAGTATTTGTGTATGAAGACATTAACAGGTATTGCAAATGGATGTGTTGCATTAGCCGTCGAGCTAGCCCATTTTGTGCAAGACAGAAACGTAGAAACTCGATAGCTACTAATTATTTATGTATTTATGATACAATAAGGGAACAGTTGTTAGCTCGCATGAAATCGACATGACTGTAACGTTATTTCTATCGTAAAACAGTGAACAGTAGCGAGCTGGTTAGGTCAACACTGAGTATCAGCTAACGCTTTCTAAAAATACAAATTGACTTTGTGTGTTTTATAACCGTTCTGATAACCTCTGTATACATACACTTGTTGTCGACATAGTAATAGTTACACCAGAAGTTGTCTTGCCTTCTCTAGTTAACCATGCTGTTCTTTAATTTGGCACTTCCTGGATCAACTGACGTATTCGCTGCTTTCCAATCCGAAAAAATGCTTCCGTCTTCTTGCGCAATCGCCCTCCAATCGACGTGGAATCCCCAACAAGTCCCGGATGTAAGATGGCCGCCACCAGGAGAGTGATTCCATTCCAGTTTAAGCCTTAGTATATAAACATGTAGAGACAGCGACTCTAGAAGTCAACCTTTGAGTATATCAGCATGTAGACAGCTACTCCTTTTTTTTTTTTTTACTACATAGACCAAATAGAAAAATTTAAGGCATATTTCGAGATCAAAAGCTTACTATGGTACACATAGTGTTAAAAAAAAAAAAACAAAGCAAACAACAACAATGAATGAGAAACAGAACATTCAAATAAGTCATAAAAAAAATAGCAGAGTGAGTGTCTTACGCAAGTAGCAAATACAATTCTAATAAATAATAACAATAAAAAAAGCTTTTGGGCATTTTTATTGACCCTGTATTGGACAGATTTCACAAATAATTTAAGATCATTCTTCCAGAGGCAGCGACTCCTATGTAAGTCAACGGAGACAACCTCAGAACCAGAAAGTGTAATTTTGGCCACCCATTACGGATGTGCAGCCGTCTCCTGTGTCACAAGCTCAAAGAAAAGGATGCAAAGCAATGAGGTGTTGAAAAAGATTCTTGTAAGCCCTCCCCCCACTCTTTTCGTTTGCTAGCTGAGCCAAAGAACTTACATTGACATGATAAATACAAAATGCTTTATTTCGATGTAGTCTACATCTCGAATTGGCTGTATTTTGGCTGATTTCTATATTAATATGATTTCAATAAAGGCAATTACGGAAATGCAGTCTAGTGTACTGCTGTGTATTTAAATACATTGTGAAGATAATTGCAAGATAGCCTATTTACAATAATATATGCTATTAGGGAATTAAGATTAATTGATGTAGGTGATTATTTTTGTACGGTTATTACTGTATTTTAGCCTGGGATAGATATAGCATAAAAAGGGATTTTCGCATACTCAGATTAAAGTTGGACAGCAGTTGCTTGTAAAGCTAGCTTGGTGTGAATAACTGGTTAAAGAATTTAAACAGCAGCTGCTGATTCACAGCAACTGTTATTGATTCTTCTGTGCTTTTATTGCCCAACACTTTTTGCATCATGCAAAGGAATCAATTCATATGTCATTTTATTTACAATATGTTTCTCTAATTATAAGGGCAACATATTTTCATACTCATTGTAAGCGCTTAAAATGTATTTTACTTTATGTGTTTGTCAGGAGTCATTTTACGGTTCTCTACCCTGCCAGCTAGAGAGGGACAAATGGTCCCCCTCCCTCATAAATACCTCCAAACCAGCGATCAAAGAAGCAACAGGCTTTTCAAGCATGGCCAGAAGCTGACCTTTATTCAGAAATTAAGAAAAACCACTTATGATGGCCAATATGGATCTTCTTTGAGGTTACCATTTAAAAGCGGAATTGAGTGTGATATGACCCTCTTTGTTCTTGGTAAGCCCTAAGATGCCCCTTTAATATGTCTAACGACATATTAAATAATGACATATTAACGACATATTGGTAAGCCTCGCAAATGTAGAATCTTTTGACAAACATGTCTAACCACAGGGGGCCTTCACCTCTTTCTTCCTCTCCCTCTGGCTCCTTCCCCTTCTGGAGCGTGTGTGTGTGTGTGTGTGTGTGTGTATGTGTGCGTGCATGCGTTTAGAGCACTTACAAACAAACAGTCTTTAATAACGCAATCATAATGGTAATTGTTCCCATTTTGGTATACTTTCCACAAGATAGGCACAAAGATTCGGCGTCCCTGAAAAAGACTTTTCTGCCTGTCGAGCCCGCAACTGAGGCCAGCAAGCTAAACTGTTTCCAAGCTCCTCACACCCAGCTCTGTGCAGGTCATAGGCATACAAATATGACATCACAGCATTTTTGGAGAAATAAAAATTTTTACATGCATTGTAAAAAACGGGCAAATTCCTGGAATATAATGTCTGGACTATCGACTTTATTTTAAGCTAAGTTTGAATACCATCATATGAGGATAAATATTTTTAATATGCTGCCGAAAATGAATGGATTCCAATGGGAAAACACTGTTTCTTCCCGCAACCTGCTAGATGGCGACGCTTATTCCAGTGCTTAGGTTGTGAGCTGAAAGCTGGCCACTTGGGGTACTGGAGCTCGCATGCAACAAATTCAGCCGTCTCCATTGTCACTGAAACTTCTCGCAGCAGAAGAACTGTGAATTCGTTCCAATTCAAACAGCCACAACCCCTCCCCTCCATTGCTCGCCCTTGCTTGGGAAGGGCTGCCTCACCTGCTACATCACTAAAGAGCTCACGCGATTGGAGGGAAGAAGTGCAGGGATTGGAACGCAGCAGAGCAAAGTCAGAAAAGAGCTATGCATTGAGGTATTTTTGTAATGTGTTACAGCTACTACAAAAACTACAGCGCCACCACATCAAGTTGTCTTCCTAGGCAAAACATTATACCAGTGCCGTTCCTGCGTTTGAGCACGTTTGCTCAGTTGATTTAATTGCTGCTAAATAACCATTTGTATTTCCCAGTTGGTTAATGCTTTATGCAAAATGTACAACAGTATTGGAACTGTGTCCAGTGTTTTGAGTCGCGTAAAGGGTGGAGTTGCAATGAGCTGTCAATCAGTTTGCTCACTTACAGTCAGCTTAATCTTTTCATGATATGACCATGTGTGTTCTGTTGTCCATATCTTATGCTCTCTGTTCATAATGCAAGATGTTTTTTTTATCTCATGTTTCTACGCAGGATGCTTTTGATGGGTGATTGAGGAATCATGATGGAGCTACCATACCTTACCAGCAACTGACAGATTTGGACGAATTACTGTTTTTGTTTTAAAAAGCAAAGCATTTTACATGGTTGAAACAAGTCAATGAATTATGACTCCAACTAATACTGATGTAACCAATCACCCATTACATCCAGAACTGTGATGACAATGTTACATCACTCAACACATTGATTTGGGTTCGTTCGTACACTTGTGCTGTTAGGTTTGGGGATTCCCTCACCAGACATACCTTTGGATTTCTGGGCTATGTTCACAGGGACACACCACACACAGGTATATAACAGCAGGTTAGGTCGACCTCTAACATAGTAGGAACTGTCAGGTGTATGGACAGGGGTTGTGTTGTAAGAACTGGTCGTACTGAATGTTGTGTTTGAGGCAGAAAGGTATCCCCAGATATTTTACCACATAGTTGTCTCTCCATAAATAGATGGAGAATTTGAGTTTAATGTGTGTATGTACCAGAGCAACAAAGAAGATAAGACACCAGGGTTATGTCATGCAAGTCAATACCAGAACATGCACTAGTCAACAGCCAAGACAAGTTTACCCATTACCATTCTGAGAAAGAAAAGCACTATTCTTCTACTGAAAAGGGAACAGATGCTACCTTTTGCCCACAACATCTCATTCACGGTGACCCAACTAAACCAGCCACAGACTTATGGGACACTGCCATTTAACCAATAAGCAGCCAGATACAGGAATTACCTAGAGGTGGCTACCTAACAAGCAGAAATTACTGCATCATGAGGGCTGCGTTCCAATATTCAAATTTGCCTCCTCCTTTCCTCCTTTCCTCCACTCGTTTCCTCCCCTCCTTTCCTCTACATATTTCCGGCATATTTCCAGGGTAGGAAAGGAAGGGAAGAAACAAGTGGAGGAAAGGAGGAGATGAAAAAAGTATCGGAACACAGCCTAGGTAACACAAGAGACTCCTTGAGACACAGTATACAGTAAACTCCTTGATTTTTCTTCCAACTCTTGAAATTATTTATTATTATTTATTTTAGAGTTAAAATAAATGTGGTTACACAAAAAAATATTGTATTGTCTTTAAGGATTTACAATTTTTCCCATGAACAGAACACTCATGGTTTCACTGTCAATCACAAAAACCAGGAATGGATGATCAAATTTCAGATTAGGCGGGACAAACTCTCCACCTGACTCCAGCATGGTTTCTGCTGCTGTTGCCACAAATGCCACGGTTCCTTCCTCGGCCACGTCCAAATTGGCCTTGTGAATGACCTACAAACGCCATGAATCATATTAATCACCACTGAACACAAGTCAAAAAGTCCCAGTATATGTAAACCAAACAAAACTACATCAAAGCAAGAGGGTTTCGTGGACACATATGCAACTTGGTCCCGGTTAATTTTTTTTAACTTAATGTATTTCCTCAAATGTATGTGCTGGTATACCAGTCAATCTCTTCTACCTTTGACACAAACAGTTTTCCATCCGCTGATATTCCTGTGAGATTCGCGGTATGCTCGAATGGATCAGTGATTCCCATTCCAGGCAGAACTTCTTCAAAGTTATATGAGGTCTCAAAGGACAGTTTTGGAACACGCACGAAACATGATCTGCAAAAGTACAATTGGCAGAATGTTGGCTGAGGACTCAAAATCTGAAATAGTGTCAAGCAACACAAACAGATCTTTGTCACATTTCATGCATGTACATTTTTTAAAAATTGAAATATTTCTTAAATGCTGTAAGACTGATTGGATCGTAAAGTATTTACAATAACTAAATACATATACATGTTTTTTTTTAAAACTGAGTTACTCCCATTAATCCCGTTGTGAATGAGAGCTGGATAGCTGCTATTGAAAAGCTACTATTTTCTGTCAAGGAATGCTGGAGACTTCACCCAGAGGTCATTATTCTCTGTTACTGGCTGACGTTCCCCTGGAGTTATATGTTGGACGGGGGTAACATCACCAGCTTTGCGCCAGTTCTTGGCGCTAGATCATTTGAACTGGTGGGAAATGGTTCGCCCATGGATTCAATGCAGGGAAACATATTTTAGCATCTGCTGACCAGAGCCAAGCTAACAACCGGCAGGAGGACAACAGTGTCCTACTGCTGTCCTACATGCTACATTAGTGATATAAAACTTGCTTGTTTGTTTGTTTATTTATTCATTCATTCATTTACCTGTAATATTTGCTGGGTCGCAAAATGAGAGAAAGTCCTTACGTGTTATTCACAGAACTCATCCATTTGCTCAAGACGTCCCCACTAAGAACCTCCTCCAGATTCTGCAGTCCTTTTTCCGGAAGAGCCAGCACCATTAAAACGGATTCATCATAATACAGCCGGAGGACATGAGTGGAAATGTCTTCGTCATAATAGACATGAAAATTATCCCATTTGGACATCATCTCCACAAGAACTGTTGTTTTGTTGTCAACATGAAACATGTCTATTTCAGTATAGTCGGGTGAAAAAGGCTTCGCCCATTTACCTGCAGGAAAAAAAAATACATTGTACACAAAAAGACAACAATTCTGTATACCACTCAAGCCTTTTAAATGTATTATTTATTATATTCTTTCATTTATTTAGTTATTTTCATAGTAGCAATAATAACACAAATACCACCACCACCTTTACAACTACTTGATTGCTACAACTACTGCTACTACTACTACTACTAATAATAATAATAATAATGTTAGTTGTTGTTAGAATTAGTAACATTATTTACTTTAAATGTCACTAGATCAAGTACTAAGGTAACTTAAGGTAAGGTAACTCCACTGAACTCTAGATATGCCAGACTGGTTCAACGTAACTGGAAAGCCCCTGCTTAGAAAAGTTTGTTAGCTTGATGATGTCCTCCGCACGTCCCTATGAAGTGGAAACTAACCTCAGCCAGATGAACTGAGAGATGCTCCACACCTTTAGTTCTTTCCCCGTACGATGAAATATAATCCTTAGTTTGATAATCCACAGAAACTCAATACTATCCACTGGGTCTGATGTGATTAGATTTATTGTATATGACTCAAGGTGATATACAAGAAACCTGGGCTGGGTTCGTGTGGAATCAACGGAGAGCTGC
Source organism: Albula goreensis (assembly GCA_022829145.1). Classification (NCBI taxonomy): domain Eukaryota; kingdom Metazoa; phylum Chordata; class Actinopteri; order Albuliformes; family Albulidae; genus Albula; species Albula goreensis. Next base: position 520,315 of record CM040744.1, read on the forward strand.
TCTCCCGAACACCCCAAAACACACACCCACAGCCTTCTGAAAGTATTCCTTTCTAACCCTACTGGCATTGAGACTTGTACCCTTCACTAGCACTTTGATAAACCTTGTCCCCAAAGAAATGCACTTTGTGTTGTAAGTCTGCCAAATGCCTGTAATGTAATGTAATGTAATTTAATTCCCTTTACACTTTTCCCTTCATACCATTGACTTAATACTATTTTATTTTTATAAACGTTTCCATTGCTCCTCCTATTGTGGAGCTCAAACTTAAAATTTCTACTATAGTTTCAAACTCTGGTTTTATACACCATTATTTCTCATCTCAGCCTGGATTTTCCACCATTATCTCCTGAGCCATCCTTTAACATAAAGCTAAGTGCTGACATCTACTGGGGCTTTAGTGTATTAGATCCAAATCATATTTAGACTGACATCTAGTGTGCCTGTAGTGTATTACACTCAAATCATATTTGAACTCTTATGCTGGGAGCAGGGAACTATTTATACTTTATAAATAACTGTATTTGGATGTAATAATGTGTTTATGTCAAATCTTACTCCTAGACCTACATTTGAAGTATATGTGACTGATGAGATACATCACTGCCTCTGGGTCCAATTCCTGCAGCATCTGTTTGATTCTGCCCCTTGTCTTCTCTTCCACGTACTTATTTATCTGCTCCTTGGCCTCCTCAGTCTTTGTGAAGTCGGTGCTAAAACCCTCTGAATGGTAATAGCGCTTCATGCTCTCCAGGAACTCAGGAAGGGGCTTGAAGTTTTCGTTGATGAAGAGCGCGTTGTCAACCGAAACTGTCACTTCAGTTTTATTGTTGAGATTCTCAATGATGCTTTCGAAGGACTGACTTACTTCCTCCGCTGTGATGTCCGTTGCGTTGAATCCCAGACCCTCGAAGAGCTGCTGGTGCGTCTTCCCTCTGGCCCCCAAGGACAGCGCGGACAGGGCGACCGACACGCTCAGTGGGGAGAAGAAGACGTTCTTGAACTGAGAATCAGGCAAAGCGGAGATGTGTTTGTAGAGACGGAAAGCGAAGTCAGTGTTTTCTTTGGATATCTGAGTGTTTCCCCGTGAATCACCGTGTCCCTGTCCGTCGTCATGTCCTTCTCCGAGTCCACGATTTGGACGTGGATGGCGTGTGCGCCTGGTATGCTGGTCACATTGGACGGTGGATTTACTGAACACGGCAAGTATATAATCACACATATCAGACTTTGAACTGTTCTGGAACAGTGTAATCATTACAAGACAGACATAAATACCGACAGTATTAACTGGTCCAAAAGTAAGCACTAAATTAACATTTACTTAAAAAGTGCTCTGCTTGGTGGAAATAAATGGTGAATGCATATTACATTAATTGTGAGCCATAAATAAAATGTACTGCATAAACATGTAAATGTTTTATTAAAAATATATAACCTAGTGTCATAAATCAATAAACTTATAAAGCAGGGGTTCCCAACCAGGGGTGCCCGCGCAACCAGGGGGCGCAAGATGAAGGGGTGCAACAAAGAGTTGCTTGTATCCTTGAGTGACGAGTCACGAGCAGCCAGCTGCTAGTGTGCCTTGAGAAGTGGTAGTAGGTGGTTGTGTTGCATAGTTTTGTTGTTTATTTAATCAAAAGTAACTGATTGTCAGAGTATTGCTTTAAAATCATTACAACGCAACATCTAACATAATCGTTGTATATTGTTTCACTCAGAAATTCACGACCGCAAGGGTTCATCAAGTATTTCACCCACCTCAGCTCTCCCATCGCCTCTGCTCACGTGCACCGACTTCTTCACCTTAAAATGTGATGTTACTTTTTGTAGGGGGCGCGGACATTAATGAAACATTTTCCAGGCGTGTTGGGCATAGAAAAGGTTAGGAAACACTGCTATGAAGGATAATCTGTTACTACATTTTACATGTATTTATCACATATTTTCCTCATAACTCCTTTTTTGTTGTTAATTTAGTGGAAGCACTGTCTGAAAGCAAGCTTGGTGTGAATAACTGGTTAACGAATTTAAACAGAAACTGCTGATTCACAGCAACTGCTATTGATTCTTCTGTGCTTTCATGGCCCAATACTTTTTGCATCTGGCAAAAGAACCGATTCATATGTAATTCTGTTTGGATATCAGGTTTTCTAAAAATAAGGGCAACAGAATTTCATACTCATTGTAAGCGCTTAAAATCTATTTTATTATACGTGTTTGTCAGGAGTCGTTTTACGGTTCTCTACCCCGCCAGCTATAGAAGAACAAATGTGCATGTACAACAAAAGTGCATGTTAAAAATGTAATTGTAGTGCCCATAAGACGTACAACTAGTATGTGTTTGTCCGGAGTCGTTTTACGGTTCTCTACCCTGCCAGCTAGAGAGGGACAAATGGTCCCCCTCCCTCATAAATATCTCCAAACCAGCGATCAAAGAAGCAACTGGCTTTTCAAGCATGGCCAGGAGCTGACCTTTATTCAAAAATTAAGAAAAACCACTTATGATGGCCAATATGGATCTACATTTGGGGTTACCATTTAAAAGTGGAATTGAGTGTGGTACGACCCTCTTTGTTCTTGGTAAGTCCTAAGATGCCCCCTTAATATGTCTAACCACAGGGGACAATAACCTCACTCTCTCGCTCTACCTCCTTCCCCTTCTGGAGCATTGGTGTGTGTGTGTGTGTGTGTGTGTGCGTGCAGGTTTAGGATCACTTTCCCCTTCTATACCCCAATAATATTCACCTTCTTCATATTAATAAGGAAGGTGGGGAACCATTGAGTCATTTGACCACAGGAGTGTATCTCAAGATAACCACAAAGCCATTCATGCACAGAACAACCTGTTGCTCTCTGTGAAGTCTCCTACCTAAATTTGCATATGTTTATGTTTGATGTCATTCTGATGCTCAAATTTTAGAAATTTTAGTACTGAAGGGATGTCTTGAGTTTCCCAATTGTTAAAGTTTGAATATGACATGAAGCTATGGGTAAAACTTCAGCCGCAGTCTTACCATTAAAATTAAAACCAAAATTAAAATTTAAGGTCTGATTAATAGGTGTGCACAACTTGTTACAGGGTTGTGATGTGCAAAGGATGCGCATCCTGAAAATCTGATTAAGTCAAAGTCTGAATCCGCATAGAGGGTATTTGAATAAGAAACGCCCCGATTTCAATGAATCTCCACCCCAAACATGGAAGTCTCCTAAGCATGCATAAATGTTCAAGATCAGAATATGAATATACCGGGTTCTGCTCAAGGTTTCTTCCTTAAAATAGGAAGTCTTTCCTTGCCATTATTGCATTAGGCTTGCTCTTTGGGTCTCAGGCCTGAGTTCTACCATACTGCCATTTGTAACAAGACACAACGTAAGGCACATGTTTGCTGTTCCCTCACCTACCTCACCCTTACACACTCCACAGTCTCCTGTCCCACTTTCCTCTCTTCCCCCTGCTACAAGCGCATCTGTAGCTGGCAGATTAAAAAGAAATTTCTGCCTTTTTTTTCTGCTCTCCCTAATGCAGGCATCCTGAGAACCAGCGGATTGCACCTAGCAGCAGCACCGCTCGCTGCCACTGTTCACTTCACAGATCCCTGCTTCTTCATCTTCTCTCCTGCTATGTCTGCCTCCTCCGCCATCAGTAGGGTAAAACTAACCTGTCTCACGACGGTCTAAACCCAGCTCACGTTCCCTATTAGTGGGTGAACAATCCAACGCTTTGTGAATTCTGCTTCACAATGATAGGAAGAGCCGACATCGAAGGATCATAAAGCAACATTACTATGAAAGCTTGGCCACCACAAGCCACACAAGTAAGTTCAACTGAAGCTAGTGGTTTCCCCCAATGACCATGCCAGTAGCTGCCACAACCCCGCACATTCTGCTGGTCCCTGTCCCACTTTCCAGTGGTTCTCCGGCGACAGGTGCACTCGGAAATGGCAGATTACACCTGACAACTACACTGTTAGCTAACCCGCCTATGCACACTCAGCTGGTTTATCCTGCCTTTCCCCTCTCTCCTTCACATGCATATGCCTCCACATGCTTCCACAGTCATGTCTGGAAACAAATTCCTCCTCGCCCAGGCACACTGCCTTCCCCGCTTCCATCCCTGCAACACACACCCTCACACATGTACACTGTGTCATACGCAGTCGGAGGACACCCTTTATGCAGCCGTGCTGTCAGTGGTCCAGGCATTCCAAACCCCACGTTCCTGGTGTACCAGTAGCTCATTGTTTTTCAAACCGCATGCTCATTGCCTTCACTTCTGTCCAGATTCGTAGCCACAGTCACCGGATAATGAGCAGTCATGGGTTGTTTTGGGAAGCCACTCCAGTTGAAACCCGGTATGTCTAGGATGTGGATTGCAGCCCTACATGTTTTTAAGAGATTTAGCTCTTCTTGGCTGGTTGTCTTTGGGGGGTTCACCTAACCCAAAAAATGATTCTGCCCTCTTGGACTCCAAGTCCAATATCAAATGTCTGTACTATCATACAACTTCCCAAATCACAAAACTCCTTCTCAGTGCTTTCAATGTTGTTTCAAAATGAATTCTACTGAATTATTATTATTATTATTATTATTTATTATTATTTTATTTCAATGGTCATTGATAATGAAGTCTGCATTACAGCAAGCATGACAACATTTAGACAAATATTAATGCTTCATACACATTTATTTCATTTTTTATTTGGATTTACAATTTTTCCCATGAACAGTATGCTTCTGGTATTACGATTCAACAGGAAAACCATGAAGGGGCGGTCAAACTTCAGTGCAGGGATGAACCTGGGTATTTGGCCCCGTGGCGAGATTCCCATCCCTGTTGCCGCAGCAGCTGTAGCTCCAGCCTCGTCTACATCCAAAGTGGCCTTGTGAATGACCTGAAAAACAAAAACACAGATATGGAGCAGACCGTTTTAATATATGATATTAGTTCAAGATTGTTTATGATATCATTACTGATGAAGCAAATCATATTGCAAGTGGCCATCAATTGCTTTATAGTGAAATTCAGTGAGACTGGTTAAGTGTCTTAATGTGTTAGCCAGAGGGATGGCACATGTTTTAAAATTTTACCTACATTTTGAGTTGACTACTTAATTTGCTAAACCCTCATATTATTTTGTTGGATGCAATATCGTGTGTCACCAACCTTATCGACAACCAAGTTTCCTTTCTCTGATATTCCAGACAAGTCTGCAGTATCCAGAAACATTTCATTGATTCCCATTCCAGACAAAACATCTTTGAGTTGGTAGGAGGTTTCAATGGACAGTTTTGGAACATACACCATGTACTTCCTATGGGAATCACATCAATAGAATTTATGTATGATCTTCTCACATTGCTATTGCTCTACATTACAACAGAATAAAACATTTCATGAAGCATGCAGATATCAGTGCATTCTTCAAAAAACAAGGTTATGAGCTGTAATGCAATTGGTATTAATATGTAAAAACTTAGTATTTACTTCTCCTCCACTGATCTGAGCCATTTCCTCAAATGGTCCCTGCAAACGACTTCCTCGAGGTGTTTCAGCCCTTTTTCCGGAAGAGCCAGCACCATTGCGACAGACTCATTATAATGCAGCTGGAGAACGTGAGTGGAAATGTCTTCGTCATAATAGACGTGAAAATCGTCCTCCTGGATCATCATCTGAACTGGAACGCTTGTGTTTTCGTCGACGTGAAACGTGTCTTCTTGGGTGTTGTCCGGATCGAAAGGGATCGCCCATTTTCCTGCGGGAAAACAAGGCACATATTTAATGATTTCTGTAGTACTTTTATGTTCAGTTGTGAGTAACCCGAATGATTCGACAGTTGACACGTGTTCAAAAACATGCAACAGGATTTCATTGGAATTCTTTACAGGCACACAGGCTATTGAGTCAGACATACAGTAGAATTTAAATACCACTTCTAATTGTTGTCTTGTAGCTAAAACCATTTGGTCCTCCTCCCTCACCTTTGAAGTATATGTAGTTGATGAGATACATCACTGTCTCTGGATCCACATCATTCACTATTTCTGTGATTTTGCCCTTGGTTTTTTCTCCCACGTACTTATTTATCTGCTCCTTGGCCTCCTCAGTCTTTGTGAAGTCGGTGCTGAAACCGTCTGAATGATAGTAGCGCTTCATGCTCTCCAGGAACTCGGGACGGGGCTTGAAGTTTTCGTTGATGAAGAGCGCGTTGCCCAGTGAAAGGTCCACATCCGTTTTCTTGTTGAGATTCTCATGTATTTGTTGGAAGGCCTGGCTTACTTCCTCTGGAGTGATGTCCGTCGCGTTGAATCCCAGACCCTCGAAGAGCTGCTGGTGCGTCTTCCCTCTGGCCCCCAAGGACAGCGCGGACAGGGCGACCGACACGCTCAGTGGGGAGAAGAAGACGTTCTCGGACTGTGAATCGGGCAGGGCTGAGATGTGCTGGTATAGACGGAAAGCGAAGTCGATGTTCTCTCGAAATATCACCAGGCTGCTGTTTTTACCGTGATCATGATGCTCATGCCCTTTCCCGTGGGAATGTGAATGCCCACGTCCCAGCATGTGATCCTTCGTGTGACCATGACCTCGCCCATGTCCATGTAAATGTTCACGGCCTGGATAATACAAGTGTCCATCGTGGTGGTCACATTGGACAGCAGACAGAAGCGCCAGCAGTGTTACGCACAAGATTAGAAACACCCTCATCGTGGAAACTATTACAATGCAAAAGAGGTATAAGAACAAGTTTTTCATAAAAGCACCATATAATTACAAGAAATAAAGCTTCTTTTGACCTAGACGTTAAAATACACACACTTGGATAATGCAGCATATTGCAATATCTTAGCCTACTAACATAATCTATATTTTTATGACCGAATATATATTTTGTACAATCAAATTAAGATGCATGTTACAAGATTTTAGGTTCTGATTCAAACAAATGTTGAACTTACCTAACTCAGGAGTTAATTGGCGCTGCCTCTGTTAGCCTGTCTCCAAATTTATATGATACGATTAGTTTATTCAGACTCCGAACTTTGAACTTGCTGAGTTTGCACAAATACCACCTACCTGAAAAACTACCAGAAAAACTGGCAATGCTATCCAGCGGAACAGAAAAATGAGTCCTGCGATTAAGACATAGGAAACCCATGTCAAAAATAAATGTATCTAACATGAATTTGGTTAAGCAGTACTCAGATAAAGTATATGTCGAATGCATGTAATATTCTTCATGGAACTTCTGAGAAATCTTATTGCATATCAACCTGTTAAAATGTATTATTAAATATATGGCCAATGAATCATGATTTATGAACGTATAATACCTTTAGACATTCTGAAATTCGTGTACATTTTCAAAGTTTCAACTTTTCACTGAATCGGTAATATAATTTGTAATGAAAAAACGTTTAAATTATAAAAGAATTAAAAATAGAAGCACTTCCAGTATTGGTCTCAAACTTTTCACCTCACCGTATATTAACAATATATTTTCCAATGTATTTATTTTATTGCAAATTTAGAGGAAGCGCTGTGCTCAAAATCAGCTTGGTCCGCATGACGAGTTAAATAAAACAAACCACAATCGCTGAGTCACAGTAGCTGTTATTGATTCTTGAGCGCCTATACTGTCTAATATTTTCTGCGTAAGGGAAAAGTACCAATTCTTGTGTAATTTTTCTTGGAAGTCTTGGTCTTTAAAGAAAGGGCAAACATACTTTCTCTTACATTTCTCATATGTGCTTGCAACATACGGAGATATATATATATTTTTTTTTTTTTAATTTTTAATGGGTAAAACCCAAGTCACCTATCATTTTGACGAAAAACATTGTCACTTTTAAAAGCTAGGGATTGTTCCGGTCCAGATTGCTATTATTATAATCTTATATATATTATATATTGATATAATCACACAAAGCTGTCGTGTTAAACACATGGAAACGCTCATCCACTTTTGGATTTTGAGAAATTAAATGCTTCTAAATTATAAATGATATCACATAACTTTTTAAATGATATCACATAACTTTGTATACAAACTTTCATTAATATAGATTTCTGACCTAAAACAGTAGCCAAGTCAAACGCACATGATGGCGCTATTGTTCGATACATTGAAACGTACTCAAAAATGATCTTAAAATAACATTCACTGCCTTATGCTACGGTCACACTTGGCTTCCAACGCGAAATATCCGTTCAAGTCGATGTAAGGTGGCCTCAACTGCCAACGCTTCCGGGAGCAGATTTCTGCACTGCTCTTGACGCGGAGGGATTACAAAGAGATGAACAAGACGGGGGTAGCTTGGCAAGACATCAATGTAAGATTTTGAATAGACAGTGAATAGTATACAAATGTGTGAAAATAGGCTGTTGGTTGCAACTACTCAGGAACTATCTGGCTAGCTATCTGATGGGTAAACGGTAGCTGCCCACTAGCTGCTACCTAGGTGTTTCGCTTGCTAGTTAGATAGCTGTCAGTTATTAGCTACGCTGATGAAAACTACAATTGAGTCGCGCATGCCCGAATTAACGCATTAACGGAATCCGGGTCTCAGCCCACTATTCGCGCCGTTGAACGGATTTCAGAAGCCAAGGGTGACCGTAGCATAAGGATTTTCAGGGTGCTTATCCTACGTGCATCACAACCCTGTATTAAGTCGTGTACCCCTATCAGTCATACTTTGAAATTACCTTTTTTCAGTGGTGCTGTATTGCATGGAGCAGGATAACTCTTGAAATCATTTAAATTATGTCTGGATAACAGGCGCACCTTAAAGTATGGCTCCTATCATCGCCAATGACTGAGTTGTTGAATTCATGGCTGCATTTCAGTCCGTTCAGTCAATATATCCAATAAACAAACAGTTGTGCTGAAAGACTATATTCATTAATTTCAGTCGAACCATCAACGACCCATTTCGTGTATGCACTCTGTCCTGCCGAGACCACCTGGGTAATTTTGCTTGCCGAATCAGAGCGTGGCAGTGGGGAACGTGCCTGTTACCCAGAAATAATTTAAATGATTTCAAGAGATATCCTACTCCATGCAATACGGCAATACTGAAAAATGTAATTTCAAAGTCTGACCGATAGGAGTGCACGACTAAATACAGGGTTGTGCTGTGCGTAGGATATGTACGCTCCCTGAAAATTCGCTTAAGTCAAAGTCTGAATCCGCGTGGAGGGTATTGTAATGAGAAACGCCCCAATTTCTATGAATATCCACCCCAAATGCGCATGTCTCCCAAGCACGCATAGAGGTTTAAGGTCAGAATACGAACAGACACTGAAAAGGCCTGCAGCGGGTCGAAAAAGCGCTTAAGTCGTGCTGAGCACAGGTCTGAATAGACCCAATAATGCGTAAGGTTAAGATGTGGAAAGAGAAAACCTGATTCTAGATCAGCACTGACAATTTGATATGATTTATGACGATAGGCCTAGATTTTGTGTAAATCGCTGTGCTTCTTACATTGAATTTGATTGTAGTTTTTGTCTGATCCTTATATCGATCCAAAAGGGGATTTGAAAATAAGGGTGAGATAAGAAGTATAAAAGGTTAAAGATGGGATAAGAGGTATAAAAATAAGGATGGATGTATGGTTTATGATAACAAAGCTATTGCTAATACCCTAAACAATCACTTTGTGGAAAGTTTCACGAGTGAAGTGTTTTCTCACATACCTGCAGTTGCAATCAGTTCTCAGAGTTTTATGGAGGAAATTGATTTAAATGATCCAGAAGTACTAGATAAACTTCAAAAACTTGGTCTACAAGCCTCTGACAGTTATTTTTAGGCAATCTCTTAAAACTGGAGAAATACCGGATGACTGGAAGCATGGCAGTGTGGTACCTATCGACAAGAAATGAGACCGGACGGATCCAGGAAATTTTATAGGCCTGTCAGCTTCATTTGTATCACATGTAAATTACTGGAATCCATCATTTGGGACAATTTGGAATTATTTCTTGAACAAAGTGGTGTCTTAAACGATAGCCAGCATGGTTTTAGCAGAGGGAGGCTATGCTTAACAAACCTCTTGGACTTTTTTGAGGAAGCTCAAACCAAGACACAGACCGAGCTTATGATATTATCTATTTAGACTATCAAAAGGCATTTGACAAAGTATCGCATGAGAGGCTCATAGTGAAAATGAAACCTGCAGGAATTACAGGAGCTATCACTGAGTGGGTTCGAAGTTGGCTGTCTGGTAGAAAGCAGAGTGTAACTGTTGGAGGAACTGTTTCAGAGCAGGGTCCTGTACGAAGTGGAGTCCCACAGGGATCGGTGTTGGGGCCTTTGCTATTCCTTATTTACATCAATGATCATGATTCAGGGGTTAGTAGTAAAATAGTAAAATTTGCAGATGACACAAAACTAGGGGGTCTAGCCAACAGTATAGAATCAACCAGGGGTGAAAGTAAGCCGGTACGGTCTGGTACATAGTACCAGGAAGATGGGAGAGCGGCTGCCTGCTATAAAGCTATTTTAAAATGCATGAAGTGAGAGAGAGATGAAGGTTTTAGTGATAGTCCTGGCAAGAATTTAAAGCTACTTTCACCCCTGGAATCAAGTAAGGTAATACAGGAAGACCTAAGCAGTGCCCATAAGTGGGCAGAAACCTGGCAGATGACATTCAATTTAGCTAAATGTAAAGTCTTGCATGTGGGTAACAAGAACTTTAGACAAGACTACTTCATGGGAGGAAGTAAACTACAATGTGCTCAATTTGAAAAAGACTTGGGAGTAATAGTTGACCCAAGCTTAACAGGATCTAGGCAGTGTGCTTTAGCAGTAAAAAAGGCCAACAGGGTGATGGGATATATAGCCAAAAGTATTGATTATAAATCTAAGGAGGTTATATTAAAATTATACAATGCTTTAGTCAGACCCCACTTGGAATATTGTGTGCAGTTCTTGGCACCGCACTATGAGAAAGATATCGAGGCTCTTGAAGAAGTACAAAGGAGGGCAACTAAATTAGTTCCTGGCATGAAATATAAAAGCTACGAGGAAAGACTCAAGTTACTTAACCTATTTACAATTAGCAAGGGGTGATTTAATAGAGGTTTTTAAATTTATAAAAGACTCAACAAGGTTAACTTCAATACATATTTTCAGTTGAGTTTAGTCTGTAGGACAAGGGGACATAAATGGAAACTAGTTAAGAGTAAGATCCGCACAGATATAAGGAAGTAGTATTTTAAACAAACAGTTATCAATACAGGGAATAGGTTGCCAGGTCATGTAGCTGAGGCAGAGACCCTTGCTGTGTTCAAATCCAAACTTGATGCAGTTTTGGATACTCTTTAATTGTAATGGCGAGCTTAGTTGGGGCGAATGGCCTGTTCTCGTCATAATATGTTCTTATGTTCCTATAAGAACAATGTTTAAAAATTGCAACACTACTTTAATTTTATGCCAAATCTTCTGTTTAATTATTCCCTGTTATCCAATCATAACCTTGTTATAGTGCTGGGTAATGATTGAAAGTTGCCAATACTGTTTTGTTTTTTTTTAACAAAAAATACACATATCAGCCTGGCCAAACAGAAAATACCAGTACTTCACGGGATTGCAGTGGGTTCTATTCTCATTACTGTTAGACTGTAAATTTGTTACATACAAGCACACATACATAAATGCATGCACGCATGTGCCCATACGCATGTAGAGTATGTAGGTAGTGTGTTTTTTATAACAAAAATGTTGGGAAAATATGGTAACTGTATGCAAGATAAAGCATCATTATATATTTATTATATTTATTAGCTTATTATGTTGATGCACTTCAAACAAAATATTAAATATTAACACAGTTCCGGAATACATTTTCTGAAACATTCTGACATGTGTTTGTTTGCACTATTCATTTTCAAATATGTTTAATTTCAATTTTCCGTTGTTTTCAGGACAATTTTCATGTTTGATGACTGCAAAAGACAACAGTCAGCATTTTGCGAGGTAATGATTGTTCAAAGCCAATATGTGATGTTTGTTTCAAAGTCACAGAGTTCAAAGTCTGATGTTTGAGTAAACTAACCGTATTATATAAATTTAGAGCTACAATGACTGGGTCAGAAGCTGACCACTACACTGCAGGGTGAGGTGAGTTAGATTTTAAGTAAATTCTTTTTCATCAGTGTTAAAGAAAATAGATTATTGTTACAAAAAACTATTTAACCTTTGGGTTCTGTTGAAATTGGCTTTATTTCCTCATTGTTTGGGGTCCCACAGACCACAGTGTTGTACTTGTTAAAATCATAGTTAAATGTTAGAGATGAATTAATTTTGTGTTTTCACAGGTCTTCTTCTGACCTTATTAAAACACCATTGACAGATCATTTTTGAAGCCTTAGCTTTCCCTTTAACCGCAAAGAGGACCTGCGCAATTCAAAAAGATGATAAAATGTGTAAAATATCCAAATTGTACCGTAAAATTCAATACATAAATATTTAATGTTTAATATGTTATATGGGCTATACCTGAACAGATATACATTTCTTTTGTGTTTCAAAAATATTAATGGACAAAAAAATACATGTATTTTATCCAATATAGTAACACAGTGTATGTTTGGGGTCAATTTAAATCTGGGGTCTCGCAGACCCCAAAAAGAAGATGAGGATTAAGGTAATTAAAAAAAGGATATGATTAAGAGGAGTACATGTTCGCATTTTAATTTAAAGAACCTTGTCAATGTGATCTGAAATATTTCATTCATGAAAAACATTGTAATAATATGAATAATTTAAAAATTGTGTTTTGATAGTTTCCAAGATGAGGGCGCTTTTAATCTTGAGCGTGGCACTGCTGGCGTTTCTGTCTGCTGTCCAGAGTGACCGGCATACCGGGCGCACGCCCCACCCACGTCCGGACCGTGGACAAGGACACGGACACGGACATGGACACGGGCATGGACACGGTCACGGTCATGGGCATGGCCACTCTCACGGTGAAGGGCACCATGAGTACGACAGGAACAGCAGCGTTGTGATACACCATGAGAACATGGACTTCGCTTTCAGTCTCTACAAGCACATCTCTGCTTTGCCAGATTCTCAGTCCAAGAACGTCTTCTTCTCCCCACTGAGCGTGTCGGTCGCCCTGTCCGCGCTGTCCTTGGGGGCCAGAGGGAAGACGCACCAGCAGCTCTTCGAGGGTCTGGGATTCAACGCGACAGACATCACTCCAGAGGAAGTAAGCCGGGCCTTCCAACAAATACATGAGAATATCAACAAGAAAACGGATGTGGACCTTTCACTGGGCAACGCGCTCTTCATCAACGAAAACTTCAAGCCCCGTCCTGAGTTCCTGGAGAGCATGAAGCGCTACTATCATTCAGACGGTTTCAGCACCGACTTCACAAAGACTGAGGAAGCCAAGGAGCAGATAAATAAGTACGTGGAAGAGAAGACCAAGGGCAAAATCCCAGACATAGTGAATGATGTGGATCCAGGGACAGTGATGTATCTCATCAACTACATATACTTCAAAGGTCAGGGACGTCTAGCGAATGGTTTCAGCTGCAAGACAAGCATTATAAGATGGACTTTAAATTTTACTGGCTGTCTAACTCAATAGCCTATAAACCTGTATATAATATTGAAATCATACTGTGGTTTATTTTGAAAGAAAAACATTGCGAATTTTCGTTTGAATTACTCTTAGCATAATGAGAGCAAAAATGGCCCACTGAATGATAAATTCTGTTACATGTCTTAAAAGACTTTCAAATGAAATTACAATATTTTGTGTCGTCCTTTAGGAAAATGGGCGATCCCTTTCGATCCGGACAACACCAAAGAAGACACGTTTCACGTCGACGAAAATACAAGCGTTCCCGTGCAGATGATGACAGAAGAAGATCGTTTTCATGTCTTTCATGATGAAGATATTTCCACACATGTTCTACAGTTGCATTATAATGAATCTGTGTCAATGATGCTGATTCTTCCAGAGAAAGGACTGCAGGGTCTAGAGGAGGTTGTTTGCAGGCTTCATGTGAGGAAATGGGTCCACGCTGTGAAGCCGAGGTACGGATTTTAAATCATAACTGTTTCCAGTTAAGTGTAGTCCACACGGAGCATACGACTTGAATAGAGACAACCCCTCGTACAGCATAGCGTGTGTCTGGACAAGCAGCCGTTTAAACATTAAGCTAAATTGTTTATTCGTTACGTACATGGTGTATTTGGATTCTGTGTAATGTTTATTATTATTACTATATTTAAGATGCATTTATTGTTCTGAAGAATGAAGTGATATCTGAGTAAGTGACTTACTGTTTTATTCTTTTGTCATGCAGAGCAATAACAGTGTTAGTGGACTAATTCAAACAAATACTATGAATGTTATTTCCACAGGAAGTATAAAGTGTACATTCCAAAACTGTCCGTTAAAACCTCATATGACCTCAAAGACGTTCTGCCGGGAATGGGAATGACTGACATATTCCAGGACACCGCAGACCTGTCTGGAATATCAGAAACGGGCAACTTGGTTGTCAATAAGGTAGGTGAAACACGATATCGTACTACATCAGAAATGCAGGTCGGCACAGAAAAATGACCTTTAAATTCAATAAATTAATTCAGAGGCCATTATTGTCATAAACACGTTGTTTGTGTTTTCATTTTCTTTTTATTACGTGTGGAGCAAAGGAGTTTCCCTTTGTTAATGTGATTTTGAATTGAAACTGTACGAAAACAAAGTTGCCAAGCAATGGAAAATGTATTGTACTAACATTTAATCATGAAAACGTAACTTCACGAATTTCGTACCATATGTTGCCATTGAATATTTTTTGTCTTTTTGTTTCACCATACGTGATGCATGTTCCACATACGTATTTTCATTTTAGGTCATTCACAAGGCCACTTTGGACGTGGACGAGACTGGATCAACTGCGGCTGCGGCAACGGGAGTGGAAGTCATGTTGACCTCCGTACAATTCCCGGAGCCCACTCCTGAACTAAAATTTGACCATCCCTTCATGTTTCTCGTGTTTAATCGTGATACCCTAAGTATTCTATTCATGGGAAAAATTGTTAATCCTAATCAAAAATAAAATACATTCATACGAACCATTAATAGTTATCTAAGCATGATTATTGTAACGCTGACACAATACTATTGTCAATAACCAATTATCAATCGTATTATTATGATTATATATGTAAAATGTATACAGCCATATTTTTAGTTTGATCTCAAGGACGTTGATTTTGTTCCACAAACAAATGCACGATGAATTTATTTATAGAGAGACGGTAATTTGAGGATTTATGGTCATTTCTCTGGTTTGAATATTAATGGATCTTTGAGGGATTCCGGAGCATGTTGGGGTAGGTGTCTGGAGTCCTGGTCAGATTCCCACAAAAGCCATCCTCAGAATATGACCATCAATTCACTTCTTTATTATTCCCTACGTCATCACAGTAAAGATGAACTGAGCTCCCAGTTTACCTACGTGGTGAAATAAAGGTAAAATAAAACATATATGATATGTGTTAAATAAGGAGGAAGAGAGCTCAGGGTTTTTTTCCTCCAATTCTGACCTGGTTTATGCGGCCACGCTCCTACAGAAGAGTAGAGGGCCCATATAGGATCTTGAATAATGCTAAATTTAGCCTGGAAAGTGACACGCCCCCAACGAAAACTTGATGGCCCAGTGATGTTTTTGTCTTTAGAACACGTTACCTATAGTTCTCAAAAGGTCAGCTGTGTAGCAGCAAAAACTTTTTAAAGATAATCAAACAAACGGCCGACATAACCATGCGCAAACTATACCTTGTGATTCATGAACAAAGCTGAATAGTTATACTGTATGTAGTTATTTGTTACTAATATATTTTGATTAATTGGATTTATTTTTATCTGATTGATCTGGTTAAAATAAATCGATAAATGACTCGTCAAGGCCACATACTAGTTGTACGTCTTATGGGCAATACAATTACATTTTTAATATGCACTTTTGTGAAGTAGCAGTTGCACCAACGAACATGACTTATCAAAAATTGCAGTGCTGGATATCTAATGTAAGGTGAACACAGTACCGGCTTCTCATATTTAGCTGTCATCAGCCTCTCGGTCCGTTATGTCAATCTATCCAATAAACAAACAGTTAGTGGTGCTGAAAGATTATATTCATTCATTTCAGCTGAAGCAGCAACGACCCATTTCGTGTATGCACTCTGTCCTGCCGAGACCACCTGGGTAATTTTGCTTGGCGAATCAGAGCGTGGCAGTGGGGAACATGGATGAGGTAAAACATGCATGGCAGCGTAACATTCCTGACCTTTTTTAAAATTGGTCAGGACGGAAAGAGCACGGTTAGGTTCTCATGTGAAATAAACAGCCTATCTTGTAATTTGATAAATACACGGTAAACTACATATTTATCATACTGAACGCCTACAGCTGGAGACCTCAGCACGTCTCAAATAGCCTAAATATAAACTTATTAACGCTTTTGGCGTGTTGTGCTTTTTAAACTCTATGAACCCACGGACAATAACTCACAGATCTCAAGACTTACAATATGCCAGTACAAATGTAGTGATCAGGTCAAGTAAAACTAACTCTAAAACACATTAATTATTCACCTTAGATACTATAGTACATTATAAAATATGATATCAAGCAATGTTTATCGTTCAACGATAAACCTCGCTGTGGATATTGTATGACAGTTAATTTAAACATTCGTGGTTTATCAAATCTCAGTGATTGTATTTACTTACTTTACTTCATTAACCAAAAATCGAATGAAAAGTTATGCTAACCTAAAGTAAGAAGCTGACATGACACTCAGTTTAACCAAGGAAGGTGACACAAACAAATACAACGGGGTTTCCTAAGTTGTTAAGTTAAAACACCGGCTTTTAAAGTTTACAATGAAATTCAATGTACACAAACTCTAGGCCTATAGTCATAAATCATATCAAATTGTCATTGCTGATCTAGAATCAGGTTTTCTCGTTCCACATCTTAACGTTACGCATTATGAGCAAAAATGCAGAACTGCTGCTTCCAAGATGCTGCTCCCTGGATAGCAAATTCCCTGAGGTCCAGATCCAGTTCACCACACCCATGAGATTTTGGCCCGCATTCAGATGGAATGATGGTGCAAAAGTGGTCCACATCAAGCTAACGCTAACAGTGGGCCGGAATCGGACTGTGTGTATCGAGCCAGTGCCAGCAATTTGGTTCCTGTGGTATCAGCATTTTGCCAGTACAGGGAGTCCTCGACTTACGAAAGAGTTCCGTTCCTACAACGTGTCATAAGCCGATTTTCGACGGAAGTCGGAATTTATACCCAAATTATACCTAAATTAACACCTTAAATCACTCACACTGTACACCCAACACACGAAGGACACATAAAATACAGTAATTAAATGAAACAGTAGTAAAAAAAAAAGAAAAAAACAATTCCTTACCTTTATTTCTGTGGTCGTATTTACGAACCAAACCGCTTAAATCGAAACTAGGTTTTTTAAGTAATTTATGGGAGTGCGTCGTAACCACGAAGCCGTCATAACTCAAGACCGTTGTAACCCGAGGACCTCCTGTATCAGCAAGGAGTTGTCTGCTCTATGTGTCCTAGCAGCTTAAGAAACACAACCTCTGTATGAAAACAATGTTACACTGAAATGAAATATATTTTTTAAAAGAATTGTTTAATGCATGTATTTATCTAAGAACATTTCAGAAGATGTCTTGCGTACATGTAACATCTTCTAATAATTAAAAAACACCATACTCTGATTAGTACACAAATACATAATCATCCTTTGGTCTTGCATCTATCAACTATATTTTTCAAATATATTTTTTGATGAGTATTTTGACAGTAAAAGTAAAATTTTCTGACTTTCTCCTGAAATGATTCCCACATACAGTAACATACTTTTGGGTGTATTTTACAGATGTGACTTAGCTCTTCTTTTTGTAACGTTACTCAGGAAACTGAGGGGGTGTTGCTTCTCAAAAAACTTCCGTGAACTTCTATGTCACAGCACTGTTTCCTGGAGTAAAGATATGATTGGCTGGACTGGGCTTTCAAAGCACTCAAAAAGTCATAATGCAACATTAATGAGGTCATTAATGAGACACAAACACACTTTTCTGCTATGAATACAAAGAGGTTTATTTGCACAACAGAACCCCAGGATCCTCCAGCCTTCTCTACTCACTACTGCTCACTATCACACTGTACATATTTCACCTGTAAGGAAAGCTGACTATACTGTAAATGGTATTTGGGCTTTTTTTTTTTTTCTTGTTTGTTTTCGATTCTGTGATGAAGGACAATCAGTTCTCTCCACAGATGGCCAAAAGGATCTTCTCGTAATCCCCTTTGGTGTCGTCCTGTGATGAAAACGCAAGCAAGATATTAGCACGATCATATCACGGATGTAAAAAAAAATTAAAACATTCCATTGCCATGACTGATAAACTGTAAATGACCACTCTGTGAGACCGAAGGCTCACCAGGATCTCCTGGTAGAGGTTTTCCCGTATTTCTTCTGGTATTCTTCCTTTATCCTCTTCATGTCCACTTCTGAGCGGCTCACCATTACCCGGGTCAGGATCTTAGTCCTGGTTCCAGAGCCCTGGATTTAGTACCGGGAAAGGAGAAAAGGATTTTTCCCTTCAGCTGTGCTACTTTACAATACATTACAGTTATTTAACTGACGTGTTTGTCAGTTGATTAAACTATGCTTAGGCCAAACCCCACAGGGATACAGCAATTCATTACACTCAAAGTTATGATGTCATCATCATGAGCCAGACAACTGAACTTACATCTCCTACAACAAACATCTATTCACCTGATATTTAATGGGTTGAAATCTCTAAACAAAGCAAGCAAATGGCAGTGAGACAAACAGTACCTTCATTGACAGGTAGAGTTTCTCAGCGAAAAATGCTGGCTTGCTCCCGGCACACTTCACTATAACAGGACAGACAAGATGACAGCGGCAGCAATGTAAATAACACAACGCATCCATGCAATAAATCAACAACATTGCTGGTGTGCATGCAGGTATTTCTCATCAAACAAACAACATTCCACCCTACTTTCACAACCATTCCACAGATTATTCGGCGGAATTTTTTTCTTGAATATGCAGAATTCTTTCAGACACAGGGCTGCTAACAAGATACAGCAAGTGACATGCTCAGGTCAACAGGGTATTTCTTTGTCATGTGTTGCAATGTTAGATTCCGCAACTCTGGTCAGAGATTACTGTACCAGACAAGGGCCAGACAGGAGTTGGGTGGCTGCCGTTTGGCTGTGCACATTTTAAAAGGGAACAAACCCCTGACAACCAGGAGAATAATGAAATGAAAACCCCACTCTTTCAGTCTCCATTTTTATCCCTTCATTATCCTCATCTCCTTAGTACATACTAATACTGATAAACATTTATTTATTTTTATTTTATATTAGCTTTTATTATTACCCATGTCTTGGGTTAAAGGACAGTTTAGTTATGTATTATATATTGTATATTGTTGTTTATTCCCATAGACATTAACAGGAGTCAAACTAAACAATCTTAATGGTTACAGTCACCATGCACAGTACATGCAGTTGCTCTGATTAATTATAACCAGAGAAATTCACGGAAAACATTCTGTTTTTTTACTGACTGGTGGGACCACAGAGATTAGGGAACTACAAGAACTGCAAGACTCAGTAGAACAGTGAAACAATTCAACAGTGACCTCTAGAGGCTTGGACATGCATCCAATTCCATGTGTTATGGGTTTTACCAGTTGAAAATTTCCCCCACATTTTTTTCTTTCATTTCCAGAGAACAATTGACAACCTATAGTTTCATGTGTTTGACACGTTGTGCAAGTGTAAGACAATATATGTGCACACCTGAGAATTTTTGGCATTCCTATGTCAAGAATGCATTCAGACAGAAATGAAATGTCAGTTAAACCCCTGTTGTTAAGGTCTCTACAGGCCCACTAAGCCAAGTTCAGCTATACTGGGATCTTACATATTTCTCGTATGACTCATATTTTCCTTTTTCACAGCATTTTTTTGTAATCTAAACACAATCAGTCACTAGCAGTTTTTTTAATCTCTTCCTCCTTCTTTTTCCCCCACCGCAAACTTGTTGACCGCCTAGACAACCCTCTACCATGGACTCAGGACGAGGGGCCATTAACATTTGACTTCCTTGGGGACTTTCATTCCCCATCAAGGCTGGGCCAAGGCAGACCTCTGGCCCTAGCCTGTGATGGTGAGGCTGGGACTTAAACGCCTGGTTTGAGGTCCCATGCCTGCTTCCCAAACAAGCAAGCATGAGCTCTGTGGCTGTGAGGGCCAACCAGAGCCCTTCTACTCCTTTTAAAACAGCTCTGCTGAAAGTCACCTGGCTTTACTTCTGTTTCCTGTCGCACTACTATATGACACTGGGGGCGAGAAGGTTAGCTCAGTTTATAGTTCCACAGAAAGAAACAGAGGGGACGGTCTCTGTTTTTGAGGTGAAAGTGGGGGGTGGGGGTGGGGGTTGGGGTTGTCCTCTCACCGATGGCGGTCAGACAGTTCTCGATGTCTCCCTTCAGCTCCAGGTCAATGGCTTTGGCCACATCCACCTTACTGTACTTGGAGTATCTCTCAAACACTGGGGAGAGAGCACAACATGGAGACAAGCAAAATTACTCACAATGCAAATAAAATAAGACTTTAATGAATACAATATGTCGATTTTCATTAACAGTTTGTCATTTCTATTTTTCATTACTATTTTCATTGCAACTACATTGCTGCTTGAAGAGGTGTGCTGGTGGGCCACTAGAGGGCGCTCTTACATATAGGGAAAATTTGATATTCAATGTATTGTGGCCACCATGCCTTTCTTCAGATAAAACATTAAACTGAAGTCCTGAGACACACAGTACTTACTTAAAATCCCTTTCAACTTTTCAAAAGATCTGGAGTGTTAATTCTGATGTCCTGGTCAAATTTTAAATTCTTCAATATGGCCACCCGACCATTCCACACTTCTGATTGGCTATGCAGTCCCTCGTCTCCACTGCCTACACCTATTCCCGAATTTCTTTGTTGACCTACCTGGTTAACTCAAGGTAAAATACACTGTACCTCCCACTCATTCTATCCCTATAAAAAAAGAACGTCTTGTTTCCCCAGCGAAAGAAAACAAACGCCTACACTCCTTGTTCAACAATGAGTCACAAAGGATTTTGCAAGAGCACCAAGACATTTGACACAGTGGACCCTCACAGAAAGTCAGAGTTAACTCTAGGAGCAAACAAACATACAGTAGAGATGCTCACAAAAATAGAATATCTTCTAGTAAGATAATAAAATGGGAAAACTGTCTGTCAGCATAGTCATACTGAGACACACACTGTTTCAGAGATGTGAAAGTAAAATTTTAAAATATGGACATGTTCAGAGCATATTTATGTTTTTTTTTTCACTTCAACCTTCAAATTTTGAAGGCCCAGTCACAACCGTTGGCCTGTCCCATCTCTGCAATTACAGGTCATTTCCTTTAGCCTTTCCTTTTTAAATTATCTGTTTCTTTAATCAGTCAGATAAACTAATGATTTCATTGTCTGATTACCCTAGAAGGTGAATGACTCAATTAGAAGGAGGTAAAACAGAGACCGGCAGGTAAAATCATTGATGACCTAATTGTTTAACGACAGTTTTTCTTAAATATGTCAAAAAATGAAAGAACTAACAGGTTGTCTGTAATTATACCAAGTATTCACAAGGGTATCAGGGCTAAGTTGACACATCACTAAGGTACTGTGTTCACACAAACAACAATAACTAAAAGCCTGAAAACTGTGTGTGGTGTGGAAGGTGAGCTCACCTTTGCAAAGGACAAAAACATGAATATACAAAAAACCTGTGGCATGAGACTTTTTTTCATGTCACAGCCAGGTCCATGTTACAAAGGATATGTGAAGTCTTAAACCTCATGAACTCAAAGCTCTTTCAGTAATGGGTGGAGCAACTATTATTCACAATGAGTGACTCAATTCTAGCCAATGAGAGCACTTTGCTGCTGAGGTTCTATTGCACTTTGCCCCAATATTTCCTATTCCATTTCCATAAGTCACTCTTGATAAGAACATCTGCTAAATTCCTATGATTTAATGTAACATAACGTAATGTACTGTAATGTAATGTAACATTACGTAATGTACAGTAATGTAAAGTAACATAACGTAATGTACTTTAATGTAACGTAACATAACATAATGTTTTGGGTTCTCACCTTTGCGGAGTTGCTGAGGACTCCTGGTGGTAAGGATGTCGATGAAAACGGACAGATCGGTTCCTTTCCTCTTCTCGCCTGCTTCATACAGAGCCTGAAGGAACGGGGCGAAGTGAGAGCTTAGCAGGGTCCCACAAACACACCACACAGCACTTAACGCACCCCATAACACAACGCAAACACACCACACAACAAAAAGGAACCCCACAGCTTAAACTCATCATACAACACACCAAAAACAAATAAGGGCAGAATGGGGTATCAGCATTAACAAAAACAAAATGGGTGACACTACAATCACTTCATAAATCAATGGCTTGCTTGCTTCAACCAATCAAAGAGGTTTTTCAGTTCAAAACAAAACGATGGGTCCACATCAATGAGCTACTTGCGACATCTGGTAGCTCCACCCATTTTGGTGTGACAACACTTTCCTGTCTCGCCACTACTGCCATCGTCACAAGAGCTTTTAACTCCACTAAATGAAAGGATTGAACTAAATGAAAGGATTATTCCAAACCCAGTCATGGCTCCTAACGAGCAGGTGTCTGGTTTCTTAACATGTGTTCGGTAAACTCGGACAGGATGACTGCACTGTACTCACTACCTCCCCTCTCTGAAATCCGTTAGCAGTATTCTCCCTTATTGTTCACCAAATGACTCTTTTAAATCCTTAATTTATGTTTGTCTGCCATATTATTTGCTGCATGTTATTTTATCTCCTATTATATGTTTTTCACCTCAGTATTTATGCATGATCCATCTTTGCTTGCTTGGATTTCAGGGTCTCAAACAGGGGATAATTATGGTGTGCAGAATTCCATCATTAGAAACCAATAAAAAATAAATAATAAAAATAAAATTGAACGAATGATTAAAAGTTGTTCTCACTCTCGCGTCGTTGTCGGCGAGCTCCTCGTTCACTGTGGGGTCTTCGCTCCGGGCCGCCTGCATTCAGAAACAAAGAAAACGGATGACGGACTGTGGTTTGCAAGCAACTTCGTCATGTACAATTTGCGTTAAATACAAAACAAAGAGACATGGAAAAAAATAGGGACACCAGCAGTTGGTGAAATAATTTTGTGAAAAAGTTAACCTATTTAGACACCAGAATACAGACTATTTTAAATGAAATAAGTTTTTCTCTGGTGCTCTGGAGTAATGCCGATTGAATGATTATTGAGTTTGTCAATTAAACTGGTTCGTGTATGCATGTGACAAACTACAGATACATATGCATAGTTACATAGACACACACACACACACACACTCCCGCACCTTGCACAGGGAGAGCAGAGCATTTCTGAAGTCTCCACCGGTATCAGACTTGATGTCGTCTTCCAGCTCCTTCTTGTACTCTGCAGGGAGCCAGAGCGAGTCAATCTACCCATATTCTACTGATAAATTAATCACAGAAGCATATGTACACAGGAAACACAAACACGCTCGCACCTGCGCACCCACGCATACACACACACATACCACGCAAATGCAGGCATGCAGACACACACACACACACACACAGATGCACACACCTTCCTTGTAGGCCTTCTTTATCTCTCTGATCTCCTTATTGGTCCTGGAGGCCAGAATCTCAACAAGGGTATCCTCATCTGTGCCCAAACCCTGTGAAATAAAACACACAGATGTCTGTTTAAGCACATATGTGCAGTGATATTTAGTAACGGCTAAGCCTTTAACGTCAATTATGTATAAATGAATTGGCTTCATTAAAGCTCAGTTAAACACAGAATGAATTTCCTCCTAAATACTTATGTGAAAAATTTTAAATATATAATAATGAGTACTTAGTGCCAACATGTCTGTTATAGCTCCATGCTAAAAAAAAAGATGATTAATAAACAAGCAACCTTTTTTGAGTGTAATCCTATCAAACAACTCAGATAAATAAGAAAAAAGACAAACTGTTAAAATCAACTTTGTTCACTTTTCCTTTTCAGTGGGGGGCAAAAATGAGAGAAGACACAGTCAGCCAAACGATCACAAGGCAAGATGAAAACAGTACAGCTGGACATGAGTTCTCTCTTGACCAGAGGGAGCGAAAAATCTAAAAAGACGAGATGCCCGCAGCTGCCCTCAAGCAAAAAATTTCAACACGCACCCCGGGGAGCGACAAGGTTTGCAACACAGCTGCACGAGATCAGAAATGTAGCAACTACGGTAGTCAGGCCAGATAGAGAAGTCAGCAGGGCTCAGCTATAGCTGAATGACAGGAAGTGGGTAGCTGGAAAAGACAGCTAATAATAACAGCCCTGAACGAGCATGACGCCCCTTCTCTTCCTCCTTAGCACCATCCTGTGATAAAAACAATCGCGCCTGGAGCTTCCGGACGAGATAGTTAGCCTTTGAAACACACACCCAGTACACACCCAACATAATGAGTAATGATGATAAATCATGAAGACAGGATTATGGGAAAGAAAAAAAAGAAAAATAGGTGCATGAATTCCACCGCTAGATGCAGAGCATAATGTGTGTATTGCTATCAAAATTTTCTTTCAGTGGTCATGTGACATGGCTAGGTCTGTTTAGCATCAACAGCAGGACGGTAAGCATTGGATTCTGAAATGATGAGTCTAGAGAGAAGACGGCCCTTGCCCTCGGGTTGCTCAATAAAACGAGACATGAATAAGGGCGTTTTTATCACAGCCAGTTAGAAATGAAGGTTATCAAAGAGGGCAGGATCTATAGTCAGGAACAGGCTGGGATGGATTAGAGCCACAGCCATATATGGTAATGGGCGGAGTTACATGGATGGGGGAGGGACTCGCCTTCATGGCTAGTTTGAGCTGCTGGGCGTCGTACTGAGCTGGAGTCTTCAATAGGGCCAGGACCACTTCCTCTAGCTCCCCCTTCAGGGCAGACTTCAGAGCTGCATCCAGAGGCTGAAAACACACCAACGCCATCATCCACATGTACAAACACATGCAATATACACACCATAGACACATCCTTAAATAAACACATAAAGAAACCATACATAGACAAACACTCATGTGTGCTCACATGCATACATGAACTATACACATACACAGACAAAACACATGAAAACACACACACATACGCAACACACACACCATACAAATATTGATGCATACATGTAAAAACCATACATAAACACACACACTCACACAAATACAGATGCACAAAAACAGTCGCTGAAAATTGCAGAGTTAACAACAAAATATCCAACAGTCATAAATCAGCTGTAGTTACAAACACAAACATTTCATCAATCATATACTCCACCCTTTTCTGGGCAGACACAGACAGTGCCAATTACAGAGCCCACAGTAAATAAATCTACTGTGAATCATCTGTGTGGAGCTGGTTTTGCTGTTTGATTAAGATTTATAGCTCAGTTTACATAAACCAGAATACAGGAGAGACAAAGGCAACAGAGAAAAGTGAAGAAAAGGAGGATCAAGTACAGGATCTAGGTGTGGATAGCAGGGGATGTATGACATTTACTCATTATAACAACAATTAAGTCTAAGTGTTTCTTTTTTTCTGACCGAATAAAAGTTTGGTTAAGTGATTAGGTAAAATCTCATTATAAATGTGAAAATGTGTCCGCACTGATGGTCAGACTGACACTTGTAGTTGTACGTTTCAAGTTAAGGTCACAACCTTGATTGAATTCAGGCTCTTCAGAGTTGAGGCTCCTTTCCTTCCATGTGCGAAATACTTTCGCATCCATCTCAGCTCTCACTGCTAAGGAAGTTTGTACATGTCTCACCTGTTTCTCTCCTGCATCTTGCCCTTATTTCTTCTATGTCCCCCCATTTCTCTCCTAAGTCTCCTGTGTTCTTCCCCTGTGTCTCCCTCGGTTTCTCTTCTGCGTCTCACCTTTTTTCCTACTTTTCTCTCCTAAATCTCTCGTTTCTCCTCCATGTCTCTTCTGTTTCTCACCTTGCCGCAAGCCTGCTGGTAGGCCGCTTTGATCTGCTGTCGTTGGGCATTGCTTCTCCTCACCAGAACATCGATGATCGTGGTTTCGTCCACTCCTGGGTGGGATGAAAGAGGCGTTGAGACACGGGAAGGAAAATGGGGCCTACAGACCTGCCCTATCTGATGAGCCTACAGGAGCGACAGCCTTGATGATGCTGCCATGGGACCTCCATGTAATGTCGACCCAGAGAAACCTACAGAGTTTACATTTTTGCATGCAGCAAAATACTGAAACTATTCAATTTAAGTAACTTGCTTCAGGGTACAATGCCAGTGCCCCACCTGGGAATTGAACCTGCAATCTCTCCCAGTTCCCTAAAAATTACACTGGCCATTCCGAGGCAAAGCCAACTTGGGGCCCTTCATCACAGTCACGTCTACCCTGCAGTAGATCCAGCAGCCAATTAATTTATTGCAATTCTGAGTGTGGCAACTCCTTTTGTCTAGCCATGTCTGGTCTCCCAATCAACCACTCATCACCTGTAGCAGATTCTGCAGATCAGTGATTACACCTCCAATAGAAAGATGCACAATATACAGAGAGTCTCACTACTTGTGCAGAAGCAGTACAAAAGTAAGAGGGCCTATGCTCTAGCTTGTCCTGGATAACAGAATAAATATTGTGGTATTGGATTTCGATAAAAACAGAGCAGAGAAACAGCTTCCCAGAAGCTGTTGCCAAAACCCAGAACGAAGAAGTTGCTCATACAAAAACACCCTCTTACACAGACACACAAATGAAACATATGCAAGCGTGAGACCATATGCACATACACATGCAGGAGCACACACATGCATGCACAAACAGGCACACATATACTCACATGCATGCATGCATGAAAGTATGCATGCATATACATGCTCAAACACACATATGCACACTCACACTTATACACACACACATATGCGCATATGCATGCTCAAACACACATGCACACATACATGTGCAAACAAACATGTACATACACACACATGCACGCTCACACTTATACACACACATATATGTGCATATG
Source organism: Albula goreensis (assembly GCA_022829145.1). Lineage (NCBI taxonomy): Eukaryota > Metazoa > Chordata > Actinopteri > Albuliformes > Albulidae > Albula > Albula goreensis. Next base: position 547,598 of record CM040744.1, read on the forward strand.
CATGCTCAAACACACATGCACACATACATGTGCAAGCAAACATGTACAAACACACATATGCACGCTCACACGGATATACACACATATATGTATGTGCATATGCACATATGCACATAAACAGTTTCATGCAGACCCCTATACAAACACTCATTCCATTAAGTCTGATGGCAAACTGAAAACACTCACCTGGGCATCATCACATTTCAACACAAAAGCCATATCCATTTCTGCTGACCCACTGACTCATTCTACATCCCTGCATGTGCGTTGCGCTTGGCTGGGGTGACAATAAAAGCATGCATGCACGCATACCTTTGACTTTGATGGCTTTATCCAGAATGCCCACATCCCCGCTGGCACTGAACTGGGGGTGAGGCGTCACTGTCCCTTGGAAAGACGCCTAAAAGAGAAACAGCATTTGACATCAGATATACGAAGAAATAAACGCTAAACCACTGTGTGTGCATGTCTGCTTGCTAATGCTACGTGTATGTGTACATGCCTTTGGGTGCCTCTTGTACTAATGGTTTTACTGGAATCAGTTTACTTCAAGAATGAGTTATGCCAAAATCTGCTCTTTTTCCTACAGAGACCAGACAGCAGAGACTCCTAAAGCAGTGATTAGTGGCAGGCAGCTTTTACTCCAGCATGCTGCAGGCCCAGGTCAGGCTAGGTGTGCATTCTTAAGGGGGAGGAAAAACACAGAGGTGCTTAAGTCATATCTGGCCCAGTGGATGTACTGGACTCTGAGGGAGTGGCTGAAATACCAGGCTCTGAATCATCCAGTTTCTTTTTTTTCTTGCCTCTCTCCCTCTCCCTCTTCCCTCTCTCTCTCTCTCTCTCTCTCTCTCTCTTACACAGAACTGTAATTTTTTCCACATTTAGGCAACCGCAAGTTCAGCCGTTTCCTTGGCAACCGGGAGTTCCACTTACTGAGTCATCAGGCATGCCCAAGTAAACCGTCTGCTGGAGGAACTCTCGGATGAAAGACATGTTGGAGGGCGGTTCTGAGAGGAGACCTGTATACATACATATATACACACACATTCAAACACACATACGCACCCTTAAATTATTATAGTCTCTCTAAACAGGAGATTGCTTGTGATAAGAAAGCTGCAAAGAAGTCGCTAAGAAGTGAAATACAAAGTTGAAATACATTTTTAAAACACAGACTGATGGGAAAAACAAAGAAAACGACAACGCCATCCACAGACGGACAGATGTGTTCTAATCGACAGTATGTGAAACGTAAAGTTAAACACTGTTGCTAAGGTCGCAGGCGTGGTCACCGTGGACTTGTTGCAGCAAAGACTCCAAAGCGAAGTCAGGGTGAACACTCGGCGTTAAGCCTTACCGGTGACCAACCAGAGACTGAGCACAGAATTGACAGATCTTGAACACTGTCACCAGCGGAATTAAAACGACTTGTCAGATTGTCAGAGCATAAAATTAAGTGACTTTCTTTGCACGTCAGACTTTCAGTTTAGCAAAAAAAAAAAAAAAAACTTTCCTTCTTGCCACTTGAAAGCACACAGTCCACGTAGTCACGCTTTCAATGAACTTTCTTTATGTTATATTTTAAGCCCGATTAAAATAACATCAATCCACGCAAGATCCTGTTGTATAAACAGAACCGGGAAGGCTAAAACTTGCGTGTAAACACACTGAAGGTAAAAATTTTAGCTAATCCATGTAAAAATGAGTAACGCTTGAGAATTCAGTACAGAGCTACCAGAAATCACAGTTCTTTATGTGTGTCAAATAAAGTCCGATCAGTAACACCGTGTGGCTTGAGAGTTATTTTAAAAGAAAAAAAAACAAAATGAATGAAAAAAGGAAAAACAAAGACTGCGTAGCTTCTTAACATTCCTTAGATGTTTAAGACGGTGGTGACTCCACCTATATTTTCTTTTTAAAAAATACTCAGTGGGAACTTAATGGCCACACCCAAACGCCACTTCGCAAAGAAGAATGTTTTTACCATGACCATTTAAACAAAGGGTATAATCAAATAACATACAGTGTCGCTTCATTGGCAAAATATAGATATGTTCTAGTCTGAGGTACTTTTCTGGCCAGGCGTTCAGTCACACCCACCTGAATGACAAGAAGACAACCTGGTACACTGACAGTCAACCTTTTACTTTTTCGCTAGAGAAAAGGTTTACCGAGTAATACACAGGTTTTACAATGCCACACGCATACCGTTATTTTCAGTATCCATCTTATTTAAATTCAGAATACTGACTTTACACCTCAACGGCCAACAGAAAGTTCACATTTCAACGATGGAACACGCATCTAACTTAATGCGCAAATACACTCTTTTAACCAAATGTTAAGACCAAATCAAGAACGTATATCTCACCGGTTTGCAAGAAAGACTTTCGCAGAGTGAGCACGGAGGGGCATGGTTAAAGTTTTGTACGTGTATATATCCTGAGTGAGCCACGCCCCACAAGGGCGCTGGACAAAATCCCTCCCTATTGGCCGCATTCCTTTGGCTGACAGATTATGGAAAATGTTGCCTTTCACAAAAAAATAATATACCCACATTTTGGTTTAATTTAACGAGGAAAAAAAGGAAAGGAGTACTGTATTGTGTTTGAAATCTGATGCCAGTCTTTTTTTTTTAGTTCCATAAATGCAGCAAATATTGGATACTGTTTTAGCATATCATTTGCAAACTGTTTTACTTCGGTCACTTAAAACGACTAAATGAAACTGACTAAAGGACACAGGATTGAAAGGTTCTGCTCAAAAGTCACACATACATTTTCAGACTGTTTGTTTAAAAATACCATAAACTGTAAGTGGCCAAATCATTATTTATTTGCTTAATTATGCACGTAACTATCTTGAAGTGCGGAAAAAAGCAAAAATGTTACATGAACGTATTTTTAAAAAAGTTTTATGCATAGAGTGTTTAATAATAGTGTATTAATTTTCCCATGTGCATTATTAGTTATATTTGCCGATTGTGTAATCAGCTGTTTCCGATGAAGGGAAAGCTCATTCATCACTGTGGTGTTTTCACACGGCCTACCAGTGAACACGCCCCGCTAAGTGTTATCAGGCCCTCGGTTTGATTGTATTTTTTTTGATATCGTTTAGACTCACTTTACTCAATATTCGATCACACACACACACACACACACACACACACACATATATATGTACACATGTATAGCAGTGTCTTGCTCGCTCAAGCAACGATGCCTTCCTGCTGTTGTATATCATGGCACTTGCGCTGTGTGTGTCAGTCGGGTGGGGTGCAGTAGCTGATGTCATGGTGACCTGGTGGCGCAACATGACTTGCTTGAACAATAGTTTATGTGGTTAAGCTTTTTAGAGGTTTATTTAAGCATTTTAGATGATTTTGATTAGTCACATCAAATGATTCGTCATCTTATTTCACAATGGAATATTATGTCATACTTTCATACCACAGGTGACATGGTAATACAATACTAATACTAATTATGCTAATTACTGGATTGATTTCACTTCCACAATTATGTGATTTCAAGTGATTTTGAATATATATATATATATATATATATATATATATATATACATACACACACATTCACATATATATGTGTGTGTGTGTGTGTGTGTGTGTGTATGTATGTATGTATATACTCATTTTAAATCAATTTAAGTACTTCTATAGGATTTGTTTAACACATTTTTAGTACTTAAGTACTAAAAGTACTCCCCAGGATATGGCCTCTCCAGTTACGGCTGATTGATGCATACGCTGTGGACCTCTGGGAAGGAATAAGTTCTCTTGCAATGTTAGCTCCTTCAGGACCAGCGCTGAGTACTACAGACAGGAACACCTTATGTGAATAGATGTGTAGACGCTTTGGCTTTGCAGGAGCAGGGTTGAGTGGTGTGGCAGAAACTGTGTCTCTCTTGGGCTGGGGTTGAGTAGTTCTGAAGCTCTCTAGTGTTAGGGTTGAGTAGTATAGTCACTGTGGCCCTCTAGGATCAGGGTTGAGTAGTACTGGCACCGCATCCCTCCAGGAGTGTTACAGAAAGTGTGTCCCTCAAGGGCCAGAACTGAGTAGTACTTACACTGTGATAGGATTAAATACTATAGGACCAGGGTTGAGTGTTACAGACACTGTGCCCCTATAAGATTAGGGATGAGTGTTAGAGGCACTGTCTCTCTCTGGGATTAGGGTTTAGTACTACAGCGACTGTGGTCCTCTAGGATATAAAGTTCCTCAGATATTTGAACCTGCAACTGCTATTACGATACAGGCCTTACAATAAGTTCTATTATAAGTTCTGGTCTATTAAGGAGGCTTATGAAAAGAATATGCATCTCAATCTCATCCTTTGTTGCCTTGAGAAATTAAAAATTCTTTTCAAACCGCATGGTAGCATCTATATCTGGCTAGGAATCCCTTCTTAAGCTCGCTGGCTTCACAACAGCTGGATGGTCGAGCGGAGATTATGCAGCTTCACACACTTCCTCTAAGTGCCTCATTCTAGTAACCCTGGCTCTGCCAAATCCTGGCACCCAAAACCTGACCTGGATTGAAATTACATCACCTGAACCGTTGGTGCTCTGTGTAGAATAAATTTAAGGAAAGAGGATATACCTTTCTATTTATAACTTTCCTGAAGGCATTTTGTTTACAGTCCAGAAGTAGGAAGGTGTTAAGGAGCAGCTGACACAGTCATTATCATCTTGGGACCAATCAACAGTTTTAACTCCCTACAGCCAAGTACAATGATTGGTTCAAATGCTGGCCCCACCCCCAAATGTGGTGTTATGAATCTGTCTCCAATGAATCACTTGTCAGTAGTAGAATCCTATATTGTATAACGGTTTTATAAATTAATTTTGTTATCATCTCTTACTCTGGTTTTAATCATTCTCTCTGCAATAAAATACATGCTAACTTACACTAATCATGTCCATCAAAATATCTGGATCTGTCACAGCATTTCCAAAGGTGGAAGACTTTGAAATAAATGGAAGCCTACATCATGACAGTTAACAACTTTATTTAGTCTGACGTATGTTAAACTGTTCCGTCAATCTTTTTTTGCTCTTGTTTATTTCCTTGGAGAAAGAGGTAAAAGGTCCAATCCAGACTAGAGTTACATGCCACTTAAGTGCATTTTCTGCATAAGTCTCTCAATAAGAAAGCGGTGATGAAATTGACTGTATTTGACCCATTTAAGGACGAGGATGATTAACTCTTGAAAGTGATGAGGCGATATTTTGTTTTTTACGGAAATTAAAGTCATTTAGAGCTAACACTGGTTTCTCAAAGTCAGCGTGTGAACTCTTAGCCCCATTGTACACCTATGCCCAGATGGAGACTTTACTGTCCCTATGCTGCTCCTGCCGCCGTCCTCACCACAGATGTAGTGTAGAGAAATTTGCCAACACAAGCAGATGAGTGAAACGAGCGAAAGCCTTTTGAGACAGTAATCCCGGCCCCGGCTTCGCTGAATTCCCAGCAAAGACGGGACGGATCTGATTGGCTTTAGGGAGCGGCTGGGGCCGGGGACACGGAACGCTTGAGGGTTTTGAGGATGGCGTGCTATCATATCATCGCCAGGTCATTTCCTGTGGATACGGCAAAACTGCTGCCGCTCGTTAGCCACGTCATCAACAAAATCTGGGATCGGCGCGATCATATTAAACAATCGAGAATTTAAATAGCCCCTAATTTGAAATATGAAAAGCAAATAAGTCAATAAAATAGTTATACCTCCCAACACCGAACCCCCCCCAAAAAAAAAAAAAAAGCTGATTGGCCCCAAGGCCATTTAAGTGTTAGACACCATTACAGAGAAGGAGAGAAAGAAAGGGAAAGAGAGAGGGAGAGAAAGTGAGAGGCAACGGTACGGGGTTGTTCTCCCCAGCTCTAGACAAGGGTCAAGCAGGCCTGGTCCGTAGACCTACAGTGCGGTATGGGCTGAACTCCAGGGATGAGAGACGCTATCCTGTTACAATCTCTATCTCACACACTGGAAACATGATGAGTGCTTAAGCACGGGCCTCAGGTACTCGCGCAAACCAATACCCATTGAAATCCCATCGGCTGGTTTAATATTTAAAGAGCATTTTGAGAGTTTGGTTCCCATGAAAAACAAACATCCTTCCAGTTTTCCTCCATCGCTTCCCTTCAGCTTCCCTGTGCCAGGCTCCACTGGTAGTTTGCACCGTAAAAGGTAATTTAATCTAAAAACATATTCATTTATCTTAATTATTATGGTTGATTTGATGTGTTTTGATATTCCGTTCTGTCTCTCAGTCTGCCTGTATCCTCTTTTTCACAATTATAAAACAAGATTATTTTTATGAGTCTGGAAAATAAGGTCAGTGATGGTAAGATAGTGTTGTAAAACATATTCCTTTTTAATTGCGAATGTTGACAACTGTATTGTAAGATTTCTAGAAGGTGTAAGACTGAGGATGTTTGCCAGGTTCCGTGCAGCGTTTCTGAGTGCAATCAAATTTTAATTCTGTAAAATAATCTTCGGGATTTTCAGAGCCCTCTTATAGGCTTGTGTGAGGTTAAAATAAGCTCAACAACAAACCTCACATGTGTTTCCCACCTGAGGTTCATATTTCCTCTTTTGCTTTTTTTTTTTTTATCTCTGATGAACACAATATGTTTGGATGTGATGCTTTTCATATGGAGTGATTTATAACTTTGAAACAATGCGCACACAGTGTAAAGTGCATTTGTGGTACACACACTCACTGTGTTAGATACACAGTGTATGGCAATTAGTTGACGAAGTTCCACATTGATGAATGTGTATGTTGTACGTATGCAGGTGTTCTGTTGTGATCCTGTGGGCTTCATACAGTTTCTAGGTCACACCCTTTACATGAAGTTTTCTTCTTTTTTTAGTTTGTAGTGTACTATGACCTTAATTTCATAGTCTAATCATTTTACATTGTACCTTATAATAATTTTTGGGTTTATCCAATAATTGTTCTCAAAAATGGTAATGATGTCAGGCTTGATCACAATAATTGATTGGCTGCTTTGATACCTCAGGTTGGTGGACGATTTTACGCAACCTGGCGTCATGTACGTAAATTCCCCGGCAACCGAGAACGTCTCACTGTCTCTGACCTTCCTCGGGAAGAAAATCCGGAACTGTTCCGTCGCTCCAGCGCTGAAGCAACGTGAGTAACTCTTCTACGTTCTTCTAAGCTCAAAGACAAGAGGGTTAAAACCAGTTATGGAGAAAAAATAAACATGGTTTTGACTTGTTCGAACATGAATCATCAGCGTCCTCATCCCTGCTGTTGTCCTCTCACCTGGCTTACTTCTAAAACGCGAGTGAGAACTTTTATCATTTACATAATCAAGTAACGGTACGTTCCGCACGTATTTAAACAGATGATGTTATTAACAAGCGATTATTTGAAACTGATACACGTTTATTGAGGTAATTTTTGGTTGAGAACCTCCCACAAGAGAATAAGAGAAGTGTATGTCAGGGGAATGCTGGACTGGTTGACAGACTGGCCCTTGCTCACATGGATTTACTCAGAGTGGATGACTCAGAAGGCACTGGTCTCGCATTATAAGTGGACTCGAAGTAGGACACCTGGCCCAGCCAGTCCACTCATATTTCAACCTGTTTCAGATCAAAATAGTTCTCTTCTTCTCTCTCTAAATAGAACTCTTCCCAAAATCTCAAAAGTTTCACGGAAGAAAATTATGAGGCACTAGGAGGAGCAGAAATTCTTAAGATGTCATGATTAATGAACTCCGGAATGTGAATAGAAAGACTTGTGCAAGAAATACTGCAGAATTTCCACTTTCCATAAAAATGACTTGATACGGCATTTATGTCAAATATTCATGAGAAATCATTATTTCAATAATTTTGTAGAGAACATGTCTGACATTACTGTGTTCTCCAGGTGCTTGGGAGACTACCGCACTGCCCTCCGATTCAGGCGTCTCCGTGGAGACGGGTAGGGCGTGTCGCGGTCTGGCCTCGACAGTGTTCTCGGAGGAGTTGCCGGGGAGCGTCCCAGATCTGAGAGAAGAGGTCCTACGGAACCGGCCCTGCCCGGTCCACAACACTCGCCTGGATCAGGACGCTGCCCCAGGTAAACCCCTATCCGCTACAGGGGTGAGAGGACATACCTGCGGTCTCCCCAACTGCACCTACGGAAAGCCACCTAGCTGATCCTGGATCTACATACGTTTTGTTCAGTACCCTTAGCATTAAGATTTTATTTGGCATTATCTGGCCAAATGTACCCATAGCCCATGCTTGCTGTGTGCTACAAGCGACTGTAGATTTTTTCCTGGCTGTAAATTTCAATGATTTCAACTATTCTTTTCTCAAAGAGGTAACGTCTGAGAGTGGAATCACCATACGATAGGCATCCGCTATGGCCAAGACAGAGGGAGAGCCAGATGAAGAGACAAATCAAAGTGGACCACATTGACAAATCGCATCTCTGATCCGGAAACCAAATCAACAATTTCTCAAAGAGATTTCTCCCCCTCTTTTGGAAATGCAAATATACTACATCATACTGTGAATATAAAGATGTTTTGGGAAATATAACTGTAGATATATTTCACAGGAAGGTTTTTTCAAGGTAGCATTATCTGAAAACACAAAAATATTTGTATATTCATTTATTGGATATTAAATAATTTATCTTAATAATATATTTTATTTCAGTGATGTCACAATACATTTTATTTCTTTAAAGACAAATATATTTAGCAAATACGCATTTCAACATTAAATATATTGAAATATAAATACATTAAGAGAGATATAAATGGGTTATAAGGCCACAACCAGGGTAGTCCATCTGTCTTGGTTGAATTTCTATTGTCTGACTGGTTTACAGTCAAACAAGAACAGCCTTCAGCTTTTATTCTTAAGTGCATTCCACACTCTCCTCTGATTGGTCAAGATGGCACATGTGACATGCCATGACCAATCATAACATAGATAAGATTACATAATTAAGCAATCAGCTGTGTCCCCAGGGGTGGGCCTCAGCCCTGCTGCCCCAAGGCCAACCCTGGCACGGATATAAATGAACATAAATATGTCGTAAAGTGTTTTAAACAATAAAATAGCTCATGTGTCACTGCATTTGTGAAATAATATAAGTTGTGTAAACTTTGCATAAGACTAATAAATTGTAAACATAATCAAAAGTGTTTGTGCTTCATTTCAATGCCAGAATAAAAAAAGGATTAAAAAATCTTTAATAGAATAACCAATGCAATAAACAACAAAATTTTAACCTTGGCTGTATAAAAAGGAATAAACACATAATAAAAGTTATGGTTTTTTTAAATATAAAATGTACCTGCCAAGCTATGCAGTAGTATTGGATTTTTGCTCACCAAAATTCATGTACTGAATACACTGTCAAATCATTTTTAAAGGCTATAGTAGCTTATAGTTGCTATATACTTAAACAATACTTTTCTTCTTTTATTTTCATTGGTTTGACTAGCAGTGTCTTTATCTGCTTGGTTGTCATAACAAGGAACACAACAGAATCATGATGTCATGTCTAAGGGCTTATCTAAGACTAAAAGGTAGGGGGCTTGAAAAGCTTGGCGCCCTCTGCTGGTGAGGATTTGAAATTCGGATAAAGTACCAAACCAGGAAGTTCTGGTATCGCAGAGCCCCTACTTTGTACTGGTATCTGACGAGGGATAAACTGTCTTAGGTACTCCCCAGTGCACTGCTAGCACTAATTTCTCCCCTTTAAAAAGCTGGAACCCTGAAATTTCATAGTAATCAAGGGAGTCTCAATGTTTACTGTACATTACTAGTACATTACATTTGACTCAATTAGCCTGTCTCAAATGGATCATCTAAACAAACTTTGGACATGCAATTTCTCTCTAATATTGTCATTCTTGACTCAGCACCGCAACCCGGTATTGATGGAATACAACTCAAACATGTGCAAAACTCATAATGTGACGTCAATTTCAGTCATGCCTACAATAAAGATATCTGTGCTCAATAGATATTCATGTGAAGCAATTCTGCCGAACACAGTGGCCATTCTTTTCGTTAGGGCCCTATTGTCAGATCAGAGTGCGCCCACTCTATTTTGCTTTTGGGGAATATTTTTCCCAGGCTTCCTTGGGATGACGTGATTTTTTTTCGGTTTTTGTTGTGTGCTGTCTTTCTCCATCACAAAATTCCACAGATGGCACAGAATCTCAGCGATTAGCGCCTTACAGAAAGTAGGAGCCATGTTAAAATCCCACCATAGCTTGGCTTTTTCTGTGAGGAGCTGGTGTAGGTTTTCTCCATTTTCCTCCCAAAGTTCAAAGACATGCAGGTTTGCCAAATTGCCCATAGTTATGATGGCACAGTCATGGACATAATTCATTTTGCAAGGAATACAAATATGTCTAGTATCTTTGTCGGTAGACTGTACAGGTCATAATTGTCAGGTGTAGTTTTCAGGTGAGCTGTGCTCAAACTCAGGGTGAGTGATTTTTATTCTGTGCAGAATAATGTGTGTAAATCAGTCTTCAAACCAACTCTAGACTGTTACAGGTGTGAAAAGGATCCCTGAAGCCACAAGTGGAAAAATAATAAACTCGTTTGTGTTTTTTTTAAATCTCTCACTGAAGGGAAGGACTCCTGGCAGAAGAGGAGCAGAACAAAGTGGAATGCCTTTACGCGCTGGGTCAAAGAAGGGCGGAGAAACAGTCCTGCCGTTGGAGCAAAAGAAGGTAGCGTTGGCCCTGTACTGCAAGGAATTATGGGAGCTGCTGAGAAGCTCATCTTGCTAAAACCACGGCCAGTACACACTCAGACAAGCTTTGCCTCGACTGCATTTGCAATTCAATCAAAATGGATGTATTTCGTAGTGAAAAAAAGACACATGTTCACTAGCCTCCGAAAAAATACAGCACTATCAAAGACTGTTCTTTTGCACTGTAATGTAGAGTCTGTTTTTATTGAATTGCATATGCCCTTAAAGAGGAAGTTAATTTGATTGGATGCCTGCCTATGACTTTGGGTGGTCCAAAATTTATGTCAAAAGCAAAAATAATTGAAATGCCTGTGCTAGAGTGGCCTGTTCATGAAGTTACACAATTGTCCTCGAGAGACTATCTCTGACAGAGGTGACAATTTCCTGCCGTCTACAGACCTGCCACCTCCGATCATATCCGCAGACATCAGAACTGAATAATTCATCACCTAATTTTAACCAACATCAGAGTGAGGCGTAACCTGAACTAACCTCTACGCGAAAAGCAATCTTAGCTTACATCTGACCGGGGAGAAAAGTGTGAAAACTTGGCCTGATCTCCATAATGAAATCTAACAGGGAGGTGGAGAAAAAAATGTATTTAAAAATACAGGAGCCAGGATTTAATCAACACGTGTCCTTAACTTTTAATTGCGATTAAAGAGGAGTGCGATGCTTTTTGTCTGTGAGCACGCTTTGGTGAATTAATTTTTATGATGGCTTCCAAACTCTCGGGGAAGATAGACAAAATTAAGGACAAATGACTGAATCCAGACCAAGATCTAATCATAAAGACATGTTTAGCAAAGAAAAAGGATGCAAAATTCTCACTTTTACGTGCATTAAATTACAAGTGATGTTGCAGTTGAAATAAAGTAATTCTTGTAAATTAGTGGTATGTACTTTTTCCTTAATTTAATGGTCGTGTGTACCTCCTGGCCAGCACCTACAAGCAAGTGGTGTGTAACAAGCACCGACAAAATGTTAGCTTATATAAAAAGTGTTGTGCCGTTTGATATGGATGTAACATCATAGGATCTATCACAGGTACCATTATAAGGTGTGTTTGTGCATGCGCTGAGCTCTCTATTTCCACCGTATCTCACAGAAACAACAGCTCCTGACGGTCAGCTGACCCCTGCGGGAAGAAGGGAGTGGGGTCATGGCGAGGAGGAGGAGGGCAACAACGACGTGAAGATCTTCATCCCGTATGACTCAGCCAAGCTCTGCATCACACAGGCATGGGGGGAGTGTTTATGGTCTGTTCTGTCCCGCTTTCCATGACAGGATAAAGCCCCGCATAATACAGAGATGTTAACCTTTAATAATCAATACGTAATTATTATTATTAACAGTAGTAGTTGTTGTCGTTGCTGTAGTATCAGTAATATATCATTATAATTATTATCAGAAGTAGAAGTTGTCATGGCGATGATCATTATTTATACAGCATCTATCATGTAATATAATTGAGGCCTGTATCTAACATACAGGCCTCAATCATATTACATGATTGATATAATATCTTATTATGTCAACTAATAATAAGATAAAAATAATACCTTCATCAGCTGATAAAAGATATATATAATACCTTTACAACATAAAATGGCTGTGGACTTTCAGTCCAAGCCTCGATTTAAATGTGACCAAGCTCAAAAACGTTATCGCTTTCACCTGCTTTTGAAATGATGTGTGACTGTTTGATTCAATCCAGCGATCGCTGTGTCTCCACAAAAAGATGATATATCAGGTTTTATTCTCTCTTGATGTGCTTTTCTCTACACATCAAGCCTCTGCTCTCGACTTGTGCGAAGATCCGTTTACATCATGCATTACGCAACCATCAGACGTATGACTAAAGTAACTAGGAAAAATATTTTGCTGCCCGTAAGATGAACACAATAAGCCTTCTGTACAGAATTATCATAGTGTTCTTTAGTTCTGTCATATGATGCCACTCCTTCTGTTGCCTGGAGACAGCGGTGATCTCATGATGTCACACGCTTTCTCCATTGGTTAAAAAGGTCCCTGTCTGATTACTAAGTATTCTGATTCTAACCCTGGACTTTCATGTAAGGTACTTTGTGTGCAGTCTTTAATTATAATAACGCTGACTCACATACAGTGCACAATAACACACACACACATACACACACCACCCACTCACTGCTCAGGTGTGGTCAGGTGAAGCTGAGTTCAGAGTGCGATCTCTTCTCTGGGAGGGGGTCAAAACCAGCTCCCTACTCATTAAACTACAGAGCTGTCCAAAAATTCACCAGTTTGTTTTACTTCAGTTTCCACAGTTGAGATTTTTCTCACCCTGCGCTGTCACCTCACTGCTTACAGATAGCTGAAGACATGCAGCTGATGAAGCACAAGCATTTAGAAATGGTCCATGAGCTGGAAGAGAACTACCAGATCAACCTCAAGCAGACCCAGGTGAGGACAGGTCACATGACACACATGCATGCAGTTATCAAAGATTCATTCATTTTCCGTCAGCACATTTTGGTTCCTACAAACACCACCAAATGTAACTTGGTTATTTTGTGTTATTGAATGGGTATGTCACTATCTGGCTATTTATTTCACCTGTAACACTAGAAGAGTCTAATTTATTAACCGGTTTCCTGTGTGCTTTTCTGTGTTCAGGAGAAAACCATTCAGCACATCAGAACTCACTATCAAAATAAACTAAACAGCTTGAAAAGAATGTTGGACATGTATCAGGAGAAAGTGGAGAAGAAAAATGTCTACTGGGAAGAAAAATTAAAGGTCAGAGTTTGTTTTCAAAGTGGAACAGAATGTTATCTATTTTTATATTTATATTTATATTCATATTTATATTTGTATTTATATTTATAGTGTGTTTTGGAGCCAATGGGACAGAAGAGGGCACATTTCTCTCTTGATCAAATATAAATCAAATTCTCCAGCTCAGTGATGGGGACACTGTGCTGTAGAAGGTGCCTCATTTAAGATGGGACACTAAACTGAAGTCCTGACTCACTGTGGTCATAAAAGTTTCCATGGCAACTTTCAAAACAGTAGGGGTGATAACCCCAGTGTCCTGATCAAATGCTCACAAAACTACATGTTACTCCCCACAATAGACCATCATCACTAAAAACATAGAATCAAGTTTCTGATCATCATCCCCACTTAAGTAAGTTTTGTGAATACTTCATGCATTAGATTTGGTCCCGCTAATGCTTTATGAATACGGCTCTAGAGGAGCAGTCTGTTTACAGTGTGTCTATGTCCTTTTGTTACATCCATGGAGATGATGAAAGACCTGAACCAGAGGCACATAGAGGAGAAGTCAACCCTGCAGGAGAGGATCAAAATGGAGGCTGCTCACTGGGACAGAGAGAAGGTCTTTCAACCTTCTATCAGTGGTTCTTGAATTATTGGTTGGTACCTAAATAAGATCAGGGATATATTGATGGTGGGTCGCCACATGACAGTGAAAGTAAATTGCAAAAATTTTCTAACATCCATGAGAGTTACATTTTTAATAAGTGAGAGTTTCATGTGAAGAAATATTTTTGATGGTCTATAAGTTCATATTTCATTCAGAACTGATGCAAGGGTGGTTGTATGAAGGAAATTGTTTGTGTTTTTTTAGAATAAGATGCTGGATCTGTTTTCTTCCAAGCTAGACCTTCTTCACAGCCACCAGGCATCTAGTAAGTGTGTGTGCATGTGTGTGTGTACGTATGTGAGGGAGTGCATGTGGGCTTGCATGCATGTGTGTGTGTCCATGCATATGTTTGCCTCTGTGTTTTTTCCCCTAATTCATCACTAAGTTGTAACAGGTATTATCACCAATAATGACAAGACTCATAAATACTTTATTAAAATTAAAAATTTGCAAAGCAGAATCGGGTGGGTTATGGAGTAATGGAAAGGCTTATTTTAAGTCAAATTATGAATAATTCAGATTGGACTAACTCGCGAGAAAGGTTCATAGGTCTGAAGGCTTGAAGCATAAGGTTAGAATTTCGTCTTCAAAGGAGCACATCGGTACGCGGAACGTAATGTAACCAATCCGGTAATTGTATATCGGGGCGTAATGGCTCCTCGCCACTCACAGGACTGCAGGTGAAACTGATCTGCGGCCGCAGCCGTAAGTATAGACAGGAAGCTTCTCCATTCATATCTGTGCTTCGTAGCCTTGCAGGAGCTCCAGGTGACTCGGCTGGAACTGGGGAAGGTTCAGGAGATGCTGAAACCCCCTGAGGCAGAGGAAGAGCGCCCTCTGTCGGAGAACTCCAATACAGCACAGGAAGACCAAGCGGTAGAGGACCCAGCAACGGTAAGCTGACGTTGTCCGGTGGGGAGGTGTACCGTTGTTGTGATGTCACACTGAGGGGACTGGATAGTTCTTGTTCAATATATCTTGTGTATGCTGGATTTTATTTCTACCAGTTACATGGCCTCACTTAGGTAAGGATTAGGTTAAGGATAGGGATAGGTGTTAGCGTTAGGGTTAGTACATAGTACACATGTACAGAATACCACATTTAAACCTCTCATACTGGGACAAAAGAACAGTCTTCCAAAGGTTCCATTTTTGAAAAGAAAAATATCCCAAAATATGTTTGAATCTTGGCTGAATCCTAATGACGTAAATCTGAGCAACATATTTTACCCTGAGTAATTCAATTTGCAAACTCCATTCCTCTGAGACTATATAAGAACATGACCCATTTTAATTGAAAATAAATCTTGGCCAGTTTATTTATTTTTTTAGATGAATTAGAAATTGATGGTTTTACTGCACACTTTAGACAGTTACAAAAATAAATGAATAAATAAACTCAAGTGTTGAAAGTTATCATGACTCGCACTTAATGCTGCAAATTGAATTTCACAGCCTGAAGCTGAGAAGAGCGTGCAGGCGCAGATCGGTGCTTGCGGTAAACTGCCACTAGTGGGCGCCCAAGCCCGCCTAGAGAGCCTAAAGGAGAATTTGTACAAGCGAGAGCGGGAGATCACGCTGCTGCTTCAGGGAGACACGGACGGCAGTGGACTGGAGGGGGAGCAGAACAGCATTAACGCAACACAACCCCCGTGTTTAGCGCTGCTCAGTGCCGTCATTCAGAAGGTAAGATAGCGCAACCCTACCCACAGGCAAGCTTTACTGAGAAGGGCTTCACAATGACAAATTTACTGAACATGAATTCAACATACACTACAAATCAGTGCTAAAAATTATGGGACATGTATTAGTTATCCTAAACAGTCCTTCATTTCCTAAAAAGATTCTAAACACCATGGACCAGACACAAAATTGTTGTATATTACTGAACACTTAAATTTGCATTAAGTCAACTATTGTCAAGACAAAATTCAGAACTGTGAAAAGAGTCAGAAAGAAATGGAAGAACAGTTATTGCTAGTGTGTCACTAGGTGATTTCATGCTTTGTAAGGTAGAGGTTGCAGGCTTGATTCCCAGCTATGGTCATGTTATTGTATCCATAAGCAAAGTACTCCACCTGAGCTACTTCAGTACATTTCTAGCTGTATGAACGGATAGTGGTAATTTGTAAACTTTAAGAGTGTCTCTCCACTATACAGGGTATTTCATTGGAAGACGTATCTGAATCTCACAACATCTATACAACTGTGCTGTTTATTGGCTGTATACTTGTCATGTACGCTTCCCAATTTTTATTACTGTCCAGCATCCGTATACAAGCAGGAGACCACACAAGCATCACTGCAAACTAAACACATAAGGTGGAATAATGTGTTTGTTATCATGTCACAACAGGCGCACAGTGTTTACATGGAAGTTGAAGAGGCTAAACTCCTCATTGACCACATGGCTGAGGAAAATATTCTGGCTTTGGAGAGAGCCAAGGAAAACCTGGAGCAACCGACCACATCCGAACAGAGAACCACAGAGCAAGGAGAACCTCGTGCCAAACAGTTAGGCTTCACAGAGACACGCTGACATCTTTCCAGAAATACGATCACACTTGTAATGCACTCTAGGATCATTAAAAGAAAGCCAAGCTTTTTCAGTATTTAAGTACTGGACGTAACTTACTGTAATCATGCAGTAAGTAGAGGTTACTGTGTTAGATTACAATCATGGTCTAAATCTGGCCTTCATATAGTGTATTGGATATGCATTACTCTTGTTTTATTAGTAATGGCAGAAGTCCAAAGTATACATACACAGTGTATATGGATTTGTGGTTAGGAAGATGTACACATAAACAAAACGTTACAATGTTTAAATCGCATGCAGCAAATGGCCGATGAACACCAAAAGAAACAATAGTGAATAGCCTTAGCAAAAATCTCGACTCTACCAAAAATGCCCAAGAGCCTAGCCAGCAAAAAGCAGGTTTTGAAATCCACCTGAAAACCTTGAAAGGTATGTGAGAATTACAAGTAGAACATGTACAATATTATATATTCAAATAGTATAAAATACATGGCTGTTTGGCATATTTTGGTAAAAAAACACCTCCAACTGTGTTCAAAATGATCACCAGGCTAGTTGTGTGGAAAGTAAGCTGTGTATTTCACATTAACATCATAGGACTTCAACAATGCCATACTTGCTTTTGAAATACAGGGAGGAGCTTAGTGAAGAGCAGCCAATCAGCCCTCAGACAGAGGCCCATGTGACGTTACGGAGGGTGGAGATCTCACAGATCGCCCTGGAGTACATCAGGAGAGGGACCAGGCCTGCAGTCTCTGGTAAATATAGCTAAGTGCTAAAAAATATTATTATTAAACTTTCCAAAAACTTAAATCTATACATTTTCTCACACCCATAAGTAAATTCATTGCATTTTCAAAAAACTTTGAAAGAATATTGGCAAATGATTGTACTCCTTCTAATGGCCAAATGATAATGATTTGAACAAATGAAAATCCTTGCAAATGGATATATTTCTGTATTGGAATAAATTATATTTCTGTATTGGAATAAATACGCCACTTTGAAATATCTTAGAGCTGCATTTTTGACTTGTGTGTTTTATTGTCATTTTGGTGTCCCCGGGGCCAGACAGCACATGGGATACAGGCCCCTGGAGTGGTGACCCTGAATCAGGGGTGAGTCATAGGATTCTGGAAGACAGCCTCAATCTCGCCTCAGTCAGTACTAGAACATACTGAGAGAGACGGAGAGAGAGAGAAGAAGAGAGTCATAGAGAGAGATCCTCTCTAAGAGAGATAGAAAGCAGTGTGAACACTAACTGACAGTTCCAGAGTCTACCGAGAAGCTTAGAGTCTACTCTAAGTGTGTGTGTTTGGTGTACCCATGTATGTTTGCACGTGTGTGTATGTGTATTTGTGCAGTACATATACCCATGTATATTTGCACGTGTGTATGTGTATATGTACAGTACATGTATATCTATATGTCTGGGGGTGTGTGTGCATGTGTCTGTATGTTTCTGTGTGTTTTGTGTGTGTGTGTGTATATGTATATACAGTGGGGTCCAAAAGTCTGAGACCACATAAAACATTTTTTTCCAAACCTTTTTCATGTAAACCTGGAAATAATCAGAATGTTTCAGGATTTTGGAACATTAAAAACAAAGAAAAGATATGACATCTAAAATGAAGAAATATTGAAGATTTCGCACAATGTCTAGGTCAAATTTAAGCAGATGTGTGACACCGACCCTGTCAATCCCTTTGTAGAAAACGTCAGACCCCATCGAACATTTATTGGGACTACTTAAAGTTTTGTGCACTTAAAGACCATGTGATAACATGTACCATCAGGTTTTGCTCAAACTTGTGCACTCCAGGCCAGCTCCCGTGCTCCCTTTACATTTTTCAAAGACACAACCTTTCACTCAAATTGTTGATATAATTAGTAATTAAACTCATATTAAATTGTAAAAGAATGCAAAATAGAAGCTCTTCCACTAGTGGTCCAATACTTTTGGACCCCACTGTATGTGTCTGTGTATGTGTAACTGTGTGTGCATATGCGTGTGCGTTTCAGGGTGCTGATGGGAATGCAGAGCGCAGTGAGTATTGCACTGCAGAGAGAGTGAAGGTCGTTGGGCAGCAGCTTCTGCAGCTACAGAGCGAGGTGAGTCCTCCTAGCTACATACACTTCTCTCTCCAAACTGCCCTGACCTTTGACCTTTCCCAGATGTCTCTGCATGAATCCGCTTAATACTTCCTTAAGGGTTAATACATTGACAAGGGTCTGCTATACTTTATTTCGTTATTGTCGCCAGAGGAATACATTTGACAGAGTGCATGACTATGCTTGGACTTAATGTGACCCCTAAAAAAACTTTGCATTTTGGCACCCCCTGCTGATACCACAGGTGTACTGCATCACTTGTTCCCAAAATGTATTGGCCCATAATGACAGTACTTACTTAAAATGCCCTCAAGTACTATTCACCTAGGACTGTGGAATGGCGTTACTTTGACAGCTGTGAACATTTCTGAAACTGCTGCATTAGATTAACATTCTTCTGTAGTTCACACTGCTACGACCAATGAGTAGGGCTGTGGTTTTCTTTGCCTTGTTTCCCTTTGTTACCGTGACCTGTTACCCTTGTGCCTTTTGCATGCCTTATTAAAAATAAAAATGTTGGTAGTCATACGACTAACAACAAAGACATCAATGATCGCTGAAACAATTCCATTCATCCAGCATGTAATTAGAGATGATGTCATTTGCAACAGCTGTCCTTGCCCTTTGGCACTGGAAACAAAACCCAGTCAACAAAAGTTCCATGGCAACAGACACAAACAAGGGCATTCAGAGTGGGGAAGGACATGTGTTGTCAGTTTTCCAAAACCATATTATAGTTCACCAAGGTGTTTGCAATCAGCTAAAAACCAGAGTCACAATTTCAACAACAATTAGATGACCAATTTCAGGCCATTTGGATGCCATGGTACTGAACTTCCCTGAGTTGCATTTCCCTGGTATGCAATTGTTATCATGTTTTACAGGCACAAAAGTGATAGTTCACAAAAAATAAATAAATAAACATGCAAGTACCATCAACAGTTAGCACTGTTAGCTTCTATGCCCAAAAACAGTTGGAGTCTATGTCCCTGCAGGTAGCTTGCAGTTCATGTTAACAGTGCACATGTAAAAAACTATCCATTGGGTGCACAGTTCATTGCATGGGAAGAAGAAAAAAGTAGCCTTACATCAACTGAAGGTGAAACTCGCGACTGGTATACTTTACAGGCTTTAATCTGCAGAGTTTAATCTGTTCTATACAAGGTAACTCTAACTTCAACCACAGTTACAGCAAGTCCGAGAGGAGAACAAGAGAATCATTGAAAACTACAACTCAGAGCGAATCATGAGGAAGAAGTACTATAACATGGTGGAAGACATGAAAGGTAAAAATGTTTAGACTGTGACATGACATGTTTAGAATGTGTGGTGAAGCACATACGTTATCTGATGCACATAACATCACTGATTGTTATGAAATATAATATCTGACAGTAACCCACATCTTAATTACATTCTTTTCTTCTTTTTTATTAAATTATTCTTACAATTAACCAGAACAATTTACATACCTTATATTTATATCACCACAACAATGATGTCTATTGACATTTTTTCCGTTTAGGTAAAATTCGAGTGTTCTGTCGGATACGGCCTATGAATAGAGTGGAGACAAGCAATGGGAGCAAGTCGGTGGTAGACTGCCTGGACGAGTACTCCGTTACCGTGGAAACCCCACGGGGCTTAAAAGAGTTCCAGTTCGACAAAGTTTTCGGCAGAGCGAGCTCACAGGAAGAGGTCTTCCGGGACACCAGCAGGTGAATTCCCCCGGCCTCCCTGGACGTATTAGCCGGCCGCAGCTTTCCAGCTGCCGGGATTACCGGAGCCACCGTGATTGGCCGCGCTGAGCGTCCACCGGGCTTTTGCTGTCCCGTCGGATATTTCTGCATTTCTTTCACGACCACACAGTCCCCGCGGTCTGACAGCCGTGCAAATTGCTTTCCTGAAGCTCGCTATGGCTTAGAAATGGGAACGCAGTATCATTGTCATGGAAAGCGATTTTTTTTAAAACCCAAGACATCTTACTTAGCCTGTCAAAACAGACTGAATAAGAGCTCTCAGTACAACGGTGGCAACAGACTCTTGCTGAAATTAAGCTGCTGTGCACACAGACTAAATTAAATTGCCGTAATAACCGATTTATACAGTTATTCCTTTTTATCTGATTCTGTTGTAAGACACACTGTTAGTGGTGGCTGCAATATTATAATCAGTGGCAGCTGCAACAGCAGCAGAATGTGTAGCCTATATGTAGTTTGTAGCATGGTACAGTTGTGAAAACAGACTGAATTGAATTGCTGAGCACTTGTTGTTTAGTGTTCAGAATGACAAAGAGATTGAATGTGACCAGTCATAATATGTAACGGTTATATTTTCAGGGTATTAATTGTTATATAATTGAGCCATATTAATCTGACTCAGAAACATATGCAATCCAATCAGTTGTAGTTTGCTGAAATTTTTGGTGGCTGGTACTGATATTACTAACAGTAGTATTGAGCTGAACCTTCACCATAATAACAGAGTACCATTAATGATAATCATTAATTATAATTTATAATGTCTGTATTTTCCCAGGCTGATCCAGTCAGCAATAGACGGATTCAACATCTGTATCTTTGCCTATGGACAGACGGGCTCGGGAAAGACCTTCACCATGGTCGGTGACAAAGACCTAAAGAACCCTGGCATCATTCCCAGAACGTTCCGGAAAATATTTGACCTCATCCAGGAGAACACGTCCAAGTTTGATTTCAAGGTTAGGCCGGCCACTGTGTTTCTCACTGCCAAAGTCTGTAAACTCAGGCGGGGGTGGAAACTCCAAGGATTCAGAAAGCGGACGTACTGCCATAGCTGTGAAATTATTCCCTATTCCCTGCATAGCGCAGTATGTATGAGAAGGGAGTGATTTCCTACACGGCTTCTATATTTGTTCCCATGCTCTAAACCAGCTGATTCCACTAATAAGCTCCCTTACCTGGCTGAAGAGTTAGACGAATTAGAATCGGCTGGTTTAATGAATGGGTGAAACAAATACATGTCAGTGTTTATACTTTCTCAATCTGATGGTTTTTCACCTTCAGACAGAGGTGATATTAACCATCAGCAAATGATGGTATTTTGGTATAAGGAAACACCTCTTGTAGTACTGCTCGTCTCTGCTTACCTCATGTTTTTTCTACAGTACATCAACATTTTTCTTTCATACATCAACTAGAGCATCTGATAAAATAAATGCAAGTGACTTTGAAGTATAATAAATTGTTTTCCACCCTCCGTAAGAGAGTGCATAGTCCTTGTTTTGTTTGTGTGTAAAATGTGAGTCTTGAGTAGAGTTTGCAAGATTGAGATAGAGCCCAGTTTTGTTTTGTTTTTTTTTCGGCCAAAGCTGTCGGTCCATCCACGCCCCCACCCCCTCCACCTAACGTGCGGTGCCCCTGTCTCTGGTCTCCTTGACCAATCCCCCCACCCCACCCCACCCCCAGGTCTCGGCCTACATGTTGGAGCTGTACAATGACCGCCTATTGGACCTCTTTGTGAGCCCCGCCGAGGCCTTCAACAGGAAGATCGAAATTAAGAAGGACAAAAAGGGGCTTGTGTTTGCTCAGGGAGCTGAGACAATGGGGGCCGGCACTGCGGAAGAGCTCTTCGCGCTGTTCGAACAGGGCTGTGCAAACCGCCACATCGCAGCCACAAGTATGTGCTAAACCACAGCTTCAGAAATTTCTTCCGTATTTCCCTCATGCTGTAGTCTGGGATACATTTTATAGCATTTATATGTTTTCTTTTACACTTATAAAAGTCATATTTTGTACACGTGTTATGTCAGGTATATTTTACTCAGCTGGGGCAGGGGGGTAGCTGGGAAATGAAGTTGTCATGTATTTATTCTCTCCCTTTTTTCTCTCATTCTTCTCAATACAAAGAGATGCAAATGATTGATTTCGATGTTATCGTTTGTTTTTTTTTCAGAGATGAACTCAGAGAGTTCCCGCTCTCACCTCATCATCGGCATCATCATCGAAAGCACGAACCTGACCAACGGGAGCATGAGCTATGGGAAGCTCAGCCTGGTCGACCTGGCTGGAAGCGAGCGCGCCGCGAAGACGGGAGCCAAAGACGACCAGCTGAAGGTGATCCAAAGATCGGCCCCGTACAATGCTCCCAACGGGGACCGCAGCTCTCATTCGACAGTCACTAAACCTGGTCGCAGAGCGGCACTCTTCTTCACGTCCCCGCACTCTTCTTCACGTCCACCGCAGATATTGACACAGATACTAATGGGTTTGGGGAACCAGTTGTGTCCATCCACTCTCTTTTTTTTTTTTTTGTTTTTTACAGGAGGCCAATTCCATAAACAAGTCTCTGAGTGCTCTAGGAGATGTGATCTTCGCCCTGTCCTCTGAACAGGTCTATGTGCCGTACCGCAACAACAAGCTCACCCAGGTTATGCAGGATTCGCTGGGGGGCAACGCCAAAACGCTCATGTTCGTCAACATCTCCCCGTCCGACTGCAACTCCGAGGAGACTCTCACTTCCCTGGCGTGAGTCGATAGCCTATGCCCCCCCCGCGGACATACATGTAAACGCATCACACGTGTTAAACCCCCGAGGGTGAACCGGTCCATCAACCACTCAACAAAGTTTTGTTCTTCTCCATAAAACACAATCATTGGCTAAAAATCGGTCACAAGCGGCATATCAGAGTTCCACCCGTTCTCAGTGTCTTGGAACCTCAATCTCTGTCATTAGATTAAAGTTCCGCTCTCTCGTCTTCTCTGTTTCTCACAGCTACGCTACACGAGTCAAGGCCATAACCAACAACGCCCAGAAAAACCAAGAGAGCAAAGAGATAGCTCATCTCAAAGAGGTAGGTCACCACACCTGCTGCTTTTGTTGTTTTTATTCGTCATTCAGTAATATTACAGGTTCTCAGCAGAAGAAACCAGAAAGAATCCTTCTTAATAAAAATGTTCATATTTATGTACATGGACATTCAGTATGCAGTGAAGGCACAAATCTCAAAATCAATATTCATTCAAGGTCCTTGATAATTTACGAGTATCTATCTGTGAATGGATGAAGCGGCCACTCAATGCAACACCTGTTAAAACTTTGTTCGTTTAAGATGACACTCATATGTTTTATTTGCTCGGATCATAAAAACGGAGAAAAAAATATGCTGTGTGCTTCAGACCATCCACCAGATTTCAGTAAGTAGTGAGAGTCTTTCGTTCGTGGTTTCCAGACTCCTGTAATCCACAAACATCCTGTCTTTGTCAACGTTTGCTCCTCGCCAAGCACGCACTGAAATGTTACACGCCGGACCGTTCCAGGCACGTACACAGTCCAGAATTTGGCCAGGATTGTCAAACTTCCTCGGGAGAATAAAAATGTTTAATCCTCACAGTTGCTTTCGCCCAAAGCCAAACTGGCCAAAAGGATTCTAATCAGACAGGGAGCAGAGAACAGACGTGCAGAGCTGGCGATCCACAGTTTGGGGCCTAACTTTCTCAAAGCGCCTCAGAATAGGCCCACTGATCTAGGATCAGCCCAGCCTTTTTAGCCTATAATGGAAAAGGATACGATATGGACAGGGTGAACCTGATCCTAAATCAGCGCTCCTACAGTGAGACACTTAACAAAAACTAGATTTTATCTGAATTGTTTGCTTTTTTATGTACCTAACATTTTGGGTATGCTTTGCTTACGATTGACTTTCTTATGGGGTTTTCTCTTTCAGATAATAACGAAGTTAAAATCCGGGCAATTCATGGAGGAGGATGCGTGATTTCTGGCCGCGGATAAATTCGGCCATCTATTCGATGTAATTTTTTAAATAATTCATTTTCTTTGGTTTTCACTAGAAGCATTGTACTTCAATGCCACCCATGGAGTTGAAATGGGACAACTCATCGTGATGGTAATCGCGCGCAGTTGCTGCTCTGGGGCCGTTTTCAGTGGGAACGTTTTGCATGAAAGGCTGCGACACTCAGACTAAGGGCTGTAGAGAGATTAATAGAAAACGCGTACATCTTTTGGTGGTTTTTAGTTGAAATCAAAGTGAGCCACGTCTCTTAGATACAGCAGCCCTGTGATTTGTGTGTTCTCTTACTTAGACTATAGTCAGTTGATTGCACTTCATGTTATTAAATGAATGATTACAAAGACAATGTGGATGTAAAACATACATAAAAATACACTATTGTATTGCATTCTGAATGTAGACTATTATCAAATATATACATTTTTACCTGTGATATTCTAGGATGTGATTTCTCCTCTATTTTCTTTACAACTTTATACATGTTTGCATTTACCATTTGCTTGGAGCATCTGCGTACTCAGACTTAACGTGTGTGTTTATGTTTGTGTGTGCACATATGTGTATATATGTATGTGTGCATATGTGAGTGTGATTGTGGTGTGTGAATATGTGTGCGCATATGTGACTGTGTATAAGAGTGTATGCGTGCGTATGTGAGTGTGCGTATGTGAGTGTGTGTGTGACTGCATGAATGTGTATGCGGAGTTCCATCGCTGTTGGAGATACGGATGTTTTTTGGGGAGGAGGGGCATAAAGGGTGCTGGCTGCAGAAGAGTGGGCTCCAGCGGGCCGTCGCAATGGGAGTCCACGGGCCTGAGAAAAGAGGCACAGCGCGAGGTCTGGAGGGAGGCCCCCGCGGGAATTATGGAGTCACTTTGCCAGTCTGTGCTCCGACTGTTAGACAGAAAGCACTCACAGGAGGAGACTGGGGAGCTTGGCAGGTATAGAGAGACACAGAGAGAGAGAGAGGAAGGGAGGGAGAGAGAATGAATGCGACAGAGACAGAAAAGCTACAAATGAGAATGTACCAGGTCCCATCAATTCTGATTTTTTAACGCAGCATCTGGGTTGCTGGGTTGGTGTCGATGAACAAATGTTGTAAAGTTGGTATTACAATTTATCATATTTAGTATGCTTACCATGCAATCATAATGAATAATCGTACCAGCTTGTTGTGAAAAAAACAAACTTACGCTTGCACATACACATACTTTTCCTCACACTTGAATCTACTGTGATACCCTCTCTTACACACAACTGAAATACTCACACATGGTATCCTGAAAAACTTTCTCATTCCCTGTTGATTACATAATACTGAAATCCAACCTTACATATAGACTACTGAAAAATATCTCACACATACACCACTGAAATCCAACCTCACACATTCACCACTGAAAACATACATTTATCATATTAAATGGTTTCAGATCTTCATGAATATGAAATATAATGTAAGACAGTGAGAATCTGAAGACAGACAAAATATAGTTTTTAAACAATTATTTTATTAATTGAAGGCGAAAAGTTATCCAAAACTAATTGGCCTGTTTGAAAAGGTGATTGCCCCCCTAGTTAATCAGTCTACAAATTAAGCAAATGTATTCGATAATTTGGTTCATTTTGACGAGACAAACTCTGGCTGGATTACTGAATCTAAACATCAAGAGATTCCGGAGGACTCGAATTAGGTTCATGTGTGAGGAAAAGTAGTTGCATGTGGAAGATTAAGTTTGTATTTTGTCCCAAAAGGCCCCTCATATTTTACTGTGAATAACGGGTCCGTGATCACAAAAGGAGCATGTGTTTGCTATGTAGTGACAGCAATACATGCATCAGAACAACTCGCCAAACTGTTGCCATCTTCATGTTGCAGGACGTGGTTCAGTGATCGCAATCATGGGTTGACCCGGACTCGGCTGAAGACAACATGTTTTTTGTACGGCCACCAAAACAGGCCTCTCGTCTTGATCGGTCTGTATACAGCTGCGCATTATCGTAATGAATAAAAAGCGCGCAGAATCGACGGCGGGACGAGGCCCAGCTATGCTTTGAACCCTCGGGTCAACGCGTTCACAATACATGGAACCCGCGCGCACATGCTACACGTAGTTCCCTAGAACCCGATTGGTCCTTATTAATTTCATTTGCATATTTGGCCGGACTTTTGTTTTGCACAGACATATTCTATACATGCCCAACGCGGTTTGTTATTCTCAATTACTACGCATTTTAAATCCATACTGTGTGTTCTCTCTTCCAGAACAAATTGAAAGACAACAGGGAATATCAGCGGACACTGCCGGCACCGCCATCCTCAGCTCCCATTCTTCAGCGGATGGCTGCTGTTTTTGCTAATTAAAACTTTCCACCCTCCCGCTTTGCTTAAAGTACTTAATTTCCTGCGTACAACATGATGGGTTGTAAGCACAGGCTGTTAGCATACCTTTTACTACTTCCAAACTAACTCCAATTTACTAAAGAATATGAAAAAAAAAACTTAAAAGGAGACCAATTTCAGAAATTGTAGGAGTTCTCATTTCGTTATTTCTCTCTCCTTGCTGCCTCAGGGGAAACTGCAGACAGGACTAAGATTGGTTCGTAAATTCACTTTCCTAACTTTGTTTTTAAATTGCAACCAAGTGAACTCATAACATGCAGTTAGTCTCTAACTGTTGCAGACATAATGTCGGATGGCTAACAACACATGTATATCTAGCCCCGCTAGCCTAGCCATTAGTTCGGACAACACTCATGCTTATGGATAATGCTAGTTACCACAAAGAGCAAATTCCAGGTACAGACATTTGATCTTGGGCTTGGTGTGAAAGCAGAGCAGGGGCTAGTGGCAGTATACAGTGGGAATCCACCAGCTGCTCCAGGGGCGCTTGTAGCAGAGAGAGTAAAGCAAGATGGGAATTAGCAGAGCATGCAGGAGCAAACAGCCAGTAGCAAGGCTGTCGCGCATGGTCCATTGGCTCCAGGTGCACCTGCTGTGTGGATGCGTGCAAATTCGTGGGGTTGCGTGTGCGAGGGAGAGAGGAGGGATGCGAGGAGGCTGATCGCATTGCAATTGGTGGAGTTTGCCAGCTCCAGTTGTACCTGCTTATATGGATGCGTGTGCGTGCGATGGAGATAGGGAGGAAAGTGGAGCGGGGACCAGCAGAGCACGTGGGGGTGTGGCAGCAGACGGCACGGCCATCAGGTGGAATCCTCCAGTTCTGGGGGCGCCTGTGGCAGGGGGGGGAGAAACACAATGGGAAGCAGCAGAGCATGCAGGGGCAAGGCAGCCAACAGCGCAGCTGTCAGGTGGAAACACTGGTTCCGGGTGTGCCTGCTTCGTGGATGGGTGTGCGACTAAGGGTAGTTAGAAAGGGGGCAGAATGAATGTTTGTGGCAGCAGGAAGGAAAGAGTGCAAGACCGGAGTCTGGGAAGCGTGCAGCGTGGAGCAACCAGCGATGCTGCCGCTGGGTGTTATACAGGTGCACTACACCCAATGTAATGCACAGCAGAGACAAAGAAGGAAGAGAAATCCGGAACCCGCAGGGTGTGCGGGGAAATGGCAGCTAGTGGCGCAGCCGCTAGTTGGAACCCACCGGCCTCTGGACCGCAGAGAGGGCAGCAGAGAGAGAAGGATCAGACACAATGGGGAGAGAGACAGAGAAGGCTTGGGAACCCGCTGAACGTGCGGGGGCGAGGAAGCTAGCGAGACGGTCACTAGGTGGAACCCACTGAACCCTGGACTGTGGGTCTCAGGGATAGAGGGGGCAGAGATGGGGGGGAGAGAAAGAGGAATCGGGCACCCAAAAAGCATGCGGGGGCAGGGCAGCTAGCAATTATGACAAAAATCTGAATCACGATTATATTGATCAATACTGAGATTACTTAACACGATTACTCATTGACTGTGGAAACATCATGTGATAGATATTATACTCATACAGTATAACATAAAATAATTACAAGAAATATTACACTACATTACAAGCAGCCAACCGCCACACAGGTCACAAGTGATACACATTCTAATGTTCTAGTTTCAAGGAAAACAGATTGAATGAGTCACATTTATTTGATGTGCCGCAAAAGCGCACCGCTGTAAAGGAAATGGGTGCGCTGGATTTATTACACAAGAGAAAACAAGAGCATCATTGCGAAACGGAATGCGGTGGGGAGGGAGAGGTGCAGAAAAGGGTTGCGGAAAACAGATGCAGTAAGGAGAGCGAGAGAAGAATCAGGAACGTGCAGCATGTGAGGGTGGGGCAGCTTGCAATGGAGCCGCTAAGTGAAACGGCTCCTGGACCACGGGACGCAGGGGGAGAGGGGACAGACACAGAGGGGAGAGAGAAAGAGGAATCGGGAACCCGCAAAGTATGCGGGGGTGGGGCAGCTAGCGAGGTGAGTCCAACCAGCTCCTGGATTTTAAAACAAAAAGCATACATCATTGATTATTGAACATGGTCTAGCTCCAGTTATCATCCCCGGAAATGTCAAACATGTCATTGGTGCAGCACAGGACATCTCAGTCTGAAATATATCCATAGGGAATGCAAGTGACAAAAGACAAAAGCAAGCATGGGACAGGAGTAGCACAGGTGGGACAGGAGACTGTGGAGCGTGGAGGGTGGGGCAGGTGAGGGAACAGCAACCGTGTTGTGTGTTGTTACAATGGCTGTATAGTTGAACCCAGGCTGGAGACCTAAAGAGCAAGCCTAAGGTGACAGTGGCAAGGAAAAACTCCCTATTTTAAGGAAGAAACATTGAGCACAACCCGGCTCATGTGGGTTTCATCTGCCTTTGGCAGGCCAATGGTGTAATATAGTGTTTAGCTATGTATAGGCAAGAGGTGAAATGCGGAAATGGGCCTTGAGAATGTTTGGCAGCTGTTTAAGGTGCAAGAAGCACAAGCTCGTATATGATACAGGTAAATTGGTTGTACTGACAAAGAGAGGGCATGCAAATGGATGAAAAGAAAAAAGAAAATGAGCTTTAATTGCTTGTCAATGCAGTGCTCCTACGTTATGGCATTGGCAGAACGCGTCAACGAAAATGATTATCAAAGTAGAATGTGCATGTTCTGGTCGACAGTTATGGACGACCTGGAAGCCACTTGGAGGGTTGACAGGAGGGCAGGGAGTCTGAACTCCAGGATGTTCCAATCCTTTTCAACCTGCAATCTGGTTAGTGCCCTCAGACTGGTCCAGAAAAGTCTGTATATGTCTACAATTATTTGAGGAGAACTACCAGAGAATTGTAGGGCTCAAAACTAGAATCCTTCATGAAGAGAAATCAGTCATAACTAGTAAATGACCACTTATTTATTAGCAAGCTGTTTCAGGCTCATTTTGATGATGTCATTATCATGAGCCTTACATGTGAGGGTATGGGACAGAAGGTCAGGGCAAAGAAAAATAACAGCAAACACAAAAACACTAGATTTGCCATGCTAGCTGTAATACTTTATTGGACCGATAAAACAGTCAGTCACAGCTGCTCTCTTCTTGTACAAAGCAAATGCATAAAGTAGGTTTTGAAAATATTGTCACAAGTATTAAAACATAAATTCTGTGTAATCCACTGGCCTATATTTTTCTGACACTCCTGACAGTACCGACCCACCATGTTCACTGTACAGGCAATATCTTAAGCAACTCTAACTTAGTAGCTTAACATTTGATTCAGCTTATTCTCTAAAAGACATAGCATATTCTGGTAAATGAAGCTTACACACTCTGACCTTGACCTTGATTAGACATTAAACATTGATTAGACATTAAAAGGCACAAGGATAATTCCGAGGGGTGTCCTTGATTAAAATGTGTTCTAAGGGCTAAACAGCTAAATTCAGGAACAACTGAATTTCTAATTGGGTAATGTTTCCATCCTGCAAAGCTCTTGCTTCCTATTGATAAGATGTGGTTTAATTACTGAGTGGTTGTACACCCACCTTGTTTTCTCGTATTGTTCCCCTGCCTACCGCCTTTCGCCACTGGGTCTTGAGGACCCTGTCCCATGCCAGCACCTGCCGCGAGAAGCCGGCCACATTCCTGCCTCTTCCTTTGATTAGCTTGTATCGATACCCGCCTAATTTAATGAAATCCAATCAGTTTAGTTCCAGTTTAAAATTCTCACCACGGATATCGCTCTTTTCCAATGTATCTACCCAGCCTATTTCGGTCGTCCTGCCTTTTCCAGCCTCGCGGTCTGTTTTGTAACAGTTGTAAAAGGCCTTTTAAATACAAAGACTAATTCTAATTGCGGCACCCAGGGGAAGGGAAAATTAAGATGTACAGCATCTGTCAAGATAGAAGCGTCGCACAGTTACTCCGCAGATTGGCTATGCTAATAGCTTTAGACACGCTGAAGGCAGTTCCTAAACTCCAAAGATAAGAACACGGCAAGAGTCAGCGACGTGAATGCACTGTCCCGCTGAACTCTCTAAGGATACGTGCTGTTCCAATAGACTTAGGCCTCTCTGTGAGTAGACAAAAAAAACTCAATGTTAAAATGTAATTAACAACTTTTAGATATGAGGTTTCGCACATTTTTTTCCGGAAATCATCAAGAAGTTTCATTAAGTTGAAATTACATATGAAAGCACTTTTGAAAGTATTATGAAAGACTTGAAGTAACAGTTTCTTTAAAGCTGTACGTGAAATATTCGGGACAAATCATACTGAAATACCTACTCATCCAAATATACGGTATATTTAAGGATATGTATGAACAAATTTAACATTCAACATAAATTAATTATCGATGATTTTGATTTTTGGAAAACATTAAATGCATTTTAATTAATCCATAATGTGATTTTAAATGAGGACTAACAAAGGCAAAGAATACATATATTGAGTACATTACATTTAAATTCTATATCAAGCAGGTCTACCAAAAACCAAGTGAACAGAACTTCTTCATACAGTACTTGAGCAAAAGGATATATTCTTTTTATATAAAAATATATGTGAAACTACCTTTTTAAAGTTTTGCACAGTATATAGCCTTATAAAATGAGTACTACCAATTAAATAAACAGTGCAGCATTAGATGAACTTGTGTAGCTCTATCAATATTGAAATTAAAAGGCCCAGTATTAGCGATGCTACATCCTGGATAACTACATGGCTAACGCCGTGGTGAGACGCTGATCTTATATGGCTTAGGTTTCATGGTGAGGCCAAATTCGGCGGTCAGGTCAAGCTCTTGGCCGTGAACATTCTCTATGCGGAGGTGGTGGAGGAGCGTGGTGAGGAAGATGAACATCTCCAGGCGGGCAAAGCTGTCGCCCAGGCAACGCCTCTTCCCCATTCCGAAAATCATCACCTTTTCCGTAAGGTCCTTGCTCAGCTGCCCGCAGTCATTCAGAAACCTCTCAGGGCGGAATGAGTCTGGGTCACCCCACAAGTCTCTGTAGAACACAAAATAAATACCGTAAACAGTTACAAATGCTTGACTTATCGTACCACTTTTTAAAAAATAGGGCTGGTCATTATAGCCCCTTTTCCACTGCAGAGCTAAAAAACAGAATTGAATCGCTTAGGGTGGTTTTCCATGATAACTTTTCTTACACTGAATCCATATCAGCTCAGCTGAATTCCTTAATTGATGCTGGCCTACTTATAAGGAAAGCCATTTCTTAACTACAACTTAACTACTTGCCTGTGTCGCCTTTAGAATGTGAAATTATGGGGATGAGCGCAGTAGGAATAATGGAACTTGTCTGCAGCAAACAACAAGAAATATGAATACATAACAGAGTGTAATGTTGAGGTACGGGTTTTCTTTTGTGGGGGCGGTGTTTGGGGCGGTCTGCACTCACTTGTCGTGATTCACTTGATACTGGTTGATGAAAATGCAGGTGTCTTTGGGAATGAAATATCCATTCAGAACAATGTTTTGTGTGGTGCTGGAAGACGGACAGAGAAAAGACATGAGTAAAGGAGAGGGTGTCAATGTCCTACTACTGTGGTTCTACACTGTAGGTGCATGGTGCTTTTCCTCTAGAAACATTATTGTGAATAGTTTTCCGTATTTTACTTCAACATCTGTTAACCTGGAGTTTCTGATATTGATAGAAAAACGGACATTTTCTTGTTGGTTTCTTGTTCATGAGACCTTTAAATATTGATTTAATTTAGCGTAACAGATAAAAATGCAATCATGTACAACACTATCAGATTGTCAGCTTGAGAATACATCCCCAGAGTATTTGGGTGTCTTACCAGTGAGGTATTGTGAAGGGAACATAGGACGCGTGCCGAAATACTTCATATATGAAAGCTTCCATTAGGGGCATTTTCGGCTTGTCTTCAAACTTTGGCAGCCTGTCGGAGCCAATCTTCTCATCTAGATCCAATCAAAGACAGAATGAAAGCTTTCCATTAAAATTCCGACCCCAAATTTCATCCTGGTTTTGTTAATAGGCACGAAAAATTAAGGACGAGGGCAGTCGAGAAACAATTATCTATTTAATTTATGCCGCACCACGAAATCGCCATCAACCGAACGCGAGCGTAGCGTCTGAATGCAAGGAACCCCCAGACTGTGAAAATGCTGCGTCGGCAGATTATGTCAGAGTTCATCAGATAGCAAAGGAAATCCAGACTCAGCATGTGAGTCAGGCCCCTTTGTGTGTGTTGGCGGCGAGAGCTGCGAGGTCTGAAAATGAGCACAGAAACGGCTCTTTCCTCTAATCAATGGCAGAACACGTAGCTGGTTTGCATGAGTGCACTCTGAAGGCTGTAGTCCTCGTTTCTGGTCCCGGAGAGCCACTCGTTTTTGTTGTTAGTTAACAAGATTCAATTACGCAATTAACTCACCTAGCCTGAGTTGTTCGGTCTGAACATCCTGTGAAATTTGGAAAACCAAAACCACAGCGTACAGTGTGGCTTTCCAGGAACGGGTCTGAGATTCACTGGCCTTTGACTCTGGGCTCTGGTCCAAACCACTCTCAGTGAGGACCAGCCAACCTGTGCCCAAATTGGAGTCAAGGCTACAGGCAGCCCGTAACATAGACCGTTAATTGCAAACACAGAGAGAGGAAGTACATTACCTATTTCCTGATTAATTTTGGCCTGGATGTCTGGGAACTTTATGAGGTAGAGCAGGCTCCACTGCAATCCGGCTATGATGGTGTCAAATCCTAAAAGAGAACAAACACAAATCATTCTTATTATCATTAATGACTGTGAATTACAAAATCATAGCTTCACAGAAAATGACTTGCTGCCTGGCTGCCCTGTAACATAAAAGTAAATAAGAGTTTTCATATCAACTGCTGTGTGTAAATAATAAAATTCTAGAATCTACTGCCAATGGTGAATCATGCTTAGAAAGAACGTGATTGACTGGGGACCATTTGCTTTTGTCTGAACTTCCAATAAACCGGCACACAGTGCGGTCGTCCAGGACCAGTACTGAGGACTGAGATTGACCAAGAAATAATTTTTGATGAGCTGAGGACAAGTTCAGTTGGAGTGATCGAGGTGGTCAGACAGGTAAAGTGAACTTGAAGAACTTTTGGGTCATCCATCATTCTGAACCTCCTCACCTCTCCACACCCCCCTTTCCCTTCCAATAACAATCCAGAACCAGGAAATTATAAAATGAGATCAGACCACAACACACAGACAGCCGCCTGGCCGGCTCCCAAAGAGCCGACGTCACTTTTGTTCCCGGCTACCCCTATAATTCAGAGAAGAAGTTAAACCTGCCAAAACCGGCGACCGGTTCCGCCTCCTGCATGTTACAGCAAGATGCCCCAACAGCAACAAACCGACCAGAGAACAAGATACCTTACATCATCATCACAACTCCTCAACCAGACTGGGGACATTTCACATTGCCAATCAGTAAACTTGTCAAAAATAGATCCATTATACAGAGATTTTTGTTTTTTTCTTGCTTTGTGATCACTAGTGAGGGTTTTACGCTAAAACTGGAAGTTTTTCAGAAACACTTTGATATCTTTTTGCCATCAGCACCTCCCAAGACAGTGGTGTTTGTGACCAGAAGTGAGGCATTGATATATAAAGCCGAAATCTACTTAGAGATTAATTTCCCATAATCCTCATCGGACAATAACACGGTATCAGATGTCCTTCTGAGAAAATGCATTCCCTAAGCCCTTTTCAGAAGGAAAAGACACTTCCAACGCAAGAGGGTCACGATCGAATATCATAATCTATTGTTATACACAAGAGCAGACCAGTGGGGGCAATTTGTAGCCAATAAAAAAAAAAACAAGTCCGCTGGTTAGAAGGTCTGACACACGCGTTAAAAAAAGAATGCTTTCAATTGATGGGGTATTAGAATCGCCAAAAGAGATATGGATTTGAGTTTTGGAGACACAAAAATAATCTACCATGGTGTGAAAAAGTTTGCCCACTACACTAACAATGGATCTGTCTGACAAAGTACCCACAAATGGCACATTTTTATGTGTAAGTAGGATCTCTTCATCTCACCTGTGAATGTGCACACACTTAAGTTGGATTGTTAAAACCAATGGCATTCCAACTGGCAATACATCACTTATGTGACATTATGACTATAAATATGCAATGATATAGTCGCTAAATAAGTGGCAAACAAGATACCTTTCTGTCTAGTGCATTTAACAAAGTCTTCTCTATAAGACAAGGGACTAAAAGCAAAACCGAAAAACGAGTTAAAAAAACCAGGGGTTTTGTCAAAGCAACCTGCAAATCGTTTTAAGCCGAGTTAAAGGGCCGGCAGGTTTTTGTTCTGCTCCGCATTGTGTAACGGCAGGGCCGTGGATAAACCCCCCCTGCTCTGCTGATGAGTGAGTTTTGCAACATCGGCAGCGGCACGACGGCCAACTAGGTTAAAGTCTCTCCGGTATCCCATGAGACAGGGACTGGAGCATTGTGGGCCGATGTCTTGTCTGGAAAATAACGAGACAAGCCCCCTAAGAGTATGCGAATAATAATAACATCAATCTGTGTGGTGAGTTCTTTTTTTTATTACAAAACCAGAGCGTAATAAAAAAAAAAACATTCAGCTGCAACTTCAGCCAAACAAACTCATGCATGCGTTTCTGTCGGTGGAACACAGAAACGCACGGCTGAAGATTCTGAAAAGGGATTTCCACATATCGAATAATCCCATAGGATCCGTATAATCTTTTACCTTTGTCCATCATCTCAAACCTGGATTGACTCCCGTTGAAAGGAGAGAAGGACGGAGAGAGAAAATAAAACCTCAGAATTTTGTAATGTTTATTTAGCGGCACAGGAGCGGCTGCAGCACATCTTCAAGAGAGTCCAAATTCTGTGAGGAGCACAGCTGAAAGAGTGTATTTAAAGACAAAGTACCCTCTCAAACAGAATATGCACCAATAAACTGCTTTGTTACTGTGCATTGTAAATCTTGGTCATGCAGCATGGTCTGTAACATTCGGATTAAAATGGGCAAATAGAATAAGCACTCAGTGAGGCAATACAGTTAAAAATCAACACAGTAGTGGCCATATATGCATTCAAATATACATTAGCAGAAGTTAGAATGCATAGACTGACAGTGAGAACAAACGGTGTCAAAATCCTTGCAGTGACGTAGAAGAGAAAACGCTGTTTTGCTTTGTCTGTGTGGATATAACCACAGATAACTGTCTTCCGTTCCGTAATCGTTTTAAGCTGTCTGCTCTAAACTCGATGCATATGTGGCCGTACTTACTCCAATAAATGTATATTTGTCGGTTTACATGCTCTCCTGCTCTCAATTTCATCTTTGCAGAAAGCCTTAGGCTGTGAGATATAAAACAGCATGCAGGAACTGGGACTGCGAAGGACGAGCCAGGCAGGCAAGGCCAGGCTACAGAAACTGGGGCTAATGCTGTTTGGGATTGTGGAGATCGGATGCGTTGCTGAAAAAGTGTCTTGTGAAAAAGAAGATGAAGAACAACTAAACAAAAGAGAGCTAAACAGAACAAGAGCTTGGATGAGAAGAACAACAATCATAGAGCAAAACAGAACAATGCGGTTCAGATGTGGTTCAAGTACGAGATGATAAAGAGATAAGATATGCTTTAGCATTAGAAAAGAAGAAGAAGAGAAGATGAAGGGTGTGTGCATGAGAAGTGCTGGTGACATGAGACTGGACCCAACAAATTTCCACAGTTGCATTTTTTACACAGTTGCAGTATTTTTCCTCACCGGCTCCGAAAATATCGATGACGGTGTGGACGATCTGGGAGTTGGAGAGCATGCTCGTCCCTCTGTCCTCCTGTCTGTCCTCGCAGAGGGCGATGAGGGCGTCTGTAATGTCCCTGATACAGTTCTGTGGCAGAGACATCGGAGTGGCATCGTAGTGACATCACACAGTGACATAACACACTATCTAGCCTCCACACCACCTTCGGGTCTCCTAGCAAGTGGAGGTCAGCCAACAGTTTAATGTTTGCAGAATGCGTTCAGGTGGGATGAAAATATGAATAATAATGAAAGGGGACATATCCAAAATGACATGTTTACACATCTCCAGTAAAATACAAGATACTCGATGGAACTTATGTTGTAGGGTAATGTGTGTTCTGATTGAATTGTCCTTTAGACCAGTAGACCAATTGCTTTCGATTGCATCCCAGCCTGTGAAAGTATTTTGCTGGATGACGTTATATAGGTCAAAAGTTGAGCTGGCTGGACTCACCGCCTTCAGTGGGAGTCCCCCCTGCACTAGGCTGGGGTTCCTCGAAATACGTAATAGACCATTACTTTTGAGTGGTTTATCTTTCATCAGAGGCTGTGACACAATCAATGGCACTTAGTCTGTTTCATGGCGCATTCAATTCAGTCAGAGCACACTTACGATTACAACAAAAGTTGCTTTGAGTAATTTCTCATTTTTGGGAGACAAGCAAACATGTCCTTTGGAATTTATTCTCTTCATTCTTCACTTAATTGAATAACATATGCCCTTATAGAGAACAAGTTCATTTGAATCTCAGTCAAAGGCTAAAAATTCTTGTGTGTTTTCACAAGAAGCCAAAGATAAAACTCCTCAGCGACCCCCACCCCCACCCCCATCCCACACACACACACACACACACACACACACACACACACACACACATCTGCAGTAAAAAACCCATGCACAGAA
Source organism: Albula goreensis (assembly GCA_022829145.1). Classification (NCBI taxonomy): domain Eukaryota; kingdom Metazoa; phylum Chordata; class Actinopteri; order Albuliformes; family Albulidae; genus Albula; species Albula goreensis. The sequence continues at coordinate 585,358 of CM040744.1, forward strand.
GAATCTACAAATGCCTGTACACACACACACGCATGCACACACATTCATGCAGACACACACATATCCATTCTTTAACTCTGAACTTTACAGATTTTTCCTTCATTTCATATACATATTTGAACTGGTGACCTTGGGAAATATTGTACAATTACATATGTCATGATTTACACAACTGTCCTAGATGACAAGGACAGCTTTGTACCATGTCAAAATACACATTGTGTCGCATGCACATCCTAGTGATTCTAAGAGATGTATTGTACTGTATGCACGTGCCTTCCACTAGATTGATAATTCCAAATTAAAGAGTACGTGTGAACAATTTGGACTCTTTGCACAAGTACAATGTACCCTTTTATACAGGGCTGGTAGCTATAGCCCAGTTCTGTGATTTTTTGATTAGCGGGTTAGGTCAAAGTTTTAATTTGATTCCTGCTGTGTTATGACTGCCCCCCGTTTCATAACTGCATGACGCATCACCGTCCCGAACGTTCAGTAAATATTCCTGAGTTACACGAGATCAAGTCTTATATTCAGTCAAATCAACTTAGTCTGTTTAAGAGCAATAAAAAAAAGGAACAAAAGCAAAAAAACAAAAAGGATGTGTTTTGTTTATCTCCAACAAAGTGTAACACATTCAACTCAAATGATCTTGTTATGAACTGGTTTTTTGCAAATGCCCTTAAAGAAACAGAGGCCAGCATTCAGTCAATACTTGTACTTAACTTTGGCAAGTGTTCATTATTCCCTTGACCAACGCAGTTTGGTGAGGTTAAAAATAATTGTTATGGAAATTAACTAGCCAAACTGTTCCTGTAGAGGAAAGGCACAAGACTCTTATTCAATTGTTCATAAAATTTAAGATTCATTTGATTGAATCCAGGCCAAAGTTAATACAGAAAGCAATAGACACAGTGTGCTGGTTAGTTAGACTTGAAACTGTTCAGATAAGGTTACAGGATAACACAGTAAAGAATAAGAGGACAAGTGAGAGTTGGACAGATGTGTGTAACTGGGGAATGTTCTTTTACCTTGTCGAAGGTGGACAGGTGCTCCTGGATGTTCTGCTCCATGAAGCTATTCATTCTGTGGATGTACTTAACCATCTTCCGCAGAGAGGGGCTGGGCAGGTAACGGAAGATGGGGAAGAAGTCGGCCAGGTTCCCGGAGGCAAAGAGGCGGAGCACCTCGTTGTTGATGTCCACAATTTCGAGGAACTCCCGGTCGCCGTGGTCGTAGCGTTTGCCGAAGCACAGTCCGCACGCCACGTTGGCGACCGAGGTCACCAGGGAGACGGCGGGGTCGGTCCCGCTCCGGAGGGCTTCCACCATCCGGACGGCCTCCTCCCGGACGTGCTCCTCCAGCAGGCAGGAGCAGGATGAGTCCCGGGCCTTGGCCTGGCTGAAGGAGCGCAGGGCATTCTTGCATATGCGTTTGTGGAGCACCCAGGCCTCCCCGTACTTCTCGCTGAAGGTCATGCTGGTCCCGTTGGCCACGGCCGAGAAGGTGAAGAGCTCGGGCCGCCCGGCGAAGCTCTCGCCCTGCCGCACCAGGGCCTGGCGGATGGTCCCGTACCCGCTCAGCACCACCACCACGAGAGACCCCATCTTCATCCGGAACACGTCCCCGTATTCCGCTTGCATGCTGGTCAGACACAGGTGCAGCTGAGCCCCCATCTGCGGCAGATTCCCCACCAGTGGCCAGGGGGTTGGCCCCGGGGGGGGCTGCCTGTTCTCCAGGTAACCGTTGCCCCCGTTACGCTCCCTGCCCCTCAGGGCTAGCAGGATAAGCACGACGGTGCAAAGCACAATGGTGACGTTTGAGGCCAACGCTGAAGCCCCATCCACTAGGAACCTGTCAACCAGCATCTCTATGGTCCAGCAATTCTTCTTTGGTAAATTAGAAAAACAAATCCAACATAATGAATTTTAAATGATAAAACATCTGTTACAGAGCATACAGAAGCCCAAAAAGGATCAAATTACTCAAACAGAGCTGACTTCATATGTGATAATGTAATGTATTGCAGTCTGATACATAAAGACAAGTGTAAAATAAAACTGTTTGATATGATCAAGCAATAAATACATCCATGAATTAGACCCAATGTACAAGACCTGCATTTCATAAATTGTTTAACTATGAAGAATAAAGAAATGTATTCTTATATTAAATACCTGAGTAAGAACAAGAGCTATATCCCAGTTTTACGATTTGTTGATTATCAGGCTGTGTAAAGTTGTCATTTGATTCGTGTGTTTGTCACTATTGCCATTGCATGCCTCCAAAACATTGTCAGACAGATTCCCTGCTTGAAAGTATGCTCTTCCAGAATTACAGTAAGATTACATTCATACAAAATTCAACATTACACCTACAAACTTCACTTCATTGATGAGGATAATGATTTGTCCACCAGCCATGAGCGTTGCTCGCAACGTCCCATGCCACAAAGTTTTAAACAGCTATCTCATAGTCTTGTAACAGCCGTTAAAATTAAAAAGCGATGACTTAACTCCAGTTATTTATGGTATTGAAAGTTTGACATACGTTTTATTAGGTGTATCAATGCGTCCGTGAAATCAGGAACCATTTAAACTGTAATCCTGGCTCGGCTATGTTGTCCTTTAAATCAAAATCTCTCGTTTACCAAAACTGAGGGAGTAAAAGCTTACGCAGTTGGTTTAATGTCGTTGCTACAAGGCAACATAAACATGACAATACAGAAAATCCGCTCAAAACTTCAACACCGACGGCATAATTAACATGGTCGAACGAAATCTGTTTTAGGACACAGCCACTGGTTGCATGTGCAAAGACAAAGTTTGGATACTTACCCAAAAGCCCTCGGAAGAGAAGAATTTCTTAAGTTGCTTCCAGCTTCCCCTTATGAAAGCTCTGTGACCCCCAGCAAAGAGTATAGTTGGATATCATGGCTTGCAACTCAACACCATAGTATTGAAATCAGACACAGTAACTGCGGGGAGCAGCCGAGAGATCTGGGCATTTACGCAAATACAGAAATGACACGGGCGCCTCTGATGAGTCCATGTTTGCAGTTTTTTTTTCTTCTTATTGTTTTGAAAGTCATCGCAACTATAAAGGAAAGTGTCCTGTTCTTTCGACCTCAGTTTTATTTTTGCATGTCTGTTGTTTAACGGGTCGCTACACCCCTGAGACTGAAGGTGTCCGGAACCAGAAAGCGCACTTACATGAACTTGCTGGCTTGTGTGGTAAACAGACATGCTGACATTCAAAGAAAAGTGAACCAACTTACAAGGAAATTGTAACGGAAGGAATGGTGCTGTTATAGTTCTGTTTACAGCCGCCTCTCACTTGAACTTGAAGGACCTGCTACGAATTATGTTGTATCTTTCAAACCACCTTGGTCTTTCACAGCCGTGGCCGTTGTAGTTGTTGCCGTCAACAAAGTGTCTCTAGCGAGCTTTGGAAACTGTTGGTCTTTTCATGCTCGTCCAACTCTTGAAAGTGAGTGACTCGACCTCCGTTGCCCCTCAAAAAAATGTCCTGTTTACACTTCAGCATGGGTATTACCTATTTTAATACACCTTTCTTACAAATGAGTGGTGTGAAAGAACAAACAAGAAAAAAATGATGTAGGGCTAATTAAATGCAGTAAGGTTAATGTTTCAAGATGTTACCAGTAGGTATTTCTAGTAAAGCGAGATAAGCTTGTTGTCGGGTCTGGTTTTAATTCTCCCAGTTTTCCAACTGATTGGCAGACTAAATGTATTATCTGATCATACTGTTAAACCGACATCTTGGTTAATGAATGTACTCGTGAACAATTGACAGTGGTGGTTGTTCCAAGTTGGAGTGATGAACACTAATCATTGGTGGATTCAACTTTCCACCTATTGCCAATCATAATCACAAAACGGGGATGTAGTCTCAAAATACCTGGTAAAATGACCGCAAAATCATCTTTGGCGAGACTGATAGTTTCTAAATCCTCCACACGGCGGCGCTCTATATCCAACTCTGAATGAAGAGCAAGAGACAGACGTATTAACGCCCAACGAACCTTTGACTATGAGCGGGTAAATCTTTGGAAATGAGAAACAGAATCCAATGTGGGGAGAAAACTGGTTCACTCATAATGAAAGTTGAGTTCTGAGTGTCATTCGCCAATACAGGTGCTCAGGTGTGTCTTAGATCCAAGATATAATAATTAATAATTGCAGATCTACGTTGGAATTTGTTGCTGAGTAAGGATTGAATGATAAGGACATGGTTTCATAGTAGAATTTGGTATATTCCGATCGTTAACTGCATAAATAATCCAATCAAACGATGTAGTCAAAACTATTTGTAGAGGATTAAACCGCAACGGACTGGATTGTTCTGTGAAAGCAGACCACCACAGAGTAATGATGCTGCGAGAAAACTAAGCTCAGATGAGGTTGATTTTCATTCAACTGTACAGCCATTTGTTTATGCTTTCATTTTAGTGCAATTACTGGCTGTAAAAATAATCAAAAACTCAAGTTTTATACCATGATTCTGAAGTCAATTTCAAATGCGATTTAACGGTCACTGCCGTGCGGAGTGACACACCTGTACATACTTCGACAGAGAAAGTAGGTCCACAATACATTTGGAGAAACAAAGGTTCATTTGACAACATAAGTATGTAATTTAACCTTGAATGAGCTCCAAGGGACTGTCTTGGCTTAATTTTTTGCTTTGGAGTATATGTAGGTGCTTTTGTGGGACAGATTGAGCTTGTATCCTTGCATTTTCGTGCTTAGCATTGCGGTTATTGGGGAACATTAACCAGTAAAAGCGGTCCATATCGAAAATGGCACGGATAGATTCGAGAATAGTAGGCTACCCGAGTAGCAGCACTCTTAGTAAGTAAAGTGTGTGTGTGTGTGTGTGTGTGTGTGTGTGTGTGTGTGTGTGTGTGTGTGTGTGTGTGTGTGTGTGTGTGTGTGTGTGTGTGTGTGTGTGTGTGTGTGTGTAAAATCATGATCCTACATTTGTAAAGATAATGCTAAATGGATAACCAACTGTATCTGACTGTACAAAAGATGCACCTTGGTGAAATCACCAGAATTTTCCTAACATGAAGAAAACGTTCTTACAACAAAAATCTTACCTGGAAGTAAAATCATTTTTTGTACCAAAAGTAAGCCCAGTCTTTGAGTCTGTAGCATTCGAAGTTGTGCTCGGATCTAAATTGACTGGCTACATAGCTTTTTTACAACTTCTTCACAATTCTCTGAATGAGGTGTCTTTAAGCCAACCAATAATCTGTATCAGTCTGATAATAACAGTCTGAATTCCTGCACAGATGTACTGTAGATACATGATAAATTATGTTAAATATCCAGTGCTATTCTGAAATGAGCACCCATACATACTGGCGTTTAATCCAAGGCATTGCGTCCATGCATTACTGTGTCTGTGGAGGAATCAGGGTCAAGATCATTAGTCTGTTTATTATGGCCAGTTTCATACACTACAGCCAGACATTGCAACCATTGTAATGGAATTATATTCCATGTATTCAACCATTTGTTTACTAGCAAGGAACATCCCATAAGCAGCAGTAGATCTCCCCTCAGAAATACATTGTTTCTGCCTCCTCCTCCAAGACAGGCTTCAAATGTTTTTGATGGCCATGTTCATGTAGAGGAAGAAGAAGACTGTAAAGGGGAGAAAAACAAAGAGGAAGAGAGGAAGTCTAAACCCATATTTTTTGGACATAACAATACACATCATAAACAATTTAACATGTACACAACCAGTAAGGAAATAAATAGAAATCATACAGCACACACTAGTAACCCAATACTAGGGTACTCTGAACCTCATACAATAAAAAGTGGTGTAATAAAATGATATAGAATCATACAGTGGGAAAAAGTTAAGACAGAGGACACCAATAAAAACATATAAACAACAAGAAAACTCCAATACTGAAAGCACAGCAATTACCCAAAGGAAGTAAACTCATTGCAAAGATTTCAGAAGGCAATATAGAGAAAGGGAGAGAGACAGAAAGGGAACAAGAGAGAGAGAGATGTAAGTCGAAAGATAGAAACAGAGTGGGAGAGGGAGATAGAGAGGAGAAAGAAAAGGCAGATTGTGTCTGAATGCCTAAGGAGTGATGAGTGGGTGAAAGATGTCTTAAACAGATACAATGAGATGTCAGCTTACAGCGCCTGGCGGAAACTCTGGCGGACGGACAGGAAGTGACAGGCGAACCCCGTGGGAAACGGCTAAGCCGCCTCCTCTTCTCGGCCAGCAGTCGATAAAAAAAAAATTGTCGTCATGGTCCAGGCGCTAAGCTTTAAAAAAAGGGAAAAAAAGGCAGCACCAAATCGAAACGAGGAAAAAAAAACTTCAGAAGGCGCTCGGAAATTAAAACCGCCCGGGCTGTATTCATGGTCGAAGTCACGGTGCTGGCAAGAGAGACGCGAAAAAGTACACCATCTAAAGAGTCTGGAAAGTCACAAATCTATAGATTGAAGGTGTGCTTCTCAGACCAAGGAAATCGATGTACCAAAACTTCATAAAGCCACCCGGTCCAGTAACAAATAGGTGATTTAGTAATTATTGATTATACATGGCCTTAATGTTTAACCTTCATTTATCCTACCAAAAGACATTTTAATTTTTACCTGACTGACCCAATAGACCTTCTCAAGTCAAATTGTATTTCCTGGTTTTCTTGAGGAAATACTTCAAAAAATGGAAGGAGACAGTGGTGACTTGTTAATTCACAGAACTACTTGGAAAAGGTCCCCTCTTTTAGCAGACTGCAGTGTTTGCAGTCTTTCTGAAAAGGGGCATTGGTCTCCGCGGTGAAACGATCACATACTGACACCAGTTCTCACAATCGGCTCAGGGCCTACTTAGCTGAAGCTTGGGTGGTCTGGTTTGTTTCTCACTCCTTGATGGATCCTTGGCAAGATATCCATCCATGCATTATCTATACCCACTTCATCCAATCCCGGGTCACAGGTGGGGGTGCTGGAGCCTATCCCAGCATGCATTGGGTGAAGGACAGGGAGACTGAGGATTGTCAGCGTATCGCAGAGCTATACAGACAAATGCTTCCTCACACAAAAACGTGCATGCTCACACTTACAGACAATTGTCAGCTCATCCAGTCTTGCATGTCTCTGGACCGTGGGAGGAAACCAGACAACCCAGAGAAAACGCACATGAACATTGTGTGCTAACCCCGTCAAGATGGTTCATTTTAAATCTCTGAGCCTTAAATAGCCTTAGTATGGTAGTCAACATCTCTGGACCTGGAGAGCTGCAGAATTTGATGGTTTTTGTCGTAACTCAGCAATTGATTGATTAAAGCATTCAGTTGCACCTCACCTGGTCTCATGAGTCACAAAGTTTTTGATGTTTTATGGTGCAAAAAAACCCAGTTAATCCCATGACTCTTTCAGACCAAGCAAGTATCAGTATAGCAAAGGTTCCTTAAGCAAATTATTGGTGTCTTCTTTTAGAAAGAGTAAGACAAAACCAACAGAAACTTATCTTTAAGCAACCAACTTTGTGAGCAGAAATAACAGTTACATTTTTTTCAGTGAAATAAATAAAAAGCCACAATGCCCCGGTGTTAAAAACACACACTATCTTTTTTTCCACATATGTATATTTTACCAGAGTATTATGACTTCTTAAATATTATACGTTTTATATTTTGTGACAGCAACTCAACATTACATTGCTAGAGAACAAATTCTGCCATGCAAGCGACAGCAAAGCAACAAGGTTTTTTTTATGTGTATTTGTTTGTTTAAATGCTTCTTAATCATTTGTATTACTCCTGTTTGGCTGGCAGTGGTGTCCCCAGACTTACAGTAGATTAAGCAGCCAGCTGATTTTCCACTTTCTGAAAAGCTTCTCTTTCTGGTTCATGTTCTCTCTCTCCGGTCTCTTCCAGAAGGGACCGTCAGGTTTGTTTAGGCTCAATCAGGCGACACCCTTGCCTGTCAGGACATGGCACCTCCTTTGACCCGCAAGGGGCCCGGTTCTATCCTTATGTCATTAGTGCTGACATGAGCCCGAACAGGAGGCTGGGTGAACCAGGAATACCGAGAGGAACAAACGCACACACACCGAAAGAGAGAGTCTCCTCTGTCACACGCAAGTACGCACGCGCGCTGCACGCAAACGCTCACTCGGACACACACGCACGTATTCGCTCAGTCGGTCTGGACACACACGCATGTATTCGCTGAGTCGTTTTTGGACACACACATGTGCATGCGAGCACTCTCTCACACAGGCACACAAGTACCAACTCACTAAACACAGTCACGCACGCCCACACGGACACGTACACAAATGCACGAGCACTTGCACAGATACACACACACATGCATACAGGAAAAGATTCACACACACTCATTTTCTATGCACTCCGACGTATACACACTTTCACTCAGACACACACACTCACATAGACATCCCACACATAGACATGCATGAGTTCCTCACACACACACATACATACACATATTCGCATGTACACTACACTTACACTCACACTTACTTGCAAACTCACACACATAGACAAGTACACACACTCCACAATAACACAAAAAGCACATTCAGCCATGTTCAATACATGAATTCTCTTACACACACAGACACACACATGTAAATCGGTGATACACACAAATACACACTCTCACAACCCCATACACTCACAAGCACACATTGACACATATAGTAACATACAATTGTACTCATACATACTGGACAAGCATGTATCCACCTCATCATCTACACACAGACACACAATCACACACACTCACACACACACACACATCTACACACGCATACATGGTGATCAGGGTTTAACTCGAATTTTCCAAGTCGTACAATTGCCAATCTGTTTTTTGTATTGAGTAAAATCACATTTTGGATCTTCCTGTTAACAGAGGAATACTTCATTCACTTGAAGTTTTAAATGAGTCAGCATTACTGCATATTTTAATGAACCCCATGTGTTATTATATAAAAAAAAACTTCTCTGAGGTATGTGCAGTCAGACAAGCCAGTGTCTTCCAATTCACTTCAGCCTTTGTTTTCTGTCATAAAAATTTTGTTTGATTTCTTCTGCGCAGACGTTAAGAGCGCAGTTTCCATTCAGCAATACCATAATCAAGGGTTTTTTTAAATGTCCCCAAACGGAAACAAAAAAAGGCAACCGCAAAGCACAAACAAACAAGTTACCTCCAATAAACGAGTACTTTACCCCACTACAAAGAGAAAGCCGAAGTTAAAGAGAACCAAGAACCGAGTAGGCTTGTCTTTCAGATCACAGAATTCCAAAACATCACTCAGTGGTGCATTTCATTATTTTAACTAGGGTTAATCACCAAGGTTATGTTTTCTAAAGCCCATGGGTAATTCTCAAAGGGCTTTGCGGCATTTTGTGCGCACAGAACCCAAAATAGGAAGGTACCAGACACAACTATGTGCTCTCATTGTTATAGAGAGACAGTGAGCCAGTAGGGGGGTTCCTTATCAAAGAAAACATCTTCCCAATCATTACGTTTTACTGTCTTTAAATTGGCGTGTAAAATTCTGAGGTGGAGTAAAAACCATCCCCCTTTTTTTAAATTTTCCCTTTTGGCGAAAATAAGTGGATTGGACCGGCGTGGAGGTGCTGGAGAAAGAAACGTGGTCGTCACGTCAAAATGACAATACGCATTACATGGTCGGGGGAGAGACCGAAGCCCAGGGTACCTTGTGGGAAGAGCACAATAAGCTCCTTTTTTAAGTGAATCGTGTGAATTGGTTCCAATTCAATGCTGATTAAAATGTTTGCTCCGAGCGTTGGCCCCCAATGAGACGAGCAAAAAAAAAAAAAAAAAAAAAAGACGCTCAGTTTTTCCTCGTTTCGCAGTGTAGAAAGTGTGGACTCTTTACCCCAAGAGTATATATATATACGCGGAGAAGGGGAGAGAGGGTTTTGTGCGAGTCCTGTGTTTTCAGAGTTCCACGCCAAGTCCAAGGCACGAAGTCTACCGTCCGTGTCAAGAACCACACGTCCAGAGATTCTACATCAACGTGTGAAGGTAAGGATAATTGCTATGGTGACTGTGTAATGGGTCTATAACTGTAGTTCAGTAGCTCGAAACCTGTTAGTTTGCTCCTTGTTATTTTGTCTTTCTTCAACATCATTTTTTTCCCCTACATGGCTTATTTTTCTGGTAAAGTCTCATTCCTTTTCAAACTTTTTGGCAATAAAAATTTGGTGGATTAGGTTAATCGTACAGGTGTTGCTTTTTGAAATTGAATTTAGGCATGAAAAGATTAGGATTTTCACTCTCCCATACATTTCAGAAGCATGTCGTGTTTGTTCTATCTGTTCAAACTGTTGCATAACTGCTGCGAAGTCTGACAGAAAGAAACACTGCGACACAGGATTCCATTGTCTATTGTCTGAAAGAAAGCCACAGACATGTTTTATATCAAAACCATTTTCATCTCAAATATCAGATCCTTCACTGTTTATATTTCTGTGGACAAAGATTACATTTCATTTCTATATGTCATAGGTTTTTTAATGATTATTAGTATTAACATTTAGTTACGTTCGGTCAAACAGGGTTTTTCGACATACTTGTTTACACAATGTACAAAGCAGGTTATGTCGAAAAGTTGTTAAATATTTGTAAAATTATATCCATAATAGAAAAATGGAATTGGATGTAATGGTATTTTAACAAATATGATGTGTTACACTTCAGAATTTAGTCAGAATAATATAATAATAAATGTGGTAATTAATAAATAGATGTATCTATGTATTACATTATTCTGTTGTCCTTTTTACTTATTATTACTAGTGTTCTTCACATGTGACAATTGACTTGACTTGGAGATCGAACTTGTATATTATCTCAGATACATTCATAAAAATAATGTAATAAACAGCCCACTCAGTGTTTTTGAGTATTTCACTTGAAGCATAGCTGTCTGTGAATAGAAGATAAACCATAAACATTAGTTTAATAATATGTCAGCAGTCCTTGGCAAATTAAAACTTCCTCATGAAAAATAAATATGCAATCATTTCACTTGTTTTCCATTTCATGTTGTTTTCCATCATGTAAGTTGTAATACAACTAAAAATGTTATTTTACACACTGCACAGTTTTATGTGATGTATTTGGCATACTCTCTTCAGGAAAAAAAAGTTATCTGGTCATTACTGTAATGATAATGGCAGATGAATATGATTTATGCTAACTATAATTATAAATTGATTTTTTCATGAAAATCAAGGGTTCCATCATTCTACTGTTCTGTAAAGACAAATCCTCATTCTACCTCAGACCGAAATGGAAATGGGAAAATTAGCCATGCTAGAGTGCTCTTGGTATATGGATCGCTTATATTACAGTATGCCCCATTTGAAAATGGTCTTATCAAACATAGCAAAGAAGTGAATAAATACATTTATCATGTATTACATTCCACAATGATACCACTGTTGGAACAAAAACTAGCTTGACAAAGATGTATTTAGAGAAGGCGTGGTTTCTTTTTCTTTATTATTCGTTTTTTGCAGTGTCGAGAGAATATGCATTCTAAGAGTGTGAGCGCAGAAGAGTTTGTGGTTTGTAGTCCCTTTAAGTTGTTTGAGTGTGTGGGTGAGTGTGTTTGTGTTGCCAAGTGCTGGATCTCGGGCTGCTTGGACTTTCTTCTGTGTAGGACAGGGGGCTACTGTGACTGAGCAGAGGCCGACCCAGAATGAGATTCAGCCGGTGTCCACATGCGAAATTGCAGACGTTAGGTTCAAATATGATTTGCAAGCAGCACAGATTCGCAAGCATTGCTTTGCTTTGTTCTAGGGTGCATTTTGCATCAGTCTATTTGATATTTTGGAATCATCTCATACACCGGCACTAATATGCACAAAACAAAACATATGAGCTTCCATGGACATTATACTTTTGCGCATGCTCTCACACACACACAAGCACTTCTGCAGAAATTAACGTGAGACATGACAGCCCACATGCACATGAGAACCTGAAAATGCTTGCACGTACACACACACACACATACGCACTTGTTCGTATCCATTCTTAACTCAACTTTCCAGACTTTTCCTTCAGCCTATATGCTTATCTGAACTGGTGGCCTTGGGAAATATTATACGATTACATGTGTCTTGACTTATACAACTGTCCTATATGGAAAAGCCAGCTTTCTGCCATGTCACTGCTCAGCCTGAGTCGGGGTTCTCTTGTGTGGTCCCTTAGCAGGCACCGAACCGCTGTTGTGTCTGAAATAGCGTACAGCGTGCGCTATTCATACTCTTTCCGCCATTTTCTTGTTTATATTTCAAAATGGCACACGTACTCACAGTAAGGAAAAACAAAGTACGCTTAAAAAGACGCGCATCATCTACCAAAACAGACAGATAGCTTTGTGTGTAGTCCGTGGACACAAGCTCGTTACAAAATCTCATCGCACATCTTGAACGGGAGGACATTCAGTTGGGCCGGGGCCAAAACTATGATACGATGTAATGGAATGAAACATTTTTCCACAAGCAAACACCGCATGCACCGATAGCCTGACTCATAATGCAGTTAATCAGATATCATTGCGACACATGCAAGTCATGTTTTTTGAGCAAGGAGCCAGTTTTGTTCAAACTATCACTCAGCTCTACTGAAACCTACATAAATGTGACAGTGCACAGTCCGTACTGCTCAGGTTAGCACGGGAAGGCAGTTAGCCTCCGATCGGATACACAGCCTCAAACATGCTGTGGCATTAGAAATCCTGGCTTGTCATTACTGTGTGGAGTCCTGTGTCTCAGGCACAACAGAATGAAGAACTCTTATTAGGAAAAAGTAGGAATGCAGTAGGAAAAAAAGATTGGCTCGTATAATCTTTTACTGCTTTTATGACTCTCCCTTCATCCTCCACCTTCCCTCTCTCTGATAGACCACACCCCGTCCTCTGTTAATCAAGAGCTCCGACTGATAGATAGAGGACAAAGTTCTGTCAGGTCCCGTCCAATCAGGTGCGGCCATGCAAATCGAGCCCGCCCAACCCTCCAATGGGCATCTCCCTGTGGTACAGGGCAGCAGGGGCGGGGTTGAAAGGGCTATTAGAGCCTGGCGTGTCACGCTTTATGCTTCACCTGTGCCTTCCAGAGGACCCACACCGCACCATGAGCACCGGAGAAGGCCAGAACCACGGCAACGGAACCAACAGCTCGGCCGCCCTGCCGGACACCGGCCTGCCCATGCCGGTCGGTGACCTCGAGATCCTCTACACCAAGGTCAGTGGTCACCACCGTCCCTTCTTACAGTAACCCTCTTATATGACAAGGTCGGTGCACAGTTGAAGTGTTACAGAAGGGTGAAAGTACCATGCATAGCCAGTGTACAATAAAATATGGAGTGTGAATCTAACTCCAACAGAGTTAAACTTACCTACTGCATTCTCATGAATCTGGAGGAGGAGAGCATTTCCGATAGTAGTTTTTGAATAGTTACAGTGGGGCAAAACTTGTTCCCTTGGTTCAGCTTTCTACATAACATTCATGTTCTTACAGTGCATTATAAAACCGTTCAGTGTTAATTCAACTCTGACAGAGTTAATAAGGGTCCAGCCGGGATTGCATGCACTCTATCAGAGTTGATCTAACATTGAACAGTTTATGTGACGGAAGCCCAGTTTATACCTGATCCTGCAGGATGCACCCTGCATGTTTCCTAATGTCAGTTTGATGCACGCATTTGCGTTACTGACCCAAAACGGGGTTAAACCGACGCCTGTTTAAAACGCACGTCTCTTTTTTTATACTTTCGAAAGGCTTGACTTTCAGGCTTTGTTTATGTATTTAAACTTTCGGCGGGCGATTAAGATAATCATTAATTGTTTTATGGCACCGTGCATAGTACGGCCAGTTCTCCTTCTGGAAGGCGGAATGTAAACTGCCTCTCAGGAACCATGCCAAGGTGTTTTTTTTTTCCCTTTTCTCTAACAGGAATTAAACTTTGCATAAAAAAATTAAATAAACAACATAAACCAACTAAAATAGCAATCTGGTAAGGCAAAGATTTGAGCTGGGATTGACAAAAAAATAAAATATATAACTGATTAGGCTACCCGTTATAGCTTTTCCCATTCCACCCTGCATGGAGATATAGACATGCATTCACAAGTTGCAAACACACGCATAAAGACAGTGTGACTTTGAACACAGATCACGATGAAAAATAAAATGCACGGGCTATATTCCCATAAACTTGGAGGAGAAAACATTTACAAGCCTGCAGAGGAAAAAATGCTGTTTCCGAGCAACAGAGGAAGTCTGTAAATGTTTATTGTGTCAGTATTTAGAGCCTGATTTCGGTGGTTTGGGTATTATTTTTTATAGCATGCAGATGTATGTCATAAAGTAGACAGGCTTGTAAAAGAAAATGTATCTACAAATGATCTTAGAAAATAAGGATGGCAGTTTTTCAAAAACAGCATTCTGAGAAATTCATGTGGCATTAGAATTTTTAAATCCACATTTCACGGATATGAAATTGTGAGATTAGTTATTGGCTGGCTGTATTTAACATCTTCAGTAGTTATAGAAACAGAGATGTAGAAGTAAATAAACTAATGCACTAAAATAAAAAAGAGAGTGAGTTTGGACACCAGTATGTAGTAGCACATTTCTTATTTCCATAATCAGAATCAAATATTCTTCGGTTAAATATTCATATTTATTATGTTGACAACCACTTGAATTATCCCGAGTAATATACATATATGTCTATCCCATTACTTCCCGAAAAGCATTTTCTGCTCTGTAATAAACATGATTTAATACATAACTAAATTACTATCTTTTTTATTAGTGTGCTGTAAATTAGTTATCTGAACAAAGCTAAATTGCTATAGTATGGCATGCCTGTGACACTACGTTACATATAGTATAACACTGATATGCTCAAAAGATACACAAAAGTTATGTCTTTGAATATTTGTGATGGCATAAATTAAAATATGTATGTGTATTAGAATAATAGAGTTATTATACTTTTAGTAAACTTAATAAACTTAATTAATCAAAGACATAGGAAGATGTAAAATTGAATGAGAAACAGAACAATAATAAAGTAATCCCAAAAATGTCTGTTTGACAAAACAAAAAGAAAAAGAATATTTTTTAAAGATGCAGAATGTGAATTTCAGTGCACATATATCTAAAAGGATTATATGTTGCTTTTTGCCATTAAAGATGACTTGCATAAACTCTCCATGAAAACAATATGGCACCCACTATTGCATTATAATACATTACATAATTATATGTTCCTTTTCACTATGTATTTTAAATTATTTTTACATATGCAATAGTGTGGGAAAATGTAATTATATTGTGGCCTTAAGTTCTACTTAAATTAACCTCTCCCTGAATTTACAAGGACATGCTACCACTGCACCAGCTACAACTGTAATTGACTTCAAAAGGCACTGCATTTATGAATTTGAACCAGAAGAGCCAATGAGATGTTAAGCCACTGCCACTACAGCCAGTCACGTGCTGTTACAGAATTCTATGCTAATTTCTATTGCAATTATGACATCACAGCCCCACTACCAACTAAATTGATGGTGGGGTTTGTAGTTCTGTCGCAAGGCCCTGGAATCGGTAGCATAGCTAAACGTTATGCAGCATGTTGTCGCTCTGCTAACTGTTTGGAAACACAAGGTTAAATGCTTTTTATCTTTAAATCTTTTTATCTTATTGGATTCAAGTGCCGGAAGGGCTGAGGGGAGGCACCAAAGCATTCTAAAGGTCAATGCAAGTATGGGCTTATCATGGCTTTCAAGTGTATGTGAAACGTTCAAGTTACGCGGACATCCTCAAAAACACAGCCTTAAGGCGTAACTTCCTGTTTTTATCATTAACGTTATCTGTGTGGCTGGCATTTTGAAATTGACTCCAAGGTCTTTGGAAAATACATAACACGTTTTAGCATTAAAGCCAAAGCGCTGTGTGAACTGTACAGAAAACATATTATAAACTATAGAATATGTTGGTCATTCAGTATATGTATACAAAGTACTTTGGAGTAGCCATCATGTGAAAATGACTGGATCATTCTGTCTGTACTAAACTGAAAATCTTCAGAGGGAACTAGAAGATAGGGCAGTTTTATGAATTGCAGCTTTTCCTTTTGACTGAATCTGTTCCTATTTTGTTGGTTTATTCGTGTGTGTTTGTTTTGGGTTTGGGATTTCAGATATTTATTAACAACGAATGGCATGAGTCAAGCTGTGGAAGAAAGATTCCCGTGTTCAACCCGGCTAACGGGAGCTCATCTGTGAAGTGGAGGAAGGAGTCAAAGTAAGTAAATCCATCTTTCAATTCGTTTACCCAGTTTTACATCCGTAACAATCACCCATTAGCTGATTGTTAGGTTAGCCTGATGTTCACTGTTTTGCCATACAGTTTGACTGGGACCAAATCAAATGCATTTAGTCTCTATTCAATGACATATGCAATTGAATAAAAGTGTAAGATACTTTGCGTATTTTCTGTTTTGTTTGGAATATGTTCATGTCATTTGAGTATACGATAAAATATGTCATTGAAAAGACTCATGTCTGTGTTGATCTCTCCCATTATAGACTATATGCATCTCATTAGGTTTCAAGCTTTGCATTTGTATTTGTATTTGCATTTGCATTTGTATTTGCAAACCAGTCACCATTATGGATGACCAGTACAGTAACTTTTTTCATAATGTCATTTGGTTCACTGGATTTTACCAGATGTTTCTGCTAGCCTTATCTGGTTTGGGTAAAACTTCTGATTCTTGGATTTCTGTTTCATTAGATTATGTTAATACAATCTTTATTTTCATGAAACAAACCATAACAATTATAGATTCATGGTCTTTATTTGTGGCTTTCCGCTTTTGTCAGATTACTTTATATCAAGCTGGCATAAATAATCAATATTTCTCAATTAAACACAAACATGCCTAAGCTTCCTAATTAAACATTCATAGTATACAGTTGTAAGTAGCTTTTTAAAAGGAATTAACTTGTCCAAGAATTAATGCCCAAATCACTATGCCAAAATGCCATTGCAAATCTATAAATTCATCGGCATTTATCCAGATGTTTTCATACTGAATAATACATCAATATACCAAAAACTTAATATTACAATACAATATACAATTATACGGTGTACTCTAAATGTTGCAGTACAAGAGAATGCTTTGTAAGATCATTGCAAGATAACGAATCAACTGGATAAGCTCTTGCGTTTCACTTGACTGCTTTCACACAGTTTAAAGTTCCGATACTTGCCAACATTTAATCGTTATTCATTCTTACCTTGTCCTTGAAAACTGTGCATGCTATCCCGACTTGAAATAATGAATCCCTCACCCCGACTTCATTATGTAGTAACCTCCTTTGCACCAAGACCTCAGACGCCTCCACTGCAAAAAAAGGGGGAAATGACATAATATTCTCATTATGTCGGATTTGTTTAAGCACTTTCAGTTCATCCGGTTCAGGGGTGATTTGATCCCCGCAATCACATCCAATCAGATTCAAGGCACGTTCATGGGGGGGCCGACCTCGGCAGAACGCTGTCGCCAGGCAGTTCAAACCTCCCGCCAGGGGAGAGCGTCCCGTGCCCTTTGACCTCAAACCGCCTTGCTGCTGTCGTAACCGTGTTATAACAGCCCCGTCTGAGCGGATTCCGGAAACAAAAACAGGATGGGAACTTTTGGGGAAGGAACAGATGGATGAAATACTGCTGTGGTTGAAGGGAAGAAGGAGAAGAGAAATGGTTTCTTCTCGTGACCACAAATGCCCCAACATCATCATTCTGGTTCCTGTGCCTTCCAAATTTTTCCCTCTTATCAAAAGTTTAGTGCAACGTTTCCCAGCTTTCCATGTTTTCCAAATCTACGGGGAAGGGTGCAGAGACAGAATGTTTGGTGACGGAATCTTGTGACAGGAAGAAAACAAGCGTGTTGGGGAAACAGTGCTAGAATCTTTGTGCAGGGCATGGATAATGGTGCAAAATGTATTCTAAAACTAAAGAACAATGATAAAACAATTGATAGCTGATGTAAACCACCCCAGATGGGATGTCAAGCCTAGCCAAGCTGACTGGATTTTTTTTTATTTTGTTTTGTCCGTCTTCTCCATCTTTTCATTTTTAAAACTGAGGCGAGTGGATTTGTAATCAGAGACTCGTTAAATGGATGTCTGTTGATTGGACCGAGTGCACACCTGAGAGGAAGACACATGCACGCACATACACACACACAAATGCGCGGATGGTTTATGTCATCTTTCACACCAGCATTCAAAAACGACACTGCCTGATCTCCTTCACATTACAGCTAATCTTTCATGGCATTAATATAATCTTGATGCGTTATACAACGCCATTGCGCTACTTAGCCCTCTGTTACATTCAGTGTGACACATAGCTACAGTTAGCAAAATAAATTTTCACCAGAAAGTTTTTTTGTTTGTTTTTTGTTTTTCCAGGAGGATGTGGACAAGGCCGTGAAATGCGCCAGGGAGGCCTTCCAGCTGGGGTCACCGTGGCGACGGATGGATGCTTCGGAGAGGGGCCGATTGCTGAACAAGCTGGCAGACCTGGTGGAGAGAGATCGTCTGAAATTAGCGGTGAGAAATAATGGGGCAACACTAGGACAGAGAGGGGTAGCTGGTTCCTTAGATTTGATAAACCAATTATGTCCTTAATTGAAATAAATTTGAGCTCAACCATGATAGTACGCTAATTGCCAAATCCCACAACATGTAACAGGTAAAGCAGAATCTAGCTAAATCTAAGAATGGTCACCTCTCATTAAAGATGGATTATAGGTGGGTGGGTATATTTTCTCCATAAATATTTAATTAGTTAAAATGTTGACCCTCTTGTTTTTGCTGTCACTGTATTATTTATATAAATCAGACTTTGGAGGCCATTGACTCGGGGAAGCTGTTTCTGATGGCGTACTTTGTGGATTTGAACGGGACGATCAAAACGCTGCGTTACTATGGAGGATGGGCAGACAAAATCCAAGGGAAGACCATTCCTGTGGGTGAGTATGAACACTCGGTGACTTTCAGCTAACAGTTAATGTTTGTCAGACCATTCACAGAAAGTTAGGGAAGTCTGGGTGAATCTTCCCAGCATGCACTGTTTTCAGAGTTCTAAAAAAGCCTATTGGACCTTATCTTTAAGGAGCTTTGCAAGAAAGAACAGCTTTATAATATTATTAAGTATAGCTAGTCATGTTAAATAAGATCATTTTAATCGTGGATAGTAATTCATATTAATTTGATCAGTAAGATAAAAAAGGTTAAATCAATCTGCAATTTCAATATTTTGATTTTATAACATACAAATTGTATATACTGTATTTTGGATTGTTCTTATAGTCTGAAACCTTGATTCCATATTGGTGTACCTTATTTTTTCTCACTTGAATGTTGACATGTTATCACAAGTCATGACACATGTATACACTAGACTTAAGAGGACATTTTGAGTTACATACTCTCATTCCATTCTAAAATGGACATGCATCGGCAAATACACTCACACAAGAATGAAAAGAAAATGGAACTATCACCACCCTAGAAGGCACTGTCCTCATTGTGTAGTAGTGTCATAAATTAATATTTTTTTTAATATTTTAGATGGAGAGTATTTACTTTCACAAGACATGAGCCAATCGGGGTGTGTGGTCAAATCATTCCGGTAAGTCAAAATGCTACAAAAGAGTTTCTGGTAGCATTTTAGTAAAGTACATTATGTATGCATGCAATTACCATTTTAACTACCATGTCAAAGAGCATCATAGCATATGTATTTATGCATGTAATTACTCATGTAATTACCATTTAACTACCATGTCAGAAGAACATCATAACACAGTATTTATGGTAGTAAAGTAGCATATATACTCATGTAATTACCATTTAACTACCATGTCAGAAAAACATCATTATGTACCATTTATGGTAGTAAAGTAGCATATATACTCATGTAATTACCATTTAACTACCATGACAAAAGAGCATCATATTGTAGCATTTACCACAGTAAAGTAGCATATATATGCATGTCATTACCATTTAACTACCATGTCAGAAGAGCATCATAACACAGTATTTATAGCAGTAAAGTAGCATATATAAACATGTAATTACCATTTAACTACCATGACAAAAGAGCATCATATAGTAGCATTTACAACAGTAAAGTAGCATATATATGCATGTAATTACCATATAACTACCATGTCAGAAGAGCATCATATGTGGAAGTTTCTGAATTCAGTCAATATGTGCAAACAGATAAGTGTCTTGCTTTCAAGGGTATCGTAATGGGGACGAATGATGAATGTGGACTATCTTTTGGGACCGCCCTATGCATCTAGTATGTACATGAGTTACAGTAAAATTAATGTAAAAAATAGGGAACAAGGAATGAAGTGAAATAAAGTGAAGGTTAATAAAAATTAATTAAAAAAAAGAAACGTAGCTGTTGTCGTGTGACAGGTTGGTAACATGAGCAGGTTTGCAGGTTTCCAGAGAATTATTTATAAAAGACATGCTGGTTGAAGACTGTCTTGTCTGTTTTCATTTCTTCATGTAGCATCTCTGGCTTCTTGTTAAAGTGAGGCACAGTAAAATGTTGAACAAACTGTGGTATTTGGTAGTAAATTGTGGTCATAGAATGTAGAGTGTAAAGAGAATGTAAAGAGGAAAAGTATGAAATGTAAGTTATCTCGGCCTTGTGTTCTGCGCAGGACTGGTAGCTGTCCTGAACAATGGAAGGGTGTGTGTGTGTGTGTGTGTGTGTGTGAATGCATGTGAGTGAACATGTGTATGTGTGTGACAGAGCATGTGTGTGAGCATGTGTATGTGTGTGACAGAGCGTGTGTGTATATGTTTATATGTGTATAAGTGTGTGTGTAAGAGAGAGAGTTTGTGTGTGTGTGTGTGTATGAGAGAGAGAGAGTGTGTGCAAAAGTGTGTTCAAGAGTGTTTGTGGATGATTGTGTGTATGGGAGATTGTAGTGTCAGTGTATGTGGGTGTGGGTGTATGTGTGCATAAAGTGCGTGTGCGTCACAAACCGCATGTCATTCTCCTCTCCTCTCCTCTCCTCTCGCCTCCTCTCGGATGTGCCCCAGTGGAACTTCCCCTGATGATGTTCGCTTGGAAGATCGCCCCGGCTCTGTGCTGCGGGAACACTGTGGTGATCAAACCGGCCGAGCAGACCCCCCTCACCGCCCTGCACATGGCCTCCCTCATCAAAGAGGTTAGGAGGGGGGAGGGGGTCCCCAAAACCAGCCCAAAGGCCCTGCTTTTCCTCCATCAGCCATAACTATAACCATAATCATACACTATAGATTTATTTCTGGAGTCTTAACCAGACTACGGTTTATCGCTATATGTACCTGTAAAACACACACACACACACGTCCTGGGTTTCATGAGGTATGGACTGTGCACAGCTGTGATTGGTTAAACATGTTTTGCTGCGGATACATTACATTACAGTCATTTGAGTTTGAGACATGACCTACAAATCATTCCTGAGAGTACTGAAATTTTGTTTGTATCTAGACACTTTTATTCATTTAATAAGATCTTTTTTTTCTGTTTTTATAGTTTTCATTACAGTTATGGTTAGTTTAGCCAATGGGAAACAGTCCTTCCACTAAATCACACTGAATGGTTTCCTGTCTTAGTGTATCCGGTCGTGTTAGACGAATGCAAGCATAGGTATGTAGAGCAAGTAAAAGCAGAGCACAAATGAAACACAATACAGATGAAACAAAGAAACATTAGAAGATAGTTTTACCATTTATAGTTTTAACATTGATTATTAATAGTTCTATTTGAAAATAAAGAGGCAACTAATACTCAATACGTCATTGGGCACCAAAGGAATTGTTAAGACTCAGAACTCATAATTTCTAACATAGAACACAGATTTGTACTGTCATGGCTGCTGAAGATTCTGGAATTTTGCATGCCTGCTTTATGCATCTCGGACTTAATAATGGAAAACTTTCAGAGTTTCAGATCTATGTTTTCAGCACATTCGCGAGGCAAAAAACATTGATATATTCACATATTGCTGTATTTGACATTTTTGCGCACTCACCCATTGGAATGCAGGCTGGGTTCCCGCCAGGTGTGGTGAACATTGTTCCGGGATACGGCCCCACGGCCGGACATGCTATCTCCCATCACATGGACATCGACAAAGTGGCCTTCACAGGGTCGACTGAGGTACGCCACGCTTTTTAACTTTACTGTTAAAATTTTTTTTGATGAGTCACATAATTATGAAGAAAAGCTGTATACTCTGTCCTTCAGATGTTACTTGTTTTCATGTGTTGTGCACATGTGCGTTTGCATGCATACTTGTATCTTGTCAGAACACACGATTGATGGTATTTTAATAAGTTGAAGCTTTGACCTTACGTTAGCTTATAGCATGGGAGCAATTGATACTCAAAACCGAGATGGAAAATCCTGGCTTCAGAAAGCAGAAGTACAACCATGTATTTTTTCCACCCATGCACGATACCAACTGACATCGCTAATTAGCTCATTACCTGTCTGCAGCGTTGTGCTAATTAGCTGGTTTAGTGCATGTGTAGGACATGGTAGTAGTAGTTGTAGTTTCAGATGCTGGGATTTTTTTTTCTGAATAGTAATCAAATCAAATTTAATGTGATCTTGGCTGTCTCGTATTTCCTGGATTGTTTATGCATTTTTGGTTATGATTTCCATGCTCCATGCTCCATGCTCTCTGCTGCAGGTTGGGAAGCTCATCAAGAAAGCGGCGGGTGACAGCAACCTCAAACGCGTCACCCTGGAGCTGGGGGGCAAGAATCCCAACATCGTCTTCGCTGACTCCGACCGTGAGCTTTTTAAACGTTGAAACACTGTGGAAAGCAGATTCATTTTTGTTAGTCTTACCAGTGAAGGGCTTTGTTTGGGGGGGTGTGGGTGCAGGTTCTTGTTGTGACCCAGTGCTAAAACACACATTTCAACAACTGAGCGAATCATGGTCTTCACTCAAGAGGCAAATTAGTTGAATCAGTTTTCTTGTACTGGCATAGAACAGACATGAGTAAAATACTTAAACCAGTTTGATAATGGCAAAAAGAAACATATTTTGACCCATTTTTCTACTCTTATATGATTATACATTTTGATAAGTAACATGCTTCCTTGAAAATTCTTTAAAATCTGAAAGAGTACCTTCAAACATTCACTGTAAAGGGTCAACGTATTTTATATATCTCACATAGACAAAGTGTCCATGCTGACCCTTCTCAGGTAAGAATGGATAACCAATTATGACTGAATGGAACGTGCGTAAGTGTGCCCCCTGGTGGTGTTTTCCTGCAGTGGATCACGCGGTGGAGCAGGCCCATCACGGACTCTTCTTCAACCAGGGCCAGTGCTGCCTTGCGGGCTCCAGGGTGTTCGTGGAAGAGCCCATCTACGATGAGTTCATCCGCAGGAGCGTGGAGAAGGCCAAGAACAGGGTTCTTGGAAACCCGCTGACTCCCGGAGTGGACCAGGGCCCACAGGTACGGTACCAGGGGTCACGGATAACCGTTCTTCTAACCATCTGCGGTACCGGACATGGGCAAGAGAATTATCCATCCGGTTCAAGGATATTCACTCTTTGAAGGTCGATTTGATTCAGTTTGACAGTTTCAGCTACATATTCTGAACTTTTCTTAATATGTAGTTTCTGAAAAATTGTGTCTCATAATGACCGTTGCCCAAAAACTGATTTGACATGTCAAGTGAAAGCATGAGTATTTTGGCTAACGAATTACATTTTCTCAGTTTTTCCTAAAACAGTTTCCCATATGAGTGTCATATGTTCTTTACAGGCTTTACGGACTGTTAATAAAGTTACAAGGGAAATAATAGGGCCTACTTTTCTAGCTTAGTCTATATCTGCAACATCACCAGCCTCTGTGATAACCAGGAGTGTAACTGACTGGAGGCAGGGAGCCGGTACAAGGCAATCCTAGAACAGTCTGTTATCTGTGTTTTTCTCAGATTGACAAAGAGCAGTTTGATAAGATCCTTGAGCTGATCGAGAGCGGCAAGAGAGAGGGGGCGAAGCTTGAGTGTGGGGGCGGGGCCTGGGGGCAGAAGGGCCTTTTCATCCAACCAACCGTCTTCTCCGATGTGACAGACAACATGCGGATCGCCAAGGAGGAGGTAAGTGAACCACACCAAACCTATAAGGGTATATTTTTTTTTATCGTGGGATTGTTAGGTACTTGATTCTGATTGGTCGAGAGTTTTTTGACTGTTTTCCTATAAATCATGAAGGCCCTGGATTGTGAATTTGATCTATGTTTTTTTGTGATCTCATTAAAAATTATTTGTTTGTTTGTCCTCTCCCCTCTCCCTTCAGATATTTGGTCCAGTCCAGCAGATCATGAAGTTCCAGAGCATAGAGGAGGTCATTAAGAGGGCCAATAACACACATTATGGTCTGGCTGCTGGGGTCTTCACCAATGACATCAACAAAGCGCTCACCATTGCTGCAGCCCTGCAGGCCGGCACAGTGTGGTAAGACAGACATAATGTAGTCTCACTGATCAGGCTCATAATTATGACATAATCACTATGAGCCGAGTGTATATTCCACGCTGGCACTGTGTGGTATGGCAGACCCAACGCAGTTGCTGTGTCTGAATGTTCCTAGTATGCCTTATACAGTAGGCTAAAATTAGGATGCATAGTAAGTAGTGAGCCCAAATTCTCTTAAAGAATCAAGCTGTACGTGAACATTACCTTGGGTGGCCTTTTGCTCCCGGTAAAATTTGTAGCATGGAAGCACTGGACACTGCGCAATTCCAGAAGGCTGTTTGTGCAGAGATACCATAGAAGAAGAAAAAAATCCTGCAAGTTTTCTCTCCATTGGCGAAAAAAAGACCCACAAAAATTATTGGAAGTTTTAGGAACATTTTTGCTAATAAGTCGACTAATGAATGAGCAAATTTCTCGTTTTGTGAGGATGGATGTACGTCAGTTGGAAACATCCAACCATGAGACTCAGAAAAATGGTGGCCGCAGTGTGTCCAAATGGTAACGTACTGCAGATTTTTTGTAGGCGCTACAGTGACGCAAGAGCGGTATGATTTCAACAGAATTATGTAGGCACTATATAGTAGCCCAATTCAGATTCAGCTAGTCCCATTGGTCAGGTTCATAACCATCACATCATCACGATGAGCCTTAGTCTATACTCCACACTGGCGATGTGTAGTAAGACGGATTTTAATAAAAGGAAACCTTTGTGCACAGGATCAAGCAAAAAAAAAATTCATTGGGGATGTTAATGTTCTTGAGAAGATACTGTTCTCATTGACTCTATTAAAACTGAACGCTGTGGTAATAATACATACATCAAGTTGTAAACAAAAATATTTTTCTTGTTAACAATGGAAATTGAAATGAAAGTATCAGTATGGTTAGGAATAATTTTTTTTTTTCACATTTTAGATCATCTACATTTCAATTTACTGTTACCATAAAATATTTAATGGAAAATGTTGTTGTATTATGCAAGCATTTTACTAATACATATATAATACAAATCTTTCATTGCATTCATTTATATGTGTTACTCATCTATATGTGTTGCTTAGTTTTCTTTTTATTGCAGGGTTAACTGCTACAATGCCATGAGTTCTCAATGTCCTTTCGGTGGTTTTAAGATGTCTGGAAACGGAAGGGAAATGTAAGTTTACATTTGTACGTTTTAAACAAAACGTTGTGATTCAGAAAAAGGAATTGAATTATATTGTATATGTATCTTCGGATTAACTTGTTTACTCATGTCCAGACTGTTTGAAAGATGTGGGGTAGTGGGTCTCTTGTTGGCACAAGAAGTAAAGACGCATGTTTGTGATGTAGCTGTTTGTCCCATGGCTGGGAGTTTGAGACCCCGCCCAGCCATTACTGGCTATGACTGGAGATTCATGCTGGTTCACCAGCAGCTGGGTGAAGCAGTGGGTTAAGACAGTAGAAGTCATACTGCTTTCTAGCGCACTCTCTTGGTTGGGAGGACACCTACAGGTTCATTAGCTGAGTAAATATTGACTGTATCACAGTGTGGAAAAACAGCGAATGCTAGATGCCACATGTAATCAGAGAAGTCATGTTTGTGGCTACTTCTGTCTCAGACTGTGGGGGAGATTTAGGAAAAATGTTTAAAAAAATGCTGTTGGTTTGAGTAAGTTTTTCACACATTTTTATTGTTAAACAGTGTTTAGGAGATGAAAGATTTTCTTACAGTCTTTCTGCCCCCTTTCTCTTTGCTTCAGGGGTGAATATGGTCTACAGGAATACACAGAAGTAAAGACAGTTACAGTGAAAATCCCACAAAAGAACTCCTAAAACTCTTCAAGACAAACTGACAAACACCTGCTTCTGCTATCATC
The DNA here is from genome assembly GCA_022829145.1 of Albula goreensis. NCBI lineage: Eukaryota > Metazoa > Chordata > Actinopteri > Albuliformes > Albulidae > Albula > Albula goreensis. The sequence goes on from CM040744.1 coordinate 611,890, forward strand.
ATCGGAACTAAAATGGCACATGTGATTCACGATTATTTTTTTTTCTTATTTTATTATTATTGTCATTAATATTATTATTATTACAATTTTTTTTTACAAAATATAGTTAAAATCTGCATGAGCAGGGTGATAACAGTCTTTTGAGGTGAGTCTGCACGTGATTGGTTAAAGGGAGAGGGTGTAACGAAGTTGTTCACAGGGACTGGTGACGTGTCTCCCCAGAGAGAGAGAGTTTAATGCGGTTCGTTGTAACAGTACTGTACTGTAAATGTTTTTAGGGTGTTGTCGAGGGCCCCAACCTCCGTTCTTTTGTGTCAGTGGTCACCAGCTCTCAGCTGCAACAACAAACGCTGTAAATATTTTGTATTATTGTAAATGTTTTGTATTTTGAAAACGTTGTGATGGAAGCATTCGTGTGTCTAATTTCTGGATAGCAACAGATGACGTAAGATTGCACTCAGCCAACAGGAATAATAAATATTGTGCAAAATGATTGGGCAGTTATAATTTTATTTACATTTGTGTTCAGACACACATACATGCTCACACACTCTCATCCTGTCTCACAAACACACATACACACATACACAAAAGGGATTCTATTTTAATCTTCCAAACTCATGGTGCCACAGTCAAAATATAGTAGATTATCTAGACGAACTGTTATGTTTATTTCCGATCTATGTGATGTCATAGATGTCATATAACAGTCACATGACTGTAAGTGTGACATTCTAACCGCCCACACAAATTTAGGTTTACAAATCAATGACACAATCACTAACAGGTACAATGCAGCCTGTTTTGTCATTGGACACAAGTTTGAACTGCCGAAATTGAGTTCACACACACATCTTTTTCAGAGCAGCGCGGTTTCACAAATTACATACAAAAGTAATTACATAATTTCACTATTTATCAAATAAACACAGAAACCCTGATTTACATAAAGAACATGATTATCATGATATGTGTTTAAATAACACACCTGTTACCCTGATGCTGACTTGTACCACACACCTTGTGCACATACATAAAATGAAGAACAACAGTCGTACTTCCTCATATATTTTTTTCATATTTTTTATACTGCCCATCATGAGATCTCAAAGTAAAACATGGATCAAATTTACATTCCAGGGCCTTTGTGATTTGGATAATCATTTGACCAATTAGAAGCCCCGAAATACATGAGGATGGCCTTCTCTGTCATATTCACTGTCTGATTGGCTAGATCCTCTTCAAAGCACAACCCTAGGAATCTAACCATCTTCTCACCATTAAATCACGTTGTCTTTGGTACTTTTGCAGTGGTACCAGAAAGACTTGCCTTGCTTCAGTAACCTTCGCATTAGACTCACGGAACAGTAATGAGTTTGGCCCTCTTCTGCATACTTAACACTACCACAGCATAATTATGATGTCATAATTACGAGCCTGACCACTTGAAATGGTCCCTTAATTGCATGCAATTAAACTCACAGTGAGCAGTCTGATGCTCAGTGTTAGAAGGTAATCAGTTCGAAAAGACACAATTGAAAATCCATGCCTTGGCAAGGTAAAGAAATAAAGAATGTGAAACTACCCTCTGGAAACTACCCACATATTGATTTTGCAGGGTTTTTGGTCAACTGAGCCACTGTAGATTGAGACAAGCCTTTCACCGACAAACACTTCTGGGTGTCTGCAGGAGTCATGTCTCCTTAGCCCCTGAAAGTCCCCACAATGTCATAAAAGCAAGACACTGGCAGAAAACAGGGTCTTACCAGGTCCTCAAATTGATGTTATGATTTATATTCTCCTCTGGTCCAGGTTTTGATTTTGCAGGAATGGTGTACAGTCTTCACTGAGTGAAGTGAACGGGCAGTTGTGTCTCTTTAGCTTCTGAATGTCCTTGCAGGCCACAAAAGCGAGACATCGGTAAAGACAGTCTTGATGGGATATGCTAACGTGCTAACGGCGAGGTGGTGGCTGGCCCCTCCCCCTGCCTCTCCCAGGTGGGGGCCCCTGAATGTGGGGGTTTCCTGGGAGGGGCCCAGACCCCCGGGGCCCAGGGGGGCGGGTCACAGGGGCTCTGGGGTTAGATGCAGCCAATGACACGTCCTTCTGCAGGTTGACCCCTCGTTTTCCATTGGCCGCTGCTCCCGGTTTCCCTGAAACCTTCGGAGATTTACCCCCCTGCTTCTCCTTCGAGTTGTCTTTGGAAAAGATAATATAAAAAATTATGTTTTCGTGTCTATGTCATATTGTGGATGTATTTTACAATATGCCATATAACTGCTTTATAACTCTACACATCATGGACTTATCACATCAACCATTTTTATGGTCAACGTCTCTTGCATTAGTGAATTTTACTGAAAACATAATGTGACTAAACTTTCAACTAAATTATCTCCTGACTTCTTTTAAATTATATGGCGAAAAAACATTTTGTAGTCACTTTAATGTCCCTCCATGTTGAAACACACTGACCACAAATCTTCAAGTTGAGGTAAACCCACAAAAAAAATCCAGCACCTTTGGGGTGCCACGGCGAACATTCGGTTCCTCACCTGCTGGTTCCTCAGTGGTGGGAGGGGGAATCAGAGATTTGTTGGGGAGAAGGTCTTCCAGGTCCTTCATCACCTGGTTGGTGCTGTCTTTGTTGTTCCTCCTGTTCTTCTCCTCGTCTCTGGCCTGAAGACATAAACGGAGAAATGTTCTTTTATCTCTTCCCCCAAACACAAGAGGGAGTCAGAGACCACCTCTGCAGGGCTGCTGGGTTTTAGAGTTCCATCACTATTGCAAGTCATTTAAAAGCGATAGCTTTCACAGACCTTGTTTTCAAATCCTTGTATTTACATTACTCAGCAGTTAACTGATCAACTAAAAGAGCTGATTACAGTTTTGACACCTATTTTCCTGGTGTCTTTTCCCTCCAAATTAGTAACTTGTTTTAAACAAAAATGAACAAACCTTATGGCTCTTCAGGACCAGAGATCATACAGTCTACGTGATACAGGCTTATTTTTGAGATACATTTTAGGAAGGGGTTAAAAATTGGGAACAAACAACCAGATGAAAGTAAAGATTACTCTCAGGTCTTATATATTGAAGGTTTTTTTAATCTCTTTTTGAAATCCTGGGTTCGTTCACACTCACCATCTGCATTTTCTTTTTCAGCTCTGCATTCGCATTCTGATAGGCCTTAGACACTGAATTCAGATAGTAAATGGCCAACCTGTTCACGACAACAGAGATACACCTCAACACAGTATTTACACTCAGTCCATTTCATTAGCCCATCTTAAGAAGGTCATATGACAAACAAAATGGTATGGTATACTAATGGTATACTAAAGACTTTCATATAAGTGTACACATTGGATGAATTTAACTGTGTGTGTGTCCGTGTGTGTTTGTGTGTGTGTGTGTGTGTGTGTGTTTTCATGCCTGCCTGCATGATTGTGTATGTGCATGCATGTGTATGTGTGTGTGTATGTTTGAATGCTAGGTTGCATGTCAGTTTTCTCCTTAGATAGTCTATAGGGGAGTCCTGATCTTTTTGGTCACCTTTGGCACTTGGGAGTTTACCCCACTCTAGGGTTATCTTTGCACTTTTTGTACCATTCTTATGCACTTTGCCTTGTAAGTCGCTCTGGGTAAGAGCGTCTAACAAATGCCTTTAACGTAATGTAATGCATGCGTGTGTGTGCGTTTTTGTGTGCGTGCGGGTGTGTGTTTTACACCATGAGCAGCACAGCTGGAATGATGAGCCCAGGGTTCGCGGCATAGCTGAACAGCGTCCCCATAAAGGCGGGAAGGTCTTTGTCGATAGTCTCCATTATGACATCATACATCTTCTGCCTCCCACTGTCAGGAAAACGGAGGGAAATCAGACTGCAGTCCCGAACGTTCCGTGTATATTATCCACATAAAAATACAGACGTGGAATCACGCACACACACACACACAGAAACATGGGGCACCTGAAGGGTCCGCAGTCGAAGGAAGGCGACAGGGTCATGATGGTGTACACCACGGGAAGCAGACTGAGGAAAAGCACTAGAAGCAGCAGGCCCATGTAGAAGTTGTTGGAGCGCGAGGCCTTGAATACTCTCTCGTGCGGCACATTGCAGCTCATCACCGCCCAGCACTGGTAGTACATGGAGGTCAGGAGCCGCAGCACGTTAATCCCTACCAGCCCCGGAGCGTAGAATGCCCCCATCCTGAAACAAGGGTGGGTAACATGTCCTGTGATAGACCAGCAGGGTGGAAATGCTCTGACACAAAATGGCTGCAGTGCCTTACACAGATTGGAGGACATGGCTTGTGAACGACCAGTGATGTCTGGGAGCACTTAAACACAAAATGGCTGCAGTGCATTACACAGATCGGTGGACATGGCTTGTGATCTACCAGTGATGTCTGGGAGCACTTAGACACAAAATGGCTGCAGTGCATTACACAGATCGGTGGACATGGCTTGTGATCGACTAGTGATGTCTGGGAGCACTTAGACACAAAATGGCTGCAGTGCATTACACAGACTGTGGGACAAACCTATATATCATGTGGCAACTGAAGTGCAATTGCTTCCCCTCTTTGCTAATAATTACTTAGAGTGAACTGAAAGCTCCTGAAAGTCCTTACAAAGCATAAAAACAAGACATCGGAGGAGACACAGTCCTACTGGGACCCGCTAACGTGCCAATGTGGTAATGCTGGCGAGAGGAAAAGGGGGAATGAACAGATTTAAAAATGTAAAGAAAAGAATCTGAAAGAGTGAATTTCTTACCAAATCATTCCTTGATTGAAGATAAGTCCCAGAACATTGCCGCTAATGTCAAACTCTCCATATGATGGCTAGAACAGATAACACATACACAGCTGTTAAGATGTAACCTGAACACACCCTTACTTAATTTATTTGAATTTCCTAATTAGTCTCTTTACACAGTAAACAATACAATCAACAAAATATTTGTTCATACAGCACACTGTGGCAAAAGTACTTTCCAATATGCTTAGATGCTGACTTTGTAAACAGTTTCTGTGGTGATTGGAACAAGTCCCCTCTAACTGGGTTTCATTTGGTCATTAAGTGCTTGCCAATCAAACGCTCGTATGTTTCGTTTACAAATGCATTCATTGTAGCAAAGAAAAAGAGCAATTCCTTGAAAAGACAGTTCTGTTTATGAGCCGAATGTCAAGACTGCCGCTTTGTAGTCTGTTTGTTTTTATTTTGGTTTCTCCTATCCATGCGTTTTTGTTTTCATAGCCCTTGTGTGTTGCCCTGCCTACTGTTTCTCTGCCTGTTATCTTGATTACCGTTCTGTTTCACCTGCCCGCTTGTTCACCTGTGTCTCGTTTGCTTGTTTATTTCAGTGTTGTTAAACCCTGTTTTTCCCTGTTCAGTGCCAGTTTGTCTCAGAGTTTTTTTTCCCATTTCACTACCTGCCTTTTCTGTGTCTTTTCTGTGTCTTTTCTGCCTTTTTGCATGTTTACTGTGTTTTCCTGGATTTTGATTTCTGCCTTCCTGTGTGTTTTTTTTTACTGTGATTTTGTATCTTTGCCATGCCTTCCTGGTTTTTGGCCTTTCTGTCCCACAAACACTGATTTCTGTCTTTTGTTTTTTTTTTGGCTGCTTAATAAAGATTTTATTAAAGTTTTATTCTTCATCTCTGTCTGCGCTTGAGTCTCTGCCTGACCTGTGACACCAAAGTGGAATGAAACGCTTGATGAAACACCATCCAGTGAATCATTCTGGTTGGTCACTCTCTGTTGCTCTGCTAAATTTTTGAAAAGCAACGTAAGCTTTTGCTCACAGTAACCAGGTCATGTGATGGGGGTAGGTGGCTACGTTATGCATGCTAAATGTTAGCACAGCATATAAGACCAAGCGGAACTGGCACTGAGCAGCAGGCAGCACAGAGAATCTGTGATTAGAGCAGAACGCCGTGTCTTTCACTTCCCTGTTGTTCTACTGTAAACCTACTGCCAACCCTCTCCTCTCTCTCTCAATCTCTCCTATTCCTCCACAATTTCTCTCTCTCCCACCATCGCTCCTCTGTATCCCCCTTGTTTTGTTCTACATGCATCTCTTTCTCTCTCTTCCTCCGTCACTATCTCCCTCATTCTCTCTCGCTCTGTAATTACCTCTACCTGGAGGTGTTGGGTGTCGGCTCGTTTGAGAGGGATCAGCTGGCCCCTACCCTCTACCAGATGTCACCCCATAGTATTGAATGACGCGGACAGAGTGGGTGGGGACTCAACGACACAAATGCACACACACATACGCACATGCACACACGGCACAAGTCACCTTCAGTGGCAAGCTTAGGCACTCAGAATATTGAGTATAACTTTTTACGTTTAAAGTGAAGATGAGCACCTTATGTGTTCTCGATCTTTCACGGAGATCATATGAGCAACAGACTTTAGGGATAAAAATAGAATTCATTTTGATGTAAATGTAAAATGGAGAAAGCTTGCCTGTAGGGAAAAAAAAACAAAGTTGGGAACCAAACTGCTAAAGTAACTGCCAATAAAACTGGCTAATCAACTACTGATCAAATTAACAGTCAAAATGCCAGGCCAACTGTCAAACCAACTGCCAGAATTGGTCAGGACATTTTCATTTAGACAGTCATGCTTACAAACATACTGGCAGCTATTTTCTTTTCATGAGAGAATCACAACTGAAGTTCAACGGGTCCTTCTGGAAACACCAAAGGCAGGGAAGGTATAATGTAGAGGAGACAACTGTCAGGGGACGTCTTTGTCAATACCCAATTAGCCTCACTTATCAGGCTCGTAATTATGACATCACAATTATGCTGTAACAAGATAATTCGCATGACATTGCCTTAGTAAATATCCAACTGTATAAATGAGTAATTTGTAAGTCACATTGGAGGACAATATCTGCTAAAAGCTTGTAATATAATATACTGAGCCCAGGGCCCAAAGCCAGAGAGCCACACTCACAAACCCCGCCTCCAGGTCCCAGCACCAGCAATAGTTCAGGAAGCGCACTATCACGGCCCGCAGAAAGTCGCCAATCAAAATGGTCAGGTAGGTCACCTGGATGTCCGAAACAGTCAGCTTCACAAATTCCTGTGAAGGAAAAACATGTAAAAAATGAAATAAAATAAAACATTTAATTGCAATATATGTTTCTCAAAGACAGCCAATTCTAATTCACTTAACTGCTCCATGTTTATCCGTAATTGTCTAGTCATACAGAGAATACATATAATTAAGTTTGGTCATGTATGAAATGTGAACAGATACATGGTGAATAGCCTGTATTATGACAGACAGACATAAGAACTATAGTCCAGTGCATTCTGGGAAGAACCTAACAGACAGTCACAGGAAAGAGCCAACTGCATCTTGGCTGCTTCACAGCGAGTGAAAGCCAGGAAGTTATAAAAAAAGCAGCGTTACTATGCCAACGGCGGTCTCCCAGCAGGGGCCTCTGATGACATCAGCAGGGTCGATGTCGGGCGGGGGAACGTCGGTGGTGTTGTAGTACGCAGAGTAATTGGCGTAGTACTCGTTCATGGCCCAGATTGTGGAGTTCTTGATCGACTTCTCCTTCTCCAACTGAAAGAAGTAACCACACTATTCCATGTTTCATCCCACAGAGATTATGGGTTGGGTAGATGAAATTTGCATAGCCCTTTTAAAGATTTATGTAATTGTATCAAAACTGTTTTTTTTCTACACACCTCATTTGAATATGTATTTCTGATGGTTGTAAGTATGATTGACAACCCTGCCTCCCAAAACACACACAACTTCATTATTTACTGTTATAATTGTCATCATATTTTATTTTACCATGTTATCATAAATCATGAATCCTTTCTGGACATAAACCGTACCTTTGCATTTACTTCATCGAACAGGGCGAAGAGGAAGGTGTACAGGTTCCCCAGGAAGAGGGCGAAAATCCGACCCAGCTGCCATTTCAGGGCAATCCGAGGGTGGTACTCCTCCAGCTCGGCGATCGTCTCAAAAAGGGGCGGGCACACCAACCCAAGCAGTGACATCACAAACTCAACCTGGAACGAAAGGGGAAGAAAAAAATGGAACCTCACTAACTCAACTTGGAATTTAAAAAATATATGTATATGTTTTTTCTTGAATGTATTCTCTTCATATTTCATTTCTAAACCACATTAAAGAGTCTTGAAACTGAAACTACATTTCCTGACGAAACCAGCTACACAAAACTGAATATCCAGGGAAGGTGAATCTGGTCCAGTGTTGCAATGAGCTGTGACTCCAGGCACAGAACACAACATGGCAATATGGCAGCAATCATTTCTGCAAAATGTACAAGCTCAGCTCTTTCCAAACCCTGCGCTGGGAACTCGCAGAGTTTTCTGGTTTTTCTTCCAGTCAGCCTCACACCTGAGGAATGATTAATTTCTCACAGTATTTATTACGGGCACTTCCCCTTTTCTTTTAAAATATGCACAGATGTCCCTGACATGTAATTGAACATTAGAATGTTTTATTTTATGTTATACATCTTAAATTACTTTTTATGCAACCGCAGTCACATTATGTTAAAGTAATTTATATTCTTCTAAGACTTCTATTCAAGGTCTGTTTTATGGGTTGCTCTCATGAATTCAATGAGATTTAAAAATTTGATATATAGATACAGGAACCTATATATAATCAAATAAAAGGAGTAAAAACTCAGGTAATAAAAATATAAATACCCAGACGCTAAGGAATAGGAAAATAGCTCCTTCTGTAGGAACAAAAACCATCTCACACATGCATGCACACACACAGACAGACACACACAGTAAACCCCAAGACTGAGGTGAAGCACTGTCTTTTACCTCGTTTTTCTGAAACCATCCCAGCTCGTCCTCGTCCATGTTGGCGAACTCCTGCGACCTTTTCACCACATAGTAGATGAGATAGCCGCTGCCCCCAAGGCTACACAGAATTAGGAAGTTGGCTAAAACACGGAGGAATCTCCTTAGATGGATATTCTCATCTTTCTGGTTCTCCTGCTCATCCACAATCGATTCCTACAGGTATTTACAAGTAAAAAATTATCATTATAATCAATACACAATTTCAAATTCAGATAAAAAAAAAGCACAAGGCATTCAAATAAGGCGCCTGAAGTAAAACATTAAGCATAAAAATGTTAAAATATTTGGTTTGTTTGAAAAGCAAATCAATTAATGACTTTGGAGGCATCGCTATGGTTACCTTGAAGCTGGTGGTGATGGAGGCGAACTTGTTGTCGGCGGTTTCCGGGTTACCGATGAGGTAATCCCAGCTGGTGAACATCTTCCAGCTGAAGTTGAATTCCCCCTCCTCCGCCCCGTCCCCGCCTTCATTGGAGTTTTTGGCCATGCTGTGTGGTGCACCAGGGATAGAAGAGGTTGTAACATGCAGGGAACATACTTGAGGTAATACATAAAATCATAGCACTATCTCAGTGATAGTAAAACAGAACTCCAGAGGACTCCACCAATTACAGAATACTAGTCAACAACAAACAGAATGAGAACAGAGAGTTGTAATGACAATATATGTCACCAGTAACGCACCGATTTTAACCAATCATTGTATTTTGACATAAAGATCAAAACCTTTTCATTCGTTTAAACAAGTGACAGTTGCTTAACATGCTGATTGTGCCACCTCCCATTATTGTTGTAATGGTACCTTTTCATGCATCACTACCTGAAGCATATATGCAGGAGGTCCTCGGGTTACAACGGTCTCAAGTTATGTCATTTTGTGGTTACGACGCACTCCCATAAATTACTTAAAAAACCTAGTTTCGACCTAAGTGGTTTGGTTCGTAAATACGACCACAGAAATAAAGATAAGAAATAGTTCGCTCTTTTTTTTTATTCATGTTTCATTTAATTACTGTCTTTTATGTCCTTCGTGTGTTGTGTGTACAGTGTGAGCGACTTAAGGTGTTAATTCAGGTATAATTTAGGTATAAATTCCGACTTACGTCGAAAATCGGCTTACGACAAGTAGTAGGAACGGAACTCGTTCGTAAGTCGAGGACCCCCTGTATTCACCAATCATAGCTTGGGATGATGGATTTTTTCATATATGTGTCAGACACTGATTATGATGATGAATATGGTAATAATAAAGAGGCGTTGCCACGGTGAGGGTGCGGACGTACGTTCTGATCACTAGCATGAGACTGTATCCAAAGGAGCCCACTCCCACCAGCAGGTAGGAAAGCGGCAGCCTGAATTTCAGCAGGCCGATGGTCCTCTGGTCGTTATAGTAACCGTAGAACAGAACCGAATACTTGCAATAACCCTGTAAAAAAAAAAAGATAATTACTTAGCTGTTGTTCAGTATATCTCAGAAACTAGCTATCCAAAATGTTTTTTTTACTAAAAGGCTCAGAATATGTCAATATATAGTTTTTGTTTTAAATGACGTTGAGAATTATCTGAAGAAAAAAATTATTTACACACACTGTCCAAGTAACTAAGGCCATACATCAATTTTATACTGAGATTTCTGACTATAAGCAAATGTCTGGAAAAAGAAAATAAACATTTTTATATTGCCAAAATCACCTTATCATTCTTTTAATTAATGTTAGAAATTTCATTGGATCTAAGTATACAGAAGGTGAGTAACCAATCAATCAAATGTATTGCTGTCTCACAAAAACTAAATCCAGGCATGACAGCATAATTTAATATTAAAAACAAAGCCATGGTTCACACACAGACAGAATTTCTGGAACTTTTAATTATGTTCGCACACATCTGTTGAACAGAAAAAGAAAAAATATTCTGCAGAAATAATTCTCCTTATGAAACGTAAGGAATCCACAAGGTTACAATCCTCACACCAAATTCAAAGAGGACAGAGAAGTCCATAGCCCTGGCCTGTTCCGCTCTTGGTACAGTCTTCCGAGGTATTGACCCAGACGGGAGTCCCATGAGCACCTGGGCCGCGAAAAACAGCACAGAGATATGGGAGTTTAGTCACCGTGATGGCAGCCATTTTTTTTTCAATGAGTTAACATTTGACATTTTCGTAATTTTTTGTCACCTCAGGGATCACAACAAGGCCAAACATGAAACCAAACAGGACCAAATTCATTCCGTACATCCATCTTAGGAAAATGAAGTATGAGGCAACAGATGATCCAAAATGGCCTGCAGGAACAGTAGAGCGTCGTTTTTATTACATCTCAGCCAGCTCAGCTACAAAATGGAAGGAGCTATTAGATTAGCTACTGTTCATTCATCACATACTTCAACACCAACCGATTGCTTCACCTATTTTCGATTATTGTTGAAGACTTACTTTCAACTTCTTTTATTTTTCTCTCCCAGGGTATACATGCTGTTTTAAAGTTTTCAAAATCCCTGTTAAATTTGATCCATTTCTGAAAGAAAAGAAGTGAAAACGATAAATGCCTAATCAAGTAAGAATGGAAATATAAGCAAATCTCTAAGTCATGGAACTATCATTCATCCGGATGTTATCATTGTATCTTAAGTTTATATTTTATGCACATCAGTATAAATTCATTTTATCACTGATTTGGGGTTGTGTTGTGAGCGAGTTGACTGCTTTTAATACTGTAATGAACATTTTATGCTGTCTTTGTTGTACATGTCCTCCGAATGGATGTGTCCTAAATGGACAAAGGGAATAAATTACAGACAAAGGGAAACAAGGGAATATAACTAAATAAAACAGTTAAAACTGCGAGGTGGCTCACCTTCGTCATCATCACTTTGTAGGCGTACAGCTTTCTCCCTTTCCCCTTTCCCAGAGCCCCCTCAAACTTCTCCACAAACTGCTGCGCTTCTCTGAAAGTGAACACACACACACACACACACACACACACATGCAAACAGTCAAAATTGTGATACTGACATATGTACTTGTTCCAGAAACATGTATAGCACCTTAATTAAGATGACATAACACCTTAATAATTCATAAACAAGTTGAGGTGTCTCCAAGCGATGACACAACCCATTACGCAAAAGACTGTAAAACTGTATAATGTCTCTTATGTCATTTCAACCCAATGACATAAGCGACCCAATTTCAAAGACAGGCAAGTGATGCAAGACCAGTATACTGTTGAAGGGTTACATTTAGACATTAAAATATAGTCTCTCCAGAGGGTCTTACATAGTTCAACGGTTTTTAGACATTATCCATTTATATATAGCTGGATGTTTACTAAGGCAAACATCAGCTCACCCAAGGTTATAATGCCAGTGTCCCACTTGGGAATAGTACCTGAAACTTAAAAGTTAAAAGCCTAGCTGCTGTGTTATTTTTATTATCATTGGTCTTAATTAAAATTCTTCTTGAATGTTTATATGTTCACGATTACACAACGTTCTTCAAATGTTTTAACACAGATGCCATGACTTTGCAGCGACCTCCAGGTGACGTGAGGGAAACCGAAAGCTTGTACATTTCAAGCAACACCTTTAAGTTAAAGGCACACAAGGGTGAGAAGGTGTCAGGTATCTCAGGTGTCACATCTCCTCAGCCCATTTCAGCCTTCCGCAAGGTGTGGCTTTGGGCCATGATCTTGCATGCTTCACTATTCGCTCATCGATTTAAGCCAGTGATCTCAAAGTCCTAGTGGACCGCAGAGTTCAACCTTTCAACGTTTAAACTGCAATGGAGTTTTGAAAGACGTACTCAGTCCAACGCTAATATTCCCTGAAAACGCCACCTTAGATGTGACTCATGATCCCACCTGAGGCCTGACATAGGCAGAAAGTTGTCTGAAATAAAATATAAAATGCATTGTTTGACTTTCAGACTCAGTGACTTAAAATTAATTGACCCTTTGTGACATCAAGTCGTGTTGCATCATGGGTAAATTTCCAATGCATGCCATTCCTTCCAGTCTTACAAAACCAAGAATTCAAACGGTGAAAATTTTTGTTTATTTTCAAAATATGCATTTATGTACTGTCAGATTACACATTTGGGGATATATTTAGCAACTTATAAGTTCTGTGTCCATCTGACAATGAGTGTCTAACTTTAAAAATTCTTTATGTAACCTGCTTTGTATCGTAGAGAGAGCATGGACAGGAAGTAAGTACATGGGGAGGTTTGTGCAGAAAGAGTGGGTCGCAGAAAGACAGAGGGATGAGCAGAAGAGAGCAAAACGGTCCAGGCCTCCACATGGGAGGGGGGGGAAAGGGAGGTGATGGGACAAGCGCCGTTACTTTAAACACTTGAGTCTCCTCTTCATTCGCCAGGGCTTGTTCCTGATGTTTGAGATGAGCTTCTTCTTCTCCTCCACCTCCTCCTTCAGCCGCGCCATCTCCCCCTCCGACAGCGAGTCCTCGTCCGACTCCCCTTCCGAGGAGGAGCTGCTGGGAGAGCCGCCAGGGTGCGGTGAGACCGCGGCGGTCACAGCATGCCACGTGCGCGGCGTCATGCAAATGCTCGGACCGCGGCTAAGCACTGCTACTCTCTCCATCCATTCATACAGAAAGTACACATAATTACTCACTCACTCAATACTCATTCACTCACATATATAAATACTCACTCACGCATACAAACCCCATTACTCATTCCTTCAACTTTTTACTGACGCTAACACATATACACACTCATTAACTCATCATTTTACTCAAACTAAATCACTCTCATTCTTTCTCTCCCACACTCAAAGTCACTACCTCATGCTCTCGCTAACTCACTCATTTATTCACACATTCATGCACACACTGAATAATTAATTCATCACCACTCCCACTCCTGATTAGATAATTCACCCTCTCACTCACTCATTTATTCACACATTCATGCACACACTGAATAATTCATTCATCACCACTCCCACACCTGACTAGCTAATTCACCCTCTCACTCATTTATTCACACATTTCAAGCCAATAAATAATTCATGTCCCATTCCTGATAGCCAATTCACCCTCTAAACATTCAATCCAAATATAATTAAACCATCCAGATAGTAAGAGGTCATTTCATTGCAAAGCAACATGGCAGATCTGAACCAAAGCTGAGAGTCACTCTGGATTCACCTGGGGCTCTGGTGCATGCTGGGTGGGGGGAGAAGGGGATTTTTACTGTATACTGCACCTGCTAAGCTTGCTCTTATTCTTTTTATCTTTCTCGTTCCCTTTGTCCTTCCCCTTCCCCTTGGCGTCCTCCTGTCCCTTCTTGCTCTTGTTGTTCTCCTCCTCTTTCTTCTTCTTACTGGCTCCTTTTCCGCCCTTCTTTTTCTCCTCCTCTTCCTCGCTCTCTTCATCACTGTCCTGAGCCTTGCCGCCCTTCTTCTTCTTGTTTACGCTCTTCCCACGCCTCTTCCGGCTGCGCTGATCTTCATCACTCGCCTCCTCCTCCTCCTCACTCTCCTGCTCATTGGCTGCCTTCTTCTTTCTGACCCTTCTCCTCCTGGGGGAGTCATCTTCCTCATCGTCCTCCTCTTCATCACTTGGGTCTGCTGTTCGGCCCCTCCGTCCGGCGGGCTTGGCGTTTCTAGCTGCAGCTAAAGCGGCTTTCTGTTTTCTCCTCTTCTCCCTGGCTCTTCTGTCATCTTCCTCTGGGAAACACACACACATGTATAAATACAGAGACATCCACACATACAAAGACACATGTATTGAAAAAAAAGTCAGTATTACGAATACTTCTACGGTACTGCATACTTCATTATGTACTGCTGCTGAAAGAACAACAGAGGAAGTGTAACAGGATAGCATCTGAGGACGATTGAATTTTAAAAACGTGCTGGAGAAAAATGGCCAACAGTGTTTTATAGTAAAACATCAAATGCTGCTGTACGAAATAAATCCTCAAAAAGAATTTAGTTAAAAGACTTTAAAGATTCAGGCATTTGAGTACTGTTTCTTTAAAATCGTCTTTAACTGAGCCGTGGAACCCATTTTGATGTTATCATGTAAGAAAAACTTGCTGGGCTTGCAATTACAAAAAAAAAGAAATAAATGATGCAAAAAAATATTATTCCTCCAGTAGGGTTATGTCATCAAAATAAACAGTTGTAAAAAATGTTTGTGACACATATATAACACCTTAATTAATGGCATATAACACCTTTTCCTCAGTGTGCCCATGGTAACAGGAGTCCTATTTGCGGTAGGCAGAGCTCCCAATTTGGCTGCATTTCAGCAAAAGCTACCTGCTCCTTTATTTTCATTTATTGAATTTAAGCAAATCAAAAAAGGTTCCAGACCCGGACGCTCCAGTTTACAGAATAAAACATTTTTCGTCTCAAAGCTAAACTCAGAAAAAACTCACCTTCACTGTCACTGTCCACCTGCCCATCCACATCCATTCCCACTGAGTTAAAAAACAAATGGATAACACATTATATATCTATTAGGATATATTTCACATTACGTCATAGTTTATTCATGCGCAGGCAATGTTCGACAAACGCTATTACTAAAATTGAACATGTATGAATTTATAGGGTGGCAAATTCAGCTCAAACAGCAATCTCACATCCCCTTCACTTTTTAATGACAACTATCCTCATTTCGTCTGTAAATAACAGAAACTACTGCCTTTCCTATTCTGACAAATCATTTTTAAAGGGGGATTCAACCCATCAACCTCACGCCCCCTCAAAAATTAAAATGGAAAGCAGAAGGTACGTACCGTCCTCCATTTTAATGGCGATGTCGCTCCTGTTTCGTGGCATTGCTGAAGGGTCTTACGCTGGACTGCCACGCAGGGGGACAAGAAGAGGGCTGACTGACAGGGACGGGCGGACAGGAGGGCAGCTACGCGAACCCGACGTGGATACACCTGCTGTTTAGGGTTTGGCAGAGGCGTCTCCACGGCAACAGCTAATGGAACGGCAACGGAGGAGATAATAATCTGAGCCCATTTGTGCGTGTGACAAAAGAGAATCTAAGACGCAGGGGCCTGATATCAAAAGGTCAAACTTTTACTGAGACATACTCACGCATCTTAATTAAACATGCAAACACGTACTGACATAAAAACGCATGTTGACGACTGTATTCCCACACAAATGCAAGCACGCAAACATAAAGACGAGGGTACCAGTGGAAAGTAGACGTGATTTCCTGTGAAAAGAAGTCCTTTCACAACACAATGGTCTGGCATCCATTACATCAGAAAGATCACACACGCTCTGGCAGCATACTGCAGCTGGCAGCGTCGTACAGGCCTGTGGCGGCAGGATAAAGTTTCTGTTTAGAAATCTTACCAATGATTTTTTGTCAACCCAATCCTTCACCTCTATGCAACCAGTAAGGCCATATAATGTTTCGGGTTAGAAATCTTACGAATGATTTGTTTATCAATGCAATCCTTCACTTATACGTACTGGTATAGTGTTTCTAGTTAGAAATCTCCCCCGTAATTTTTGTTCAATCAAATCATTCATTTCTATATGGCCAATAGGTCCACAGTTGTGTGCGAATGCAATACAAAACTAGAAATTGTAGCCCAGCTGGGCTAACATCTTTTAAACATTTGATAGCCTATATATATATATATATATATATATATATATATATATATATATATATATATATATATATATGCACACATATATATCCTAATGATCATACATACATACATACATACAAAATATATGATTTCATTTTTTAAGATATTATATAAGTGGTATACTATGTATGTAGGCCTATGGCATTTTTCTAAACTAATAAACACATTGTATGTCTGATTTACTTAATATTTAACCATTTGTTATATTAATCAGTTGATTAATCATATACAAGTAGGAAGTACGTATGTATATATGTAAAATAAGATGGTACTTTTATTACAGCTGTGAGCTCTTTTAACTAGACCAGCGACACATGTTTTTGTGACGGGGCAATATGTCCGACCTGACCAAATTAATAATGGATAGGAACAGGAACCCCCATCTACTAATGCGCCACCAATACAGCCACTGCACTTCCCTGAATTATGCCCGTACCGACGTGAAACCCGATGCTGTCACTTCGGTCCACTTCTCTAATGCCTCACCCACCCACTCTCCTTCTCAGGTTCCAGAGAAAATCTGCTCTCATCACCAATTAAGATCTCTTGGAAAGATCATTTTTAACTCAAGCCATCGACTGGCCCCGTCTTTTAAACACTCAGATCACGACATTTGCAGATGGTATCACCTGCAGATTAAATGTCGGGATCACAACCTGATGATACAGCATATTCCCCTCATTAATCATGATTGTGTTGTTTTGTTTTCCGTATCTTCTGCTACTCAGTGAAGATTTCTCAGCTAAAAAAAAGTAGTTTACACAAAGCAAGGAAACTTCTGGCTGGAGCTTCCAAGTCCTACAGTTTGGCTGTAAAGCTGTTCGCGGTTAGCGCCGCTAAATGATTGATAAACATAGAACTATAAATACAGGTGCCTGTGGTAAGAGTCCTGCATCGGGTTGGGTACCCGCGGGGGAACCGCAGGAGAACCACTAAATTCAGTAAAACTTAGTAACAGGGGAAAAATATTAACATTGCGGGTGAGGGTGCGGTCGGGAATTTGTAGTGCATGGGTGGCCTGTGAGTGAAATAGATCAGGCTGTTTTTATTTAATTATTTTAAATGATTGCCATTCTTTTTCCTCTGATTGTCACCAACAATGCGCTAAAATGCAGGCTATTCAGAGAAGCCCAGTCCCAGTGTTTGTGTCAGTTAATAAACACTGCCTGAGTGAGCAAATATAGTTTTTTTTTGTGAACCTGATGTAGTTGCTTTATTTTAATACGGGTTCAGGTTGGGTTGTAGTTTTTATGTTAAACGTGTCGGTAGGGTACGGCATTAACTTAGCGCTAATGTCAGATAGGAGGTCGGTAACTGAGAACGCATGTTCTGTAATTACAAATGGCAATTCAATGTTCTGTAGTTACAAATGGTTTTATAATGGTTGGATATAATACCAAAAAGGGATCCCTGATGATTACAAACTTGATCTACCATTCACAAATAAAAAATATTCATTTAGGTTCTAAAATAACTCTTTGGTTAAAACATAAATACTTAATGGTTGCTTACATGAATATTGAATTGTATTATTTGAAAAGTAATGTCAGTATGATGAGGTTTTGATTATGGAATATGATTATGGAATCAAAATCAAGAGAGAAGAAAAAACATCTGCCAACTGTCTACTTTTTGAACTAAATGATACAATACTTGACATGAGCGAAAATGTTCAACGGTTCATTAAGCCGACTAGCATTTCCAAAACAAAACCGGCAGGCCATTACCAACACTATTCAACTTTTGCAAACAGGGAGCACAGAAAAATCGAAGTTAAATAAGATGTCAGTTGAGTCGCAGCGATCAAACATAGGTTGGGGTACGGCGCCAATTCCCTGCCCAGTTGGTTACAGGTGCCAATCATTGCAGAAGACAGGAAAGGGGGGGCGAGCAATGCGAGAGGGAAGAGGAGACGGGCTCAAATCAGAGCGTGGGGCACAGGGACCTCCGCCCAGGACATCCGATCTCAGGACAAAAGGGGACATGGATCTGAGAGTCCGCAATGACAAAGGTAACGCAGCCAAACTCGCCGCTTGTCTAGAGCTGAGACTGGCGTGATCCAAATGAACTGAGACTAGGGTTTCAGAAAGACATTTACATTACAAATGACTTCACTTAATCTGCTCCTTTTGTTCTCTACTCTCTGTGTTATTGTTGTTATTATGAAAACAAGGAGGATGGTCACTGTTATTATTATCAGTAGTAATTCTATTAGTAAAACTTATATCATTTTTATGCCAATTATCGGTTATTATAATTATGCATAATTTTCTATTATTATTCATAAACCATCTCAGTGGAAACATAGTGGCAGAGACAGAATAACAGAGCGTAAGGTAAATGCTTGTTTGGTGGAAGTACACAAACTCGACATAAACATTAAAAAAGCAAAATGAGAACATTATTTTTGAAAATATATCCATATATGAAGAGCCAAATCAATGAGGTACATATGCAGACAATACGGGGTGAAACGATACCAATCTTGCTGTGAGACTGTATCTCTGGCTCATCGTTGGAGCAGTGCCTCGTTCAAAGTGGAGCCTAAACTCTGTGTGAATCATTCATTTAAGCAGGTGAGTGCACTTAAGAGTTAGGGAGCTTTCAACAGCCAAAACCCTCACAGAGGTGCTGATGGGAGGTGTAGTCTACAGCCTGTGTGAAAGTACTACAAAAAAATCTCTCCACATGGACTTCAACTCCCATGAGCACCATGACCAAATTTCATTAAGTATGTGCTTGCTGGTCACAGGCAAGGGATTATGGTTCATGGGGCCACACATATTCTAAATGAATGGAAGGCAGCCATTTTGTTGACCATGGCCTGCATTGACCTCTTTGAGAATAATACCCTCACTCTGAATGGAACTAAACACATGAGGAGCTGAGATAGAGTGACCTACATTGAAAGTCGTCCAGCTGGAGCAAGTGGTAGTTAGCATCATCTGGTATTGCAAAGATATTCACCCTCCAAATAAACAACATTGCTGACCAGGTTGTTTAGAAGTTCCTGGGTGATAATTTTGGTATGAAATTCCAAACATGCTACCAGCAGGTTCATAGACTCACAGTGTGGCTGGACACTGCATATATTTTGAGAGAAATATTATTCTAAGTGCAAAATCCATTACAATGTTTGTCACACAAACATCAAAGACCATGGAGGGGCAGGGGCATTGCTTTTAGCGTCTGATTAGAAAACCGATACGCCCACCGATACGCCTTTACATCACTGTCTCCTCAGCTGTAGCTGGACCTCCACACAATGTAAACTGCAGCGTTTGAGTCGAGCGAGTCTCTATTTTCCATCTATCTAAATAATTTACGGTCCGGCTGTCAAACCCCTGACTCGGACCTGGTCAGACATGCCCGGTAATCCTGTCACCTGGGCGAGGGGCAGGTGAGGACAGTGGCGAGGGTAGGGGTGGGGTTGCGACCCAAGCCCCTAGGACTCAACATATGCCGTGATAGGGTCTGCATTTCAAAAGGAGTCTGACAATGATGTCTGTGAAGGTACAAAATAAACAAAAACAGGGTTCCGGCAACTTCCATAATGGAAGCAGGGAAGGTGGACTCACCACAGCTGTCTCGGAAGAATGTTGGTCCCTCCCTTTCCAGCCGTGTCTCCAGGTCACCTCCATTGGGCCTGCGTGTTTACTTTCCTCTCCGTTTCTGGAATAACTCATGTAGCTGCTATTTTTATGAAGACTAACAATAAATATGAACACAGGCAAACACACTGTTGGAGTTCTTATTGGAACAACAGGGTAATATCAAAGTAGAAGAGAAGGAGAGGGAGAGTTCTTTCCCTCTGACACCATTCCATTCAAACTTCCGTTCTTCACCACTTCTTCTCCTCCTCCAGGTAAGTCACTCCTATATCACCTGTCAGAGTCAATGTAACCAAAAATAAACAGTCTCTGTTGACTTAATTTTAATAAGCAGGATGTCACAAGAATACTGTTGGTAATTTCCTAATTTAGGTGGGCTGTAGGCCCATAAAAATTGGGACCTACTACTTCAGAACATACACTCAGATTTCAGAGTTTCTTGAATCTACTACACATTTTTGACTCATACATTTTCGCTTACACAATTTTGAAATTCTAGCCAGGGCCTGATAAACTGAGATAAATTAAGAGAGTTGTGCTTTGTTGTCTGTGAGAATATTTATTTTGTGGCCCTCTTGAGCTCCAAATCCCACAACAGGTGAAACGCTTCCCCCTAGTGGCCACAATTTGCTATTATTCTAATCATCATGCTGACTCCTCACAACAATACAAGCACTTACATTCACACCATCATTGAGATTTATACAGCAAATTCAACATGGGGTGTGTACAATAATCAAATGCTAACAAAAAGCAGAAATATTTTTTTTCTGTCTTCTTGAGAAATCTGTAAATAAATGAATTTGCTTTTTGAATCTTCAGCAATATCACTTCAGTGTATTTCAGTAAGAGGACATAAGGCAGGGATTTGTCAGCCCAGTGTCTGTACTCGATGGCACATGGCGCTTCTGTCCTCTGTTCGTCTTTGGCAGCTTTGTTTCTATTCAGTGCCCTTCATCATGCTCCAACGCCATGATTTTTGAAGGACACTCATTTCAGTGTCTGTATGAATTTGGGCCCCTCTGCATCCTGGGTTCCGGTTGCCGTGGGTTGCCGGGGAGGTACCCCTGTGTTCCGGAACTCCGGGGGGGAGGGGGCCTGGTGTTGGGGGCGGGGCCGCGGAAGGGCGGGCCTCCGGAAGGACGTCCCCCTCGCTCACCTGAGGGGTGGAGCTGTTGACCCGTTTGATCCTGCTCCCATCTCTCACTGTCTCTGCTGTTACCTCTCCTTTCCCCTATCAGGGAAAGAAACAGAGGAAGAGGGAGAGAGAGTGGAGGTAAAAAAAAAAAGAAACCATTAAATGAATCACTTTAATCAGCTCAGAGCAGCACCAACCGTTATGGGCTTCACGAATCCTGATCCCAAATGCTATTACGCAAAACACACTTCAGATATAAAGACATACAGATACTCTCAGTCTGACCTTGAGCAAGGTGACTAACCTCCAGAGTTGTTCTGACATGTGTTATCCTCCTGTTGCCTACAGGGGGCAGCATTTCTTGCTTCTTCTAGGTCACTAGCTGCCTTCTGTGCAGCCTTCTTGTTCTTCTTCTTGTTCTCCTCATTTTGCTTAAGGGGAAATAACAAGCTGTTAATTATTTTTAAATAGACAGTGTTGGATAAATAGACAATGCAGGATGAAGTGGAGTCAGTATGTGTAAAATATGTGTGCAATTAAGCAGTAAATGAAAAAATTATGTTACACTATATTATTATCATTTGAGTTAATAGTTATTATGATGATGTGAGATGTAGCATGAGATAAAGAGGTGAATTACGGCCTGAAGTTTCTTCTTTAGCTCCACATTGGCCGTCTTGTAGGTCTTGGAGGTGGACTGAAGGTAATAGATGGCTAAACTGTAAAAATAAATGAGAAATAAATCATAAGAAAAACAGTATAAAGTATGAGGGTGAGTCAAAAAGTATTTCTACAAGGGTTCCGGTTCATGCATGCATGGGTTTATTCCAAATGAAATGTGTTTAAACATGTGTCTGAGATCAGTGGATGGCTGCAGACAAGCTCTCTCATTAATAGACTTGCCTGAGTCTCATTAGGGTGGCTTCAAAAACAAGGATGCTTTTTGTGCCATGGAAAAAAACAATTTTGAGGTCAGGGCTAACATCAAATTTTTAACAAAACATCAGTGGAAATCTTCCCAAATCATTTGGGGGGGGTTATTTTGAAGACGTTTTAAGAAAATTGAAAACTGTGTTGGTGAGAAAAAGGCCAGGAAAGTTGCACCGAGGAATCTTTTTTCCATAACGACAATGCACCTGCTCATTCTTCGAGGGTAGCAAGGGCTGTCCTATGAGAATTTCGTTGGGAAACCTTACCCCATCCACCCTACAGCCCTGATTCTGCCCCTTCAGACTTCTTTTTGTTCCCAAAAATTTAAGAGGAACACGATTTGAGTCCCTCAATGATGCCAAAACTGTCATTTTGACATGGTATATATCGGAGCGCAGAATTTTTCAAGGGAGAGTTAGAGAGAAGGAAACACCTCCTTCAGAAGTGTATAGACCTAGATGGAGGATATGTTGAGAAACAATAGCTTCGCATTTTCATGTTTTTGTGTAATAAATATTTCTATGATTTTGTAGCAATACTTTTGACTTACCCTCGTATAGTATAATATATGCAAACACAGATTTCACAAAAGGCATTATGAGAGATGAACTCCAGACTAAGAACAGAGTTTGAGATCTTGAGGTGTTTGACATGCTCCAAACTCCATCTCCCATCAACCTTTTTAGAAAATGTCCTGTGGTGATTTGTTAATTGCTCTTCCTGTTTTTGGTCACATGACTTGTTTCCAGCTCCTGATTGGCTGCCTGTGTACACTCACACCATCAGCAGAATGAAGGGAAGGATCAGCCCTGGATTCGAGGCGTAGCTGAACATCTTCCCAAACCACGCAGGGAAATCCGTCTCCAGGGTCTCCTGGATCACATCAAACATGCGGTTCTTCCCACTGAAATGGAGAAGCAACAGGCGATGAACAACAAGTGTTTATTTATTCAACACTTACAAAGTAGGTGTATTAATCTGATCTGAGTAGCGAGTAACACCATGGACATTCAGAGCCAAACCAATCAGACTTAACCACTGCAAAAGAGATAGAAATAAGATATCAGGCCCTAAGTCATACATCAAAAGTTGGAAATCAGTCATTTCCTGATTCTCACAACATTCAGTGGGAAGGCCAGAGGTGCAAAGATATTTTGGCACTATATTGGCATGTTGACAGTGTTTTCGGTTGTGGCACAGCAACGGGGTTCTGTGTTTGAGCAGAAATAATGGTCTGCTATTGTTGTGTGTGTGGGTCTGCTTGCTGGCAGTTTTGCCCTAGACGACTTTGTTTGTGACCACTGACTACCAAAGCTGTTGTGTGGAATGTGCCCCATGAGCTGGTGTAATGGATTTGGGTGGTTTTGGGGAATTGAACTTGGTATTTCAGGTACTATTATGAGATCTGGATTCGTAAAACAATGACAATGCAATTTCCAATTTAAATGTTCTGTTAAGATGTATTCAGCATACACAGTGTTCGTCTCTGATGATTATTCTAGCAGTTCACTCCGAGGACTTCCTCCCATCGGACCTCCACCCTCTCCGTCGATCGTTTTGTGGGCGCACAAGAGACTGATGCCGCTGTCATTAGCCATGTGCGTGTGTGTCCGTGTGTGAGAGAGAGCGATAGAGCCAGATCTATGTTTCCAGATGTATGGTAGCACAATAAAGGCATTAAACGAAAGATTTTGTGCGCGTGTCTCTCCTGTTTGTCATCCGCCCAATCGGCCTCTTCGTCAAGCGGCACATGCATTCAGCTTCTCTCTGCCTCGCCACCTCTAATGTGTCCACTGAAATGTCGCAATGCCATCCATAATTTATGGCTATATTGTGTAGAACACAACATGAAGAAGTGCCACGAAGAATGCACTAACATTCTGAGGGCTGTATTGTAATGTGCCACCTGATCTATCCAGACATCTTGAACACATTTTCAGAAGGCCAAATTTTTGCTCAGTTACACTCCTAGTCCTCAACAACGCATGATTGAATCCTTGTTGCCGTTTAGATGTTTGCATGATGTAAGGTGTCAGAAGTGAGTTATGTAATGGATAGCCATTATCACCTATCAGCAATGGATAAATTGGGTTGAGTAAAGCTGGGGGGGAGGGCTGAGGGGATGTGTCCCCTGCACTTTTTCTGGATCATCGTCTAACCCAACCTACACCCAACAGCTGTCTTGCTAACACCCTGTCTGCATCGGACATTTATCGAATGGAAGCCCTTGTGGTTCGCATAGATGTGACCGTGGTTTGTGGGCACGCGCAAGGAAACATGCGTGAAGTCTATGGTGCCAGTGCCTCTGGGGAACCCAGATCGAACCCTCTGCAGGTCGGGACCCTGCAGCTGTGCGACACCATATGATGTGGTCAGTCATATTAAGGAAGGAGTGCCGCTTTTTGAAAACTCTTTAGCAGTAACGCCTTCTTCTCCTTGCAATTATTTATTCCATACTATTGGGATCAACAGCAAAATAGAGATGTTAAATTCAGCCTAGATTAATAGTCTGCATCCATCATGTTACAAGCATTAAAAGAATATACATTTAATGAGCATGGGTCTCATTTTCCTGGCTTCCTTGGTTCTGTTAATGTAGATTGTGGGGCTGTTCTTATATACAGGTGGAGAGGTATTTGTTAATTTGGAGAAATTGGTATTGTCTGTGCTGAAGGGAAGTCTGTTGTTTGTTTGAAATATGTTCATTTCCAAGACTGAAACTATTTTATAACAATTCATGAAATACCAGACACATTTCTGTTGAAATATTTTTATAAGAATTAAATTATTTGTGTTGTTATGAAATTTTGACCATTACTGCCTTTCAGTAATATCTCCAAAGTCATGTTTTAAAACCTGCTGGCCGAATCATTGTACTACAATTTATTTGGCTACCTTTGAGTTTTGCTGCTTTTGAGTCTTCTTAAGCGCGAAGGTTTCACTTTGGACGAAAATAGCAATTCTGGCATCGTGCCCCATAATTTGCATGGAACTCCCATTTGTTTTCAGAGGACACTCCCAGACATTGTGTATTATGTCTGAGGCGAAAGTGGCTTTGAGCTTCTGCATTTTGCCTGCTGTGCCACCAGTATGTGGCCGAAAATAACTTTGCATGTTTCATAGCCGTCATGGCACGTGTTAAATCTGTCGTAGCACGTTGCGCCTGCTCGCGAAAATAGGGCCCATCAAGTTCTCAGACACCTCCTAAGTACTAACCAGTAATTAAAACGAAACAGAGGGACATTAGTTTACTTGGTGGTTTTCATGTGAAAAAGCCAACTGATAAATGAATGAATTAGTGGATGACCACCATGGTATATGTGTAGAGGAAGATGATGAATATGTTCAGTGATTGATTAGTTTTTATGAAAGGGTGATCTGGATGTACATACATATAGATGACAACAGAAGGTATGATTGGTGATTGATTAGTCTGGCCAGAAGTTATAGACAGTATGGAGACAATGGGGGATATTTTTGTGATTGATTAGTCTGACCTGATTGGGCCACAGTCAAATGGTGATGGTGTAGGTGTGCAGTGATTGATTAGTCTGGCCTGAATGGACTGGTGGTCAGAGAAAGTTGTGTAGAGACAATGATTGGCATGTTCTATGATCGATTGGTCTGACCTGAAAGAGGCTGCAGTAAAATGATGATGGTGCAAGTGTGCAGTTATAGATTAGTCTGGCCTAAAGAGGTTGGTCCAAGACAGTGGTATAGAGAGAATGGTCAATATGTTCTTGATCGATTAGCCTGACCTGAAGGGGCCGCAGTCGAAGGATGGCGGTATGGACACGATGGTGTAGATGGCGGGCAGCGTGGACAGGAAGAGGATGACCAGAAGCATGGCCATGTAGAAGTTGTTGGATCCCGAGGCCTTGAAGACACGCTCCTGGGGGACGTTGCAGCTCATCACCGCCCAGCACTGCAGGTACATGGAGACGTGCAGCCGAAGCACATTCAGTGCGGGGAGGCAGGGCGCGTAGAACGCCCCCATCCTGGAGCAGATACAAATGTAAACACATTATAATACATACGGTATACATACACACATCATATACATACGTAAAGACACATGTGGTGCCGAGAGACATGGAGGGAGGAGCAATCTCTTCTGCTCCTCCCCCTTGGTTTGTTGCCAGTTCCAATTCCCTCCCTCAGCCGGGAGAGAATGCAGGGACTTGCACGGCAACTGCCTCAAACATGGGGCACAGCTGGAGGTGATTTTCAATCAACTCGGGTGTGGGCATTTGCCTCCAATTAGGCCACTTATTTTAGCACAGCCCTAAAGGCTGAGAGGGGAGTGACTTTTTGGGCTTTTGTGTTGTCCCCTCCGGCTGTGCAGTTTTTGAGTTTGACCTGATTTTTTACTTTTGTGTTTATCTTATCTTTAGTTTTCCCCCAAAAGGGATACGTTAAAGGCCTTAGCCAAGGCTTTTTGGTTTAATTTTGGTGTTTTTTTCTTCTACTCACGAGCCGGCTCAATGGCCATACCTGCCACAACGTATGATGCATACAGCATACCTATAAACATCATGTACATACATACATACACATCCACACAAAATGCATAAAACATAGATACAGACATAGTACATGAAGGATACATACACATTCACACACATATATAAACATAATACATCCACATCTCCATGGTAACAAATAGAATAAGCAAGATCTCACAGGGAGGGACTGGAGCAGAAGCAGAGAACACCAGGGGTGCGTTCCAGAACTCAAATTTTGCCTCATCATCTCTACTCGTCTCCTCTGTACCCTGGTAACGTATCTATGTGTCCTCCCTCCCTCCACTGTTCCAAAAAGGTAGGAGATTTTGCGTCCTCCACTCACCTCCTTCTCTCCTTCAAACGAAGGATACATCGATGTATCTAACCACGGAACTCTTTTCACAGTCCTTGGTGACATCATTGTGTTCATGACCAGTCAGATTAAAAGACCAACCCACATAACATTTTGATTGGTTTAGGTATCCGTGGAATCCGTCAAACTTACACAACTTCATCAATAGCCGATGCCGACTTTGATGACGGCTAATCGGATTAGCTGTTCCAAATTTCGTTACAACCCCTCGTTTCCTCATCTTCTCCACTCGTTTCCTCCCCTCCTTTCCTCCACATACTTCCGGGGTAGGAGACGAGCGAAGGAGACGAGAAAAAGTATTGGAACACACCCCAGGAGGCACAGCCAAACACAGCAGGGTAACAAAGGGCACAGCCAAATTATCTATGTCAATCAGGGGGGGTTTCCACAGCAACCCCGGAGGGCAGACAGAACTGTCAGTCACTGTAGCAGTCACTCTCTGTTTACAATGTTCTGTGACAGAAAGTTTAACCCTGCATCATTTCTCTTAGTGAAATCGTTTTTTTGTTCTGAACACATTCCACATAGTGAAACGGAGGCTCTGTTTTGAAACACAGTGCAAACTCACGACGCGTTCCTACCAGATCATGCCTTGATTGAAGATAAGGCCCAGTACGTTTCCACTGACATCGAACTCTGAGTAGGACGGCTTTCATACAGGCCAAGAAAACACACGTGAAACAACACATTATAATTATGCGGTTGTGCACTGTGACAGCAAGATCCAGACCAACCAACACACTGTGATAAAACCAACACACACACACAGAAACTGTCCTGTCTGCGGCCATGTCTAGCATTTTGTAGTGGTCTGTAGCAGTCCTAATTGGTTTGTAGTGGTCTGTGGCGGTCTGAATTGGCTTGTAGTGGTCCATGGCAGACCTGTCTGTAGCAGATTTTCACTCACAAAGCCGTACTCCAGGTCCCAGCACCAGCAGTAGTTGAGGAAGCGAACGCAGACGGCCCGCAGGAAGTCCCCGATCAGTAGCGTGATGTACGTGGTCATCGTGTCTGACACTATGAGCCGAACAAACTCCTATACACACAGGAGGGAATGCGTCAATGCAACTGCTACTATTATTATTATTATTATTATTATTATTATTATTATTATTATTATTATTATTATTACACTGTGTTATAGGCCGTACCTGTCCCACCATGGTCTCCCAGCAGGGGCCTCTGGGTACGTCGGCGGGGTCTACGGCGATGGTCAGGGCCGTGCCATTCACCGCCAGCGTTCCATTATACAGGCTGGCCTGCCATATCGTCATGTTGAGCTTCACCACCTCCTCTTCCTCTCTCTGCATAGCACGGGGTGAGACTTACTGAGACTTGTACGACTTATCCAATAAAACACTGTTATTTGTTCAGGTGTGGGCCTGTAGCTCAGATGTCATTGGTTCAGTTCCCAAGAAGGGACACAGCCATTTTGTCCTAAGCAACGTACCTTTGTGTCAGCTTTTGTGTTGAAAAAATTATAACTTTTAATTTGTTGTGTAAATTAAATTCAATTTGTCTGCCTCAGGCCTCAACACCTACAGAAAAAAAATGTTGTCTCATGAGCCGTTTTCATACATGAACTCCAGAAAATGTTCAGAATCAGGTCTGCACATTTTCCGGAGTTGACGCATGTAGCGCAGAACTGAAGATTTTCCTTGTCAGATGCGTTCTCACCTACTGGAAAAAAATCTGTTTGGTTTTCGGCAGGAGGCAAGTCATGACGCAAAAAGTACAGTGCATATATCGCAGTGTTTTGTTTACGAAGATAGCGTATGAGGCCACCGACTCATCCATAATGATGAACTAAAGATTGGGAAGCAATATACATGCAAGCAAGGCTTTTAAATTAAAATTATTCTGATATCTCTTCTGTGCTTACCAACCAGCGTGCTCGACTGTATTTGGATGAACATGGTCATTTACAATGGGTTTCAATTAGAGGGAAAATGCATTACAAGAAGAAGTCATTCTAATGTAATACAGGGGTGACTCCCTGGCTATGGTAAGGTTGCCAGGAGAGGCTGTGTGTGCATTATGGGATGGCATTCCTAGCAGGTATACCTTGAGGTTGATCTCGTCCATGAGAGCGATGATGAAGGTGTAGAGGTTGCCGAGGAAGAGGGCGAAGATGCGGCCCAGCTGCCACTGGAGGGCGATGCGGGGGTGGTAGTTCTCCAGGGCGAACATGACATCACCATGTTCACCTGAGAGACATCACACACACAAGAGCATCCATGGGATATCACACACACACAGAACATCCCATGTTCACCTGAGAGACACCACACACACACAGAGACATCACCATGTTCACCTGAGAGACATCACACACACACAGAGACATCACCATGTTCACCTGAGAGATATCACACACACACACAGACATCACCATGTTCACCTGAGAGACACACACACACACACAGAGACATCACCATGTTCACCTGAGAGACACAGACATCACCATGTTCACCTACATCACACACACAGAGACACACATGTTCAGAGACATCACCATGTTCACCTGAGAGACATCACATGTTCACCTGAGAGATATCACACACACAGAGACATCACCATGTTCACCTGAGAGACATCACACACACACACAGACATCACCATGTTCACACACACAGAGACATCACCATGTTCACCTGAGAGACATCACCATGTTTCACCATGTTCACCTGAGAGACATCACACACACACACAGAGACATCACACACACACACAGACACACCATGTTCACCTGAGAGACATCACACACACACACAGAGACATCACCATGTTCACCTGAGAGACATCACACACACACACACACACACACACACACACACAGACATCACCATGTTCACCTGAGAGACATCACACACACACAGAGACATCACCATGTTCACCTGAGAGACATCACACACACACAGACATCACCATGTTCACCTGAGAGACATCACACACACTGAGAGACATCACACACACACACAGACATCACCACAGAGACATCACCATGTTCACCTGAGAGACATCACACACACACACAGACATCACATGTTCACAGATATCACACACAGAGAGACACACAGACATCACATGTTCACCTGAGAGACATTCACCATGTTCAGAGACATCACACACACACACACACACCATGTTCAGAGACATCACACACACACACACAGAGACATCCATGTTCACCCTGAGACATCACCATGACATCACACCATGTTCACTGAGAGACATCACACACACACAGACATCACCATGTTCACCTGAGAGCGTCACACACACACAGGGACATCACCATGTTCGTCTGAGAGACATCACACACACACACACAGACATCACCATGTTCACCATCACACACACAGAGACATCACCATGTTCACCTGAGAGACATCACACACACACAGAGACATCACCATGTTCACCTGAGAGACATCACACCACACAGAGACATCACCATGTTCACCTGAGAGACATCACACACACACACAGACATCACCATGACCATCACACACACACACAGACATCACCATGTTCACCTGAGAGACATCACACACACACACAGACATCACCATGTTCACCTGAGAGATACACACACACACACACAGACATCACCATGTTCACCTGAGACATCACACACACACACAGACATCACCATGTTCACACACACACAGAGACATCACCATGTTCACCTGAGAGACATCACACACACACAGACATCACCATGTTCACCTGAGAGACATCACACACACACAGACATCACCATGTTCACCTGAGAGATATCACACACACACAGACATCACCATGTTCACCTGAGAGACATCACACACACACACACACAGAGACATCACCATGTTCACCTGAGAGACATCACACACACACACACACTCTCTCTCATACATTCGCTCACTTATTTCCATTTACCTCATTCCTCTCCCACCAGCCATAGTTCTCAAGGCCCTCTAGGGCAAACTTCTGCGATCTCCTGACAACAAAGTAGATGAGGTAGCCACTTCCTGCCAGACAGCACAACACCAGGAAGTTGGCCAGTACACGCAGGAATCGGGTCAGATGGATGTTCTCGTCCTTGTGACTCTCCTGCTCCTCCACAATGGACTCCTGGGATAAATCACCTCA
The DNA here is from genome assembly GCA_022829145.1 of Albula goreensis. Taxonomy (NCBI): domain Eukaryota; kingdom Metazoa; phylum Chordata; class Actinopteri; order Albuliformes; family Albulidae; genus Albula; species Albula goreensis. The sequence goes on from CM040744.1 coordinate 643,126, forward strand.
AAAATCAAGAGCTGAATTCACAGTCACTCTCCACATGAGATGTTACAGCGCTGTTTAAAGTACTGTATCCCTGTCTGAACAAACAAGTGTGGGAACACGGGAACATGACAGGGACATATACACACACAAATGTATCTGCATGAATCATGAATAAATAAACACATGTTTGTGCACACACATACACATGCCCACACGCACACACACATACACACACCATTGGTAACTTCAACTACAAAATTACATCACTTCGACATTTACATTCAGTCTCAAGCTCATAGTAGGATGAAACCCAACATTACAGCAGTGATGGCGGAATGAGGTCTCGTTTATCCAAAAACCACTTTGGATTGGTCAAAACAAGTCAATCACTGACAGCTGACTTTAGCTCTACTAGTAATGGACATCACAAAACCTCATCCTTTTATAACTACATGAAGAAGGTGAGAGGTTGAAACCCAGCTGTACCTTGAAGCTGGTGGTGATGGAAGCAAACTTGTTGTCGGCGGTTTCCGGGTTACCGATGAGATAATCCCAGCTGGTGAACATCTTCCAGCTGAAGTTAAAGCTGGTGTCATCCCCGGCCCCTTCATCGTTTGCATTCCGTGCCATCCTGCACATCGACAACAATTCCAGAGTCGCTAACAATGCTAGTGTAGCAGAATTCAGACGTGCAATTTGCTAGTTGCTAAACTGTGCTGGCCACAGAGTTTTATCTTTTCTTTCAGCATCAGCTTTGGATTTGGCTACTCTAAAGAGTTTTATTTACTATTTTAAAATCAACATGGGATTCTTGTACTGTGGAAGAAGCTCAGTTGGTAAGTCTGTGGGTTTGGGGGGGAATGGTTCAAAATGTGATCTGTGTACATACTAGCAATTAGCAGCATCTGGTGGTGGCTCCATTTTTTTCAGTGTCTTAATTTTGTGTCATGGATGACTTGACAGAAGAAAGCTAATGAGATTCAATTTGATAAGGTTGTTTGCAAACAAGTTGACAAACGATGAGCCATTTTTATTGTATTAAACTATGAATTTCAGTTACCCGCACTCTGCTAATGATTTAACATAAATGTATGTATAAGGAAATAAATAAACCGCTATTTGCTCAATTTAACATTGGTAAAATAACCAGTCACAGCTCAAAAACGCAATGCATCGATATGGATATATTTCAAAAAACAAACAGTAATGTTTCCCTATTCATGTAAATTATCCAATTACCATTTACTGTTCTGGCACTTATACTTAAGTGTTGGTAAATCCCTTGTCATGTTTTAGAACTTTTTGATGGTGAAATACTCTTTTAATATTCTTTTAATCTGACTGGTCATGAGCACAATGATGTCACCCAGTAATGTGAAAAGACTTCCGTGGTAGGATACACCGATGTATCCTTCATTTGGAGGAGAGACAGAGATTTTGATGGTTGTAAGATCATCCCAGATCATCTAATTTGTGGTTAAATACTGGAGTACAATACAAGGCAGCAAATATCACTGTATCATTTTCTGACTTACAAAATGGATCGTAATATTTTTGGATCTCATTTTGGATATTATTGTCACATCCCTAGTTGCTATGCAAATGTTGTAGCAAGGTTTACGAGTCTAAATTTCACAGGGACATCCAGGTTGTGGTGTCATGCCGCAGACACGGAGCAAATGAAGCAAATGTGCAAGGAAAAGGCCCGCAAAGCTGAGCGATGCAAACAGATTTTTCAGAGCATTGCCACCATGGCAACACTTGGTGTCATGCCCACAGCAATAGGGGAAAAAAATGACAAACCACAATGATAAAACAAAAGGCCATCATTTTTTCATATTGAATTTGATTAACCATGGGTTGCTGAGTGAAGGAAGGTACAAGGAGGTAAGAAAGTTTTGAAAAGAGTGTAAAAATACATGAAATTGTATTTTATATCTTATTTATCACTTTTATTATTTTTTTATTTTACATTATTTTACATAACATCATACAACATTTCATGAAAAATTGACCTTGGAATAAAAACAACTACAAGCTCAAGTTAAAATAATGACATGGACTCATGTACCAATTCTATTTTGGCATATGAATCCGACAATTTTTAACATTGGAAAACATATGCTAGACCTAAAGTCTTGATATGATTTGTCATGTTCCTATGGGATATGATATCTACTCACGTTCTGATGACCACCATGTAGCTGTAGGCCACCGTCCCTACTCCAACCAGGAAGTAGGACAGGGGCATACGGAACTTGAGCCAGCCAATGGCACGTTGGTTGTTGTAGTAACCGTAGAACAGAACAGAGTACTGGGCGTAGCCCTGTTACATAGAGACACAGGAAGCACAAGTCCCATCGATATACATGCCATATCACTTTTTGCATTCCTATATTTCGCTCTGAAACCGTTATTATATGTTTTTATGGAGTCTTACTTTTTTGCACATACATTGTCCATTTTTATATTGATATGCTTTTTGTAAATGACTTATTCTTATTTTTGTACTTGAATATTGTGCATATTGTTATTATATGTACTCACTGCTGTGCCGATATTGCACTGTATCTCTGGTGTCTTTTGACTGCTGTAACTAGCTGAGGGAATGAGGGCAAAGTAACTATGTCTGTTCAAGCAGAGAGAGTGACGATGTTAGCATATAGCGCTACTCACTCCGAAGTCCCACAAGACGGCAAAGTCCATGGCACTGCCCTCTTCCCCTCTGGGAACGGTCTTCCTCGGCATGCTGCCGTACGGCCTTCCCATTAGGGCCTTGACAGATCACACACAGTTCAGAAAATAATGATCAAATCAGGTCTCCTGTTTTCATTTGTGCATGCTAACCTTTGAAAACACAGACACTCTCTCAGTCAGTCCATTATGGTCTCACACACACACAAAGTACATTATTAGACTAAACACAGTTCAGAGTAAACACACTCGGATGGAAAAGGCTGGTCGTACCTCTGGTACCATGACAAGGCCAAAGGTCAACCCAAACAGAATCATGTTGATGCCGTACATCCACCGCAAGAAGATGAAATATGAGGCGACTGAAGAGCCAAAATGGCCTAAGCAAAGAACAGTTTCACCAATTTAGATTCTTAAAAATGAAAGTATGATTTCACTACAAAACTTAATAACTACTGCTGGTATAAACAAAAAACATTATCATTAACATTGAGTCCAGTTAAAAACATTTTCTTTTGGATGCAAAGATAAATTACATCTAACTGACTTCTCCACTGTTTAATGACTTCATTACTAAACAGGAAATTCTCGCCTCTGAATCTCAACGGCCTAGTTAAATCAATGTAATTGAAAATGAATACAGCTTTAGTCAACCTTACTTTCAATCTCCTTTATTTTCATCTCCCAGGGAATGCAGGCCGTTTTGAAGTTTTCGAAATCCCTCTGAAACTTCATCCATTTCTGTAAATAAACGCAGTCATGGCACATGTCTTACCAACAGATGGCCCTCTTGTACAACAGAAGAACAAACCCAGAGCAGCGTCTTTGAAATGATGACAATCTTCATGAATCCATGCCAAGTCAATGTACGGCAAGGAGTCTCGCTTTGCTGTAGAAACTGGAATTGCATCCATTCTCAGATAAATCAATTGTTGCCTTTTTAAAACTTTACCGCACTGTTAAAAAAGTGCTAAGCTGGTCAAGCTGTCCGCACACATTTAAAACAACAGAACCAACCACCTCTTTCAGAATGTAGTTATGAAGTAGAAACATGGATGGCACATTCATGGCACATTGTACATAGTGCACACAAATCTATATAAAAACAACCCTCTCAATACATCAGTACACATTACAGACTGAGTGAGGATTTTGGAGTGCAAAACACAGTTTAAGACACCCTTCTGGTTTGAAATAATAGTTCCCTTTTTAGGTTAAAGTTGGAATATGGAAGCTTTGTTCATCCACCATGTGTATACCAACAACACCCATGTGCCAACCAATGAGAAGCACCTCTGCTGGCTCACAGAACCAGTGGGAAGTAGCAGTTAAGGTCGCCCTCCTGTCTCTCTTACCTTCCTGTCACAGTCTCCGTTATCTACAGCGAAGGGGTTCTCACCTTGGCCATCATGACCTTGTAAGCGTACAGCTTCCTGCCTTTTCCTTTCCCCAGGGCGCCCTCGTATTTCTCCACAAACTCCTGCGACTCCCTGGAAGAGTTCACACATACGCTGTTCAAACATGACCGAGTTGGCAAGATACTACCAGTGAGGACGTATAAAACCACTAGAAGGGCCACTACACAGAAACATAGCTCATTGTAAAACGTAATCGTAAAACAAATTACAAAATAACAATAAAACAAACATCCACTGCAATGTATCACAACATTTATAGCATGTTCTACTTTCCAATGTTTATCCCAAGACGGGCTGTTCAAAGTCAGACATATTTTGCTGGAATTTCCAAAATGGCAGATCTAATTTATAGGTGTGGCACGTGAGGGGCGAGAATGGTCGTTAATGTCAGAGCCTCCAGTCACATGTTTGACTTGAGGTCCCTGAACTCATATCTTCACAGAACATTAAAGCATACCAGATAAGGTTTTTATCCTTATTTCCTGGCGTACCTCAGAGTCACTAGTTTCTTCCTCATGGGTAAGGGTTTGGCTCTCAGTGTAGCTATAGTCTTCTTCCTCTCATCCACTTCTTCTTTCAGCTTCTCAAGCTCCTCTGGTGACAGTGTCGTCACCTTCTCCTCCACCGACGACTCCTCTTCCTCCTCATCTTCTTCAGAAGACTCCTCGGATTCCGAGCTGGGGGCAAAAACAGTAAGGCAGCAAGACTTTAAGACGGGACGTGACCACACACCTTTATGTGTTCACGTCAAATTCAGTCAAAGGGCAAGACTCAATGTTGTAAGGTTTTTTATATTTGGGTATCCAATTTAAATATTACGCATAAACATTACATTTTGTTGATATGCCCCTACAGTATGGTAAACATTCACTGATATCAAACGCTTGGTCCAGTCATATATATATATATATATAAATATATAAAAATATACTGAGGCCATCCTAAACCTGGGGCTGCAGTGGCTTAGCATCTAAACAGGAGAACGGGATCCCAAGAGCTGTTCTGGGCCCCTTACCTCGTCACCACCTTCTTCTTTTTTTTCTTCCTCTTTCCATCCTTGCTGTTCTTCTCAGCCATCTCTTTCATTTCCTTCTTCCCTTTCTTGTCCCCTCTCTCCTGCTCTTCCTCTTTCCTGGCTCGTCGGTCTTTGCCCTTGTTCCTCTTGGACTCTCTGTCATCGTCCTCTGTCTCCTCCTTGTCCTGTTTCTTCTTTCTCTCATTCTTGCTGTTCTTCTTGTGCTTGGTCGTCTCCAATACTTCCTGTTCCTCCTCTTTCGAGCTTCTCTTTCTATCTCTTCCCTTCTTTTTACCACCCCTCCTTTCCCCGGCTTTCTCCTCCTCCCCTTTGGTTCCCTGTCCTCCATGTGAGTTTCCCTTCCTGCCTGATCTGCTCTCTCTCTCTTTCTTATCCTTCTCTTCCTCCATCTCCATGTCTCCTTCTGAATACCCAACATCTGCATAAGAAAAAAAGACAACCAATCAACCTCCATCTTAGCCTCCCCACCACCCCATCTGTCCGGACTCACTTGACTTGTGCTGTGTTAAAATAAATACATACATAGATATTATTTGAAAATGATTTCCGCTGAATGAATTCCACGAGTTATTTTTTATTTTCATGTTACTCAGTCACCAACTGTGAATTTATAATTGTCTAAAATTCTGCATGTGTGGAAATATATGAGAGAAGACCGATGTGCCAAAACCAACCAACTGATTTGAATACCTGTCAAGTGTCGTCGGTTCACCTTGACAAGGAGGCGCATCTGAAATCGGATATGCATAGTAGGGTAGGTCGTCTGTCTTTGTTGGCGTGGGGATGAGGAGAAACGCTGGTTTTGTTGCGAAATGGGAGACACAGAGGTCGGTAGCGGTGATGTGAGACCACCACTGACACTGAGCCAGGAAGTTTTACGAGCGACAAGTCGTACGTTCCTGTCATTGTGCGCAGATGAAGTTTCTTTTGTGCTAAAGCATGGCTTGCTGTCAGAGACAAAGGAGCGGGCTCCCAATTGTTATTGGATAAGGCCTCCTGTATGCTTGTCCTTTGGTGAACATGCAAGTGTGTGTGTGTGCTGTAGTTTTGTGTGAATATGCATACAGTGATGTGTGTCTGTGTGTGTGTATCTTAGGATGTGCAAGAGTTCAAATTGCATTTTTGTGTAGTCCTGGAAACCAGGCCTTCATGTTCGGAAATACCAATGAAACTGCACTGGCAACACAGCTAATTTAATTTGACCTAAATTGCCAAGTATGACTTTCTGGTCCCACTGTAAAGAACCAGGACACTCACTACGAGCGAGAGGGAGGACAAAACCAGGATCCAAATTAAAGTGACAGGATGTAACGTATCCCTGTTAGTTCCTCGATTCATCTTGTGCCCTAGTTTTGATTCTGGCAGACTAACCCACACCTTCACATCTGAAACAAAAATTGCCCCAGGACAAAATGCATCACAAAACGGTACGAGATACGGCAAGACAGAACAGCCCTATGATCTAACCTAACTGAATGCCGTCCACTCACCAAACTCTTCGGCGTCGTCATCGCTGTCCACCTTGATGCTGACTGGAAAGGGAAACAAAATATACACAGTCATAAGTTATAATATTATCAACACATTCTATAAAATTCACAGGTAGTACCATGTCCATCTGGAGATATCCATTCAGCTATCCACCTTCTAATATCCTATTCTGCTATCTAACCTAATAATCAAACATGAATCAAAATATTCTCAGATCTCAGATTCTTCAGCATCTATCTTACCTGCTCTCAGGAATACTTGTTTCCTTTTGTCTTTCTTATGTTTTAGTTGTATATGATGCGAAATGAAAGTGAGAGGTGAGGGAGCGAATTAGCTGTAGCAGATATTGGAGACTGACAAGGAGAAAGTGCTCTGTTACCCCCCCCCCCATTATAAGACAAGCATCCTGGGTGATTATTACCGAACAGGAAAGATTAAATGTAATGGGATAGGCTTTAACAAGCTACCCAATCAGCGGTCACTTTTTATACTGAAAATTTGGATGCTCGCAAATCCCACAACACTATGTTTCTAGTTTATTTTCCATTCTTTCTGCATATGGCACATTAATTCACCCGTAACAGTGTTCCCTGTGAAAGATTTTGTAATGTCGATGACAGAGCTCGTATGTCTGGGAGAAACAGAGGATTAGTACGACCCAACAATCTGGCCTCGGCAGTGTCCAGGGAGGGAAATTAACAAGGGGGGGGGGGGGGCTATTGAATAATCTATAGCTGTTTTGCGCTCTGTGTGTTTGCCTCTTTTGTGAAACCGGATCTGCTCTGATACATGTGTCATTACGTGCAGAGTAATGTTTTACAAAGGGCACAAAAGGCCCTCTTGATGAGACACCTCGACGTCCATGGGGATAATGTGTGTGTGTGTGTGTGTGTGTGTGTGCGCACGTATGTCTACACGTGTGTTTGTGTTTGTACATTATGTGTTGTGTCTGTCCACAATGTGGGGACACAGGCCAGCACAATAGTCTGTTTATTTCGACCTTGTATCTGACCGGCGTGAAGCTGTTCATTGGCTCTCGTTCAATCACTCAATAAGAGGGCACACTCGATAGAGGATCACAGCACTGGGTCAACTGCAGGACTGCATTAATTGCACCTTTTAAAAAGCAGCACGATTTTTTTTAACAATGTGTCTAATCCTTGCGCATTGTTTCACCATTATTACCATTAACCATTATTAATTATTGAATATCTCCAGAGGTATCAACACATATAAGCAGCAGTTTGGTAAAAATACTCATTCTTTAATGAATATTTATCTTGAATGATAAATGATTTGAGCTCTGAATCTAATACGAGGTATTAGGTCCTCAAGCCAGTCAATTTAATTTCACATCTATTTTAATGCATTCCAGCTACAGTCACTCTTTCTTTCCCTTCAGTCTGATGCTTGTTGCACACAATTTCACAGCTAACAACATGGACACCAGTGAGTCCAGAGTATACCACTGCAAAGTGGGCATTGAAAGTATCTTCACAGAAGCCACACATAGAAACAACCTAATATTTCCTGCATAGCCTTACTCCAAATGTAATACAATAGAGTATGTTGTATATAAAATATACATTAAGTAATTTCATGTTGATTAATCATTTTTTATAGTGACGCTGAGTCTGTACTGATTCTCACAGTGCTTTCTCATATATGAAAACAAACATGCTGTACGTATTGTTTTGGAAATATGAGTGTTTATGAACGTAGCAAAGTAAAGATAAGATTAACTTTATGCTATGGACATTCAACTAAGCAGGCAAAAGTCTTGCAACAAAATGGCTATAAATTTGCAATGGAAGCTCATATACCTGCGTATGATTATCCATTTTGTATGCAGTAAGAAATTAGAGTGTTCACTTTTGTGATTTGTTGTGAACCTGATGCCTTCTGGAGTAGCATGTATCATGAGCCAGGTATTAAACAAAACAAGACCAAAAAAAGTATTGAGAACAGTGACTGCAAGTTATTCGTTTGTTGCTACTGCTACTGTAAGTGGTGTGGACTACTTGTAGTCATGACTGCATTTGCTACAACAGTCATTGGTGGAGCACTACCAATCAAACATCTCAAATTCATTCTGTTTTTGAGGGATACTTGTGGAAGGTTCAAAAGGGAAGGTGGGTATTACCTGTTAACGTTGACAGAGGTAAGCACTGATCTTCACCTGCAGATAAAGGTGCTGGATAACCGAAATAAAGTCTGCCGCCGAGTTGTAACACCAGAGCGGTGTTGTTATTGAGCTCCTGGAGTAAGATTGAGATCAATGGCTATCATTTCACCTGCAATCCTAAATACAGTTCACCCCTGTTGGCGGAACAAAGCCTTGGCTCCCGTCGCCCTCTTTGGCCGCTCTGGTTTACCTTATGGGCTAATGTAACTTTTATAAGTCTGTCCGCACTCCAATGGCAGGAAATTCATTATCGCCTAAATTCCTCATCCGGCATTCCAGCTCATTTTGTGCCTTCTCAGTATTGCTCGTCACTGCGACATAATGCGGCTGAATTATAAGAAAAACAGGAGGGGATGCACACTCTGTTGTTGTACAAAGTGGTCACTAAACACCAACATTACACATCAACTTTGAACAACAGCCATTAAAAGCAAAAGGGTTGTAATTTTTCAGTGATTGTGTGGGATTCCATCGTCCCGCTAAACAGACCTTGGTTTGAACAAAACGTTTTGTGATGGATTGGAAATGTTCTCATCATAATCCAAATGACCACATGACCGTAATGTTCCCCAACGGTCTTGATATGTTTCTATTAACTAAGAGCAAACTTCAGAATTAAGGGTATCGTCCAAAAACCAAAATAGAATCCCATCCCAAGTAGGGTGCACTAATGTATTCTTGAGCGGTTACACACATATGTTTCTGTTAACTCTAACAGAGTTTATGGTAGTCCACCAGATTTCACATGTAACACTCCAGTCTGTAACACAGTGTTTCTGTAACATTTACTGGCAAATTGTGTAATTAATCAATAAATCCATCAATTCAAAGAAAATCAAAGGGCAACTGTTTTGCTGTATAGCACTATCCATAACTTTTTTTGGCAGGCAGATGTTGTTTTAGTCACACAAAAACTTGTGAAAGCAAAATATCTAAGTGGACCCCATTTCATTATTCTATAATATAATATGACAGCTACATATATTTTTGTCAACTTTTATGTTAACCAGGTAGGTCAACTAAGAACTCAGTTATCATCTGCTGATAACCTAGACAATCAAAGCAGGCAAGGGATTGTGTACAAAATATGTGATGCTCACAAAAATTCTGACTATGATAAGCGAAATAATGCATTACCGTCACTCTCGGCCGTGATGAGTTTCTGGTGCGGCATTCTCCACCCTCCTCCGCAATTTCCCCACGACCTCCGGCGACCGCGTTCCTGAAGAGATGGCACGGACTGCCGACCTCACGGGTGATGAGCGTTTAACCCGAGCTGGTTACTTTTCCCCCTGGGTCATTCACTCAGCTTATGCAGCGACAATGCGGTCACAATACCGGGAGAAACCCGAGGAGAACTCAATTTCACTGCTCGTCAATTATTCAGGGGGATGTTTCTTTGAGTTCTTTATGAATTTATTTATTTATTTATTTATTTTGGATATAGGTGTTCACCGAAGCCTTCACCAAAAAAAAAGATGATGCTACGATAAAAGGTGGGGTCGGACACACGGGGAAACTGACAACAAGCTGATTAAAGAGAGAGGGAGAGAAAAATAAACGGAGAAAGAAAAATATTATCAAAGACTAATAACCTGCTCAATGGTTTAGTCTGCAAAGAAAACGAACCCCTGATGCTGGAGATCATGCTGGTTTTTGTTTTCACCTTAAATTCCTCACAATTTCAGGCCAAAGAAACCAAGTGGAGAGTCAACTGTATAATCAATTGGTTGAATATCAGTTGGTTATAGGTTAATCGACTGGATGTGCTCTCTTGGATCAGTGTGGAGGGCCTCATTGTACTCTGGTATTCATTGTTACCTGGGAATTAAACAAACAGTTGACATTCTCAGATATGACTAGTACCTTGTCTGGATGAATGCTTCAGTGAAGGAGTTTATTGGATGCCTCAGGGTGGGGGCGGGGCCAGATGAACATCAGGGCGGCAGTGGAGTGTGAGGGTTATGCAAATGGTTTTGTCACTCAGAGGTCGCAAATTTGATTTTAAGGTGGGGTGCTGTTGCTGTACCCCCTTCACCCTTCACCTGACTTTTGAACATTGTGAACAATTTTTATAGTTTTTCAGTATTTTACTGTTTTTATTGTGTGCTCTGTGCTGTAAATATACAAACATAGAATCCTAATACAACCTAATGTATTCAAACATATCCAGCTGTTAAGAGAGTTTGCTAAATGTATAACTGTAAATATAGAAACTATATTTTGTTTCCATATATGGACAACAGCCCTTCCAGCCTTGAAGCCACAGCTAAAATCATGAACTCCTTCCAACTGCTGTTCACAAAACAAAAAAGAATTAAATAAACCCACAGGGGTATCTCTCTGAAGTGAACTGTGTATTTAGGATTACCCACAAGGCTTTGGGTTTTGGGGTCATGGCTGGCCCCTAGGAATCATCGCCTGTGCTGCTTCCCACAGCTGCGAAGTGCCATCCCTACTCCCCAAGACAGTATCACCAAGTCCTGTCAAGGCCAAGCCAACCCCCGACTCCATGGCGATATCCAGACATTCTCGGGCCTCACTTAGCTGGGAGCCAGCCATGTGCAGACAGAAAATCGGGAAGTGGAAAAAATTCATTTGGTGAGCTCAGTCAAGTCATCTCAAAAAAAGAGGAAAAAACTTGTGTCTAAAAACCTTTGTCTCTTTATTCAGGAAAATATCAAGAGAAGTCGTGGTCCTGGTGTTTGTAAAAACTAACAAACCCCAATCCTCACACAGCCAAGGAACGTGACAAAGCAATGTCTACAGTCAGCCCATGCTTTTTTTGTGCAGAACATAAAACGGACACAGGAGGGCGCTGTGTGCTCTGAATCGTGAACCAGACCACTTAATAAGGAAAGTGGGGCTTTGGGGAAACCCCTGAAAGCACTTAGTAAAAAGTCCCTACACCGGAAAGAGTTTTTGTGAAAAGATTTATTGCTCTTTATATTTTATTTCCTATGTACTATTTAAAGAGAAGACTGATCTGAGTCTGGCTAGGGACCAAAATGTACATTTACCTATATATAAACATGTCTACATACACTGGGTTTATTTGAGATATCTATGCTGTATATATATATATATATATATAGGATATTGTATTAGGTGAGTAAATAGGCAACAACATATTATAATGGCTTCCACTTCTCAAATGCTGTCTTGGGGGGGGCGTAGATTGAGTTCTTAGGCTAAAATTAGCTGCAGCTGCAGGGAGAACCATCTGCAAAGGGGGTGGAGGGCATGGGGGCGGGGGTGGAGGGGGGGTGGGGGTTGCGGGGTGCTTTTCAACGCAACCTGATCCGCTTCAGAGCAGAGGCGATGGGGCTAGAGATGGCTCCACTCTACATCGATCGACCGACTTGTTCAGTCCCAGCTACGTTGGCCCTTTCGCTCAGTCTTTTGCTTCGTTTGGGCGTGGGGGGGTAATGGGGGTTTTCGCCGCTGTGACTCAGGCTTTTAGTGGTCTCTTATGCAGGGGTAAAGTTTTCCACAATCTGACTGGTGATGCAAACTGCAGAATACAAAGGGTGGAGCTGGAAGGCCAGGGTTATATATCATTTGACCAAACCATCCTAGAGACTCAGGGTTTGTCAAATGTTGCAAACAGCCATTGGTTTGCACATAAATTCACCCCAGAATATAAGCATTATACTGTACAATGGCGTGAGAAGCCAATGGGGAATACAGCGATGACCCTGAGACACAATTCATTCTGAGCCTTGGGTGATATGTGGTTAACTTCTGGGCCTCATAAAACAGTAGGCTTGCTGATCTAGGATCAGTTTTGCCCTGTCCATGTCCTATTTATCCATTGTGGGCTTAAAGGCGGAACTGATCCTAGATCAGCGCTCTTTTTCTCTGTGCTAAGCTAACCTTACATGCCCACTGCATGTCTCCCAGCAATTCATTAGTGATGAATGGCTCTTGACTGTTCCTAGATCAGCGCATATGAGCACAAGGCATGGATTGGTCCCATCCATGCCTCAGCTTTATCCGTTATATACCATAAGACACAACTGATCCAAGATCAGGCCTTTATCTGAATATTTTTTGTCCGTTTTTCCTTCTGTGGAGTTGATATGAGTTTTTCTGTATCGTTCATGCATCTGCCACTAGTTTCTAAAGCACCACCCCACCACCCCCGACTGTGTGTGTGTGCTTTCTCAGAACCAAACCCGATTTGTTGTCTTGGCTGTGGCCGCGGGGCACCTCCCTCTCCGTCGGGCTGCTGTTGGGGGCTTGCATCATTTGTTTCCTTCCCCAGATGAAGTCTGGGAAGGTATTTTGACAGCGTGATTGATCTCTCTCACCTAGGGGTATGAGCGAACCCTGTGATTTGCTGGGATACCTTTAAACAGAGAGAACAGAGGAGACAGAAAGAGAGAGAGAGAGAGAGATAGATGCCCTCTTTTTCAGCAGCCACTACATCTTAAGAGCCTCTGGGTAATGACACGGTGTGTCCATTTCCGTTATGACATGGAGATATGGAAATATATTGATGGTTTGTAGCTAGCTGCAAGAAAACAAAAGAAACACCAAAGAGGGTCAACAAATTTAAATGCCCCCAGGTTGTGTTGTTCTTGTTTATCTTTTTCTAAAATGCAAGAGGGATGGAGGAGAAAAGGGGGCGGACCACACTACCTGTTACATGTTATGTTATGTTATGTTATCTGATATGCAACAGAAGGGCTGGTTATTGTAATAGGGGCAGGTGAGGGCAGAGTGAGGCTTCATGGGCCCAAAAGTGGGTGGAGTTACAGCTCTGCATGATGATGTCACAATCAGTGACTGACATGAGCCAATGAAAATGATGTTCCATCTCTAATAATACATTATGGATTATTCAAACCACACATACTGATCACAGTCACTGAGGTTGAGTAAGCCTTACCTTCCAATCACTAAACCTCCCTAAAACAATCCCATTACTTTATAATCATTTAGCTGATGCTTTTATCCAAAGTGACTTACAGTTGATTAGGCTAGCCAAGGGCCGATCCCCCTGGGAGCAATGGTGTCCTTGTTGTGGCTGGACTAGGGCTTGAACTGCCAATCTCAAGGGTCCCAGTCATGCACCTTAGCCACTAGACTACAGGCTGCAAATCCCCTTCATACTGCACAAAAGAAACCACCATTTGTGTTCGATGTCTTTGTGTTTACTCTTGGCTTGCATAGCTCACGAGTACAAGCGTAGGTTTTGTCGGTGGAGCTTGTCAGTGTCATGTATTTGTTTAAGTACAGCCATGGTGATTCCTCCTCGGGCTGAGATTCGGGAGGTTTATACATGATGACGTTGTCGCTGTGTGAGCGCTGAGCGACGCCCGCCCTTTTGCACATGCACTACACAAAGGTCAGGTGTGTGGTGGTGGCTACCTGACGAATACACTGCCTGGGCATGCCTTCACAGAGGTCAGGATGAAAGAAAAAGGGGACAGGGCTGGGTTCAATTACAGTAGAGAAGCAATGGTTAAATAAACATTAAAAAATCATTCCTTTCCTTTTATGGTCCACAATTGTTTGTAGTTTCAGTAGTTAACTACACAAAAAATGGCAAAAAAAAGTATTTAACTACTTGAATCACTTTGCAGATATGAATGTAGTTGAACTACCAGCAAGCTACAGCAAAATGTAGTTAAACTACTAGTTTAGTTTACTACTTCCCAACACTGTGGGTTTGTCTGACATGCTTTCTCTCCATCTTTCACCCTCTATCTCTCTCTGTTCTTTTTATTTGACTATTTTTTCCCTTTTCTTTCTCATCAAAGCTGACACCCAGGAGACTCGCGATGACTCAGATCACCTCATTAAAAGAGATTGTTTTACACTGGGGTATTATTTCCTGTTACCTTACACAGGAGAACAGCGGCGATGTCCTTCCCACAACGAGAGGAGGAGGAGGGAGAGAGATGGAGAGATAGTGAGAAAGAAGAGAGGAAAAAAGAGAGTATGAAAAAAGAGAGATGGAAGGAATGAGATGGAGAGCGAGTGATGAAGACGCAGGAAGAGTGGGGCACACATGCTGATCGCTTCAGCAGATTAAATCACTTCTGTTCCCATTATTAGGTCACTACCACCGTGCAACAAGTGGAGCTTTCACATTGCCGTTATTATTATTATTAGTGATGTGTGTTTTAAAATAAACAAATTCATAATTAACTTTCTTCAAGTTCCTCTGAGCTTAATTAGATTTGCATTTTTTTCCCAAGCTTATCAGCTTCACTCATTCTATCTAATCTAGAACATAAGAGCCATTTTCGTCTTGCCTTGACACAGTTTTATCTTTGTTTTTCCTTGATGGTTTACGGCCATTTTGGGAATCATCTTCGCATCTAACAAGGAGAATGATCAAAGATTAAATTGGATTCACCAATATGCTACTTCTTTTTGTAGTCAATAGCATATATTAGTGGATCTGACCGCTCATGGATTCTTGCAAACACTTGAGCATTTCTGTCACACTCACAAATGCTGTCCTTCATGTTTCTTCATTTTATCAGAACATTACAGTACAAGATGTAATTTCAGTGTTTCGATAACATTGTGAAAACAGCCTCTCTTGTTTTCGTTAGAGAAAACAAGCCCACTGCACTAGAGGACACAAGACGAGAATACTGAGGATTTAACTTTGTCTGACCAAAGTCTGAATAAGTTACAAAAATCAATAAAGCAAATAAGCCTTGTTACTGCACATTCTGTGAAGGGGTTAGAAACCAGCTGAAGACTATCAATGCTGTCTGCAGCTCACTACCAGCACCATTAGTGGTTTAAATGGGCCAGAATGATGACTTGGCAAATCCCATGAATTAAAGATAGTGACTGATCAATACTCCCAAAAAGGGTCTTCTATATTTGCACATACATTTCAAGAGGAAAGTTTCATTGAGTTAATGGGGGCTCTAGTATAAACTTGACCTCGTGTCTCGTACGCACAAAGTGAGTGGACATATTCTGTGGCCGCTCCTCTTCCTCCTCATTCATTAAGGCGCTCCACAAAGAATGTCACTACAGTCTTGACTGTAGTTTGAACAAAATAAGGAAACTCATAAATTCATACCTTATATTTAACACCCCTCATATTACATAACAAAATATGCCGTTTTTAATTTATACAGAATGCACTATAAATTGTGTCTGTTCTGCTCTGGCACATCATGCTTATTTCTCTGGGAAATATAATATAGTTTTGTTGTGATTTACATATAATATGTGAAACTGTGCATCTTCCACTTCTATTCACTGTCTGTATGACCTATATATAGCCTGTACAACCACATGTATTCATACCTCTAGGCAAAACGTACAGGTTAATATAAAAATGGGCACGGATCCCTGCTGACAGAAACTTTTGGCCAACCGTCATTGTTTTGCTTTGCTTAACAAGGCAGAAAACAATGAAACAATTTCCACCCCTGGCAGTGCAAGAGCACCACGCAGGCAAGCAGGAAAGACGGCCTGATGCAATGGTTTCACCTTTTTTCAACATTTCAGCGTGGTGGAGCCGCCAGCGTTGAACAACGATGCCACGCTTGGTTTTAGTGTCGGCCCGACACAACTGCCAGTCTTTAACAGCTGAAGCCTGGCGACTTCTCTTTGACCCTCGAGTTAGAAAATAAAGGGTGGTTTATGGTACGCACGAAAGGAGGAGAACAGAAGTGCCCGTTGTTTTGCTTTGGTTAAATAGAAGACTTTGAGCGACGGGAAGTAGGGGGGACCTGACGGTGATATAGAAAATGTTGGCGGTGCTTGCGGGTGAACCCCGTCGCGTTTTGTGCAACCTCACCGAGCGGCAGGAAACAAGGGTGTACTTGTTCTGTTTGCCTCGTGTTGCGTGCGTGTGTGGACAAAGAGGCGTTTTTTGGCGAGAAAGGAAACGATGACGTAATTGTAATTTCGGGCTGCTTTACTCGCATTGCCGTCGGCGTGTAACGTAACTCTCTCAATATCTTACCTGTAGATTAGCCGAGCTGCCGAAATATTTGTGGATGCAGGCAGGGAAAAAACCCTAAAAATGAAAGGTTTGCGCTGTTGTTGAGAACGATATTTACAATTAAAATTCTAGCAGTGCCAAGGTAGCCAACGAATGAACGTACAGTGGATGCACGTGCCTCCAAATGCGCGAGCTCAAGTGAATGAACCAAAAATAGCATGTACCTGAATTCCCCCAGCCTTCCGTAGTGTGATTTTTTTATTTTTTTATTTATTTAAAAAGACATTCTTTTCGGTCGGGATTTGTTGCTCAACGCAACAGAAATGTCATGGGCAAGCATTCTCGTGTTTTTGGGGGGTTTCTCTCGGGGAGGGGGGAGTGTCCACAGTATAACCACGGAGTCGTTATTCATCATTCATTTTTGTTCCTGTCAGTGTGGAGCAGGCTTGGAAGAGGTGCCTTTTTTATTGGGAGTGGTGGTGGGGGGTGGTGTGCAGGCTGTAACTCCCCCATGGAGGGAGGTGTATTATTGCACTGGACCCTTCAGTCTACAGCAAAGGGTGGTGGTGGTGGTGGTGGTGGTGGTGAGGAGGGGGCGTCAGTGTTGGACTGACACTAGAGCCAGTGGAAGGGGCCAGGCTGCCGGGGGGACTGCTCGCACGTGGCCAAGCGGACTGCACACGAGGAAACAAAAACAAAGCCGGGCGGTCCGCTGGAGTGCGAAGACATCTGCTCCCCAGCGCCCAGAGTTACAGCAGCAACAAGAGCACTGTTATTCTAGTATGCACTCTTGTCTCTCACAGAGGCTACTCCTGCTTGCGCTAATACACACGTATACTCGTGGACCCCCCCCCACACACACACACACACACACACATTTACATACACAGACACAGAACCTCACAAACACATGCACTCACAGATACAATCATACACATACACAAACTTACTGACACACAGATACTCAAAACATACTCACTCTTGTGTACCAACATATTCATACTCATATAATCATACACATAGTCCAACTAATACTCACACACGTTCATAAATAAGCTACTCAAAAACAATACACATACAGTATGTAAACACAATGATTCACAACAATTCAGGCATACATACTCTCATACACAACCTTTGTGTTTTTTTTTTTGTGAAGTCAAAAACTACACATACTGTTACAGATACAAAAAAAGTAGAACAAAGTAGGATCCGCTGGCACGGTCTCTTTCACAAACTTCCTGCCCTGCTTCTCTGTTACTGCTGACAAAAGAGACACAGCTCAGAAGCTGAGTCAACCTCCCCAAGAAATCTTAACTCAGTGAATACAGGAAGTAGGTCAAACCGATTTGCCCTTTCACGATGTCGTACCTCTTTCTCCACCCACCCTCCCCCCATTGGCCATTGCGGTAACATGTTCAGGCACACCGTAGCTGTAGTTCAGACCTGCAGGGTACGTTAACTGCATCCTGGTGAGAGAGAGAGGCGGAAGGGGTCAGGCTGTGATGTAGGGGTGGGAAACGTCACAGCTTGTGAGACTGGAGCCTGCTTGGGTATGTTCAGATGTGCTACTGTTAAAGGCTAAAATTTCTTCACATCAAGGTTTCCCAATGAAAATCTCATACCCAAGGGGGATTTTTTTTCTTTCATATTCTGGGCTCCGGTGTTCATTCAGAGCTTAAATTGCGAGAGACAGCAAGGACCTTGAGGGAGCACAGCCAGAAAACCCTGTTACAAAACATACAAAAACCCGGAGAGGGTGCTCCTATCTTAGCCTAGCGCCATCGCCCAACCCCATGTTAGGCCCTGTCTTCCTCAGCTAGCCTAGCATGCAAGTTGTGTCAACCGCGTGGTAAACTGAGATAAGCATGTACTGGGAGAGACAGGGAGATGTACTGCTAGCTTGATAAAGGCTGGCTGGGTGCTGAGTGGAAAGTCAAAACGCATGCTACTTTTGACTTTCGGTAGGCCTCACAGTTTAGTCTACCAAAACATATAGATTTTTTTGACTGTATAATGATGAATACCTTCTGTGCAGTGGTTGGTAGGGCAGTTGAAACACATGATGTGTCTGATTGGTTGGCCTCTACGCATACATTATCTCAGTGTGGAACGCGGACATGCCAGGCATGTTTCCAGGTTCTGATTCACAGCTGGTAATTGAGGCTGATCTGCAGCGGCCTGTATATTTATCACCCGCATAACCTGAAGGATTTTATCTTCTGTAGCCATTGAGCCAGGAGATAATACAAGAAAACACTCGCTAAATGACAGTTCTGAACTCTTATTTCCTAACCATCCTCTAAATTACAGGAAAACAGAAACCAGGAAGAGCAGCTGCTGCTACACACCGATATGACTCATCTGTTGTAGGAGACGAGCGACAAGACCACACAGGATTTAAACTGACGACGACTTTCGGTATCGTAAACAAACAGCCACAGCACAACAAATAGAAGAGAAAAAAATCCAGGCAAGCAGGTCACCAAACCGGTTCTTGGAATCGTTTTGATTCAGACGGGTTTGACCATAGTCAGCAACCCTGCCAATCTCCGAGGCTATTAAACAACTCCCTCTGATCGATACAGAACTGTGTGGTGTGAATCGCCAACAAGAGCCTTGAGGGCATCTCAGGCTCGGCTTGTACCCACAAACGGCATCCTCCCTCCGTTAATGTTTAATTTAACTGACCTGGGGCGTCTACTGGTTGATTCTGGAAGGTTTCAGCCATGCCCATTGAGAAATCACGTGAGGGAGAGAAGGAATGGGACCAGAATTTTCGGGAACATTTCCAACGCACAGTAAAACTTATCTCAAACGCATAGCTACACGTGGTGCGTGTGGACTTCCAGATGGGCGAAAGTTCATTAACTCCAACTGAGAGCTTCTTCCATGAATGGGGAAGGGTTATTCCTGCAATAAGTTCCTCTCTCACCAAGAGAATATTTTTACCGGATTAAAAACAAGGTGCAATCCATTATCGGACCATTCAGGTTCTTAGCTATGTTAACATAATAATGAGTCGCGCCAGTGTCTCGTTCTGATGTGGTATAACTTGGCCCAACATCCAGAGATGCTTTGTGGGTAAAGCGATGGTCAGTCACTACTTCTGATGACTCATTACCCTCATGGGTGAGTGGGTGAAATGATAACCAACAGTCAGCAAAAATCCTGGGCCAGAAAAGTTAACAAAGTTCTGTCAGATTGACTGCCTGGAGTCAAGTCAACTCAAGTCAATGTCACAACATGGTCTTCAACAGCAACCCTCCCCCCACCTCCCACCCCTCACCGCTGCTAACAGGTGATCTTCCTGATAGGCAATCCCCAGAGTTCAGTTTGATTGATTTTTATAACTTTTTTCTCCGTAGCCACTTAGGAAGAGAAATCCATTCAGCACTCTTGGTCCAAACCACAGTCCAGCTTAGATGCTGTTTAAGCCATGTAGGATTCTAGGATTCTGCTATGATACACTGCGACAAATAGAACTCCAATAAAAGGTGAAAAACTGTCGGGACCTGTGTAAAGCCTACATTATGTATTTATATATTTATTTATACATTGACTTATTAGAGGTTCTCATCCAGCGCTCCACATTGCCTCAACAACCAATAAAGTCTGTTCAACCACAATTCCAATTGGAAAACGAAATAAGATGAGATAAAATAAGACAATTTCCTTTCCTGATAATTGCATTTTTGAAAAAACAAGGATTAGTGTGACTTTAACAACATACCATTCCTATAAACCAGGCCAGTCATTTGAGGACAAAGATCGTAGCTTGAAACCAATTGGACAGACAGGAGCATTATGACCAATGTAATATCAACCACCTGCTCAAAACACAGACAAAGGCCATTTCCAGCCGAGGGAGAATCAAGGTAGGGGTCAGCTGAGGGTTAATGTATTTATTAATTGTTTTAATTATATGCCTACATTTCCCAGAAGCCCTCACTAATTGAGAGACACCCTTGGGCTCCCCTGATGCCCTGACCCATCACAAAATTCATACGTTGGGTAAGTCTGGTAGCGGCACAGGGGGGAACGCGAGGTCTCGATCCAAACCGTTCAGACGGGATCAGCATTTCTTACGTGCTAAAGAGCTTATCCTGTGCGACAGAGCTTATGTAAAAGGATAAGCGTTTCCCCGGGGCACATCCCTCCGGTAACACCCCTGTCGGTGAGGGCGGTTTTGGTTTATCCGTCGTCCCTTGTCTGTTCGTCAGCATCCAGGCGCGCACGGAACAGGACCGTCGTAGATTTCTACCAGTCAAACATGTGATCCTCGCAGTAGAAATTCTGCCGTGGCACTCTTTACTGTACCTTGCGCTGCCGCAGTTGTCTGTCAATCATGTACCTGACCTACAGCAAGCACAACAATTAGAGATACTTTTTGCTCATGGACAGCACAGGCGCAAGTAAAAACAATTTGTTATGTCACAATTAGCACATTGGGAGCTTCCATTAATCACAGGAAGTGGAACCCGATGTTCTATCACGACTTGGCGTTTCCTGTCACCCATGTCGTTTTACTGCCCGCAAATGTCAAACAGTGTTATAAAGCTGATGTCAGGAGGCCACACCCCCTTGATAGGGGTGAGGGAGGTGCTTAGCCAGGCCCCTCCCATTCCCCATACATGCTGCCAAAGGCGGTGCAGGATTGACAAGACAGACATGTTAGACAGATATTGTCACTGTTCATCATTTATTCCACAAATATGTGACCCATTCAGTTTTGGGGCAAATTATCTTTCACTTATGACAACGTTGGAAGGAATCTCATCAATCCCCATTGAAACTAATATACTATGTCTTTGCAGAACAGAAAATCCATGACTTGAAATTGTCTGAATGTTCATGTTGATCATTATTGTGTGTCCAAAATACCATGTATAGGAAATGGGTACCTTCTGTACACAGTTGCTAAAACAAAGCCGTTGATTTGTATCACCCCAGTCTTCCCTGAGAGGTATGCTTCATTTATAATGGACCAGTAAAATTGATCACTATTGTTGAAGCACTAAGGTTGACTGATTTGACAATAAGTGCACTATCAGCATTATATCCCCCACCATCCCATAATGCCATTTGGCTCAGTTAGGGCACTGTGATGTCATTTCCTCCCTCCTCAGTAAGTGCTGCTACCACAACAGATCATATCTCTCGGTAAACAGCCACTTCACTGCTGCCCTGAGTGCAGTGCTGGAGCGAATCCTGTCTGCCAAGATTTGTTGTTTCAGTTGCTCCCCATGTGCTAAAGGTTACAGCCAAGTATCTCGTACACACACCCAAATGTGGAGGCGCACACACACTAATACGCACATGTGCGCACACAAACACACACACTCGCATGAACACACATACTCTCACTCTCACCCACTCACTTCCTCTTACATACGCACTCGCAAAAACACACAGAGACACAATCCTCAGAACCAAAACTTAAAGGTTCATGTACGTAAGTACACATGCACTCACACACACACACACACACACACACACACACACATACAATCAGCAACACCCATTGAGGGACACACAGATGCCAACAGGATGCTCCAGAAACACACCTTATTGTTTGAGAGGAAAATGGAATACTAAATTGTTGCCTGGGAGCCCTGAGGTCTGGGGTCTGATCCCCGTTCTCGCCTTTGCAGGCTATGGTGTCCCTCGCCTGGGATTCGAAACGAGTAAGCTGGCTAATGTTCGTCGGTCTCATCGCCGTAGCGCCCTCTCTGTCATGCTGGGCACCTGGCAGCACGAACTGATGGTACGCTGGCTGCGACTGACAGAGGTGATCCGCCCTTCGCGATTGACACCGTTTATGTCCAACCACCAGCAAAGCATGACCGTTATAAATCACCAGCGTACCCATTTGTCAGTGTGAAGAGACGAAACTGATCGTCGATCAGTATTTTTACTTAGAGATTCTTCGACCAGCTGTGAAAAAAAAACATTTGTCATTTTGTCCAGGGCTGCGAGGAAATAAAAAAAGAGGGTTTCACACAGAAAACTGACAATAGCGTTTATTAAAACTTTGCATTGTTTGACTCAGTGTACCGTTGTTCTCCCAAGTTTTGAAAATTGTCTTTAATTTAACCATTCCATATTAAACAGAGAGCAGAGACATGACCAGTGATTTAAGAAGTGAATTACATTCGTTAGTAGTCTATTTTAGTTTTTTTTCTCAATGCCTTCAAAACTGAGTACTTTCAATATTAGCATTTGTACATCATTAATTACTTGCATAATTAAGAACTGGATGTGTTAATTAGGCTAATTAAAATAAAAGTGTTCACATAGTCTATTTATAAAAATATTATACATAGGAATAAAAATATAAAAATCTCTAGTTAACTAACAGAGAAGGTAATAACATTTATATAATTATTTTCATTGCTTATTTGAATGAATTATGTCATTCTCTGATGAAATATTACATACCTAGTATTTTTACAAACCCAATAAAATTGATAAAAGGAAATCAAATTTTAATGGTACTTATAATTCATTTCTCTGTGTAGTTCTCATAGATGATAACCTCATACATTTGAAGATGTAATACTAATGCAAAAATTACCCTATTCTTGATTCAAACAAAACAAAACTATGTACTTCAAAAACCCATGAAACAAATGAATATATTTTTTTTCTTACATTATTTTGTGTTGCTGTTTCCTAAACTTTATTTGTCTTCGACACTCTTCTGCTTAGCCCTCCTCCTCACAGCTGTCCTCCCCAATTTTTGGAGTCACCGGCTGCCACTGGACAGTATAACAAGCTCCTTAAAGAAAAGAGGGAACGGTTGAAAAACTTGTTTTGTTTGCAGTCCTTTCTGATTCACATCAAAACATATGATGACAAGTAACAGCTGAGGGAACAGGAGACAGAAGAAGAGAGAGAGAGGAAAACAAAGAGAGAAAGAAAGGGAGAGAGAACAAGAACGACAGAGAAACAGGGAGTGTGAGGTGAGAAAGAGGCTAGTGAAAGAGAGAGGAAAGTCAACAAAAAGAAAGTCAGGAGAAACAGAGAGGGGAGAGAGAGAGAGAGAGAGAAAGAGGAAAATGAGGGCAGGAAAGCAAGAGAATGAGAGAGGGAGTGATAGAGAGTGATATATAAAAAGAAGGAGGCACAGAAAGACAGAAATTTTTGATAGTGTGTGACAAAAGAATGACAAACGGCAGTGCTGGAAAGGGCAAGCCAACAGAGCACCACGGGAAGGGGGGAACACCGAAGGTGTCGTGTTTTTGCACATTCACAGCGACGTAACCAAAATAACTTCAAACAGGCTGCAGTGGCAACTAGGGCACAGGTCACAGCTGTTTAGAGACAAGTGGAAACCGAGCTCTGAAACCCCCAACGCCCCCGCCCCCACCCCCGAAAAAAAACCCCACCGCCCCTCAAAATGGATCTTCTGCTCCCTCCCAGGGCTGTTCATTGCTTTGATGGCCCACCCCCTCAGCTCTCCTGCCTGTGTTTACCACAGAGACGCCCTGCCTAGCCGTGCGCTAACCTCGCCAGTGACGGAAGACAGTTAAAGCAAAGCACGTTGCCCCACAGCGCCTTTAAACGCCAAATTTGACCATCTCTCAGAAATTACCCCCCTTTACCAGGGATAAAAAGAGGAAATGGGAGTTTTTTTTTGTCTGCGGTTGCCAGGAACTCCCGATGCCGCACATAAAATTACATAGGCAGATGGCCCTTGCCTCTCCACTCCGCGGAACACAGTAATCTTCTTTGCAGTAAATAATATCAAAAATATCCTTTTCGAGGTGGAACATAAAGTAAATTACAACATTATACATGTCAAACAAAAGAACTGAAAAATAAAAAAACTTCAGTCAGGGAATAGACGAGTCTCACTTTCCATGTTTTATACACTTTCCAGAGTCTGTAAACCAGTGTTCTGGAACAGAAGCTCTTACATGACTCTGGAACATTCCAGCACAACAACAAATTTGCCAGGGAGGGTGTCTCAAGGAGTCTTGTGATGCCTACCGCTCTCTAGTCTGCCCGCAGGAGTGTTTTTACAGAAAGGGACCAATGTCAAATAACATGATGAACTTACTGTGTTGCAAAATAGGCAGCAGGCTTGAACTTGCCAAACCAGATCTGTTTTTCTTTCGTAGGCCTGACCCACCCCCCCTACCTCAACTCCTTCTCCCCTTATGACAGACAGTTGAAGAGCCCCTGAAGGCCTTTTGCATAGTCTCTGAGGAATACCAGATCACAACGCTGTCTTAAGACATAGTAGGTGTAAAAGACACACAAAGGAAACTTTAATGTATGATGGAAAAGGTGAAGATATTGATCTCTGGGGACAAACAATACCTCAGGGCAAAGAAGGAAGGGGGAAAAATGTATTATACAAATGTTCTAAAACATAATCATGAGCAATACATTAGTAATAGTTCTTCTCCACAAATCCCCTGGGTATCTGGCAGGTATCCGTAATTAATGAGTATGAGCGTATGAATGTATCATTATTGGGATATCAAATTGTGATTCAGACAGCACAAATGTGTATGAGCAGTTGATTGAAACAGAGTTTTATGAACGCATTTAAGACATGGATATAAAGGGAAAAAGGGAGTTACATATGTTCAGCATGGCTTGTTGGAGCCGGCTCCACAAGGTCAAATGACCAATGGGGAAGTGAATCCATTGGACCTTGCTTGTTGATTTACTTCAAATACACAATGGTTCCCTTCCTTATGATTGTATAAATAACCAATGGACACAATACGGAATCCCTCACTAGGTCCAAACAAAATATAATATATTGTTCAGTGATACAGGGGTGTTTGAGAGTTGGATTTTGAGTTCTTTCTGATCTGGTCCCTGGAGTAATAACAAAACCTTCTTTATGTCTTTCTGAGTCTTTTCTCTCTCTCTCTCTCTCTCTCTCTCTCTCTGTGCGTTTTAATTCTGTTTAAAACAAATGGATCGCTCTGTTTAAAAGGACAGTCCAAACTGGAACAGACAGGGTTCAGGGCTGCAGCTGTCAGCCATTTTAAAGCTTTCTGTTTTGAGAGCAGAAAGTAACTTTAATAAAACCAGTACGACATACTCTGGAACAAATCAGAAGGTAAGAAGACCATGAAAATGTTTGATGACGAGAATGGGTTGGCCACCTCCCATGTTAGCTTGTCATTTTACCCTCTGTGAGGAAAGTATCTTTCTCTGAGTCTAGCCTGGCCTTGAATACCCTGAGGATCTGTAACTTCTTCTTACATGACCTGGCAAGCTGCTCCACGCATTGATAACTTTCTGTGTGGAAACACTTGAAATTGAAGGCGAATTGTTTGAGTTTGAGGGGTTTTTTTTGTCTCCATGTGACATCATCTCATTGTAACGTTACCCAGGCTTTGCTCACAATGGATCGTTGGGCTTTTCTTGTTCGTGCTTTAAACTAATGAGTTGTTTGTTTTGATTTCTAAACCCAATAACTATTAAAGTGGACGTCAGCCTTTTCCTTAAACCCAGGCAATGTGAGAGGATGGACGCACCTCAAATGAGTCTGGCTTTAGAAAGAATAAAACTGAGATAACATTTTGATCAAAATGGCACTGTTCCCTTTTAGTCTATCCTTACTGAATTCCATTACGAGTACAATCAAACACAGATGAACGGACATTCTGATCTCGTTTCTTCAGGAACTTTTTTTTTCCAACACATAGTCAGCGTTCAAGTTTCACTGTTGAGGCACAGCTCACCCGATGTTATTTGTTAACCTCCAAGGCGTGTTTGCCAGTAGTACCGGACGGAATTAGACGCATTCTGCCGCGTAAGCATGCTATTTCTCAATCACCGGGGTTTCAGTGTTTATGCGCCTCGGTTGTCCCGAGGCCGTCACCGATGATGGTGATGATGATAATGATGACTGTTTCCCTCAGACACCTTTACATCGCCCCGCCCAGTGTACAGTAATATCGGTTCCGTGGCGCTGCTGTTGGCCAATGGGGCTGCCCAGTTTCCGCCGTGACGCCTGCTGCCACTCCCCTTACTAAAGAAGGAAACAAACACCAGAGCAGCAGGAGAGAGACGGAGACCCAATTTGTGACAGCAGCAACAGACGGACGAGAGAAGGGGATTGAGGGACACCTTGGAAAATAAGCTGTTCCTTATTTGTCGGAAACGCGGACCCGTCAGAAAACAAGCTAACCCATCTAAATTGTACGTTTCAGATCACACTGAACAGGTAAGGCTTTTTAAACAACGAAAAAAAAAAACAGACAGCGTCTAGCCTTTTTCTTGTTTAACATAATTGAAGCATGGAAGAAGAAAGGAATACCGAAAATGGAATTAACCAGGCAAAACAGTGTTGCGTGGGATCATGTGAACAAAAGACGAATTTTCTTTCCCCAAAATAAGAATGAATAGGTTGGTTATCCTGAATCTAGAATGCTTGCTGGATATTCAAGACAAAGACCAGACAGACGGCTTTTGATCAGAAGTCTCAACTCGACACCATCACCAGTAATCGAACGTGACCAGCCGTGGAGTAAAAAAAGACATAAGGAACAGGGTCGACAGTAGATTAAAATAGCTGGATAGCTAACTTTCCTGTGATCATCTAACTACACAAGATAATATCATATAAACTGTGTAAGTCGTGTTAGCTTGTTTTGTTTATCTACTATTTTGCCTACCACACAACGTATTTGGATTTGAACGTTAACCAGTTTAGTTAACCAAGTTGTTAGTAAGTAAGCTCTGATAGCTAACCAGCAAGATATTCTGAAACAATGGGACAGATGTTTTTGCTTTAGCTTGAACTCGTTCGCTAAGATAGCTGAATGGCCATCTGCGCTTGCTCGCAAGCTGTTTTGATGGCAATTCGTGTGAGAATAAAGGAACCAATGTAGCCAATGCTATTATACAATCAAAATGTCTAGTGATACATTAAATCATTTTTTTATTACCTGTCTGGACATTATCGTCTCTTATGTTAGTACCCAGCTAACATTAACAAACTAATTGAAGCCAGACTAGTACAGACACGGGAGCTACCAAGCTAGCTGGTGCTGTCAAAACAGGAAGAGGCTGGGGAAACAAAGAAAAGACAAAGCACAAAGAGAGTGTGTCGAAAACTGGTAACGTACCTCCATGTTTCACAACTTTTTCTAATCGATCAGAGTTTAAACACTCAATATTTTGGTCGGATGTATTTATGGGAGTGTTTCAGGATGTATATCGTATATTTTCGTGTAATTGAGGCTCCTGACGCTTAGCTAGCTTTGGCAATCTTGCTATCACACCTAACTAGCTTGCCCTATCGTTAGCATGACTCAGTGTTTTTGAAGGGGAGCATTTTGCGGCCTTCACATTTTTAAGGCAGTTGTATGATTTGGGGTTTTATCATATTCGTTGCTAGCACGGCTAGATGATATGTCGAGCCACCTATCATATATTGTGTGGTAGTACCTTTTAACTCGCTGATTATTTTAGCTAAAGCACTGGCAATACTGGCTCGATGACTCACTGGACTGCTATTGGGGAAATCCGCTAGCCTAGCACGTAACTAGCTTGGTAGCTAACGTGTGTGACAAGGAGATCAGTTGGAGAGTCTAGGAGTAGCCAGATAGATAGACTTGGTAGGTTGCTATCGATATATAGCTAGTGTCATTTAGTAGACCAACAGTTTAAGTAACGTTAGCTAATGCAGTAGTTTGCCAGATTACTTATTTAAAAGCAAAACGGTGTGCTAGCAGCTAACCGATCAGCTAAGATAGCTGGCTAACTGGTGCCAGTGATCTAGCCTGGTTGCTCAACTTCATTAAAGGTGAGCTTACCAAGCTAGCAAAGTGTGTTGGCCGTTAATCGGATTGTTCAACGTTTTTGTTGCCAGCGACTGTTCAGGCTGGCTTTTTGAATCATGTCAGGATGCAAAGCAACTATTGACTGCTATAACATGTGAGGTTTCACCCATAGATCTTGATGTGCCCTCGCTAATGTGGCCATGTAACTTGTATGGTTTTCACAATTAAGGTCGCCACGACATAGCCCATATATTGTCGCTGGTGAGAGGGTTTATAGTGGCAGCGAGCTAGCGCTTGTGCTTGGATAGGTATATTTGTCTGTTAGATACCCTGCGATCGTATTGCACACTTCTTTGTTCTGTTTTCATTGCCCTTTCGCTAAGACAGTGTGTATTAGTTACCAATTCAACCAGATAACGTCAGCCATCTGACGATTTTACCCCATATTTGTACATACACCACCTCGATAATGGTACATAATGATAATGTTAGTCGTTATATTGGCTCGCAAGCTGGCAACCTACTGTCTAAAACCGATAAACTGGCTAGTCACCGATTGCATCATATAGCCCACAGGCTATCTAAATGGATATTTCGCTAATTTGCTTAGTTGGCAATGGAGGTGGAGACTGAAACAATGTTGATGCTAAAAATCAGACCTCCCTCCCCAATTCTTTTTATACTTAGGTAGCTTTTTTAGTTATGCGTGGCGGGGGTGGACGTCTGGCGTGGTTGACCACACAGCTCTGTGCGAGAGAGCTATAACAGGCGCACAGGGATATAAATAGCTACTGATTCCAGAGCCGCTCTGTTGATGGGTGTTTTTTTTTTTTTCCTCCTTCTTCGTATCCGAGCTTCCTAGATCAGCGTGTCACATTGCGCCCTTGTGACAGGCGGAAGCTAAATGCCCCCCTCCTCCTCCTCCACCTCCTCCTCCTCCTCCTCTCGCCAGCACCGCCACCCCATGTGACCGTGAGCCGGGTAGAAAAATTGCAGTCAGCAGGCATACACGTGATGTAACGGGACATCTAGCTTGGCTTTTCCAGGGACGAGAAAAAAAACCATTTGACGCACCTTATATGAGAGCGTTGGTGGACTTGTTTTGGACCCCGTCTGCCAATGCGGTACTTTATTTGTTTGCCACTTGAGGAGGGTGGGGGGAGGCTGTGGACGTTTAACAGAACGTCCCGGACAGGTGGTTACACAACATAGACTTGCACTTTTCCTATCTATCTTTTGTGGTGTGACGCAAGGCTGTGTCTATATTGAGTATTGTTGAGTAAAGTTGGAGCCCTTTTTTTGATAGCCTGGATTCTAAGTGCTTGTATCTTGCTAGGTATTTCCGATGGCAGTGTTACAACTTATTTGTTTAAAGGCATGCATTACTTGGAAGAAATTAACATGTATAAGTGGTAGTCTGCGTACCCGTGTTGTGTTTTGTTAGTGACGGCTGTGGCTTCTGTCTTGTTTATCTGTTTTCTAACACGAACTCCTAAGGGCGAGTGTCACGGTTTTAATGAAACTTGAAATGGACCCTTGAAATGTAGCGAAAAGGCCTGAAATATTGCACTTTGCTGTCAAGACAGCCAAGGTCAGACTGACATGGAGACCACACTAGCTGTTCCTCCGCAACATTTTAATGAACTCTCAGCTACAGTATAACACCAGCCAGCACGCAGCAATATAATTTCCAGATCCCAACCCAAGGACACACAGAACTTGCTAAAATGTCATAATAATTTAGTTCCAGTTGGCACAGTCTAGACGCGCTACCGGTTCTTCTTCAGTTGGGGTAAGATGACCCGTCTTAGGAGGGTATTGATCAGTTACTGAGCAATTCAGACTGATTCAAATCGAAGTCAGGGGTGTCGGTCAAACGTGCATGAACCAAAACAAATATTTTTTCTAAGCTACCGAGGTAGGAGATTGCGTAGCCTGTAAGACCAGTGCCCCATCCTTCCTTTTACGGAAACTCCGTTTTGCGGTCCCCAGCAGTGTAGTGATTCCCACGTGTTGCGTGGTGAGCACTGGCTTTCCCCGAAGTGAAACCCACACACGTCAGATTTATCACCGCATTTTGCGAATTCTCACTGGTACAATGTTCTTCCGGTGGTGGGAGGGTTCCTTTTTTGAGGGTAGAGGCATGGTTGTGAGCAACTTCTGGTTTAGTTTAGCTGTTTTTTTTTCTGCTGTCCTCCTTCCCCCATTTAAGGGAACATTATTTCAGTCACACTCATAGTAGTGGCTATGGTGCATTATGAAAAATTAACATAACGAGTTGATTAGTTTGCTTGTTGTTTGCATTGTTTCAGCTTGTTATCATTGTAACACAAAACTGTAAAAACAGTGGTTTTTCTGCTGATGATGCACACTAGTTGCAGAGTCTTTTTAACTCTTCCAGTCATCTGCGGTGAGATTCGGGTTACTTTGGCCCTGCTATCATTTAGAAGGGTCAAACAGAGTGCGTGGTTCATTAATCAGTGACCACAGAAGGGAAGGTAATTAAGAGAGATTTTGTGCTTCATGAAGCAAACTCATGGAGTTTTTTTTTTTTTTGAAGGGAATGTATGATGCCTTTTTGTTTCATTGCAGTGGCCCAGAATAGCAAGCCCTTGGAACAGTGTGCAAAAATTAGGTGTTTTGTGAGGGTGGGGGGGTGCTGTGCTACAGAATGTTTGTTTGAAAAAAGACTTTTCTTAAGCAACTAGCTCTCTTACGAGCTGTTTTTTCCCTTTGGATAAGAGGCTATTGTTCAGCTAATCTTTGCAGTAGCCTAGCTTCAGCTACATTTATCGAGAATGGGGGACCGTTTCGCTGAAATAATGGTAGAGTGGCTTTGTTGGTTACTGTATTTCAGGTTTTCCTTGGAAATTTGCAAGACACCCTTGAGTTTTTGTTTTGTTTTGTTTTTTGTTTTGTTTAACCTCTCGTCTGGATTTTAGCCATGTTGTAATTTAGTGACTAATAACCAACAGATTGGCCTCCCATTGAATACTGGACAGAAGCCATACCGGCAAAAATGCCTAATACAGTATCCACAGTTCCGCTTACAGACTTTCCGCACAGAACACAGGAAAAGATCCAGGCCTGTGGCCACTGAAGCTGGGGCCCGTGGCGCTCAGTTTGTTTTTCTCCCTCTCACTTTAAATGGCAGCAGTGGAGTGCTGTATTCTCAGTGCAGGCTGAGTCTCACTTATGAGGCCTCCAATGGAACGGGCCTAGCTTCTCACTCCTATGCGGAATGACTTTGTCTAACTTTCTGGATGATGCGCTTCGCTAATAAACCAACAGTCATTTACTGCCTCTGCCGAGTCCTACAGTAGAGCGAGTATGTGAAATGCTAACGCACATAGCCAAGCTGAGTCTGCTCTGTGGATATCCACAGTCATAGTTAGATTGCTGAGACCCCAGGCCAGAAAAGTTGGGGGTGGGGGGCGGGTTGATTATTTTTCTCTCCCTGTCTCCTAGCGAAACACCTACTGACTCATTTTACCCAGTCCTCTGGGTTCATCGGGGGGTAAGCACAGCTGTGTGAAGACCATACTCACAAAGGAATTCTGCACATGCGAACTTTTTAGCATTTAGTCATGGGAATGTATGCAGTTCCAGGTGCCTGTGTAGCGGTGGAAGAATGAGCTGTCATGAAAGCGAATATAGGCAGAGATACCATAAGCTATCAGTGACTCACTCATGTAAACTAGTCATAGTTTATAGTCATGTTTGGTTTCTGTGGAGACCAGAGACTGGATTGGACGGATTCCACGTGTCAATTATTGACATGTCTTTGAACCTCCACTCATTATTGGGTGTGTTAAGCCCCATCGACAAACAAAAAGTTAAACAAAAAACTTGGGATGGAAGGATTGCAAAGTATATGGACAAAGTGTGCAAATTGCAACCTCAGTTCTGAAGCATTACAAGTGTATCATCTTTTGTCTGGACCAATAACCTTTTAATGCTAAAAGTGAAGCTTGAGCCAAGGCCTTCGGCATTGATTGCCTTTAATGTGTAGCCTGTTCATATCTCAGGTATCTTCTGCACTCGGGTGGAGATAGCGACTCTTTAATATTTAAATATGCGGAATTGTTGGAGGTTGATGCAAAATCCGGGAATTTCCTGGGTCTTGACTCCTGCTGTCTCCAGCCCTGGGGCAGGATCTCGTCTGCCTGCCTCAAAGTGCCGTGAAAGACTTTCGTACAGTTATGATCTAATTCACAAAAGCGAAGTTGGCCCAGAAGCTTTTGTTTGATGTTACAGCAGGGCTTGTAAATATTCAGCGTGTTCATAGTCTAACCGTGTAGAAAAGGTGCTCTTGTTGTGGTTTCTCAACTGTGAAAAGAAAACTGGACAAAGGATGGGAAGCTGTGGTCTTTCATGGATTGTGTGTATGCTGGATTTTAAGGTTTTCTTTCTACCAGAAGCCAAGTTAGCCATTAGGGAACAAAGAGAATGTATGCCTAAGGTAATCAGTGACTAACATTTAGCATACAAAGCACCCATCAAGGCCCTGAGTCAGATACTTCCAGTGTAATAGCTGGTTTTTCATGTCGGACTCTCCTTTTGATCTTTTCCCCCCTTACTTATGATGTCATACAGATTAAAAAAAGGGAAGAGCTTTGAATGTAAAAGTGAATGTCATAGGAGGAGGCAGGGACAGCATCAGTAAGCCCCTCCCCCTTTAGGCATGTCCTCACAAGGCCACCAATGGGAGCCCATGATATGGCTTCCCCATTCCCCACCGTCTCCATGGTGATCGGAAATCCTGTGTTGAAGGCCCACTGCAGCCAAACTTGCCTCCTGATTTTACTCGAAGCAATATTCATGAAACAGAAGCAGACAATGATGTAGTTATTTAAAGAACAACTTGGAAAAGTAGCACAGCTTCAATTTCTCAGTAACTTAAGACATAAGTTTGCTGTGTCGCATCTGTAATGAAAGAATTAAAATCACAGCATGTGTAAATCACTTCAGCAGTTCAAAAATTGAGTTTCACCACTAAAATACTCATACTTCCTCTGACTTTTCAGTTTCCGATTTCAGACTTGGATCTTTGTGCATTGCCAGTTTACCACAGGATCTGATATATAGCTGAAAAATGTTTCTCTGCAACAAGTGGGCCTTCAGCTTGATCTGAACTGATCAGAAATCAGTTTCACGTTTCTCCTCCTTGTGGTTAAGATCTGAATATAGATTGGGCATAGCTGGTCCTAAATCAGCTTTTAGAGGCTTCAGCAAGGAGAGAAAATATAATATCCATCTCCTTTGTCTCCTGCAGGAAGTGTCCCGTGTGCAGCGATGGCCCAAGAGACCAATCAGAGCCCGGTACCCATGCTGTGTGCCACAGGATGCGGTTTCTACGGCAACCCCAGGACAAACGGCATGTGCTCTGTCTGCTACAAGGAGCACCTGACGAGACAGCAGAACAGCGGGAGAGTCAGTCCCATGAGTCCAGTGGGTAAGTAGTGACTTGCTTAGGCTGTGTGTTTATGCTGTCCCATACATACACATGCACTCGCACACATGCACATACATAAAAATGCACTCGCACACACACATACGCACAAATACATAAGTGCCATCATGCAGGCACGCTCGCTCACATGCATGCACGCAAACACACACACACACACCTTCCCCATGTGAGCGGAGTCGTCCCCTTCATGTATAAATAATGGCTTCGCGATGCAGCCCGTCGCAACATGGAACCAGAGCTGGCTTTTTCTTCTCTCTTCAAAGGGATAGCTTGCGATAGGGTGTGTTCCTCATGTGCGTGTTGTGTTTGTGTTCTTTTGGTAGGGAACAGATCGATCCATCTTCCAGAATGTTCTTTCGCCTTTCAGGTTTTGTCACACAGATGTGCATGTGGTAGATAGAGAAAGAAAGATGGGGAAAGACCTGGTAGAGAGAGAGAGAGAGAGAGAGAGGGGGGCTGGAGAGAAAGAGAGAGCAGGCTTTGTAAACCTTTCCTAAACCCCCCACCGACTCATAATTGCTGGGCATTACAGCCCAACAAGGGACCCTCTTTCTTTTAGGGTAGGGGGGTGGAGACAAGTTGGGAGGTGGCGGTTAACTCCAGAAACCCAGTGTTTTTATTCTATTCCTCTGTGTCCCTTTAAACTGCTCTGCCGTTTCGGGGCCCAGCCAGGATATCCTTCTCAAATCACTAAATGTTTAGTTTTTGGTCCGTGAATAATAATCCTTTTGTTTAGCAAACA
Source organism: Albula goreensis (assembly GCA_022829145.1). Taxonomy (NCBI): domain Eukaryota; kingdom Metazoa; phylum Chordata; class Actinopteri; order Albuliformes; family Albulidae; genus Albula; species Albula goreensis. Next base: position 677,833 of record CM040744.1, read on the forward strand.
TTTTTCGAAACTGGATGGGTTCAACCAAGATTGAGCAGCTCAAGGTAGCCTGTGTGTGTGTGGAAAAACAAGTAGCTCAGCGACAACAAAAGCCAATCAACTGTCAAGGGTGAACCAGGTGTCGCTCGGTTGAAAATCAGAACCAATGAGGAACGAAGGAGCGGAGGCTTGACTTTGAGCCGCACTTGACAGTTTTTGTTTTCTTCCTTTTCTTTTCGCCAACTGTTAAACTGGCTGCCTTTGTGCGCTCTCCCAGAGACATTCCCGTTTTCATTTGACTTTGAGCAAGCTGAACCTGCTTTGTTTACTTCAATAACCAAAACGCACACGAGCATCCTGTTAGCGTTCAGATATGAGCCGTTCATTACAAAGAAGCAACCCCGTATCGGTGGAGGTATGCGAGTCTCTGTGTTGAAGCATTTCTGATTTTTCCCCTCCTTCTTTGGTAGATCATAGACCACAGTTAAAATGACCTTCTTATGAAAACACAGACAATAAGCATTGTGGTGGTTTTTAAAGAGGCAAAAAAAAATATTGTATCTCAGTTATCTGCCATACTCATCAACTGTCAGGTTATTATTTTTGACAGATATAAATATTCAGTATTTGTAGACAATAGCTCGAGGCAATCTTGTACTTGATTTAAAAAAAACTGGTTTTGTCAGGGAGGGGAAAATGTTTAGTCTTATTCAGAAAATGGAGGTTCTTTATTGTACTGTAGTGTTCACTGAGGAGCCAAGCCTGTGACTCGGGAGTTGCAGGTTCAAATCTCAAACAGGGCCTCGACTGTAACACTGTTAAGCAAGGTTCTTCACTTGAATTGCATCAGGTGAATGTTCGGCTACATTAACAGTCTGTATATTAAAATGTTTGTTAAGTTGTTGGGTAATAATAACAGAAATGCATTGCGGGGGTGAAATGTTGAAAAGAACTTTTTTTGAGAAATTTCCCAAAACATGGATTCTGATACTCCTGGTCTATTAAAAAGTGGCCAGGGACAACCACTTATTTTCTAACCAAATTAGCATTTCAATGGAATATAAAGTGCAGTTATTGTAAGAGAGGCTGGAGCTCCAGTCTCAGTCTGGGCTGTTCTGATTGGTTCTCCACGTTGCAGGTGCAACCGCAGCTAGCGTATCGGGTAGCCCTACCTCAGAAGCCTCTAGCATCCAGAGACTAGAAGCCAGCCTAAACGACCCTGATACCTCCCCCACCAGCTCCACTGACACAGCTAGGTAAGTTAAAATGGCCACCGTCTGTTGACTTGCTCGGACAGATTAACTCCAGTCCTGGAGGGCCGCAGTGTCTGCAGGTTTAACTCCAGTCCTGGAGGGCCGCAGTGTCTGCAGGTTTAACTCCAGTCCTGGAGGGTCACAGTGTCTGCAGGTTTAACTCCAGTCCTGGAGGGCCGCAGTGTCTGCAGGTTTAACTCCAGTCCTGGAGGGCCGCAGTGTCTGCAGGTTTAACTCCAGTCCTGGAGGGCCGCACTGTCTGCAGGTTTAACTCCAGTCCTGGAGGGCCGCAGTGTCTACAGGTTTAACTCCAGTCCTGGGGGGGGCAGTGTCTGGATATTTTTTTGTTTCCTATCAATCAGCCACCAAATTGGGCCTTAAAAAAAAGCAGACACTGCTATCGTCTAGGAGTGTGACACCCTGGTGTAATGTAATTGCTATGGAAATGCTGAATTGTAAATGTCAGACTGTTTAAATGGTTTCAGAACATGAAATATGTATGCAGAGACTTGCATTATGTGCTTATGTGGTCTCAAAGGTCATATAAGGCTATCCTCAGAGTGCATTCTCTCAGTCCATAGCAGGCATTTCTAGGCATTGCTACAATTGCAGTAAGCTTGGTCCACCAGCAGGGGGACTTCCATTCCACTGTGCACCTGGTAAAACCTGGAATGGCTCAAAACGCTGTTCATTGGGAATGCGGTGCTCCTGTGTTGAGGGAGTACAGCTTCTGCTTGCCCTTATGATAGCGTGATCTGACAGGCCAGTGCCAGGTTGTGGGTGGGGCTTCGAGCCGTTTGCATAATTCACCAGGGGCATGCATTAGTTGCCATGGATGCTCCTTGCGTGTCATAGCATGCTGCAATCAGAGAGGGCAATTTAGATCGAGGAGGCTCATCTACCATGCAGCTCTCTGTAGCGATTCTCAACCTCTCCCTCTCTCCACCTCTCAACATTTTCCACCCTGCCGCGTTCTTCCTATCTCCCTCTTTCTCTGCTTCTGTCATCCTCTCATCCTCTGAGATTAAAATCAGTAAATGAGCCTGTACGGTCTTTATTAGAAGGTTTTATTTAACTATATATCTATAATGATGGGTTCTGAAATGTAAGATATTCCCTGTGTGTCTCTGTGCAGAAGTTTGCCTGCGGTCTCCCTGCCAGTAACGCAGCAGATGACAGAAATGAGCATATCTCGGGAGGACAAAGTCACGTCGCCCAAATCGGAGCCGTCGGAGCCAGGTATTGCTCCTTCCGTCGGTATTTCCACCCTGCAGGCATGTGTATTACAGTACGGGTGGGTTGGTGTACTCTTAAGAGTATCCCTTTCCCCACAAGCTCTTCCGTACATATCCATCCTCATGAATAGAACGTATGTGAAGAATGCGAGCCGTGTCGTCGGTTCTGGGAACCGAGCACGCGCGCAGCGGACAGCGATAATTTAGAACGCAGCCACGTGTGCTGGACACCGTGGTCCCGTGAATTTCCTGGGGGACGTCCAGTTCTTGGAGATGGACGGGGGTGTAGCGGTGGGTTTGTTTACAGGGCAGGTCTACAGCCGGGTCGGGGGGTAAACAGACACCTACTCGCTCCTCTCCTGGCCCCCTCGCTCCCTTCCAGAAATGGTCAGCAGGGTGACCACCATCGGTGTCATCTTTCAACACAGCAGTGTGGCCCCTGCCCGCATTTCCCAGAATTCCATTAGCATGGAAACGCTGCCAAAACAAAATAAAAACCGGTCTGCACCAGTTTTTAGGGCAACAGATTGGGGGTTAACAATCCAGTCCCCAGCTGTAGGGTGACCTCAAAATCTGTCTGTTGATTGGCTCATTTTTAAGGAAGTATTGGCCAATCAAGGCTTTGTTTGTTCTTGAAACAGCTCAAACTGAGAGCATAATTTTTTGAAAGCTTCTGCTCTTTCTTGATTTTGAGTTTTAGTCTCGGGTCATGAAGTTCACTGCTTCAGAGAGCATCTTGGGTAAACGCTGCTTCCGTCTGCACATTTCAGAAGACCCTAAAAAAAAATCCCTCCAGCTGGTGTCTGTACTTTGAAATGAGTAAAGCATGCCAAGTATTAATCTTCAACCGCCATACATTTTGTCCAATGTGTTTTTTTTCTCAGCAAGCATTGATGTTTTAATTTCTGTTCCGTCACTGTCCTTTTATTTTGATTAGCATAAATTCCCATTTCTATGCACATATCTGTTTGTCGCTCAAAAAGCCTTTTTCCAAAGCAGTGTCCCGTTGACATGATAAAAGGCTAAGCTAATAATCTACCCACAAACATAATCTCTTTTTGGTTTAATTGCAAAAGAGTAAAGGCAATACAAAACAGAGAATACAGTAAAGAAGCTGAGCTATGTGTCTGGATGACTTCATGGCATTCTGAGATATTGTTTCCTATCGTCATTGGATCTGGCAACCCTGTTTGGAGCTGCCAACCAAATATCCATGTAGTTGTCAGCATTGCTGTGAGGTCATGGATTCATAACCCTCCACCCCCTCCCCCCCTCTCCAAAACAGAGCACTGACCTTTTTAGCCAGCCACATTGTTTTGTGCGATTCTGTACACAAATGGACTGACAGGAAGTGGATCCTCCATTTTGTTTCAGACTCTGGTGTTTATCTGCTTAACAGATTTGGTCTCTAATTGGGTGAATTTTGAAGGGTGGCAAAAGAAGAAGTTCAAATACATCTACAGTTTTATAAAATTACTACTTTGAGCTGGGCCTGAAACCACCTAGGTGTGAGAAAGCATGAAGGCTTACTCTCTTTTGTTTTTTTTCCTGTCTCGCCCAGTTGTCACCCAGCCCACAGCCTCCACCTCCCGTCCTAGCGATCCCAGCGGTGATGACCCCAAGCCCCCTGAGGCCCCTAAAGCCAAGAAAAACAGGTGCTTCATGTGTCGGAAGAAGGTCGGCCTCACAGGTGAGCGGGAAGATACAGGAGACATGTCTGGGTGGGGTGTTGGACAAGTTTTCATTGAACGTGGATGGCAGAGATTCTCTTGAGAACGTTGTATTTGCGCCCGTGTTAGAAATCGCGGGTCACTGTCTCTGTAGAAATTCTGCTAGCTAATCGGCGTCCTTCCGCCTCTGTTTAACCCCACCCCGCACCAGGTTTTGACTGTCGCTGTGGCAACCTGTTCTGTGGACTCCACCGGTACTCAGACAAGCACAACTGCCCTTACGACTACAAAGCCGAGGCCGCAGCTAAGATCAGGAAGGAGAACCCCGTCGTTGTCGCCGACAAGATCCAGAGAATATAAAGGACTCTCGCACACGACCGTTGACCTGAACACTGGCACGAGGGGCTAAAAGAACTTGTTTTTTGTTCTTTTTTTTTTTTGTTTTGTTTTTAATTACAATCTTGGAAAAAAATCCTATCCAGAGCTGATGCATGAATGATCACGTTTTTTTTTTTTTGTTTTTTTTTTTCTGTACTATCTGTGGTGTGTCTATTTTATTTAAAGAACTAAAAACATTTTAAAAACTACAAAAATAATAGTACTAGCATACAGGTCCGGGCATCTTTTCAGGAAATCTCAATAATAACCTCCCTAGATTTACCCCCCAACATAACCTCCTCAGTCACTTGATTGGTTTTATGTTTGTGCCAAAATGAGGGAGGTAAAAGAATTCTGGGAATGTTTTTTTTTTTTTTTTTTTTTTTTTGGGAACGCAGAGAAGGACCGTTTGAAACGGAATGTGATTATTGTCTTTTTACGCTATGCTTCAGTTCAGAACAAATGACTAGAAAAGGCAAGAGCTGTGAAACGGCACGACCGTGGGCCGTCTTATTTTTATTTTTTTTTCTATTTTGTTTCATTGCTTTTCGGAGGCAGTGGCTTGAGCTGGTTCCTGATTGGCTGGTACGGTGGAAGCAGTAATCCAGGGGAGGAGTTGTGGTCCTTGTAGAGCTGCGATTGGGTGGTATATTTCAAAATGGGGTAGAAATTGAATTCCCTGGTAGCTCATATAAATGCTGAATTTATGACTGTACCTCAGTCTCCCTGCCACCACTCAAGGAACGTTATCTGACCATTTTACCCCGATAGTACCATCTCTCGTAGGGTGACTTTCACATCTATATTGGCCTCTGTGTGAGATAATTAACTTTGAACAGAGACAGTAAGGACTTATCAGAGGTGAATAATGGCAACCTTTGCTTTGTCCTCCACACAGGGGCATTTCTAGGTCTTTAGAATCTTAATATCTGAATTTAATGTAGTTTAGATTTTGAAGATGTTTTCTGTTTGTGGGGTAGTGGGGACATACCGGACACATTCTGTAAGTAGGGTGTTTTGTTGTGCATCACATTGTGGAGGGCAGGTGAGACAGTGTTGTCAAGTTGCAGTCCGTTCCCACAAGTGGCTGCTGGGAAGGAAGTGTTATGTGTAACTACAATTTTTAAAAAAAAAAGAAAAAAATGATTTGACATTTTGTTTAGGCTGTGTTTGTCTTTATCGGAAAGCTTGTAGGTGGAGCATGACCTTAAACTTTTTTTTAAGGTAGCATGTTGACACGTCAGATGATCTTGGAGATGATACCGTTTTTTTTTTTTTTTTTTTTTTGGAAATCCATTATGGCCGTTATACCATGTGACCCGTGAGCACACAGCCCATTGGCTCCACCAGTGCTTTCAACCCGAAGAGAGAGGGGCCCCTGCATCGCACCAATGTCCAACCCTCTATTTTAAGGTCTAACTACGTTTATCTCTTTGTTGTGCGTTTGTTCCCTGTTGCTGGATTGAGCCTGAGAGGAGAGAAGTGTTTTTTTGTTTGTTTGTTTGTTTTTTTTTTATTGCATCCGTGGTAAATGTGAACCCTCCATATCTCCGTTACTCACACACCTGGACATTGCAGAAAAATGGACGTTGGCAAAGTGAAAGGTTGCCGCGATGGTCTGTAACTTCTGTGTGCGTTTTTTTCCCAAAGGGCCTTGCTGCAGGTGAGCCCATATCACAGATTTATACCGCAAGTTGCATTCGTCTTTGTGATTGGACCGAACAGACTTTTCGAACGCACTTCATCAATGGGCCATCCAATGGGTCTGTGTTTCTGTGTTTCTTGCTTCCAACTTCCTGTGCTGCAGTACGTTTCACTTTAGTTTCTAGGAAAAGGAGGAAAAAAGCTTAATTTGTGCCATATATGTGACATTTTTTGTTTTCTTTTTTTGGTGGTGATATATTCCAGAATATTTCTTGCCGGTTGAGGATGTCTGAGGATTTAGGTTTTTTAAAATATGATGACTTAACGGACAAAAAAAAGAGCTATCGTGTGTTATTTTTGATAGTACTGGTCCCCCATTTTGTAGTCTGAGCGATGGGAAACTTCACTAAATGAAGCCAGCTGTGCACGTTTTGCAGTTTGCTTGGTCACGTGATGGTGGTTTGAGGCCTGAAACAATGCCCATTTTTGCCTGCCCTGTTCTTGTTTTTTTTTTTTTTGTTTATGTTTTTCTTTTTTATTTTATTCTCTTCTTTGGTATAGGAGTATAGTATTATTGGGTGTATTGCATGGGTTGAGTGTCTACAAACAATGTAAAATATCTGAATTGTAGAAATTTGGCAATATACTTCACTAATGCTTGGTCAATATTTTCACTGATGAATGATTTTTTTTTTGTTATTTTTTTGTAATGTCTAGAGATATTTGCTGATATTTACATATGATATAATCTGTGTATGTGTAGCGAATGTGTGTGTGAGATACGGTCACAAACCTGTGTATGTGCAAGGGAGGGTCCATCCAGCCCTCATCATCCCCTGCCAACCAATCAGCTGGCCGCTGTCTGTCCACCGTCTGCTTTTGAACTTGTAAGAAGCTCTTCTATTGGGTGATGCTATGGTTCATTAGATGGCCTGTTTGTTCGGAACTCTGTTGGGACCGAGACAGTTTATGACATCATCATCACAGGCTTGTTTATTTAGAACTCTTTGAACTGGACTCTTTGTGACATCATCGCCACTGTGGGAATGGACTGACAGATTTCCCGTCAACCTTACACAGAGAGGAGAGGTGGGGCGTATCGGTGAATCTGGAAATCGGACCTAGGAGTAACTCTTGATGTAATTTTGCCATGTACACTTTTTCTAATGACACTACTATCCAGTGTCATTACATGAAGTAATAACTACCAAAAGAAAAAAAAGCAATTACCTCCATGTTATCAAGTACAAGCATGTAGTACAGTTTCATTCTTGCTAATGAACTACATGTCTCTTCAGTTAAGAAGAAGCAGATTGAGAATTAAAACCAGATTAGGAGAGAATGGGCCATAAACACTTCTCTTATATTGACAGGTTCTTTAAATGCATGTGGTAAAATTAACAAGAAGTTCCATTTCCTAGATCCACTTGTGACCCATTTTGCCTCCATATTGCAGAAATACCGGCATAGCAATTTTCAAGTAGTGCAACCTGCCCTTTTTCCCCGTTGCACTATTGGGCAAAAAACTCTCTCTGTCTCCACCCTCACCCCCTGTCAACAAAAATCCCATGTTTGTTTGTCCATTGATGTCTAGCTGTTTGAATTCTTCCCTTCCTTCTCTCCAAAACCCGTTGCTTGTTTACAAAACCTAAGCAACGTATGGAAGTGAATTTAGGGGCTGGGGGTGGAGTCAGATTTGTGTTTTCTGTCTGATTTCCTCTTAAATAGATTTACCCGTTGCTTGCTTGGACAGTTCGCTTGTGGTATGTTGGCATCTGAGTGTATGTGTGTGTGAGTGAAGGTGTGCGTGTGTCCGTACCTGTAGAGTCTAATCTAGCGGTGTGGAGAAAGACCTGTATATAGATTTTTCCCCCTAACATTGTCATGGCTTGGTCAGCGCTTTTTTTTTTTTTTTTCATTTTAATTTTTATTTTTGTTTTTTTTTTTTCTTTCTTTGTAGGGGTGTGAGTGTCTGCTTTAAAATTGTATGTATCCATTCAAGTTTTAATTTTAACTTTTTAGTTATGCAAATTTGTACAAACTGTGTTCATATTTATGTATTACATATAATCTTGTTATCATGCATTAATGCAAAATTGTATCATGTAAATAAAAAATGATGTACAGAGAGACATTATACAGCTTTATCACATGACTTTTTCCTTTTTTAACCTTTTACGTGGATGTTTCAGGTGAGCAATAGCAATTAGCTCAGTGGCTACTTTCCCAATTTAACAAAAAATATATATGTTGCCATTCATCGATGAAAATGTCATTTACTTAGGAGGGAGTAAGTTAAGACTAAGTTTGTGAGTATTAACTCTCCTTGAAATTAGATATTGACGTGTTAATTCGCTAAAAATGAACACAATATCCAGATCGATGTTAGGGCTGACAGGCCGGCAGCCATGCGGGGAGATTCATAGCTTGTGGGGAGGAAAACATTTTGATTGGTCCAAATTGTCAATAATTGACACCTGAGTGCAGCCCCACCCATATTGGTGTTCATGAAATCTTATTTCAACCATCACATGGTTTGATGGTGGTGTTTGCCTTCGATCTCTTGAAGAGATTGAGGGTTCCAGTATTGAGCTTGAATATTGGGCATTAGATATTGAGAGGGAAACTGTAAAACCATAAAACAGAGTAGATTTAAAGTCAAGACCAAGGAAGAGCCAAATGAATCGTGAGAGTAAACCTGTTCACTTTTATCCCAGACCCATCCTAAAATTATATTGTCACCCCATTAGTCCAAAATATGTACAAGACCGTCCAGAGAGAGAATGAAGGCCATTCACTCCACTAAAAAGTTAAAATTAGATCCCAAATTAGTGTTTTTTTTCCTCTCTCTGTGTTAATAATCCCTGAGAAGGTCTGCTGACAGAATGCCAGACAGTTTGTTTCCAGAACTTTCGGTTTAAGTCCATAAAAAAGCTGTTTCTGTAATCTGTTCTGGTTTTTTTCCCTTTTTTTGGGGGGTGGGGGGCTGCTGCCCTCTGGTTCCCTATGGCCTGTTCTGGGGTCATGGTAATGGGGTTTGGCATCTGTTACATCCCTGTGTCCATTGTTTTGGGCTTTCTCTTGAGGCCAAGTTGATACGACCGGTCTGTCTGCTGAGTCAATCTGTCTGCCCCAGCTGCGTCCGTAGTGCAGAGCTCCAGAACCTGCTGATACAACTGGGCAGCATTTTTAGCACGTTAAAACGGCAAAGAACTACATATCCCATGACTGAATTGATTAAGGTACTGAAGGTGCTGAAACCTTTTGCGAATGTGTCCCTGAGAGGCGACAGTTTGTTCCCATCATGCCTCGGTACTGGCACTTGCCGTTTGCCGCCGTAGACTACGAGTTCTCAGCTGTTGCGTAATCTGTTTGCTTGCCCTGAAGGTGTCGTTCGCGGCTACGTATGAAACTCGCACTTTCACATCGGTCTCCTACCTCTTTTTTGCAAGCCTGGCTTCTCGCACGCCTCGAATCCGGGAGACTTCAGTCCTGGTTGGTTTCAGCATCTACATGTTTTTTAGGGTGTGTTTTCCTTTCAGTTATCGACCACTTCAGGCCTTAGAAACAAGTTATGTGGACTTTTTGGCCAATCAATATTTGAAATTAATTACATAAATGCTGAAAGGCACAAACGGACACTGTAGTTTAGAACACAGTCTGACTTCTGCTCTAGTCAAACAAGGCATCCAGTAGTTCTTCCCAGTCCCAATCCTGAGCGAACAAGAAAGAGGACACTATGTGGCAATAGCTCAGCTCCAAAAGGAGGCCCCAGGTCTTTGCTGTCCACCTGCTGAATTGTGCACCCCTAGTGTGCTAGGGAGCGTGACTGTTTTAACAGGTGCTGTGGCTAATGCGTGAGACATGAATGCCTCGCTCCTGTGATCTCATTCGGCAGAGAGAGCTGCTCCTGTCATCTGTGTGTGTGTGTGTGGGGTTTGTCTGAGTGACTCAGTGTATGTGTGTGTGTGCTGAGAGGGCGAGACCGACTCTCTCTGCCCAGTGCCATACCAATATCATTATGATCAGTAGATGTAAAAAGACAGTCATTGCAAGCACTCAGTGACTGTCTTTTTTTTTGTTGTCCTTTTTTCCATCACTGAACTCAGACAAAGAAGATTACAGTTCAACAAAAGGCCATGGTTAAACTAGTCCCACTCGTTCCACGAAAGCCTTTGTACGTACTTCACCCTGTTTAGATTTCCTCAGTTCAGAGAATTAGTTACACAAATACATGAATAATGTGTCAATCTCACATTTCTAAGCAGAGGAAGAGAAATCAGTCAGCACAGTGACAGCGAGCACACGTGTATAGCTGCCACTCCAACGGGGGGGGCAGTTGGGGGGCTCAGCTGTCTCTGTCTTGTACAGGACGCTTGTCCCCAAAACCGAGTGGAAAACATCTGCAAATCCCACCTCCCCCCCTTTCTGTTCATCTGTGTTTAGGGAGCTTACAAAGATGACATCACTACAGATGCCCGGTGGCAGATGTTCCCATGGCGATGAATGAGGCTCAGTTCTGTCACTCTGAAGGTCAGACAGAGGTCACTGTACAACCCGACCCAGGCAGTTTAAGCCAAAGTCCTTGCTGCCCCCCCCTCCCCCCCCGACAAACCTTCTGTCTGTTCGTCTGTGCAGCCCTTCATTTTTATGTTCTCCCCCTTATATTAGCCATTCAGCAGAAACTCATCTGTATTTACTGAACTTCAGTTTGTATTGCGTTTGGATTAGATCCTTTTTGTTTTATGTCCCCCAGTCTACTTTGTTATTACTGGTGGTGTGGTGTATTTAGCTAAAATTCTGTTTACTTCAGGATAATTTGTGTGGGTTTGTAGTTTTGTGCTGCAGATTGTAACTTTGGTGGTGGGTGAATGCGCAGGCAGCTTCAGAACAAGGTGAACACAAACAAACCCCATGTGGCTGTACGGGGTTTAGCTATACCAGCACTCTGTACTTGTCATTCAGAACAGGGGCCCTCTGATGTTCTGTCTGTGTTGTGGATGGAGGTCCTTTGACTGGGTGGGGGGAAGGGGTAAAAATCTTGAGTGTAGGCAGCCATTTTGTTGTAGGTATGTGTGTGGAAGCATGATTTGTGATGACTGTGTGTGTGTGTGTGTGTGTGTCACACCCTGCATCTTGGGCAATGGTAACGCAGGCCTCTAGGAGGTAACTAGAGGCCTACGTTACGTAGGTACCTCCTACGTTCCTAAAAGATGGCAATTCCACAGCGCAAGAGCGTTCTGTCACAGTGTGTGTGAGAGAGAGCGAGGTAGTGCACATGCATGTTTGTGGGTGCGTTCCAGTACTCAAATTTAGTCTCCACCTCTTCTCCACTACCATCTCATCTCCTCCGTGCCCCGGAAACTGATCTATGTGTCCTCCCTCCCTCCACTGTTCCAAAATCGTAAGAGAGGAAGAGCGCGTTCCAATACTCAAATTTAGTCTCCACCTCTCCTCCACTACCACCTTGTTTCCTCCATGCCCTGGAAACGTATCTATGTGCCCTCCCTCCCGCCACTGTTCCAAAAGGGTAGGAGACGAGATTGCATCCTTCACTCGCCTGAATCCTCTGAATAGTTGAAGAATTACTTCCTATGTGTGTTTCTAACCACTTTTCCTTGACCTCGATGGAAAATGTCAAGAGATCAAGGAAAGCTGTGAAGGAGAATTCATAAGGGCTTAGGAACAGACAACCATGGTGCTAAGAGAATCTGACTACACTTATACTAGGCTACGTAATTATGCGACTGCAGATGTTATTGACATGAGTCTGCCGTGGTGAAACTACAGTGTTCCGAAGGTGGACTACTAAAAGGGCATCTTAGGTACTTTTTCCTGAGCGTTCTTACCGTGTTGTTTCATGCAGGCTACATAAACATGGACAACCCAGTGAAGAATATTACTTCATGACCAAGGTTTGAATTGAGATTAAAAAAGAGGAATGTAGGCTACCAGTCATAAAAAGGAAACAAAATGGCTGTCACATTGAGAATGGTTGCTCACGCTCACCCTCCTGTCCATTCATATTTATCGACATGAACCCAAATTAGAATAGTTGAATGAAAATAATTGTTACATTTATACAAAATAGGCATAACATGTTAGGCCTACAAATCTACAACTGTACATATCATCATTCTTAAGTTTCAAACATGCTCAATTAAAAATATCATCTGGCTAAGAACATCTGAAATCCCTTTTTCTTGAAAGACAAGTTCCTGCGTTACGGTTAATATGTTGATTATGACCTGATCATAACCCTATGCATCTACGGTCTGCGTCCCTTGTCAGTCATGTTGATCGTTTTTGCTAAGCTTTATAACGGCATTACCTCCTTTCCTTTCGTAGAGGATGGTCCAGTGTACCCTATGATAAAGGAGATGAAGAAGCACTGAAGCACCTTTCCTTAGCGTTTAAAGAATTTGACCAGCTCTTATCATAAATGTCATTTCATTCAGTTGGGAACCTACCGACGTCAAAAAGACTATTCGACCACAGCCTTCGTTTTGTCTCCTCGTTCCCTCGTCTTCTCCAATCATTTTCTCCCCTCCTTTCCACCGCATACTTACGGGATAGGAGACGAGGGCAGGAGATGAGTGGAGGAGATGAGGAGACGAGAAAAAGTATTGGAACGCACCCTGTGTGTGTGCATGTGTGTGTGTGTGTGTGCGCGTGTGTGTGCATGCATGTGTGCGTGCGTGTGTGCATGTGTGTGTGCGTGTGCATGCGTGTGTGTGTGTGCATGCTTGTGTGTATGCGTGTATGTGGCCGTGCGTGCGTGTGTGTGTACATGCGTGTGTGTGTGCAGTGTGTGTGTTCCTGCCTCCTCCAATCATTTCCTCCCCTCCTTTGTGTATGCATGCATGTGTGTGTGTGTGTGTGTGCATGTGTGTGCATGCGTGTGTGTATGCGTGTATGTGGCTGTGCGTGCGTGTGTGTGTACATGCGTGTGTGTGTGCGAGTGTGTTCCTGTGTGTATGCATGCATGTGTGTGTGTGTGTGTGTGCATGTGTGTGTGTGTGTGTGTGTGCATGCGTGTGTGAGCATGTCTGCATGCCCTTGTGCTCGTGTTGCTCAGGCTTGTGAAAGCAGCGTCTTGCACAGCCTTGATCTTGCAGGAGAAAAGGCAAGGCCAATGACACACGCACACATCAGTCAGGGCCGTTACCATATTTAACCACACTAAAAGGGACGGGCCTGCCTTATTTAGCTGCGCTTAAAGGGACAGGTCAGCTGTATTTAGCAGGACTTTAAGGAGCAGGTCTCCTGCATTTAGCCAGCGATGAGGAGCCAGTGGGTTCACATGGGGTGGTAGACACAGTTCATGGCTGCTTATCACCTGGACCAGTGTTTGTCCTTCAGGATTTGTCCTATTCAAGTCAATCAGCATTAATGAAGTCAATCACTTTAGTAACAGAAAACTGTACATATTCCTAATTGCATGAAAAGTAGTTGAAAATCATGACTATTGTTTAAAAAGAAAACCGAAAGAGCCACACCTCTATAGCAAACCTTGTTTTTTTCTGTAAGAAGGAAGCTTTGTAAAATCAGATAAACCTAACAGGATATGTGCTGATAAGGGTTAGTTGGTGCGACAGCTGAGATAGTGCTTGTGCATGTTTTTGGAGTTTTTTCATGAATGGTTTGATGGAGCAGAATAACCTGCAGGGTTTTTAAGGTGCTGCTGGATTACGGAGGATTTGAAAAGCTCTTTATGCACCGGGTTTATACCGAGGCTCCGCCCCTGCCCCTGCCCTCCCAGCCAAGACCGATACCACTGCCTTTGAGTCAACTATACAACTAACTATAAAACTAATATACTACGAAATGTCTACATATAATTTTTAGTTTTGATAAAATGTTCAATCATGTTTAATGAACCCAGATAAATGTTACAAAACAGGCTTATTTAAACGCTGGTTCCAACAACACCACCACCTCAAGAAATGAGCGAAAAGCTAAATAAAATAACGATAGCATGTGGTTCTAGTCAGCGCTCTTGAATCACTTGAGCACTCTATGTATTCTGCAAGGCGTTCGTTAGCCCTCATGCTGTTAGCCATAGTGTTGTTAGCCGTCGTGCTGTTACCCGCCCTTGCTTTAGCTGCAGTGCAACACGAGGGATTTCTGTTTGCAATTAACTAATTGGTTTAAGTCAGAGAAGAGAAACCCCCGAGGAGATGCTCCCTGAGGTGAATTTAAAGAACTGTCGTTCTGAGAAAGAGAGGAATGCAGTGTGACCCTAAGAGAAACCCTTGTGTTTTTTTTTTTTTTTTGTTTTTTTTTTTTTTTTTTTGTATTTGACAGCTTGGCTAATCTTTATGGGTGGTGTTCCTGTCTAAAAGGGACACTCCAATATTTAAAACCCTTTTATCTCGTGCTCTACCAAGATTAGAGGAACCTATTTTAATTTAGGTTTGTGTATTCTGGAGGTAGCTCTGAAACCAATGCACTGGAAAGTGATTAGTGATAGCACCATGACGGAAAGTATATGGGACCTTCAAAAATTAGATCTAACTCCGGTAGAAAATTCTCTCTGTATATGAGAACCGCTGGTACAGATATAGTTTTGGAGCAAAAGTATAAAACAAGTCTGTAACATCATGCCTTATGAGAAGATAGTGTGTCCTAACAGAAATAAGAATGGAAGCTTCTAACAACAGACTGTAGATGTGGATAGCACAGGTTACATGCACATTCAAGGGTGTAATTTTCACATGAAAACATTCATAAATTCATAAATAAATACATCCATATAATTCAGATTATGAGACTTGATGTGGGTAACCATGGATTCCGCTCCAGATGAAGGAGGAGGAATTGCTAGTTGGACACAAAGGGGAAGATTGCATCTGCCCAGAAAGGCATGTCGAAATAAAATGAGATTGATGTTCTGGCAATCCACCTTTCCGCCCAATGACCCAAAACGAACATATCCGACGTTTCCCTGCAATCTCAAACAATACCGCGATGATTGGACAAGAAGCGAGGATAAACTAGCGCCTCTATGTAATGACAACACACACCAAGTGGATGGGATTCTGATCGCGACAGTCAAAAGAGGGAACGTGGTATTTTCTCTGACCTTATTTAACCAAGTAAATTAACAGAGCACATTAAACTCAGTCCTGTCAGCCCAGAAATGTCATCACCTAGGCACACATCCCTGTGTGTAATGCATGTGTATGTCTTAAAAATCAGTGAAATGTAAGAGCTAAATCAATGTTTCTATGGAGCAAGTTAACACTAATCTTGTAAGTCATTATCTTGCGACAAAGGAGCATTGCGATTTACAGTGTCGCTTTTACAGAAGGTGTAGATATTGTTATCTGTGTTCTTTATAGTTTACATACCTGCATTGCTCTTATATACATATCAGATGCTATAGCTACAGCTTTGCTATAATATTGTATGTTGACATGTTTCTGTACGTCCGTCCCGCTCTCTACATGTTATGGATTTTCCACCAGCTGCATTCACATAAACATGGAACCATAAAACGGTGCAGCCACTTGGGATCTTGTACATTAAAACCAAATTATTTTTTAATGCTTGATGCTACATTCAGAACTGGAGAACAGTTTTTTTAATCTTGTTTTTCCTCCCCCTGACACACACACACACACACACACACACACACACACACACACACACACACACACACACACACACACACACACACACACACACACACACACGAGCAGTGGTTCAGTAGCTTGTCGCTGTAATGTCGTTAAAGACTCAAATTTCCCAGTGGGTTCCAGAAAAAAATACCGCTGTTAAGGTGACCAGCGGTTGAACTTTAGGCCTGGTCTCACTGGAGTCATCAGTCCACGTGGATGCTCAGAGTGCGGTATCGTGTGAAGGGTCTGCAACGTGTTTCTTTTCTCTACACTGTCTTTGAATTGCCATTGAAATTCACACCGGCCAAATTTAGCACCGCAGTAGCTAGCATACAAAACAGCTGAATTTATTTAGTGGATAGTGAACTGGAAAAGATCTAAAACCGCGAAGTGTGTTGTATTAGACAATAGTTTTGAGTGAAATGCAGGATGCAGGGTTATTTTATAACCAGGGAGGGGTGGGGTTTGTTAGAATCCATCTTTGATTGAGCCCAGCATCTATGGGATTTTGGTGCGTTTCAGCAATTGATACATTTTAATCGTTTAAGTCATTAAAAAGCCAACACATGTTGTTACTAAGGACTACAGTAGCTGTTGCTTGAAAGGAAACTGTAAAAATCTGATGATGCTGTGGCCCCACTGTAACTAGAGCAGTGGTAGCATTATTATTAATTTTTTTTTTCTTCTCTACTGACCACGGCTGTACACGGTCTTGGGAGTGTGGAGTTAGTCAGTGACGTCACGAACATTGTTTCTGTAGAGTAGAGGAGGAGGACTTACGGGTCTGTAGGGTCATGTACTCTGTGCTGTAGCAGAGGAGTGTGTGCTTAGCATGCATGGTTATGGTACATTGCATTTTAGGCATTTAGCAGGCGCTCTTATCCAGGGCGATTTACAACACAAAGTGCATTTCTTTTGGGACAAGGGTGTTAAAGTGCTGCAGGGGGTAAGAGCCTCAAGTGCCAGAAGATTTAGCATGGACTAAACCCTGTGGATGACCTGAAGCAATGCACTTGTCGGTTTGTTTGGTGATTGTAGGTACATGTTTGGTTAGTGGTTGTAGGTACATGTTTGGCTGGTGGTTGTAGGTACATGTGCGACCATGCTGCTGGTGGAGGGGTCTGTTGGGTGGTGTGTGTGTGTTTTGCGGTATCGGGAGGGCACCATGGGATTAGCCCGCAGGTGTTGCGTGTGTGTTGTTTTGTGCTGTGGAGCAGGAGTATGGGATTAGTCTCTTGGCTGCAGCAGCGGGCAGACGGTGTTAAGCGCCTCTGTTCTGCGTCACGGTGCTGTGTGGCTGCTGTCCTCTGCGTGGTTTGGCCATGGTTTTTCCTCTCTCTCTTTCCCTCCCTCTCTCTCTGAGAGAAACATTAATCCTCCTCAGTCCGTCTTACTCAGCACTTATTTGCCTCAGAGGGTGACACATGACTCCGCCCCTGTCCAGTCCCCCCACTGTAGCTCCGCCCCCTCTCTCTCGAGGCCACCTCCCACTCACATGGTCCAGACTCATCCCTCTCTCTTTCCCTCGCTGTTTCTCTCGCTCTTCCTCTCCCCCCTCTTCTCGCTCCCTCCCCGAGACTCTCCGTCACACTCTACCGTGGACTTCTGCTCCCACTCGCTGTCTCCCGGTCCTCTCACAGAATTTTTTCCTCTGAGCTTCAGGCACGATCTCTCTCTCTCTCTCCTTCTCTTTCTCCCTCTATCTTTTCTCCCTCTCTCTCTCTTTGTGTCTGGTCGCCCTCATACACAAACGCACTCACACACAGAGCCTGTGTTGTTCGCATACTGGCGTTTCTCTCTCTCTCTGTCTCTCTCTCTCACTCGTTATTGCCTCTTTGTCTAATTAGCTCCCGCTCTCCCTTCTCTTTCTCTCTCCGTTGCTCTCTCTCTCACACACACACACACACACACACACAAAGAAGCAGAAGTGGCACAGACGAGAATAACGTTGCGTGAGAAGGATAAGGCTACATCTTCCGGGCGCAGTCGAGAGCTGCTTTTGTGAATATGTGCATGGTGCAAGTGTGGGTGGGTGTGTGCACTGGAGGCGTGTGTGTGTGTTTGTGTTTGTGACAGTGCATACATGTGGTAAGGTGTTTGTGTAGATGGATGGATGTATGTGCATATGCTTACTGTGTGTATATATGTGAGAGAATATGATTGTGTTTGTGTGTGTGTATGTGCATGTGTGTGTTTCTGTGAAAATGTGTGTGTATATGCATGTGCCCATGTGTGTTTAAGTGTGTATGCTTCTGTGTTTCTGTAAGTGTGTATACATGCATGTATGTTTATTTATGAGTGCACACATTTATGTGTTGTGAATGTATGCGTGCGTATATATATGTGTGTATGTGTGTCTGTGGATGTGCACACGTGTTTCTGTGTGTGTGCACATGTGTGTATGTGAATGTGCACATTTGTGTGCATGCGTGTGCACGTGTGTGTGTTTGCACAACTGTTCATCCAGATTTATCTAGCATCAGGATCAGTATAAGTTCAGCTGGGTATAATGAAGCGTTTATGTTTCCATATGTTTGGCACTGAAAGAATGCTGCATAATCATACTCCCTGTTTGCTCAAGTGCCGTTGTTTGCTTTCTTTGTGTCTGTGTATGCCAGAAGGCCTTGCAGTGTTGAGTCATTAAAATGACCAGCGTGGTGAACTGGGCTCCCCCACTCTCCTCCTTCTCTGTTGTGATTTGAGTCGTCTACTTGGCTTGACGCTACTCTGCTTGTATCGGTTTGTGCACATTTGTTTGTGTATGTGTGTGTAGGAGAGAGAGAGAGCGAGAGTGCAAGATAGTATGTGGTACTGCTATATACACACATTTAGGGCTGGTCTGAGTCACTGTCCTATGACCTGACAGTGTCATAGTGTTGGAGTAACAGTCACTTACACCTCACACATCTTCTACATCTGCGGCAACGGGTCACTCACATTACTGTTATCGTGATATTTTTTTCTTTGGTTATTACTTTATTTTGGTCCTGTCTCTGGGCATGGCAGATTAATGGAAGATTTGATGAGAGTGATGAAATCGGCAGCAAAACCGTGAAACAACCAGCCGGTGGACTTAATCTGTGTGTCTATCTCTTCTGTTGATTTGTTTGTTTATCACTGATAATACGGCAGTTGCCGGGGCAGTTTGCGTCACACTTACCTCACACACACACACATACACACACACACATCTATCACATTTCTTAATATTTCTTCTCAACCTCGTGTTGACAGCGTTGCCATGGACTCGACAGCGCCGATACGGCTGAGAGTGCGCGCTGCGGTGTACTGTAATTACAGCACGTCTGCAGTCTGAGAGAAGCGCTCGTCACCCGTGTCACGGCTCGGATTCGCAGCGCGGCCGAGGCGGGTTACAATGCACAATTGTTCAACGCTGTGAAAGATGCGACGAAAAAAAAAGGTCAGGGTTATACAAGAACTGATGAGTAAGACGACTGATTCAAATTATCCTTTTTTTTCAGACAACCCAACCATGTTGGCGGGAGACCAGCACTGGAGTGTGTGTATGTGTATGTGTGTGATTGTGTGGTCTACTGTGACTACTGTTTAGGGAATATATGACGTGATTAATTTTCACTCCGGAAGAAATGTGATACTGGCATATGTATATTGCCAGCTATATATAACTGATGGGAAATTCCTGTTTTTTTGTATACATAGGTGTTCAAGGCTATGTAGTTCACATGGAATATAGGCCAATATATGTATGAAACACCCAGGCTGTTTCGTTACTTTTTCACTCAGTAGTTTCTGTTGAAGCACCAGTTCCCTGGAGTAGGCTATTGCTTTACTAAATAGGAGTAAGACGCAGGCAGGAATGAAGAGCACATGCGCCCCCTTGTGGCTATATTTTGTTATCTTGTACTTTTCTCCATTTTACATTTGGTAACTTACATTTCATTCACATTCAACTGTTGAGTTACAATCGACATAAAGTGAAGTTAGAACAGACATAATTTTAAACAGAACTGTCAAATAATAATAGCCTGGGCTGGTCTATTTACAATTTCAAAACTCAGGCAAAACAAGGGTACTTAATATGTGCAAAACTGTTTTTCTGGTGCAAAAAGTCTCACAGAGCATGTGATTTATTAAGGTAGTGAGTTTGCTTCAAGCATAAATCATGTCATTGAAATTGTATGTGCAAAAATTTTAACATGTTAAAGTTTTGATAAATCTGACCCCAACCCTTCAATAGAAGTCATATGTTTTGCAAGTTAATTCAGTGTGTTTGGACTTTTTCATAATATTTGATGTTTATCATGATATTTGCACTTTTATTTACCCACAACAAACATTATTTTGATAATATCAAATAATACATTTTATGAACTATATTATATGAACATGAAAAAGTGTTTTTTTTTTTCACAAACCTACAGTTTGAAAGTGTCAGCACCACTAAGTGTTTGGGTTTCAGAAAGTGTGTTAACTGTTTTCCTGGAGGACACAAAAGACTGCGACGGTCGCATAGTGCAGGAGCTCTGCAGGCGGCTGTTAGTGACAGCTGTCAGCTGGAAATGGCAGACAGGGCCTCTGGGGAAAGCTCTCCAACACTAGCGGGCCCGAGGAGCAGATCGATAATCCAGAACTCACCTGCTGAGCCATGTTATGGTTTGATATTAGATTATTAATATATATTGTTAGGATATTCTTGCAGGACAATGAAGAACTCGCTGACTGTTGATTTATTACAGTGCGTAAGGGAGAGATATCCTCAGAACATTCGGGCTGCCTGTGCCGAGAGAACCTCTGACGACTGGAGTGTGTGTTGTGTGTTGACATACAGTCCATGGTCATACACATCAAAGGCTTGGGAAAGCTGGTTGCTGGATACAACTGGCCTTGGCCCTCAATGGGAGCCACAAACAGGCCATTAGCAGGGGTGTGCTGTGGTTACAGGATAACCTACATAAATGCAAATGATTGGTTGATGGCTGGAGCTGGCCAGGCCAAAGGTCACAAAGTATGAAAACAGAGTAAACAAAGTTCTGTCACCTACTGGAAGCCTTAAATAATAAAACAAAAACCTTGAACCTATCAGTCCCTCATTTTGTATTTGGTAATAGGGTACAAATTATCCTATCTACCACAACCTAGTTGATTATTAATTAATCCTCATTTAGTTCAGGCCAGTGAGCAAGCACAAGCCAACAGTGGCAAGGAAAAACTCGCTGGAATAAAGGGTAGAAACCTTGGGAGGAACCAAGGCTAGGCAGGGAGAACCCATCCTCCTCTGGTTAGCTTGGGTAGTAAAATGAGTACTGAGTTTGAGACAATCTTCCGCCCCTTTGAAAGATGGCTCCACCTGATTGGACCTGTGATACTGTTGTTACAAGACACCTCCCACTCCAGCCAGTCATGGCAGCACAGGTTTATACCCTGATACTTATGAAAATGCAAGCTTTCCTCTGCTGAAACAGAGAAAGCCGTAACTGATCATTTATATATTGGGTTCTATTGGGACCTTAAGGAACAAAAGTGCATGCTAAGTATGTTGTAGGTATCTTACTTGTACACACAGCCTATTACTGTTTACAGGCACCTGAGCGTACAGAGTAAAATGAGATGCCATTAATTAACATACACAGCAAAGGCATACATGTGGCCATACATGCATACATACATGGAAAATCAGGACACAATAAACACATACATGAAGTATAACGGATGGATTATTTCATTTTCCGGAGAGATTTTTGCTGTGATGAATCCGGATTCCTCATGGTATGACTGGTATGCATCCTCCTTGTGTGAAAGGACGATTTTCAGTGTCTGAATGGGGAGAGGTTTCAAGCTCATCACCCACATAACCACGACCTCAGCTCAGGTTATTTCCTGTTCATTTTCTTCAAGCGGATGTCTAAAATGGGGAGAGGTTGCTAGTACATCACCCATGTAGCCCCGACTTCATTCTGGAGTTCCCTATTCCCTCCATGTCATCGTTGCAAGAGGGGAAGTCGTCCATACTTCCCCTCCCTGGTTGAAGGTCCACTTAAAAGGGCGTCCTAGTTGAATTCTTCATCCGGGGCTTTGTTGGCAGGGTTGGTGGATGTCTGGGTGTGGGTGACTGTCACCCTCCTGTCATCCAGGAGTGAAAATGACTCCAGCTCCTGCTTTGATGGCAATCTGATGATTCCCTAGCTATAGCGTGATTTCTGCAGAACTGAGGCCTTCATATTAATAGTCTTTATTTTATTCATTCATTCAATTTATATACTATTTATTTTATATACTACCCCTCTATTTTTATCTGGGTTCCTGAAGAGAAAACAGGAAACCCAGAGAAGACCATTCAAGAGTGGTTACTAATAGCTATATTATATGTTGCCTATAATAATTGCCCCAGTGTTTGGGATATCTGAATTATTATGTACTAATTGAAATGGGGGATATTAGTTGTGACTGTTTAACCTTGGTTAACTCTAAACATGGCTGCATTTCTAAGCTAGCATCCTACTTGATTGGGATGGTTGCTACTGTGTCCCACCACATCTTGTTAGAGTACAACCTGTTATCTCACAAAATGACTGCAGAGTTTTCTTTGCTCCCCATCTCTCAACCAATGACTTCAGCAAAGCAGCCAAAAGGTCACCACTTAACAGTGTCAATTCACCTTGAGTGTCTTTTTGTTTGCTTTGTCTTCACACAAACACTCCCCACACACACTCGCACATACACAGGAACAGATGGAGAAATAGGCTATGTTTAAATTATTTTATTTGTTTATCTTAAGTTTAAATAATTTCTTACTAAGAGATCAATTGGGATCTGTGTGTCCATACAGAGTAACCCTTCAGATATATGCAGAGTAGACATTATAAAGTGTTTCACAGCTAGTACAAAATAGACTATCCTACTTAAGATGCCTGTCAGTGGCTATGTCCCCATGTATAAGATGGTTGGTACATGGAAGGAACATATGTGCTCTTGTATTTGACATCACAGGGGTCGATCTTGTGTGTGTTATCTTATTTATTTATTTTTGTTACGCCCTTGTCTTGGGCTCCTCCACTATAACTCCCTTCTTTCATTTAGCTTTATACAAGAATCTCACTCAGCTAAACAAGATGTTAATTTCTGGAGATGGCAGTGGCAATATGATTTATGGCTGTCTCATGGGTCAGAATAATCGGCTGGTGTTTGTGTTTTGAAAAACCAAAGAGGGAGAGCAGAACTCCGCTTACTTTTTTAGACTAGAAAGACAACAGTCTAAAAACAACACCGTGCAGCAGTTGTCTGCAAGGTGTGTTACAGAATCAGTTAGTAATAGCTACCCTTACACTTACCTAACTTGCGCAGCTGAGCTGCAAACTAGTCGTCATGTTGAGGCTGTGTCCACCCCATGCATAATTAATAAACGTTAAGCTAACTGGCATAAATGTGGACAACCTTATTATTGTTAAAACCTACCATACGATGGCTACTGCCTGCAAAAAAACACTCCTTAAATTGGACTACTTAATATTACATCTCTTGCTCCTAAAGCAGCTCTTGTTACCAATCTTATTCTTAGATCATAGCCTTAATGTTTTGTGTCTGATGGAAACTTGGCTAAAACCTGATGAGTACGTTGCACTAAATGAGGCGTCTCCTGTGGGTATTTTCGGTGCTCAGGTGTCACACGTCCATCAGGTAGGGGAGGTGATGTTGCAGCTATTCATCAATACATTACATTACATTAAAGGACATTTGTTAGACACTCTTATCCAGAGTGACTTACAAGGCAAAGTGCATAAGAATGGTACAAAAAGTGCAAAGATAATCCTAAAGAGGGGTGAAGCCCAAGTGCCAAAGGTGATGGAATAGATAAGGACTCCTCTACCAACTATCTAAAGAGAAAGTAAACAACAGCCTAGGTTAAAAACAAATCAGTTTCACAACAGCAAATAAGGGCAGAGACATTACAAAGAGCAAGGGAGGGGAAGGGAGAAGTGCAGCCTGAAGAGGTGAGTCTTCAGTCTGCGGTTGAAGGTGGCCAGTGCCTCTGCTGTTCTGACCTCCACGGGAAGGTCATTCCACCACCGGGGGGCCAAGACAGACAGGAGACATGACCTTGAAGTGCAGGAGCGGAGAGGGGGTGGCATCAGGCGACCAGAGGTGGCAGAGCAGAGGGGTCTGGCAGGGGTGTAGGGTCTGATGATCTTCTGGAGGTAAGCTGGAGCTGTCCCCTTAACAGCCTGGTATGCTCGCACTAAAGTTTTAAATTTGATGCGAGCAATAACAGGCAGCCAGTGGAGGGCAGTGAGCAAGGGAGTGACATGAGAGTGTCTAGGGAGGCTGTAGATCAGACGAGCTGCAGCATTCTGGATGAGCTGCAGGTGTAAAAGTAAAAGGCAGCAAGTAGGACAGTGGGACAGCAGGAGCTAGGAGACGTCAGTAACAGAGAGGGGAGAGAAAGTAGAGAAACGGGGAGAGGGGAGCAAGGAAGAGTGGAGGTGGTAGTGAAGGAACTACGGATGTCAGTGATCTTCTCATCAAAGAAAACTGCAAAGTCGTCCGCAGAGAAGGAGGACTGTGGTGGGGGAGGAGGGGTGCTGAGGAGAGAAGAGAAAATAGAGAACAGTTGATGAGGGTTAGAAGTAGAATTCTGAATTTTAGCTTGATAGAAACTGGCTTTGGCAGAGGAAACTGAGGAAGAAAACGCTGCCAGGAGAGACTGGTAGGTGGACAGGTCAGATGGGGCACTGGATTTCTTCCACTTCCTCTCAGCTGTCCGTAGTCTGGCCCTGTTGGCAAGGAGGACCTCAGACATCCACGGACTGGGAGGACAAACAAAAGGACAGCAAGTATCAAGTGCTGAAGAGAGAGAGGACAGCAGAGTAGAAGATGCAGAGTCAGTGGGAAGATTGGAGAAGGAGTCGAGGGGCTGAAGGGAAGCAGTGACTCCGGAAGCGAGAGAAGACGATGAAACAGAGCGGATGTTATGGCGGACCGTAACACAAGGGGAGGGTGGAGGGGAGGCAGGATGGGGAGTAAGAGGGAGGGAGAAGGAAATGAAGTGGTGGTCGGACTGATGTAGAGGGGTCACCATGAGGTCCGAGGATGAGCAGTTCCTCAGGATGACGAGGTCGAGAACATTGCCACACTTGTGGGTCGGAGGAGAGTGCAGGAGGGAGAGGTCGAAAGAGTGGAGAAAGGGTAGGAAGGCGGCAGACTGGGAGGCTTCCAGGTGAATGTTGAAGTCTCCCAAAATGATCAGCAGGGTGCCGTTTTCAGGCAGGGGGCTGAGCAGTCTAAAATTATTTGGATTAGAGCTATAAGATTCTGCAAGGTCCCATAAATTTAATGCAACTTTTTACGCTTTTTTTTTCTGGAAAATCCATGACATGAACTGGGGGTCCTAGATGAGTTGGCATTGAATGACCCATAAGTTAATATGGACACTGCAAATGTTATATGGGGAGGGAGGGGGAAGACAGCAGAACAAGAAAGCAGCTGTTTCAGACATTGAACATTAACTGTCTAGTACATCTAGTTCTGTATGACCAATGTATACATAGCGAGAAAATATTTAGCTCCAGAAACATGGTTAAATATTGACGTGCAAAACAAAAATATCATGGGGTTTGCCAGTCTTGCAAAACGTCACTAATTTTGGTAGGTACAGCTTTGGGACACAGTCTATATTTGATCAACCTAAGCAGCAGGGTTCGCATCAGACTGATCTTTGGATGGGAACACACACAGATAACTGTATACTTTTATTATAACCAGTTACCATGAGTGTATTCAGGTCACAGACCTAAAGGGAAAGGGGCAGCCTATAGCCTAGTGGCTAAGGTACATGACTGGTACCCCAGAGGTTGGCAGTTCAAGTCCCAGTCCAGCCACAGCAAGAACACCATTGCTGTTGGGCCCTTGAGCAAGGCTCTTAACCCCACATTGCTCCCAGGGGGGATTGGCCCTTGGTTAGTTCAATCAACTGTAAGTCACTTTGAATAAAGGCAAAAATAAAAAAAAATATATATGACAACAGATCTCTTGAGTTTTCATCAGTAAGCATGCAAACATAAATAAATATAAAATAAACACACACAAAGTACTCATATGTATTTTATTTCAATTCCATAAGTGTAATTTCCCTTTATGTAACAGTATTTTTTGGTGAAATTTGATTATGACATTAGTTGCATCTCAACTTATACTGTACTGCCAGGATTAAAAGTTATATTTACATAAACATTGATTAAAACTATAATATAGCTAGCTTTATGTATAGGTAATACAATATCAAATTCTGAAAGAAATAATCATTAGTAAACATTTTTTATTTTCTTCAGAAAGCAAGTTAGAAAAGGACTACAAAAGGTCTACAAAAACAATGAATGTGGATATAGTATATATATATATATTTCCTTTTTTTGTTCATTTTTCACAGCTGAGGGAAACAAGCTCTGCTGCCTCATCTTAAAAGATTACATGATTCTGAAGGGTGACAGGAAAACCAGACCAAACAAAAATAGGAGCAGTTAGAAAGTATAATTTATACAAACCTTGGTTCACTGAAAGTGTGAAAACAAATACTGAACTCATCTAATATTGCACTCGAAATTAACTGAAAACATGAGTCTTTAAAAACGTATTTCAAAAAACATTGCCTCCGTCAAAGAAAAGTGCTAATTCTCATTAACTACGCATGATACATTTTAAATATATAGACACGTATATTATGCATATATGAGTAAGTTCTAAAACGTTTCTTGGAGTACATCGATGAAGACCATATCAGGTTAATGAAATGAGCGAAAATGTGTTCTTGCATCTGATTCTGGCAGTTAAACCGACTCCTGAAATGGGATCGCTTTCCTTCCGGCGACATACACCTCCATGATGTTCCTGTCATCACCTACAGAATCAAGGGGAGCAGCGAAAAAATGTAATTATATAAAGCGTACTTTGATCGCGTTGCATCTTCTTAAATTCTTTCACGAGACTAAGTGCATTTGAGAAGATCTAGAGAGTTTGTAAGTTCCTACACTCTAATGAGAGGTATTGACTGTTCTGTTATTACAACGGTCAATTATTACACTTACCCAAATTCAAGAACTTCTCCAGAATGACCTGAATGTAAAATGAAAACCCCATTAAAAGACCACAGAGAAGAGGCACAAAACTCGCTTTAAACATATGACGTTTGGGTAATACAAACACACACACAAATACACACACATGCATAAATGCAGCACAAAACACATATAGATAGACAAACACACACATGCGCTCAAACACACGTTCACATACAAGCACACTCATGAAAATGCAAGCACACATACACAAATGCACTCACGCAAACATTACAAGACATTAGGGTTGAATGTGTAAAAAGTGTCAGAAGACTCACTTTGGTGTTCTCATATGGGAACATGTCAATCGGACCATCTGCGGCAAACGGGTCGACCAGAATGGCGTCAAAGTCCTTCCCCACCTCAAAGTTTCCGGTTCGGTCATCGAGGGAGAGAGCTGAGGAAACCAGCCACCAGTAACCCAATCAGGACAGGTTTCTAAGTGTGAAATAAGCTTCCTCACAAGCCTTATTCATACTTGTGGTAAAGTGTCGCTCAACTTCAACTGTTTTCTTTGCTAACAAACTGAAAAAGTTGAGACTGGTGGTGGGGTCACTCTCAAGAATGTGTTTGAATGTAGGACAAATCTGCTGAATTGCAGTTTTTTAGAAAAAACCCATGAATCTTTGGTGAAAATCAGTAAAAACTGAACACGATAAGTCGATCGTGTAGGTAATAGTCTGACGCTAAGCTAAAGTGTTGTTTTTTTCTTGAGGTAGCCTGCATTTATTTGCGTTTCCGCTCTCTGTTGACTGTTACCTTGGCTCCCGCCCAGTGTTGCCAGTCTGAAGACCTCCTCAAAGGTAAGAGTTTTGTATTCGGGGTCCTGGATTTTCAGAGCCTTGGAGGTGTCCAGCGCGCGTCTAATGGCATCCAGCATAGAGGGGGAATAGCCACCAGCCACATCTGAGAGGAAAAGGGAAGCAGAATTTTTGGGGGCAAATGCTAATGTGTGTGTGTGTTTGTGTGTGTGTATATACACACACCGAATATATACATAAACACACACTTTTTGCAATGATCCTTCAAATGTGGTTTAACGATAAACTTTATTATCTCAAATGATTCTGACATCAGCGCACTGAACAGTAAACTTCACTTATTATAAATAACTATAAATAAAAAAACACAAACAGAAGAAAATATATATAACTTGAATTAAGGAAAGAAACATAAAATGCTGGCTATATAACTTTAAAAAATAAAAAAAATAAAAACAAGGCAACTGTGTAGGGCAACTACTGCCAATCCAACAGGGGCAGGTTTATGCAGGAAGAACAGCTTTTCTGCATTGTAAACATCGTAAAAAAAAATAAATAATAACAAATAACAATAAAATAAACTTTAACTGCAAAGAATATAAATCACCACCTCATTTTCTGAATTATATGTTCTGTAAAAAAGTTTTCATTTCGGCACATATCTGAAAACATATATGCCGATCCTGATCCTGATATATATATATTGGTCAGGCTATAGTCTCAGAGTACGTGCACTAAACCCAGGTCACAGTGTTTCTGTAGAGTATTTGGAGTAATGATGGTCAAATGAAACACCTTTTGAACCCCATAATGGGTGGGTGGAGCAACAATGAGCCGTCCAGCCCTTACTTCTTTGAACCAATCAAAATTTTCCTCTGTTCAGCAAAACACAATGGTCAACCCGGTCAGTTACTGGTGTCATTTGGTAGCTCCGCCCATTTGCGGTGTCATGAATCGCCATTCTCCCACTGCAGTCGGCTGATTGGCTACATGCTTACCTGTGCCCAGGCCCAACTTCACGTTATGCTTCAGGACCCTGCGGACGTCCAGCATGCCGCTGCAAAGCCTGGGCATACAAAAATGCACACCCATCAGCTATGCGGGTCTATTCTCTCTTTTTCAAAATAACACACTCCTTTGTACATGTCGCTATAAGATGGCCTCACTCTTTCCTGCACACTTCACTTCCTTTGTAAACCACGTTTGGCAGAGTAGAAGCTAAGCAGAGGAGCTTGGCATGCAGGACAGTAACTAAGGGGAGGGGCCTGGCAGTAGAGTAGCTAAGGAGAGGGGCTTGTAAGCAAGGCAGTAACTAAGGGGAGGGGCCAGGCAGGCATGTTGGTAGCCAAGGGGAGGGGCATGGTTGGCAGGGGAAGCCTAGCTCTGACAGGTGGCAGTGGTGCTGTCCGTCCTGGAGGGGAACGAGAGCTGTGAAGAGTGGGGCTGTCTGTACTCACGAGATGTTGGAGTTTGGGCAGTGAGAGATGGAGGCTCCGGTGTCCCTGAAGAGCTTCAGCTCCGAATCGGTGAGGTGGCAGGCGTGGGCCATGACCGTCTGTCAATCACCATCATCATCATCATCATCATCATCATCATCATCATCACTATCACTATCATCATTACAGTCATCGCCACCGCCATGTTCTTATGTCACATTTCAACATTTTAATCATTAGCAACAACATCACTTCAAAACAATAATTTCTAATATTTTCCGCAAAAGCCTGCCTCTTCTTGGATAAGATTAGACACCACTGTTTTTATTAATCTGATTTGTTTTTTTACGAGCAGAGCTCCAATGAGTGCTTCGAACCAATACACATTTTTCCTCTTGAGATTTTTTTCCAAACAGTACAGACGTTTGTTTAACTTCCATTTCTCTCAAAGAGAGGCTGAGATTATTACAGTGCAGTCGGTGTGAAACCACTCCAGATTAACTGTAGTAATTAAACACTTTTAGCCTACATAGTTGTGTCTTGATGTCACAGGCACATAGGACAGGCTGTGTTGATACATGTGAGAGAAGTGAGGTTCGCCACATTCTGTTTCCTAACCTGTTTCAACACTCTGCCCTTAGGGCAGGTTTGCCGTAGGGGTGAGGGTTCCAAACACGCATGGCAGGCCCGTAATCGCAGTCATTAGAGCTTACAAACACAGGAATCCTGCATGCATATAAACCACAACTGGGCTACTGTGTTTAGAGCAGGAGCAGTGCATTGCCTCACAACAGAAAGAAATGCACTGTAGTCTGCAACAAACCTGCTCCATTGTCCATCCAACACATTCACCAGATTCAGTCTTTCGATGGATCCTACTTGTGGCGTATCACATTAGCCCCATTCACTGCAGTTCTACCCAACCAATAAAAACAAACCACAGACTACCATGCATGTGTGTGTGCTCGTATGCTGCTTTTCTATGTGTATAAGCTCTTTGGTACATGAGCAGCCACACTCAACACCACCAGGCAGTACATGTATGATAATAACATGAGCCAGAGGCGTTGGTGACATAAGCTCACTGTGGACTTTACCTCAGCTGGGCCGACTCCACAAACCCTGAGATCGCGCAGTTACGTAAAAACGAAAACCTGAATGTCCGTGTTTAGCACGTGTCACACACAGAACAGTTTGAGAATGTTCTGACTGAAAGTGTTGAAATGGCAGACTGGTTTAGGGATGTTGAAACATGTAATGATGTTTGTAACTTCACATGAATGACAGTCCACAACTTTTCTGCTTCCATGCTTGAAGGGCACGATGCATTCATTGAGACAAGCAAGCCCTTTCCAAACATGTGATGTCAGCTGACCTTCTGTTTCATGCTGCATACAAATTGAGCTTTGACAGGCATGAGTTGGAGGAAGAAACTTCTGTCTGCAGACTGCAGGCACCCAACTGAGCAGCAGGAGCTTCTGGTTATCTTAAAGACCGACATGCAAGCTGGTCCCTACCGTTTCATGTCACCAAAAATTACTGGAACTACCAGGTGCTTGTATCTTGAATTTTACCAATCATTGTGCTTTGTGGTAAAGAGAAAAAACCTTTTGATTGGTTGAAACAAATCAATGACTGACAGCTGATTGTAGCTCCACCCATTTTTGGTATCACAACACCTTATTTGCCCACCACTGGCCTACAGCACACAAGTAGTGTAGGTTGGCATATGTAGGAGGCATGGGTGTGGCACAGGGCGTTGCCAGTGAGGAGGTTGTGTCTAAGGTGAGGCCCAGGGCACTTACCTTGTTGGTGAGGAGGTTGTGTTTGAGGTAGACGTCGGTGTAGGATTTGTAGTCGGGGAACAACTCGTGGACCAGGTTGACCTCAGCTTTGGTTTCACTGATGTGACTCTTGGGTGAGGGAAACGGAAAACAGGATTCACTATTTGTAAATCAAAGTCCATTAGCCAACTGCTACACAGTCAAAAGCTCCTTCATGCTCCTTCAAGTACATATTCTTTGCAGAAGTGGGGTCACGCTCCAGTCCAGGAGAGCTCTGAAGCTGAAGTGTCGTAAGCTGGTTTTCTGTTTTGACTCAACTCTTAAGTGATGAATTTGAGTAGAATAGAACAGCTTTATTTTTCCCTGGGAAACCTTCAGGTGAAGTCATTTGCATAAATTACATAAAGAAATTAAATTGCAGAAATTGCGTTTAGATATTTCATTGAGAGATTGCATTTCTATTAAGACTATTACAAATTATGCATATATAATTCTGTTTGAGGAGATTATGAGGAGATCTTGAAGAAAACTTGAATTACATTTATCACAAATATATTTAGGACTAGGTAATCTGGAAATTAAATTAAATGTTAAAATCAAGCGTCGCTGTGTCGCAATTGTTTATTGAGGAGATAAACAATTAAGTTAATTTATGTTACGTATTGGCTAATAATCTGATCTGGCTGCACACGGTGCAGCTCAATGCGGACTGGAGTTTGACACCGATGCGCACGGATGTGAAAGTGACAGCGCACAGGTGAGCTTACCTGGATGTGCAGATCATTGTTCTTGGCGATCTCTCCGAGGTGGTCGAGCAGCTTAGTGGTGCAGGAGAGGGCGAACCGGGGGGTCACCACCGGCTTCACCAGGGCGTACTGAAAAACAGTTACCCATAATGCACCTCTGCTTCCCCCAAAAAGCCACAGCTGTCAGCTGTTACCGCCAAATGTACTGAATGTGCTTGAAAATCTCTTAACTGTACTTCAGAGAACAAACTGACAGGTAAGCAGATGAATGCATGGGTGTGGATTACATATGAAGTACATTAGAGAACATTAGAAACCAGGGATATGATGGGACTAGCCGTAACTTTAAATACTGAGAGGAATGTGTGAGACATCTGCTGAACACACATGTAGCGCTCCCCTGTAAATCACTAGTCTCTGAACTAATTCCAGTTCTGGATACCAAACACAGCGGTAACAGTGACCTAAAGCGTCAATCACTTCACCATCAGTTTCCGTACTTCCATCTGTCTTCTATTCCCAATCTCTCTCTCTCTATGGCTGCGTTCCAATACTTTTTTTTCATGTCTCCTCCTTTCCTCCCCTCATTTCCTACCCCGGAAATATGCCGGAAATATGTGGAGGAAACGAGTGGAGGAAAGGAGGAAAGGAGGAGATGAATCAAAAATTGGAACAGCTAATCCGATTCGCCCGTCATCAAAGTCGATGTCGGCTATTGATGAAGTAATAATTTCGACTGACTCTGAAGATACCACAGCCAATCAAAATATTCTGTGGGATGGTCTTTTAACCTGACTGGTCGTGAGCACAATGATGTCACCCAGAAATGTGAAAAGACTTCCGCGGTAGGATACATCGATGTATCCTCCGTTTGGAGGAAACGAGAAAGGAGGAAAGGAGGAGGCGAGATTGCGTTTGGAACAGTGGAGGAAAGGAGGACATATAATCAGTTTCCGGGGCACGGAGGAGAGGAGGGGAGGAAAGGAGGAAAGGAGGAGACGAATTTGAGTATTGGAACGCAGCCTATCTCTCTTTACCACTCTCAAAATTGAGCTTCCTCGTTCCGGTTCCCTGGGATTTCTTGCCAACTTACCTTTCTTTTCAAAAGCTCGCCAATGAACCTGTCAGGCACAAAAACAAAATCATTTTACAGGATGGTAGATGCAGCAGTTAAGAAAAGATAGTAACACTTTCAACTCTCTTTAATGTATATTTAAAGAAAGATACTGACATTTTCTAACACAGAGGTGTCAAACTTCACTCCTGGAGGGCAAAAGCAACCATAGGGTTTTGTTTTGTAGCTTCTTTTCAGTCAGTGGCCAATTTAGGCCTTGGAAAAACTGGGACTCTACTACTAAAACCGAGCAAAAAAAACCCATCAGGCACTGCAGTCTTAAAGGGCTGGGGTTTCAAACCCCTGTTTTCTGAAAGCCATCTTGTTTAGAGGTCCCTGATCCTGGTCCTGGAAAACCACATAGTCAAGTGGTTTTCATGGTAATTAGCTTTTAACTGATCAGTCGAGGCTGTTGATTACACAGTTAACACACCCTCGTGTGCTGTCTTGTGTCTACATTAGAGTCTGAACTTTAAAATTT
The DNA here is from genome assembly GCA_022829145.1 of Albula goreensis. Lineage (NCBI taxonomy): Eukaryota > Metazoa > Chordata > Actinopteri > Albuliformes > Albulidae > Albula > Albula goreensis. Next base: position 711,024 of record CM040744.1, read on the forward strand.
GCAATGAGCATAGCTTGAGTTTAAGCTTCGGGTTGAAACCATTAGACCTCAGAGCTGCATTGGAACTGGAACATCTACTCCTGCTCTGTGGCGTTCTGAGTACCTACTCCAGTTGCATTGCACTTCCGTTGTCTTGAGATGTAAATCTGAAACCCCAGCCATGTACATTGCCATTGACCCTGTGGTTTTCCATGACCAGGGCTAGGAAGCCGTACCCTACATTAAAGAAGCACGTGCGTGGCTTGTGAAGACCAAGGCTCACCGATTGGTTTCGTCCGTGGAAAGGTCAGCAGTCTCCTTGTAACAATCCACAGCCTTGTTCACATCCATACACACTTTTCCCACAAGGGCACGCTGTCCATATTTATCTGCAGAGAAAACCAAGCTAGGGAGTCAACTCTGTTTAAATGAACTTCCCTTTTTTTGTTCCCAGTAAAGCGTTTGATTGGCTGATTTATTTCTATGGTGGTTTTATGGTGCAGCAATAACATATATGCATGCACATTCATATATGTGCATACATATGCACACATATACAGACATGCATGCATAAATACATGCATGCATACATACTTACACATGCACATATCCAGAAATATAATCATTCATAAATACATTCATGCATGCATGCATACATACAGATCTACATAGCCCACCTGCCTGTCTTCCATACTGTACTCAGTGCAAAGTACCAAGGGAGGAAGACGTTTTGAGTTTTGCTTCAGCATTATTCTCCGTAGAGTAGATATACATGTGGGAAAGGGGTAAGTGCCTAGCTAGAGGCCCCTCTTTAAAAGAGACAAAACGCCGCTGTGCTCAGGGTCATTAATCAGCAGGTAGTGGGGTCAAAGTCTGCCCCTCTTCCACGTTCTTTCGCCGCAGCGCTCAACGTGGCCGTCTCCCTGGGAGACCAGATCCCCGCCGCCTCCGCGCCACGTTACGTAACTCCGGCGCATGCAGGGGTCACCAGCCTTGCGGGGAACCGGCCAGCCCGACACCACGCGCTCCGCCAATCGGATCGGCCTCCGCGTGAGGTGGGAGGGGGGCGTGTCGGAGGGGCCTCCCTATCTCTGAGCCTGTCTTCAAGCACGCGGTGCTGGGGATGTCGGCAGGTTCACAGCCCAGCCCCCTGCTCGTACACACCCCCTAACCAAACCCCAAAACTCCTCCACTACACTCCCGCCACCATCGCCCAAAAACTCCAACACCCCTGCCCACACCCTACGCTGCGTCAGTGCTCCCTTACAGACCTCCCAGAAGACCCCCTCATCTCCAAAATATCAAGGGGGCACCGTCTTTGTTTTTATGACGGGTACAGAATGTGCAATGATCTTCTGGTGTAATATGAAAACCTCCAGTCAGACATTAACAAGGCCAAAGTTTGCTAATTACTACTGAATTGTATCCTCAGTTTCCCCTAGCACGTAATACGGCTCTTACGGTTTAATTTAAACTCTTTAAAAGTTCTAATGAGAAAAATGTATTACCTACCAGCGATTTCTCCCAGCAATAGGGTGGAGTCAGTGTAAATGGTAGCGAAGTAGCAGGCCGTGGTTGTTCCATTTTTCAGAGTTCGTTTCTGAAAGATGAAAACAGCACGGTCATGTGTTTTCACTGGAGAAGCCTCTCCAGACGTGTTAATTATCTACCTGAATATCTACATATTGTTAGAAGACACCTGCCTGCATGGTCACAACGACCTCTTCTGCTGCGTCGTACTTTAATTTCAAGGCAGATTTTCATCCAGTTTGAAAACAAAAGACATAATACCTAGAAATTGTTTAGCCCGTTGAGTCATTTCACACAGACACAATACCAAATTCCTAGTCTGCATCAAATTTCATGCTAATTACAGGTTTCTTGACACGTTTTATGCGCATGTGGAAGGACCAATAGAAATGTTATGGAAGGCATTTGTTTTTTCACAAGGCCATTTTTATTAGGCAGGAGAACAGCTAGCATCGATTACTTCATTTGTCATGTTTCTTGCAATCAGAGAATTTCAAGCTTTTTCGAGGTACACTAGCCTGAATCCCAGTTGGTTTAGCATGAACATGCCACTTCTGGTGAAGAAGGCCCTCCTGGAACACTGATTGGTCAGACCTGATAGACCATGTGAAAACTCAGAGCCAATCAAGTTTGATCAGGAGCCCTCCACTTTAAAGTCAAGTCTCCAGTTTTAGATTGCCTTTCAAATCAAGAATAGTTAAAAGTTTACCTGATTTTTCAGTGATTCGGGGAGAACTGAAGTAAAAATTATTGTTATTAATGCTATTATTATGGTGCTTTCTCAAATATACATGCCAGTGAATATTCAAGCCCTATATGTATTTTATATCCAGAAACCAAAAGCAAGGACAGAAGCATGGGGAAGGTGGTTGGGGGGGTCTCAGTTAAAGGTTAACAGCAACCGCAAGACCAGTGCCAGACAAACGGAACACAAAGCTTCTTGCGAATAATAAATCTCTGCTTTACAGGCAAAAACAGATAAGTCCTCTGTCCTGTCTCCTTAAGGACCAGACTAGGGGAAAGGTGTTCACCACCCTAAAAAGGGTGTAACGTTCATGGTGTTAGGTAACAGTCTATCTTTGGTCTTTGCCATAGCGGGAGTTTGGTTGTAGATTAACTACTGAATTGGCCTCAGTTGCTTTATTCCAAGACTGGAATTTAAGGTAGGAGTCCTCCCCACTGGTGCCTCGACGTAAAACTTCATATTTTACCCTGAAATGATTTTGGATATGCTAAAGAATAGAGATTATAAGCGTGCTAATTTTCATTTGAGTCAATGCAGACCATTAACTGTCAGCTATTGTATCCAGGTGTTATTTCCTAACATATGTTATCTTTGGTATCCTCCAAACATGGTTTCCATGTGTGCAAAAAATTTACGTGACACGGAAGATGGTACGCTGGGATTTGCAGGTCTGTAACGAAGCATGAAAATATGATCCAGTCCGGACTCGCTGCTCTGTGCGGAGGCTTAATGACAGACATGCACATCCCATATATCTCATGAAACACATTTCAAACGACAACATCCATAAATATAAAGAGGAGCTCTCTCGTTCCTGAGGTAAGCACGCAAACAAAATGGCAGAAAGGTGCAGAATGTGTCGCCTGGTGACACCTACGCTCTTATTGCTACCTGGCTGCACGCCTTGTGGCTATACACTTTGATGTCACTGACAACCACTTAGGAGTATATAACGAGACTGTTGAATTATGCAGATTCAGCCACCGCCTTTTTTAAACAATCCAGCAATCATATTCAGCTTGTTTATATAGCCCATGACTGTAGATCTGGCAACCCGTATTATCAAAACTTTGACATAGATGTCATATGAGAAGTCCAGGTAGTTTCACTGTCAATTTAGCTATAGCTGCATTGATAAATTGCGCAATGGCTCAATCTGGCAACCCCGACTCACCACGACTTTGGTGTAGACATCCTGGGAAAAGTCAAGGTCCTTGTACTTGGCCTCTACGGGGAAGGTGTAGGTGTTGAGCCACTGCAGAAGGGGCATGTCCAGGGCAGTGCCCGTGTAGCTGTACTGGGAGGCGTGGATGTGGGTGTCGACCAGTCCCGGCATGAAGAACTGGCTGCAAAAACAAGGGCATGACGAATCATGTTCATACAAAATCCCCCTCTTTATGGCACTGTAACCCGAGTCAGGAAATCGCGGTGGGCTCAAGCCCCTCTTCTACACTATTTATCAGGGGTTGTGGGGGAAGGCCCACCGCCATGGGGTCAAAGGTCAACATCTTGAAATCAGCAAGGGGTGACAGCTCCGGTGCAGTGTAGATATTTGGGATTTGTAAGATACAATCGTACTGTGTTGAAGTTGGCTAGTTTCATTTGTCACAGGAAAAAAGCCTTTTGTATTTGAGTCCAACTGGAGTGCACTACAAGGACATGTGACTTTTCTCTGATGGCTGAGATAGATTTTGTGTGTATGTGTGTGTGTGTGTGTGTGTGAGCGAGAAAACGAAAGAGAAAGTGAAGGTGCAGAGAGATTTACAGAGAAAGATACAGAGAGACTGAGGGAAAGAGAAGAGGAGCTGGAGCAAGAGGGAGAGAGAGATGGAGGGAGGGTGACAGATAGAGGAATAGAGAGTGTGAGATAACAAAAGTGGTTAATGAACAGTTCATGATTTGGGCTCTGCTCTGTTGTTAGCTCTCAATCCATAACTGACAGGAACAGTTAAATATTTTACAGGGCTGATCTACGATCAGCTTTCCTCTGCGTTTATCACACAAGTATTCATTATGAACTAAAAAGCAAAGCAAATCAAGATCAGTGCTCAAAATCTGAGATGCTTCAAGAACTTGGAATCCTATCTGATATTTTACATTGTGTAATATTCATTTAAATCAATAATGCATATGTTTCATAATAGTTAATGTGAAAGAAAATAACAAAAGTATAGCCAGCCAGCCTCACATCAGATAATCTGTAACATTAACTGGAAAATAAGAAACCAACGTATATCAGTGTGCGACTCCTTAACTCTCATACTGACATATATGTAGCATAATATAATTCCAGAAATTCAGTTATGGCTTTTTGTTTTGGTGTGCCAACCCAAGATTTTCAAGCCACCCTTATTAAAAATGTATGGGGGCGACGCAGCATTTGTAGAAATGCCCAATGGATGCAAACGGATCATGCACAAATCCCAAAAATGCTCGATTCGTTCGTGAAAGTTCGAGATTTCACTTTCATATGTACATAACTCGTTAATAAGTTATCATTAAGAAAAGAAGTAATCCAAACAAAGGCAACGAGGAGCAGGATGCGGAGGAGAATTCAGACATAGGATTTTGGTCCCCACCCTGTCTCTACGGTCAGCAAAGTACTTACTGGGCTCCCAGGTGCTTCACGTCCGATATCCGGAATCCCCATGCCTGTGAGAGCTTGCCAACTTCCTCCGCTCTCCCGATGAAAGCAATCTGCGTGAAGAGCGCCACACGTCAAATTCAAAATATCCATCTTTATGTATTATAGCGCCGTGGACAAACAGGATGTCAATCAGCGTTCTGCAAAAAGGACGTTTCATCACGGAATAATCGTTTTGGCTGACAAGTGATATGAATTCAAGTGAAAAAGCCATAATGTGGCGTAAAGTAGGTCATCAGATAGGGACTATATACAGTTCAAAATAATTCCATATATTCAAATTATGTATATTGATATCAATATGCTACATAGACGTTGACAAGCGCAAACAAATAAAGACGAGGATTGTTGAGCCAAGCCGTTCGGTTGTTGGAATCGGCGATGTGTGTACTAAGCAGCGTTTTGTAGCGCCCAAATAACTTTAGGGGTCTATTCAGACTTGCCCGTTTGGGGTGGAGATTCATAGAAATTGTGGCGTTTCTAATTAAAATACCCTCTAAGCGAATTCAGACATTGACTTCAGCGAATTTTCAGGGTGCGTGTCCTACGCGCATAACAACCCTGTATTAAGACGTGCACTCCTATCGATCAGACTTTGATAAAACCTTTTTTTTTTCCAGTGTTGCCGTATTGCATGAATTTGGGTAACTGTACAAATCATTTAATTATTTCTGGATAACAGGCGCACGTAAAAGTATTACTCTTACCATCGCCAACAATTGAGTTGAATTTGAAATGCATGGCTGCATTTTGGCCCGTGTTCCTCAGTCCCCACGTCTCAAATAAATAAAAACTAACGCTTTTGGAGTGTTGTGCTTTATTAACTCTATGAACCCACGGGTAATAACTCAGGTCTTACATCTTATCATATGCCAAAACAGATGTAATCATCAGGTCTAGTAAAAAAAAATTATTTACCATAGATACTCAGTACATTAAAATATGATATCAAGCAATGTTTATCGTTCAACGATAAACCACGCTGTGAAAATTGTTTGACAGTAAACCTCAGGGATTTTATTTACTTCATTAACCTAAAATCGAATGAAACAGTATCCAAACCTAAAGTAAGAAGCTGAGATTGCAGTTTAATCAAGGAAGGTGACACAAACAGAAATGCAACGGGTTTACGTAAGTTGTACAGTTAAAACACCAGCGACTTTGCAGTGTAAATACTCGTGGTTTCCTTGTATTATAGCAGTAGGCGTTCAGTATAATAAACATGTTGTTTACCGTGTAATTTATCAAATTACAAGACAGGTAGTTTATTAAACATGAAAACCTAACCGTGCTCTTTCCGCCTAGACCAATTTTAATGGCTGTCGGGAGATGTGGTTGTTATTCGTGTTTTACCTCATCCAAGTTCCTCACTGCCGCACTCTGATTCACCAAACAAAATGATCCAGGTGTTATCGGCAGGACAGAGTGCATACACGAGACTTGTACCTGGTTCGACTCAAATGAATAAATATACTCTTTCAGCACGACTAACTGTTTATTGGACATTGGGATAGACTGACGGACACACCGAGAGGCTGATTATAGCTAAGTATGAAAAATTCAAAACATGAGCGGGTACTGTGTTGTCCTTACGTTGATATCCAGCATTGCAATTCCTGACAAAATGTATACGTTGTTGCTACTGCTACTTCACAAAAGTGCATATTAACATTTTAAGTTTATTGCCCATAAGTAGTACAACTAGTATCTGATCTTGACACATCATTTCTCAGTAGGCTATATTTTAACCAGATCTACCGGCTACGAATGAAATCAATTTGATTTAAATATATTAAAAACCATTAACTACGCTTAACCGAACTACTCGGCTCTTACATGTAGATTGCGCTGCATGATTTTTTTCGAATACAATTGCTGTATCTGATAACATACATTGAAGCCACTTACAGGGCCATCAAGTTTTCGTGGGGGCATATCATTTTCCTGGCTGAATTAGCATTATTCAACATCCTATATACTATATCCTAAAGGGTCCTCCTACTTTTCTGCCCTCCCCGGGCCGGGCGTGGCCACATAGGCCAGATCAAAATACAAATAAGAATTTTCTGCGTATCTATTACCGCGGAAAAAACGCTGAGCGCCCTCAAGTCAGAATTCCCTGCTTAGTTGCCCCCAGACATAAGAAAGCAAATGCATTTCAAAGAAACAAAACGCTATGTTGTTTTATGAGCACACTTTCACTATCCTGGTGGGCATTTTAGTGGGTGGAAGAAAATGTTTGTACATGCAGTTACAACTGCAAAGCAAAAAACAAAACAAAAAAAAAATATCCATAACATCTTTTTATATATAGGCTAAATATAGATTGGTATGTGTGATAATCCACACAACACAAAATATGTTTTATTTTCCTTTTCTGTCAATGATTAACTGACAGAAAACTTAAAACGATTGCTCAGAAGAAGTTTACTGCACAGACACGGTTGGTACAGTTAAGACTAGAATTAAGTGCTGGAGATTTCATTCAATTCTTGAATAATATGCATAATATCCTATTGTAATTTAAAAAACGGATCGATTTTCCTGTAAGATTTGCTAATTTCACATCAGAAAAATAAAACAATCTGAGTAATAATACAACGGCATTTTTCAGCTCTTTTCTTTTTCACTGTACAGTGAATACCGTGTATAAGATAATTATATAATACACTGTCGGGTAAGCATCTCTTACTGATATTTACTTATGGAATATATATCTTACCCTTCCCTCCGTATCAATACCCAGAATCCTATCTTCTAGAACTTCCACCGGTGCATTTTCGTTTGAGTGCACAAATGTTCCCCTGAAGACTCTTGCAATGTCTACTAGAGCGTCGTTTGAGCTCATCGTGCAGGCTGTGAAGCGGCACAGAGCGCATTGCGGTCGCACGCATATATAGGGAGTGGGAGCGGTCACACACGCCTGTTGCGCCAGCCTCCCCCCCAACCCCTTTGGTGGGAGGCATCCAAGCGTGTGCGCGCTCAGTCCAAGGTTGCGCACAGGCTCCACCTGCGCTTGTTGGGAACTTTCCAGTTACACCGAATGGCGCTGGAGTGTGTGCAAAAGCAGTGTACAGTAGTAGTAATAGCAGTAGTGGGATGGCAGAAACTGTAAACGCAGACACAATGGTTATGTACAACATTTTTCATATTTTACAATTCAAGTGTACATTTGTTGTAATTTTGACACTGAATATAATATATCGATTTTACCCTTTAAACACAAGGAGGGGTAAACGATCTCAAACATATCAAGAGAAATGACAAAAACAGTAATAAACAAACAAACAAACAAATAAACAGTATTCTGGCCATCTGGCCTGCAATGTTTCTCAAAGTGAAAACAAACCTTTACTTTCTGAACTTTTTTTTCTTCCAACTTTTTATCTTATTCAACTAAACGATATCAATCATTTATTAAATATGTGTATTGTGTATTCAGTGAGTGTACAAATACACCGCGTTACATTCCACTCACTCCACAGAGTCCAATCTGAAAAAGTATCACAGTAAAAGGTTTATGTCAGAAGTCTGAGAAAGTACATTCTACACTGACAGATTTGGTATGGAAGCGCACTGCATTCACAAAAGAAAAAAAAACATTAGACACGTTATCTCGTAATTATGAGAAAGATCTCATAATTTGGACCGGGCCCAGATCACTTCGGACAAGAAGTATGTCTGCTTTCATTGATACACTGTGTGTAATATGCGGCCCAAATTATTTCGCGCTATTAAACCTGTCCTGAATCGGTCTGTACAATTGCGAACAAGCAGGCACAAATAAGAAACCGTTTAAGAAATTGGAAGGTGGATCGGGACTTACAAATAAGATGCGAATAAGAAACCAACTTCAGCCTCGTAGACTAACTTAACTTTCCTCATTACGAGATGTTTTCTCATAATTACGACGTAAGGTGTCTAATTTTTATTTCTCTTTTGTGAATGCAACGCACTTCCGTAACTTTGAGCCGTATTGTCCTCTGCAAACTACAGTTTATTTAATACAAAACCTTTCACTACAGTGGGCATTCAGTGGATTCTCTAGAGCAGCAGAAACTGGACACAAATAGAATGACACACTGTGCAGTGATTGTGTGTTAGTCTGTTTGGGAAAAACTTATACACAAGGGAGCTAAATGATGCAACTGGATCTACAGACATCAGCTGACTGCTTTTTCTTGAGATATAGTAATCACACAGAGATTGCAGCAGGTAACCAAGTAATTAGTCTCACATGCCAGAATCGTGTGTCTTTAGAGCAATTAACCTGCTTCTTTTCATTGCAAGAAATATCTTCTTTTCAACTGTATAAACTCAGCAGAGGCAGGTCCAAGAGGACAGTAACAATCCAGACTAACTCACCTAGGGTGCGTTTCCCAAAACCGTCGTAGTCTTACTGTGGTTGCACTACCTTTGTGAGAACTGTAGTTAGCTGTTTTGGTGCCCGACGAACATTCGCAACCACCGTTGGAAAGTTGCGTAGTTGGAACGACAACCTTGGAGCTGTAGTCAGAGGCGTAGTTCGTTGTTAGCTCCTCTCCACCGAGTCAAACCAACACGACACAGGCAAGTTTCTCAGCGGTCGTTAGTAAAGCTGAATTAAATAAGACTATTTTTGTCAGCCAATCTGTAAGTTTTAACAAGATCTTGCTGATGAAGTAGATTTGTGTTTACAGGTTTTCGCATTTACAAAGTTCGTAGTGTCCTTTTAAGCTACGTGAATATTGTATTCCAATATGGTTCGTCTTGGCAATAACTAACCAATTTGTCCAAACAAATTAAAATCAATAGACCAGGTGATGCAAAATTCCTAACTAAAGCTCAGAGAAGATACAGTACAAGATGCACACGGGAGGGGAAGGGAATACTCCTGATTAAATTTGCATAATTATTTTTATTTGCGAAAAATAATAATAATGATAATACATTTTACCTATAGACCACTTTTCTTTATACACAAAGAGACTTTGCCGAAAAAAGGTCTTACTTCCTCTTTTGCTCTGGTAAAAAAAATAATAAAGTAAATAAATACATTTTCCTCCCGGGTGCATGTTGGACATATACCTGTCCTACCAAAGTAATTTCAGGTGTGGATGGATAGAGGGATTGATAGATAAAAATGAACTGCGTTTATAAAACGGTTTTTTTCTGGTTTTCAGACAGTGAGCCATACATCTACCCTGAATTAACATGCATAAATTGGTTGCTTCAAATGTGATATGCTTCAAACGTTCAGTAATCATCTTTGTTCATGACACTACCTGAGTTTTGGAACGGGTCGCAGTATTTTAAGAAAGTGAAAGACTCCGAACGCTGATTCGTGTCAGTTACAACTACGAACTACTGTGGTTCATACAACCGTTGTTCCCATTTGCGACGTACTTACTATGGTTTTGGGGAACAGTCGTAACTAGGAAATTAGTTTCTCTAACGACCCATCTTACTAACGTTGTCATTCGTGACTACCGTTGTTGCTTGGGAAACTCACCCTAGGGTGTCTCAAGAGCTCTCCAGGCATGACCATCTGCGTCATGTGACCACCAAGCGTCATGCTTGCTTCTGGAGAATGCACACAAGAATACCCACATCAGGTTACATTCCCGTTTTATTTCTGAGCTCTATCCTCTCAAGAACTGATTCCCAAATGAAAATTCCTCATGCCAGCAGGTTTGATTGATCTGAAGGATACGCATGCAAAAAAAAAAAAATAGACTTGTGAACAAGACCAAGCACGAGCAGCAATGACATGCTCGCTCATTAGCCGTCTCAAAGCCCCCCAGTCGGCTCCTGGTCTTGGAAGCACTCTCGATTTTACGGACGAGCACCACGCTGACACGCTGTGAAATGCGGTCAGCATTAGCGTCAGCATATTGTGTGGAGCTGCACCATCTAAGCAGAACTGGTTTCTGGCCGGTTTGTCTCAGAGATATGTGGGGTTTCTCTTTTGAGAATTTAGGGATTATGTAACATAATCGCTTTTTTTCTTCTTTTTTCTTACAGTTTATCTTGACCGCTAAGATGCCTTTCTTGAAATAGTTCTCTGTTTCCCAAAGCTCTTGACAAAATTGCAAAACTACACACTCATCTCCACAAACATCAACCTTCCATGTCAAAACCATATAATCTTACATCTAAACCAAACTTTGCCTTCAGACATCACACCAGTGAGATGAATTCAAAACACTTCTGTAAAAACTGTTTCTGCAATGAATAATGCGACTCTACATGATGAGCACAATATAATACACAAAATATGAATACATTGTCAAAGGTTTTAATCCCTCGATGTACTGTGTGTAGTACACTAAACTTTTGAGTTGTGTGTTGCTCTGGATAACAGTGTATACAGAATGCCTGTAATGTAATGCAACGTAAACTGACATTGAGTGACGAAATAAAACATGCAACTAATAAAGAACATAGAGAACAGTAAAATAATTTCCACATCTACAAATAAAAACTAATAAAAAAAAAAAAAAAACAAAACAGTTTGTTCATCATGACATCACATCTATTCTGCCTTAGCACCCTGTCTCTGGTCTGAGATTCTCATCAACATCACAGGCAATGTTATCCTTAGCCAGGCAGCAGGGGAAAAAAACTCTTGTATGCAGCATGTAGTCTAGTGGCTAAGGTAAATGACTGGTACCCCAGAGGTTGGTGGTTCAAGCCCCAGTCCAGGCAAGAGCACCATTGCTGTTGGGCCCTTGCGCAAGGCCCTTAACCCCACATTGCTCCCAGGAGGAATTGGCCCCTGGCCCCTAATCAACTGTAAGTCGCTTTGGATAAAAGCGTCAGCTAAATGATAATGATAACGCCTTATCCATCCCTGGCAAGCCTCAACCATGATATCTAAACAAGTCCCCAATATGGCCTGAAGGAGGTAAACATGGATGTATGGGTCTCGTTCATAGGACTCTTACATTAAACTTAACATTATAGGCTTTCAGCAGAAGCTCTTATCCAGAGCGACTTACACTTACACACTAAGTGCATTTCTTTCGGGACAAGGGTGTTGAAGGAGAACATGAAGGGAGAAGGATGTTGCTGAAACTCAGGCTGTTACTCAACCAGTCACGAACCAGAGCAGCCCGGTGGAAACTGACATTGTCCCAAATGACAACATAGAATGGCTGTTCTGGTTGTGCTGATTCCCTGTGGTCTAGTCAACATACATGATCTCACAAACCACTGAAGTTCCGGATTATAGAAGCTACTGGGAAGATGTAATTCACCCAGTGTTGGCTTTGATAGGGTGACAGGGTAAAAGGCACATCTCAACATTATCCTCATTAAGCTGACACTTTTTATCCAAAGCAACTTACAGCCAGTTCCCCCTGGGAGCAATGTGGGGTTAAGGGCCTTGCTCAGGGGCCCAACAGGAATGGTGTTCTTGCTGTGGCTGGACTGGGGCTTGAACCACCAGCCTCTAGGGTCACAGTCATTTACCTTAGCCACTAGACTACAGGCTGCCCCAACTGAGCTCAAGTTGGCCTGAGCTCAACATGGCCACCACCTGTGTAAATATTTCATTGGGGTAGCAGACTTTTCACATTCCTCTTCCTGGAAGTGATTATTTCCCTTCTTAAAGAAACATGTTTTGCCGCAAGGACATGATATATGAGATTATCGGACATTGGTTTCACTTAGGTCATTTTTGAAAGATGGAAGTAATCAGGTGAATATAATCCAATATATTAGCTGTGAATAATTTGAACCTTCCTTTTGTTGTCTTGTATCGCTTCTCAGACACCTTAGACATGTTAATTATGATCGAAGATGTCCTCAAAATACAATATGGTACCAAAGTCTGCCATGTCTGCTCAAAACAAATTTATATTTAATTTGCACTGTCTCGCTCTTACCCGTTCAGTAATTTCTCTAGCATATTTCTTCATGCAAAATATTGCTTGATTTACACAGACACTCTAACTCAACTTTAAGATACATGTTGTGGATGTGTCTAGACACAGTCGTCACAGTGGTATATTTTTAAAACAGAATTTCAAAATGAATTCAGAGCTGTGTATGACACATTGTAAGCACATGGTTACCACGGAGGCAGCATCATGTTACCAAGGAGAGGGGAAGCTATTATGATGTCAGATGGTGGAGACAACCCAGAGGCTGTTGCTTGGAGAAGCTCATAGCCATTCTCCTAGTGCACCAGTACAGCTACTTGGTTGAGGGTGACATCTTAAGATAACTAACGGGAACAGTTGCTGAGGTTTTAAACTTTTCTTGGGCTTTGAGTTCATTGTTATCTGCAGTCCCTAACTGGTATGTTATCAAATGTGTTATACCTAGTTGTACAATACCCTATGTTCTAGGTCTGCTCTACCCTGTTTGCTATCATGTGCTATACTATATCCTATCTGCTAACAGTGTCGTACTGAATTTGATAAGTGTGGCACACCAAATTTGCAAAGTGCGCTATACCCAATTTGTTGAGTGTACTTGACCCTATCTACTAAGCGTGTTTAACATATGCTAAGTTCATCGGCATGATTGTCCACTATACTCCATGCGTTATAGTGATTCCACAAACCCTGCCCATAGTTTTTAACTTTCTTAGCATTAGCATCTTATTCTATGAGTAGACAGGTGCATTTTAAAACTGGAAGATAAAAACCGATCCTGCAGAAATGTGATCATAATACATTTATCGCCATGAAAAGTATTTCACTTTATTTGATACATAATAATTGATTACAATGTTTAACAAGCTAGGCAACCTCTCTTCAGAGTTGAAATTTAATGAAAACCAATGCAAATTCTGTTTCCTTGGAGATGCCTGCAGTTCCACCTCCAATTCAATCTCCAGAGACGTAACAGGAATTTACGATGCATTGTCAATTCAATTCATGAATGGTCCCAACGCCGCCGCACACCACGCGCTCAAAATACAGACTCCGTTTTCTTTCTGCATCACGCCTAAAAAAATACATCGGTATCTAGACATCAGATGTAATGTTCCAGTGTTTCATCTTGCCATCATCCCGCTCAATTTCACACATATACGCAACGATTATAATGCGTTATTTATCCAATGAAACTTTTACTCTGTGGCTTAAGACTGAAGTTCTTTAATCGGTCACTTTCATTTTTATATTGCACAAATACCAAATAGCGTGAAACATGTCAATGGAAGAGAAAATAACATACTAAAACTATTCAGTAATTACAATACAACGAATGGGATATTTGTCAGTTAAATTAGCATATATGTGGACCATGACAGTCTTACTTTTTGTGACGAAAACAACTTCTTCTTTGAACTTGAGCCTACTAATTTTCATTCAATAATCATTTTTTAAAAGTTCCCTAATAATCACGAGAATGTGTATTCCCTTTCATGCCGTGGTTCCCAGAAATAGCATAATGAGCTCAGCCTGTTCAAGCCCAGTGTCACACTGGTCTGATTCACCTTCCAGTCCTCTGCGCATGACGGGCTCTTGTGTGTTGGAAAAGCGGGGAAACGAACGAGAGGGTGAAATCTAAGGCGCTTGCAGGTTCAAGTCGGCCGCTGCAACATAAGAGAGATATATGGTTAAATATTTGGCTATCAAATGTAGTTCTGAAATGGATGTTATAGCTCATCAGATAAATTAGTTAAGCAATGTAGGCAGTCATCATTAGGGAATGAATTGTGTCTTAGAAATTAAGTACGTCTAGAGAACTTGGTGCGCATGTCAGTCAAATACATTATGTAATTGTGAGAGGCTGTCTCATACCCTCCCATAACTGTTAAATCTCCGGTAAACCCTCTCAAATATCCACATCGAATATAATTAAATTTACGCGTCTTTGGAGGGTGTCACAATTTCATAATCTAGTCTGTCATTCCACATGCACGTGAAAGGGGACCAGTTAATGTTCTCTGAAAGGCCACGAGGACAGCACGGGGGAAGCTTCACAGCTAAACTAATGAGCAGTAGGTACTACGGCACTAAACCAATCCATGCCATGCAAATAGCATGGTTGTATTTGCATACAATTTAGGTCAGTATATTTTTTCTATACTGGACAGTCAGTCTGTGGACCTATGAAAGATCAGCGTGCGTAATCGTTTAGGGAACGTTCTTCACTTGGCTTTCTTCAGATAATTATAATGTCACAAACATTTGTCATGGTCAGCCAACAAACTTCAATGGAGACTGCATAAAGTGCATACACACAGCTTATGACAAGTGATTAGTTTCTTGTTATCTTGTTTGATACGAGATGTGGCTGTTAAATAATAAGACTAATAAGACTAATGTTCAGACGGGCGGATTGAAACGGTCAAGGGGTTTACGCTTGCCCATTGGTCAATGTATACCACGTGGTTCACGCATGCGCTCTGTGGTTTGATTTACATAAACCTAGTCTCCTAATTTGTAGCCACACCTCCTACATTCAAGTTTTGGTTATGAGTGCTAAAACCCGGCGATGACAAGTGAAAATTATAATTGACCGTAAATTATTTAACTGCAACATTTAAGTTTACATAGACCTATGCGTGCCTGCATCATAGAAGGCCTTCGCAGAGCGTCAGCACATGCATAAGTAGTGAGGCAGCGACTCTGCAAATTTCGAGAGTGAAACGTTTGCAGGGGTCACATTGATAAAGAACTGGCGCCAATCGGTCATCAACGGTCTGTTGACAAACACCTCTCCTCTTTCACTGTGCCATGCGCCATGTTATTACAATTTAAGGAATTAAAAACCATTCATAAAAAATAACTCAGTTTTTCACGTGACAAGCAACAAGACATCAAATCAATCTGGTGACTGACAGCATGATCACATGGCCACATACATGGCTGCAGTTCCTTACATGGCAACAGTTCCTGAGTGTTTGTTCACTGATGGCTGGAAGAGAGCCACCCAGTAATGTGAAGTCCTAAATTCACATTGGAAGCTTTCGAAGAGCCATAATCGATGTGCTCGCCAGCTTAGTTATTTTACTACAGTGAAATCAACTGTCAAGGAGACACACATGTATTTTTATGAATTAAATGAATACAAAGAAACCATTCTGGTGTTGTGGAACCAGCCATTTACTACTACGGATCTCACATTAAGATTGCATTTCATGCATTGCATTTCATATCCATGTAGTTTTAGTGTAGTTTCACAAGTCTACAAATTTCCCATTCATCAGTACATAAAAAGGGCATGAGGATAAAATAAACTTCCTTTGACAATGGAAGCCTGTGCACCTTAGTTCATTCATCAAAAAAAGGAGGGGTCAAAGTCAAACCAGTCACAGGGTTAAATCTGGGGTTGCCAGATTTTCAGAGCTCATACATGGACAGGGTGACCAAGCTTGGTCCTGGTGACCTAGAGGTTGTGATTCAAACACAAGAGGCCAGACAAGATGAGACACACTCTGTAGCTCTCCAGCACCAGTGCCGCCCCTGATATAGGGGCGTATGGAGGATCACGTCACTGGCTCCTCACGATTGGGTGCAGTAACCACATGGGGCGGATACAAGTGACAACCAGTCTACACCGCTTTGAGATAGAGGCCAGGATTGAATCAACATGTGTCCTTAACTTTTACTTACAATTAAATGAGAGCATTATGGTTTCTCTCTACAAAAACGGTTCGGTGAGTTATTTTCGTGATCTCTGAACTTGCACACTGCGTTGGTGAATTTTTCTGAGTTCAGGAAAAATGTTTGACTGACAACAAGCCAGTGTGTTTTCATTATTAAGTGTTTCTAGAGTCAACAGAGGGGGACAGAGTACCAATTAAATCCATTCAATTTCAGGTATTCAATGGACATTCTTATCCTCAGTGACTTTTGCATTTTAGATTCAAAACATTTTACTGAAGCAACTGTGGAAGAGTGCCCTGATCAATGTAATGTGTAATGGCAGTGTGTCCTTAGGGATTTGAACATTTTTCCTCTAACCTAGAAGCCCAGTTCTGTAATTGTAACACTGCAGTTCAACTGCCAGGTACACATGACAAAGGTGTGTAGGTATTTCAAGAACAAACAGAGACAAATTGAGTGTCCCATTTGCCAAGCCGTTGGTATAAAACGGGGTTAAACAATGGTCCACTAGCCAAGCAGCCCTGGGGTTTAAGGCTAAATGAACATACACTGGTTAAAGGTATTTTAAACCGTTTTTACTGGTTATTTTAAACTGGTCAAAGGTTGCAAGTTAAAGGTATAGAGAATGATTGCTGCAGATTTCTAAAGGCGCTTTTGAAACAGAGGAATTTTTCATAGTAAATATCAATTATTTAAAATTGACATTAAGTTTACATGTCTTTAGCTTTTATCCAAAGCGACGTACAAGGAATACATACAATTGTTACAACTCAAATGCAGCAACAAAAAAGTATAATTTATGCTGAAGCAGTAAAAACCATAGAGGTCTAAAACAGTCAAACAGGCATATTACAAAGCTGTTTTTTTTTTTTTTTGTGGAGAAGGTTTTGTGTGTTCAGTTTTTGAAAGCTTCCATTTGAATCGGCACTAAGGACAGGAAATATTGGCAGCAGCGCTGAAGGTTTTGATGAATGAAGGTTTATTCTACATCTACATTTATTTATTTAGAAGGCGCTTTTATCCAAAGCGACGTAATATGACTAAGGTAGAGGTCAGAAAAAGGCACACATAACATGAGACAAGAAGTTAACAAATGACGATGAGGCTGCCGGATGAGGTTTAGGTGAAAAATGCTAATTGATAACAAATTAACAACCGCTGCAAACATGCAGGTGAAACTCTACAATTAGCAATAAACAAATTGACAGTTAATTGACTACAGACACAAACTGTATCAAACAAAAAATGCAATAAACTTTCTCACCACAAGAGATCGGACTGAAGCCTGAATTAACCTGGATTAAGCAGGTAGCCTTACTCTGCTTCAGTCTCAGGGATACAGAATCTTATTAAAATCTGTTGTCTGAAAGACATTTGAAACAGGTAACTTAGGCAACTAATGAATAAAGGGAGACGTGCCATGGGGGGGGTCAGTCCTTTGGTCATTGTGGTTGATCCATGGTCAGGGTTTGAGACACAAACCCACAGAAAACACCCTGTGACTACAAAGAGGAACCTATGCCAGACGGTCTATTTCTTGTTCTGAGTTAGAAATAGCAAGGATGAATACTCCATCCGTCATATTCCCTCAGGGAATCCCCTCGGTGATGATGCGATCCAGGGGAAGTGTCGGACAAGGACGGCTGGTGACTGAAACCGCAGTAACACTTTGATGACAAGGACTCCGCTTCATGAACCTTCCACGGCAATTGGAAGGATTTCACTGGGGGTAAAAAAACATTTCTACTTCTAATGGTCCTTCATTGTGGTCAATGGTGTCTTAAGCACACAATCGCCCGCCCCCCCCACCCCCCACCCCCCTGGTGATGTGTTGCCATGCAACCATCTCTCCTCTACGCTATTGCTTAACTTTGTGCTACTTCTGTCGTGTCACTTCCTGATTTCTGACCAACCGGGGCTGAGCTGCATCATGAGGCCTTGTGGAGTGACCAACGGAACTGTCTGTAAAATTTTTAAGTGTACGGATCACAGTACAGGTCGATCGGTTCATCAAGGATCGACATTCACATGCAGTCTAGAGCAGAAGGTGGTCAACCCCGGTCCGGGGGGAGCCAGACCCTGCTGGGTTTGTTTTCACCCTAAAATCAGTGACCAGTTGAGGTCCAAGA
Organism: Albula goreensis; assembly: GCA_022829145.1. Taxonomy (NCBI): domain Eukaryota; kingdom Metazoa; phylum Chordata; class Actinopteri; order Albuliformes; family Albulidae; genus Albula; species Albula goreensis. Next base: position 729,600 of record CM040744.1, read on the forward strand.
AATGACAGGTGTGTCCCAATACCCAGAAAATGTACACTCCCTTCCTCCACTACCACCTTATCTCCTCCTTCCCTCCAGTACTGGGACATTTTGATACACCCTAGTGTTATGAGTTATTTGTGTAATCAGCTGCTTTCATCGAGCAATTCAGTGCTGAGTAGCAAGACAAACCAGCATGCACTGCAGCCCCTGCAATCAGGGTTAGCCTCTAGAAATAGTCCCGCAAGGCATCAAGCATGGACTATAACATCTGATGGAGTATCTCCCTTTGCTATATGAGCTGGTAAGTTGTTCTATGTACAGACAACCCTCTGTGAAAAAATATTCCAGTTAGCAGTTTTTATTTCCACCTTAACCCGTTTGTTATGCTGCCTGACGGAATTTCCTCCCAAAAAAAATGTTTTGCTCTTTTATGGATTTAACATAAAATGATTTAAATTCTGGTGCGTAGTCACAATGATACATCTTGTGACTAACACAGATTAACTTTTTATAGAGGTTTAAATTTTGTTTTTGCTCAAAGATCAAATTTCTCTTGCATGGGCATCCAAATAAATTCACTTTCCAGTTATTTGAAGTGAATGTTCAAATCGTTTTAATCTGTTTAAATTTGTTGTGACCCCCGACCGAGTTTTCTGTTGAGAGAAAATAACAGTAATACTCCACAAATGTTCTTTCAAGTCAAGCAGTTTTTTAAAATAGAACAACTACTGAGGTTATTAACTCTGACAACACTTTATTAAAATGAGGATTTAAAAGGCTGGTCTTGACCTTACGATAAGTTCGCCACCTACTGGTGAAACAGAAACATCGCAGAGAACTGTTGGCAAGATCTCGCAGGGAAACCCACAATTACCGTGAACGGTGGTGACGGCTCCAAGAATTGGAGGAAACCAGTGTAAACGGGTTTTATTTGTATTCTTATGTTTACTCACCGTTTTAATTACCAACCAATGCAATATTCACCGTAATTCACAAACTCTTTCCTTCGCCAATGGGGAGGCAAAGATTTCCCTCATCTTTTGAGTCAATTTGACTGACTAAAAATTTGTACCTTCCGCTTAAAAAATGGGTAAGCTAACGATATGTTATACATTCTCGACGCTCCCAGGTATTTATTCTGCATATTCCTAGATTTGAATGTGTGTTGCAACACACAATAAAAATGCATTTCAGATGGGAGTAGCAGCTACAAATGTTGTGTTTTGGAATTACATATCTGTCACGCTGGAGCCCTTTCACCTACACAGCGTCTTCCCCGTGTCTGAGTCCCATGTTCTGAATGATGCACAATGCACATGAGGTTAAACGTTAAATCCAGCTATAAAAAGAGGAACTCTTTTTCGCAAATTGGCTGATGTTGAGTCACACCGTGATGCCAATTTTAGCATCAAAACCTCACGGCCATGTAGTTGTTTAAAATGACACATTGCTCTCAAAGTTTTGACTGGAAGTAAAGGGGGTTTTCCACAGAAATAGGAGTCATCGTTGGCTAATTGCATAAGCAGGGCTCAACGGCTGTGGCCTAGCAATTGCGGCTTCAGGGCTAACCCCGTTCAATTTTGCATGCATTTTTAATGACATTTTAAGGATAAGTGTACAATTTCCAAAAATCACTGTTTATTTTACTGTTGGTAAAATTACCAAGACATGTTCAAACACCTTCCATTACCTTCCAGGATGAAAGTATTTTCAAGGAGTTAGACAGACCACTGACCAATGCCCAGGTCTTTCCGTGCCTAATTCAGCCCAATGTTTTAGAGACAGCTTACTATGAATATCCATCAGGCTGAATATTCATTAGATTAATGATCTGGTCCTGTTGTAATCAACACTGATTTCAGTTGAATCCACAATGGAAAATACCTTCCGGGCTGTCCTTCGTCATGAATATGGATTAACAGGCACTGGTAATTTTGTAATGCTTGTCCTCACAGCATAACATAAGCAGAGGTCTTTGAGGGAACTCTTCATTGGAGACAGGAAGTTGTGCAGAAAAAAGGGTCTCGTTTGGAAAAAAACTATCTCGAATTGCTGCTGTCCTGTATCTTCAAAGCAGCAACGTCAAGCTTGGGGTCCTTTCTCTGTGCACCATGAGGCCCCGGGTCGCTGTCAGAGCTGTCCGGATCGCTGCCAGAGCCAAAGTCGTCATCATCGTCAAAGTCGTCGTCGTCGTCAAAGTCGTCGCTGTGTTTGGCTCCGGCCCTCCTGCTCTGCCCTCTCTTTTTCTCGCAACTGTTACCTTCCTCCTCCTCCTCCTCTTCCTCTTTACCAGTGTGGATACTGAGGGGCACATACAAAAGACATAACAGAAGAAATTACATTTCACTCAGTCACTAAAGCCATTCAGAGCTTTCTGTGGACCTATCAAAGTTCCACTTAATCTCAGCTTTACGTCTTCCAGAGGAATCGTAACAGTTAACTAACTACACATCCCAGACTTTCCAATTTTTCTTGACTTTGACTTTTCAGAACTCTCCGCCCACTGTGGTACTTCGCAGTTAATTTCCAATGAGATTTCTAATGAGATTTCCGAATGGAAAATGTTTTCAAAATCATACAAGTACATAAAACGTTCATTTTAAAAGTATAATTCAGCTTTGAAAAGAGTACCCTGCCCTGGATTCCATTCAATAAAAGTGCCGTTAAGGTTTACTTGCATAAAAAACACTGGCGTAAAGGTTACCTTGACTACAGAATCTTTAAGTGCTGCACTGCGAGAGAGGAGGCGGAAGGGTCGATTATTTAATTTCCTTCAGGTTTCTCACCATTACTTTTTAATAGTGGTTTCAGCCATTATGAATGAGTGTAGACACAGCAACACTTTCTAAGACTTCATAACCTATTCAAAGAAAGCCTTCAACATCATAAACAAGTTTTTGAAGTGCTGCCAGTATGCATTTATATATATATATATATATATATATATGTTCAAAACTAATGGTACTTTTTTTCTCTTCCCGGCCTGATGTCTTGTGTAGAGTTACTGGGATCGTTCTTTTCACTTCAATTAAAAACGTTACGGGTAATCTCAACAAAATTATTTCCAGTGAACAGGAAGAGAAATGTCATTTCTTGCTGAACGATTCAACTCAGTTGTAATTTCAGCTCAGTTCATGAAACCATAATTGCCCCAACGCTCTTTAATTGTACACAGTAAAAAGATATGTAAAAAGATTGACCGTCCAAAGTTCAAACAATAAAACACGACATATCTCTCCAGGTGACCTGAACAAAACACCAACAAATAAATACATCAGAAAACGAGAAGCCAAATTCTACAGTGTCTTTCTATAAATCTGAGGTCTGTTTTGTGAGCAGCCGTGCAAAATTAGTTTTAAATAATCAGTCAAATTAAATTCGTGAAAATCTGAGCTGTAGGCAACATCAGATTCAGAACCAGCAACTGACTGACACTCCACATGTTCTCCCCTCGCCTTCCTTTTGAAGACACTGCTTTATCGATATTCTTTTTTCTTCAATAAGACAGCGTCGCCATGGTTAGGATTCAATTGCCTGCATTCTGCTCTCTGTCCACCAGGGGGTTCCGATACAAGGAGCCGAGCTGAAACTGCTGAAAGAAGCAGCTTGCTGTGTTTTGCACCCATTATGCTGCGAAACAGCTGCTTTCCTGAGCTGAATCTATGCTTCTGCAAAAGGCGGCAGCCGAGCCATGCATGCCACACAAAAAATTGCAGAAAGATTTACGTTTTAATCTCTCTCTGTGCTTAAAACCATCTGAATGTGAGCATCAAAGTACCTTTTTCTTTCTTTTTTGTAAATGCCAACGTATGTTTTTATGAAGGAAAGCATCAAGTAAAGGCCTATAGTTTTCTGGACTGAATCTATGCAATATAGCGGTAAGCAGTTTCATCTGGAATGTTCTCTGTCCAAAGACCAGCACATTCTGAAATCCTCCCATGGTTCACAATTAAAAAATATTGCTCTGGGTTTATATGATAAGTGTTATCGTTCTTCCTGACCGGTTACGACTGCAGAATCTCAAAATTGTCTTTATATGACTGTGACAGTGCTGGCAAGGACATCATATCAGATGCAGTGTGATTGTGGGCGTTCAGCTGGATCATGGGAATTGTAGTTTAGAGGGACTTAATACAGCAGGAGAATTCACATGCCTCCGTGTTTTACTCCCTTCAGGTGGGTAAAGATCCAGCAGAGATATTTCATTAAATTCTGATAAAAATACAGATTTGACAAAGAGGAATTGTACTTGGCTAAACTTCCACAGTATAGCAACAAGAGAGTGAGGTCATTTGGACAGTTATTCCGATGAAGTGTCTACACCCAGAAAACTACAAAAAGCTACAGCTGGGACTGTAAACTCAATCAGTGTATTCTTAACAATCAGGAGAGGTGAGTGAGAGATTAAGCAAAACAGTTCCCTGAACCATAAGCTAAAATACATAACTGCAGTCGCATATACACAAACCTACATACATATTCAGTAATTAGTGAGTGTATGCAATACTATCATCCATATGACTTGTGACTGGGTGCTGATTGGACAGGGAGAGTCTGGGACTAGCTGCTGATTGGACAGGAAGAGTCTGGGCCTGGGGACCGATTAGACAGAAAGAGACTGTTATTGGCTGTGGGCTATATGGGGCGGTGCTGGGAACGGAAGGTGATTGGACAGGGAGGGACACTCACGGGATGACGATGTCCTCCTTCTTGCCGCACTTGGCGCACAGCTCCAGCTGCAGGGCGCAGGGTTTGCAGATGATGTGGTACGCATCCTTCACGCTCTTCTGCAGACACTTCACACTGAGCGGAGATAGCACAGACACACACAGTAAAGAGAGAGAGGATAACACAAGGTAATTGACACCAACTTCTGCCAACCATTTACAGACACACACACAAACAGAAAGTCAAATGGAGGGGTTTAATTAAAGTCAATGAAGGCCAGCGATTGAACCCTGAGAAAGTGCTCAGTTGGCCGTGCCCAGTGGTTGGCCACCCTCTCCACAGGACAGCAGGAACTCTCAGTGCATACAAATGAAACACTTTCCCTGGGTTTTCATTTGCATGGACAGACTGGAGTTTGGTGGTGTTCACTGTAAGCTGGAGAGAGTGAGAGACAGCGAAAGAACAGTTTGAGCGTCCAAATTGAATTTGAAGCATCTCAAAAACAGAAAGAGGGAACACAGCACAGCAGCAGTTGTGCCGCTTCAACTCTTTCAAACAATCACAGTGTGCACGCTTGCAAAAAAATCATCTCTGCAATTCAAAATGTAGGGACTACAGAACTACATTTCCATTCACTCCCCAGCTTAACTATAGTGAAAATCTAGGTGGTGCAAGGCACCAAACCACAGCCGTAGCTTCTGCTAAGGTAACCGCACACGGTACAGCAGAAATACACAAAAAGCAATAATGGCACAGGGAGTGAAGGCTGTGTAGAGAATGGGGGAACAATGGCACTGTGTGAGAGAACCCAGGAAACACGTCAGCAGAAGCAAGGCCAGAGGGAGAGAGAGACAGACAGACTGATAGGGAGGGAGGGAGAGCGGACAAACAAACCAGTGCACTGTACTGCCATTCACACAAACACACACAGTACCACCATTCTCTCTCACTCTCACACACACACACACACACTGTACCACCATTCTCTCTCACTCTCACACACACACACACACACACACTGTACCACCATTCTTTCTCACTCCCACTCTCTCACACACACACACACACACACACACACACAGTACCACCATTCTCTCTCACTCTCACACACACACACACACACACACACACTGTACCACCATTCTCTTTCACTCTCTCACACACACACACACACACACACACACACACACACACACACACACACACACACACACACACACACACACACACACACACACACAGTACCACCATTCCCTCTTTCACACAAACCTGCAGTGTATCGCCATTCACACACATACACACGACAGGGTAGCATTTAAAAGGGATAATTTCATTTGAAATACATGCATTTTTGCCTCTGAGTAGAGTGGGTGAGATGAGGAAATCCACAGCACTGCAGCTGTGTTTTTTAGACCAGACTCACTAGGTTCCCCCCTCTGTTTGGCTTCTTCTAACATATTAAGGCAACATATGCTACGGTAAATGCTAACTGTGCCTTCATTTGACTGGGGTAGCATTTTGCCTGGTAGCTGACGTTCTCACAGCTAAACCTGAAGGAGCTTTTTTGGCATATCATTCACATTTACAGAAAAGTCGTCTTTTTAGCACTGTATTTCCTGTGTGGAGGATGTAAGGAAACTTTAATAATGCAGCTACGCAATTTGGAAAATGGACACTGTAGAAAAGTAGAAAAGTCAGCTGGGTGCTTTTCCCCAATCTGAAACACTAAGGGTGGTGATGGGGCAAGCAGACAAGAAATGTATATTGATGTTGTTGCGTTACACAAACACAAATCGTGCAGGATGTGAAAAGCAGACTGATGTGAAAATGTGTGCGGGATGGCAAAAGATGTGAAGTTATTATCCCGGTACAAGAGAAGGTTTTTTTTTTTTAACTTAGATTTTTCAAAATTGAAGCTCTAGAGTGTGGCATTATTGGGAAAATAGAAAAAAAAAAAAAAAAAAAACACTGTCTGGACAGAGAAAGAACATTATCTCTCTAGTGTTATACTCACTGTATCCAATTCTCTCTCTCCCTCTCTCTCTCTCTCTCTCTCTCACACACACACACACACACACACACACACACACACACACACACACACACACACACAGTCTCGCTATTCAAACACATACACTCAATCACTCACACGCACATTCTCTCACACACACTAACATCGTGGGCCAGTCCTTGACCCGGATAAAACCCCACTTCCCTTTGGAGATTTAAGCCAGCTCTGTGCATGGCTACCATCCAGGCAATGGGCTCGGGTAGGGGGGGCTGGGGGGGTGCGGGGTGCAGATGAGGGCCACAGGGTCCAAAGCTTTCTTCCCCCCCGCTAATGGAATTCCTCATTGACTGAACCTTTTCAGCGATCTGAAATGTTAACAGCTTTCTCCTAACACCTCTTTAGAATTAGCAGCTCTGCTCCTGTCTAGATATACAGTGACCACCTGCATACAGTGACACTGTGTAACAAAGTATAAAAGAAAAGAACTCAGCGATAACTAAACCAAAAGTACGTGTTCCGAATTTGAAAGATTCCTTATTTTAGGATGAGAACCAACGGTTCTACCAGCCTCACAGAGTATCTCTCACAAACTCTGGTAGAACAGGCCATACACACTGGATTCCTCTGAGACATGCGATGACTGAGTCCTTGCTTCTTTCCACACTGCAGGTGTTTACACCAATTACAGACTCCCTATTCTACATGAGGAACATGAAATCTTCACATGATCGGTTTGTGACTGTTGCAGGTGGCTGACCAGCCAGGAGAGGCCGCTAGAGAGCAAAGAGACTGAGGATTTTAACATTGCTTTCCTAGTAATCAAACTCCCAGCTGACAAAAGATTCCTTTCTGCTCAAAAGTATGCCACAGACGTAGCAGTAACCATGGTACCCCAGAAAAACCTTTCAGCCTACCCCATAATTATTTCCCCTGGTGGGAAATCAAGAGCGAGGCTTGTTGCCGCAGCGACCAGGTATGTACTGGACGTTGTTGACGGGTGAGACAAATGACCAGCGGCTGTGAGCAGCTTTGAGAAATCCACTTGCATCTCATCAAGCAAACAAAGGACAATTCTTCAGATTCACAAAAGTGCTTTGTTTTTTTATTTTAATTTATTTATTTTTTGTTCTCAACAAAGACAAAGGCTTGGGCTGACTGCCGAAACGTGTCTTTATTCCCCTTCCTTGCAACAAGCATGAGAGTAAAAAACAAAAAAAAAAAAAAAGCACTTGCTCTCAGACGCGGATGCAGTGAACTCCCATGTCTAATACGAAATGGTAGAGAACAAAAGATTAATCCGGTCCAATTCCGGTTTGAAGCCTGAGCCAAAACATCTGGCTGAAAGAGTCATGAATCACGCGTTTCTGCAAATCTCTTCAAAAGGAGTCAGACTGCCAGGGCCACTGGGAAAATCTGAAAAGGGCGTAAGAGAATTCCGTGCCTCGTCTGGACAGCGACTGACGTGAGACGCCAGAGACCAGCACAGAATGCATGACTTTGGCCTGCAGGCCTGCATTTTCTGCTAAGCTATAGCAGAGTTTTCAAAAGGAGAGGTGTCCTTACCATTTTCGTGGCTGTGTGAGGGGCTTGTACTTGCTGTATTTCACCTTCCACTCCAGAACTTCTTTGCAGTGCTTGCAAACGCCATCGTGGACCTTTGCGTTGGCTTTCTAAACACAGCATACCAAAAAATAAAAACATAAATCAGTTAATTTGACAAATTCATGTTACACAATCTAAAATTATCACATTATAATTTCAGAAAAATTATGTTTTCAAGGAGGGGTTACATGACAAGCTGTTAAGATGTCCAGCAAGAAACCTCTTGATGTTTGTGATGATAATTGTTGACCAACTACATTTCATAAGCAGTCCTCTCTCTAGAAGTTGCTATTACATTTCAGATTATGAGTGACGTCAGCTTTTATGACCTTAATTATTACTTATTCTTCTAAACGCCAAAACCAATTTCACCGGCACTGAATTTCTACAACAATATACTGTTGAATTTCAGAATAAAAGCCTTTAAAATATAGTATACATTAAAACAAGATGTTCTATTCAGAATACCATTAAAAGGAGACTGTCAGTTCCAATCGCTAATTCCACTTCTGACACATTTTTGAGGGCCCCAGGTAACTGTACAGAAGGTTCCACTGTGGAATTTCAGAATAAAGGCCCTTTGAAAATATTATGCACTAAAACAAGATGTTCTATTCAAAAAAAAAAATATTAAAAGGAAACTGTTTGCTTCCAATCACTATTTCAAATTCAGATGCATTCTAGAGGACCCCAGGTACCTGCACAAAAAGATCCAGAACGTTCCAGTGTGGACTTACGCTGCATTTTGTAACAACTCTCTAAAATGTAAAATATTTTAGTTTATTATGTAATAATCCTGCATTTTGTAAGAATGTAATGCTTTTTATAATAAACAGCTTGAATGCAATATGTTGTTCATTTTTCTGCATTTTGTAACAAATTATTACATATGGTGGTGATTATTACAAAATGCAGGTGTTTTTTTTTTAATGAAAATGTAATAGCACTACACATTTTGTAATAGCTTACCAAAATGCATTTCTTAAAAGTATATAAACCTATAATTTTAATAATTATAGCAAAGCTGCTTAGTAGACACGTATTGTGTTTCTGCCTTTTCTTATTATCACGTCTAAACGTGTTCTTCTGCTATTGAAGTCCATGGCAGCCCCTAGAACCGTAAGGTAAAATGTTTTGGCACACTGATTGGGGTCAGTCCCCTGATTCTTATCACTAAGTTTCATGTCTGCACCTCAAGTACTCTTGCATCACTAATGGGACAAATTTGGAGGTGCATTTACGCATACTGGATTTTCTGCCATATTGGATTGTCATAGGCCACAAATTTAGTCATATCTTCCCCAAAATTGGCCAGATGATCTTCAGACCAAGACTCACAAAAGTTATGAGATGGATTTTTGATTTTTGAAACCGTTTGTCTGTTACAGCCAATCAAAATCAGTGGTGAAGCCGCCAAACAGGAAGTGAGGTTATATCTCAGCAACTGTTTGATGCACTGACACCAAACACCACACCACATTACCAACACCACATTACCATGTGGACTCTTAACCCATATTTTAGGATGTCCAAAAAATGTTGTGTCATTTGACCACCGGGGGGTGCTGCAATAGGCAAAAACGTATTTGGGATAATAACTGTTGATGTGTTTGCCTTAAAAATTCCTGTGTCTCATGATATCTTAAGAGATTCCAAGGCTGAGACATGGCAACTTGTCATGTCAACCTAATTGATGTAGCCACCATATTGGGTCTAATCGAAAGATGTAAAACATTTTTCACAAGACACAAAGTTTGTCCAAATTTAGTAAGTGGAAACAGTTCGTTTCCCTAAGTAATTTTTTACGAGAACATCTTGTTTTCATGCTTAATATTTTCAAAGGGCCTTTATTCTGAAATTACACACACTAAAATGTTCTGGAACTTTCTGCAGCTCTCTGGGGTCCTCTACAATGTGTCTGACGTGGAATTAGTGATTGGAAACAGACGATTTCATTTCCATAACATGCTGACTACGATAACTTGTCAACCTGTATGAGAGACGTCAGTGCTCCGTAGAATCAAATTCCACAGTGAATTCCCCCGAGCCCCTGGTAAGCCAGTGAAATTGTTTTGACTTTACATAATGTATTTTTCATTTAACTTTTGAATCAAACCCTAATATTATTAATCGACTGTAAAGTAAATGAAAGCGACGGATTATTCAGTTCTTGCAGTGGCGGCTGGCTTGACCGCAGTGAAACATCAACGCGTGTCACCTGGTATCTACAATTTCTACTATGTTAGCGTGGAAATACTATAATACAACAGTAAATAGGAAGAACATTGTTACAAATATGAACCGTTTAACAAAGGCTGATAGCCATTATCATACGAAGTTAGGTAGCTGATTAAGATTAACTTTATGTGCCATGTTTTCAATCTTCTGTCGGCAAAACGAGGCTAGTTAGTAAAGTTAGCTAGCTACTTCTTGAACACATCGGTAGTGTGTAATACCGGCAATTAATACAGCTAGCTATAGTGACGATATGTGACAGTTGAGAGTTAGATATGTCTAAATGAAGAATATAACTGCCGATCTGTGTGTGGTGATGAAGACTAAATATTAGCAAAATAACACCAACAACTTCACTCACCTTTACTTGAACACTAGCGCCGTACTTATTATTTTTGAAAGCAGATGTGTTTTGGTACTTCTGTCGTCGCGAACGAGAAACGTTCCCCTTTTGAGAACTCATATTGTGCTGATATTCGACTGTATAAATATAAATATATATATTGGCTTGCGGCTTATTAATCTTTCAATTGAGATCAACTCAAAACCACGTTGCTGTACTTATTTTCCGACCGGAGCAGCAGCAATAAGAAAAGTGCTTCCGGGTCGTGGTTGTCATAATAGTAGTACTCTACAAAAATGAAGAAATTGCTGCTGGAATTTGGCTGGAACCATGTATTCACAGTGAATGCACCTCATTTTATGGCACATTTATTATGGACTGTAAACACAAAAAAACTGTAATACATGTCTCAATGAAAATGGGGTCCAGGTTACTCAGGAACATGTCTAGTATCCAAAACAAATGAGTTTTTAAGTGGTCTGAAATATATCACAAATGAACATAAAGCACAATGAGCCATAGTATACAATGAGTTCCGACGTCTACCGTAAACTGGTGCTAACACGGACATTAACTGAACTACGATAATTAACACTTGACTGAATTCAAATGCTCATAATGTATAAAGCACAAGAAAGAGAATTCTGTGACGAAATCAACCAGAAACGGACAAAGAGGCCATGTACAGATCCGCAATCTGTCGAGACCTGGGAAAGGAAGGCGAAAAGTGCAAAAATATTTGCATAGGTCTTTTCAAATGCAGATTAAAAGATGTTCTTTGAATGGTAAGACAAATATGCACGAATCACAGATAGCTAATATAGAAAAACTTCCTGTGGAAAAACTTTCCTCCATTGGAAAAACTATATGTAAATTCTGAAGTAAAAGCTGAGACTGCTGGCTCAGCTCTTCTCTACTGTCTTTGTTACATCTCAAGGCTATGCAGAGTGTGTTTAAAAACCTGAACCGACAGTCCATAACAAGGTGTACTTCCTCTGCAAATGGCCTTGCCATTTTATTACAGTCCGCACTTCATAGTCCTGGGTGTATATTCCAGCATACTAAGTTACGGAATGTTCTGGTTGAGATAAAACAAATGATAACATCTTTGTCATTGGATCAGCACAATGATCCACATGATTGGATTTACCCAGTTTTGTCCTGGTTTAATATTTTGGGCATTAAAACTATGGTTAGTGTGATACACATGGATAGCTGTCAGACATGTGAAATCAGCAGCACATACAATGAGCAAGACGTTTTTTTTTTTTCAGGTTCCTCTTACAATTTCACAAGAATCACTTGATATTCTTTTCCATCAGATTATACCAAAGGGCGAAGCTACAAGTAGACGTGACACATGTAACAAAGTACTAATTTGACAAACCGTTTGGACCAGCAATCCAGATAATACTGTCATTTTTGCATCCCTTGTTAGTTCCAACGGCTTGTCAGTTATTCGAAATCTTGTTCCACCATCACCATTAAATAATCTTCCACTTGCTGGCAACGATACACAGAAATATAGGTTAAGCTCTGTAATATGTCACTCAGGGAAATCAGTCAGAAGAGGCCATTACTGGTCAGCGCTTGTGTAAGATTCGAGCTGATGACGTGAACGTCTATAATGATTCAAAAAGCGATGAAAGCACAGCAGGAGTAATATGTTTGTATGAAATACAAGCAAAGGAAACCCAGGACGCATCGAACCAAAATAACAAAGTAGAACTGTCAGACTCAGATTCTAATGCGCTCTGGATAAGAGCGTCTAACAAATGCCCGTAATGTAATGTAATGTAATGTAATGCTGTTTTAGTATCACCATGTCACTACCTCCCCAAACAGCCAGACGATAATTTTCACCCATCTTGATATTCATGAGTCAGACGTTGGCTTTTTCGAAGTACGTTATAAAAGCTGTATGAAAAAGGCTGGAGTGCAAAAAAACTGAATTTTGATTTAAGAGAAATAGTTCATGTGAGCTCTGGCAAATGTATAGACATTTAGATATATGATTCCTAAGACAATCAATAACCTTCCGCCCCCACTAAATGATGAAGATTATGATATAATAAGTAATGACAAATGGTTGAATGACAATAATTGGTGTGTACCATGAACATTTCAAATATTGCTTGAAAGACCAGACTATATTTACCATTTATGCTTCTTTTGCAATTGCAAAATGTCTGTTGTCAAAATATAGATGTTTTATCACATGTATCAAAGGCTGTGAGGAACTGGTGGCAGTTTGAGAAAGTAATAATACTGGTCAACATTAAATTGCACTGGGCAGTCATGTCCATTGATGTGTAAAATGAAGTTAGGGCAACATTGTCACATTATGTTTTCAAATTATGGATATATTGTCAATATGTGAAAGGGAATTAAAGGAGACTCTTGTCCGACTAAAATATCTAACACTTCAGAACTTGATAATTTACGGGACCGTAATAGACATTAGTATTCATTATGAATTTCGCCACTGCTGCCCATATTTCAAAAAACAGTCAGAAGGAAGTAGCTGTGGTATCTTTGTCTGTTCATTTTCCAAAGCAGTTTTATTTAGTTATAACATAAATCCATTTTGTCACAGTGACATGAGAGAATGCCTTCCCAGCCCCACTTTCATTGAGACATAAATTTTAGTTTTTTGCAAACAGTCTAAAATAAATGTGCCATAAAATCAGGTGAATTTATGGTGCCAGGCAAATGCCAGCAGCAGTCCATAAGACATCACACCATTGTCAAACTCACTTGTTTTGGATACTAGACATGTTCTTGAGTACTCTCAATCCCACTTTTTTCTGTACAGTCAGTCCATAATAAATGTGTCTAATGTATTTTTCCCCTATGGTGCTGAGTATATGTCGCAAGCAGTCGGCAAGAGTCTAAAATCGCCACGTCTCATTTGGACTCGATTTAGGATCTTTATTAATGTTTTCTTTTACGGTCTAAAATACTTACAGTCATGGTCCACGTGTTTTTGTGTCTTAAATCTGTTTTGCAGCAGCTGATGCGAGATGATAAGACAATAGAGTCCCTTTTGACATGTGTTGAACAAACAAAATTGGGGTGATGAACAAGACTTCACACATATGATAGCAATCTGGAATTATAATAAGGCAACATAAAACAATTACCATTTTAATTAATTCAAGTGTTAATGTTTACATTCCAGGTCATGTCCATGTTCGTATCATTTTAAAATCTGGTGTTGAATTTAGACAGGAAAACTAATACTAATCTATTACCCACTGTTACCCACCTTTATGTTTTTTGTTTAGTAATGTTGTACAATATCAAGTATGTTAAACACTCGTAATTAATGCAAAGAATTCAATGAACTCATTCAGCACCTCAACACACCAAGAAAACGCTATTATTGTAAACATTATTATTATAGTTACAGTTATACCCTTAATTACATTTGTCGACGTACTGGTAATAATATGCAACCTTTTGGATAGTTCAATAGTGAAAATAACCGCGTTTTAGAGGTAACAATTCACATAATAAAAATATTGAAGTTCATCGGGGCTTTTATTTTGACGTATTTCACGGGCTTATTGCCTCTAAGTACAACTAGCTGCGAAAGCAGTTCTGTGTAAGAGAGCGTCCATTACGTTAACCGGAACAGAACTGCTACATTCATGTCGTCATTCCATCTGGCAACGTTTAAACATTTTTCTTTTTTATTATTTGCTCTCTGGTGGTTTAGCTACATATAATTTGTGGACAAATTACACTTGTGTTTTTCTGTAGACACACCTGACTCCTTTTCTTTTTCAATGATACTGATGAAAAGTCTGAAAGTAAAAGCATTACGTCATTCAGCAAAGAAGCGCCACACCTTGTACAAACAGATTGTGCCAGAATTGTAGTTTCTGATTGGCTTTTATAGGTGCCATTCAAACTTCTTTTTCCATCACTCTGCGGTTTGACAACGCCCGCCTTATTCTTCCCTAAACTCGGTCTCCATTGGTGTTCGGTCACATCTGTCAATTCTTATTGGTTGAAGAGGCTTTAATCTTCCTGATTTGTTCCTATACGGTTTCTCCTATGAAAACAGAAGGCAGCTATCTTGGTAGAAAACCGATAGCGAGGTGGTCATTGTTTGCGGTGGGATCGAAATACAGACGAAACACGGGCTGGAGGGGATAAAGATTTCACCGAACGCAATTTTAGGTACTATCATCGCATTCAACCTTTCTATGAAGTCTATAGCTTGCTAACTGGACCACATGTTTACAAGATTAATTGAAAACAGAAAGTCGGAGCCTGGTTTGGGTCGATTCTGCAAGCGGTTGGCAATTTCCTCCACACAGCTAGCAAAAGAACGAACTGTGGTTTGTGGCTCCTACAGAAGAGATACGACTCAACATCCAACGGTAATTAAACGATTGGATAGAATCATCTTGCCCGGTGAGCCCCATCAAGCTATACTAGTGTGGACTGCTGCTCCGAACGCTCTATCATCCTGATCTGGTACTGCGGGACTTTTGAGGTTTGTGTTGAACTGATGTTGCTACACATATACTATGCAGATTGCTAACCAACGCTTCACTATTATTTCAACACTGACATGTAATGTAAGGTAACAGTTTTATTAGCTAGCGAGCAAATGATATAATACACATTATCTGCCGATCCAGCTTGCCGGTTAATACACGGACAATGGCTATCTAGCTAGCTGGCAGTCGTGTATATACAACGTTATGTTTTTCTAAGCAGCTTTTTTCTGTTCACCGGTTTGGATCGCTGTTTCTGTTAGCTTTTGTGGCTAAGTAAGTGAGCTAGCCGATACATCAAGCCTGTCCGGCAGCAAGCCAATTAACTGTGCCGAATTGTACGCTGTGTATTTGCCTCTCATTGTATGACGTTGGCAGGCCTTTTAACTACTGATATTCCAGATTCCTATTGTTGACAAGACGGTGGGAAGACTATACCGAAGCCCCAGCTGGGCGAAGAATTCTCAAACGCCAGCTATGCATCCATTTGCCCGGCTGCTGTGACCACCTGTCATCCAGCCCGTATCAATGTCAAATACACTACTTGATGCTGAACAGTAGTAAACGTCAGCTAGCATGTATGATCAGCAGCTTGCTACAAAACGTTCTCTAGTTAGTCACATGGCCATGATTTACTCGATAGCTGTGTTGATAGGAAGGGTTACGCAGAAAGTAACCGGTGGTACGATCAGACCCAATGCTGGGTACTAGCTATTTATCTAGAACTTCCTGCCAAGCATGCAAATGTGTGTGTTTTTTTTCTGACTGTCAGAATCCCCCTCCTCCCCCACCCCGAGAAGTGGTGACTGCTCCCCTCCTCCAAGTGAGCGAGTTGTTACGGCAAAAGACGGTTTACTATCCGTAACAGTAGAGGGCAGAAATGGTCACAATGACTGGAATGTGTGCGTACTCTAACTTTAACTACCTGTCATATGTGTAAATAACAGTTTAAACACACCTAGCAACAACTTACATGAGTTGCGTACAAGTCTTCATGTTTAGGACATTGATCATTTTGTCAGCATGAAGTAAACTAATGTAGTCTTTTTTTATCTAGACATGGATTGAAACGCTGTAGGTGATGTGTAACTAGAAAGCGAACTAAGGGTTCGCATTAATCATGCCCCATCGCCAACAAAATTAATTGTAAACTAATTTATCATTCCCTGTTGAGAGCTCTTTGTGGCGCTTTGCCCTTGTTGCTTGACTTGACACCACGCCAAAAAAATGGTCTTGCCCCCCTCCGTGTTTCTTTTACTCCGTTCCCAATTTCTTCATGGCATGGACGCCACTGACCTGCTTTTTTAGACGCAGGGTATTTTCTGTGGTGTCCGTTTACATGAGGAGCGTTTCCGTCGCATTGGGGCTATTGGGTACGGTCAGTCCTGGTCACCAGGCAGTAGCGCAGAAGGCTTTCAAGCTGGTCGATATTGCAATCGCAAGGGTTATGCACAACTTTCCAAGGAGAACAGAGAAACCAAGCACTTAGCCATCATACCGTTCAATACCGAGGACGTTAATGAACGGCTAAAACAAAGTATAATCACCTAAGCAGAGACATGCCCAATCTCAAAATTGGAACAAATATGTATTTATGGAGGAACGTATTACGGATTATTTGTTTGTTTGTGTTTGGTTGATATGGAAAAAACAAGCAAGACTAATTCATTTTCATGGTGAAATAGCCAATGAATTGTTATCCTCACATAAACTAAGCACTAAGACCAAGGTCAATGCAGAAGGTTCATGTCATTTTTTATATTTACTGCTCGATAATCCTTTTCCCCTCGACAGAGTAATTAAATGAATTGGAATGATTTTAGGTCACCTGCTGATGTTAAGCATGAAATCTTTTCACCCCGCTTTTAAGGGATAAAGGCTATCCTTTTACCAACAGGAATATAATGACGGTATTGTTAGCCGTTGCTTGAGCTTAAAGTTCAGGGGCTGCAACTTGAGTTTTTTTGCTGTTGCGAGGCGCAAAAAATGGTGTCACACACTGAAAGAGTCTGCAGGCTTTAAACCCTGTGCTCTCAGGCAAGCCTTCACTTTTTTTGGCATATCCACTACCACTAAACCCCCTTCCCCGATATGTGGAGAAAGACATGTGCAAACTTGGCCAGAATCAAGAATGGATTAAATCATTTGCATATGTATTGAATGCGCTCCACAAAGAGAAAGCCTGTGTATTTATCACGGTGCTCTTTTAGGATGTCGATATGACATACGCGGTTACTTCTCAACAAAATCAGAATTAACTGAAAAATTGTTGTTTTTGGCTTTGTGGTAGCTCTGTGTTAAACTATGAACCGTGATTTCTTGTACAAGGAACACTTGGGATCTGTTTGAGTAAACTGGTTTGAGTCCTCAATTATTATCGTCAATTGATTTCTTTAGTTTAGGCTATTTGGCCTGAATTAGCCTGTCTACTCTGTCTCCAGGACAGCTGGTTAAGATTCGTTTGATTGAGCTTATGTCTGTTCTGGGGTTTGTGAAATTGACTGAAGTGTACCTGCATGTAAATGTTTTAAAGGCATACAAACTATTAATGGCCCAATTAGTCAGGAGTCTAAGTTAAGACAGGAAATGGATTAAGGGTAATTTCGTGTGGTGTAATGATAAAAGTAATTGGAGATCAGAGGAACTCAAGCATCTTGCATTAGGAGGTGAATGCACACACCATTTTGTTTTGTTTTTTTTTCCACGCTACACTGAGAATAATCCTGTCTCCTCACTGCTACATCAAGAATGATTCAAAATGAATTCGGAACTCCCTCACACACACCGTTTCTTGATTAGGACGTGTTGACGTGCACACCTTCGTGCTTTCGTCGCCCAGGCAACGGTCCATTTGCCCTCTTTTGGCCAAGCTGCCCCTCTGAAGGATTTTGATAGCTGGGATTATCTTAAAAAAAAAAAAAAAAAAAATTAAATCGTCTCCCTTTTTGGTAGAGGCACTGCCCCTCCGAACATCTGTGCACGTCACTGGTGTTGATGAAGGTCTTGGGAGTGAATCAAAGACATTAATAAAAGCTGAGATGCAAGCGTCTCTTTACAGGAATACATTTACTTAGAACCTTGTAAATGAGAAGGGTTGTTTGTTGCCTGACAATGTAAAACACTTCCTCATGACACGTATCCTGGTTGGCTGCCATGTAAAATAAATGCTCACGTGATTTACTATCTATGGCAAATGACCTGTATGTGAACCATGGGGAGGTTTTTTGGGAATTTAAATGGCCGGTGTTCAAACTGTTACATTTTTGTAGGAGCTCAAACGCACAGTGTGATCTAGCTACTTGCGAAACGTTGAATACTGTTAAAAATGTCCCACTGGCTACATAAAGGTCGTTGTAGGTTTTTTTTTTTTTTTTTTTTTGGATGGCCATGGAAACTGACCATATTAGGGACATTAAGTAACTTTGGTTGTGCAAAAGAGACGCAGGTTGCAGATTGCAGCAGAACGTTGTAGACCTCTTTGTCAGTCTCCACTTGTGATTTCGACAGTAAGTCTAGCCTGTTGTGTCAGATTTTTATCCGAAAAGGCACATACAGCACTTCGGATTTCTTGCGCTCATTCCATCAGCGATATGATAATATCCAAAAAAAAATTCTCCATTGTGTGACTGTTTATGCGCATTCGTGATGTTGTTTTTTTTCCTAGTTCTCTTCACTGTCCTCCAGCCACAGGGTTATAATCATGCCAGAATATGGTGTTTTAGGTGACCTACGTTTGCCTTTTGGTGTGGTATTTTCAAAGTGAAAGTGAAAGTTTCCTCAGTAATAAGATTAACTATCCAGCTACTTCAATAGTCATTGCGTTGTAAAATATCCCTATCAAGTCCAATGTACATGGCAGAAATGGAGACTGTTGCCATGGTTGGTGTAAACATCCATTTTGTCATTGGTTCGAGAGAAGTTTGAGGTATTTCTCATTTTCATATTATGGTCTACTTCCTGGTGCACAAAAGAAACCATAGGTGCCATCTAGTCTAGGTGGAGCTTGAAATAGGCACAGACAAGCAGCATTGCACCTTATTTAAGTACCAGCTTGTCTTTCATCCAGGTTAGTCAGAAATTCTATGAGGTTTTCATGAGGAATGGAAAATCACTTCAGTAAGAAATAGTGGTAGATTTTCCCTTTCAGCCAGTAAAAAATTAGCCAAATTGGATACGAGTACATTGGTTGGCTGGTGATTATTTTTTTCCATTTATAGTTATCCTTTTGCTTTCCCAGAGAAGACCATGAACCACTTATCCCTGAGCGAGCTGTGCTGCCTGTTCTGCTGCCCACCGTGCCCCAGCAAGATCGCCTCCAAGCTGGCCTTCCTACCCCCGGACCCCACCTACACGCTGATGTCGGACGAGAGCGGGACCAGGTGGACCCTGCACCTGTCGGAGCGGGCGGATTGGCAGTACTCCGCCAGGGAGAAGGAGGCCATCGAGTGCTTCATGACGCGGACGTCGCGCGGCAACCGCATCGCCTGCATGTTCGTGCGCTGCTCGCCCAACGCCAAGTTCACCCTGCTCTTCTCGCACGGCAACGCCGTCGACCTCGGCCAGATGAGCAGCTTCTACATCGGCCTGGGCTCGCGGATCAACTGCAACGTCTTCTCGTATGACTACTCGGGCTACGGCGCCAGCTCGGGAAAACCCTCCGAGAAGAACCTGTACGCAGACGTAGACGCAGCCTGGCAGTCCCTCAGGACACGGTAAGGAGCGGTTTTGTTTTTTGTTTCCCCAGATCCCCCCCTCCTTCCCCCTTCCTATCCACCACATTCTCACCCTTCAACAAAAAAAAAAAACCTGTTGGAATTTGGTCAGGGACCAGTACTGGGTGTTCTTCCTCTCCTGGTTTCCTTCTGTAGCTTTTCATTTCATCCCACCTCCTCCCACTCTTCCCCGCAGGTCCCTGCTATTCTATTTTCGCTCCTTTTATCGGGTTTAATGATTTCACTTCATGCTAACTTGACTTGAAGGCCAACCCATCCCCCCCACCCCCATTCCTCCTATTTCAGTGAAATGCAGTCGGTGAAATCTGTCTGATTGAATGGGCGTTGATAGCCTTCAGCCTACTTAGCAAAGCGATAGATGTTAGCAGCAAAAAAACTGAATAATGAAAAGTTTTGGAGAAAGAGAACCTGCCTTGTCAGAAAGAAGTTTGGGGGTGGGGGGGAAGCATTTTTAAGATGTTGTTGAAGGTTTATTTAGACTATGCATTTTCAAGGGGGTTAAAACCTTAAACTGTCCTTCCTGTTTTAGTCCTGTAAGAAAGCAAACAAGCAAAATGTATACAGTTACACAAACATGCTGGATTTCAGCCTAGTTCTCATTAAATCCAGAGCCACCAAGACCTCCATGTGCGGTTTCCCATAATTCATAGCAGTTTAGGTCCACCGTCATTGCCCTCCGCTGCGAGGGGTCAAATCATGGCGATGGCTGTGTTGTTGCCTGTCTGATGATAGCAGCAGTAAATGTGGTGAATTTGAAAAGCAGGATGCGTTCTTGAACCTGTTGGACTGGTGTGAAGATGGCCACCCTGTTCGCGTATCATAATTTGAGATCTCTCTCGCAGGGCCTGTGGTGACCTTGATATTATGTAAGGGTGCTCTCTAAGTGTCAGTAATACTGCAGCTCAACTCTGCTCCCCCCCTCCTGCAGGAGGAGGAGGAGGAGGAGGAGGAGGAGGAAGGCAGCATTCAAGGAAGCTTCTAGCTGCTCTCTCTTACCCCTCAAGTTTGAGGGATGGTTTGGAGCCGGTGCCTAATGTCAAACCAGTTCTTTGCATTTCAGAGTTTTGCGATGGTTTGTGTATTTGCTTACTTGCTACTGCACAACACCACCAATGATAGAACGACACTGGCTAACAGGGCAGTACAGGTAACATTTGGTGCTAACAACATTTGGTGTTTATTGTGCTTGTATTACATTTATTTTCATCTTGGAAATACCCAGCTGCTTAGCCCATATAAGAAAGCTTACAACGAACTCAAAACTTGTATTTGTCATTTCACTCTAAGGACTAAATATTTTTAAAATGGTAAAAAGAAATTTATAAAGTATCTATCAGCGAGGTGATCTCCTCTGCAGTCCGTGATATTTATGGTAAGATGAGTGGTAGAAGGCTGTAAGGTTTAAATTACAGCTGCATTCATATGGTCAATATTACATTCGAAAATGGCATATAACTAATAAGCTAAAAACACATATCTCAAGTTTCCTGTAGCCAGTGCTAACTTAGCTGGCAAAAACTACTGTCTCCACTGAACGGAATATCGATAGCATATCAACAGCTAACTGGAACCAACTGCCAATTAAAGTCGTTGCAAACTTTCAGATTAGCTGTTATTTAAATCGATTGAGCAAATATTCAGGAACTTCAGTTGTCATTTCCTATCATATTTTTGTTTGCTAGCGTTGCTGGGAAAACGGAGACATATACAGTGATGTAATGACGTTGCTCTCTAGCCCGTGGAAAAGCAAACCAGTTCTTAGAAGGCTTGCAATTTGAACCAACTCTGAACCGGCACTAGCGCCAGCCCAGAACTAGCACCTAGCTCGCGTTGGTGGAAAGGGGGTATCTGAACCCAGTTGTGCCCTCGTTTTGTGGATGGCCACAGATCTGGTGGTTTAGCTTCTGGCCCAGAGTTGAGGCCCTCAGGCTGAGTGACCTTACCAGACAGGGGTGGGCATCTCCATTCACGCAGAGCTGGCTGGTATACAGCATTTTGTCTCTAGCAATGGCTTGATTAGCTAATTGCTTGTACACATCAGTGCTGCTTCACTTGTGGATTGGACCACAGTAAAATGTTCTCAGCAGGGATGCTACTAATCTTCAGTTGTCTTTCACGAGCTTTTCAAGAAATTTAACTGAACTGTCAGATCTCGAGAATGAGTGGGCTGGTTGAGTCATTAAAGTAAGTTTGAATGACAACCTAAAAGTGGTACAGTCCCCCCACTATACCAAACCTTTCTGCTTCTTTCTTTGTAGGAAAAGCCATTCAGTTCACCAGGGAGCTTGTGCTCTTAGCGATTTGACTTCTCAGTTTTGTTAGTGCAAAACCCTTTCCTTTGGAGGCCAATATTCTTTTTTATGGATGTTTTATTTGTCATTCTTGCACTGAAGTTGAGCAATACTAAAACCTCTCTCCCAGCTGGGTTTCTCCTTCACTGGCTGCCGACAGCATTCCCCATTATGTATCTTACTCCTTGTCTTTCTAAACGAAAAACAGGCAGGGTCTGGCCGATCGACGATGCTATCGTCCATCACCGATGGCTGACTGACATCACGATGTTGAGCCAGCATCCTGATTTATCCCCCGCCACCCTGCGGAAAAATGAAGGACGGGTTTATCGTAATTATTATTAGCTCCTTGTGCCGGATTTAAAGGAAAAACTGTTAATTTAATCACGTTAAACCGTTCAGTGAAAGCATGTTTTAATTTAGGCGCAAACATAAAAATTATTTTTAAATTTACCTGGTTTGCACCTACCTCAGGAAATCAGTGGGCGAGTCTTTATTTGTATTGCAAATATGAGAATTAAAACCTCCCTACGTTCTCTGCTACACCTGTCTTAAACAATTAATTCCTAATTGTTATATTGTTATTAACCCCTGTTCACCATGTCTCATCCTGCACATTTAACTATATTTCATGTTTAGGACAAATATAATCAATGAATTGGTAACATTTTAATGACTAGAGGAAACCGTTGCTGATTTATTGTCACATCCTGGCTGTTAGAATCCAAATTTTCCATGTTACATTTGAAGCGGCCCTAGTTTAGGCTAATTACCTGGCCAGACTTCAGCGACTTCAAATAAGTAATTCCGTTTTTATGATTTGGAAATAATGGAAGACAAATAAAATGTTACTATACTAATTTATAGTAACTATGTTACGATAACTATTTATAGTAACTATGTTACTATAAATCAAAAAAAAGAATGAGGCTGTTCCTGATCACACCTTTATTTAGAAAAAAAAATAACAAACGCACCCCTTACAGCTAAGTAGCTAAATGGAAATCCTGAGCTAAAACTCAGGATTTCCATTTTTCATTCAAAACAGTTCAATTAAAACAATTTAAACAGCCAAGATTTTACCGTGCAAAAAATGCAAAACAAATTATACTAGATCTTTCAAGAACGAAACATATATGTTCTTTTTCAGCGACCAGGTTTGTCGACGCCATTATTACATCACTATGACTAGTAAGCATAGGCTATACGGAGGAAAAGTAAGGAAAGACCAGGTTAGACATTGTCATATGCCAATTGAATAGACATCGCCAGACCCTAAAATAGATCCACATTTTCTACCGTTACATTATGCATTAAGCGTATGCTCTTATCCCCAGCTCCAGACAGAAGAAAATGGATCCAAAAAGGTTCGGCAAAGTGCACTTCCAATCCCAAGTTATCGGCGTCCGTATGCACTCTGCCTGAAATTGGTCTATACATTTTCGCACCAAAATTTCAGTGGGTTGAAGTGTAGCTGAGGGGGAAAGTCTGAACAAGGAGACTTCACAGGAGTGTAGTCATTTTCAGCTTGGTTCTAGCAATTCAGCAGATGTTTTTTTTATTATTATTATTATTTATAGAATGAATGGAAAAATCTTTTTGAGTATATTTTAGGCTGAAGCTGCCCACACATAGTTTTAGACGGCCTGTTCCCGGCCCTATTTTGTAATGCACTGTTAGGAGACGTATGTGGTGTTATGGTACCCTTGGGCCTCATGGGAATTGCATGCGGTTGTGTACATGTATCTGTGGATTGGTCATTGAACTTTCCCCACATTCATTTAGAAAAACTAGTGGTTTTCAATCCCAGGTTTAGTAAGACGAATGCTTGCACATTTCTGCCTTTTCATGCCTTAGTAATCAAAGTCCTGCAAATCTTTTTCAGGGTGACAACACGGGTTTGAGTCAGGACCTCTAAAGCATGAGTTCAGACTAGTTCATGGTTTGATGTAATTGGTTTGACGGATGTTATATATGACTCACTTGCCTGGCTTTCAATCGCCTATGTGAATATGAACATGTAAATGAAAGAGAAACTCTCAAAGGTTTTAGATGTGGTGCAGACAGAGCTACTCTCTTTACCGCGGAAGAATATACAGAGTGCTCAACAACACCTTGTGATTCTCATACAAGAGACGCGCGCACACACACACACACACACACACACACAGAGGCGTTCACAGATGCTTGCACGCACTATTTCTCTCTTCCACTTGCACACGAGCGCACGCACACACTAAGCCTTACACACACTGATGCATACACGAACTCAAAGAGTTATCAGTGTCACTGTATGCTGTGACTGAAACCGGTCTATACATTTTCACTGTAGTTATGTCTCCCTCAGTCACTCACATGCTGTACTCTCTCTCTCAAACACACACTCGGAGTGAACCATAAGCGCAGCACACAGATGTTTGTGCGCGCGCGCACACACGCATGCTCTCTCTTGCTCACTCACACACACACACACACACACACACACACACACACACACACACACACACACACAAAGTGAACCATAAGAGCTGCATTCAGTGAGCCTTCTCTCCACTGCTCCCACGCCCGTCGTTGAGAGAGAAATGAACTGCGGTCCCTGGGATTACATAAGCAGGGTGCTTCGGTAAACATACGCTCTACATTTTCACGCCATTGGTTTCATTCTCCGCTGCAAGCGATCAGATGAATAGCTGTTCCACCTCATTTTTTTCCTTTTTCCCTTTTTTTTTTAAAACAGACTCCCTTTCTTCCTACTCAAGTGGTA
The DNA here is from genome assembly GCA_022829145.1 of Albula goreensis. Classification (NCBI taxonomy): domain Eukaryota; kingdom Metazoa; phylum Chordata; class Actinopteri; order Albuliformes; family Albulidae; genus Albula; species Albula goreensis. The sequence continues at coordinate 754,740 of CM040744.1, forward strand.
TTTTAGCCCACAAGATCTCATTTAAGTTCAGCTGCAAGGGTGAACTGGAGCTCAAGGCCTGTTATTTTATTCAAATACCCCCCCCCCCCTCCCCGCCGACATGGAAAATAAGCCATACTGTCTGACCAGTGGTTTGCCCCAGTCACGCTTTTTCTCAGGTTCAGCTTTAGAATATTTTGCGTAAGTGGCGGGTAACATCCTGATACGGCTATTCTCTTGGGTTTGTACAAAACAATAACTTTAACTTTGACTGCCATGCATCAGTGACTGACATTTCATAACAGAAAACGGGGATAGGTGCCTGCAAATGAAAAAATAAAAGTATTTAAGTGTAGTTTTCTGTTGTATTACGATGTGTGCTGTGTCCATAAATGTAGACTTTTCCTGGATGTGATCTCAGTTTTCTGGTGCAGGTGAAGCAAAAGCCAACAACGAACTTCGTCTTTGTACCAAGAACCCGAAGCCCTAATTGGCTAACGATGAAGAGTCTCCAAACCTCATTAGCCCATTGGCTTAGAATTAAAATAGCATTGTCATCCAGAAGACAGGGTATGGAGAGTTCTCCAGACACTTTAACCTCGTTGTCTATGAATGGCACTTACTGAATATGAGTGATAGGCCCCCTGGGGACATGGAAGCTTAGACCGTGCAGCGTGATACGTTTGACACACGCCTCCTGAGGTATTCGTGAACAGACTCACTATTGCACATATGTAGCATAGGCAAGAATGTGCGCTGCGGCTCGTTGCAGGAGGAAGTCAGAGAATCGACCGTTTGCGACCAAAATACACCTACTTTCACATGTCAGTTTTTGGAAACGGTGAAACCTCAGCAACACCTGATATATTTCACCGCAGCTGCAAATGGACAAATCAACCACTTAAAGAGCAGAAACTCAGTGCAAGTGCATATTTGTAAAAGAAAAGTAAGTTTCGCCGCTAGAACTTCACTGGAACGTGGAGACAACAAGGCAAACCTGAGAAAAATCCCTGACACCCTTGGCAATTTTTTTTTTTTTGGGGCATGGATAGTTGTGCATCACCATGGATGTAATGTATGGCAGAAGGCATGTGGCTGAAAGCACGGGCTAACTCCATGGGTCTCCTCTGGGCAGGGCCGAGCAGGCCTGTCTCGGCAGCTGACGCAGTTCCGAGGGCCTGGTGCCAGTGGACGAGGCTCTCGGCTGCATTGCAGAGCTGCCGGAGGGGCCGAACTGCGGAGCACTGAGGGAATCTCACCGAGCCGTTTCTGCCCCGACCACGGTCACGCTCCGAGAGAGAGAGAGAGAGAGCGTTCTCACTGAGCCCTCTTCTGTTACTTTATGTGGCACTACTGTGTGATAGTGCTGGGGCTGTAGGAGTAGTGCCTGTGTGGAGACTGTGTGTGTGTGCTAACATGTTTGTGCACACATCAGTGAGAGTGTGTGCACATGTTTGTTTATGCCTACGCACAAATGCATGCAAGTGTGCTTGTGTTCCCTCGGCCGATGGAATTTTATTATCCTCTGAGGAGCAGTGAAAGCCACCCCCCCCCCCCCACCCCACCAGGAAGCTCGGGATGTACCAGGGTACACTGATCTCCCTGTGACCCCTAAAAAATAAACAGGCTCAAATATGCTCATGATGACCTTCTTTTTGCTGCTTAATCATGAAGAGTTTGAACAGGAAGCGCACATCGTCCTAAAATAAATTGAAGAAATGAAAAAAATGAGGAACGATACATGGTTGAATGAAAGAATTCACCTTGCTTCCTCCAGATGCTAAGATTTCTCTGTAATTTAAAGGGAAAAAAAGTCAAATTGGTGTAAATGACTCAGAGTTGTATTTTTGTTATTAGATTTTGCATGTTTATAGCTATTTTAAAGGTGAAAATTCCACTGCATGGGGGATTTGCATTATGGGGTTGTTATTCCCCTGCCTCTGACTTCCTCCTCCAGTGCTTTTTTTTTTGATATTTCGTACCATTTGTACTATAAGCTGGTGCTGCTCTCTCGGTTGTTTGTGATCGTTTATTTTATTTATTTTTTTATTTGGGGGCAGGGCCACTGGCTCTCCTTGAAGGTTCTCCTTCTGCTTTAATGTCATTTTAAATGAAGAGCATTTATCAGTGAGCCATAAGCGTTAATCGCAGAAACTTTATCTTTTCATTGCTCAACCGCCCCCACCACCCTAATTTGTATTCCACTTGCACATCTGAAGTGGGAAATGTCATCAGATTCTGAGTCTCGTATTTAACCTCCTGATATTTTAAACCGACGACCGAGGAAGCGGCAAAACGAGTCTGGATTGCCATCATGAACTTCGGTTGCGTCCATCCACTCACCCATGAGGTAGCCTTGTAGCTAGAGTGAACACTGCTGTAGTGTGGTATTTCCTCATTTGCGCAGACACACACACACACACACACACACACACGTGTATTGTAAGAATCCGTTGAGAGCCCATATCTGTGTTGTGGAAAGCCTTTCTTGTATCTTCGCGCAATATTTTAGTTTCTGCTTTTGATTCGTACTCTCCCTCATCTGTGACCACTGCAGAAGATTGTTAATATAACAAGAAAAAGTGAAATAATATGCAACCTATCTGATTATCATGGCACAGTGACAGAAACCGCATATTCAGTGAGAGAGGGAGGGAGATGGAGGGAGATAGAGGAGAAGAGAGGGAAGGAGGGAGAAAGAGTATAGTGATGGACTTATATCAAGTAGATGATTTAATTAGCATAAAATAAAAAATTTTGCGATTATATTTTTTTGAAGCTGGCTCCATGAAAGCTTGCTCTCAGGGCAGTAGCAGAAAGTAGAAATGTTTAATCCAGAATGGACTTTTTGAGTGTCGTTTGCTCAGGCACCATGCAGGGGAAACAGCGGCCCTCAAAACGGCAGTCGTTTTTAAATGGACGTCTTTATTTAAATGTCCTCTCCGCTTTAGATACGCCGAAAAGAGTCGGTGTGATATTATAAAAACGCTGTTTGAAATGCGGGTGGAGATGAGGGGCCGCCTGCTATTGACGCTGGCGGAACATCACAAAAACGTTCTCTCCTTTCTTCCGTCGATAAAGAGGAGGGAGATTTGCTTAAACCGCTCTGCGCTGCCTGTGAAATTTGGTTTCTCGTATCCGATTTCGAGGGGGGCCTTTTTCTTGTCATAACAGCCTGCCCACGTTGTTGTCCGTCAGGAAAGCTCATTCAAGGAATGCCGTTTTCTGCTTTTTCATCGTTTTCCTGGACTGTATGTAGTGCGGTAGCTATTCAGGTTTTTACCCATTATCCTAGGTGCTAACTAGGTAATGGTTTAAATGAGATTAAAGGAAGTGACCGTTTAAAAGGCACTCCGGTTGATCCTATGAGGAGATTAAGCTGTTAATAAATCGGCCTTCAAGGTCTGTGTGCATGGTACATTTTGCCCTGTTTAAACGTCCCCCGGATGAGAGAGCCCGCCTGTTTGGGCCCATTCGGTAGTAAAATCTCTAATGTGCCTGGAAGTAGCTGTTAAGCATAACATTAAGTGATGACTAGTCATGTGTTCCCTTATTTTTCTTTATCAAATAAGAGGCCCCTGCCTACAAATGGCCACCCAAAATGAATAATTGTGAATAGAATTATATAAAAACTCCATATTAAATTTAATATGGATTTTTTTTTGTTTTTTTTTTTGAAAGATGAACTTGTATATTGACAGCCATTTTTTTGGGCTGTCAATGTGTGCGTTTGAGACAGGTAATCGGTTCATCGTATGTTTACGCAAATGTGAACCACGGCATATTCTGCCTGTTCCTCGATTCTCTAAAGCCGTAATTGATGCTTCCAGAACAAATTACAGTGAACGTGAGTGCATAATCACATGCCAACTAAAATAACTCTGTTTTTAGGGACCTCTATTTTTTACTGGATGGTCTTATTTCTGTGGTCAGGGAAATTATTTTCCGATGCCTCTGCATGTGCTTGGAAAATGGAAAAGGAAGGGAAAGTGTTTTATTTAAAAAAAAAAAAAAAAAAAAAAAAAGGCAAAAATCAAGTAGGTCTTCTGGAATGATGAGTATGTCCAGGCATGTCATTAAATGAAAATTCCATGCCAGATTCCACGATTCCACCGTTAGCGGTTTGGCGAAAACATACTATTATGGCCCAATAAGTCGACCGTCTGTATGCGTTTGCATTTTTAGCCCTGTGCTCGTCTGTGATGCTCAGAGCCGTCACCTGGAGTCACCCGTAACCAAAGTCCGAGCTGTCGGGTGAGCCAATCAGCTGGCAGCACCCCTGTGGTTCCTGTACCCCGCCCCCTAATTCCCGTACCACCCCGGAGTCTGTGAGTCGGAATTTCATCGATTGTGCTAGCCGTCCTGAATCCAGCTGTAGGGCGTACTGGTTTTTGTTTTTACCCTTTCCCATTGACCCTGTGTACAGCTGCTTTAGTTGATCGAGTACTCGGTAACAATGGAAAAGCGCACGCCCTGCAGCTGTTAGGCTTGGAGTGCACTGTCGATGGTGTCCGATAACTGTAACTTGCATTGAATACATAAACGAAACTATTGCAAAAGTTGATAGAGTTGACGTTTGTAACAAATGTCTCGATACTTCAAGTACAGCATTGAAAGCAATCCGTCTTTAACCACAGTAATCATTTTTAACCATCTTGACCCCCCCACAAATTCTTCTACCTTCCAGGATTATCGTATATCTGAGTGGGAGGTCTGTAGGCCGTGTCATACTGCTCAGAGCAGATGGATAGAGCAGTTACCTTGGCTCAAAAGTGTGGTCTTTTTTTTATTCTGAATGGGCACTACCCCCCACACGTAGACCCAGGATGCGGAGCCTTCATCTCCAGATCCATCATCATCTCCCACTCATACACTGGTGACCTTTGACCTCAATGTGTGCAAAGAGCCATCTCTCAGCACGTCTCCCTGTGTTACTCCACCAGTCGGATTTGCCGCCCCCTCAAGGGGGCTCAGTGATTGGATGGGCCTGTTTATTGACTGGTCTCCAAAACTCCCACCCCTACCATATGGCGATTGCTTATACACTTTGGGGAGAGGACATACACTCGCCTCCATGGGCGGAGGTTTTGCATTTGTACTCCCAAAAAAATCGCTTCCTTGTCCTGGGGGACACGGGGTGTGGAGGTGGATTTCATTCCAACCCAGCGGTCTCAAACTCTTCTTCTTCAAACCACTTCCGCAATCCTACTAGGTACTCTCCTTCATATTCTTAACATTGATAGTTCGGTCTGATTAACACAGATACCGAAACATTCACTTTTGATACATCGTTGAGTAAAAGGGGCTCGACAAATTACAACGCGATCTCGAATATTGTTCAGACGCACACAGCTGTTTAATTCTAAACCGCTAGTGGTTTAGGTTGAATCCTGCCGTTGGTTTTTAACCTAGAAATGGTGTATCTGCTTGTATTTAGTGAGTCAGTAAGCATAACCATTCATTTCACTCCGCAAGGAGCAAGGGGTTTTGTGACGATCCAGCGGTATTCTTATTGAGGGGAAAAGATTACCGCGCGTTCTCTTTCTAAAATGAGGAATTAGATTAGAAGCTGAGCCGCACATATAATAAGAACAGAAGCGATGATGTAATCTACCTCGGCTTGAGGTGCTGAAGGTTTGATGGTGAATAATCTCTGATGTGTCCTGACGGCACAGCCATTCCAGACAGAGTATGAGAAGACTTTCTGCCAAACACAGATCTCTGTCCTCTATGTTCTTTTTCTCCTCCCTCCATCATCTTCTCTCTCCCTCTCCCTCTCTCTCTCTCTTTCTTTCTCTGTCACCTCTTTGCTCTTTTTCTCTATGATTCCCTTCACTGTCCCCCTCCCCTGTCTCTCTCTCCTCACATACATGCAGACGAATGCTGGGAATAATTTGAAGGCTGCAATTTGCCTCAGTGAGACTGGCAGTGCAGTGTATTTATACAGGGTATGGTGATTCCCCTCCCCCCAACCGAACCCGGCCCTCCGTGTTTCTCAGCTGTGACCCCCCCAAAGAGATGTTTTATGAAGGGGTGAGGTACAGATCCATGGTCTTTTGAAGCACGGATTGGACGTCTTCCTCGTTTCCACATCAAACGCGCAGTGTCTGCCCTTGATCATTGGAGTTGCTGCTTGTGTGTGTGTGTGTGTGTGTGTGTGTGTGTGTGTGTGTGTGTGTGTGTGTGTGTGTGTGTGTGTGTGTGTGTGTGTGTGTGTGTGTGTGTGTGTACATTTGCGAATGTGTGTCCTTATGCCCTGGTGATCGAGTGTTCGGTGTAAAGTTGGGAGATTACCAGAATTTTCTGTCGTAACAGTTTTACCCCCCAGTTGAGGTGTTGCTGAGTTCTGCCCCCCAACCCCCCTCCCCCAGTTCGGGTTCCGCCCCTCGGCGGGGTATCGCGGGGTTGTCACCGAGGTCAGCCTCATGGAAATCAAAGGCTGTCTGGGGAAAAACTAACAACAGGCCGGGAGACAGAGATCTGGGGGGAGGTGGAATGAAAAGACAGAGTGAAACAACGATGGAAAGAGGGAGACAGAAAAAGGATGAAAGTGAGAGAGACAGAAAGAGGGCAGGGGGAGATAGGGGGGAAGAGAGATGGACAGAGCTAAGAGGGAAAGAGACAGTGGGAGAGAGAGACAGAAAGGGGGGAAGGAGAGTGAAAAACAGGGGGAGTGAGAGAGAGAGAGGAAAGCAGCAGAGCAGACACACTGGGCTGGACCCACAGCCTAAATCAACACCTCCAGAGAGAACAGGAGCTTTTTGCTGCCCGCTGCCCCAGACAGAGGGGGAAGGGAGGGGAGGGCTAAGGGGGACCTTTCCCCCAGTTTCTGTGGGCCGTGTGAACTCCTGCATCCGCCGGACTGACTCTGCAAAACCCCGCCGTCTACGGGGCTGCCCCTCACCCCGCCCCCGCGTCACCCAGCCCCCCTCCTCCTCCTCCTCCTCCTCTTTAGCACTTCATCTCCGCGCCTGACGTAGCCGCACTTGAACGTAAGATAGTCGGCAAACAAAAGACTTTGTGTCTCCGGAACACACCCTTCAGTCAACAAGAACCAATTTCATCGTTGCATTACACTGGACAGGTTTTAGCCACGGTGGTGGTGTTTTGAGCAAACTTTATTGATCAGTCATGAAACATTGACAGTACCCAGCTTGTTGATGCAAGCCAGAGCACAGAGTCCATGTATGAGACTCAAATATGTTGTCTTAATGGTGTTGATGATGCCTTTAATTTATATAGAAATGGGTTTTTGGCCAGTCTTACCTTTAGGTGACTTGGACATTGTCAAGCTCTCTAGGTTATCTGCCCTGCTGTTGGCTGAATTTGGGGATATCTGCTGTACTGTGGGTTAAATTTGGGGGTACCTGTCCTGGTACAGCACTCGGTCTGAACTGAAATGATCCTTTGGTTCACTGCAGGAGTCTGCGGGCCAAGAGAGAACAAATTCCTGAGCGGCTACTGGGGAGGGAGGGAGGGAGGAAGGGGGGGAGGGAGAAACCGAGGGAAAGAGCAAGAGGAGAGATTTCCTGCAGAGATGGAGATGGGAGGGAGTGACAGAGAGGTCGCGGGGGGGGAGGTAGAGAGCAACCAAGCGGGAGAGAGATTGAGAGACGAGTGTGAGTATTCCCTGTGGAGAAAAGGGGGAGGGGTGGTAGAGGGTGGGGTGGTGGGGTGTTGGAAGCAAACGATGACCTCATCTGCCCAGCTCTCAGTCTGACCAATAAATGACATCACCTAATAGGAAGCCGTCATCTCCCTGGTGATAGTGGGGGGTGGGAGTGGGGAGAAAGTGGGAAGGACCGCAGAGTAAAGTCGAATTCAGTCAGGCCCATGTTATCCGGATCACACAGCCGAAATGCCACGTTTTATGTGATCACAGATGCTCTCATGGACGCTGCTTGGGAAATGTAGTTTTTATGGAGACTTACGGCTCTTTGGAACGGACTCCAACCTTAGCGTGACACATTTTGGTGTAAGCTGCCTGCCTGCCAGCTTACAGAAGAACCCCCCGAGAATTTTACGGTTTCGTAGTACCTCCTTCAAATTGAAGTCCTACCCACACACAGTTGCGATCAAACAGAAACCATCGCTTTGTGAGCAAAGAACATCCCCGTAGTTGGTCCGCGTTACGTCATAATACCGAAGGAAGCTGATGAGTCAGGCAAGGGGGATTCGTTTCAATACGATACTCCAAAAGCATATTGTCCTTTCCCCCCCGAGACCACCATCCCTACGTTATTGGGACGTTGAAGGGAGGGAGGTGACGAGGTGCTAACACAGGAAAGGAGGAGGCGTCTTTCAAGTGCAGAAATGTACCTGAGGTGACCTCCGTCTTCCCTCTCTCTGGAGAGGAAGAAGAGGGCTGAAGTAGGGAATTTTTTTTTTTTCTTCTTCCTCGTTATCCCGCAGCATGAGTCTCAAATGTGCAGCGTTGTGTGGTGAATTTAATCTCGTGCGCTGCTTTAATGCATCTCCCCAGAAACAAGCCGTGTGCCAGGATCCCGCAGCCAATGGTGGTGACGGGCGTGTCCTCGTCAGTGTTCAGGCCAAGTTGCTTTTGGGGGCGAAGGTTCGAATTTGTTATATCGTCCACGTGTGTGTGTGTGTGTGTGTGTGTGTGTGTGTGTGTGTGTGTGTGTGTGTGTGTGTGTGTGTGAGATCCACCCTGACTCTATGTATACGTGAGTGTATATCTGTTTGTGTTGTCCAGTTGTCCATGGACATACGGCATATATGGCAGAGAAATCTTTTCTCAGCTCAGACTTCTATCTTTGACCCACTTTGTTGTGGTGAGAAGTGAAACTCTCAGAGGTGGTGTCTTAGTGGTGGTATAACGCTGAGACAGGAGCATGCCATGCTTTGAATCAGACTCATAAAGAGCTTTCTGCGCTTTCGCCGTTTGCTCCAGCGCCATCTGAGCCCTTATTTCTACCGCAGCCTTTATTCTGAGAACGTCTTCATCTCTTAGGATGAATTACAGGTCTGTGGAATAGAAACCGGGTCAGTGCTGTTGTGTAATTCAGCTGTATAAAAAGGATGTGTGTGTGTGTGTGTGTGTGTGTGTGTGTGTGTGTGTGTGTGTGTGTGTGTGTGAGAGAGAGAGAGAGACCATGTGAGTGTGCGAGAGTGTGTCTGAGACACCGTGTGTGCTTGTGAGAGGGCATGGTGTGTGACTGTGTGTGACTGGTTGATAATGTCAGTGTGATTGAATCAGGATGTGTGTTTTGTCTCAGAAACGTTATGTGTATTAGCTGAGATGTGTGTGTAGGAGTTTGTGTGAATGTATGAATGTGTTCTCTGATATCGTCTGTGTGTTTGGCCTGGAGCGTGGGTGTTAGTGCGTGTGCGTTTTCCGTTTCTCCAGGACACACTTCACTGTGAGCAGCAGTATCTGGGAGTGCCTCCAGCGCCCAGGTAAACGTCAGACCAGGTGACGGGGTGATGAGTCAGCAGGCGCGGCTGCTGACAGTGTGTGTGTACGCACACACACACACACCTGTGTTTACCTGCTTATCTACACAGTATTTAATGCAGGGCTTTAGGAATCCTCTGTAAACAGCCTAAATGCCGGTGTATAAGGTATATATATATACCTATCTATAAGGTATAACTATAAGATATAGTTATGTCATAATTCTGTTCAATATACGATATGAGGTTCACGATTCGATATTACCACGATTCGATAGAGCCTCATAAGAGTTCAGTGACAAAATATGAATATTCAGAATTGATATTTAATTTTTAGCCATGCAAAATACAATTTAAATTCTCACTTGAATAAAGTTCTCTATTACATAACACATGAAGAGATCAAAGTAACAACAGAAATTCTGATGTCTCATTACCGCTGGCAGCCATTTTCAAGTTCTTGTAATCTAGGGGTGTTTTCCAATACTTTTTTCTCATCTCCTCCACTCGTCTCCTACCCCGGAAGTATGTGGAGGAAAGGAGGGGAGGAAATGAGTGGGGGACGAGAGGGAACTAGGAGATGAAACGAAAATTGGAACAGATCATCCGATTAGCTCTTAATGAACGTCGATCTCGGCGATTGATGAAGCCGTGCATCTTCCAGCCCTTTGCATGCATTAAACTATGAATGTCAGTTTCTTGCATTCTGTTCATGATTTAACACAAACATACAGTGGGGTCCAAAAGTCTGAGACCTCAAGTGAAAGAGCTTCTATTTTGCATTCTTTTACAATTTAATACAATAGTTTAATTACAACTTATATTTACAATTCAAAGGTTTTTCTTTGAAAAATGTACGTAAATTTCCAGAATTTCTTCGTTTTCAGTATGTCCCCCTTTTGCTTTAATGACAGGGTGCACTGGAGCTGGCATGGACTCCACAAGTTTGAGCAAAACCTGATGGTCCATGTTATCACATGGCCTTTAAGTGCGCAAAACTTTCTTGGCCTTTAAGCGCCCCAATAAACGTTCGATGGGGTCTGACCTTTTCTACAAAGGGATTGACAGGGTCAGCGTCACACATTTGCTTAAATCTGACCTGGACACTGCAGAATCTTAAATAATTCTTCTTCATTTTAGATGTCAGAACTTTTCTTTGTTTTAAATGTTTCAAAATCCACATGGGTGGAACAGCAGGGTGACCGAAAGGGAGTGGAGTGGAGAGAGTCGGGGGTCGAGGGACAGACAGTTTGTCGGTCTTGTCTATGGCGGGAAAGACTGTCTCATGACTCTGAAATAAAAAATATGATTCATCTGAGACGTACACATAAAAATGATATTGACCTCAATCGGTGATGTGCTCTATATCTGGGTTTCAAGCCCTGGTGAATGGCTATATCTATGAATAAGTAAATAGACACTGAAGATTCTATGTCAGGTGCAAAGCTGGCAAACCACAACCCGTCATTCTGGTTTTTGTTTTTCGTCAAAAGGTTAGCAATGAAATCCCCCAATTAGCTTTTGGCCTTTTGTTTTCCCGCTGAGCAAGCAATTATAGTGGAACGGCCCTGGGGCACTGGTGTCGGCGATGATGCAGGTAACTCACCTGATGCTAATCGTACAGGAAGTATCCTACCTGCTTCGCGAGCGTGAGCAATGGGTATTTTAGGCTGATAGAGGAGATATGAGGAGCAGGAAACGTGTTGTGTAAACTTTAGACGCAGACTGTTGCGAAAGGTTGCTAGCCTCAGCCATTTTTACAGTGGTGAATTTGGGGGCAGGGTTTTGAGGTGGGATTCAGGTTTTATGCATTTATTGCTTGTAGACAGAGGGGAATTTTTGGGGTCAGCAGAGGACTGTGGGGTTTTTGATGTAGTGGGGTTGTTTTGAGGTGACATGGGGGAGATTCTGAGATGGGTGGAGGAGAAAGAGATATTTTAGAGGAGTAGGGTGTTGGGGGTTGGGAGGCTGAGACAAACCGAGAATGGAGAACATTTTGAAACTAGCAGAAGAGTTTGGGTTTTTGGGAGGTGTCTGTTGGCGAACATATGTACGTCTCACTGAGCTCCACTTCGTTTCCGAGGTTGCCGAGGCAGCGTTTCCAGCGGGATCCCAGCGCCGCCGTAATTTTCATTTCAAATTCATCAAATTGGCGGTCCTCCAGACTGCTGGAGCTAATCCTACGAGTCAAATATTGACCTGTTGCTAGGAAACGGGCATACAGTGAGGTCGTAGGAGATGACAGGCATCCACAAGCAGAGCGGTGGTGAGGCGAATGGCAACAGTGGTGGAACAGGAAGTTCGGGTGGGGGTGGGGGGAACAACAACAAAAATATTATTCAATAATTTCATTATCTCTTGATCTTAATTGGCCATTATAGGGCTTGAAGTTTCGGTTGATCCCTAAGGCCATAAGAGTGATGGAGGAATGTGGTGAATTTGCGGTTCAGAGTGCATGTTCTATGTTTATTCTTAGTCACGCTGCCCCGTCACCTCCACTGACCTTCCCATGTGGGCATAGTCAATAGTATTGGCTCCTCCCATGTGTTTGGCCATCAGATCCAGTTTAGGCTCTTCTGACACCGTCATGTGACTGGGACTAGCACATGACAGCGATGGTGTGTTCCCGCATCACTTCCTGTGAGTGCTGCGACTGGGCAAAATACAGGCATTTATTTATGCGTTTCAACTCAGCATGCCTTTCACTTCGGTAACACTTAAGCACGATTGTGTCCCTTTCTTCTGCTGTGTCTTTAAGAGCGAAATAGAATCATTTTTTGTTCACCCATTATCTTCCAAAGACACTGACATTTGTGCCCGTCCATTTTAGCCTCACCTGATTCACCTTCATCCATTCAACGAAACAACCTGTAACACGCACCTCTAGCGTATATAAGAAGCCCATTGACACAGACTGGAGTTGAATGTTTCTTTAAATGAATCAAAAATATTTGTTAAACTTTAACCCATCCTTGAAGGTGTTTGTGAAATATAAGGTATAACAGAACCAGTTTGCCATTTTTGTCAGTTTCGTGAGCTTCAGTCTGTTTTGTTTAATTACATTTGTTGCTTCTGTTTAAAGCATTATTGTGTGTAGTAGTGGTTTCTTCTCATGACCTGACGAACCCAAACGGTGAAGCAGTTGTCTTTGTTTGCTTTGTTTTCTTTTGTTTTCCACACATGAATATTGAATAAAAATGATTGGGTGTAGATGTTAAACATTTTATACCATTGTTTATTCACCAGATGAATGTATCTTTTCTTTCCTAAAGAGTACAGAGAAAGGCTGTTATGTTTTGCATTAATTGTTGTAGCTTTGTCATGAAGCATTTTCGTCATTCAACAATGGCAGTCTTTAGTGCCAGACATGTAACTTATTGCCTAATTTTTCATCTGAGTGGTTTTTTAATTTCCGCTAATATTTAGCGAGGGAGATTTCTGATATCAGTGTATTTAATGTCGCCGTTTTTTCTGTCCGACTGCGATCACATTTTTCGGCCTGTCCACTGCACCCAGCCTGCAATGTGTGTCTGTATCTGTGCGTGTGTATCGTACACGCTACTGCTATCTGTATTGACTATGCGCTGATACTCTCCATAGACGTTGGCTGTTGCTGAAAGCGAGTTTAATAATTGATAATGAATAACTGTCTATTTACACAGCTGGGTCTTCAGCAGTGCGCAACGAGCTGGGCTGAAGAATATGAGGGCTAAGATAACAATAACAATAATATATTTTATTTATGAGCCACTTTTCATAGTTTCATAGAGCCCATCCAAAGTGCTGTGCAGTAAAATAAGCGCAAAATGAGTCAGAGACACAATCATAAGTCTGTTAAAGGTACACTAAAAGCTACATAAACACCGTAAAATCAATAAAACATAATGTAGCAGAGGTAGCACGGCGTTGTACTGTCACTAGTAATAACTGATTTTATGTATAAAACGCTTTTCATAACAGCTGCACAGAAATACAAGTACAACAAAATGAATCAGATACGCCATCATAAAAGTTAAGGAAGTTTAGCTAAAAGCTACACAAACATAAAAGAAAAAAAAACTGAGACAAACCCAGCCCATATATCACCCAAAAGTTTCTTCTTAATTGTCATTAAGTGTTGTTGGGGGTGGGGCATAACATACTTTTCATTTATTTGAAGGATTTAGATCTATTTCAGTAAGTACATCACAAAAATAGAGTTTGGTGTTTAAAGAGACTGGGAAAACGAGGCAATGAAAAGCCAAATGGCTACACTCGATTCAAAAGAACACTTGTAACGCTGCGAAACTGAATATCAACGCTATTCTTAATGGCCCATTACAGGCAAGCGATGGAAAGCTTTATAAATGAAGGACATTGATGGTAAAAGGATTAAATGGTCGGTCCTCGATGAATTGCCTCCCACACGCAGTACAACCATGGGGGTTGAAACTCATGACCTACAGGAGAAATCCAGGGTTCGAACCCATACCTGCATATTCAAATTCCAGTACCTGCAGAAACTGGCCCTCCAGGATTGTAGTGGTGCTGTACCTGAGGCATAATCATGGGTATCCTGAGTTTCAGGACAATCTTGCCCCATGTTTGTTTCTGAAGTCCTACAAACCGGAAATGCCACATATCTCACAAAAACTCCTTTGACCCACGGAAACCTTCCGCAGGTAAGAAGTGGAAGAGGTGGAAAGGAATGCAGTAGCCGTGTATCCACTCTCGAGAATCAGCGTTCGAAGCCCAATAGTTGACGAGCTTTGACCCTGACCTCCGTACCGTATCTGCCCCTCCTGGGGTCAGAGTGACAGAGCAGATGATGTCAGCTCCACAGTGTGTGCGTGCGTCATGCAGGTCACCAGGGAGATGGTAGGAGAGGCTCTGAATTCCTACAGGATCTCCCAAGAAAGCAAAGCATGATGGGAGTAATTAATTAATAATACTCTCCTTCAGGCCGCCCTTCCCAGGGGCACTGGTGACCTCACTGCTCAGTGGTTGGGAATGATGGAATGATGGATGTTTTGGGTAGCCTTGGCAACCTGCAGTGAAATCATAGGGGGGAGGAAGGGGTGGGGGAGTGCCACTCTTGTCTTATAAGAGCTGTGGTCCTCAGCACTAGCTCTAGAGAGACATGGGGCCTGCTGGTTATTGTAGTCCTATTAAATACCAAACCAAGCTCAGCCTTACAATTCCAGATGAGGAGAGTTCGATGATTATGATATCTGCACATTTGGATGCTCAGGCTTTGGATAGCGTCAAACCGCAACAGACGTGTGTTTCGAGCATTTATTCTCCTGCAAGGAATCAAATGAAAGTCAGTACCTGTGAAACAAGTTCTTTCTCAGCACATGTGATTTCCTCCATTTTGGGCTGTCATGTATCCATATGGGGAGTTTGCTTAGATGTCTGCAACAGGGTGAGAGAGAGCCATGGAGGACCCTCGCACAGGGGCATGTCTACTGATGTGATATTATTTTGGCCACACGACCCCTTGCAACCTTCATGTATGTCTTAATTGGTTTAATTGGTCAATTGATCAATTAAGGGAAAAAAAAACTGCATACACTGTGACTTCAACAGGACCGGGATTGATGAATGGCAGGCTAGAATGTGGGCGTATGTTTTTATTAAAACTCATATGAGCTTCAGCCATGGCCTTAAATCAGCTTAACAGCAGAAATATGACAGACTTAAAGTATGCTTCTCCGCTGTATTCCTCTGCTGTCCTCTCTCTGTTAATTACTCCACCGATGGTACAGAACCCAAGCTGTTCAGCGCTCTGAATTTTTGAAGGTAATGTCAGCCGTCAGTCAGCCTGAGTGGATGCTCGGTCAAATCTGGGGCAGGCACATATCTTCTGGGCGTCTTCGGGATAGAATTTTGAAAGGTGGAGTTTTTTTTCTGTGGTGTCATGTTCGGTGGCAGGTTTCCCGAGGTGTTTGCCTTTCAGCGGAGCCAATATTTTTCACACTGTCTTTCTCTCCTTACTTCCTTATGCTGAGGACTGGGTCCTTATGGAAATAATGACACATACAGTAATTATAAATAAGTTTGTTTATTTAGTACTGCATTCACTCTGTTAATTCTTTGTCATCCAGAAGTGGATGGGCTCTTTGTATGACCTGGGGTTCTGCTCAAGGTTTTCTCCTGTTTGTTACGAGTTGTTCCTTGCCGTTGTTGCCCTTGCCTCAAAAGAGTCTGTTTGCAGGCTCAGCTGTCAGGATATGGGCTGTCAGTTGAGGTGGAAGTAACATAACATTTTTTTTTTTTTTTTTTTGTCCCATGGTTTTCATTAGTCACTCTCAGTTCGCGTAGTAATGGCAGACATTTTCAAAGTTTTTAATTGGAGACGAGTTTTTATACAGACTTTCCATCGATAGCCTCACTAGCCATGTTATATCTCATGTATTTGCTGGCTAAACTTGAAGGATAATCTCCATGTTTCAGTAGCCAAGCAATGTCGCTTGCCTCATGCATTAGGTAGCTCATTAGTTAGTCCTACTAATCTGCATTTTCAAAAATCACAAATATAAATCGTCTTTATGAGGTACATTTCAGAGGAAAAGAAACTTTGCATTGTTATTATTGTTGCTGTGTGCATATTTTGTTATTAAAGTAGCATTTCTAGGGTAGTCTAGCAAGGTTGCTTGCCTTATGCATTAGTTAGATCAAGTTAGGTTGTTGTTATTATTATAACTATTATTGTTCTTATTATTATCATCATCACTATTGTGCTTACGACTCCTTTCCTACTACTACTCTGTTATGTCATTTCCACCTCAACTGTCAGGCCATGCAAACAGACCCTTCTCCCTCGCCTTTCTCTGGGGGGGATCTTTGGCTTGGGTTTAATATAAAGCTGTTTTGTCTTCAGATAAAATTGAATTGAATTCACATGGTTTGTTCTTACTAACTGGATTTGACTTTTCCAACAAGCTTCAGAGTCATCAGGCCCACTTGTCAGAGCTATGAGCTTGACCGTTTTCTTGCTCCAATGTGGTAGATCTTTGCCTGTCTATGTTCTTTGTTCATATAGTAACGGTCAGTTACCGCTTAAGGCAAATCTCATGTTTTACAGGATATGTGAATGAAATGATAAACTAAATCCACTCTCATAAATGTGTTACCACCAGTTACATTGCAGGAAACCCATTCTGCAGTTAGCGATCACAGATCGAGCTTCTAGAATCAGGACGACAGATGTGTTGGTATTTGAGTTGTTCAAATGGTTTTCACCGATGGGTGTTTCTGAGGACTCTACAGGTGGAGGTGTTACAAGCAGTGAACAAGTATCACTGATCTGGTCTTTAGCGACCTTGTTTACACGCCAAAGAAAAGTGACATTGGGAGGATAATGAGGAGGGCGTTGTCAAACCACTGAATGATGAAAATTCAGTGCTCGGCCAATACTAATCTGAAGAAGAATCCAATCTGTTTATACAAGGTGTGGCTCTTGTAGGCTGTTCAGCCAAGGAAAACACATGCAGCTGGGAGCAGTATCAGTGATCGGAGGTGTTTTGCCTCCCTTAAAGTTGTTATGAATTATCCATGACATCCATATGCTCTCATGCCTTTCCATTTTAATTACCGTCACGCCGGTGATAAACGTCCACCTTAACTGCCTCCTCATATATACTCAGTTCTGACAGAAAGCTCCTGGGGTGTGTGTTTTAAAGCTCCTGTGCTCTGAATGACAATAGCCTTAGGCCAATGGCAGTGCAAGGTCTGCCTTGTTCTGCAAGGCTCGAATATGATAGGCCAGGTGGGATGTCACACAAGGCGGTGCCCTACCTGTGTGCTCTACCATTGGACAGTTGAAGACTGATTGAGAGGTGGAGTCTTTAGTCTCAACTCCAGGCACTCCAGGATAGCCAACAGTGAATGGATAGCCAACACTTCTGGCCCAAGCTGTCTGTAATCTGATTGGTGCAAACAGATTTCTGATGGTGATTTTTATTGGTTGGGCTGGTTTATCATCTCATGAATCACCAGCTTTGGTGGAGAATGGGTTTATTAGCAAAGTGCAGCACCAGATATTGGGAAAAAAGCCTGAAAAAAGAAAGCTAGAATCTGCATTTCCTGCTATTTACTTGCTGCAGTGTTGAAAGTTTAACTTTATGAAATTACTCTAATTATGGCTGCTATGAAAACTACTGGTTACCAGTGATCTGTACTGATTTTTGTCGCTGTTAATCAGGATGTTCTCAGCGCAGAACGGAAGGCACGTTATAAAACTTACCTCGTGCCAAAGCCAAAACTGTGGATCCTTGCGCGGTGGCACAGTTCGCGGGTGGCGATTTTATCATCAGCACCTTCACATCACCCACAGCGGGAGAGACTCTTTACCCATAATTCCCCTGTCTGAACACTGGATGACATTCTGTGTGCAGCCCATTGTCTGTTGACAGGAGGTGGAATCATCACACAGTCAGGAATATTTACACGTACACACACACTCAGATCGCCTTGCAAGTCACCTCCGGCGTCCCCATGGCCTCATGTGACTGGAATCGGTCGTAGTAACCGCCAATTTGTGGTCTGACCTTCCCCATTTCTCAGCTGTGTGAAACTGTGAGTTAAGCGGCAGTCGCGACCTCTTCGCCTGCAGTTTTCGCGATACAGATCGATGTGTCATTTCCCATAGTTTTTTGCGCTGGGGGGGGAAACAGGAGGATGCCGTTTCAGGCGGGCAGAGAACAATATGCATGCTGCACCGCGCTCAATAGCCCTGCCCTCGATAAATCACCAGTGGCCTCAAGCGCACTCAAAACATGCACGGATATGCATGTGATATGGGTGCTGGCAGGCAGAGGTGAAGTAAGTTTATGGCCACATTGTGCTCCTGTGCTTTGCATTTCCCCCCCATCCCCCGCTGAAACTGTACCGAGAGACTGCTGTACCAGTCAGCCGTGCTAAAACTGGCTAGCTGTGGCATGCTAATCAACTGTGCTAAAACTGGCTAGCTGTGGCATGCTAATCAGCTGTGCTAAAACTGGCCAGCTGTGGCATGCTAATCAGCTGTGCTAAAACTGGCCAGCTGTGGCATGCTAATCAGCTGTGCTAAAACTGGCTAGGTGTCTTCTAGCTATGTCAGCTATATTTTACTGTTTAAGTGGACTGCAGTGAGTGGTTATGCCCTATATTGGTTTGCTGTAGCACACTTGTTAGCTGTGCCTTAATACTTAACTGCTCTTCACATTAAATATGCTTTAAAGGTTGTATTTGCTTGTGCTAGGTGGCGTTAGCCCGTATTTCTCTACCCACAAAGCAGCTTCTCCTTGTTTCTGCTTTAAAAGTCCCTGATGTATTTACTGCCCTTGACTCGAGTTTAAGGGCCTGTTCTCCTTTGTGTGGAAAAGCTGGGTGGGTCAACCTCAGATGAAGGCACTATATAAGAGCTCACTGTCACAGCCACAGCTGGGGGTGGGGGGGGAAGGGTGTGACCAAACTGGGTCAGGCCCCAGTAGCGGGTCCTGAGGGCCGTTGATTTGGATCAGGTGATCCGTGGAGTAAAGACCCATACTGTATTCCTGTTTCCACCCTCCAGAAATCCATTAAAACAGTCTAAACACTGCACCAACCAACAGCTATTATATTGACTTCCTTGTAAATAAAAAAAAAAAAAAAAAAAACTCATTAAATCTAACTTTTCACTAAGTTGGAATCCGTTTTATTATATTACATTGGAAAAGTTTGAGTCACATGGTGTTTTGATAGGTCTGTCCCCCACATCTTTCCTGTATTCACATTGGTGTCTTGCTAATGGCCTGTCATTGAATATTCATTATACTAATCGTATTTAGAAAACTAAATTTAATTTGTGCGTGGTTCTCTTGATTTCTATTTTGTGCGCTGAATGAAAATCGATAGGCCGAAGGAGTTTAACAGGCTAAATTCCATCGAACTTCCAACACCCAACGTGGCTGGGAAATGGAACCAAGGTGGAATTAGCGGCTCTGCTAAACATTAGCATTTAATGTTTAATGTAATTAAATATTGATGTCTAGTTTTCTTGAGTGATCCTTTGAAACCCTGAAACATTGTCATAAAGCTCTGTTGAAATCAAAACTGAGAAAGGGCTTTGTGCACTTGTGTAAGCGAGGCAAAGTCCTTGAATTTCTTCTGTAAACTTCCGTCAATATCAGTGAGTAGCATGAGCTGCGGAAGTCCTGACATCAAAAACTGAAAATTTGCTTAAATGGCCGATTCAGAAACCAAAAAAAGGAGGATAGCAAATGTTACATTTTAAAATCGCTCTCTCTAATAGAGTATGACAGCTCATGTACAGTTCTGTGGATACATGAAAAACAAGCAGTGTTTCACAGCAGTCTGTTTTAGCTCAAGCCTTCATCAGGCTGTCATGTTTCTGTCTGATATGGAACTTTCCCTGGCCTGGAAAAGGACGTCTTTCAAACAAATATTTATGAACATTTTCAGATATTTATTTATTGTATCTGACTGGGATTTTCCCAGTGCGCCTGCGCTTTTCGCCTTCACAGTTGTGTGTGGGCTTATCTTCCCCTCGTAGCTGTGTCTCGGCCATCGTGTGGATCACGTTCTTTTTAATCAACAGAGGAATGCACCGCAGAGACGGCCCTGGTCACAAGACCCCCTCCCCCGCCCTAACCTCCACCCCCTCCCAATCCTCCTCACACCACCCATATGCATGGGTCAGGCCACGCCCCTTAAGCCGGAGGGGTGGGGCCTGAAGAAAAAAGGCAGGTATCTGTCTCCAAGCAACACAGCAGATACTGTATTGAGTCTGCCATGCCTGTACGGTTTTATGCACTCAATGCGAAGAGCAGCGAACTGCACTGCAGGTCCTGGAGGAAGCCGCAGTGTACGCTGGTCATGCTTGTGTTTGTTTCCACCAAAGATCCAAGAACACACTGAGATATCAGCGTAATCAACTGTTTTATTTGCTCATTAAGCGCTGAGTAACGACCAAAGCGACTGAAGCCAGCACACCCTGTGGGCTTGCAGGAGCAGAAGTGGGGGGCACCGTGTTAGCTCCACCAAGAGGGTTGATCTGTCACCGAAATGCACGCCCACTCCTGCTCTTAATTAATTAGATCAGTCATTCGTATGATTTGGCAGTTGAGCTGCATTTTTTTTCATAAGCTCATTAACTATATCCTAAAACAGTTCCTGTGTGTTGGTGCATGAAACACTAAACCAGAGCTGGTCTATTCCTGATACCTCAGGGCTGTAGTGTGTCCAGATATTTGCTGTGGTTACACAAGAAACCACCTCATCAACTCACCTCCAGCAGGTAAAATCACATAGTGTACTTTGTGGGTCCCCAGGACCTGGAGTTGAGCAGATCTGCACCAAAAAGTTGTCTAATCTATGTAGTAGTTGCTACTGGTATATGTAGCTAATTAGCTAATAGGGCTAGGGTAATTTGTAGAAACCAAACTTCGCACAGTCTTTCCAATCTGATTTTCACATCTATTGTTTAGGCTACTTTTTCCATGTAATGTTTTGAATTTATACTGTTGCAGGATTAGCTATTGCTAGTCCTGGAGAGAGACAGGATAAGCTGGTTTTTTTTTGTTAGCCCTTAATCAGAAAGTTGATTACCGACTTACCTCTACTTACCTGGTTTCCTCAGTCTGAATTAATTACTGATTCTTTGAATGGGGGGGAAAAAACCCAACACACCTAGACCTAGGCTGGCCTCCAAATTATTGTAAGAAGGGGCATTATACGAGGTGCGATGAAAAAGTTTGAATGTTGGAATAATTGCGCTGTAGTAAGCATCAAACACGGTCATAATTAATCCCCTTCAAAGCACCCATTCCTTCATCACACTTGTTTCCTCATCCCTGCCAAATGTCACGAACGTTTTTGGAAGTCCTCTTTGTTCGTCGCCTTCGGAGGGCCTGTCGGGTCGGATTTAGCGTCTTTGGATCGCGTCAAATCGCTTCCCTTTCATCCACCGTTTCAATTTGGTCAACTGCCAGATGTCCTCCGGTGCCAAGGCTGGCGAATAAGGCGGTCGTGGTGAGACAGGAATGTTGTTTACGTGTGGCGGTACCAGTCAAGAAACTTTCAAGTCATCGCTCATTTGCGACATTATTGGGCATTGAAGGAATTGGCTGTATGGAATGCAGTCTGTGTAGCGATCCAAGCCAGACACATTTTTTTAATTATTATTTTTGGTTGGAGTTTAATTTTTGCTGTGTAGATTGAAATGCTACTGTGTGTTTTGTTCTGTTTGCAGGGTGCAAGAAGTTCTGGTGTTTCAGAGCACTGGATTCAACAGACTCATGGTTTGGAATTTAGTCAACATTAGTCCCTTGGCTCACAATTTAAATGCAAAGTGTTCATTTTTAAATTGACCAACATAGCTTGGCAAGATAAACAACTATCTAAATTAACTCTTAACTGTTCTAGCAGAAACATCGTGAGAATCTTATTCGGTTGTAGGTAGAAGTTGAGGACGAATGTTGTTGGAATCCCAACTATGGTTTTAGCAGAACTGTCTTGTTCTTTCAGTGCTGTTTCTTCTGGCCAATGAGTGGTGCTGTGGTTGGGCCTTCACCCTCTGTTTGTCAACACGGCCCTGCTTTCAGCCAGGTCAGCTAGTGACCTCTGACCTTTTGACCCTGGTCTGTTAAGGTAAACCACCTCAAAATGAATGCAGGGTTCCTATTGGAACAGAAAGAATCTCACCTGGTCTACATCTGCAGTCAGTTCAGATCAGTAAAATTACAGAGAAAGGAAGAGTAACAGTACGAAAGTGGTCTGATTTTGAAAATGGGAAATGTTGTAAAGCTGCTTCTATTTGTTTTACAGAGCGCTTTAAGTTGCTTTATTTTCTGTTGGTTTCTGTATTCTTACAAATCTCATGTTCCCATAGCGACACGCATATCCCGTACAATGAAAATCCAAACCGTTGCAGACTCGGTGTAATCTAGCATTCTGTTGCACAAAAGCAGACAGTCTCCTATAAATACACTGGCAACAATGTGAGGGAGGCAGCTTGAATACAAAATCAGTTAACTTTTTACTACAGTCTGTTCTAATGTTGTCAAAATAAGTTACAAACAATGCCATTGGAAAAATTGCAAAAAAATGTCTTTGAAGGTCATGGAAATGTCCTTGATTTTGCACCAAAGATATTGTAACTAGAATTTCATTCTTCCTAAGCCCAACTAGGTGGAACCAATCCATTGTGGCACTTCATGTTTTAAGTATGCCTCGCTAGTTAGGTGTGTGAGCTTCACTGCTTTCTCACTCTAGTGAGAACCTCTGGGGCTATGCTTTTCGAATAAACCAGCGATCGTATATGACCAATGATGAGTCACAGTCTTGGATGGTTGCATGGAAACAAGACACCCCAGCCAACAGAATCTTACAATCAGACACCTGCAGCATCCAATCAGATAGCGAGAAGCCTTGGCTTAGATTGAGTGAGGTTATGTAATTTAGACTAACACTGGTCTAGCTTAGCTGCACACTTATGCCGTATACATGTTAACTTTTTATTTTTATGGTGGACAGTGGGAACGTGGTTGTGTGCATGAGAAATGGACCTTAGTCTTGGAAGCCAGATGGCCAGATCTGAAGACACCGTCGCCTCGCCATCTGGGCGCTGGGAACAGCGCTTACTGTAGCAGCAGTTTCCTCCTCCTTCTTAGGTTCGCCTTTGCCGCAGCAACTCGCTCAGAAAATACTGGTGAAGTCCCAAATGTGGGCGAGTTTAACGGTCTCAACTGCACTGCTTTGTCAGGTTTCTAGCGAAGAGCTGTTAGCCTTGGATTTGGGGCTCACCCCTTGCCCGGTCCCTAACCTCTCTCCTCTCCCGTCTGTGTGTTCTAGGTACGGTATCCGGCCGGAGAACGTGATCATCTACGGCCAGAGCATCGGGACGGTGCCGTCCGTGGACCTGGCAGCGCGGTACGAGAGCGCGGCGGTCATTCTGCACTCCCCCCTCACCTCCGGCATGAGGGTGGCCTTCCCCGACACCAAGAAAACGTACTGCTTCGATGCCTTCCCCAAGTGAGTGTCTCGCGCACATGCACACACACACACACACACACACATGCATCGATGACTAGGGCCACAGCGGTATAGGAATTTCCCTACCGCGGTATTCGAAGAATGCCACCTTGCGGTTTGCGGTAATACCGCACCCCCCCCAACCCCGTTTAATTATTCATTAATTTGAAGTTACCTGTGCCTTAATATTACACACATTTAAATGCATTTCACATGATTTGATGTTACCTGTGCCTTAATATTACACACACTTAAAAGCATTTCACATGAGTGAGTTTTGTTACGCATTATAATTAATAAACATAGGGTATAGACTCGGGCTGCACGATATATTGCGTTTTTGAAAATATTGCAAATGAACCATATGGCAATGTGTTGCGATAATTATTTTAATTTAATTCGCTGACAACTTTATGGAAACGTAGAAAGTAGAAAATAGTTGCGCGCAATATTGGCTCTTGATGCAGATGCGTGCATACCAATGATGTCATCCGCACCAATGACGTCATGCGCAAGACGAGCAGAGAGCAAACGAAGCACTGCCTTGGTTGTGGGGCAGTATTTTGGTTATACACATGACAACCACACTCAATTAGAAGCGATGTGCGGTAAAGATTTACTGGTCACTGAGAAGTTGGGAGTGACGTTTCTTTACCCAGTAAGAACAGGAAACATGCACATTGGAAACGTCAATAATTTCAGGTTTTAAATATAATTCAAAATAATTGAAATGGATTAAATATGAGATGAGTCTTTCGTTTATAGGATCGCATATTGCTATCGTGATAATCCATAAATTAATTGCATATTTTATTTCTTCGCCACATCATGCAGCCTTGAATAGACAGGGGTTGTCATACATTGAATTTTTCCTCCTTAACATTTTTGTTGAAAGTTGACGTTACTCACTAGTTTTCAACCCCGGACTCGCAAACCGCTTATCCTCAGTGTCAGTCCTCTCGATTGATTTGATAGGTCAGTCGACCAGAAGGTTACAATGACATGATGTGCTTGCTAAACGTTATGTTTATGCTCAATGCAGAGATCTAGGCTTTTTAGAATCGTTTTCTTGTCCTCGTGTGGAGAGATTAAATAAAACAAAAAACACTTGTACTGTGGACGTGATCCTTTTCAAAACTGTCAGAAAAAAAGGGAGTTTTAGACAATATCCGGATACATGTGGAGAAGGCCACAGACCAAGCCAAAAGCTACATGAGGATGACGACACTCTCAGATAAGGGTTAAAAATAGCTTTTATGACGGTAATGGTGGTGACGGGCTCAACACCGTGGTACGACTCCTAATACCGCGGTATGGCGGTGATGCGGTGATTGTTCCCGCCGTCTCCATGACACCAAGAAAATGCAGTGTTTTCACACCTTCCTAAGAAAGTAACACAGACATATTCACTCACATCCTCATACACACACACACACACGCACACACACGTTCTCTTCAGCACCAAGGAAACATACTGCTTCAGTGCCTTTTCCCAGTGAGTAACACACACACTCTTTCTGACACCGCATGCTCACCCCTCCATAAAAAAAAAACGTCTTCAGTTCCATCTGGGCGTGACGGCCTCTGCTAAATGGTGTCATTAGCGCCGATATCTGCCGACTCATTTTACTTCCTGGATTACATCGTCTCTTGGAGCTTTTTCCTCCCAACCGTGAGACGAATTCAGCCCAAAAGTCTGATCTTGAAACACACTCTGTGTGTGTGCGCGCTACTGAGAGCATTGTGTGTTTTGCTTTGCCTCTGAACACAAGTCTAGCAAAGGGGATAGAAGGTGTCAGGTTTCTCAGTGTGCAGTCTCACCTCTCTTTGTCTTTTTTTTTTCTTCTGATTGTGAAAATGGCACTACAGTGTTTGCATGGCCATCAGGAAACTTGCTGTGTCAATGCCCTGTGTGGAGGAATGGGTGGGGGGGAAGGCGAGCAGCAGAGGGGGGGTGGAGTCAGGTTTGCTGTAAGGCAAAGTTACCTCACTGATCTCCATAAGGGAAGTGAATTTTTCCTGCTGTGATCATGGACTCTAGCTCCCCCTAGTGTCCAGATATAAAACAACAGCGACGTTGCTAACAACCTGCCAACCAGGCCTCAGGAGGAGCAAGGTTTGATCCTGGATGTGTTTGCATGCTGATTGGTCTTTGTAAACCACATGACTTAGACACAGATCCATAACCAACTGGATAATGCCTTTCAATTCAGAGATATGATTTTCCAGATATTTTCCCCCAAATAAATAGGAAACGCTGATTTTTAAGACCCTAAATATGTTATCCTGAGACAGAGGACTTGGCAATGTCATAACTTTCTGCAGTCTGACGGCTGATTGCCGCAAAGCATCCTCTGCAATGAAATCAGGAAGATTAATCAGGAAAATGGCTTGCAACACTTCCAGGTTTTCAACTTGAGCGACCTCATCTGACCGGTCATTGTGATTGGTGGAGCACCCATTGTGATGTCATCAGCTGCTAACCGCTTACTCTCTTGGGTATTTGACATCAAGAAATGAACTTTGCATTGCAAGTCACCCTGGATAAGAGCGTCTGCTGAATGCCTATAATGTCATGTAATGTAACGTCAAAGCCGGGTCATGTGATGAACCGGGCGGGTTTCCTCACAAGGTGGTCATTGGGTGCAGTCCATTGGTTCTGATCACACTTTTCCAGGGGATACCAACAAATCTGTCACAATCATGACCCTAACAATGAGAGAGTGGGCCGTGGAACTATAAGTGGTTAGTCTAAAAGCAGACTGTGTGTCAGTCCAGAAGGAGAAGTAGTGAGACACACTCCATCCACACTCTCAGTGCTCTAAGAGTCTAGCTGAGAACCAGCTTAGTATTGCGGCATCAAGAGCATTTCTATTTGGAAAAAATCACCGTAAGATTCACTGAATGTGTTCAGAGGAAAACCTATTACAAATATAGATACTGTATGTATTGTAATATAAATAAAATGTAACCACCCCCTGGAGTTAAAATGGATAGCTGATCCTTTTAGTGTGGCTCACAGGTGACAGACTGAATTCTCTGTAGTTGTATAGCAGGGTAAGTGTTTCTGTGTCCCTCGCTCTCAGCTGAGGTATAGGTGTCAGTACTAACTGGCCAGCTGTTAGTATCTGTGTCAAATGTTTGCCTTGTGTAATTCATAATACATAATTAATATTTCCCCCCAGCTTGTTTGTTTAAAGAAAAAAGGCAAAGAACAGTCACTGAGCTGCTTTTCTAACACGTGTGCTTTTCTGTGTGTGTATGTGCGTGCATGCACATTTGTGTGTGTTTCGTTTGTCATGCGCGTGCATGTGTGCGTGTTTCTGGTTCCTCCCTCAGCATCGACAAGATCTCCAAGGTAACGTCGCCTGTGCTGATCATCCACGGGACGGAGGACGAGGTGATCGACTTCTCGCATGGCCTGGCGCTGTACGAGCGCTGCCAGCGGCCAGTGGAGCCGCTTTGGGTGGAAGGCGCCGGACACAACGACGTGGAGCTCTACGGACAGTACCTGGAGCGGTTGAAACAGTTCGTGGCGCACGAGCTTGTCAACTTGTAGAAGGACCCTCCGCACACTCGACAACTGTGAACTTTCATAGATTTTTTTGTTCAGTTTCGTTTTTTTTTTTTTTTTTTGTTAGTTTTTTTCGTTTTAATTGCACAGCGCATTTATGCGACAGAACCAGAATGCCTGAGGACTCTGTTTGCAAGTCATGTTTGCTGCCTTTAAGAGAAAAAAAAATAACCAACCAAGTGATGTCCAGGTTATGATTTGCAGACGTTTAGCGATGACTGTTCTAATGCCAGAGACGTAACACACAATCTGTCCGGCATATCACCTGACAGTTTCATTGCACTTAAATGTTTTTTTTTTTCCTTTTTTTGTTTATTTTGTTCCATTGTATTTTATTCTTTTTTTTAAACAAATAATTCTTAAGTGTAAATGTTTGAGATTCAAAGGAGTACTGTAAAAAATGTAGACTCTTTCAATAGCTGTGCCAGTGTTGCCAAATGTCGAGCATATTGAAAAGCAGATTTTTATGGAAAACTTTTTAGAACATCTCGCATAAGCTGTACGATTTTTGTTTTTTCCCCCCCTCAAGAGATTTTATGTATGAAAGTTTTACAAATCAGTTGACTGATCGTTTACGTTTACTTTTGTTTCTCTCAGACCACTATAAAATGCTGGATAAATCTAAGAAATAATAATAATAATAATAATAATAAATAATAATCGTGATGATGAAAAGGCTCTTAACATTTTCAGAACGAATCTTACTTCTAGCCATTTTTATCTGTAAACCATGTTAAAGTTTAATAAGTACCAAATTTGGGTAGTGTCTGTTACCTCTCTTGCTCAAGTGTTAGTTTGCCTAGGCCTAGTTTGGGGATCTGAATGAAGTTCACAGATCATCCTGTACAGATGTTCTTGTTAGATGAAGCTGAATAAACTGTATGCTTGGTGAGGAAAAATGAAAAAAATCTCAGCTGTTTACTTTACGAAGATGAAGCCGAGGCATGGGCAAGGGGCGTTATCTCATTTTTCATCTTTTTAAACTTGTAAATAATGTTTTTACTTGATATTTTTATTTCCTCTCCGTTCATGTGTATTATTACTACTTCTATGACTACAGTTATTATAATATTATTATTGTTATTATGCATACATATTTGGTGAAACCATTTTAACGCGAGACTGAATGGTCGACGAACTCTTGCAGTTCAATCTGACCGATATCATTATTATTTTGTGTAAGATGCCTTTCATTATTGAAGGGACTGTTTAAATGTTATAATTATATAATAGTTATTATTGATTTAAAAAAAAAAAAAAAAACAATGGCTATAGGAAATAAACTGTATTTGAGAGAAGAAACCCAGGTTGTGTGGCTGCTGTGTTGAATCGTGAGTCTGATCCCGCCCACCCTGAGAACGCCGTGTGCCCTAAGCGGGCCGGCGGCCATGTTGGATAGGACCTGTCACCATTCCACATGTTCATGTATGCCCGATTTGATTTCAGATTCTATGGCATATCTATTACAACCTACACAGTGCAGCTATTCAGAACGGTCTCTTTGATGAAGATCCTCTCTGAGAAGCTTGAGCTAAAGTTTGACTGCTAACCTGTTTCATAGACAAGCCAGCACTCTTCACTTAGAAGCAGGTCACCTTTTTACCCACATTTTCACACCAACCAAGTTATTTTGAAAGATTTATCTACAATTCCTTCTTTCCGCTAGGAGACTGCAGGATTTTTTCTTTCACTAAATTAAATCAGGTTTTGTATGTTACCAAAACCCCCCATTCAGGATGGATGCCACATTTAACACGAGTAATTCTCATCAAACTGGCAGCGGTGTTTTGTCTCCGAGCTTCATATCTATGGAATTCAAGTCGACAGCGGATAAAGCATTGTGATGTAATACAGGGACTTGTGGGAGTACCCTTTCCATTGGACGGGCGGCGGAATGCGAGAGTGCCGCTGTCTCCTTCTGCTGTGAAATAATTTAAGACTCGTCCTTTATCGACGTCCTCTTGTGTCCAGATAAGACGTTTAACGAGGTTAAGATACACATCTCCTTTTGATCTTTTGTGGCCTGTGGAGTGTTAAATAGTCACTCTGTTGTGTGGGTGGCTTAATGGCAGTAACTGGAGCAGTATGTTCTTATTAGCGATTCAAATTAAGTACAGGATCACTGACGGACACCCAGAACGTCTGTGAGGTTCAGGGTAATGGAGAACCTGCTCAGGAATAAGGAAGCCTACACACGGATTTCTCCTGGTTGTGTTAGTGTTGAATAATCAATCAAAACTAATCCATTTTGGTTTGAGGGCGTGTCCTTTTTTGTGATGCAATATTAGGAGAAAATGTGAAGTGGAACCCCCTTCCCCCTTAATACACACAAACACGCACATCATCTTTTTCAGGTTCTGTACCTTTCATCTGAGGTCACCCATCTAGACTGAAAATGGTGCTCGATCCTCATTCTGGTTTATTGAAGAGTATCAGGTATTTTAGGTATTTTTGTTCTGAGTGTTTTTCAGTGCCTTTACAATTTTTTCAAAATGAGTGGTTAGCTCTTTATCACTGTTACTCTTAAAAGCCCATCTGGCTGTGTGTGGCATTGTCAGTTATATATTACAACCTGTGGTTTGAAAAGGGTTTAACACAATGAACCTGGTCTGAAACCAAAGTATGAGTGTTTTGTTCCCTCCTACAATGATTTCTCAAATATCATTCACCATGATGCATGTTCCTGTACATATGTACCTATCTCATTCCTAAAGGTGTAGAGAAAATGAAGGATAATTTTTCCAGTTAGTTCTGTGAGGTACAACATCACCACTCTCTGCTTCTTTCATGAGTATGTCTTTGCATAAGATCAGGTGAAAACTGTGATAAGTTTGGCTAGAGTGGACCTTGAAAGTGTTTCTCCTGACATGTTGAACGTGAGGATGACAGCCAGTGTTGCCATGGTGATTAACCTCGGCTTCTGCGTGACGTGACTCTGCAGCGCGCATATTCCCAGAGCGCTAATGAGAGCAGCTTGTCTGCGCACATTTGCATGTGAGAGCCACCGTGCGATGTCAACCTGTCTTGATGAGACCCGCAAGGTACGTGCTACGCTCCAAATTAAACACGCAGTCAGTCGGTGTCCTTCCAAGCATTGTCATTCCTTATATCCTTTAGACTGTTGCATTACATGATATGCTCATTAAACTCATTTCCCAGTATGCAAAGCAGCGGCGCATAGAGCCATAGGCCACTGATACAGGGCACTCATTTTAATGTTTCCTAGACAGATATCGACCTGGTATTTAATTACGTGATAGATGTGTCATGACTTGCTAAGAAGTGTACAGTGTTAAAGTCTAGTGGTCTGAACCGAAGGCTAATCCACTTCTATTTTACATGTCTGATATTTAGCATAACACCTTTTCAATGTCACTCACTGGTTTAATGCAGATATAGTGTCTAAACAAAGACTTTTTGGATACACACCTCCCCCTCAAACCACTCATACATTAAAATGTTTGGATGCTGTCTTTTGACAGATTATGGGATGCATTTATGCACTGACAGCACTAGAACCAGTTTTAATTGCCAGTGTCATCTTGTTGTCAGTGTATGCTAAACCATATTGTTTAATTGTCAATCAGCACAGTCAAGGTGCTAATCTTTCTTAGTGTCTGTATTTATCATATAGCCAGTCTTCAGAAGCATCACAGAACATTGGGAGTGTGTTAATAATTTAAACTTATTATGAAATTATTGGGGAGGGAGCATTGGGGTTCCCCCACCCAACTGTATTGAATCCCAGGGCAACATGAACACAGGGCAGAGTGGACAGGTGGAACCGGCTTCACAAACCCTTATTTAAATCATAAATCTTTCACATCACCAAAGATTCTGTGTGTGTGTTTCTGTTCTCTTTGGCTTTTCCCTGAAATGACTCAAAACTAAAATCTCTGAATGTACATTTTCCAGCCAGGAAAGAACTCCTGTATTGACTTTTGAGAAGTGCTTTTGAAAAGAGACGGTATAACACAAGGAAACAAAAACATTGAGTTAAGCATATCATGTGACAGGCCATATGTTTATGACATCCCAGGCGGCCTTGAAGGGCTTGCCTGCCTGTTTTGTTCTGTGCTTCTCCTTTATTTTTACATCCAGTGAAACTCCACTAATTCCTAAGGGTGGTCTCAAATGACCAGGCTACGTCTGGAGCGCTTAGCTGCCCCATTTTACAGGCATATCGTTTGATGTTCCCACTTGAAGATGGCAGTAAAGGTGTCAGTGTTTAATTCGTTTAAAAACAAAGCGATCTCATTCTCTCCACATAAATTCATGAATTTGAAATCCTCCGACGTAGGGGGAAGCATAACTCACGAGCGTGTGACGGCGGGGCGAAGGGAAAGCAGATTGAATTAGATGACCAACAGAGCCACCCTTTGTAGAGCGCATAGCTGCACATTCATCAAGAAATAATACCCAGGGACCGCTCCAGTGGAAGTGATGTAACGGTCTCCAAATGCAAACGGTCTCAATGGAGAGTGTTGTTTCTGCTCAGCTCTATTGTTATCTATTGGAAATACGCTTCACTTTCATTTGTCTGGCGTGCCGTTGTCCCTTCGATTGTTGTTCACGTTTCTTCTATTCCGCGCAGTTGGGTGTGAAACAAAGTCGTTGCTTTTTTGTTTTGCAATGCAGATAGAAAGAATACTTTATTATAGGGACGACAATCCATGCAGCCATGCAACACCAAGCACAGTGGTAGTTTGATGATTTGTGACCTCACTCAAGAATTCAACCAGTACAATAGCTGTAATTTGTTTGGGCCAGGCAGCTGCCATTACCTCAAATCAAAAGGACCTTGTCTATGACCTTTGAACTGCGTACCCTTAGAGTAGGACAAAGATAACCCTTGTAAATATTGTTCCTATGCAGGAGAGGAGGAGGAGGAGGAGGAGAAAAGGAGAAAAAGAGGGGGAAGAATATGACCAAGGACCCCATATAAACTGTAAAAAAAGCATTTTAAAACTATCCATTCATACTGTTTCTACAATTACGTGATAGGACAATGTCACTGATTGGCTAAAGAGTTCATACATCCTATCTGAAAGGTCTAAGCCTGGCAAAGTGGCTAGCTGTCTCAGCTCCAGGGCTGTGGTTCTGCAGCCCTGGGCTGATATAAAGTTGGTATAGTGATTCTCAGTCTTGGTCCCAGTGAGAAGAGATAAGCAGAGGGTGACATTGGATGTGCACACGGGCTGGTTGATGTGGCGTATCTTTTTTTTTAGGTAAGCTCCTGCTTCTGCTGAAGTCGTCTGCCCCGCCACTCTCACCAGCGGGTCAGATAATAATGATTAACCTTAGTATAAAAAAAAAAAAACATCGTCATTAAACTGAAAATGGAGCTCCCATCAGCATTAGCTACGAACAGCATTCGCTCCCTGTCCTTCCTGTAATTAGCTACAGGATAACATCCTTATCCTCCCCAGCTAAGACTCCAACAAACACTTTTCGCAACTACTGCAGTGTGAAAGCGCTGACACACCACCTGGAACATTGTGATATTCATTTTATTCCATAAAGAATCTATTTATAAATTGAGGAAGAACATCACCTGTATGATTGTTTGGCTTTTAGTCAACTAGTATGAACTAATATTTCTATCTGAAAGTTGCTATTTTCAGCATTGTCGGTGTTAGCTATTTATCATGCCAATGTGACCGATCTTTTGTTTTTTCCATGAGGCTTTATAGAGCGCCCTCTACTGGTCAGTACTTGTTTCTTCCCTATTGCCACTAAGATCATCTGAGTAATGAAATGAATGTGACGACCCCCCTCCCCTTGAACATAGCCTACCTTAATGGAGACTAATTTTAAGGACATTTTGACAACTTCCATATCATTTGTGCCTGGAACAAATGCCCCCTTACCCCCATCACAGTTGCTTACATGATAGCATCATCCTTATCTGTAGATAGGTTGATAGCAGCTGTCCTGCTAACAACATAGCAAGCAAGCTAGCTAGATAACTGGCTGACATTAGCTTGTCAGCCCAAAAGGTCTGTTAGGTTTGTCAAGCACATACATGTAATTCTGTTGTTTTATTTCAGTCAAGTTTGACAATTATTTGCCACTGTCATTCAAAATTATATTGTAGATTCCCATTGGGTTAATGTTTTTGGGAAGATCACTAAAAACCTAAAGATAACTAATCTCAAAAACAGCAGTTAAAAACGTTTCATTAATCGTAGGTCTCTTTTAATGGCAATTTTAAAGTCCGCCGCCCTCCTGTTAACAGGCTACATTAATTATGGCTCTGAAAACCTACAAATGTCGAGCAACATTTATGTTTCATTCATTGCGGGCCCCCACATCTATGACAGATGCAGGATTTGCGCCATAAAGTCTACAATATATGTGAGCGATCGCTTTATAAAGAGACTAATGACAGCTTTAAATGTACTTACTCATCGGTGGGTCAGACAATCGAAAAAAGAGAGAAAAATACCAATCTCACTGCCTCATAAATACTCTGGTATCTTCTCCCAGTTTCACTGCGTCAACACAGTGCACATTCAAACATACCCCGCTTGTGCGCCTCCCGGTTTGTGTCAATAGGTGGAGTGCGCCGTACGTTGTGAGAGTGATAGCTCCACTTCTCATTTTTGGCCACTCCTTCACCGCGTCCGCCTCCAATGCAAATCTCCTGTCTCACTTCCTCTATAAGCCGCCGCTGGAGTAGGGGCTGGCGGAGTTCAGCCTCGAAGAAAAACATCATGTAAAAAAGTATATAAAGACTATTATTAGCTAGTCATATTAATCAGTCTGTCTTCCGTGTGCTTGGGAATATTCTGCGGCTGGACTGAGAGCGGATGGCAAGTGGAGAAACAGAGTAGATCTTTCAGAGGTGAGCGACCACTCTCTCGCACATTGTTTGAATCCTTCACTGGGGCAATTTCGCTGAGACACTGAAACACACCGTAAACGCTAAGGTTTTTGAACAACATTCCAAATAGGAGAGAAACTTGTATTTTGTTGCGCAAAAGGGTTTTTGCATTTTCAACACTCCTTGCAAGCTATGTTGCAGCGTGGTTTACTGTAGTAATAACTACACTGTAGATGCTGTTGGACTCGGTCGTACGCTACATTATGAGGTCAGTTACTCTGACAATCAACCAGTTGCAAAATAGTAGCGAACGTGGAAACTGCAACTACATTATTGAGGTAATGAATATTTGTACTCAAGATTGTGCAATAAGGTCACTTCAACATTTACTTAACTCCCGTTTAAACAACTATTTACGTTTCTTAATCTGAAAATGGCACGAAAAACTGCAGTTTGGTATTTGACAAAAAATAGCCCGTATAAAAGAAGAAACCGTAAACATACAGAAAATGCCATACTACAAAGTCTTAAAAAAGTACGTATGGATTTTCTTTGCTGAGAATAATATACTAAACTATTAAAAATGGTACAGTCAAACCTGACAGATTCTTTTTCATAGTCATGTTAAGTACAGTAGCCAATTACTGCACCGCTAAGGAACGGATTCACAGGTAACCATAGTGTAATGTATAATGCTCACTTGACAATAAGCAGATCTGGGCGGTTTACTCAGCAGAAGTTTGAAGTGAAGTCTTACCATCGGAGGGAGAGCTAACCATCTTTCCGAGCGAACTTTTTCCCCGCTGTCAGTGGTGCATATGTGGAGTGCACAGTGGCGCGGTGGAAGGAAAGCCCGTAGTGCCACGCGACCAGTTAAACAGCTATTAAAATCTTACAAGCGGACCCGCAGTTAATAAACGAGTTTTTTTGGCCGGCACTATGAAAGATTGTCGCACCGGTAGATTTCCTTTCCGTGAAAAACCCCAACTACTTGAGTTTGTTGAAGTGAGAAGAAAAAAAAAACATTGAAGTTAAAATCAGGACAGGATGTAGGAAAATGTTAGAACAGCACTTACATAACAGTCTAAAGCGGTATGTATCTTAAAATTATTATTGAGTCTTGTTGTAAATCAAGGGTGTGTTGTCAAGCAATGGTTACAAGCAGAGTATACAGTATTTGTTAAATTTGAGAGTATCGGTTCCATCTTTAACACCAGACTGGACTCTGTTGTGGTTGCAGCCAAAACAGAATCTTAGACGACCAAGTCATGAGAAAAATTGAGTAAAATGTCACCCAAATCTCTTATTTAAGTGAGTTTAAGAGAACACTTTCATGTGGTTATGCCTCAGTGTCATGAACACAGTATAGCTGCGATAAAGTTACATTACACTTATCTCACAAAAACAAACTTCTTGCCCAAGTGATTTTGGTTGTTGAAGACAGTAATTAGAGGGTATGTGTTTTGGTTCTCCAGGTCCCCCTCTGTTTTTATCCACTCCACCATGCCACACTGTCGCAGATCTGTGTTCGGGATGTGCTGTGTCTTAGTGTGTGTGTGTGTGTGTGTGTGTGTGTGTGTGTGTGTGTGTGTGTGTAAGAGAGAGAGAGAGGGAGGGCTGGGCTGTGTGTCTGTGGGGGTGTGTGCATGCGTGCATGACTGTGTGTGTGTGAGTGTGAGAGAGGGCTCAGCTGCCTGTCTGTTGGGGTGTGTGTGTGTGTGTGTGTGTGTGTGTGTGTGTGTGTGTGTGTGTGTGTGTGTGTGTGTGTGTGTGTGTGTGTGTGTGTGTGTGTGTGTGATAGAGTGGTTTGGAGGCTTGCCCTCAGAGGTGTGGTTGTGGCTGTGGTTTTCACCATCAACCCAATTTCCTGTGCCAGGAGGACACTTTTGGCCTCAAGTGCAACCCAGAGCCCCTCCCTTGAAAAAGCCTCCTTAAGCTAACCCAATACAGAGACCCCGTCCCATTAGACCACAGCGCTCCCCAACAAAGATCATGGTTTGATCCTCCATCACCTTTGATGGTCCCCCTTTCCTTCCTTTCCAATGTGAGCACCAATAAACTGCATATGTCCACTAGGACAGAAAGAAACAACATTGAAATACTTCAGTAATTTTCACTTGATAACCTTCATATGTTTGCAGCTACAAATACATTCTAATAGTCTTGCCTTTTATTGTATATTCTCCAGATATCCAAACACTGATCCAAACAGTAAATGTGGGCATTGAAGCTTGTGCCTGCTGTGAGCCTGCATGAGAACAGGAATATGTGCATGGTTAAATATCTGCGAATTCATTTTATTTTTATGAGGTGTCATGAAGTTTTTAAAAACTGAAAATGACAAACAGGCATGTTGATTAGTTGATCATGCCAAGTAGCTGTTACCAGGGAGATGGTTCCCAGGAGATGGTTCCCAGGAGATGGGGGGCAACAGCTGAAGAGTGGGCGTGGTCTTGTAAATGGGGGGATTATGTGTGGAACCACATGGCCAACCCTCTGTGAGCCCCAAGTGGGACAGAACACCTATAATGTGGTCGTAGCTCAAAAAAATAGAACCTTATATGATCACAGCGTGGGGCGAATTGTATAACACTTCACCCAAATCTGTAATTTAAGTGACATTAAGAAAACACCCAAAATATTACATATGGTTAAGCAACGTTGTACAACCAGAAAAGTCTTAGAAGTTATTTTAAAAAATGTTTTCCCCCTTTTTAAATTTATGTTTCTATAAACTTAAGTGGTTTGTGGTGGGTTTTTTCTTTTGTTTAGTGTAAACCAGGAAGTACAGTGACTGAAACAGCCGAGTCATCTTGAATTTTGCTTTTTTTTATCATGTTCATTTCTTTTTAAAATGTAATTATTCTTTTGGTTCAGAATCACAAACATGTGCGAATGCCAAAAAAACAAACAAACAAATCTATATTTCCTTTGAAGTGTTTGATATGAATTCACATATAATCTGGCTCATATGTGCCACATACGTTGATTGAATCGTACCATAAATAGTGCTACCATGTTCTTTTGGACAAGGAGAACAAAAATATGATGTGTTGTAAGATGTCTAGAGCGATGCATTCTGACCAGCTTGGTTTGATATTTTTTCTAGAAGAAATGTAGGCCTAATGTATGCCTAATGTTTTGTGTGTGTTTATGTGCTTT
Source organism: Albula goreensis (assembly GCA_022829145.1). Taxonomy (NCBI): domain Eukaryota; kingdom Metazoa; phylum Chordata; class Actinopteri; order Albuliformes; family Albulidae; genus Albula; species Albula goreensis. The sequence goes on from CM040744.1 coordinate 791,690, forward strand.
GTGGAAGTGTTAAGGGCTGAAGGGGTGTGAATAGGGCCGCTTGGGGAGGTAAGATGATGAATTCTGTTTGCACAAATCCATTTGCTCTCGTTACCAGTCTGGGACAGCCGCCCTCTGAGATAATACATGAAATTCACAGGTGGACCGAGGGTGGTCAGACCCTCTCTGCAGGAATGTGTGTGTCTTCTGGGTGCATGTGTGTGTGTGTGTGTGTGTGTGTGTGTGTGTGTGTGTGTGTAGAACACTGTGTCCCTCAGGGATAATTTATGAAATTCACAGGTGGACTGAGGGTGGTCAGACCCCCTCTCTAGGAATGTGTGTGTCTTCTGGGTGCGTGTGTGTGTGTGTGTATGCATGTAGAACACTGTGTCCTTGGCGTATTTGCCTGGACATGCGTGTGTGTGTGTGTGTGCGTGCGCGCATATGCACATGTTTAACGGGTGCGTTTATGCGTCACCTTCTCGGACCACAGACGCTGTGAGCGAACAGGCCAGATTGAGCCCTGGTCCTCCGTCCTGACCCAGGGCTGGGTTGGGGTAGATTGAGCCCTGGTCCACTGTCCTGACCCTGGGCTGGCCTGGGATAGACTGGGCCCTGCTCCTCTACCCTGACGCTAGGCTTGGCTGTGCTCGGTCGCGCTCTGAGGCTAATAGGGGCCACGTGTTTGAAATGCCATTTTTACGTCCGAGGTGAGACCTGAGCTCAGAGGTGGACTCGGTACATAAACACCTCGCTGTAGCTCTGTCGATGGGAGGACAGAGAAATGACACAAACCTTTGTACCTTTGTTTCATCCAGCGTTTAACTACAAGTGCAAATTCACAAATAGGGTGTTTGTTTAAACATTTGATTGAAAAAGTTGTTTTTCGGTGACATGATGGATGCGCGTCCAGAAAATTGTGTCTTCGGGATGTTTACCCTGTCGTTACTCTTGACCTTAATGGTCTGCGAATGAACTTTGACCCGGAAACCCCATCCTTTGAAGAGCTTTGATGACTAGGACACTAAAAAACCTCATTGTCCATTTCCATGTCTACCAAACACAGCAACCAGAGAATACTGTTTATCCAACAATGTGTTTTACCTTGTACGATTACATTGCACTCCTTTACCTGTTGCTCTTATCCAGAGTAACACACCAAACAAAGTGCAGACTTTCAGATAGGCTAAATAGATAGGCTAAATGAGCTACAATGTTTTGTTTTTCACTACTTAATTTTTTAATTAAGCTTTGGTTTTACTTAATTTAGTACTTATTTTTGTTTTATACTGCTGCAAATCCCACTTCCATGTCTGGGGCAATGAAGCTGTACTGCTTTTGCTTATTATTTATACGTGTCAAAATAAGTCCTTTAGCATTTTGCATCATTTTACTATCAATGCTTATTTTGACAAAGTTTCTCAGTGCTCAGTTTCAGTCTTACGCAAATCACTGAACCTTCGAATGGGAAACGTGTATGTAGACCTTTAATTAATGGGCACTCAATTTAGAGCTCCACTGGTGTGCATCATTTGAGTATTATTTTTAATAAATGCTAATTGTAAGTTAGTGCTGCTTCAGGTTTGGAATAGAATCGTGTTCTTCTAGTCAGGTTTACTAGTCAGTCTCTTTTTTGTGTTGCATGCAGAAGGCAGCAGACAGGTACCATGCAGGTGAATGATGGCCCCCATCGTGTCCCCATCTTCATGCCCCCGTCCAATGGAACCAGCCACCGCTCCCCGGGGTACGTCCCGGGCAGGATCGCCCCCGTTCGCTCCCCGCCCCCGCCCAAGATCCCGCCGCCGCCTCCGCTGAAGCCCGCGGCGCTCCCCGAGCGGCAGGCCACGTTCACGCTGTCGGAGGAGGAGCAGAAGAGGGAGCGGGCCAGCAGTCTGAGGAAGAGGAGGAATACGCTGGTGTGCTTCGCTGTCTCGCTGGCCAGCTTCTTCCTGGTACTGGTGCTGGTGCTCACCCTGATGTCCGCCGACGTGCTGGACGGTGAGTCCGCCCCGTAGCACCTCCACCCTCTCTGTTCCTCTCCCCAAAAAAACCCACCCACAGTCCTACAACACCATAGTACTTTGAGGCCCCCAAAAAGGGCCATTTTATCATTCTGAACTGTACAGATTTTCCTTTATTTTTCTCCCACTTTTAGCAATGCACGGTTACTGATTTGACTGTCACTGTTAATGTTATTCCGCTTTTTGAGGTTGCTACTTGTCTTCCATTGTGGCCAAAGATATCAAGGATATAGAGGTAACTGCACTGCTTTTCCCAGTATTACAGAAGAGAGGTGTAAGCGTGACACAGAAGGCTTGACACTCTAGCAATCGTTCTGCAGGTCGGTAGTGCTGGATAGCTAGACGGCAGCATGCACGAGAGGTGTCCTCGGAAGGAAAGAGTCGTGGCTGTGGCAGCGCTGGGGAAACACAGCAGGGGTGATGTTCCAAAGGGTTATCACTTCACGCTCCCCTAGCTTCAGGCCTGGTACAAGTGGGCCCCCCTTCCCCCAGCCCCCTCCTGGGGGGCCAGGGGAACTGGGAGGGTGGGGAGGGGGTTGTGGAACAGCTGACAGAAAGCCTTAAGGCTGCGCCATTAACGGAGGTCACTGCTTTCTGGACCTCTCTGGGGGTCAAAGGTCAAACACAGCACTCGTTACAATTGGCGCTTTCGGACCAAACAGTTCTAGGAACTTTTTGAGAGGAACTACCCACTGGGGAAGTTCCCCGTGAACTACAAACCTTCAAGGGCTTCTTTCTGTTTGCATTCGCACCACCAGGAATAAAGTGACATAAGCCAGCGGTTAGTATACCAACGTCATTTCTGCGTGATACAACAACAAGATGGAGGGCGCCATCACGGGAGCTGTGTGTTTGTTGTGTGTCATGGGTTTCCTAGGGTGTTTCTCAATACCAAGAATGCAAGAACGGACTTGTGACCTTGAGGAGAATGGTCTTGCGAGTTCGCAAGGACAGAAAACGCATCCGCAAAAGTTTTGAGATGGTTTGTGTACTTGCTTACTTGCTACTGCGTAATACCCCGAGCAAAGCTCATTTCACCAATAACAGAACGACACTGGCAGGACAGCACTTGCAACATTTGATGGAGTTTATTTTTGTGCTTGTAATACATTTATTTTCACCTTAGAAATACCCAGCTGCTTCGTCCATAAAAAGAAATTTACAAAAAGTATCTATCAGCGAGGAGATCTCCTCGGCAGTCCCTGATTGAAATATTTACGGTAAGATGAGGGGTAGAAGGCTGTAAGGTTTAAATTACAGCTTCATCCATATGATCGATATGACATTTGAAAAGCGCAAATACCTTACTGAAAAAACGCATACCGCAAGTTTACGGAAGGCAGTGCTAACTTAAGTAGCTAAAACTCATCCCTACTGAACGGAATAACGCTAGCATAGCTAACCGGAACCAACTGCCAATTAAAGTCGTTGTAGACTTTCAAATTAGCTGTTATTTAAATCGAATAAGCAAATATTCATGAACTTTAATACTAAGTTCCCGTCATATTTTTGTTCACCCATGATTATAATGCCTAATAATGGAGTTGAAAAGGACACAGGTTTTTAAAAATGGCAGCTGTGGGTGCTGCATTAGCTCATGTGTTTGACCAATCAACGTACACTTACGTCTGGACCAGTCGCTGTACACTTATGTCACTCAAGGTTCCTGTTGTGCCTGAAGTAGGAGCTAAAAAAGTTCCTCAAAACCGCATTCTAAGAACTGCGATAGTTCCCAGTTCCTACAGTGCGAACACAGTAAAAAGGGGGTGGTTCCTCCCACAATTCTTAGAACGATGAAAAAGTTCCTCTGGTCCAAAAGCACCCGAATGTGTCAGTGGTGCAGACAATGTGTGGCGCAGTTATCCTTTTCTTTCCCTTAAAAGTGTGAAGTTGTGTACCTTTAAAAAAAAAATGTAACCACGTATTTGAGGAGCAAGTTATCTGCCCTGATACGCTTTTGAAAAACCACTTGTAATATTTGAAATAAACAGTGACTTTTTGTGAACAAATCATTACGCATCACAGTTGACCTGCAGGGTCAAGTAACACTAGATAATTCCCACGCTCATGCAGCCGGTGACTGGCACATATCTGAGCTTCAAAATTGGCACAACGTTGTCTGAATGGATCGTATGATAGACAGGTTTTACTCTCATTAGTTAGCAGCTGTCTAGAAGCCGTTGGCTAATTTGTTTGACAGAGAGATATATTCCTGGGTGTGCCTGTTACCTTGTGTATGCGCTGAATTACGGCAGCTTTATGTTATCATTATGATTGTAATCATTCAAAATATATGCAGTAATAGTAATTATTGTTTTAAAGCCAGCGCTGTAACGGGCCCGTACTTGCCGATAGCTGGCCGCTCAGATGTTTTGCTTTAGTTCAGCTCTGCGTCGCTGGTGCATCCTGACTAATCTGTCCCACCGACAGCCAAAAGATGATGTCACGGTTTTCGAGAAACAGCAAAGCCTCCGACGACAAAACCAGATTTTCGGTTGGAACACAGGAGGGGAAGCTTTTAAATGAGGCGCGGTTCTTCCCGCCGATCCGAACACAAAGTAATCGCGTTAATCCCGAGAGGTTCGGCGAATCCCATTTAAACTCGCAACCCCCCCAGGAGATGAACCCTGATAACCTCTCAGCGGCAGAAGGACGCGCAGCGGGAGAGCGATGAAGTATCTCCAATCCCCCATGGTGCTCATAGAAAATAAACAGCAAAAATTTAAAGCCATTTTATCGCCAGAGGAGTGCTGAGTTTTTTTTTTTTCCTTCATTGTTCAGTGCTTAATTGATCAATGAAAACCGTTAATCCACTTCCCCTGTATTATTACACCTGAACCGGTTGTGGGTTTGCAGGTGAAAATAAAAACCGGCATGTACCGCAGCCGGCCCTCCGGGACCAGGAATGACGACCACGGACTTAAGATTTAGGGGCCGAAAGCTGAAAATATGGGAGAGAAGGTCCTGAATTTCCAGGCTCTCTAGTGGAATACTGTCACTGCAGAAGTCTTTGTTGTGGGGGGAGGGAAGGAAGTGAAGCAATTTGCCTGCAGTAGCCTTGGGCGGACCCCCTTTGGTGTCCTTCAGAACAAACTCGCCCACCCCCTTTTTTTTTCCTAAAACTATCCCCCTCCCTCTGCCCCCTGTGGTGTGACACACCCAGTCCCCACCCTCCCCCGCCCCAAGGCTGGCTGGCGCTGTTTAAACAGGAATTCCAGGGGAAAATGTTTCAGGTTCCTGTCGTCTCCCGCTCATCTTTCATGAAAAACAGCACCCCAGGGGCCTCTGGGAGCCTCGGCAGGGGGTCGTCTCTTAACTTTGAACTTTCTCATGATTTATATATTTATTTACATAGCACTTTTCAAACAGGATGGCACAAAGTGCGTCAACAAAGATTCAACTTATAACGATGACACATAAAACATTTATGAAGGTTTATTACATGTCCCTGAATTATGCAAAAATAATAAATTAGAACAAATATAATAAACATCTGTGATTATAATTTATGATGGCTGACTTTTTTGCATAATGACACATACGTGGTTTGGTGTTTTTCACTACTGAGGGAAAACCCAGATCATAGCCATGTTAGACTCTGCAGTAAGGTGGAAAGTGCTTTGGTGGATCGTTTCTTCTTCTGCTGCACTTCTTGTGTGCAGCTGCAGACATTTGCTTATGCAAATTGGCAACAAAAGCAAAAAAACATTTTCTGACCAATTATGTATATTTATGCAGTATTGTTTGTATAATATTTATATTTGATTGGCATCTTTGTGAAATATTTGATTGTATAAGTTGGTATACATATTTATATTTTTGTCTCCCAAATCATTTTCGTCTTATTGTGCCGTTTTAAATATTATGTCTTCGTTTACTCTTATTTCTATTACTCGTAAATTCACTCCATTTAGACAAAAGACATACACATTTGGCAGTGCAAGCCTCCTCTCTTGAATGATGGTTGTGCTCCAATAAAATGTTCTTTTGTTTGTAGCGGATGATTCAGTTCGATTAGATTAGATGCATGATTTCCTGTTTAACACAAATTGTTTGGCTTGTCGTGAAGAGGCATGAACTTGGCATTCAAGATTCACAAATGCATTATGGGCCAGTTTACTAAACTTTGGGTGCTACAGCCTGTCTTATCTCTTGTTAGTTCTGTTTTATAGGTTTGCTCACTGGACTATCTTCCAGTAACTTGCGCTCTGCAGTATAGCACGATGCTAGCACCGCGTTCGTTAGCCATGGTGCTAACACGCGTATCCCTCTGGTTTCTGTCTCCAGAGAACTGCCCCGATCACAACCCCTCCCTAAGCAGATGGAATCCTGGGCTGAACCCCAAGAGGGCGGTGGTCCTCCGGACGGGAGATCATTTTCGGCTGGACTCCTCCGCCACCCTGCACTCTGTCACCATCCAGAAAGGAGGTGGGGTCTCTGTTGCTAAGTGACAGGTCTGAGTGGAAGGTTTTGATTTCTGTCAGGTCATCTCTGGAAAACAGAGATGAAATCAGAAATAAAGTTTAGCACTCGCTGCCTGACGTATTTGAATTATCCCTTACAGTTGTGTTTGGTTATTTTATTATTATTTGGTTTAATAATCTTTGAATGCAAGTGGTAATGATTGACAAAAAAGGAAAATGGCTCAAAGATTTGCTGTTGGCTTTACATGCTGACATTGCTATCTTAATATGCATGCATATAGATGCACATTTTTATATATTCTGGTTATTACACATACAATGGTAATAAAATTACATTGTTATTGTAATGATGATGATGGTGGTCTTGATGATTGTGACACAGATTTATTATTTTATTGTGGTAATTTTGATAATATTTGATGGAAATGACTATCTTTCCTGTCAGGTCTGCTTGTTTTCGCTGATGACAAAGACGGCTCCAAAAACATCACTTTGAGGACGCGGCATCTCATGATTGAGGATGGGGGCGCGTTGCACATCGGGGCACCCAAATGCCGCTACCGCTCTCGCGCAACCATTACTCTGCTGGGCCGCTCCGATGAGCAGGGGGTACCTGAGGTGCCCGACCTGGGCAGGAAGTTCATCGCCGTCCAGGGTGGCGGGACCCTGGAGCTCCATGGAGCCCCCAAACTGTCCTGGACCCTACTGTCCCGCACGGTCCCCGCATCGGGCCTCGCCACGGGCGGCTACGCCTTCCTGAGGAACTTCAGTCGTGGGATCAACCTGCGGGTGGTGGACCAGGACACGGGCGGAGTGCTGTTCGCTGACCGCTTCGACACTCACGACTCCCACAACGACAGCCGCCGGCTTCACGAGCTGCTGAAGTCGCTGCCCACGGGACGCATCGTCGCCATGGCGGTGGGAGACTCGGCCGCCAAGAGCCTGCTGGAGGAGACGAAGAGGACCATACAGAACCTGCTGGGAAGCATCTTCATCAACGACCTCAAATACAGGTACGCCAGCCAATGACAGCCTCAAATACAGGTACGCCAGTCACTAACAACCTCAAGTACAGGTAGGCTAATGAGCAACGACCTCAAATACAGGTACGCCAGTCACTAACAACCTCAAGTACAGGTAGGCTAATGAGTAATGACTTCTCATACAGCTACGCCAGTCACTAACGACCTCAAATACAGGTAGGCTAATGAGTAATGACCTCTAATACAGGTACGCCAGTCACTAACAACCTCAAGTACAGGCAAGCTAATGAGTAATGACCTCTAATACAGGTACGCCAGTCACTAACAACCTCAAGTACAGGTAGGCTAATGAGCAACGACCTCAAATACAGGTACGCCAGTCACTAACAACCTCAAGTACAGGCAGGCTAATGAGCAACAACCTCAAATACAGGTAGGCTAATAAGTGAAGACTTGGTGGGTTAGCTAATGACAGATGATGAATTCAATGGAATTCCATTGCAGGCATGTGCTTGTCTCGCCTCTTCCGGGTGGACAGTGGAGGAATGAGAAATGAATGCAACTTGTAAATAAAACAGAGCTCTTAAAATTTTGAGAAAAGTGGTTAAATATTTAAAAAAACATAAAAATATAGTGAATGTTTCCTTTGCAATGTTTATCCATCAAAAGAGTAAAAAAAAAAAACTGTAACTATCAAAGTTTTTGTCCCCTGAAGTAGCGCATCATAGTTCAGGCTAAATATGCGGAGTAGTGATTGGTCTTTTCAGTGTGTGAAAACGCTGGTGGCATTTTTTTTTTGGCTTCTTTTCTGCAGTCCGCTGAGAAATGATATGTCAATATTAGAGTGCCTTAACTGTTACAGTCAGAGTTATGGCCAAGGAGCCACTGTTGTTTTATTTTTATTATAAATGACAAAAATGTTATTTTCTACATTTTTTGTTGTCCCTGTTATACCGATCCGTGAATTTTGTGTACCGTTACACTACTAAGGTACATATAGCAGTATATACAATGATATATAATGGTGTATATGTGTGTGTGTGTGTGTGTGTGTGTGTGTGTATATATATATATCAATATATATTTAAAGATTTAATTGGGACCTGAAGGAAAACAGAAGTGATTTTCTTAGCCTCAGTTCCTTACTTATCAAAGGGATTTATCTCACTTTGGTGGAAGGAAAGACGGACCTTTCAGGCCAAGAGAAATAAGATGAGTTTCTGGGACCACGCTCATCCATTTGCTCATCTAACAATACGCTGACACAACACAAAATACACACCATCTCTCACTCTGTCTATCACACGCATATATTCACACACACACTTTGTTCACAAAGATTCTATAACTTCTCTACACACACAGAGCACACACACACAGTCCACATGCACATGGAGAACACGTTTGCGCAGACAGACCATATGCATTGTTATGCATGTACATTAGCCCACGCACATACACACACGCTTAGTTGACATGCATGCAGAGAGAGGACGTTTGCAAAAACACACTGTATCCCCTTTCACACTCGTGCGTGCGAACACATGCACACAGGCACACACGTACACACTGTCTAAAGCTCACTGATAGAGAGCTGAACTTCAGTCTGGAGGAAGGTTTTCCACGATAGTGCAATAGCTGCTGATTGTGACAGATTTTTACTTCAGGTTTCCTGAAACATGATGTTCAGAACATCACAAACCATCAGTCGGTTCAGCATGTTCTTAAGGGCACTTCCCTGTACTTGCACGCATAATCTTATTCAGACAACACCTACTTTCAGTGTGTGACAGCCTTGTTTAACTGCATCAACTTCAGTAGAGTTTCAGCTCAATGGACAAAAACACGCAAATAAGTCATGAATAACTCATTCATTTGAAAAATATGTGGCTAAATGAAGGCTAAATGAACTAGGCAGCAAAGTGGAGTGAGGTAGTACACTTGGTGTAGAGTAGTACATACCTACAATGGAGAAGAGTGGAGTAGTGTACACTTGATGTAGAGTAGTACATACCTACAATGGAGAAGATTGGAGTAGTGTACACTTGCTGTAGAGTAGTGCATACCTGCAGTGGACAGGAGTGAAATGGGGGACGCTTGGAATACTGCACCCTTGTTGTTCTGTGTAGTGTTGCATTATGCCCTTGTCTTAGAGTTGGTTTCAGACCCTGACAGAAGGGCAAAACTGAATTGTGACCCCTGCCTTAGGGTGAAGCTATGTGCACTTGCAGGAGGGTAGACTGAAGCCATGTGCCCTCCCTGTACACTGGAGAAGTGCACTCTTGCAATATGGCTTCTTTATGACCCTGCAATGAACCCTGACCTTTTGACACAATTGTACTCTAAAAGTTTACTTAGCATTTGGTGGATTGAACAACCAAACACCCGCCACCCAGTGAAGTGTTTATACACTCTAGTGTCTGATTTGTTTGATTTTTTTGTCATGATTATTGTTATTAAGCTTGAGTAAATCTCCCAACTTTTCCACCACCAGTGAACGGACAGGAAGAGCAGTATTGGAAGGTGGAAGGTTACACAATATTTCCAGGATATGTGTCAAAAAAAAAATTCTGGTGCTTAGTTTTCTGCCTTTTCCCTCTTTTCACATTTTGGATAAGAGTGGAGGAGGAGGACAGGGAATCTGAACATGTGAAAATGCTACCAAATCATTCACAGTTAATCACTCACAGGCTAGTCTTTCAACTGAGACAGTAGTGGCTTGTCCGGCTCGTAGTTATGATGTCATAATAATGAGCCTGACAAGTGAGCCTGAATTGGTACCAACATGATCAAGATTGCATGTCAGAAGCTACAAACTGTGAAGACCTGAATATTCACTTCATAAAGACATATTGTTAAGACTGAAAATTATACATCATTACATGTATTAGCAATATAAGAGCTAAACGCATAAATAAATATAGCCGGTGTTTGGCATAGTTTAATTTACTGGCTATGTTCTACTGAGAAGCCACCGTCAGGCACCCAGGGTGAGTTTCCACTCAGTCAAAGTAATCTAAAATCAAGAATAAAATCAGTATTTTTGGCTTTGCCAGCTATAAACAGTTGCGTAATTTATATTGAATGTGTCGGTCCAGCAATCTTAAACTGCATTTCTTACAGCGTATGACTGTGCATTTGTTTTCAAGCATGATGAAGAATTTCCATTTATGTCCAGAGTAGTTTCGCGGGGTCTGTAAGGCTTTTGAATCATGTGAATAGCCTCACTGGCATACTGGCAGTAATTTCATATTTCACTGTAATTACATTGCTGATATTTGACATGTAATGTAAAACAACTGCTGAGTAGTGGGCACAACTCATTTAACTTCTGTGCTCTGCGCACGGAATGGAAATTCTTGATATAGACTCAAAATAAAGAATGATCTACAGAATCTGTTGACAGCTTTTGAATTCATAGACCCCAGATTTTTGTTACTGTTTTTTTTCCTCCCCCAAGACAACTGGGGGAGGGGATCTTGTCTCAGTAGCTCTGGATGGTTTTCTAAAAAAACTCAGGACGTTTTCCCAAAGCGAGCGGCTCGCGGGTTGGAGATGAAGCAAACTCTTGGTGTGGAATGCCTCCCGGAACCTGCGGATTTTCGGCATTAATCCGTAAATCAGGACCATATGTGTCTGAGCCGCTGCAATAGCATGGGGGTGGTGGTGGTGGTGGTGGTGGGGGGCTACGGGGGGTGTACCACGCCACTTGCCTGCCAGTCTTGGAGACACTTTGATCCGTTAAAGTTGGCTCAAAACTGAAAAAAGTGGGCGTGTGCACGTTTTGCCTCACTTGTTTGAGTACTCACTTGTTCGTTGTTTATGAGCCTCACCGGTTTGAGTACTCTCTTTATTCAGTGCTCACTTGTTCTGGGATGTGCTTTGCCAGTAAACCAGTGACCAGTTTAAATCTCTATATCTAATGAGTCACCAACTTAATCCCAGGATCACCTCCAGAAACCTACGGACACCAATCAGATTGTTAGAAGCCTTGGCCAGAAAAGTGAATGAAGTTACCTTGTGCTGTAGAGACAGAGTGACACGGTGTTCCAGAACTGTGACCTTCAGACCTTGTGACTGTCGGACTGTCTCGTGTTGGGGTCTTGGGACTTATTCGGGTGAATGGGCGATAGCGGGGAGGAAGGCAGTAGGGGATGGGGAAGTGAGGTCATGACCCGGCCGCTTGCACGTCCTCTATCGGTGTGCAAACACATGGCTGTCCCGGATTGGAGAGGGCAGGAAGCCGGAGGGCATCATGCAGAACGCAGACACAGGAAACGGCGATAAGCCAACAGGAAACTCGACCTTCGGGTCCATCGTGTCCCGCACCAGTCGCTTAGTCTTTAACCCCTCGCCACAATCATCAAATGCCACGCGGCAGGGGAGGCTGCCGTTGCCTCAATGACAGCTGACGTTCACCTGCCGACCATGGCGATTAGATAACCGTCCCGTGATGTGCCGACAATTATCGGAAATTCAAGTTCTTTTCCGTCAATTAAGGAAGCCTCCTTCAAACAACATCAGAAGAGGTTCCCACACAGAATGTGGAAAATGAGCGTCCATCTTTTGGATTCGTTTGATCTCTCTCAGCTTTCATCAGAGCTGGAATCCTTTGAAGTGCTACTGTGAAGTTCCGGAAAACGTAATATAAAAACACTGTCAGAAAGGCGGGAGGGTTTGAGGTGAAGAGCAGGTAACAGTGGAGGAAAAAGGAGGCAAGAATCAAACCCAGATCGTCAGTTTGCGGGGAGCCGAAGCCTGGCTGCCCTAAGAACTATGCCACACAATCTCACCCTGGAAGACTACATTTTGCTTCCCACTTGGATGAAGTATAGATAACCCTGATAAACGGTAAACCCTGCCGACAGTTAATACCTGTGTCCAGGTTGGCGTTGGTTGCGCTCCTGATATTCGTAGCATGGTGAAGAAATTTTAAACGACCCAGCCTTTGTCAGATTACTTTGACGTTTCCGAAACAGTATAAAGGTGTTTAAACATCCATGCTGTTTGAAACCGTCCTTTCTGCACCCAGCACCTAGTTGTGTAATATATATTGAATGTGTCGGTGCAGCAATCTTAAACTGCATTTCTTACAGCGTATGACTGTGCATTTGTTTTCAAGCATGTCTAGAGTAGTTTCGCGGGGTCTGTAAGGCTATTGAATCATGTGAATAGCCTCACTGGCATACTGGCAGTAATTTCATATTTCACTGTGATTACATTGCTGATATTTGACATATAATGTAAAACAACTGCTGAGTAGTAGGCACAACTCATTTAACTTCTGTGCTCTGCGCACGGAAGGGAAATTCTTGATATAGACTCAAAATAAAGAATGATCTACAGAATCTGTTGACAGCTTTTGAATTCGTAGACCCCAGATTTTTGTTACTGATTTTTTTTTCCCCGCCCCGGGGGACAACGGGGGTAGGGGATCTTGTCTCAGTAGCTCTGGATGGTTTTCTAAAAAACCGTCCTTTCTGTACCCAGCACCTATATGACTTTATATGGATGTGTTTTACTCTTTTCTCATCTGGTATATTACTTGGACAGTACTCATTCTTAATATTGTTTCTGTTTAGTGTTAGATCCTGATGTAAAGTAAATTTGGATATACAAATTCTCTATGCACTGCACAATGGCATTTTAGAGCACTACCCACAATGCACCTCTGAGATGCTGACTGACCAGATGGGCTGCAGTATGGTCTTTGGTGTGACTCACCCGGGCGAGAACCAACAGTCTTACTGTCTCAGGAGGGGTGTTGTAAGCATTAAGATGCTTTGGTAGCTGTTTCACCCTCCCTAGGAAAGGGAATCACAAGACATAGGGTTCAGCAAGAAAGAAATGTATTCAGAAGTCAATCCCCAGAAGTCAAACCAAGAGGAGTGATTTTATTTCTGAGGCACTTTTCACATACAGTAGAAGAACTGAACTAAAGTTCATATATTTTTTTTTGCATGCACACACGGGATATTTTGTCCTCTCGAAACTTGATCAGCAGACGCACTCAAATCTTTGAACATTGTCCAATGTACAGTACATCAAGTTTACTGGAAAAAGATCCTTTCATAAAAATAAAAAACAGCAGACTTAAATACAGAACATGGGCATAAACTAAAATGCCTCAAAACTGAAGGCTCAAAGCTAAGGTCAAAGACAAAAGAAAAGCAGAAGGTCATCTATTTGGAGAAAAAAACAAAGAAAGAAGGAGCTCAAGCCATTAATTGAGACTGTTCTGTGAACGCGTCTTTAGAGAAGAATGCTTTTCAGGAAGAATGCTTTCTGTTCCAAACTGAACTCCACACAAGACTTTTCACTGAGCAGAGAGGGTAACGGCTTGAGGGGGCATAGGGGGGGGTAATTGGTAATTGTGGTCCCTGAGCTTAATCTTGGACGGAGGAGACGAGGTAATAATTTGATGACTGACTCCATTGTGCCCGCTGTATTTTTCCACTCCAGCGGGGGACGACAAGGACTCTCAGACCGTGAGGATGTCGAGCCCAGCGCAGATAGGGCGGAGCGTTTAAGTATTGTCGTTTTGGGCAAAGCATTGCTTCGGCTTTGAGCTTTGATTTAATGTACGTGCGTCATCGGGTTTCCAATTCCTACATTTTTTTAAACAATTTTTGCTGATGTCAGTGGGTTGTGCCCTCCTGACTGGGGATTTCCAGCCAATCAAAGTAAATGAAACCCCCTAGGCTGTGATCCTGTGCAGAATTCTCTAATAACCGTGTTGCTCGCTGATTAGCTGTATGAGGGGGACACTGGGTAATGTAGTCCTTGCACAAGGTGTCTCTGCATCTCTGAGTAATGTAGTCCAAGTGCGTTGTGACAGTCCCTGGTCAGTGTCTTCTCTCTGTCTTCTGCTATCTTCAAGGCCAACCAGTGACAGCTTGGCCGATCTGGCGTTGTTTATCGTTGTCTCTCTACAGGTTAAGCAAATCTGCTGTCAAACCAATACAGGAGGAAGTAAGACAATTTTCATGCTGAAATACCCAAATTTTCCCAAAAAGTCCAGTTTTAATCTTGGGTCATGTGCAGCACTGTTCTCCTTCCAAAGAGAGTATCCAGTACTGCGTCATGCCTGGGCTTGAGCAGTCCAAAGCTGCATGGCCTGACAATCTGTTTCAAGGGTTGGCAACCCTCTCTGTTCAAACTTCCTCCCCCTGTTCTGCAGACAGAACTGAGCATCTGTTGCAAGCCTCTAATAGATTAAATGTCCCCAGTATTTCCATGTAGCTTTGACTTTTCAAACCATTGTTCATATTTTTTAAATATTTTCATAATTGTTTGCAGACAGGAAAGGGATGAGTGAGTGAGTGGAATATCACTGGGGGAAGAGTACAGCAAGTTTCCCACTTGTAAGCGAGGGACCAGGTTTGCACGGGTTTCCGCTTCTACTGTCACACCCTTAGAGCTAGGCTCTGAGCCAAAATGGCTCCGGGGAAACTTTCCAGGTGCTCAAATGCACAATTTTTCCATACAATTCAAGCTATGTGGCTAAGCCACCTTGGGTAAGGGCTGAAAGTTGTGAAAATAAATAAAGTTTCGATGATTAGCAGTGGTGTGTGGGAGGGAGGGGTCTTTCAGCCAACAGGGTGTGTGTGTCCACACATTTGCCTGATAATAAAATAGTATGGAATTTGGAGATATTCCTCATGAGATGTGAGTTTATGTAATGTGGGCTGGTCTAAAGAAGCAAAGTTCTGCGTAGTAGTAGTTGCGACATCAGAAACTGGATTTAAAGTCACTGTTTCAGTGATTTTTTTTTTTCGCCTCCAGAAAGCTGCAACAGGTGTGGGAAAGAGACTCGTCAGTCAAGTTTCTTTTAGTAGCCTGTGACTCACACAGCCCTGCAAAAAACTTCCCACAGTTGCATTTACATTACATTCAAACAGTTAGCAGACACCCTCATCCTTACAAAACCAGATTTTTAGAATGAAACTTAGAATTAAGAATGAACCTCTTTTACACAACTAGGTAATTCTGGATAAGCACCTTCTTACCTTCCTCAATCGCACTGTGGTAGCGCTACTGCTAGGATTTGAACCCAAAACCTCTCAGTTACAGGCACAGTTCCCCAACCAGTTATTATGCCATTACACTGCTGCAACAACACTGCACCAACGTTGTGCCAAAGTCACTACAATATTCTGTCAATGTTTTGCCTGCATTTTCAATTGGTTCTGTCCTTCTAGTGGTCTACCTGCCAAGGCGTTTTTCTCGCACTGTGTTTCTGAACAGAGCCTGACAGGCAGTATACTATTATTGGACTCTTAATGTTTATGCACCCTTAACAAGGCTAAATACATATGGTTCAATCTGGTGCCTGGTTCAGGCTAACGTTGCAGACGTTGTGGTAACTCATTGGAAGAATCTGAGGGGTGAACGGGGACCGTTTGGGGTCTGTTTCGGCGGGGTATCCACCCTCGGCTGAGAGAGTGTCTGTGTCCTACACTGCTGGGAGGGGTCAGAACACACACACACACACACACACACACACACACACACAGGTCAGGCTCAAAGCCCCTGCAACTCCCTGCAGCCTGAAATGAAGTCAGCCTTTCCACTCAAGTCACCCTTTGAACGATACCCAGAACACCTTGACAGAATGAGTGGAAGTGAAATAATATCACTGTGTGTTTATATTTCTTCTTTTCTTTGATCTGTCATGTTTTGCCTTGACTGACTACCTTACTCATTATCTGTGTTTTCCTTTTCTGTTGTATGTGAACAAAAATTTTTACTGGTAAACTAAATGTGACCGTTCTCTCTCTCTTTCTCGCCCCCTCTCTCCTCTCCTCCCTGCCCTCACTCTTCCCTGTGTTATGTAATACTTCTTCCCTCTCTTTCTTCTTTACCCTTCTCTCTCAATTGCTCTCCTTGCCTTTCTTTCTCACTCTCCCTCCTGCTCCACTTCTCTCCACCCCTTCTGATCTCTCTTCCTGTCACTTCTCTCCTGCTTCCCTCCCACTCTTTCTTTTTTGCTTCTCTGCTCGTCACTCCCTCTCTCCCTCTCTCTCTCTCTCCCTCTCCCTCCTGCCCTCTCCCTCTCTCTCTCTGTCTCTCCCTCCTGCCCTCTCTCCCTCTTCCACTCTCCCAACCCCCTCTCTCTCCCTCTCTCTCTGTAGGCAGGCGTGGGCTCTGGTCTCTGTGATCAGAGGAGGAAATGGCTCCTGCTCGGAGGACGTGCGTGAGCACGAGAACCATGACACGGGCGGCCAGGCTCTGGCACGCCGCAACTTCCTCACCGCGGACGGAGTCCGCTTCTCCGTCACCGCCTACAGCGAGTGGCGAAATGGTGCGTCTGACCGAAACAGAAACACCCCGCCCCCAATCTCAAGATCCCACCTGTCAGCACCACATCCTGTCTATTTTATTTTTCCTTTTTATGATTAATATGTTACATCTTCTGTGCTTGTGTTTGTGTAGATTCCTTCATTATACATACATCTGACAAAACAGAAACTGGAAAAATGTTTCTTTTTGTAAGATTTTAACTTTAGGCTGAGCATGTAAAGTTCAAACTCCTTCAAGTGTCCCTTCCATACAGTGTGTCACTGCCAAAATGTTCCCTCCACACAATGTGTCACTGCAGAAGGGTTCCTACCCCCTCAGACAGGGTTTCACTGTGGAAGGCCTGCAATAAATATAACCACCCTTAGTAATATTTAATCAGTTGACCAAACATTTGTTCAAAACTCAACTCTGGAGGCCCACAGTGTTTGCAAGTTCTGTCCTTCCCTTTCTTTTAGCAGCTAATTTAGACCTTTGAAACAAGGTGTGCGGCCTTTTAAACCAGTTGGTGACTTGGATCACTTAAGTGCTAAAACACACCAAAAAAAAAAACAGCAGACTCTGCAGCCCGCCAGCACTGAAGACCGACACCCCCATTCTGAAGGGACTTCTGATTGGTCATTCAGTGGGCCGTAGTCAGGTGACCTGTCTCCTGGAGCGAGACTTAAAGAGGGGGTTAGCAGAGACAGGCCACAGCCCGTCTGGGCCTAACCAGCCGTTACACTGCCTTTTACTGTTGCAGAGCACGGGCATCCACACAAGCATGTTTTAGCCTCTGGAATGCTAGGAAGAGCTGTGTTTGATGTTGGGGTCGCTGAAAGAAAGGTTCTGGAATAATCTTTATATCAGAATACAGGGAAGGATGTAGCCATCATATGCTAAAGCAAATTCACCATCTGTGCTTTCCAGTAGTGGAAAAGGGCAATTTGAGAAATGTAAGCTGTAGTCTATCTGGAAAAAAAGATCATTGACAAACAGTATAAGAAATGTATACTCCCTGTTCAACCAGGATGTCTACTACAGTTGAAGACCAAGGTAGCAAAGCACAGCAGTTACCAAAACTTGCCTTAGGGTCCACATAAATTGCATAATTAGATTTATATTTTAAGCTTTTTGCTCCAGAGTTGAACAGTATTATTGAACAGTTGAATACGTAATTACACTTTGCTCATTTATTAAGCAGGGTGTTTGGTTGGGTGAGGGGTACAAGGGCAGTGCCCCCAGCTGGGAATCGAACCCACAACCTCTTAGTAACAAGCACAGCCCAGCTCCCTGACCATTGCACTGCTGAGTTGCCATAGCAGTTCTGTCAAATGACGGAAATATGCAATGTTCCGGAAAGATTTTTCAAGCAATTCACTGTGTCAGTGTATTTCCTGTTTCCTGTTTCCTGAACCGGAATTTCACATTTCCGTTCCGAACAAATGCGTCCCCCTCTGCCTCCAAGGTTTCCCCATCTCCGGGTTCCAGGTGGACGCGGTGGACCAGGTGGTTCTGAACCTGCAGGATGACGTGAGCAGCTGGAAGGCTGGGGATCGCATCGTGGTGGCCAGCACAGACTACTCGATGTACCAGGCCGAGGAGTTCACCCTTCTGCCCTGCCCAGAGTGCACGAGGAAGCAAGTCAGGATACAAGGTGAGACGGCACACACCTCCAGCTCTTGGGTTTTATTTATTTCATTTGACTTTATAAGTATGTTTACATTTGTCAGTTTGGAGGAAACTTGTGTTCACTTGTTGGACAAACCCTTACATCTCCAAAAGGAAAAGTTTGTTTTGGGAAGGAGCCAGCAATTTCTGGATAGCACCTTGTATCCCCAACGAAAGAAATGACTTAATGGAAAAAAAATTTAATGTGTAAAACATAACCCTATGTAAAGGTTCAAGAATCAGGGAAATGAGTTGAGGACAGTTACACAATATATTTTGAGTCACAAGCTGACAGAACTGACAGCCACTATATAAGTGAATGCGATTCTGTATTAAGTGCATTAAAATGAATCACAATGTTAATACAAATACGAAATTAATATAATATTAAAGGGTTGCAGGGTTTACTTAGAGATAACTGTATATAAAAATGGAAAATGTAGGGAAATTTGTTAAAGAAATGCACAGCCTAGAAGACTGTCAAGGCCACATTCCCCTGTGGTTCTCTCCAGTGTGAGAGTGTTAGGTTACCGATTCTAACATAGCCTGCCAGCGCTATCTGCCTCTCAGACCGGCTTTTCCATGTCTGGAGTAAACACCGGTCAGCGAGCCAAGACCACTGCTAACCACAGCTCGTTGCACAAGGAGCATTTCTCCGTGGACTTGGTAATCATTTGTTTACAAGGGCACAGGTCTTAGGTTCTGTCTAATGTTTTCAGGGCCAAGCGACCTGCTGTGGCTGATGGGAATTGTAGTGTGTTTGCGTGTTCCTCATTTGTATATATTTTTAAAACTTGTTATGCCCATGTGTTAGTGAGCAGGGCATAAATCCCAATGCCTGCTAGTTTTATAGGTAAATATCTATTAATAATACTTACTTTGTGGTGTGGCGGCTGTGCACTGGGAATGGTGGCTGGTACAGGAAAGTGGGACGATGTCTTATTGGCCGCCAGTTGGTCGTGGTGAGGGCTTTTCTGTAGTGGTAGGAAACGGGGGAGCGTGTTTGGAATGCACCTGGTACTGGTGTGCCTGAAAAGCCTACCCACCCCCATTTCTTCCTCCAGGCTGTTTTGTTCTGTTTGTTTTGTTTTTTTTTCCTTCCGGGTACGCTACAGCCGTGCTTTAAGAAAAACTAACTTAATTAACTAAACTCGAAAACAAAAAGTCATGGAGCTCTTCGCCGGCTGAGTGGCTGCTTGGGTTGGCCCAGTGAACCTATGAAACGATCCCGGTGGAGGTAAGTCCCGATTTCCTTCCAGTTTCTCTGTTCCGGGCCAGCTGCCTTCTGTTGTGAATAAAATTATACCCCTAGAGGAACATGACCGCAACACTCGTATGGGCAACACCCGCCTACCGTGACCCTCCCCCAGATTCAGCTCAAGGTCATGACCAGCCTTCACTGCTTCCCAAACACAGATAGACACCAGTCACATACCGTCACATGATCACAGAGCCATCCGTTCAGTTTACAACATGACATCCCTTTGCTCATATGACCTTAAGCTGCAGTATTGCCAGCTATAGACCATGGCTGTAGCCATGTCTTGCAGTGGCACAGTTGGGATCTGAATTCTTCACTCTTGGATGAACATTTGTGCCACAAACAAGTGCCACCCAAAGGTTTCTCACATTTTCGATGTTTGTTCTTATCCTACAATCTCATAGGCGGCTACGTTATTCATTAGCATTTAGGCCTTAACAGGTGATCTTATCCAGAGCAACTGCCGGTTACGTTTCAACACGCTGTCTGAATACAGCCAGATATTTACTGGAGACATTTAGGTTAAGTATCTTACTGAAGTGTACAACCGCAGTGCCCTACCTGGCAATTGAACGCACCACATTGAGATGTTCACAGAAGTGCTCAGAATGTCAAAGGAGGCGTTTATAACAGATTTGAAATACACGTTTGAAGACTCACTCTTTCTTAGTGCAAGAACACAGATGCTGAATTAGCCATTGCTGTTCTATTGTCGTTTGTTACGCAATGCCTGTTTATCCTGCGCACCTGCACACTGATTCAATTTTGTGCATTTTATAAAAAAATAAAAAGGATCATTCTAGAACACAACGTCTGTGATTCTGGAGCTTTCAGCATAATAGTGGAGCTGCGGTCACGGCGTTCTTCGCCATTTGTCATCGTGAGTAGGGTTTCTGTTCCCCCCCTCCCGCCCTCTGTGATCTATGACTCTGAATACACCGTGTGTTCCGTGACAGTGGCCCCCAAACTTAATGAAAATTCTTCCCCGCACAGAGGCTCCATTGTGAGTTTGGCCCCACGGGATCCGACTCTGGCCGGGTCTCTGTCGCTTCACCATGCTGCCCTTCGGCTACAACAACGACCCGGTGACGGAGCTAACCCCCCACCCCCAGGCAGGGGAGAGAGAAGGGGTTTTCTCTGAGCCGCTGTTAGCACTGGCACTCCGCTAGTATCAGCTCATACACAGATACCACATAGGAAGTGCCAGTTTTGAGATTTCTTCCTCTTTCTTGAAGGAATTGCACAGATGTTCGGAAATACAGTTAGCATATTAGGAAGATACAGCTTAACCCTAGCATAAAAGAGTATTTGGCTGTATGCAGTACACAGTGCGCCTCGAATGACCTTTGCAGAGAGACTTCCAAGCCAGAATGTTTTACAGGGGTCGGATTTATTTCCATATTTTCTATCCATAGTAACTTTAACCTGCTGCTGGTGACCGGCATATTTTATTCAGTTGAGTGGGGGTGTGGGGTTTTGTGGGGGGTGGGAAGGGGGGGGGTGGTGTCGGGTTGCAGGGTCGCTGCGTATCAGCTGCTGCCGCTGCCCCTGCTGCTGGTCGAGTCGTATTCATTGCGGGCGGGCGTTCAAAGGGAATAAGGCATGCGGTTTTCGAAGGGAATGGGGGAATGGGGAAGCACCAGGCTGTGATCTCTGTGCCAGTGGGTTGGCAGGTTTTTAATTGCTGTCATCACTTCCGTGGTCGAGTAGGGTCGGGGGGGGTGGTGTGGAGCTGGAGGAACTTCCTGTGGTTCTGAAGAGCTGCTGCCTTTTGAGGAGGTGGGGGGTAGTGGTGTGTGTGTGTGTGTGTGTCTGTTCAGTGGGTCTGTGTGTGTGTGTATACAGAAAGTATGTGCATGTATGTGTGTATTTGTGGAGCATATCTGTGTTTGCATGCATGCATGCATAACTATATAGGCGTGAGTGTGTGTGCGAGGTTTGAGCGTAGGTGTTGATGCGGTTTCTCCCTGTGTGTGTGTGTGTGTGTGTGTGTGTGTGTGTGTGTGTGTGTGTGTTTGTGCATGCACGCCTGCGTGCATGTTTGAAGTTTAGTTCCTATGTTGGATGGTTGAGGGATTTTTCCTTTTTGTAAGTAAAACTCGCAATTCCAAAGTGTATGTTACAAGCAAAAGCAAAAAAGTAACGCATGTGTACAGTATGGGACGTACCGGTTAAAAGAAAAGCAGATCAATTACAGAAGTGGTTTGGTGTAAGCACAAGCTTTATACCCCAAACCTGACATAAAATGCTGAATAAAATGCAGACTCCTGTCCCTGATTGGATAACAAGGACTCAATGGTTTGAGACTCCACAGATTACCTTCCTTCCTCTTCCTAACAGGAAAGGACAGAGATATCACACCTCATACAGTACCACAATCACTCACACAAATAAACACACAAATCTTGTTTTGGATTCACACCCTGTTACCCACAATCTCGGGAACAAAAGGTGTGGTGTGGAAGGCAACCAGACGGTCATTCAGGAATAAGCCAATCAGCTTCCTTTGATTTGAACTTTGATTTGCATACAAGGTAGGCTAGGAAGAAGTTCTCAGATGTTCTTGATAATGGAACCACCTTTTTTGTCACCAGTAAACAAAAAAAAAACATCAACAAGCACGCCTTCATCTTGGACTGTTAATTTCATCCAGTTTTTTCTTTGGCCTCATGTTCTTCCAGGCAGGGATTGTGGGTAACGGCCCTTTGTGTATGTTTTTGTAACCGTCCCCAGGGAAGCCCCAGTTCGCCCACGTGGGGGAGATCCTCGATGGGGTGGACATGAGGGCGGAGGTGGGCCTGCTGTCCCGGAACATTCTGATCCATGGAGAGATGGAGAACTCCTGCTACGGGGACAACTGGTGCCAGTTCTTCAGCCATGACACCTTCGGGGGCCACATAAAGGTGTGTGTGAGAGAATGCATGAATGTTTGTGCCTGTGGCACTTTTTTGTTTTGTGTTTCGTGGACAGATACTTATGTGTGTCTGAGTGCTTGTATACACAGTAGGTGTGTATGTGTGTACTTGTGTAGGCATTTGCATGTACAGTAGCTGCATGTGTGTTGCATCTATGTGTGCATGTGTGTCTGTGCGTCTTGATTGTAATTCCGTGTATCCGTTTATAAGTTGGTATTTGTGTATACCTGTTATTCTACATGCGATCATGTCTGTTAGTGTGTCCCTTTGTCTATATTTGCTTGTATTTAGTTCAGTATGACTTTAATGTTTGCATGTAGAAACATCGGTGAGAGAGGAACAATAGCCCTATTGCTATACATTCCTGATTGCTCAATGTTTTTTAGCATGTATTTTTTGTGTACTTCCTCACCAGTTTCGTTGTTTATATGCTGTTTTATAACTAACGCTACATAATGAATTGCCCATCAGGGGAAATTCATTATCAGTCTATCCGAATTGGAATTGAATGTGAAATCTGCGGTCGGCGTTCGCCTTTTTCGTGTTTACCCCTCTTCGCTTCTCCCTTATGATAAATGCAGAATGGCATTCCTGCCTAGTGACACAATGCCTAAGCCCGCTTTCAACAGGGGGGAAAACACAAAAAAGAGTTTGTGAAAGGCTTGCTGGTTCTAAAACAAGTTTTTTTGCGTATGTCGGTAAAAGCACAATGAGTGTGAAGGATTGCTCAATGAGTCCTAACAGAAAACAGACTCCCGCGTATAAAAAAAAAATGGCCGAATCCCCGCAGAGCGTGGGGGGGAGGGCAGCTAATAGCTGCCTGCACCTACATGGATGCTACGTATGCCGGGATCGTTCTGACCCCGTTACGAGCCTATGACTTCATTGGCAGGAGGATGCCGTTTTAAAAACACCAAAAACGATATAAATAAAACCATTGTTCTAGAAGGAAGCTTATCAGTGTAACCTCAGAAAGATTTATAATATTCACTGTAAACCATACACATTCAGAGAGCAGATATAGAAGCAGTAATGTTGAAATTTTGCCTTTTAACCTCAACTGTGTTCCGTTAAACTGTGTGTGTTGCCCTGAGTCATGCTAAGGGTTAGTCTTTACAAAGAAACGTTATGTTAAACTTTGCAAAGTCTATGAGTCTGTATCGCCCAGGCCGTGGTCATAGAAGAAGCTGTGGTGCCATGGCGATGACACAATCATAATGGACGATGTCGAGCAAAGTGTTACCTAATCGCTCAGTAGCTCTTAGTTTCTGTAGCCGTTACGGGCCAAGGTTTCCTCCTGTTTCTTCAGAGCTGGGTTTGGGTGGTACCAGCATCTTTTTAAAAACTGTGTCTCTGTTTTTAAACTGTATCAGTCACTCCACACCCCCCTTTTTCCCCCTTTTGCTTAAAATCAACCATATTTTCATTTTCTGCTTCACAGAGTCTTGGTGAAGCTAAAGCACCGGTCACCTTTGTCTTATTCAGGTCATTGTCTTAAACCTGTGAGTCTAGATTCCACTCACCAGTTCAATGGAGAACATGGCTAGCTTTGCACAAGCATTAGCTTATAACTGAAGGATTTTGGCCAAGAGATATGTGACACCATTTCTCTATGTTTGTGTCCTAAAGGGGCTGAGGAATGTTTTTAGGATTTTTTTTTACCCTGTCGTTAGTTTAACCAGAAATATTCCCAGTGCGTATTAAGAGCAATACATTTTAACTACCGTGGGTACTGTGCTAGGAAAAAGGCGAACATCTGTGTTTTTCTGTGCAACAAGCGGCTTTTGTGTATCTCCTGTCCTGACTCAACCCGGGTTCGAAATCCCTACCAAACTGGCGAATGTGATTCTGTCATCCCAGCCAGCAGGGCTATCACAGACAGAAAAATGACTTGCCAAATTGTGACATAAAATCTGCTGTTTTTCTCGCCATGATAAGGGACAGTTTAAGTGCGACTGCGGATTTTTCTGTAGTATTTTTCTGGCTTTGTTGTCTCAGATAGGGCGCAGATACCCACGACTTACTGTAACACAGATGTAGCAGATTTGATGGTGGATTTAATGCAAATACTGTTACGCTAACCACAGAGTTGTCTTTTTTAGTTCATATACTGCCCCCTGCTCTAATACTCCCCCCATCTCTCTCATTTTTATGTCCTTATTCTTTCAATCTATCCATCTCGCCCTCCATCTTTTCAGTTCTCTTTTCTCTCCTTCCCCCTCTCCTCCTTTTCCGCACTTTCCTGTCTCGCTCCACTCTCCTCTCTCTCTTTCTCTCTCTACTTACTGTTTTAGTCGCTGTATAGTTGAATTGAATTGGAATATAGCTTCATTGGAACACAAGGTATTGTCCTGTCAAAACATACAAAAACAGCACAACAGGCTGCAGAAAATTATGTCAGTAATAACAGGAAGTGGGATGGGAGGTATTTATTAACAGATGAAATTAAATAGTTGTAATAATACAAATAAAAATTATTAAATCAAAAATATCCGTTTCTGCAAAAAAAAAAATTTGCATCTCAAGGAAGACAACATTTTGGGAAATGAGGAATACTGTTCGCGATTGGAGTAGATAAATGTTTGTCACTGGAGTTTTCAATACATTTTTAAGTCCAGGGCCAAGTGACGAAAGTGTTTTTTTCACCTTCTGCTTTTATCTATCAAATTCACCGCTATCATCTCTCGACTCTCTCTCGTTACTGTCTTTCTCTTATCCCTTTGCCCCTTTGTTTTTCCTTTGTTTTTACTGATTTTTTACTCTTTTTGAGTGAATATATGTAAATATTTGGAATGTCTGAGGTGTCTTTCGTAATGTATTTTTCCTGTCCCCTATCGTAAACGATGTTGTTGAAGGCCCGTTGTCTCGCTCCTTTTCCCCTGCAGATTTTTAAGAACTTCTCCTCGGTGCACCTGTCCCACGTGGAGCTGCGGAACATGGGGCAACAGGTGAGGGGGCGGTACCCCGTGAACTTCCACCTGTGCGGGGACGTGGACGAGAGAGGGGGGTACAGCTCGCCCGCCTACCTGGACTCCCTGTCCATCCACCACTCCTTCTCCCGCTGCGTCACCGTCCACGCCACCAACGGCCTGCTGGTGAGCCAATCAGGGGGAAGCGGGGGCCGGGCGTGCATAAACACTCATGCACACACAGACATGCACAGGCTCACATGCATACATGCACCTACACACATGCATCCACTCTTACAAATAAGCCAGTAGGTTGTCTAACTTGAATACTTCGGCAGTTAACTCAGGGAATCCTGGGTAAATTTTGTGTGTATGAGTGTGTGTTTGACCAAGCATGTGTCTGAACAGACATTTTTCCTCTATACAGATTATAAATTTGATGTTTGACCAAATTTGACATCATGACCACATTTGTTCACAATTTTTGTGAAAGTATGTCAATTGTTTCATAACATCAGTGAAAGATGAATAGAGTTTGAATACATGTCTTTACAGGCAAAACAAGCGCCAACATTTATTTGTTGATTACAGCTCTTTTTTTGCATGTAGCTAACATCCTCTCTGTAAAAATCAGGCCCTTAAATATAGAATACTACTAATATGGCTGAGGGCAGAGAATCAACCTTTCGTGAAAATATCGCTTCCATACCTTTTTACCTTTTTAAGTGCCGTTTGGAAATCCGTTGACTTCCCATCCATTAATGGAACAAAAGCTTAGTACTGCAGGAACTCTGCGAAGCTAAGATAATGTAAGTCATTACAGTGAGCCCAGATTCATGGCACTGTTGACAGCCCAGTGTGTTTGCGTGTGTGGGTTTGTATGGCCTGTTCACTGTGCTCTGTGATAATATGGTCTAATGCGATAACGGGGTAGCGTGGAGCACCTGATGGATCTCAATTGTCTGCTGACAAGCCTGTGCTTTCTCTCTTTCTGTCTCTCCCTCTCTCCAACTCTCTCTCTCTCGCTCTTTCCCACCTACTCTTTTTCCCTCTCTTCCTCCCTCTCTCTCTCTTTCCCTCCCTTTTTCTCGCCTTCTCTCCCACTCCTTGTCTGTCTTTCCCACAATCCCACTCTTTCACTCTCTCTCCCTCTCTTCCTCCCTCTCCCTCCCACGCTTCCATTCTACTCTCTCTCTCACTTTTTCTCCCTCTTCCTCCTCTATCCTTCTCTATCTCCCACTCTCTTTCCCTGTCTCTGATCTGATTAATGTGTTGACACGTCTCTTTGTTCCATTTCTAAAACAGAGCCATTGGGCTCATATCACTGTGTAGTTTAGGTTAATTTTAGGTTTTTGATTGTAAAGATAGCTTGAGCCACATATAATTCCCACTCACACACACACACACACACACACACACAAAGGCTGAAACCCAAACAGTCTTTATTGTATGTTTCCTTGATGAACGATGTTTGACTCTGGTAATTTGCCAGAGACGTGTTTGGTCTTGTTCTGACGTCAGTAGGTTTTTCCTCACCGCTCCCATGGTCTAATAAACATGGAGGTTAATTGTTTAAAATGCCCTTTATCCTTGGCCATATGAGAAAGTGACCCAACCCATGGAGAGATAATGTTTATAGTTCGTACGTGGCTTTTTCCTGTTGTGTTTGGTCACCAAACGAGCGAAATGTACTTTTTCAGATCAGAGACACGGTGGGCTACGACACTCTGGGACACTGTTTCTTCCTGGAGGATGGTATTGAGCAGAGAAACACTTTCTTTCACAACCTGGGCCTGGTGACTAAACCCGGAACCATCCTGCCCACCGACCGCAATGAGACCATGTGCACCACTATCAAAACCAAAGTGTTCGGCAAATACGTCCCCGTGCCGGCAACTGAGTGCAAGTAAGAGATGCATGCATGCACACACACACACACACACACACACACACACACACAGCAACGACGTACCTGTGCTGGCAACCGAGTGCAAGTAAGAGATTCATGCATGCACACACACACACAGCAACTACGTACCTGTGCTGGCAATCGAGTGCAAGTGAGAGTGCACACACGCACACACACACACACACATAGGGAACAATCATATATAGATGCACATACACACTCACACAAACACACCCATACACACTGTTACACATGTACATACTGCTACACATGTACATAGACCCACGTAGATGAACAAGCACACACACAGATACGGTCACACATGTACAAACTCACATACATGCATGCTAACCACACGTACTAAACACAGTCACACTCCCACTCACTGTCATTTGTGAGGATTTGTATCTCTGGTAGACAGAACCCCCCACCCTCCCTACTGACAGGCGATCGACAGGCCCACACCACAGAGCACAGAGCGGAAAAAAACTCACAGAAAAGATGAAAGCCACTCGTGTCCAATCCAGACACAAGCAAGCGGCCGAAATCGATTTGCCTAACGTCTAACCAACTGCTCGCACCTTTCATATTTGCAACTAAATCTTCGAGAAGGATATGCCGCCACACTGAGAATTCCTTCGTGTTTACCCAAGTGTGCATGTTTACACAGTGTGAAGCCATACACCGAAGGTATTTCACACAAATGAAGGAAAAGCTTCATCAGTCAGATTTGTCAGTTTGTCTACATTTAATGTTTCGAATTCACTATTCTGGAATCACGATCCACAGCAGATTTTTTTCTCGTTTTTTTCTTCAGGCGAATTATAACATTGGTTGGTAGGAACATTCTGATTTATTGTCGTGAGCTTAAGTCTCCATAATGCATTGCGACGTTATTTATGGATCAACAAAAGCCCCGGGTCTCTATGGCCCGTAATGCACTCAGGTTAAACGATCCGGGCGTGTTGTTGTTCTTGTCGCTGCCCGACGTGAGTCAGAGCTCACAACGGACTGCCGTGTTCCAGGCCGATGTCTCTGGGGGTTGTAGTCCAGCGTTCGAACCC
Organism: Albula goreensis; assembly: GCA_022829145.1. Classification (NCBI taxonomy): domain Eukaryota; kingdom Metazoa; phylum Chordata; class Actinopteri; order Albuliformes; family Albulidae; genus Albula; species Albula goreensis. The sequence continues at coordinate 820,105 of CM040744.1, forward strand.
CTGCGTACTAAAGCCCGGTGCGCCCCGCTCGGAAAAGAACAACATAAATATGAGCTGTACGGAACCTGTGGTGTGCATGCTGGTATCCATCCACACAGCCCTGAATCTAGTTTAAACACTTAGTGAGCAAGAGGAGGATGGAGAAGAAGAAGATGGACAGGAAGAGGATGAAGAAGAATAGGAGAAGGAGGATGGAAAGGAGAAGGAGATGGAAAGAAAGAAGGTGGTGATGAGGAGGAAGCAGAAGATGGTGTTGAAGAAGAGGAGGAGGAAGAATAAAAAGGGTGATGAAGAGGTGAAGGAAGAAGAGGAAGGAAGATGGAGGAATCAGAGGATGAAGAAGAAGAGTATTAGGAAGAGCCAATCAAGTTGGAAAGGAGCAAAAGAAGATGGTGAAGCATGCAAAGATGGTAGAGTGCTTCAGTGTCTAGTGTTCTTCATGGTTAGTGTGATTTCCTGCTCCCCGTCCTTAGTGTAATTAACCTGTTTGCTTTCAAGTCTTCTGTTGGCCGTCGTGCTTCTGCACAAGGGGCGGATGTTTGTTGAAAAACAACGTTTTAAGCGATAACACGTGTGTGGGGTAATGAGGGTCAGAGGTCAGGAATGTTAACAGGGAAGGGGGGTGTGTGTTTGGGGGGTGGGGGGTGGCTGTGGGTGGGATGGCTTGGGGCTGGTACAGAAAGAGGCCTGCAAAAGGGATATCAGCCTAGCTGCGGCAGTGGGCTCTGGCAAGACCGATACCGCATTTTTGCCGGTTACGTCTTTTTACGGCAGTGCGTTTGAGAGAAGCAAAACAACGTACGGGGAACACAGAGATTCAGTTTCCTCCAGCCTTAGGTGAGGGTCCCGGTCTTATCCCTGCAACAACATTCCCTCCTTCTCCGCAAGACACAGGACTGTGTTTTGTTTTTCTTTTCCCTTTGAAGGTAACTCTTAAAAAAACGAGGGTTGGGGGAGAAACATTGTTTTTGGAACGATGGGTCTTGTTTTCATAAGCGCTTGTTGTCTGATTTTCCTCTCTTTTTTTTTTCTTGCGTTAAAAACAAGACCTTGTGAAATGACCCTAGGCCTGGAACCCATCCCCGTGGTCAGCTGTCTGTTTAATAAAATTGTAGATCATATGATTCTCCAGTGAAATATCCCCTCATTTTGTCTGGATTAAATACTGCAAGTATTTTATTGCCTGTTTATCCATTTTGTTTGTATGTGCGTGGGAGACATGCTGTTCAGACACAGAAATCATATATTGTAAGCCATGGTTTTCTTTCGATTCGTTCTGGTGGATCTGTCGGGCTTTAATTTTTTCAAATTGTGTTTGGAAATGAATTAAAAAAAACTTGGGATTAAAAACTCTGTTGTTGGAGGCAAAAGAACAGGTCAGATTTCTGAGGTACCTTCCTTTCCCCGTTTCTCCCTTTCCTTCTGTCTTTTACCTCAGTCTCTCACAGTATTTAAAGCATATTTTCTGGTTGTATAAGTTATTTCTGTGGTTGTATGCTTTCCCTAATGTGATTTCACAGCATGTGACTCCCAACTTTACGCCCAACCTTCTCACTGCTGAAAAGCAACTATTATGTCATGTTCTCCCCCTTCTAATATCCCCACAGATGTTCTATATGCACAGATGGTCAACTCTGGCATTTAGTCTGTCCTCTATACTTCCTTGTTCTTGAAAGTTCTGGTTGGCAACAGAAGGTTCTGATGGAGCCTGTGCTTCTGTTCTAGTAATAGTGGGTCTCTCTTCAATGATTTACAGTTGTGAATATTCAAAATGAACCGCTCATGTGCTCTAATTCTTGGCATTGGCAGATACAAAACTGTCCATGTTATGAATATGCAGCTAACAATCTTGTGAATATTTAGACAGTCTGTAACATTTTTCTGTTTGTGTGTGTGTGGCTTGATAGGGCTGTGTCCACGTTTTGGATCGCCAACCCCAACAACAACCTGATCAACAATGCGGCTGCAGGCTCCCAGGTAGGACAAATCTACCTCTGACCAATCACATCTGGGGTGAGTTCCACAGACTAATGGGAAATGTAGTCCACAGTAGGAGGTTGTGAAGTTACTTTCACACTATCTCCAGACTTCATCTCCCATTAAGCTCCCTGTGGAAAGTTGCATAACATTTTGGCAGTTGTGCCTTGCCTCGGTCCCTTTGGAGCTGTTTATTAATAAATAAATTCTGTGACAGGCCCTCCATTGAGATATAAATGCATTAAGAGGATACCATCAGTGAAGAGCAATATTTTCTCTTCATAAGCAAACTTTATTAAATACTTACATGCCAATAGACACAAAATCCTGTCTTGAATCTTTAATACAGCTAATAAAAAAATGTTCTGGTCCCTTGAGATCCTTTGTATCTCTGTTTACCTGCTCATTAAATCCCCTCTTGCAGTTAGCTTTTCATTTTAAATGGAGATGATACACTGGAAAAAAACAACAACACTATGATAGTTTAATGGGCTGTCAGCCAGGCCCATGATTTCCACTGGAAAATTCCCTGGAAACACACCTACCCACTCCTGGCATTGGGTAGCGTAGCCTGTGGCTGCTCTGTGTAGGTGTGTGTACAGTGGGACTGTTCAGCTGGTGGCTCGGGAGCCCAAAAAACGGCCTGCTACAGACTGAGGACTCCTTTACACCGCTGGAAAGTGGCTACATGCTAAATGGCTTTTGTGGGATACACATTCATAAAATGCATTTTCTGTAGTGTGTACAGCGCTATGGAGAAGTTTTGCCAGTGCTTTGGGGGGAGGAGGGCAGTTTGGCACGACTTGAGTGTGTAGGAATCTATAAAATAGAAAACGCATTTGGCAAGAGGGTGTGTTTGCGTTACTCTGCTGGGGGTGTATCCTTCATGGTTTCCTTAATACAGTGTCTCTGGAGATGGCATGGAATTTTTCGTCTCATCTGCATCCTTCTGTTTGCACCACTAAAGAGCCCTATTTTCGCAAGATGTCCCTTACAGCTAGCGTGAAAAGTGATTTGTTTTTGCCAGTTCTGGTCAATGCAAACGAGCCCTTACTTCTTTGATCGTTGAGAAGCCTGTAATAAATAAGGAGACATCCACATGCATTGGAAAGATGATTTGCGTCGGGCCGTGTTTACTCCTACTTCTGCACAGTGTCCCTAAACCCCCACCAGTGACGGAACAGCGAGTAAGAGCTGTGATTCATTTAATATTACCTCAGCGTTGTTTATGCACATTTTTCCACCATTGTTTTATGAAGAGGGTGTGACCAATATGAGGATTTTGTACAATTGTTTTATTTTTTGGAATTTTCCACTTTATTTGACAGATTACAGTTGAGAGGCAGACAGGAAATGCGGAGGAGAGCGTGACTGTGCAATTGTTTTAAAGGAATCTGAACACCAGGAAGACATAATCGAGTATCCCTAGTTTACAATTAAAGGCAGGATGAATGAATTTTACATATCATGACAACCAGTAATGGGTGGAACACCACCTAGCTATCAATGCCTGACTTCTTTGAACCAGTCCAAAAATTTTGCTCTTCACATTAAAAACGAATGAGGGCAGTCTACCCTCCCTTAGCATTGTATTAGTTTGTCGGTAATAATACAGCTCCGTCCATTGAGCAGCCCTCTCACCCACATGTCAGCGCCGGGGAGGCCAGGGTTCGAGTCCCAGCTCCAGCCATTCTATCCGTGTCCCCTGACCCTCTCCGCAACCCCCTCAGCCTTCCCACTGTCTCAATAAAGAAAAAATATATAAGGAGGGTGGCTTGGCCTTTCTCCTTTTAAAAAAAAAAAAAAAAGAGTATACAGCTAACAGAGACACAGGAAATGAAGATAGAGGTATGAAAGCACAGCATGAGACAGTATTCACGCCCATTCAGTCACGGTGCATATGATGTCTCCAGGAAATCGCTGAGGTACTCCAAAAATCATTGTTTAATTCAAGGAATTGTTAGTACAAATATGGCAGCTATGCCCATGTTTGATGTAATTAAAGCTTACTATCCCATCATGCCCTGGTTCTGCAGCACGGGGTAAAGGGATGGAGGATAGTGTGTCGGGTTATGAAAACTCCATGACACACTGCATTCTTCAGTTACTCATCACATGACTTGTCTCTTCTTTTGAGTTTGAATTTGCTAATTAAAGCATCTGCTTCCCTGCTTTGCATTAGCCATGCTATCTTTTCAGTTTCACCCCTGTATTTGCTCACTTTAATTGTTTGTGTGGAAATATCTTGCCTGGGAGGCTTCCTGTGGCTCTCAGGAACCTATGTTATGACCACTGTGTGTGTGGGGCTGTCCTACGATATGCCCTCAAGGACAATGTAATCAGTTGTTTTGCCTCATATTGAATTATTAGAAAGTCAAATTTGTAATTTCACGTTGGTCATATTAGTAGAACTTCAGTTTCAGAAATTAGTAATTTTAGTTAATGTGTTGATATATGCATAGCAGTTCTGTCAATTATTAATGTTTAGCAATACAACAGTAGTAGACTATCCTCTTCAGTTGAATTAGTGGATATTCTACAACGTGGGTATATATTTGGAAATATTTGCCCTGTTAAATAGGTGGATGTTTTATAGTAGTGACCCATAGGTTTGAGTTGGAGAATGCTGTTTATATTGGATATATGCAATATTTGGGAGTGAATATTTGGGAATATTTGTTGAGGTGTAAACCCCCCCTCCGTACCATGTTGCAGGATGCTGGAATCTGGTATGTCTTCCACGTTGCCTCTACCGGCGACTCCCACGGACTCGTCCCCGAAACCAAGGCAGAGCTCACCCCCCTGGGAATATTCTACAACAACCGTGTGCATTCCAACTTCAAGGTGAGACGTTTCCTCCTCCTTCCCAAGGCCTAAAACCACAGGCGTGCACATTCCAAATTCACGGTGAATCATCACCCCACCCCTAGAACACCCCAGTACCCCCGTCTCCAAATTCAAGGGGGGAGGATCAGAGCTCAGCCCATTGGGAATACTCAACAGTGACAGTGTACATTCCGACCTCCAAGGTCAGACCACAGAACCCCCACACTCACACTCACATTTCCACTGTGAAAGCGATATGCTCCTTCACCTCCAATGGACAGTGCAGACCAGCCCCTGGTTCCAAACCCACTGCCCTCCCCCTCGCCTCCTTATTCTCTCAGCAGGCAGGGTGAGGGGGAACTCCACAAGCACGAGCTCCACAGAGCGTTTGAGGCCTCGAGTTTGAGTCCGGTTCCATCTGTTTCCATTCATCCATGCTCTCTGAAAGTAAATATTTCCTCAGACCACGGTGCTGAGAAATACAGCCCCACCTAGACATATTGGGGGTACTCCCCCTCAACACACACACTCACTCTCTCTCTCTCTCAGACATACACACACACACACCCTTTTACACTGTCTCACACTTGTATACATTCTCACATTCACACATTTATGTCCACATCTCATAAACACATCCAAATGTACATATGTTCCACAGATGCATGATATTAAGACCTGTTCATATCATATGTGCTAATTTTTCTCTCTCTCTCTCTCTCTCTCTCTCTCTCTCTCTCTCTCTCACACACACACACTTGAACACACTCAAGTCCATTCTTAATCTCAAACACAGTCTTACAGATGTACGCAAACACTGTCGCACACATTGTCACAGTAATTTTCATACATGCACGCAGATGTTCACGCACAATTGTCAGTCACAAACACGATGCACGGGAACACACATACACAAACATCCACATTCTCTATCTCACACACACACACATACGCACACGCTCTGGGGGAGTGCAGACACGTTCTTGGCAGAATTCCTCTCTGCGTGTACCATTAGCACATATAGATTGAGTTATACAAGAATTCCAAATATTATTTATGGGAGTGCATGAGGCTCTTTAGGTGACCGCTACTCCCTGGCTCTCGCTTTGTTTTCCAGAATATTCCAGCACCTCTGTGCATTCCTGCAACGATTTTTACTGACGATTTGGTATTTTTCATAATATACAACAGTTATGGTCCCTAAACGAGGTATATTCAAGAACTTTAAATACGGCCATCTCAATGGAGACAGACTGAGGCCAACACTGTCTTTGACACACTGAGTGTGACTGATGTGTGAAACACATTGGCAGTGTTATGGCTATCGCTTACCTTCATAATTCGTGTTTAATGTTCTGACGGCCACGAGACACATTATCTGAAATAGGACCCTTGAAGGATCACACAGTGGGGACGTCTACCGGCGACCGTTTAAGCGGGTCCCAGGTGCCGTCTGGGTAAATCACTGTGATGAATGGCAGGAAATGTGTGTCTGAGACATCACATGACGTAGACAATGATTTCCTCTAACATTCAGTTAACGCTGTGTTTCTGAGTTCTTTGCTGTACGTCAGTAAATATGTATTTTGTGTATTTGAGCTGCTGTTACTGTATCATTTGCATCTTTAATCTTCATAGATATTTAAACGTTAACCATCTCCTGCAGGTATTTTTTCTTAGGAGCTGGGACTACCAACTCCTCAGTGTCCATAGGTTTTTGAGATTTCTTTTCAGTCAACTGAATATTTAGGCCTCACAAACAAAGTGTGTGGCCAGTCATTGGCATAGTTTAAAATCCATGTGTGCAGACACAATCGAAAACCAGCTGGCACTGTGGCCATTCAGGACTGGAATATAACATTTTTGCGTTTTGTTTGTTCAACAGGTAATCCACAGGGTTTAGTCCATGCTAACCTTTCTGGCACTTGAGACTTATACCCCCCTAGCACTATCACCCTTGTCCCAAAAAAAATGCACTTTGTATTGTAGGTCGCCCTGGATAAGAGCGTCTGTGAAATTCCTGTAATGTAATGTAATATGATGTGACATCACTGAGGTACAGCCCACAGTCTTCATTCTCAAGAAGCCCCACCCTCTTTTAATTCCCGCTCTTTCTTTAACCTTGCCCCCAGGCTGGCCTCTTCATCGACAAAGGTGTGAAGACCACCAACGCCAGTGCAGCTGACCCCCGAGAGTACCTGTGCCTGGACAACAACGCCAGGTGAGGACACGCCCACCTGGGCTGTAACGGACAGGTGTACTGTAGTGAGTGAAAGATGGGATTTGAACCGGTAGCTCCAGCGGTATAGCTGTAACTGAGGAAGTATACTACCCGAGGAGGTGGGCATACTGTAACTCCAAAGCCCATATGTATTAATGGTAATAAGGCTAGTAGGTGGGTATACTGTCCATTTCCAAAGCCCATATGTATTAATGGTAAGAAGGCTAGTAGGTGGGTATACTGTCCATTTCCAGAAGTTTTGTGTGTACCATGTACTTGCATATACCCTTGACTACATCACTGAGTAGCTCAGACTTAGATAACCACATTCTAGTAGCTTACTGGACACCACAAACAGGGAAACTAAACTCCTGTACTTAGTCTTTTACTGAACAACAGACCAGGATGTTTAACCACAGAGATTTAAGAGAAGGGCGAAGTTTGGGAATTGTGTAGTTTAGGAACACTAACTGTTAAACAAAAGGAGGGGTAATTTAGTGGCCTGGGAGCTGCATCTGTTACAAGGGTTTGCCAGTCGCATGTTTAAAACATGCATGACGCACTTCTACGAAAAAAAAGTAGCATGCTCGCCTCATCGTGGGGTTACAATCTGAGAGCCAGCAGAGAACGGTCCAAGCTTCAACCGTATAATTGCACATGTGGTCTCAGACCGAAGACCGTAAATCAACCATAAAAAATGGGAATGCAGGCGTGTAGTGGTACTGGTTTCTTTTTTGTTTATGATCTTTTTTTTTTCTTTTTAATAAATTTCACCACCATTAATCCAGTCATCATATATATTTGTGTGTGGAGCCCCTCAAACCACAAACCAAACACAGCTGCATGCTGCCCCCCCCAACAGTACACACAAAAACAACACACAAAAAAATCGCTTTCTTTCTCTCTTTCTTCTTTCCCTTTGCCTTGTCCCTCTGGGTAGCTTTTTCAGGCCAAACCTGACAGCGGTTACGGTTTCTCTTTGGGGGTGGGGGGGGGTGGAAGTTTAGGGGGGGGCCTTAAAAACGATCTTCTCATGAGTCCTTGGTCAGATAGACCATGCAGCTTGTGTGAAACTGCGTGATGTTCTCAAGCTAAACTGTGCCGCTAAAATTTATCTGCTTCAAATGACCTGTTGGGCTTATTCGAGCAAAACCCGATGAAGTGTTTTTGGAAAATGGGGGTTGGCGGGGTGTTACGATGTGTGGTATACTACGGTGACCTTTTTTGTCCACTCCATCGCTACCCTTGTGTTTCCCATTGTATGTGTACGTGGTGTGTATAAAGTCTCCTTTAAACCCCTTTAAATGGTTTCACGTGTGTAGTAATATTGCTTTCAAAGATGAACGAACACATTTTAACATGTACTGAATTTCATGAAAATATAAGTCATCCAAAAAAGAAAGGTACGTCACAATACATACATAATAGAAATGCATTTTTTATTAGCTACTGTGTGCGTTTAGAGGATATGAATGTCTCTCTTGGTGTGGTCTTCTCTGTGAGACGCTGGTGGTTCGAGGGTCTAACCAGTCCCAGCAACCGAATGTAATTTTGACCTCCACGTTCTCGGTCGTGACGTAGCCTGCGCGTCTGCAGATTACCTGTCCGCCCAGCTGTGTTGTTTCAGGAAAGCCCCCTGCTTAAGATACAATCCAGTGCTTAATTTGTTAGCAATGATTTCGCATGAATTATTAAATGATTAAATTTAGCAATAATTGTTAGCGATTATCTGCAGCTCGACCCTGTGACCCCTGTAAGCCCCCAACCCCTCCCCAGTTTGGGTCATGAGGAGAACAGATGTCACACCTGTCTTCTGAGATTATGGCTGCATGATTATGAAAAAAAAAAAAGATAATTGTGATTATTTTGCTCAATTTTGAGATTGCGAAATAACACAGACCACATACCGTTGTATGAAAATAATTTAATGTACAGTACGCATACATACACTTTTAAAGTAGTTTGAGTGTGTGTGTGTGTGTGTGTGTGTGTGTGTGTGCGTATGAGGGTGCACGCTGGTTACCCACCGTATACTGTTTCCATGGTAAATGCAGTTGAGGTCGTTCAGTAGGAGACCTGTAGTTGTTTTTGAGCTCTGGTTTCCTGGAGAAGGGGCTACCTTTTTTCCAGTTTGCCAAAAAAAACGTGTTCCAGTCTCCACAACGGCTGAATGCAGTGCATATATGGGACTGAAAAGTGAAAATGACTGTTTATGTTTTGAATTTCCAAGACTCGAAAAAAGGAAAAAGAGAGAAAAAAAAGGCTTGCCGAGGGAGTTGGTGGTCTGCTAATGGGTCTTTCATCAGCAGTCAGTGATGTAGTGCTGTATCTCGTCATCTGTAACAATGGAGGCGTTTGTAACTACTGTACAGAAACTTGGCTAGTGAGGCATACTGCTCCCCAGTGTCTGAGGTAGAGCCTGCTCCAGTTTTTCTCCTTTAACAGTTAGCCACAGTATGTGTTGAATTATGGTCAATTTCCTGATCTGGCAACCTTTATTTAATGCTTGTTGTTGCTGGTGCGATGTGTTTTCTGGCTTTGTTCCATTGTTCTGAGCAAGCCTGGCTCTGCGACTGAGCTTCTTGTGCAAAGCTTAAGGTGGGAAGTCCTTTATCCGGAAGACTACCTTTCTGCAAGTTACCGGGTGAGAAAGACATTCCAAAAGCCTGAACTCACCATTTTCTTCTGGGTCAGCTGAACATGGCAACCCTTTAACACAAACTCAGCGTTTCTCACGGGCTCACCTGAATATGGCAACCATCTAACACTAACTATCACCCACAAGGCCACACAGATGGAGAAGAACTCATGTTTTCTGTGAAGACTACCTGAGCTCATGGTTTGCTGCAGACGGAGACTTCGGAGACCGTGAAACAACTCCAGTCTGAGACTCTAGCCTTGGCCCGGAGTGGCTCTGTCAGTGTCAATGGAATTGTGATGTCATCGTTCTGCTTGTTTTTGTCCAAGGTTCCGCCCCCACGAGGACGCTGATCCCAGCAAGCCACGGGTAGCAGCCCTCATCGACACGCTCATCTCCTTCAAGAACAACGACCTCGGAGCCTGGATCCGCGGTGGTGACATCGTCATTCAGAACTCTGGGTAAGCGGCATCGCCTCGGTGATGTCATCTTTCGGCGCGCACGGTGAGCGGCGGTGTCATTCGATGTCAGGCACGGGTGATGTCATCGCTCAGATCCCATAATGAGGGACAGTGTAATTCAGAAGCTTGGGTTTCCTGACAACAGTAAACAGAATTTTGGGTTGCAGCGACATCATTGTGTTAGAAGATTGAGTGGGTGACCCGTGATGTAGATCTGGGCTTATATATGCTCTTAGAAGTTTCTGTGCAGAGGAAATTTTATCTGGCTCCATTTAAATGTGTCATGCTGCTACATAATTTGTTATGTCAAAATATGTCAGAGAGCAGTGTGTATTTTAGCATGCACTTTCTGGAAATAATTGATTATAAAATGGGAAAAACAGTGTGCAGGCACCACTGGGAATATTTTTTATTAAGTGTAGAACACTGTGCTTTTTGAAAAATAATAATTAGCTCATTTTTTTAATCCCTCTGAATATTACATAAGCGGTTTTAAATATGGTGTGTTTTGCTGGTTTGGCAGAGGGGTGTCGGCGTAGAAACACTCGCTTTTGGGCTGATACAGATGGGTGACCGCTTAATTGGATTTGCAGTCTGAATCCCCGGAGTATTCGTTTCTCATTTCGCAGAAAAAGCCTGAAGTCAGAGCTGACTGTTGTTGTACTGCCGACAGAATGTGTGCTTGCCCCGATCGAGTAAATCTACGGTGTTTCTCTTCACAGGTTTGCAGACAACGGGGTGGGATTATCGTTTGCGAGGTATGTTATTTTTACGAGCCCAATGAAAAGGGAAAAAAACACTTGTTTAAAATATCAAGTTCATTTTTTGTTTTGTTTTATCTTGATTATTTTATTTTGTTATTGGTGATAATTGGTTAACACATCACATTGGTATGTTATACTTTTTTTCTTCATAATTTTTCCCACATTTTGCGATTTATAATACTGATTTTGTTGATGAATTATTACCAGTTCATTTACTTTTCCTACAACCCAAACTGAAGTATGTTATCACTCCAGCCAAGCATAAACTCTCCAACAGAAATCTTTTTTCGCTCACTGTTATTCAACTTGCAAATGCAACACATCACATATTGCCTATTCCACTTACAGAGATAAAGATAATGTGTGTTCAAGCCATGAACCTGCAGGTTCCATCCTGGCCAAGAGAGGGCGCAAAAGAGTAATTAGACTGACTCATTGAACTGGGATACCCCTTAATTTTCCCCGATACAGCTGAGCCAGTTGTTGACTCACCAGTGTAGTTGAATGGCTGGGACTTGAATACCTAGCTGTGGGGTGCATACCTGGCTAACAAACCTGTGCCTTTTCGTAGTGCGCCACCCAAAGGTCGCGCTGACATCTCTGAAGAAACAATTGTAACATTCTTTATTACCTCAACCCCCCTCCCCTCATACCAATCCAATCTGTGAGGAACGCTGGTTTCCACAGCAACAGCCCACGTGAAAATCCCGAGAAAACAGACAAACAAAATAAACGGCGCCCGTGCCGTCCCTGCGTGCCTCCTCCCAGTCCGCCTGGCAGGAGAAGGTGAGGCGGGGTAAAGGCCGCTATGTGAGTGTGGCATTCACGCTGCCCACGGCACTCTGTGGTTACCGCGGGGACATGGCGCAGCGGGAGGGGGGAACTGCGGCGGGACTCTCCACAAACACAGCGGCCGATCCAGCTGCCGGGGGCCGCATAGCCACTGAGCCAGATGGTGGTTTTGGCCGCAGCGGCAGGGCTACACCCCTGGCTTTCAGCGAGGGCTGCCTGGGGACCATTTATTGGTGGTATATGGGATACTGTAAACAGACTGTAGTCTCCAATTACCTTAGGCGGACCTCTGTATCTCTATCTCTCGCGCACACACTTTCTCTCTTTCTCTGTTTCTTGCACACTCTTTCTCTCACACTCCTTTTCTTGGTCACTCACATACAAGCTCTATCCGTCCTTTGTTCCCCTCACACTCAGTCTCTCTGCATCTCCCTTTCTCACACACACACACACACACACACACTGTCTCTCTCACAGACAATCTATCTTTCTCTCTCTCACACACACACACACACACTCTCACTATCTTTTTCTCTCTCTCCTCCCCAGTGATGGCAGTTACCCAAAGGACGAAGGCTCCAGTCAGGAGGTGACAGAATCCCTGTTTGTCGGTGAGAGCAAAAATCGTGGCTCAAACGGCGGCCAGAACAAGTACTGGGGCGTGGGCGGAGTGGACGGCAAGATGAGGACCCTACCCCGTAACAAGTGAGCAAAGGGAATCGGAGCGGGTGGGTTGGGGTAGGGGTTGGGGAGAGAGAGACCCTGTGGGGACAGGAAGCAAAGCTGCTCCTGACTTCCTGTCATCCTGGTAAAGGAACACACCGTCCCAGCAGGCCTTTTTGGTGCACGTTCTGAGAGTTTGTTTCCCACCTGTCCTGTCAGCTAGCCTTACACTACCCTCAGTCTCTAGTTTTTCTATACTCTGCAAAAAATGAAATCTTAACGGCCATTTTAAACTTACATTATATTTATAATCTTATGAATTTCATTTTTGTTGTTCCGTTGGCAGATGATTTTGCTAACCAGTGTCTTATTTTTTCTCAAATAAGGTATATTTTCACCAATTTTTTTGTTGTTGAATTTTTTTTTACATTGTATTACCTCATGGATATGGCACATGGCCATGGCCACACCCTTTGAGGCCATTTGATTGGGTGGTATTAACACACCTCCTTACTGCAATATTGGCAGGACCTATCAGAAGTTACATTGCTTTTATGTCAAGGCATCAAAGAGTTCATGTGACCAATCGCAGTGCTCTTGTGTAGATTGCTTGAAAAGCCACCCAATGATAAGTACTTTAGAAACCCTTAGGCAGAAATAAAAAGCGTTTGACCCCACTTTCAACTAATTTTAGCAGACAGTTAGCTAAAGTCTTTCCATCAGAGCGAGACTGCCTCCAGCCTAGCCTGTCTGCTCCACCAAAATCCCTCTGAGAACATCAACGCAAGCTAACAGTGTAAAAATGAGAGTGTGAATTGGTATGAAGGGGTGGAGAAGTTGAGTGTGAAAGACGAGCATTTTTTTTCTATGCAGAAAAAGCGCGCAAACCTCACTTTCGCACATCGACCAGCATGTCCCCGCTCTGTTTATTACAGGGGTAACTGTTTCCAATTAACTCTAATGTGAGAAATGAACTCGGAAACGGAGTCAGTCTCCCAGCCGTTTGGGACTGCGTTATCCTCCAGCGATGACTATTTAAAAACCCACCGGGTGCTCTCTGTTTAGCAATGCTATGCAGCCTACAGTAAGGGACCGGGGGGTTGGGGGTAGAGGGGGCAGGCAGGTAACTCATCATTTTGGTATTTATTTTCTTAGCTGCTTTGCCTTGTCTGGGGCAGCTGAAAATTCTTGCTTTTTTGACATGTGACACGTTCTCTGGGCCTGCCTCCGCGGCTGGGGAATCACTAAGGGAACCAAAGCTCTCAGGGTGGCGAACAGTAGTGCCAGGGCAGGAGATCCTAAAAACTGGGTCAGGACCCCCCCACAGGGGTCATAAAATGTGTGGAAACTGCATGTGGAAACACTGGCTGTAATTTATTCCACTTCCTATTTATGTTTACACTAGCCAGATTTATGTTTTTATTTATCCTTTAGTTTATCTTTCGATGGAAAGTTCCACTGGAATGTAATCTATCTTTAGCGAGGATGTCATGGCCAAGAGTCCTAAATACGCTGTATTCATTTTAACAAGGCAATGACTGAAAAACGAAAATGGCACAGATATCCTGGTCATTGCTTTTGAATGGTAGAAGCATGGCAGTTGATTACACGTCACAGCAGCTTTTTAGGAAACTTTTTGAAAAACAGACTGACACCAACAGTGCCATTTGTCTATTAAGTGGCCAAGGTTTGTTGAGTTTGGGGAAACACTTGGTTACTAGGTAGACTTGTAACCATGGTTTTACCTCAAATAACCAGCGGTGCAAAAGCACAACAACTTATAATGTAAGCTGCATCTAAACATGAACGATTAACTGGATAGAAGTGTTTTGTCAGTGCAAATGATTATCAAATTGTAATTATATAAATCAGTGTACAGAAATTGCTTGGTTTCGGTGACCAGGTGTCCACGCTGTCACCAAATAGGTGATTATTGAGTGATTCCACCTGTCACTTTTTAATTGAGAACCGAAAATGAACTGTGTGAGAGTTGCTCTGACTCATTCAAAATCTCGGGTCGTGAATGAGGAACGTTTATTCTTCTTGGCACGATTTGCTATTTCTAACTTTATAATTTTCCTTATGAGCATAAATCATCACTCAAAAAACACCACAAGTGTCTAATTAAGAATGAGAACATCTCGTCATAATTTAAGGGCTATAACTGCGGGCGGGAAGAGAACCGGCACGCACAGAACGAGACACAAGGGTGCTACATCAAACGCTCATTTGACTGCACTATTGTTCCTCAGCTGATTCATCACCCCTGAAGTTAGAAAACGTTGCACAACTGATCCAGGCCTAAAAATGATCCTCAGTGGCATTATGGGTATTTTGTCGTAAGGCTAATTTTTTAAAAGATGATTTCCCTTGTGCTAGGATGTACATTTTTACATGTAATACAGATGCAATGTCCTATTTGCAACTTTGCCTGAAAATGAGGGCGTGTCATGCTTTCAACGAAATCAGTGAAGTCTTCATCATCGCCCTCTCTTTCCGCTATTATTCGTTCTTCCAGTGACTCTGCCCCTCTTCCCGCCCCCCTTCTCTCTAGGACGTTCCCCATACGGGGGTTCCAGATCTACGATGGGCCCATCCGCCTCACCAAGAGCACGTTCAGGAACTACGTCCCCACTTCGGACCGGTTCACCAGCGCCGTGGGATTCAACCTGAAAAACACCTGGCAGCTCACGCCACGAAACAACCTGTCCGCCATCAGCTTCCAGCCCAGCGTGAGTGCCGTACCTCGAAGATTTTACCCTGTATTTATACTGTACCTCTTAATTTTACTGTATTTCACACCTGTACCACACCTCTAACACATCTTTACCGTACCTCACTCCTGTAACACACCCCATACGGTATATGAAGTTAGTTATATTTTGGCGTATGGTGTCCAAACTCAACATAGCCCTGGCTGAGGTTTGTGCGCTGGTTTGAGGACTGTATCAGTGTTACACAAACAAAGCCTACACTGAAAATTATATTTTGAAATATTTCAGGATATTTTCTGTATTCAACTTGATATTAAAATATTTGGAAATTTGTGCCGTAATTTTCTTAATTCCTTTTTTAATGTCTTATTTTTCCATCAGGTTTGACCTGTTTTTTATTAAAAATGAATATAATAAATTGTGGGTTTTAAATATCTCGCTCCTGAAGCAGCCCCCAGCCCAGCGGCTCTGTGTTTTACTGCCTCCTCCACATGGAGCCCTCACATTTTTATGACGCCAGATCCTCCACAAACGCAAGAGTGTCAAACAGAGAACACAAACCTGCCCGTCATGGTCCCAGATTTTACCCCGTGTGACCCACAGTAATGAGTTTAACTGTGTAAGCTCGAGCTGACCGCTGCTCATTGCTTTCAAAGCAGACCCGTTAGGTTGAGCGGAGTCGTTTTTTATTTTCCTTCTCCTTCAACGGAGACAGCTTTTAGGACAGCTTCAAGCATCAAGCCAAATATTTGCTCCAAACAGAATTTGCAACACTGTCCCCTACTGGACATGGATGGACTGGCGGTCTTCAGTGTCTGATATGTGTTCCTCTGTTAATTCTGGGACTGTGTTGAACACGTTTGTCGTGTCACTCTTCTGTCATTTCTGCGTAACCCACTAAAGATTGAGTTGCTGGACCTCCCTTTTACTGGAGAAGAATTACGCTTCAGATAAGTTCAGATACAATCCCCAAGCTCTGTGTTGAAGTCGACGTGTTTTTTCTGTCTTGTCTGCACAAGCCACATCCTCTAAACATGGCACGGTAGTGAAATACACCCAATCAATGCATGGTTAGCTGCTCTGAAGCTCTTCGTCACGGTCCTAGAGGTCAAACGGTGGCGAAGCAAGAGAATAATAGAGAATGTTTTCAAAGTGGACCATGAGCCTCTGCAGGTCAGGAAAGGCTAGGCTTGTGGAAATAGACTTGTGACCACAAGAATACCGGAAATATACAGCTGTGCAGAAGAAGGTGTGAAATGTGTGGTGTGAGCGCTAACATGAGTGACTGTTTGAATCAGGGCGGGGGGGCATTTCATGTGACGTTGGGAAGTCCAGGGGTGATCTATCGGGGTCAGAGGGAACTGTTAAAAACTATTGGTCACTCTTACAGTCCCATGACTCACTCTAGCTTAATGAGGTCACTTCAGACTGAGTACTGCCCAAGTATGGCTTTGTTTTTTTAGAGAGCAGTGGACTTTTCGTTTCTGGTCCCAACTGCTGTTTCCTCTTTACTCTTTTGTCACATCTACTTGAGGAGATCTCTCTCTCTCTCCCCTCTGGAAAACAAGAAAGGAAAAACGGTTCAAAGTTACTGAGTAGGCAGTTGCTGGAAGGAAAGAAGACCCCATGTGTAGCAGTGTATTTTTTTCTTTTACGAAGGGGGGGACTGGTCGTGGGTTGGCGTCCCCTGGTGGCGACTGCAGGGACTGCAGAACAGACTCAGATATATGTTATGTGAATGAATATTTTTCTCCACTTACCTGTGCTAGGTGACTCTGAAGACGTTCTTCGGGAAACCTGGACAATGGTTCGAGGAGAACGAGCTGGACGGAGATAAGAACTCGATATTCCACGACGCAGACGGGTCGGTGACGGGGTACCCTGACACGTACGTGGGCAGGCTGGACAACTTCCTGATCCGTCACCCGAAGTGCGTCAACTTCAGCGAGTGGAACGGAGTGGCCTGCAGTGGCAGGTATTCTCAGGTAAGACCAGCTCAGGTGAGCACAGGTGGGCAGAAAGTCATTCTCAGGTATTCACAGATAAGAGTAGATCCAGTTATAATTATCTCAGTGTATGCTGTTTATTTAATGGGGGACATTCTCAGGTAGGAAAATTCTCAGGTGAGGTTCACTCACTCACCCACAGAGTCTTATAATTAAGTCACTCATTTATTCACTCACTCATTCTACAACTCTCTCAAATACTAACTATTCACTCTTTCACACCCTCAATCATCTGTTGACTCACTCACTCATTCATGTGTTCACTCACTTACACAATCATGGAACTACCAACTTACTCATTCACTCACTCAGCTGTTCACTCACTGACTTACATAATTACTCACTCACCCACCCAATCACTCGCTCACGACCTCATTCACACTCGTACTCATCGACCCTCCCTCCCCCCCTCCCTTTCCCTCACCTGCGACAGGTGTACATCCAGACTCAAGGCGCGTCCAGTTTGAGTCTGTCCATCAGCAGGGACGAGTACCCGCAGAGCCCCATGGTGCTGAGGGGGATCAGCAGCCAGGGGGCGCCCTCGCAGCAGTACCAGCCCATACTGATGATCGGCAAGAGTTACACCCTCCACTGGAACGGCAAGGCCCCCCGCGAGACCGTGCTGTCACTCATCAACTTTAACAAGTGAGGAGGGGGCAGGGGAGAGGAGAGGGTGGGAGGGGAGAGAGGGAGGGAGGGAGGGAGGCAGGCTACAAGTTGAGCAGACTACAAGTTTTCACAATATCTGTTTAGAAAAATTGATTTTTTTTACTGGACTAATTAAAGAGTACAATGGAAATTCCTCTTTTGGGAAGTGAACTTGCAACCTCTGAGTTACCAGTCTAGGGGTGTGTTCCAATACTCAAATTTAATCTCCCCCTCACCTTCACTAGCACGTTGTCTCCTTCGTACCCTGGAAACGTATCCATCTGTCTTGAGTGTATGAGATGAGATTTAGCATCCTTCGCTTGCTTCCTCGCCTCCTCCAAACAAAGGATATATTGATGTATCCTACCACGGGAGTCTTTTCACATTTCGGGGTGACATCATTGTGCTCACGACCAGTCAGATTAAAAGATCATCCCACTGACTATTTCACTATCAAAATGTTCTAAAACATGACAAGGGATTTTCCAACAGCAGAGTGCGAGTAACTGACATTCATATTTTAATGAATAAAAAGGGCTGGCAGCATTCAAGAAGCGTTATTGGCTTAGGTATCCTCAGAATCAGCTGAAGTTCCTACTTCAATGGCCAACATCGATTTTGATGGCGGTTGAATCGGATTAGCTGTTCCAATTTTCGTTTCATCTCCTCATTTCCTCGTCTCTTCCACTCATTTCCTCTCATCCTTTCCTCCACATACTTCTGGGGTAGTAGACCAAAGAGTAGTGGGGGAATGGAGGAAAGGAGGAGACGAGAAAAAGTATTGGACCCCAGCTCTCTAACCCTTATGCTACCGCACAGAACACTGTGCTCTAGTGTTAGAGTGAGACTTCCTGTAAGCTCGTTCTCACCAATGTCCCCTTCCCTGTGTGTGCGTGCTCCTCATTCTCACCTGTGTACACTTATCTGTGTGTGTGTGTGTGTGTGTGTTCCTGCCAGGGGAGACTGGGTCCAGGTGGGCTTGTGCTACCCATCTGACACCGCCTTCCAGGTGATGTCCGACACCAACGACCGGCAGAGCAACACCTTCGACAACCTCGAGGACTATGGGCCGGTCGGCTCCCTGGCGGAGCTGGAAAGGAGACGTGCCGAGAGGAAGTACTACTTCGACAAAAACACGGGGTGAGGAAAAGACCCAGTGCTTTTCCTGTTTGAGGTCAGGTGACCAGCAGCTGACAAGTGTCATTTGTGACTCGATTTCTAGCTTAAATGGGTAGCTGCCCATTTTTTATTTCATTGCACCTTTATATTTAAGTGTACTTCTTTTAAGTACAGGGATTCCTCGACTTACGAATGAGTTCCGTTCCTACAACATGTCGTAAGCCGATTTTCGACGTAAGTCGGAATTTATGCCTAAATTATACCTAAATTAACACCTTAAGTCACTCACGCTGTACACACAACACATGAAGGACATACAAAATACAGTAATTAAATGAAACAGTAAAAAAAAAAAAAAGAAGAAAAAACAATTCCTTACCTTTATTTCTGTGGTCGTATTTACGAACCAAACTGCTTAAGTCGAAACTAGGTTTTTTAAGTAAATTATGGGAGTGCGTCGTAACCACAAAACTGTCGTAACTCGAGACCGTCGTAACCCGAGGACCTCCTGTATTTAGCAAATGTCATTTTTCCGAGTTACTTCCAAACTATCCATTTATACGGCTGGACAGTGGCTGAGGTGATTGAGGCAGTACTTTACTCAAGGTTGCAGCAGACAGTGCCCTAACTTGGAATAGACGCCAGAAGAAGAAAATTGGGGTTAAAGTAAGTATGTATAGTACAGAGACACACATGTACCTTGTGTTTAATGATTTAAAATCGAGTTGGTCCTGAGCTGGTAGCAGCAGTGATAGCTATGAGGGATGGGTGGAAGGATACTGTCCATGTTATCCTTGGTGTGGCTGTGACAGATCATGGTCTTCTATGGTACATGTGAGCAAACAGAGCAGCACAGTTTGGAGGGGTTACCCACCTCCTCCTCACCTCATTCTCATCTAATCCTTACCTCCTCTTCACCTGCTCTTCACCTCATCCTCACCTAATCCTCATCTCCTCTTCACCTCCTCCTCCCATGTTTCCTCAGCGGCGATACGGCACGTCCCCTTATCCCCTTAATGCCTAAATCCCCACATTTCCTGAGCAAACAGCCAAGCCTTTATGAGCGCCAGAGTCTTGAGACGCTGCGAAAAAGCCAGCCAATCCTAGACCCTGTTTGAGACCCCCCCAACTCATTACCCCTTCGACTTTTCTCACGGATTTGTTTTTTGACAGCCTGTTCCGCGTCTTGTTGACGACTCGTTTATTGTTACTGTAATGTCTATGATTATTACATGGTAACTTGAGTGATGTTTGCAGTATATCGAGCCAGTCTTTACTCTGCCTCTGTTTGCTTTGAATTCACTTCAGCCTCCAAAGAGAGAGCAAGTACACACCAGCCAAAGTTCCCAATCTCACATTTCACCGTCTCTGTGTGTGCGTGCCTGCGTGGTGTGTTTGTTCGGTTTAGACGTCTGACGGGTGGTCTGTAGGTTTCCTATTTACATTATTTGTGTGTACAGACTGATCTCTGATCAGTGGGAGGTTGGGCTACACGGTAAGCCTTTAAAATGTTATCACGATAGAGTTAGACATTTTAGTGATTCAAATTTGCGGTCTCAAGTCTGTATGACACACAGCCGACTTTCAACATATACAAATAGAAATCAAGTCAAACACATCAGTCAGTAAACTGACTGATGTGTTTACGGAATGCAACTTTCTATTTGTGATTAAATCGTTAACGTCGCCATCTGCAGCTTCGCTTGTCCCGTTCTCAACTTTCACCAGCAAATTACCTTCCGCACCAGCCGCAGACTCCGCCTACGCAATTCTTGTGAGGCAATAGACTAGAAATTGTGAAGTAGGCTACAAAGCACATTTAAAGACGCATCGAGCTAAACGCGTGTTTGTTGTGGTTAAATTATTACCTATCGTGAAAATGAAAATGACGATAATATCAGCATACCTGTGATATCATGTGGCTCTAGTGGGAGGACTATACTAACGTGACACTCACCAGCCATGTCTCGGGACTCCCTGATTCGGCATGAGTTGCAGATCTGGGTCTGAGGGTCTTTGCTGCAGACATGATTATGACCTCCAAACAAAAACCAGTAAAGACTAACACTCGTGACCTCTGATGCACAAACGTTATCGTGTGAAACAGACAATGTTTTGATCTTGTTTTTCCCCCAAGAAATACCTTCTTCCCAAAAGGATTGAAATGCCTGTTTAATACAATGAAGCTGAGTTTCAGGGCTCATTAGAGTTTCAATCTAAATTGGATTTGTTAATCACAGACCACTCTGGTCTTCACCCCAGTTAATTAGGATGTGCGTGTAATTTCCTGGTTTCAATAATGATGAATGATGGGATAGGTCATCACATGACTACTTGTCCCATCACTCATCGTAATTGACACCTGTCCATCTCCCCTGCTGTCCCAGGCTCCTCTGGCTCTATCTCCAGGCTCGCTCCGGTCGGGACGGGCAGAGCTACTGCTCGGAGAAAGGGTGCGAGAGGGTGAAGATCACCGCCATGACGCCCAACAAGCAAGTGTGCAACTGCATGTCCCGGGCGTACCCCAAATATACCAAAACCCCCAAAGCCATAGTGCCCATGCCAGTGCAGGCCACCGCCCTGCAAAAACTGTGGCGCCTCCAAGGTAAACCGCTACGATTTGTTTTCTCTTTTGCCAGTGTAAATGTTCTTATGTTCATGTGATTCGCTCAATGAAACTGCCTGCCAATTTTCAGTTTCATATAGACTGAATATTAAAACTCTCCTGCTTGTAAGGTTTATTACGTTGTGGTATGTGTTGATACAGAAGCTGGGAGTTCCAATGGAGGGGAGAGCATCCCCCTAGCTCCCAGGCTTTTAGTTGACTCTGATCTGCTTTATGACATCACACACAACAACCTATGATTTGCTTTGTGACATCATTCACACAATAGCCTGGGATTTGCTTTGTGACATCACTTACACAGGAGCTCTGCGATTGTGACATCACTTACTCAGCAGCTCTGTGATTGTGACATCACTCTCACTGTAGCTTGCCTGTGTCAGTTGCTTACATTTTGGAGGATATGTGCTCTTGTCCTCAGACCTCCTCCTGTATGTTTTCAGTGCCATCCCTTCTGTCTTTTCAGCTGGTGGTCTCCAGCGACCCATGGAACACCTACCTCCAAGTTCAGATCAAATCCCTCAGCCAGGAAGATGTGCAGAAAGGCAACAATGAGTCTTTCATCACTGTGAGTTACTGCCCTGAGAATATGACTGTAAACTGTTAGTGACATTTACAGAAGTGTTTCTGACGAGGGCATTGTCACCAAAGTGATCCCACAACCTCCTGCAAGCACAACCCCTTAACCTTTATATGACACTGCCCCCCACTGTACAAAAATGTAACCCTAGCAACTATATGAGTCACTATCATAGCTACAATTTGGGTCACATCTATGGTACCTCAGGCCCTTATGTTTGCATCTTAAACATAATTTCTCTCTACTGTAAACACACCAGTGCTTGCTGTCCAGCTCCTTGTCTGTCTTTATGATGTACTTACAAATAACAGACACTTACTGTAGAGTTACTTTCCAGTTCATGACTGCACATACAGTCACATAGGAAGTTTGTAAATTACAACTGGTTTTAATTCTTGAAAATTAGCTTTCAATAATGCATAATCTTAAATAATGCAAAATTTTACTGCATTTTGCACTGAATCTTTTGAGTCTCAGTGTGGAGTTAAAAAAAATGTTGCATTAGAAAATGTTTTATACATTTATAAATTTTTACTATTCCATTCATTTCATTTGAAATGCTACTGTAGAAGTCATTTTCTGTTTACACGCGCATATAAATTAGTTTTGTGTTTTTGTATGTGACAGGGCCAATGTTAAATTTCTTTTTTTTTTTTTTTTTTTCCATGAAGGTGAACGATGAGAAGATCCACTTTCACGAGCATGGCTTTTTCCTTGTCGCCGTGGACGCCTGCACGGGCAAAGTCACGAAGCGGACGCCGTTCGCCAGCGTGGATCAGAAAATGGAACAGTTCCTGAGAACCGGAATTCCGAGGAGGTGAAAACGGGAGGGGCCTGGGTGTCGATGAGGCGTTCGGATGCAGGAAGCAATACGCCGGGATTGTTTTTAAAACCCTGCTCTGTGGGCAGTTTCCATCACTCCCGCTCAAAAATCCCTCTCGGAATGTGGAGTGTGTTATTACTGGCAGCTTCCTTCTCTTGGCGCGCAAGTTTTTAAGCTATGAAAAGCATTTTAGACGGCTGTCCTGCTCTGGTTTTGAGCGCGAAGGCGCAGTGCACAGTGAGAGCAGCTTTACTATCGGTGTTGTATTACAACATCAGAAAATGAGAACAGCCTGCCCTTGTGTCATATAGTGACCTTGACTCAACATTTCACCTTCGACTTTGTCTCAGTTATATGCAAGCATTCATTTTTTGTGTTGTTTTTAATTCAGCTTTATGAATTATGTTTGGTTATAACAAATGTACTACTTACTTGTAAAAAGTCAATACTTCAGGATCTTGTATGCTAACTAATGCATGCCTGTTTCAAGTTTCTTACGTTTCTTACTGGTTAATGGATAAAGACAATTTTCTCATTCAGTCTAACCAGGATATGTCATACAGAACTGGCCTATGATTATTAACAAAACTGTTTTAGGCTTGATTTTTTTTTCAGTAAATTTCAACCAAAAGTATTTGCTTTATATATGAGTTTGTAGACAGCCTACATAATTTTTGTACCAACTTTGTGTTCCAGGTCAATTGTTCTCCTTGCCACAAGGGGTCAGCTTAGCGACAACATCAGACTGGGCAGCTCTTGGTCCCGCTAGGAGCGGCCAAAGCCGCCGACCTTCAGAATAAAGGTTGGCGGACACATCCACCTCTCTCGTTCTCTTTCTCTCCATCTCTATCCCTCCCTCCCTTCTCCATCATCCACAACACTGATCAGTGATTTTGTGTACATTGTAATTGTAAGTAGTGGTAGTGCTTTGTAATATTGAAAAATAATATTGATTAACACATCAGTTAGTGCAAGAAGTTTGCAAATCCAGCATCTGTGCTTGTGTTGTCTCTGTTTGTGCACTTTTGTTATTATCATCATTATCATTTTTTTGCTGACGCTTTTATCCAAAGCGACTTACAGTTGATTAGGCTGACCAAGGGCCAATCCCCCCTGGGAGCAATGTGGGTTAAGGGCCTTGCTGCCCTAAACAGCAATGGTGTTCTTCATTGGCTGACTGGGGCTTGAACCACCAACCTCTGGGGTCCCAGTCGTTTACCTTAGCCTGAGACTAAGACAGGCTGCCCCTGGCTTGTCTCACTTCAACTATTGTTCTGTATGTATAGAGTATGACTGCCTGCCCTAATCTGGTGCTCAAGGATACCGTAGTGCTGGGTGCTGTTTGATTTTTTTGAATTTGCTTTGGAAAAAAAATGTCTGCCACATGAATGAATTAAATGTATCAGTTTTTAGGATGGAGCATTTCAATGTGTTTTCTGTCTTCTCCACCCCTACAGAGAGCTTGGCCTTTTTTGGGTTTCTCGGGTCTCAGGTCGCGCCACCCTGGGTGGGACTATTTACGGGACAGGAAACGGAGAATCTCGGGGTGCTGGAGAAGTACCTCCCGATTGGACAGGAGGAGTATTCGTGCGAGCGTTCCGACCAGCACAAGCCAAAGAGGAAAGACCTGGAACTGCTAAAAGAAGCTTTAAAGAACGATTGAACATTTCTTTGTCTTTATTATTATTTTTTCAAATGTGAAAATAGAATGAATGTGAACTTCATGAACTTTATTTATTTATGACAGAAATGTTTACGGTGTTCCAAGGGTATTGTTATTGTTATTTTTGTTATTATCTTTGTATGTTTTTTTTTTTTGCTGTTTTTGCTGCCAACCTCAAACTTTGGGTTGCCATGTTTGATGCACTTTCTTCGAGACGAGTTGTCGGCCATGCGCAAAAACCCCTCACCCCTAGGCCTGATGCAAGAGAGAGGAAATCACTGAAAGAAAAAAAAAAAAAACCAAAATGTTTTGGGCCTCGTTTGTGCCTCCCAAGACTACCATTCTTCAGTCTACTGCAGATGTTCCGGATCCCTGCCTCTATACCGTTTTAAAATGTGTCCATTGAAAAGAGACGATTTCATGACCGTCTGTTAATTTTTTTTTTTTTTTTTGCATTTTTGCACGTTTCTGGTTAACAGCTAATCTAGCAGGAGGCCTCTGAATTTTTTAATTTACTTTTCTGTCTCAACATCCTCTGTCAGCTGCAGTGAACAAAACATGCGTCAGCAAGCAGACGGTTGCTCTGTTTTTACCAAGATATAAAATTTGTGACGTCTGTCATCACTATTTCTAAAGTTGTGTGCAAAACTTGCGTATTTATACTGTGTACATAACATTATGAGATTGTCACAGTTGGAATGTGCACATTGTGTTTTTTGCCATTTTATTTAATATATAGCCACTGAAACTGAGTTTACGTCTTGGTGTTAAAGATCATTTCATTGAGGAACATTTTCATTGTTTTTTTTTTTTTTTTTGGGATCATGGTGTAGTTTTGCTCTTCCAGATCTTTTCACTAAAGAACATATATTCATAGTGATATTTTTTGTAGTGGATGATGAAACCGTTCCAAAGCCAGGTGTATTTTTACTTTTCAGAAAATATTTCTGACGTTAATTATCATAAACGAAAAAGTAAAAGTAAATATTAAGGATTTTTGATCATCCCTGAGAGGAGGAGGAACAAGACTTTCTACTGAAGAGTAATTGGTCATTTTCAGGATGACATCACAATGAGTTGACCTTTTGAACTCTGTTATGGCAACCATCCCACCAGCTGCTATTGTCAACATGGTGTTTGACTGTCCTCTGAGACATGCCAAAACTGGGCAGAATCCATTTTGACAGACATGGTATATTTGAGTTGACATAAATGGATGCCAAATCCATTTTCTTTTTTCTTTAATTGGAGAAAAGTTTTGTTAGTTTGAAAGAACTCACCTGTTTTTTTAACCACTGTACTGTATGAAATATTTTTGTAATTATTACTTTTTATCCAAAAAAAATCTCTAAAATGGCACAGACCCAAACTGTGTAGTTTGTATTTTAACGTCTTCCGAATCAGTTTATGAATTTTTTGAACAAAGGAAACAAAAAGAGGTGAAGGAAAACGAATGATAAAATATTCCGAAATCTGACTTGTTGAGTCATAACGGTGGGATAGAATATTGTTGTTCTTTGAATGTTATGTATTTGTAAGGTTTCAGAACACTATGGATGTTATTATCAAGCCTTTCCTTTGGAATCTTGCGTCTTCAAATCCTTTTTTTAAATTGCAAAGTTGATAAACATTTATACTTTGTAATAAGACAAATGTGTATTCGTTTTATTATCCACTAGTGATAAGTTCTGTGTTATCCCATTCAGTTCACTCAGTGGAAGGTACACACATCGATTTTGCAATACACTGCAGAGAAATGTGACATTTCGCTTGGTGAGAACAAGGATAACCCTCATTTTTCGTGCTAAGTATCCCTTTAACACATGGTAACGTAAAAGGGTGAGAAGCTGGAAACAGGAAGGAGCAAGCTCGACTTCCCATCAAAAAAAAAAACTGCTGTTTCTATTTGGTCTAGAGAAACCTTGCCTTGATGTAATATTCTCGATGCTCACTCGTTGTGATAGCTTTGTTAGCCCTCCAGTGTAGTCTCCCTGCGGTCATATTTTTGGCAGCAGGTTTAGGCAGCTGGCTTAAGCATCATTTCTGACATTCTGCCGGGAGCCCTTAATGACTACCAGTTTACAACCAAACCACATAACTTGGAAGTCGGGCTGAGTTGTACCATATCGCAGTCTGAGACTAGTCAGGGGTCGCGGTTATGAACTTGACACATGAGGTTAAGTTAATCTAGATCCACATACGGCTATGAACTAAATGCCACAGTCCGTAGGTTCTACTCTGACTAA
This sequence comes from Albula goreensis, assembly GCA_022829145.1. Taxonomy (NCBI): domain Eukaryota; kingdom Metazoa; phylum Chordata; class Actinopteri; order Albuliformes; family Albulidae; genus Albula; species Albula goreensis. Next base: position 846,869 of record CM040744.1, read on the forward strand.
CGTTCTGGCCTTGAGCCGATTTCCAATTCCATAACAGAGCTGTTCCCAAAACCACCACTAGGTGGTGATGTGTAGCTATGAGTTTTTGTGACGCTGCCAGAGACCACTTGAATGTTCTCTGATACAGTATCTCACATAATGTGATCCTTGTGTCAAGTACCATTAGCGATTCTAATAATCATCATTACCATAATTACCTATTTAGAGTTGCTCCTTTTTTTATTACACACATGGCAATTAGAGCAGTAAAATGAAATAAAAATCTAATGAGGAGTGGGACTGGTTTTGGGGTAAAGGCCTCCCCTCTTTCAGACCAGATCGGTTCAGCAGATTTCCACCTTTTGTGCAAACCATTAGCAGGCGGTCACCCCTCACTTTAATTGGTTAAATTTCCCCCCACCGCCCATCAAGTCTCTTATCAAGGTTTCGCAAAGGGAGTGATGCAGAGCGATCGCTCTCCAGGAATGGAAGCCCAAAATTTGGCACTACTTTCTGCCCCTGGTTGAACATCTGCTTCCACATGCTCCCAGCACCTCATTCGGAGGAAGTGGGGTGGGCTGAATCCTCGTTTCACCCAAATGTAAGATGGCAGCGGCTTGGATCGCGATTCCGCTCCATGTTCGGTGAATTAAAAGACTGATCAAAACGGCATGCTTCTTTGTGCTCCTTCCCTCCGGCAAAGGGTTTGAACATGATCTATTCCCTGCCTGAAGCTTGTATCCCACAATCAGATTCACAGCTTCCACATGGTTCTGCACTCCAAGCTTCCTCTCAGTTGCTATGGGGCCTTTTGACAACATGTAAAACACTCGCTGGGGAGGAGAAGAAGAAAACACGTTGTGCTGAAATGTAACAGAACGCAGTTCAATTCCTGCGATTCTTTGCGCGGTATTTCTGAAGAGCTCAGGTCGATCTGTTGCAGACCGTTATCAACCAGCGAAATGGTAGAAACTTTGTAGTCCTCTTAGCTGTTGAAATAGGAGAATGTAAATGACTCCTTTCTCATTTACATAAAAACATGAGGAAAGAGCATTTTTGAACATTATTTACGCTACGGTGAAATGAGCTTACATCTAGCCCGCTCAACTTAAAGAAACCCTGGTATCTTAGCAACGATACTACATTTTCTTGCTGGTTAGCTGCAAATGGGCTAAAGCCTGTGGATTCACTGATTAAAAAGTGTAATGAATTCTGTTAGTTCTGTGTACGTCTATGTGAAAAATCCTTTTCTACTATAATCCAAGAGAATCCTTTAACTTGTCTGGTCTGTGACAGAAGCATCCATTACAAGTACATGCCGACTCAAAAGAAGCTCATGGTATACCAGTAATAGTCACATACTGCCAAAATGTTTTTTTGTCATTATTATTAAATCTGCTCCATTATTTTGCACAATGTTTAAGCCCATCTGATTCTTTGTCAGGCATTCGTATACTCAAAGTGCACAGGTTCTGTTTTACTTTTATATATTTTTACCCATTCTACTTTGATGTGCATGCCCTAGATAAACCTGACTAATTTGCTTCTTTGCTAAATTTTCTAACCCTGACCTCAGCTGTGGCCAACTGTAACTCAAGTACATTCACAGGTATCCAAACCAGTCTGCTAGACTTATATTTGTTTCGTTAATTAGCTATAATTAGAATTATTCGAGAGCGAGAACATCTCAAGGTGCCAGTATGCCCACATCAAATTAAAAAGAGCCTCACAGCACAAGATTGCACAGAAACTACTTCCTCTTTTTTTTCCATAACACAGTGGATCAGGTGCCACAGATAAACCCCAACCAACTGAACGTGACATGTGTTCCAAAACATAACAGTCAATGCAAATAAATCCATGTTATGTGTGTCATTTCATTAGGCATATGGAAAAAAAAGAAATACCGTGGAGTCTGTGGCCCCTCTATTATCTCGGAAAAAAAAACACAATCAAATCTCTGGGATGAACTCCAAAATCCAGCGGGAGAAACCAGCTGTCTAAATGGTGTCTCATTTCTCCCCGTACCCATAACTGATCTTTGCTTACTCTGTTCTCGCCATCTGTGAGCTGAAGATGTATTCACTTCCCAGGCCATGGCCAGACGGTCTGAAATAATTACCTAAAAAAAGCTATTTGTGCCTCTCCAATGTATTGGTTTCCACAATGAAACCAAGCATCCCTTGAGATGCGTTTGGAGGGTATTTGTATTGAGTACGAATTTGGGGTTTCAAAATGATTTTAAGTTTCACAACTCAGTGTGGTGCCGGGAGAGGTGGAGGGAGGAGCAAGCCGGAGTTAACTGGAGCTACAGGAGCAGCGGCCTCGCTAACAGGCAGGTTCACCTGTGAGTGTTTTCTAATCAACTCAGCTGTGAGTACTTGCCTTCAATTAGTACAGCCTGACAGGCTGAAGGGGACTTTTTGGGTTTTGGACATTGGCTATGCTGTGTTTGAGTTGTGTTGATTCTTGTTTTATTGCTCCTTTGCACCCCCAAAATGGATAAATAAAAGGCCTTCGGCCATTTTTACTTCCACTCACCAACCGGCTCCGTGGCCACACCCACCACTGCGCCAAACCAATCACAACAAAATGTTAGGTTGAAAGGACAAAGGTCAAACTTTGTGAATGCAAACCCTTTATATGCATTATGGTAAAATTGTTCTTATTGTGGATGTTAGTTTCCTCCAGCTTGGCATATGTGCTCTTCCTCAAACAGTCACAAAAACCTGAAATGCTAAAACCCTGTCCTCATACATATTTTACCTTGACAATCGTTATGCTTCCTTTATATTGATATGAAGGCCACTGACTATTGTATTAAGCAGCGAATGTGGTTATACAAGATGACAAATAGACACTACTTGCCTTTGACATAAGATACCAATTGAAAGTGCTTTCCATTTAATAAAACAAACACCCTTAGTTAACCCCTCTCCCAGCTTTCAATTCCTTCAAACTTACCATACTGAAGTACAAAATATGAAAAGTTCTCCACTGTCCTTACAATCCCGCATACTTTCTTCTCAGCACTTAGTTCAATACCTTAGTTCTGATAAAAGGACATTGCAGCGCACGCAGCCGGTGCTATCGCAGCATCCTTAAGACGGCACCCTCTCTTCGTTTTTGTTGGCAACCCGCAGGTGCATCTACATGAAGCAAAGGTTCTTGGGATTTTCTTCAGAGTTGTAGGTACAATAAAAGCGAGTAGTTGATAAAACTAGTCCCTTAAACCCATATGAGCAAATTTCAGCAAGAATTAAGACTTCTAAGCTCCTATTGTGTGGCATCTAAGCTTGAATGTGCACATTTAAATAGTAGGGTCTACGGTCTATTTTAGAACTCAGAAATTGTTAATTAAATGATATACCACTGAACACGAACAGCATTTTTATAATTCCATATTTATTTTATTATTTCCCAGTCTGTGTTTCTGAATCTGTCTGTACCATCCAAATTGCCAAATATAGTCAATATATCCCACTTAAGCATGTCAATTAAGCTTACGAAGAAAACTCAAAAGACAGGAATTTTTTTCGGGTTAGAAACTTGTTGCATGGCAATGAATACGCTGAAGCTAAAAGCCTTCGCAATATTCAGACCGTACAGCTAAAAGCCTTCGCAATATTCGCAGTGCAAGGTGTGGCTCGGCATCCCAACCTGGGAACATATTTATATGGAGATGTTCAGTATCGGGGTATTGAAAAGCTTTTGAAAAACTGAGTTTGCCCTAGATGTGTGTCCAAGAAAATGAGCTAAAAAACTTAGAAATGAAACTCGAGCGCTTTCATAAGATGACTGATTCACCCGTTTATCTGTTTAATATAAAGACATTGGACAGCTATATGGGCTTAACTGCTCCTCCGTGATTTTTGCGCACACTTACGCCTCGCATGCTTTTCATCTGCATCACTTTGGAAGAATAAGTTTGGCAGATGCGGATCCGGCCCCAACGGTGAGTTTTGTCGCACAACCGCACTTTCAAACTCTCAACATATTGCCGTGACAACACAAAAAAACACTTTTAGATGCACGCCTACTCAGCTTGGTACCTCGCCGCATGCGTGCCAGGCGCTGCTGAAAATACATGCCACAGGAGCGCGACATGAGCCCCCCCCGAGCAGACAACAAAGCACGGTAACAGCGAGACGCCCACGTCCTCCAAACAAACTTTGCTGCTTTAAAAATCACCATTATTACAGTCCATAGAGGGGGTAGACAGAGTTATTCTACTGTTTAACATGTTGAGCAGAAGTGCCTAGAACTAGATAACGGACTCAGGGCGCTATTTTTAGTTCGAACTGATGGCACAACTGTCAGTGAGGTGCGTTTTATTTTGAGTTATTTGTGTTTACTGACTGTTCAATCCAAAATATTTTGCGTCAGTTTCACACAAGTTGAAGGATATTGTTGAACAGTTACAACGTATATACGCTGAACTGTAATAAAGTTAATTTAGCCTTTATCGATAAAATACATCTTGGTTTCAGCTTTTACAATACTTGATACACAAGTGACTCGGCATAACACGGTCTTTTTTTTTCACTGTCCCTCATTTTCGACTCAAATGAGCTGACTTGAACTGTCTTGATGTGTTGTCTTCTTCATTTTTAACAGCCACTGTTTAGCGTCTCTCATAAAAAGTAAAAAAAGGATAATAATTTAAAAAACGTTCATTTCAGACAGCTAATTAAATTTGATGCAGAACATTTTCTCAAGACAACCGCTTGTTAAACGAAGGCCGCGACCGAAGGAGACTCAAACAGGTCTACAAAGTACTGAATTAAATCCTTTTATCTTTTGCACTAAAGGGCCTTCAAAAACGCATAACAACCACCACCCATTTTTCTCAAATAAAACCGATGCATCGTTTACAATTTATATGAGAAATATACTATAAACACTAATAATTTTTCAACCTTTTAAAATGTCCCTAGTTCTGTAGGAGGGCTGTTTCGAGTTCAACGGTTACAAAAATAAACCAAAATATGAAGTGCATGTGTAAACTAAAAAGGTTTTGTGCAATCTGTAAAAGTAGATTTGTTTAGAAGGGAATAATAATAATCATCATAATCATAATATATAATAATAATGTTTACATGTATAACAGGGGTTGAATCTAACAAGTTAAAATAGTTGGTCTACATAACAGCAGCCATAACATGTTTCAATGGTCTCTGATAGATCACAGGTTATACAAATCGTTGGTTCTCAGACTTTATCCTAAGACAACTGTGTAGTGGCTGCTGTTGCAGCCAACATCTATAGATTTACATCAGTTCATGTTTCAAAACATCTGTGATGCAATACTTTTTCTTAAGTTTGGACATACTGTAGGACTGTGCGACTAAGATATGAACCTACAATTTATCTAGCATTTATGTATTTTAAGACAGGTTCTGTATGTATAACTAGCCATTATTGACCACTTATTGAAAAGGGCCAGGATACTAGCCTTTGCCCACAGTGTTTTATTTACGGTGACCCAGCTAAACCACCCACAGACTTATGGGATGCTGCCATTTAACCAATAAGCAGTCGGATACAATAAGTAGCTGGCAGTTGCGAGCTAATTAGCAGTCCTGCATGAGGCAATAATGACAACATAAAGTGCAACAAATATGACACAAAAAGTAATCAGCGCTACGGTATATTATCTCAGTACAGGGCTGGCTTCTTGCCAGTTCGTTTGAATTCCACATTATCTAACAAATTGATCAGCGTTCGGTACCATGTTAGGAGAACCCACTTCTCCTGTCTGTCTACAGTCATTTAAACATGTAACCTCTTTAAAAAAAGGCACCCGATATCATACTTACCAGTGAGAATGAAAGTGTTAGGTTAATTGACTGATTAAAAGTCTTGGGGGTGAATATTTGACATTCATTCTTTGTGACACGCATTCTTAGTTACATCAACAAAGAGGGAAAATCACAGCGCAAGACGATATCTGCAATTAGCAGAGCACTTAAGAATAATTAAAAGCTTGTTACTGTTCCGCGGTTTCAACTGTGGAGCGTTGAAAAACCCACAAAGTCCCCCCATAGCCAGGGTTCAAACCCACTGATCTATTTACGTATATAAATCATTTATGGCAGAGAAGCGCGGTTGTATACTGGTGATAGAGCGCCTTGGTCGTCCAAAGAAGGACAACAATTCAGATCTTTGATAGTTGTTTTTAAAGTATGTATGTGTTTGTCTCTAGCTGGGTTAGACTGGTTGTGTATGTGTTTTTATCAAATAAATAGTCAACAGTGATGCGTATAATTCAACTCAGCATAAGTTAGGGACTGGCTGAAGAGTCCACACAACTTGTTGTCAGTGTCTAAACTGGCTTCAGAATGAAAAGGAACGTAGTCCACAAAAACCTTGTGACCGTCGCTTCGTCTACGAAGGGGTGCGATTTTTCTCAGCTGATACACCACCTCCGGTAGTCTGACAATGATGTTACGCAATGATCTGAAACTTGGCACTTCGGTAAAACTATTCCCAAAACTGAGCTTCCCCCGACAAGTCCTTCCCTCCATACCTGGGCAGGCTCTGCTCCATTGCGATAAACCTCACTTGTAAGCTTCGCTTTTGATGTTTTTTATGCACTTAACCAGTAAAACAGGAGGACACATTCACAGAAAGCAACAGAAAGCGTGGATATCTGCCCCTCCTAAGTTGCTAAGCAACAGTGCCATCCCTCACCCCTCTCACTAGACTTGAAAGGAGGCCCACATCAGGGTTTTCTGGTGCAGTATATAAACATCATTAATACACTGCATTTGTGTACACTGTACAGCTACCACCAGTTGCGAAAGTCCACGGTTCAGATGCAATTGGGATACTTTTTTTTTCCACGTAGCCTCTTTTTGAAGGCTCTCTTCATTTTGAGATAAGCTTGGGTTGAACTTGTACATATCGTGTGATTTTAAACAATTTCTGCAAGTTTGGGGATTCGATATGTTCATATATGCAGTTTAACACATTTAATTTGTCGAGGTTATACTCTGAATGCAGTGTAACACCTGCTAGACTTTAGCAGTTGTAGCGGGAGTGTGTTTTTGGCAGTGCTGTTTTTGGGTTTTTGGTAAATATGGCAAGTTTTAATTGAGTTCTGGGCTGTTTTTTTGTGTCATAGAGATCTGACAACCCTGGCTGTAGACGACTGGCCTTTGATTTGTTTTTTAAAAAAAACCTGAAAAAGTCAGTTTTTTTCCAAACGGAGAAAAATGCGGTGAAAGTACTGTCCGTAGTTTGGAACAGGAGGACGTAAGGAGAATTAACGCCCACCAAACGAGCTGCAGTTGGCCGAGGGAACCCATTATGATGAGGGGGAAAAGGCCCAACCCTGAGCCGGGTCGATCTGTTGATATTTTGGCTTAAATTTCACGGGGTTACCTTTTTCAGCCCAGCACTAATGCAAGGGCGATCACCGGTAACACACGGGAGTGTAAATGAACCGAAATGACGGGAAATTACCGGCATCTTATACGAAATTGCGGGCTGCAAATGTGCCGGCAATTATCTCCGCCTTCCCATTACATAACATACCTGCTCTTTGGCTTAAACTGATAAAACGTACCAAAGAGCTCACTGCAGAAATGTGTGTGGGGTGACCGTACTCCAGAGAGAAATCGGAAGCGAGAGAAAGATGGAGCGAGAGAGGGAGAAAGAGAGAGAGAGAGGTCAGGAGAAAAAGATGAGAGAGAGAGAGAGACTAACTCTGATATTTATATGCAGTGTTAAATCTCCAATTACCACATGTCATATTTACTCAGAGTGAGTAAAAAAAACCCAACTGTAAAGTCTTGGCTACATGCTGTGTGCTTTTTTTTTGTTCTTTTAATTTAAATCTGAGTTTTGTTCCCATGGAAACTGGGTGCCTGTGCGCCAGTGTAAGGAGACTTGAGCTCCCAGAGCCCCTCCTACCCCCACCCCCCAGTCAGATCAAGCGGCTCTTCGGCCAGAGCAGGGGGTGTCAGGAAATGGTCCCCAGGGCCACCAACCGCCCCAACAAAGTGTTTTCTGGGGCTGTTTTAAGAGTTGTTTTAGTTAAAAAAAAATGGTGGGACGCAGTGGATCAAACCATTGTGAGACAAAGGGCGGGGGTCGCAATCTTCTGAAACTTAAAAACTACTAAGAAGTGTCTATAATTAGCACAAGTGCTTTCATTGCGTATTGTTAGTATTATTATAATTATATAGTTGTGTTTAAAGTGATATATTGGGGGCAATTCATGCTTTTCCCAGGATGGAGAGGGGTTGTGTCCCCCAGTCCCCCCTGGGATTTCTGCCCATGCCTTACAATAGGTGTATAATGAATGATGACATCATAGATACTACACATATGTCTATATCGAACAATTTACACCCAGTTCATGAAGGTATACTTTTAGTATACGATGCAGGAGGGTATTAGGACCAACAAAAACTATGAAACATTACTATTGAAATTTCTCATGGTTTTGGCCCTTTTTTGAGTTAGATTGATCAAACTATTAGCCAATCATTTATTTAAATTAGTCTTTTATCTGTAGTCTAATGGCCAAGGTGTATGAATGGGCCCCCTAAGGTTGGTGGTTCAAGCCCTAGTCTAGCTGCAGCAAGACCACCATTGCTGTTAGGCCCTTGACCTTGCATAAGTGTAAATTGTGTAATGTAAATTAGTTGCTTTAAGAGGGCCATCTGAACATAGCCTTAAGTGAACTATTGACATGGAGGAAAATCACCGAGCCAGAACATTCCATTTGAATTGAATCTCCATTTGAGGCGCAGCGTTCTCAACGCACACTCCTCGTCACGTTTAGAGTAGGGAGAAAGAAAAGGAGGGGCAAACACAGAAAGTAATTACCTTTTAATCTAAAACATAATTAACGTGTAGGCTGGAAAGTGATATTTCTGTCAGCGTCAGGGAGTTTTAGCGTCTCTTTAGATTGCTTATGTGAAGTATTAAGGCTCCTCGCATGTCCTCCATAAAAATTGTATTTGACCATGATGTTTGAAGAGGCTTTGTTGTCGCATACATAAAAGTCTTATTTCAGACTAGAGGCAAAGGCCATCTTGATTCTGTGTGCTTGTTTGCAGGGGCAGACAGCATTTCGAATGCATTTGCATGCATGCATTTTGCATGCATGATGTGGGTTGCTCGCTGTCTTTGTATAGTGTGCACCATCATACCACCTGCAAAACAGGGATGCCTCCACCATTCTGATTGCAGTTCATAGATACTTTTAGTATGGATGTGTTTTGTATTGTTTTACTTACTACATTTAGTTTTGTTTATCCCTGACTAAAATGAAATGGTGCTAGCATAGGTTACTTTGGTGACACTGGGGTATCAACTGATGAAAAATTATGTGGAAAACCTAAATAATCTAAAATAGCAAACATAAAATGCTTATTTCAATGAATTGCCAGCTTGATGTTGTTCTTGATGAAAATATTTCACCCTTTTGGCTAGGCTTTGTGATAAATACAGTTATCTTTTACTGATATCTCACTGATATGTTTCGCATTTGTCAATACAACAGTACAAGCCATAATAGAGGTCCAATCTGAAAAGAGTGAACACACAAAAAAACATATATCGGCTTATACGCTGTATAGGAAACAATGAAAGAAAAACTAAAATCTGAAGAATATTTTTTAAAGATTCCAGTCATGACTGATGTTAAGAAATGCATTTTGTGAATGTTTGACCTTTGACCTTTATTTTGATTGGATAAAATAGTGAGATTAAAGCGGCCGGCTCCTAGATGTTAATTTTTTTTTATTTCGTCATCATCCTCATCTTTTTTTGATAGTATTTTTAAACAGACAGGGAACATGTTTCACTGAAGCCCCAAACCCCCCCAGCCCAACCCAACCCAAACACAAACACAAACGCCCACCCCCCACCCTCCCCCCGGTGCTACAGTTTGGCTTCCGCTCAGTTAGGGTTCATTTTAAAAATAAAAAACCTGCTGCCCTATTCTACCATCCACATTGGCGACGTGTGAGGGGGCCGTGATATTTTTGAATAGGAGAACTTCATTGTGAATAATTAAGTAGGGCTGGCAGCGTCGTGGGGATGCGTTGCCATGGCGCTGGCGAGCCCCCGCAGCTTAGGTTCACAGTGGGCTAATGTACACGTTGTCTTTGGTTAATGTCAGAGCTGAGGCACTCTGGGAAACCAAAGCACTGACTTCAGGGAAAAAGTACGGAGCAACTGGTCTGCCACACCCACTTTTAGGAGAAGCCATGATTAAGGACAAAATTTTCCTTAGTTTTTTGGATACTGTGGTTCACTACAAGGTTGATATAGGGCATTCTGGTGAGCTATTTTTCCAGTAATTAATACATTACAATTTCGTTGAATCATTTAATTAGTACAAATGATGTGAATGTCGCAGTGCAGTAGGCTGAACAGCAGAGGGAGCCACACCCACCCATACGTAAGCATCTTGGCTAATCTGTAGCTTCAGCGTTGCACACATTTGCAGCATTATGTTTTCAACATGAATGCTCTGTGGAAAATAAACCAAAACTAATGAATGAGCAATGAAAAAAAAATGTCAGCCATTCATTTTCACACCAAACCATTTCCACAAAGCTGAATGCTTATAGCTTTCTGGCATGGCCTTCTATAAGTTGAAAAAAAGGGGAGCACTAATTACAGTTATCAATGAACTGTTTGGTTCTAAAGAATGGTTACCTTATCTTTATATTGGGGTCTAAAGGCAAAAAATAATAATATTAAACATAAAATTGATATTCAAAATAAGTCTTTTGGATGACCAAAGTCACATTTTGGAAATCCATACAAAAAGGATATACCATTTTATAGTTTTGGTATTGAACTGAATAATTGTCAGATGATTAGCTATTTCTTCTCTCATTATGAGGAGTAAATTAACTCAAAAGACTCGACCCAAGAGTCCGCTTCCTTTTACTTGCCTTGGCACCAAACTCTTCAGTCAGCCCTTAATTGAATAATTAGTCGTGTTCTTTGGGTACTTGCCACTAATTACTGAAATCTGAGTGACTGCAGGAGCTCCCTCTAGATTAGGATGTAATTACATGTAACAACAACTCAGGAAAGAGCTGAGGAAAAAATATGTCCCTTTTAGCTTCAACCTGATGTCTAATATTTTAAAGCTCATGGCAGCTCCTGAGACTAACCTCATTATTTCATCAACCGTTTGAACAAATTAAAATAATTTATTGCATTTTGCAGCAGAAAACGCACAATAACTGATTTAGCTCTTTGATAATATAATGGTTCCACCCATTCTTTTTTTTTTTGCTGAAACTTTACTTACCTGTCATTATAATAATGGGTGGGGTTACAATAAGCTGTCAATCACTGACTGCTTTTAACCAATCAAAACGTTTTTCTCTCCACAGCAACAGTTAATTATTGGTTCATCTCCTTCATGCACTGCTTTTGTGTCATGAAGCTTCATTCTATTGTCACTACCCGGGTACTCTCTAGTGTAGGCTCCTGAGGAGTGTTTGCTGGTGCGTTGTTGACATTTGACTTTAACCTCATGCACTCCAGAAGTGGAATAAAGCCCTGATACTCATACCGTTCAGAGAAGGAATTAAGTGCGTAGCCATGCTAAAACAAACCGGCATCGATTTCTTCAAGAGTTTAAGGCCAAATGCATCTTGGAGTCATGTGTACATTTCATCCGCAAGGGAGCGAGGGTTGGGGGTGGTTTGTTTAAAGTAGAGGTTTTCGAATAAACATCGAAAATCTTTTTTTCTACAGTTTAAGGTTGTCATAGTTACATGGATCTCAAGATCCGAGTTCACTGGAAGAACTCATAATCCCGGTTTCTGTTTGCTTCATTATTCAGATGTGAGTTTCTTTTTTTTTTAAATGGAGATTTTTACATTTTACATCTTTAAAACCTTTCCACTGAGCTTTTGATGAAATCATAAATGCCGAGGAAATGTGGTTCCCTAGAAATCAATTTATTTAAGCACAACTAAAAGTTAAAAAAGGTTAGCCATTTAGTAAATATTGAGACAGATGCCTGTGCCAGGAGCCGTATGAAGTTTTTAAGAGGAATAGAAATGTATACATGTGCATGTATGAGAATCTGCCACAGGAAGTATGATTTTATGCTCAGCTGATGTGGCTTTTAATTACTTCATTTTTAAAAATGAATGTCAAATATATACCGTTAAAATCAGTAAACCAAATCCTAATTTTCAAATCCACTAAAACACACTGGTGGTAAGCAGTGGAGAGAAACACCCTGGCTCTCACATCAGCCTCTCTGAGACACACAGACACACACACACACACACACACACACACACACATGCACATTTCTTTCCCTCTTGCTTGCTGACATTCACACACAGAAACAGACACAGACACACACGCACACACACACATTAATTATTCACCTGCAGTGGTAACCTTTAAATCACATCATAGTCACATGACATAGTCACATGACATGAACTCCCTCACACAGGCCTGGGGACTGTTTTGCCTTTAGCATGAATGGGTGTCTCAGGTTACCAGGCAATATCCACAATCAACAACTATGGCCAACAAAGGAAGTCACCAGGCCCATGAATTTGGGTGGGGGAGGGTGGTGATGTCCCAAGTTTTGCTCCCAAAAATTTTGTCACCTTACTGTAAGTTGAAAATGGTGTTGCGCAGTGGTACCAAGTCCACTGTAAAAAAAGTTATTGATATCCTAACTTGTAAAACAAAGTTAATTTAACTTATTCCTACAGATTGTGTTCACTTTACTTAGATTAAGTTAGTAATGGCAGCTTTTTGGCGTCTCAAGTTGATAAACTCATGCATGTTCAGTAATCCCTACTTAAACAGCTGAGTAAGGAGAGCAGCTATGTTTGATTACGCGCAGTTTTCCACTTACACGTCACTCGGCAAAGGACAGACCAACACAGGAACAAACCAATGAGTCAGCTGATTGCCTGCAGCGAGGATTCAAAATGTATTTACCTGTTTAATTTACATTTCATTAACTTAGTGAAATAACGCCATAAATAAAGGTATTCGATTTTAGCGCATATGTGTAATATGAGGTGTACTGAAACAAGTGGCCAGCAAATAGACAACACTGATTTTGTTAAATCAATTTAACTTTAGCTAGCTAGCAAGAATTTTCCATGCTGGCCAGAAAACATATTGACACATGATCTTGTGGCAATTTAAAAGCACATAAAGCAATTTAAAAGCACAATTACAGTTTCAGCCATAATTACCTTTTGTCACGTTCAGTTATGTTCATTCTATAGCGTAGAATCCCTTACAATGAAATCAACACAGTACAATAACAAATAGACTAAACAAAATGGCTTTGTTCACCATTTGCTTTAAATGCTATGTGTGTATAGATTAACTAGTGGTGAATGAACTGCTTAAGATGAAACTTAAACTACTGTTTATTCTACCAGTTTATGCAAATGTTGTTCGACTATCCCACTCTTGTGTTTTAGGCTACATTCCCCCACGTGGCAGCTGTTGGCCTATAGACTCTAATTGGCAGGCATCGTATGCCTTATTTAGGCTACTGTTGATAGTTTGAACAAACATTTTTGTATCATCCATATTTCTGTGTTCTTATTTCCGTCGAGCTGTCTAAAAAAACGTGTCCAATTTCCATTCGCAAAGATGTTTGATTTTTAGTAAAATGCTCCCACTGTCGAACCTGGAGCAAACAGTAAGTTAACTGTACTTTTAAAATGAACTTGAGCATGAGGTCACTAATTAGTCCATCTCAGCATTATTGTGCCTATCCAGGTACTCATGGGTTTTTACAGTTGCCTAACTTCGCCATGTCTACCAAAAAGCGGCATCATTAGTTATTTATTAGCTATCAATTCCTCGAATGTTGTTCAGAATTTTTCTGAACCCATTTAAAAACATTAAGGGAACATTTGTAAATTAGCTCTGAGAGCTTCAGAGCCACAGGACTAGAATAGTGTCTGTCAATGCCTTTATTTTGCTTTTATTTGTTTACTCTTTTGCAGTTGTTGAGCTTTGGATGGTGATACTGCAGTGCAGTGGAAGTGTAAGTACTGTTTATTTTTCTCTGGAAAGAGAGCTCAGCTGATGAAGCATTACCATTTAAAACATGGAGGCTATACCAGAACTGTACGAATTTGATGCTTCCGCACAGACTGCCTGCACTCTTTCAAGTCATTTCGTTGGAGCCACTGTTGTGTGATGCCTTTAAACGCATTCTGAACGACTGCGGCGTCAGTCACAGCAGATCCATCACTAGCGAGCTTACGAACGCAATCACACAGAACGACGTGATCTTGAAATTGACTAAAGCGGGTGACTGTCTCACTACAATTAGCAGAAGAGCATCGTATTTTCAGAGGGTATAGAGATCGTGTCTGCGTCCTCTGAAAATCGATCACCGCTTGCCCAACAGTGTCCGTGGCCAGACACATTTGAGATTCCAAATTTCCCCATGGACAAAGAGCACTGACTACATCAGGGTAACCTAATATACATGAGAGATCAAACATACTTAGAAGTATCCAGGGACATGAAGCACGAGATTATACAAAAGCTTGCTGAGACAATGTACAGCTTCAAAGCAAATTGCAAAGATGAAGATTTCAGCCATGTTGCACCCGCACTCAGTAAGAAGCACCCATGTCACACTGAACTAGGTTCTCCCGATGGCTGGAACGGCTGGAAAAACAGCCTGAAGTTCAAAATGGGCAACTATCGTACAAAACTGTACTGAGCTGGATGTACAGATGTAGCCATAAAAGGAGCAAAAAGGGGAAACCGAGAGCCTTCAAAATGTGTCGAAAGGCCCTGATAGTGAAGATGAGAATAGCTTTGAGTATAAACAAAAGGAGCTTGTAGATTAGATGAAATAACGTCAGCCAAGTGTTACTCTGGTACCTCAGAAGATGAACTGTACTTTGGCATTTAGAAGAAACGAGTTAGTACAATCTCAGCCTCCAGTGAATGAGATATTAGAGAGGTAGCCAGCACTATTCACTATTCTTGGGTAATTCAGAGTATGTTTAGGGGCATTTCTGTTGAAACTTGTCATGTATCAAAACGTGATGTCCCACAGCACACCAGAATTTCGACCTAAAAGAATTACTTTGATACATTATCTCATAGTGGACATTCTTGCAAATCCCAGCCTTATTATGGCACTAGGAAGAGAGACGGCATGTCCCCTGTACTGGCCTCCCTCCACTGGCTCCCAGTTAAATTCAGGATAGACTTTAAGATCCTCATATCGGATGCTTCTAGCTGTCCCACGTTCAAATCTTAAGTCAGAGGAGATAGGGCTTTCTCAGTTTTGGCCTCTAGATTGTGGAACAGCCTGCTCCTCCCAATTCGGTAGTCCCCCTCACTCGAAACTTTTAAAACCTGTCTTGAAACCCCCTCTTTTTCCTGGCCTAGTCTCAACCGTTTTATCCCTGTCACTTTACTTGCTATTATTTTTACGCTATGTATTTTATCTTATTACTCTTTGTTTCGTTGTTTTATTTTTAGCTGCATTTCTCATTAGTTTTACTCTTTTAATCATTAATCCTTCACTTTGTACAGCACGTTGGTCAACTCTTCGTTGTTTTTTAATGTGCTTTATGAATAAATTTGCCTTGCCTTGCCTAATTAATGTATGAAAAAAATTGATTTGTTATCTTTTTGACTGATATATCCCATTCCTGGTATTAGATTCTTACAGAGTTTAATCAGATCTCAAGCAATGATCTGAAGCAAGAATTCTACACAGGAATTCTACCCTTGATCAGCATACTCAACTCTTCCTCAAAAATTTCAAGTCAAAGCGTGGAACAGTTGGTCAGACACATTCTGAATTTCTGAATTTCTTAAGCAAATTAAACCAGAGGTAATAATTTCAAACATACTATAGATCATATTTTTATGGGGGGGATTGAACTGAAATTGTTTTTTTAACTTTTTTTATTATTTTTCAGAGCTCAGACATCACTGTCAGGCATACAGTAGTTCTTTGTGGCCTTCTAGTCCTCCTTGGAGATGAAAGTGCAGACTTCTTCAAGACATGTTTGGTAAGTAGACCTCATTCTGTCTGCTTCGTTCTGGGCCCATCCTGTGTATTTTATTGCGCACTGCTGTAACTTACATCAATATGCCAATCACATTTCCCCTCATATTTCCTTAATTTATGTTTATTTATTCTGTTCCATTTGTCGCTCTTGTTCATGCTGCTCAGCCATGGCCAATTACAATGTAATTCTTTTATGACTTTTCTCATCAAATCAACGGAATGACTGCTGTAAGTCTACTCCAAATTTCATGGAAGGCTCTGCTTTACCGTACTCAACATTAAACAACCATTTTCCTCTTGTTTTGAAATGTAATACCTTGTAGCAAAAATCCTCTTTGTTTTACCGCTGATATGTGAAATGAACTTTGAACCGTTTAGGGTTCAAAGTTCAACCCTTTCAAAGTAAACCCTTTTTTAAAAATGTTTTTTCAAGGACTGTGATGACCGCCAGGGTATTTCCGATGTGCCCATTGGGATTTTACCCATAATGCCTGAAGACACACAGGGTTCTCCCCACTCTCTTCACCTGTAGGCCTCAAATACAGCACTCATTTTGGAAGGAGCAATCGCAACGAGAATCTGTTTGTAGAAATGTATACTGTCCAAGCCACATGGCATTTTGAGCTGGTAAGAGCACAAGTCTTTTTATAGAATTTTTTTTTTACTGTCCCAGAATAGTGTTAAAATAAACACTTTGTAAGTGTTTATTTTAAGGCATTCGGTTTTCTTGATATTTTTCAAGTAATGTCAACATTAAGTCTTGTAAGAAACACTGATTTTTTTTGAGTATACATTTCTATCTGAATGACAATCAATGTAGTTGTCAAAAATTAAATGTTTTAGTTGCTTGAACTGATTTTAGTAGTTAAGCCAATTTGTGGTTTTGAGTTAATTTAAATCAACAACGCTTAGTATACCAACAATACGTATTAGTAGAATTATACAAGATGTCTGGAGTAACAGTGCCAAATTTTAACCACTTAAAAGTAATTAGTTACTTTTGAGGCAGTCGGTTTCTTCACTTTTTCTTAGTAAAGTCAAATTATTAGAATTTACAGTTTCCGAATATTGCTGAAAGCATGTTTGGGCTGCGAGAGTAACAATTCAGCTGATTTTAGTGTGCCATACTGTTTGTTCTTGTATGGGCTATATTACATAGGTGACATCTATCCTCTTCATAAAGTAAATAAGCAAATGAGAATGCATTACCTTCACAACTAGTTCTGTGAAGTACTATGTCACCATTCTCTGCTACCAGTTCTTAAGTGTAATTTGAGTTTTATATTCATTACATTGTACCTATTTCAGGAATAATAATGTCTGGATCTGCTCTTGGCGCTCTTTAAGCTAAAATCCGAATGACAGCCTCTCAAATGTGGAACACACTACCTAGCAGAGGAAACACTGGGTTTACAATATGTCTTTTCATAATTAAAATCTGAAACAAGTTTTCCTGTCCTGCCGAGGTGCTGGAAACACGCTGATGTGCTTTGCCTAAGGCTAATCCCTTAATTAAAAGTTTTGTATCTCGTCTGTAACTTGTTGATTGTTCAGTCACCTACTCCCCTGTCTGGCTCGTTAATCCGTACCGTGATGAAGGCAAATTACCTCTGCACTTCGAAACTGAGGCACTTTATTTAAAACTTTTTTTTTTAAACAAAGGACTTTTTTTGGCTTTTATGACTTCACAACTACTCATTATTTCTGACACTCGGATATTCACGGCCTCCACTCCTGCTCCACAGATCACCCTCTTTGATACAAGCTCTTAACATTTATGTGTTCTCAGAAGCATAACAAAAAAACATTCCCACAGTTCCTTTCACCTCTTAACAGGATCTGTGATAGAGGATAAACAGATATGAAGAGAAGCCAGGAGGCTACATAGCAGGGGGTGGACCTGGGCTGGAAACTGTTCTCTTTTTTATCTCTTCCCTTTTATCTCTCTTTAAGAACTGAAGTACGTTATCAAACCCCCTAGAAGTAATACATATAGACTCCATCCTCCTCCTTCCCTTAGCTCTTTTTGCTAACCCAGCATTCATTTCTTTGGCTAGAATGCCGTTTACAAGCCCTTGCTGGAGTTACTTCGTGCTTATGAAAATGTTATGCAGAGTTAGTGCATGTTTATGTCATTTTGGAGGATCTTAGAAGAATGGAGGAGATAGGTAACGCTTTTCTGCCTAAGCTGAAAGCTCTCAAAGGGATTAGTGAAATGCTGGAGGGGCCTACACATACCCATGGTCAGAAGCACATGCAGTCCCACGCAAACTATGTAACTCACTGGGGCTCTTGATACGAGATCGTTTAGAGATCTCTCTGAATTCTCGCGGGGTGATTGAACATGGTTGCGCTCTCTCATTTGTAGTAGGGTGGGCTCGGGGGTCGCTCACCTTCTTGAAGAGGCCGTCGGCGGCTTTTCCCCCCTTGCCTGTTACGATCAAGGGCCGCGTGCGACCCCTCCCCCTCCATCTTCATCCCGTCTGATGAGTTATGGATTTTCTGTTGCCCAGGGATTGGCGGGGACGCTGTCCGCCGCCGGTCGAGCGAGCGGAGCCGGGCCTGGTGGAGCGTGATACTCTCAGACCTCTTATCGTCTTCCAATCGAGCGCCGGGCCAGCGTTTCGGCCCCTTGTCTCATTAACCCCCAACCCACCCC
Organism: Albula goreensis; assembly: GCA_022829145.1. Taxonomy (NCBI): domain Eukaryota; kingdom Metazoa; phylum Chordata; class Actinopteri; order Albuliformes; family Albulidae; genus Albula; species Albula goreensis. Next base: position 865,537 of record CM040744.1, read on the forward strand.
CGACACCCCCGAACACGCAAGCTAATCTGCACCCTTCATCTCACGCCCACGCGATGCGTCTCCCGCTCCCCGGCCTGTAACTGACCGCTTACAGCCCGTCTGGAAGGAGTCCGATGTTTCTCCTCATTATTTTAAGGTCTGTGAGGACTTCTTTTGGTCATTATGTGTGAAAATTAATATACGTGCCCTGCAGGTGTACGTGGAAGGCCAGAGGGCTATATTTGTGTGTGTGTGTGTGTGTGTGTATGTTACAGGGAATAACATGCAGAAACTACTTTCTATCTCTCTATTTTTCACCGTCACCTCTGTTTCTCTCCCTCCTCCTTCCTCCTTTCCCTTTTTCACTTTCCTCTCTCTTTCAGTGTGTCTCTCCTTCTGTCACTCCTCTTTTCTCATTCAGTCTCTCCTTCCTCTCCTGCCCTCTCCCAGAACAGTCCGATTTCATCTGAGAAATCAGACCTGACATTCCAACCCTCACACAAGACTAGGCAGACTTTTAAAAGATAGTTAAGTCCAGAGTTTATGAAGGATTTGCTTTTAATGTCAGTAACATTGTGAAATTTGGGTGATAAGATATAATTTTTTGTAATGAATAACGAGGAGGTTTTGATATAACTGAGGTGACGAAAACAGAGTCTTGAAATGTTCTGAAGAAGAACTTGTTATGTACTTTTTTCGCCTTGTTTTTGATGTTGTCATAATTTTTAGTCTGTGGGGATTTAGGCAAGTAATCCTCTTCACCTTTTAAGATATGAAATCAAAATTCAAAATTTGCCGTCTGCTTCTCTGTATCCCTCTATCTCAGTCCCTACCCCTGTCTTTCTCTTCATTCTCCCCTCTCTGTTTTCCATCTGCGGATCTTGTGCCACTAATTTATCACGAAACAAAGACAATATATCTGAACAACACTCTCCACCGTATCCCCAGGAACACAGACATATTGAACTATTAAGAAGAAAAATCTTTCACTCTCCCCTCGGGCTCTAACTCTCTCTCTCTTTCACATCTAGCCTCTCTCTTCCTCTTCTCTCTCCATCCCTCTCACTCTCATCCCTCTCCCCCTTTCTCTGTCTATTCATCTCCCCTTTCCCTCTCTCTCCTTCCCCCTCGCTCTCCCTTACAGATGTATTCAAAGTTGTTCTCAGTCACCAGTCCATAATCCTTGGTCTTATCACCCCCCCTATCCTCCACCCTTTGGTGTGTGTCTCCACTGCTCCTCTCTCTAGGAGGGATTAAGGGACCAATCCGCTGCCTCTCCAGAGTGACATATACTCACAGAGACACCCTGGAACTAGGCCTACCCAGTCTCAAACCCACCCCCCCTTTCTACGAGCCCAGAGAGTCACACACATTCACATTCGCAAACCTTTCCCCTCTCTCACGAGCTACAAACCTTTAAAAAAAAGAGAATTCCGTCAAACGAAACAACTGAAAGCCTTTTTCATCATGAGTAAAAATTGATAAACCCAGCTACAGGTCTGCAGTGTTATTTCCGCCATGTTCAGCCTCCAGAAACTCGAATGCTAATTTCACACAAGGATGTGCCTGAGGGCGATTTTACAGATGAACAGTACTCGTTTCCTCCTTCCATCCCCATTCCCAGCGACTTGTACTGGATTTATAAAAGCTGTCCTTGACTCAAAACCAACAAGGTCTCCGTCACATAAACGTGAATTGCACGCCTATTGCTTGGCCTCTAAGCCAGCCGCTGACACGAGCCCTTAACAGTGACCTCAACCATCTGTTTTTTCTTCTAAATCCACCGAAAGTAACACTGCAGGAGCTCAATTTCATATGCAATTTGAAAGTTCATATTTCATTTCCACTTGATGAACCGCTGCTGTTTCTATCCTGATAAGTCTAATTGCTCATATGACAACCTCCCTCAGCTGTCTGACTCTATTATCATACATGGAACTCACCTCTCTCCTCCGCTGCCAATATAAACAGTCCCCAGCCAATCGCTGTGATCAACTTGTTGAGTGGCACCTCCAACAACGAATCAGAGATGGAGTGGGTGTGTACATCTCTTAAGTCCTTTCTGGTAGCACACCACAGGGATCTGGAGACCTGCCAGCATCAAATTTCTCTTGTGATGGTGTTTCCTTGCTGAGGGGAAAAGAGAAAAAAAATCAATATTAATAACCTGAACCTGGCTTATCTGACCATACATATTTATATAATTTTTGTCTCGCTGCTCCCCCATCATCAGTGGAGTGCTTATTATTGACTTGTTTGAGTGTCTGTGTGTATGTGTGTGTGTGTGTGCACACCTGAATAATTGCGTGAATGTACGTGTGCATCTGTCTGTGTATCTATGTGCATGTGGGCATGTGTGCGTGTTAGCATACACATGGGCCATTCCATCCCAGCTCACCCACAATTCAGACATTTTTCTAGTCCATGTCATGGATTTTCTTTAAAAAATTCATGTGAAAACTTCTATTAAATTTATGGGACCTTGCAAAAGCATATAGCTCTTCTCCAAATACTTTTTTAGTCATGCATTTTTGAAAATTTGGCCCTCGGAGCAAAATTTCATGATTTTTGAGATTCCTTGTATGTGTTTTCTAATCCTCAAATTGCTTAATTTTCATTGGATTGGGATGAAATTTATACTTAACATCCAAGAAGCCTTATAATTTGCAACATGTATTCATGTAAATAGTTGTGGCTGAATGTTTTACAGTAATCAAATTAATCAAAATAAATAGTTTTTTTACTGACCATTTGCAACCAAATTTTGATTCTGTGTAGTATTAATATAGTTCTAGCACATCTACAAATTTTTGGTCCTAAAAAATTGAGTGCTACAGATCTTGCCAAATGTAGCTTCGGAGCTGAAAAAACCCACTTTTTAAGATATTTTGACTGTTTATTTTTCTGAGAAGGATTATTGTCATTTCCTTGAAACTTTTTTTATGGGAAAGTGTTAATTCATAATTCATTGCAGATATATAAAAAATGTAAAGATGTTACAGTACTCCTTCATCATTTAATCATTTTTTGAAAATAGTAAATTTTTTGTACTTTTCACTGGCTTCCAAGGAGATCCCTGGTGAGCTGGCATGGAATGACTGATGTGTATGTATGTATGTATGTATGTATGTGTGTGTGTGTGTGTGTGTCCACACCTGAATATTTGCGTGTATGTATGTTTGTATGTATGTATGTGTGAGTACCTTTGGGTATGTGCATGCATGAATGAATGCATAAAATCGTGAGCGTACACAATAGTAGGAGGCGGGAGCAGTCAGATTAACTCAATGCTTTCCAGTTTTCCTCTCTCAGCCTGTGATTGGCCAGTAAATGTAATTTGATGCTTGAAGGTAGGTGATCCTCCCTTCGCAATTGACAATTGGTACGTCTAACCACAGGCAAATGATTTTGAAAGTTCTGAAAAATTGCCTAATCTTCGATCAGTTTTTGCTTAGAAATTCTTCGACAAGCTCTGAAACTTTGCCTTGTTTGACGTAGCTCACTGTTATTCTCCTGACTTTTGAAAAAAATTCTTTAATTTAACCATTCTACATTAAGCAGAGAGCAGAGACACGAACATTGAAAATGTGTACCGGCGACGTAAGAAGTCAATTACCTCCGTGAGCAGTAGCCTATTTTAGGTTTTTTTCAAAAACTTGCATACATAATAATCTGATGCGTTATTTAGAATATTTAAAAATAAAAGTGCTCAGATAGGCTATTTATAAAAATATATGTGTGAATACAAATTTAAAAGTCTCTAGCTAATATAGAAGGGCCAAATTCAGACCCGCACTTAAGTGCATTTTCCGTGTAAGTCTCCCAGTCTCACAATGGTAAATTACACGGAAAAAGCACTTCAGTGCAGGTCAGAATTAGGCCTGAAGGTAGTAACATTTATTAATTATTTTCATTGCTTATTTACATAAATAATGCCATTCTATGATGAAATATTACGTTGCATACCTAGTTTTTTTTTACAAAAACAATAAAATTGATGAAGCGAAATCATTTTAATGGTAATTTCTCTGTGTAGTTCTCATAGATGATAACCTCATACATTTGAAGACATAATACTAATGCAAAAATGACCCTATTCTTGAAGCAAACTTACAGGCTAATAATTCTTGGGAAATAATTCAAATGTAATATTTCTTTAATATTTTGTTTTTTTAAAATGTTTTTTTAAATGTTGCCATTTACTAAACCTTATTTGTCTTTGACACTCTACTGCTTAGCTTCCCTCCTCACAGCAAATTTTTTGAGACACCAGCCGCCACTGGTGTGTGTGTGTGTGTCTGGGAGAGGAGGCCACCTATCCCATGAGGCCTTGCAGAGATGAGCTCGTGGCTGTCAGGTCTCTTTCTCCCAGTGTGAGTCCGGCCTCTCCACATCCAGGTCCATTAATCAGATCCCACTGCAGACAGTCCTACTCAGACCCCAAGTATTTAAAGCTGTTTTTGCCTGCCTATTATTCTTATCTTTCTTATTGGTGCTCTTATTATTTTATTGTAATTCTGTGTGCATGGTTATAATTAGGTTATTAATAATTTTCTCCCATACTCAGTTTGTTTCAGTGTAATTGGATGCAAATTGCATAGCTGTCATGTAACATATTTTTTGCTTGGTAAGTGGTTGGCTGTTGGTTTTTTCTTGGGTGGGGGGTGGTGGGGGGTGGTGGGGGGGGAGTAATTAGCTTTCTCTGCAATATCCACTTATTAATTAGGGAAACCTTTTTCTGGGTGCACCAGTTAGCTTGTTTGGCTCCGATGCTCTTTTTTTGCAGTGTTGATGTCTCGGAGTTTCTTCCATCTTTCTGCTGTGCGCTGAATATGGAAGCCAAAACATCGAACCGCATCTTGGCATGCGTAAATAACTTGTGTCCAAGGGCACGGAGCTAGATCTCTCTGAGGAGCCGAACTCTTACAGAGCAACAATTTCCACAACTTATAATGAGTCTGACAACAAGTTGCCGCAAAATGGAATATCAATAAAGAGGGACTTAATATATTGTAGCAGAGTGTAATGATTAAATTTGGCTTGTCACCCAGATGCCGCTAGTTCAAATACAAGGTATTTCCTTGCTATGGTATCCAAGGGCAGTTTTCTGAAGGTAGTCTGGGGGTGTCCAACTCAAGAGCTGAGGGTTTGCAGTTTATGCAACTTTTGGGGATTTCCTTTCAATCAGCTGCTAGTTTTTTTTGGAAAATAAAGTGTTCCAACCTTTTACCTGATTTTGGTAACACTTGAGCCGTGTTCCATAAAACATACATATTGCTATAATAACCATGACATAACACCTGTCATAACCTGTCATGACAGTGTCTCGTAGTTTATAGCAAATCCCATTACATTGTCAGAATGCATCAATATATGTTATAACAGACGTTGACATAACGGCTTCACTGGGCACATAAGCGCTGTTATGTCAGCATATGTTATAATCTTTTGTCGATGGATGCTTTATGACAGTCTTATGCCATGCGTCGTAAGCTGCGAGACACTGTCATGTCTGGTTATGACAGGTATTGTATCATGCTCACGATAATGTTATGTAGGCCTTATATTGAAATAAAGTGTCACTATGACTTTAATTAAGCATTTAAGTGCAGACACACTGAAAACCGGCAGACGCTACAGCCCTCTGGGACCGTGGTGGGTGACAGGCTGTGTAAAAACCATCTTCCGTAGGATAAAATGCGTTGATTTTATTGGAGTGTGGAGCTCGGCGGCGTCTCTCAGCTGGCTGGTGTGGAGTAGCAGAATTGCTGGCTCATCCACACCTCTGCCGGTGGAGTTTAAGAGGAGACTAATCCAACTGCTGAGCTGTGCGCCACATCAGCCGAACGGAGATGAGCAGTCTATGAAAACAGAGGGGACCACGGGAGGGAGGGAGAGACAGGGAGATGGATTGGAGAAGAGGGGAGACTAGAGAGAGAGGAAGAGAGAGAGAGAGATAGAATGAGCCAGGATTTGAGAGAGCAAGGGAGAAGGCTAGGGTGTGGGATAACATGGAGAAAAGGTGGGGGGAAGGGTCAGGCTGAAAAGGAAAGAGGTGTAATGGAAGAGCTAGAGAAAGACAAAAATCAATGATGGTGAGAGAGAGTGAGGGCATACTGAGGATGGTCAGAAATGGCAGGGAGAGAGAGGGAGTTTGGGGGAGAAAAAGAGGGGTAGTGAAAGAGAGAGAAACAAGGGAAAAGAAAGAGAGTGAAAGATAAGGAGAGAGAGAGAGAGAGATAAAGGGATCAGGAAAGAGGCAGTGAGAGAATGAGAATAAGTGGGTAAGAAAGAATGAGATTGAGACAGATAGATTGGGAGAGTGATCTAAAGAGAGGGAGAGTGGGAGAGAGAGAGTGGAGAGAGAGAGAGAGAGAGAGAGAGAGAGAGAGGGGTAGCTCATCATGCCACAGTAACCAGATGACACAGAGATACCCCTGGCCTTGGCGTCACCATGGGGATGGGTGTGTGTGTGTGTGTGTGTGTGTGTGTGTTGGGGGGTGGCTGATGCCATCAGGATACCGCTGTGCGGGGCGCCCTTCTCTTCGTCATTTATTCATACCACAGAGCATGCTAAATTAGTGCTCGTTAGCCTCCGACTGTTTGTTTTATTTTATTTGACATCATTAGCCCCCCGATCGAGGGGGAGTGGTGGGGTGGGGTGGGGGCGGTGGTGAGTGAGGTGGGGTTGGGGGGGTGGTTTACAATCTCACCTAGCAACCTAGCTCCTAGAGGTAGGTGTTGTGGGGGGGGTGAGGAGGGGGCCATGCATTCAGATGTAGCCTGACTTAATCTCTCTGGGCCCCCTTTAACTTAGCAAACAACTCTGCCGCTGTTTGGTTCAGATGCCTCTCACAATGGTACCATAACTATCTCTTATGTCCACCACAGGGACTGTCTCCTGGCCTTTTTATTGAGTTTCAGGGCCTTCTTCTTTTCAAATTGTTTTTTTCGTTTGATCTTTGTTATGGGTCATCAACGGCGCCATTAAATTCGTCGTATCGCCGTCGTCCAAGCTGCCGTTGTCCCCGTCGTCGCTGTCGTCATCCTCAACGGCGCCTTCACCGTCATCAGCTTTGCGTGTTAATTAAGCTCTGCTGGCATTTGCCTGGCGCGTCAGTGGTCGCGAGCCCCAGCGTGAGGCCGTGAGGCTGGAAGGCTACCGCGGAAACCGGGGAGGCTCGCTGCTGAACCTGTTACGCACACACACAGAGCCCGACCGAGGCAGCCTCCGACCGACTCTTCCTGTTCCGTCCAATCTCCTTCTGACACCGACCGGGTCGCCCGACCTGGTCATTCCTGTCACCCGTCTTCCCTAGAAGAGTGCTTGATCCACAGCGCCTTCAAGGAGAATTATAAAATAAAAAAGACAGCAAGATCTGCAAACTGGTAAGATCATCATATATTTTACATTTGAAATTGATCAAAAGGCTGGATATGGAATTGAAGCGGTCACCACAAAGTAAAAAAATTGGAAGTTAAAGTTACCCTTGAGAATAAAAATGTCTAAAATAGTGGTTTACAGTGTGTCAGTTTTGAGTTTTGAGTTCTACACCAACAATGTAAGTTTTGAGTTTTCAGTGTTGAGGAATATGGTGTTTTTGGGATGTCATCAAAGTATACACTAATCAGTTGCCTGTACTTTTCAGAAAGTTGTTTTTTGATAGTATTTTAAATAAATGATATCAGTATTGCACCCACCATCTGCTGGTGGTTTGGATGAAGCTAATGTCTGAAGCGCTGCTCCACCATATGGAGAGATAAATGATTCAGAGATCTCTCTCTGAGAGTTGGTCAAGAAAGCTGTCGACATATCTGTGAAGTCGGAGGCAAGTCTCTTGAAGCTTTTCATTACAGAAAACGTAAAAATAAAAATGCAAAAAAAAAAAAAATAGTATTTAACATTCAACGCTCACGGTGAAGGCACACATGTTTGGTAGCGCAAGGGGAAGAAAACTGATGTTGCCTCTGAACTTCTCAGACAACCTTCACCCCTCCCCCCCCCCCACGGTTTCTGAAGTCCAAAATCCCCATTGTATGATAGGAAGGGGTATAAAAAGCGTACAGTTTTTCCTCGAGGCGCTGATAATACGTCTCCCTTTGGTTTTCCCTCTCTGACTCGCCCTCCTCTTCATTAGAGCCTCATTTTCTCTCCGCGATTTGAAGTTGGGTGACAGCGAATCAATGACAAGTGTGTTTGCTTTCATCCGCGCGCTGCGGTTCGCGATCGTGACTAAATTGAGACGGGGCCTACCACAGAATCTCCCTGCAGCCTTTTAGTTGGATTGGTGATTTGGTCGTCTACCGTGGGGACAAAAATCTTTTGATGTTGAAAAACTTTCAAGTCATCTTGTTTCTGCCCATTTCGGAATATATCATGGTGACAGAGAAAAGAGACCCGTTTTTGATACCTTCAAACTACCATCCTGCACTAGCCTTTTATGTTCAGAAATTTCCCAAATATCAAATATAACATGGGCCCTGTTTTGTAGATTAACATTTTGTTTTTGGCTCTCTTTGTGAATTTACTGAGGTTTTCTCAGACTGTTCTGTCTGAGGTTTTCTCATCCAGACAGAATGTATGTTGTGTGTTAACTACAGTGGTTTCCATAAGAATAAAAGTACACTCATGACACTTAGAACACTTGTGGCTGTAGTGACATTTAATGAATGGCCATTGTCCCCAAGACCAGGGAATCAATTAAGTAAAGATTTTCCAATGAAGGTGAATATAATGATGCATCTAACAAATGTATACCCTTCAGTAGTACAACACACACACACACACACACACAATCCACAGTCTTAATCTCTACATCTCCCGGCTGATTCAACAGGTCTGCAATAAAGTGAAAAAACTGTCCTCAGACCATAGTGATCTAAAACACATATTTCCAATTATTATTTTCAAGAACAAAAAAAGCAGTTTGTGTTTTTTTCTCCACAGCCCTCTGTACATTATTTATTTACCGTTAAATAATTTATGGTCTTTGTAACAAACACAGTTGGAATATTAAACAGAAAAAAGGGGAATTAAATAGGAGATCAGGTAAAAAATGATGCTTTAGTTATTGCATAAAAGAAGGAGAATGACATTAAACAGACTCTGGTAGGCTCTTTTTAAGGCATGTCTTTATGTAGATGGCATTGGTTTTGGTAAAGCGATACAAAGTGCATACAATGCCTCCCCCGCAAGGTGTTGGAACAGAAGATTAGCACGGCAGGTCCAAATTTTTGGATATCTATTTTTTTTACGTTCCAAAATACAGAGAGAACAGTCACTCACAGTCTGTCGCCACACAGCTCTCAGTATGAATAATAGATGGCAAAGCCTGCTTAAAAATGCACCCACAACCTTTTTACCATTCAATAAAAGGAAGTGCCAATTAGTGGCGTGTTATGAAAAAAAAAAAAAAAAAAAAAGAAGCCAGACGATAATTATCCACAAGTAAATAGTCAGGGCTGCTGTAACCTGTCACAAAAAAGCTGTTTCTTTAACGGTCGTCGATGAGCAATCAAAGGTCACTGACTTTTTGCTCAACACCTACAGCAACTCATGAGGACAATATGACGGCTTATTGCCGTCCTCTGCTCATATCCTCTTCTCGAACTGATAGGGGGAAAAAGCCCTTTTCAAATGAATAGAACCCTTGAGGCTTGAATGGAGAAAGAATGCCTTAATTGTTTTTTTCTTTCTTTTAATGAGCTCACAGCATTATCTTTTGTATTTAAAATATGTTTTGAACTCATTTTAATGCACCTCTTGCTTTGTGATTTAATGCTGTTTTCCTTTTAGAGGAAATGAAATCCTGTCAGTCCAAGACAAAAGAAAGAGCGACAGTGGAGTGGTGCGATTAACCTGTTGCTTAGCTAGGCCTAGTCTGACTGGACGCCATCTCGAAATACGGCCTGAGCTGGAAATCAGAAGCTCATTGGTCGTTCGAAGTCAAAGGCCCCGACCAGACAAATCCTCTTCCCTAGTATACTTAAAAAAACAGTCAGAAAAGAGAAGTGGTGGTGAGGTAGTTTACGGAATTAGTTGGAAAAGCAGCTCTCCTCATTTGCTCATTAAATTTACAGACAGAACAGCTATGCAATCTGCAATATATGCAAGAATGTACTTTGTGTGTATGATGGCGGACCTCTTTGGTGTTGCTGTGGGGTGGATATCGCATGTGCGTAAACACACCAGGGCTGTGCGGGTATCCACAAAGGCTCTGCAGCTGTGCCCTATACGGAATAAAAAGGAAACGAATTAGGTCAAAAGGTGGCGCGCTCACTGAAGTGTCCTCCATTACTGCTCAAGGTGTTGTGGTGCCGGGATAGGTGGAGGGAGGAGCTCCCCCCCGGGCTGCTGTCAGTTCTTGGCTGCGTTCTTGCGTTCCAAAACTCAAATTTGTCTCCTCCTTTCCTCTCCTCCTTTCCTCTGTGCTCCGGAAACTGATCTATGTGTCCTCCTTCCCTCCACTGTTCCAAACGAAATCTCGCTTCCTCCTTTCCTCCTTTCTCATTTCCTCCTTTCCTCCGAACGAAGGATACATCGACGTATCCTACCGTGGTAAAAGACCATCCCACTGAATATTTCACCATTGGGAAGGTCTACAACATGTCAAGAGATTTACCAACGCTGAAGTATAAGTGCCACACTTAAACAGTAATCGGATAATTTACATTAATAGGGAAACATTACTGTTTGCTTTTCCAAGCATATCCATATTGACGCAATAAATTCATGTTTTTGAGTTGCGAATGGTAATTTTTCTAATGTAGAATCGAGCGAGTGACTGTAGTGGCAGGTTTATTTATTTCCTTGTACATATGTTTATGATTAATCATGAGCAGAATGCGCGTAACTGACATTCATATTTTAATGCATGAAAAGCGCTGGCGGTGTATGAGAAGCGTGATTGGCTTAAGTGTCCTCAGAATCAACCATAGTTACTACTTCATCAATAGCTGACATAGACTTTGATGATGGGCTAATTGGATTAGCTGTTCCAATTTTCGTTTCATCTCCTCCTTTCCTCCACTTGTTTCCTCCCCTCCTTCTCTCCACATACTTCTGGGGTACGAAAGGAGGGGAGGAAATGAGTGGAGGAAAGGAGGAGATAAGAATAAGTATTGGAACGCAGCTGTGGTTCCCTCCTTCAGCCTAAAGAGAATACAGGAACTTGCACAACCAACAACCTCAATAACAGACAGGTTCAGCTGGTGGTGATTTCCAATCAACCCAGGTGTGAGCACTTGCCTTCAATTAGGCCACTTATTTAAGCACAGAGAGGGGGCTGGTTGTGGGTTTTTATGTTGGTTTTGCTGTTTGCTGGCTGTGCTTCCTTTTTGTTGGATTTCATACTTTTACGTTTATTCTTTGTTTTGCAGTTTTCCTCTAAAAGGGGTAAATAAAAGGCTTTGGCCAATTTTCATTTAAACTTTTGTTGGGTTTTTCCTTCCACTCACCACTCAGCTCGGCGGTCACACCTGGTACTGCACCACAGTGTGGACACACAGCAGTACATCGTCAACAGGAAATAAGGTATATGAGAACAAAATATGCTTTGTTACAACTAAAAAAATGAGCGAAAAGAAAATGTATGACCCCCTGGTCTTGATGGAGGCTAATTTGTACGCATACAAGTCCATCATCTAAGCGGTCTCACTGGCTGTTGCTGGCTAAGCAGCGGCAATAGGTTAATGTAAAATAAGAACCTCTCGCGATCGGTGAATGACAAGGAGGCTTTTGAAGACACGTTGTCATTTCTGCTTTTTTCCCTCCACTCCCCTCCTCCCCCTTTTCCTCCCTCTGCTGCTGCAGACCAAAAATTGAAAGTGCCGCTTTCCATTTCACGTGTCGGTAACGGACTGTCAGTAAGGATGTTACGGTGGCCCGTCACGGAGGGGAGGCGTCTCTGCCCCCCTTTTGTCAGTCAGTCCGGACCGACGGGCCCGACCCGTAACTCCACACAGCTGGCCCTGCCTCCCTTGCCTGGCTGTGACTCACAAATCACCGGTCTCAAATGGGATTTTAATGTGCGTGGGCAAAGACGGTGGGGAAATTACTGCAAATTCAATTCATTCTGGCAATGCTCTTTCAGATCCCTGGAACCAGCAGTGGCCGCACGATTTGGCTTTTCTCCCTGCCCCCGTTAGACTGCTGTGATCAATATTTTGGTGTCAAAAAAATTATTTCCTTTAAGTGTTTTTATAGTTGCCATGTTTTTTTTTTCATGCTCAATTTGGCAGCAGCCACAACCAAAATCCAATATGGCTACCACATACTGTCACAAACCCCTAAGCTGTTTTCACAAGGGGTCACCATATGTTTGGTTTCTCCAGACCGGTTCCCTTCGGTATCCTCGTCACTGGCCAACTGACCAAATCCCCTAGCTCCCCCTCCCCCACCCCACCCCAAATATTTAATCACTTCCCACTGTAGCTTCATCTCTCAAAGTTTTAATACGGTAACTTTGAATAATAGGAATTATTTTTAAAAATCCACACAAATAAAACCAAGGCTGCCGTGAAACTTGTTAAACAAGTTTTAATTGAACATCTTAACAGACTGAAATGTTTACGATGTCTTAAAGTACGGAAAGCCCCAAAAATTATTAACAAAGAGTGGGCTGGCATTGAACTTGCTATAACAACAGCAAAAGTGCAAAAAGCACAGTAAAAATGGCATATCTATGAAAATACTGTCACATAATTGATGAGATTCACAATTCAAGATGTGACACCATAAAAGTATGCATGCTATGTAACCTTATCTGTGGTTCCTGCCTTGATTATTGAGTTGCATTCGTTTAAATTTAACTTCTAAGACTAATGCGGTGCAAGAAAAAGCATGCAAAAAATATGAGAAGGAAAGTCTGAAGTAAATAACCAAATAGGTGCATATGTTCTTTACATCACTTGCCATTTTCCTCTAATTTGGGAACTGGAAGTAAAATAGTCACCATCTTCAGGGCTGTCCAAATTTCACAGAAGAGTGTGTTCTTGTCTTCCCTCTTCCAGATTAATTACAGAGTTTATGGCAATGAGCGTTGCGTGTGAATATGACTGAGCATTGCAAGTTTGGGGAAAAAATATGAGAAAGTATAAACACTGTCTGCTAGATTGAGCATAACTGAAAGCGTTGCTCATTAGGCCATGTCGTGACAATAAGGCCAGTGATACATGAAAGCTTCAAGCAAGAGGGGGGGATGTTGACAAATTTTAAGAGTGTAGCCTCCCAACTGCATCCAGGAAATGGCGTGTAGCATCGCTAACTCTTTCCTGTTTCAGAGGATGATGGATCCTTTTTACCGCTTTCCTGCCAAATTGGAATGCCTTGTCCGACTCACAGGCTGGGCTTATTCCTAAAATCCCCTCTGAAGACAATCACGCCCATGTCCAAGCGATACCAAGCCATGGTTTCTTTGCACGCTTCAGTCTAAAAGTTTAGCCTTCATGCATGTGATTCTGAGGATGACACTTCATTTGCAGCTTTGCGCAGACAGACTGTAGGTGTCTGACTGGCCAGTAGGGGTTGCTAGTGAGTAACAAGACTCAGATCTTGTAACTGATTCACTGGGTGCGTCCGTCTCCTCCTCTCCTCTGTCCCCCGGAAACTTATCTATGTGTCCTCCTTCCTTCCACTATTCCAAAAGGGTAGGAGACGAGATTTCGCCTCCTCCACTTGCCTCCTTGTTTCCTCCAAATGAAGGATACATTGATGTATCCTACCACCAAAGTCTTTTCACATTTCTGGGTGACATCATTGTGCCCATTAACTGTCAGATTAAAAGACCATCCCACAGAATATTATGATTGGCTTAGATATCCTTGGAATCCGTCAAAGTAACACGACTTCGTCAATAGCCGGGGTTGACTTTGATGACGGGCTAATCAGATTAGCTGTTCCAATTTTCGGGTGCGATCCAATACATCTCCTTGTCTCCTCGTTTCCTCCACTTGTCTCTACCAGAAGTATGTGGAGGTAAGCAGGGGAGGAAAAGAGTGGAGAAAAGGAGGAGATCAAATGAAAATTGGAACAGAAAATCTTATTAGCCTGTCATCAAAGTCAACATCAGCTATTGATGAAGTAGTAACTTTGACTGATTCCGAGCATACCTAAGCCAATCACACTCATATGCTGCCAGCCCTTTTCATGCATTAAAATATGAATGTCAGTTACTCGCTTTCTGCTCATGATTTAACATAAACATATGTACAAATAAAAACCTGTCGCTACGGTAACTTGCTGAATATTACATTGGTAAAATTACCATTCACAGCTCAAAACATGAATATATTGATTCAATGTGGATATGTTTGAATAAGCAAACAGTAATGTTACACTATTTATGTAAATGATCTGTTCGTTTAAATCTGGCACTTATACTTAAGTGTTGGTAAATCCCTTGTCATGTTTTAGAACGTTTTGATGGTGAAATATTCAGTGGGATGGTCTTTTAATCTGACTGGTCGTGAGCACACTGATGTCACCCAGGATTGTGAAAAGATTTCCGCGGAAGGATTCGTCGATGTATCCTTCGTTTGGAGGAAAGGAGGAAACAAGCAAAGGATACTAAATCTCATCTCCTACGATTCTGGAACCAGTGGAGGGAGGAAGGACACATAGATCATTTTCTGGGGCACGGAGGAGACAAAGTGGTGGTGGAAGAGAGGAGGAGATGAAATTTGAGTATTGGAACACACCCCCTCTCTCCCTCTCTGTGACAATTATGCAATTCCCAGCAGGAAAACAGTCTGGATGCAGTCTGGATGCATAGAGCCCATCCACAAAGTTGAACAGAGTGTCCCACCCAACAGCCCTGGAAAAAGGCTTTTGGTAAAATGAGGTGAAAAAAGTAGTGTATAATGTGTTCTCCCAGTGTAGGCATGACATGGACCTCTCCTCCTCATACTGTTGTCATGGTATGTACTCATATATAGAACGACAATATTCACAATTGATTTAATTTGTTTTACTTTGGCTGCTCCCCACCTTTTCAATGCTTTGAAGTTTTCTTGTTTGAAATGTTTTTGTGGCACACCTTTGCCATGGGTTCTGCGCAGATTAAACAGATCTTTAATTTAATATCTTTCCGCAGAGAACACCTCCCACTTCATTACAGTATTTGTGTGTACGCGTGGCTCATGAAATGATATGCGGTGGCGTTGTGCTTGCTGCCGTGCGTTAATGAATAGAGGACTGAGCGGTTTGTGACTTTAATGGGTTTCGGTTAGTGGCCGCGAACGTTCAGCTGAATGTTGACAGTCGAGGTTGTGCGGATTGAGATTACATCTCGTCGGGTGACATGGCATTTTGATGAGATGCGTTCGGTTCTCCCCACAAATAAAATAAATATGAGAGATGATTAAAATAAATACAGTAAATGATGATTTTTTTTCTTTAGCTCAGAACAAGAACCTGATTTGTGATTTACAAGCCAAATTAAGACAGCATGATCAGTTTTTTATTGAACTCTCTTTTGCAGTTATGACTTCGGGATTTTACATGGGTGGGGATGTAGCCAATCAGATATAAGGCTTGTTTAGGTGACTAGATGTACAGAAACAATTTTGAATGGGCATTTGGCCAAGACACTAGGGTTCTTTTAAAAACTAGTATGGGAGCGTTAATGACCACTGTGAATCAGGATGTGGGTTTAATGTTTCAACTAAAGGCATGACCCACTGGGGTTCACTGGTCCAGAGGGAAGAGCGCCCCCTACTTTCCCTCCAACGCCTCTTCAAGTAGAAACTTCCCCTCTTTCCCAGGATATCTCCCATCAAAGCCTACTCCAGCTTGCATAGGTTTTGAGCAGCAAATGCACGTTACATATGCATTCCTGAAACTCTAATGGAAGGCAGGTATAGGTACAATACAGCTTCGGTTTTCACATTCTGCATAAACGAATCCTGCCAACTTTAACCTGCTACACGTTTATTCCAATGCTGGAGGTGGGAGAGTCAGAATTACAGTGTCGAGTGTACGGTGTGTTTGACAACTCCCGCTTTGAGTAATATCTGCCCCTGTAATTCTCTTTGACAGATCTGTATGAGGAGAAAACCACACTCCAGGAAATCTCATCTGCCACTGGTAGCAGAGATGAAGGTAGGCCAGCTGTCAATCTCTCCCCTTCCAGAAAACGTCACAGTTTTAATATTGATGACATAATGTTGATGAAAAAAAGTACAGAAAGCGGCCAGTGACTTTTGCGCTAGCAGTGTTGTTTCCGTGGTGATTTCTCAGTAATTCTATCTCCAAAATGCACACACATTGCAGAATGTTATGATACACGTTGGGTGTCAAAGCTCTATTACAGGCTGTGAAACCTGTGTAATTACCTTGCATTTAAATAATCCACTGTATTAACACATATTTTACTTTTATTTTTAATATTTTATTTATATTTTACATTATGTTACAATTACATATGTTCTTACTGGAAATATACAGCAAGTTCAATGGAAGCTGAATAAAGCATTGTTCGTCAAATAAAGAGGACAACAGTGTTTTTTTTAATCTCCCAGAGCTAACTGAAATGTTTTGGCTGGGATAGCATGAGAGTAATTACATTGTAATTACACACTAATTAACACTACTCTGTTTAAACATGTCCTGAAAGTGCTAAACAGCAAACGCAGTGGAAGTCCAGATGGTGAAATTTGATTTCCCTCATTGAAAATCACATCCAGTCTTGATATTACAGATAAAAGCAACCAACTAATCCTGATTCTGAAAACGTCAGGCTGATTTTTCAAAAACCCAGCCAGTGAAAAACCGCAGGATGGCTGTCACGTCTCTAACCTTGGACCCCGTTCCAGTGTTTTCAAAGATGCAGAAATCCCCCACGTGGAGTCCTAATGATCCGCTTGTCTCTTTCTCCCCACAGCGATCATTGTCTCTCTCCCATGCTGGTTTAGGAATACACTTTCCTTTTTGTTTGCTGATTTGAAAGAGGAACACAAACCTTTCTTGTTTTTGAAGATATTGCCATGTTAACTTTTTGGGTGTTTACACTTTATAGTAGTTACTGGAAGGGGCGGACTGGGACAAAAATTCAGCCCTGGCATTTAAGGTCTTAACCGGCCCCCTTTGCGGACATTTTAGTTATTTATTGTTTTCAATTTTTATGACATAAATTTCCACTGTTCTTGTGTACTGCATCAAGTGCTGTCACCCCCCTTCGGCTCGCGAACCTTGGTCTTGGCGGCGTTTTCCTAAACTGAATTTTACAAATTCCTTGCCACAGCAGCCGTTCCTTGGCTGTGCTAACACGATTAGCCTATCCCAACTGGCATGGCTGGTGTTAGCAACGCATCATTTTAGAACTGAATATATATCATTTAAACTGACAAAGGGAATATGAAAAGGACATGTATGTTTACCTAATTTTGTTATTGTAAATATGACGTTCACATTCAGGTTACAGGTGGCACCCGCTGGTGCACTTGCAGGTTTCTGTGATAGCTGTTGTCGTGGCAAAAATACCTTAAATAATGGAGAACAGTCAGAGTTGTCTGTCTCCTGTTTAATATTGCAATATGGGAGAAGCCGTACATTCAGCAACACATCAGCTTTGTCCAGAGAATACAGAGGACAGTACCTTTCTCATACAGTCAAAGTCTGAGTGAGGCATCGTTGGTTTACCTTTGTTTAATTGGTATAAGGGTATCATCCAAACATAACAAGTTCTCCTAAAAGATATCTACCACCTGTTGCTAATGGCTACAGCTCTTACATGGCAATAAAAAATGTGGATAGTTCTCACAAGTTACAAAGGACAAAGAGCCAGGCTCCACCGCTCAAGGTCGGCACATGTGATAAGGGTCTGTGATGCTTCTTGTCCAGTATTTTCCCACCAGCTGATATTCTCATGAACAAAGGATTGCATGATTCTGAAACAGAATACACATTATATGGGATTATAGGTAAATACATGCACAGAATAATAACACCAGTGTATATTAATACATGGATATTAGATCATTCAACAGGTTAATAGCACCAGCGTAAATTTGCATACATCCTCAGTGGAAGGTCAGGGCTTAATAGCAGCTTGAATGGGTATGGGCACACACCATATTTAAAAAACTCATCAGTTCTAATTTTATTTTATCCATTTGTATTTTGACAGTTAACATCCAGACAAAATGTTTCTGAGGAAATAAATTCTTCAAACCTGCCTATTCAGTTTGTGTTGGAATTTGAAGGGTTAAAAGAGAAGCCCCTTTGTCTCCCTATCAGAATTTTCCACCTCTGCAGTTGCTGGGAAGAAAATGCTATACTTTCAGCTCTGTGATTGGTGGTCCAGCTTTACATTTACAGAGGGCTGAGCAATAGTAATTCAATAAGAGACTAATTTCAAATGACAATAAAATTGACCAATCATATCTTCCCTCTAAATGGGTGGGCTTTGTTATTGCTAACTTTATGGCAATTTCTGCCCGCTGTTAGAGGCACAAATCACAAGCTGGAAAAAAATTCTGATAAACTAGCTAGCTAGCCTGTTGGTTTATGATGGAAGCCGCAAGTAACTTTACTGCTAGTGAGGAGGACATTTTTGCAAATGTATTATACACGCTGTTTTCAAGATGAACTTGTAATGAAAAGTTGGAGTTGCATAATGACCATTTTCCCAAATAAACCATAACATATATATTTGATAGGCCGCTGTGCCAATCTAATAATATTATTAACAATATTGCTTGTTTTTGGTGGTGGGTTCCAAAATGCCATGATCGCCATGAACTGTCCATGGTTCGTAAGTGTCTGTCGCTAATGGTTGCTTGGCTGTGTGCGCACTGTCATGATGTGTAGGCCTACATGAAATTTTGTTGGTTTTGTGTGGTAGGAGGGGGTGGCTGTCATGAGTTTTTTTTAACCTGCCCCTGTTGCCACCATATTCCACTGAAGTACACACAGAGCTTGTGTCATGATGTGGTTATTTGTAAGGGTGATTATAAGAAATTAGCTGTTTTTTGTTTTGGTGATAACTCTCACTCTCTCCATGCTGTTTGCGCGTTGTATTGCTAAGGCTGGACTAGCATCTTAATTTTTGTTTCAGAGCTGGAATTGTCACAGGTGACTTTTGCAGCACTATAGAAGAGGACACAGTAAGCTGTGCTGGTAGTTTGCTTTCTTTTCCCGATGTGGGAAGGGGGGGTCAGAAGGCCAAGGTGTAAGAGTCATGGCTCGCTGCTGACACACACACACATAGACACACACAGACATCTTTCACTCAGGGACACTGGGCCTGAATTCATCTTTCCTTTACTTTCCACAAGCCTTTTGGCACAGTTTAAACAGACATGCAGAATCTGTAAACAGTAAATACAGAACAGTGACTTATAATGTTGAATAACACATGAATATAAGTAAAATCATTATGTGTGACCAATACAAATTAATAGTTCAGTACATCTATATGGATAATTCAGATAAATGACTAGTGATCAATAATTAATATAAATATCAAATTTAATATTCAAATTTTCATCACACTGCATAATATTCTCTGTATAAACAACACACACATTTGGGTTGTTCTTCATATAGAGTATTATTCAAAATAATTAGTTAAAAATAAGTACAACTCCTGTGACTTCCATCATGTGAAGTAGCTGAATCCCCTTTCGTTAGCATTATCATTTACATCATAAGTGCTAGCATCACCTGTAGCTTCATACACACACACAGACTCAGTACCTATGTGGCTGATGGTAGCTGCTGGATTAGCACTAGTGCTACGAAGGCTATCGCTGTTAGCTTTATCATTGGTGTTGCTGATGGACTGTGTCAATTCTACATACAAAGCTGCATCACTCTGGAGTCTTTTTTGTTTCTTTTCTCTTTGTTTCACTGCACTTCCTTTTCTTATTATCGTGTTTTTCCATTTTGGATCCCCTCCGTTTACTGCACTGCTAAGGTCCAATATAATTGCACCATATAATTACCCAGCAGCCCCCTCCGAAAGTAGGCCGGCCCGTTACACCTAGAGGGCTGATGTGATTCGCTAGTAGGGTGGCAGCTTTAATATTCGTTTTTCTTTAGCGGCTGGTGGCCCAAAAGTGCACCGACTCTTCCGGACTTTGCCCGAAATGCTAGATTTCCAGTCCGCCACTACCGACAGCCGTTGGACAGCCTGGAACTGATGACCGTTCTGGACTTTTACAGAACTTCCAGATGGCCGGTCCGCCTCTGGTGACTGGGCATGGATGTAGCTCTGATGAGCTGGCCAGGACAGGGCTACTGACTGGATACGGAAGAATGTTGATAGTGTTTAAAAGCTGTATCTGCGGCAGGTTGGGGGCAGGGAAGGGATTTCAGTGGGAGTCGGAAGTGTCTTTTGTTTCCTTTCTTGTCTACAGGCTAAAAGGCGCTCAGAGTCAGCACGGGGCACAATATGAGATTTATGACCTAATTGAATGAAAGAACACCCTCAGGGTTTGTTTTCCTGGAGTGTGCTTTAAAAAACTGAGCTACAAACAGGAGCTTCCATCATTAAAATCGTAACTGCTTCCTCATGTCGTATACAGTCACTTGTAAATGACATCGGCTGTTTTCCCCCCTACACTTATTTTAGCTGGATTACCCGAAATCTTTGCTTTACATGACCTTTTGGTTTTGGCAATAATTTCACCCATGTGATCCATGAAATTAACAAATAACGTAAGTCAGGAATCTCTCTTTTTTATCTTTTGTTGTCATCTTGCATCCTGTAGGGGGATTCACTTGAGGCTGGGAACTTACAGAATGCTTTCATCTCTGCATTTCCAACACTGGATAGAAGTGTTTTTACCCCCTCTACTTAATATAATGGAAGAGGCATGCAAAACAGAAGTTTCTCAAAGTAACCATGGCAACTGCCGAGCGGTAGACACCCAGAACGGCCACCTGAAAATGGTTATCTGTGCTTCATGAGGGTGATCGTGGTGCAGAGAAACACAAGTCGGTTTCAAAAGTTTGTAAAACTCAGTCTTGATCCATACCAAAGTCTCAATCTTCCTAGTAGATTAAACATCTGGAAGGTGGCCACCCTATACCTCCTTCTCCATACTTATTATTATTATTATTATTATTATTATTAATAATTATTAATAATAATTATTTTAATTATTTGATAGTTAATAGCTAGCTCACTATATTTGGTTCGGAGTTGCACATGGATAGATTAGGTTAGCTTAAGTTCAGAACAACACCGATACATTTCACATGATTTCCACTTTGCTCCGGTTGCCAGGAAACCACTTGGAAATCATCCAGAAATTGATAAAGCTCTAGCCACTATATAGTTGCTCGTAAAGACGGGTCTCTGATTCATATTATATGAATGTCAAACTTTGTAAATTACTTGAGTCGTCATGTGTGTCGTTAGCAATTTAAGGGTGAGGTTCCAGAATCATGGATCACAAATAAAGTCAGGCCCTAAAATAATGTATTAATCATAAAATGCTCAGCTTGTATTTATTGACAGAATGAGACATCATGTAGCAGCAGATTGCTTTTGGCGGCCGTTCACAGCTTTAGAAATGTGCAAATTAAATAAAAATACAAATGTTTTCCAATGTATTTCTCAAGAAGGTCCAATATCATGAATAAGGAGGACCGAGGAAAATCACAGAGTAAGGTTTATCCATTCTGTTTCTAAGAGAGACTCTCGTGAGCCTGTGAAAATACTGCAGAACATCAGCAGATTTGGCTGCTTCTAATTTTGGTGATAAAATACAGAAAAAAAACAAAAACAAAATAAAATTCAATGGCTCACTTCGGAGTTGATGCAAGCAGATGCAGTATGTGGAATTGGAAGAATTTCCAGTGCAGGATTTTTAATACCAAAACAGTTTTTTTTTTTAAATTTCATCTACTCTATATTAAATTTCGGAATATTCCATGAGGTTTATATAATGCAGAAATGGCACAATCAAAGTATTTCTCAGAAGTGTTTTGGAGAGGCTTGCTTGGCAATAGCCCTTTCTGTTTTGATTTGGTTCTCCTTTCCCGTGGATGGATGCTGATCTTTCCGCTGGGAATTCCCATCTCAGACGAGCGTCTCGGGTTTCACTAAAATGTGTTTCACAGCTACAGTGCTCATCTGTAAGCATCAGCCGCCCAGCAAGCTAGCGTATTTTCATTAACAATCTCTGATAGGGAAGCGCAATTGATAGATGGGACAACAACGGCACAGGAAGAGAGCAAGGATTATCGCATTTGAAAAAAAATTGACTTTGAAACGATGGATATGGGTTTTGAAAAAACAGAAGGGAAGAATACTGTGATGTGGGTTCAGCCTAACAGTATAACAGTAAATCTTTAATACTGACATATATAATAATGTGATAATATGAAGAAGTCAAATGAGGACAGTAGCCCGTAAATGAATTTCACAAACATCAGAAGTAATAAAAAAATCCTGATGATACGAGTGATTGAGTTTGAGGAATTAAGTAGATTGGAGCAGTTTTCTTAGCAAGAGAGTGAATGTCAAAAAGTCATGACCTTGGAGAAAACGCATGCTGAGAGAGAGAAAAACACATGCAAGAGTCAGCTAGAAAAACACATAATTCACAGTTTTCCTCCTTTACAGTCATTTGTCTCATACATATTTACTGTCCTTTGATGGAGCAGGACTGAAATGGGGGTTTTGTATAGGTATGTGGGCAGATTGCTTTTTCATGTACTGACTGATACTTAAATTGTACTGGCCCTGTTTTCACTTTTCTCTCTCTCAGCTTTGCACTCTCTTTTCTTCTTTTTTTTATTCCTATATTCCCCTACCACCTGACTCTTGACACTGTTGTACAAATTTGGCAGCTTTGCTGGTCAAAGTCTAGTGCCAGGACTAGGGTCAGCCCTATTATAATTCAGTGAATTTCAGTTCATTGCCTGAATTGCTTGAACTAAAAAGGAACATCTACTTTTATGTTCATCCAGGTAAAAATTACGTTTCTTTGTTTAAATGAAATTGCATTCATACTTGCATAATTGTATCAATACGATTGGGTAACAACTGGCTGTGGCTTAGTAACCATGGTAACCAAGGTAACATGGAACAGGAATCAGTGGTGCTCTTCATTGCGCATGTTAAACAGGAACAACTCTGCTCCCTGTTTACAAACTAATGTAAAACACGTAAAACTGAGGAGTCACATGCGTGAAGTCCATCTGGGAAGTTCCAGTTTAACGGGACTGAGAACAGTATTTGCCTTAGGTTGGAAAAAGGACCACTTTTATTTTATTACCGGCAATGGCACGACCGGGACTAAAACACCTGATCTCGGGGTTCACAAATTGCTTATGGAACACGCGGCTTTACAGCGTGAGCCACCTGGAGCCCCATTTTTTAAAAAAATCAATGAATAAAACACACAGGGAGGCAGTTCGCGGCAATGGTGTCCCTCGTGTAAGGACTGTAAATTCAGCAAATCTGTTATCCTTTGATATCTGTCGCGCTACAGAAACTCATCCGTCTTCCTCATTGCCTTTCCCTTTCAGATCGGCTCCGTCGCTTTCAGACGCAAGCACAACACACCTGTGGCTCCTCTGATACGAATGTGACAGATGGCTCTTGGATAAAGCCATTTGCGTTAGCCAAAGGTGTGATGTGAGCGAATGTGATCGGGTGGAAGACGCGGGGCTTTAAAGAGAAATAAAAAAGTCTTTTACTCCGGCAGTTTTAGCAGGTTGCATTTAACTTGTTTTGATCTTTCACGCTGAACAAATCTTGCTTATGCTGTTTGCAGTGCGTATGAGAAGGACCAAAATATATTCATGATTTTCCAAACTGTTACGAATACTTTTATGAATTTTTCTTATTATTAATGGTTTTCATTTCAGTTCTAGAGTAGAAAAGTTTAGAAAAACCTGCAAAAAAAAAGAATTTCATGGAGACTGTAATGAAGTCAGTGTTCAAACGGGAGGTACATGGAACATACATGTTTTGTCCTTTGATGATAAGGTGTTATACCAGTAGAGCTCATGAATGAATTTATTATCACTTCTAACCACCGTGTGATGTCTCCTCCGATGTGTGTATGTTCTCACCTGTGACTTGTGAGGGAGTGAATTTTTCGTTGGAAATATTCAGATTGGCAGCAAGGCGCTCACAAAATGTGGCCGTTATTTACCAGGTAGGAGCAGAAAGTGGATAAAAATAAGGCTTCATGTAGTATAAAACGATTCAGTGGTACAGTGGTCAGACAGATACTTCACTTACACACGCACACGAACAATGAAAAACGGCATGAATAATGAAAGATGAAAAACGACGTTGTGTCTTCCGAGATGTTTATGACGATGGAGCCAGAATCCTTGTGACAGACGAATTGTCCTTGTGTGAGAAGAATTGTCCGGAATTTATGGGGAGAGGTTTCGGCACGTCACCCACACGGCACGTTACCCCAGCCTCAGCTCAGGGTATTTCCTGCTCCTCTGCTCCGCGGATGTCTAAAATGGGGAGAGATCGCTAGCACATCACCCATGTAGCCCCGTCCTTCATTTTGTTCTCTATGCCTCCATGTCATTGTTGAAAGAGGGGAAATCGTCCATACTTCCTGTGGCTGTGGTTCCACTTCGAAGAGTGTCCTTGCTGAAGTCATCGTCCGAGGCCTTGTCGTGGTCTAGGATTGGTGGAAGTCTGGGTGCGAGTGCTTGTCACCCTCCTGTTGTTCACCCATCAGAACTATTAATAGTCTGGTCTGAGTGACCATGGTGAAAATGTCAGTGGAATTTAGTCGGGCCCAACATTTAGATTGTAAAAATAAAAAAAAATAAAGATACAGCTGCTTTAATGGTAATCAACTGATTGCCAAGCTATAGCTTGTTATAGCTCTGCAGATTTTAGGCCTTCATATTAAAAATAATTATTTTATACTACGGATTTTATACAATTTTTATATTCTTTATATCCCCCCCCCATTTTTATCTGGGTACCTGAAGACAGGAAATCCATAGAAAACCGTTTAAGAATGGAAAATATCGTTATTAAATTATATTTACTATATATTTGTGACACAAGTTCAGTAGTTCCTCACTTCCCTCCTTTATAGGCTTTTGTATTTCTGCGGTTATGTCAACACCTTCCTAATTCAGGTTTGTGAACTTATACAGCTAAACCTCAGTACCGCTCAACTCGGGATGCCGCGACAAGATATAAACCGAAAATTGCTGTTCTGTTTAATTCAAAACCCGAAATGGAGGCGTCGACAGAAAACCGAAACGCAACACTCTGCACAGATCAAAACACAAAGTACAATCCTAAATTAAAAGGCATGTAAAGACACTACTGTTAATAATTTCTGGTCATCCACAATTAAAATAATTTAATTAATTGTGGATGGCCGGCAAAACAACCAATTAATCTTATGATTGACAGCGCAAATGCATTCCACGAGGAACTACCGGCTACCCGAACATGATGGAAATACGGAAACGCTATCATGAGAAAATTATAGGTTCTTAGCGATAATGTTACGGTTTTTAATGATTCATTTTGAAAACTGGGCTAATTTTGTCAAAACACCACACTACACACGATTCACACAGCCACACACAGTACGCCTCAGACCTTTTGCAAAATTAAAGATTTAATTCAAAACTATACAATAATTTATAAAAACCTAATTTTGTCACTGTATGGCGCGCACATGGCTCATACAATCTGATTCTGTTTGAACTATTTTGACATTTCTGCTTTTCTACTGAAACAGTCTTGGTTGGATTTTTTTTCAGAGAGTTACAGCAAAGTACATGAATATGATGATGAAACACAACACACAAGACCAGTATTGCACAGTGATGAAAATATTTATTTCTCTCAACATTGTAAAATCAGTCAATACATCCATGCATTTCTAAAGGTTGTATTTTGAACTGAAAGACTGAACGGATCATATATTAAATAGAATTTAGTGCGTAAACACAGCAAAAATATTTGTGGAGACAAATACGAAAGCATGAATGAAAAAAACCCTAAGCATCATCTCTTCGCCTAGCTGGATCTGGCCGTAACACTTCACACCACATCACAGGCTCTGTCCTCGCTCGCAAGACGAAAGAATCTTCTTGAATGATGAATCCATCCTTGCCGAGAACCTTCATCAATTCAGTCGCAGGCCTCCTACGTGGCTTGAATGAGGGGTATCCTGACATAGGGCCGGAGATCGTAAACCTTCGACTTCCATCAGTGGAGCAGATCGGTGGAAAGATACATCGTCCCAGGTGACAATGTATCTCATCCGCTCCGCATCCGTTTGGTCTTCTGCTGTGACGATGTTGTGTAGTCTGTGCAAAAACGAGAATACGTGAGTACAGTAGAGAAAAGTTGTTTTTCACCTGTGCTCTTGACGAAATGTCAGAATTACTTGCAACGGTATATCTGCTGAGGATGGGCTGAGCTCTCTGTCCAACCTCTCTCAATGTAAACCCATGGTTTACAACGTGGTCAGCCAATGGTGCTCGAATCTCATCTGATAAATTTGATCCTCGTCTTCCGTGTCCACGTCCTCCTTCAGGTCTACCTCTATCTCTTCCTCTCCCTACCCCTCTTCCTCCGCAGGTTCCCCTCTTATCCTCACTCTCCCTCTTCCTCTTACTGCAATGTGGCCTTCCATTTTTGTTGAAGACAGGTACACTCACCTGTTGCCTTTTTATAGTGCTTATGCCTGATTGGTGAGTTTACAATTTAGCACCTAAGTGTCTGTACACCTGACGGCCATGTTTTATCAATTGTTCATAGATGTGGTGTTTTGAAAGGCAGTGTCTTGAAATGACAAAGAAGTGACATAATGGTAGATTTCTGTGTCTAATGTAGAGAAGTGTGTTTAGTGTTTCACAAAACACTGTGCGTAGTGTTTTGCAAAAAGTGTGTGGCTGAGAATGCGTTTAGAGTTTTGGAGACTTGAGCTGAGGTTTTGCGGGACAATTAGCGGGAACAGCTCTCGCAACCTCCAGGGAAGAGACAGCTTGTTACATTCTCATCACTGTGATAAGCACCGAAATCCATGTTTCCACACCACCCGTGATTGCTATTTTCGATAGCGATGCTAATAAGCCGATAGACCATAACAGTTGATAGCTCTAAGTCAAAGCGCCTGCAACTTGAAGTTACTGCCAGTATACCTTGCCACCACAATTCCGTATGTATACTGAACTACAGACACAGCACATAAAGGCAAATAAACCCCATTTGTACGATAAACGGTTTGTGAATAGGAAATATTCCTAAATTCCTATTATAAGCTTCAGGAGTTTCCTACGATCTTTGCCAGCATGATACTTTCATTGGAGGCTTAATGGTATAATATTATGTTATCCATAACCCATACCTATGTAGTGCAATAATATGTTTCATTTCATGGGTTATATGTATATGATTGGCATCAGAACATAGAAGACAACTATTATATTGTTACATAGATGTGCCTAGTTTTATGTACTAAGTTACGACTACTTGGCAAGTAGCGTCCAAGAACGGAACCCTACTTACCATATTTACTGTTCTACTACAAATCTGGTTATTCTACCTAAGCTGCTATTATCACTGTTATTGTACTTATTGTTCCTGTTATCATTTTAATTATCAGTTGAATCAGTAAGAGTTATGTCAGCCACTCTCCACTCTCCTGTCTACCTGTTGTACACCCTGTGCCAGTCAGAAGCAGATGGGCTCCCCCTCTGAACCAGGTTCTGCTCAAGGTTTCTCCCTGTTTATCAGGGAGTTTTTCCTTTGCCACTGTTGCCTTGACTTGCTCTGAGGGGGTTTCAGGCCAGGGATCAATTGTAAAGCTGATTTATGTTGTAAAATTTATGTTGTTGTAAAAAGCGCTACGGAAATAAAATTGAATTGAAACTGAACTATGAACCTTTGAAATTGAACCCTTTATTAGCCAACACACTACAAAACAATGTAAAAGACAGCATTCGTAAAAAAGGGTAATTCCTGGTACTTTTGGCTACAGTTCCATAACACCTCTATTGACCTCCCTCCCAGACCAAACAAAACACTACATAGACATACGAAACACAAAACAAATAACCTTGAATAAGGTATCTAACCCAGATCCCCTGGGCCTCTGATGGGGTCAAACAATAGACAACGTTCGCTAAGGACAGAGAATTGAAACTGACAAGACTATGTGAACGACACCGCACGAACCATACAAACAGAAAATCCAAACCGACCGCGCTATTCGAATGGGCAGGTTAAACAAGATGAACAGTATATTCGACTCGTGACAAACTTCAAACATACATTACACTCTGACAAACTTAAACACTACGATATGCACAGACAACGTCAGAACATCTATCGCAAGATACACATTCAACAAGAAACACACATAGTCTTTAACTACGATCACAGTACGCCCATCAACATATTCAACAGGATTCGTACCGCTAGGTAGAGTGCTCAAGCTCCCATAGGTCGATCGCTTGCGATGAAGCTGACTATGAGACGGTAACATCAACATAATCACCTCACTTCACAAACCAGTGAGAAGGGTCAGGTTAAAACCCTCAGGAGGGCTCAGTTGCGATCTGAATGATGATAAAACCACCATTGGTACAACTAGTTTTATAAACTACCACTCTCTGTTGTGTGTGTTTTTTTTTTTTTAAAGAAAACCAGGAAGAAAAGTGAGCACAATTAAATTACAATTCAAAACCTCAGTCTCTGACGGAAAATTTAGACTTATCTGGTCCAGTTCTCATGCTCTACATTTGGTGCCAGCAGATGTCTGAGTGTGGATTTTGTCGGCTAGGGTGGCTTAGCCGTGCGTATCCACTGTGAAATGTGATGTCATCCCCTGCAGCCTCACTTACAGAGCGCGCTCAGTTGGAGCAGTTAGCTGGGAGTCTTTAGCTCAGTGGTATAATCTTGTTTTTTCTTGGGAAGAGTGGCACAGCAATGGACAAATCAGTTAATCAATTCTACAAAAATGGGTGAAGAGCTACAGTTAACCACCAATCACTGCCGTGTTTGAACCATTTTGCCCTTTACAATGAAGCACAATGATTGGATCAAGTCAATGAGTTTCCTGGAGAAGATGGTACATTCACCACTCTTTAGAAACAGAGCTTACATTCTAAAGCTGGTCTCCCCTGAGCTGGTAGTGTTGTTATAAGAGAGAGCTTACACAGTGAAGCTGGTCTCCCCTGAGCTAGCAGTGCTGTTGTAAGAGAAAACTTGCACAGTGAAGCTGGTCTCTCCCTGAACTGGCAGTGCTGTTATAAGAGAGAGCTTACACAGTGAAGCTGGTCTCTCTCTGAGCTGGCAGTGCTGTTATAAGAGAGCTTACACAGTGAAGCTGGTCTCTCCCTGAGCTGGCAGCGCTGTTTTAAGAGAGAGCTTACACAGTGAAGCTGGTCTCTCTCTGAGCTGGCAGCGCTGTTATAAGAGAGAGTTTACACAGTGAAGCTGGTCTCCCTCTGAGCAAGCAGTGCTGTTATAAGAGAGAGCTTACACAGTGAAGCTGGTCTCCTCTGAGCTAGCAGTGCTGTTATAAGAGAAAACTTACACAGTGAATCTGGTCTCTCTCTTTGCTGGCAGTGCTGTTATAAGAGAGAGCTTACACAGTGAAGCTGGTCTCTCTCTTTGCTGGCAGTGCTGTTATAAGAGAGAGCTTACACAGTGAAGCTGGTCTCTCTCTTTGCTGGCAGTGTAGTTAAAAGAGATAGCTTACACAGTGAAGCTGGTTTCCCCGCTACAGCATTGCTATTGGCTTTAAATATTTGCAAAGATTCTCTGACAGGCTTGTGCGACCGGCCCCTGTGCGCGAGTTAGTTTGGCTGTCGGCTGGATTCAAATGAAAAAGTTATGGATGGGTTGGGGTGAAACTTCGTAAATTGGTAAGCTTTTCAGGGCAGGTTTGGGGCTGATGTTTACAACATGGTGTTTTATTACCGCTCTCTCACATTTTTCTCCCAGTTTGAAATGCCTGACAATGTTAGCAAGCTGCACTCAGCGCTGTCTATCCATGAGAGCAGACGTGCACACACACAGACACACATGCACACACACACACACCCTCGAATGAAACACACCATTTCAGCTGACACCTCCTTTCACACCACAGTCCGCAGGTTCAGCAGGCTGGGTTAATGAGGGAGAAGAGAGAGAGTATCTGTGATGTGAAAAGCTGCGTATGTTGGGTGAATAATGGCACTAAGAGTATGTGTGTATACTGTTTGCATGTGTGTGAGAGAGAGGGAGTGAGAGAGAGAGACAGAGAGAGGAGAGAGAGAGAGAAAGGCTGTACGTGTGTTCTAGAATGAGTGAGTCCAACAGGCTGTATATATTTATGTGCATGTGTGTGCTTTTGGGAATTAGCCAGTGTGTTTGTGTGAGAGTAAGGGGCTATGTTTATGTGTGTGTGGGTGTGTGTGTGTGAGAGAGAAAGAGAGAGTCTGTATATTTGTGTGTGTGGGTGTGTGTGTGTGTGTGAGAGAGAGGCTGTATGTTTGTGTGTGTGTCTCCACTAACCATGTAGGTGTATATGTGTGTACTATAGAGAGAGAAAGGCTGTATGAGTGTGTGTGTATGTGAGAGTGTGTGTGTCTGTTTTGCTCCTGCTCTATCCTTCTGTTCTTGCGCTGTCTTTCTATTAAGGTGATGTATGGTCTGTATTCCTTAGGACTGACAGAGGGGGGGGGGGGATGGGGGGTAGTTGCTCGTGGGAACGGTAGGAGAGCAGAGCTGTGGATCTGGAACACTGAGTTGCCATCGGAGACCATGACACCTGTTACAGGTGCCCCTTTGGAGGTCTCCATACCCCAGCCAGGTGTGAAGGTGCCATGGTAACCACAGGCCTGGCTGAATCAACTAACGGGCACCCCAGTCGCCCCTAGCGCCCGACAGGTGTGGTGAGGGGGGAGGCGTTGTATTTTGGTCAATTTGAATCAAACCCCGGCGCGATGCAAAGTTAAGAGGCAGATCTCTCATAGGTGCTGTGTGGGAGACCGTAATAAGCCTCAGCTAAGAAGAGAGGGAGAGAGAGAGAGAGCGAGAGGAAGAGAGAGAGGGGAGAGAGGGAGGGAGGGAGAGAAAGAGAGAGAGGGGAGCAGTCTCAGAGCAAGCCAGCCGGCCTCGCTGTGTTCTACACTTTCATCTTGGCGAACACAAAAGGCTGTAACGCGAGAGAGCAGAGAAGAGACGGCAGCCGCAGCCTTACGGGCTGTGAACTACCGCGCAGTGAGGAGGAGGACAGCACGAGCGA
This sequence comes from Albula goreensis, assembly GCA_022829145.1. NCBI lineage: Eukaryota > Metazoa > Chordata > Actinopteri > Albuliformes > Albulidae > Albula > Albula goreensis. The sequence goes on from CM040744.1 coordinate 896,719, forward strand.
GAGAGAGAGGGAGAGAAAGAGTGAAGGAGGAGGAGGAGGAGGAGGGGGGCCGCCGTATTCAGAATGTGAGTGAGTTAGCGAGCGCGCCGTTGCCTTCGCCCCTCTGTGTGGCTCCGCGATCGGGAGCCTTAGCGGTAGACCGCGAATCGCGACACGCGAGGCGGCGTGGCGCCCGGCGGACGAAGCCAGCATCAAAGCCGCCGTTTTAGAAACCATCACCTCTCCAGAGAGAACGGGGAAACAACAACAGGGACAGAGACGACTCCTAATGCAACAGGCTGCCTGAGAGTACTCACTCACACACACACACACTTATGCTCACTTACACAGTCACTCACTCACACACTCACGCTTTCATACCACCTACACATTCACTCACTCACACTCACATTCACTCACTTACTCACATACATTCACTGTTTCACTCAATTGCTTATTGACACACACGCAGTCACTCACACACTTTTACTCTCACTCACTCACAGATATTCACTCTTTCACTCACTCACTCATTCATTCACTCTCCAGCCGGACTCTGCGAAAGTGCGGAGGAACATTCCGGGGCCTGCAGACGGGCGGCCGAGGCAGAGACGCGAGGCGGGAGATGACAGAGGACCGCGTAGCGCTCTGAAGCTCTGACACACCACGCTGTCAGTTGGGCCGGGGGGGGGGGCGGTGCGTCCAGATGGGGAAGAAGACCTGGAGCGAGCGCAGGGAGGGGGTCCGGAGCTCCTCCACCCGGGACGACCCCCCGGGCTCCGGGAGGGGCACCAGCCGGGGGCGCTTCACCGAGTCATGGAAGAGGCTGAGCTCCAGGCAAAGCTCCACCAAGAGGTCCGGGCTGGCGTCCCAGCAGCCCCCGGTAAGCCAAGGGGGGAGGAGCCCCGCTTCTGCTCCCCACCGCCTGCAGTGTATGGCAGAGGGTGGGGAAGGGAGAGGGGCGGGGGGGGGGGGTGTGGGGGTGTGAATGTTGGGGAGGGGGTTGAGCACATGTCCTTATCTGTGCCAAGTCATCAAACGCTTTCGCCAAAACCTGCATCAATCTCAGAGCTTCAAGGCTTTTTTCAAGGCTAGAATTTCTGATGATTTTTTTGAAAACTGCTCTAAATAATACATTATTATTATCATTATTAATATTATTATTATTGTTGTGTTTGCAAAGAAACCTAGAACTGCATCCCACATTGTGATTACTGGGCTTCTTAAAGCACTCACTTGTGACTTGTGACAACCTGTTGAATGTTTTGCAGAAAACTTTCTTTGAGCACCAAAACTACATGAACGGTTTTGGCAAGGTTAGCGTGACTCTCAATGCGAGTGTTGAAGTGACCCCAGACCTTCGTGACCGCACATTCAATACAAAAAGCACATTTAATTTATCTGAATTGATTGCTCTACGGCCATGGGCTTCAGAAACTATTACTGCAGCTTCTTGGATTATTGGTGTCAAGCTGTTTAACGTTTTGGCTGAAAAACGTTTTCTGAGCTGCAGGTAGGGACACGGTTTCAGTGAGGCAGGCGTCTTGGTTACCTGAGACCGCGCGACAGGTAACAATTACTCTGCAGTAGCCTTGGCACAGTGTCGCAAAGACAATGGGGACAAACATAGTTTAGATACTTACCACAGTTTGTGAAATCGGAATCATGGTGAAGCAGAACTGCTTTAGAGAGACCGTTCTACAGAAAGAAAAAAGGTTACCAGTTAGCATGTACTATGACTCCACCCATTTGTGTTTTCAAGTCTCACCCTCCAATCATTGCTCTCCTTTAAGCTTTTGTCTGACCAATCAATCCATATGCTTAATTTTTCTTAATTGCTTCCTCGTTATATTGGTGAAGGGATGGCCAGTTTTAAAATAAGCCTTTGATAATGATGACAAAAGAGAAGAAGAGCCCTTTTAAATTGAATTTGTTGATGAAGGACAGTTTGCACACGCGAGCATCGCTCTGCTAACATTAGTGGCTTAATAAGTGGAATGGAAATGTACGTGTCATCGGCATGGTTCAGGAAAGAGAGCACACAGACACCGGCCAGTGTGGATAACTCTAGAACAGAGTCTTGAGGCCGGGGTGATCAGCATGTGCGTGTAGGAAACCCTGTGTGTATGAGAGAGAGAGATCCTGTGTGTGTGACTTTACGTGCTTGTGTGTAAGAACCTTTGGCTGTGTGTGTGTGTGTATGTGTTTGTGGGCGGGGAGGTTCCCACGTGTATGTGTGTGGGAGAACCTGTTTTTGCATGTGCATCCATGTGTGAGAACCCTTGTACGAGTGAGTGTGCGTGTGTGTCCATTGGTGTGTATTCGAGTGTGTGAACCTGTGAGTGTGTTTGTGTGCGCATATGCATTTGTGTTTGTGTGTGTGTGTGTGTGTGTGTGTGTGTGTGTGTGTGTGTGTGTGTGTGTGTGTGTGTGTGTGTGTGTGTGTGAGATCCCGTGCACCACTAACGCAGGGTGTGGAGCCGGGACTTCAAATGCCAACCACATGCCAAGCTCAGGAAACGCTAAAACATGAGCGATGATCACTACAGCCCATTAACAGCATCAGAGACTGGGGGAGGGGGGCGAGAGAGAGAGAGAGAGAGGGGAGCGGAGAGAGGGAGATTTTGTGTGTGATGGATGGATTTCAAAAAGAAAGTGAAGGGATGGACAGTGAAAGAGAAGAGGCGACCCTGGTTCTTCAGAAGTGGAGAGAGGGAGATGGAATGAGAAAGAAGAGAGAGGGAGAGGGAGGGAGGGAGAGATAGTGAAAGGGCCAGAGACTGAGAGACTGGCAGAAAGAGAGAATGTGAGAGGAAGAGAGAGAAGGAGGTGTGGGGGATGTAGACTAAGATGTATGTGTGTGTGTGCGCGTGCATGCATGTGTCTATGTGTGTTTGTTGTGGGGAACTAGTTGTGTTTTCTTTGTAACATGTTCGAGAAGTGCTGTTTTAATGTCTGCCTATGAATGTACTTTCTATTTGTCTCCTCATCCAAATAAAGTATTTTTAAAATAAATTTAAATCTGAGTAACACAGAGACTCCTCCGTACATAAACAGTCTATGTTCAAGAAATTCATAGTAGAGAAGACAGGAATTGCACTTTCCCCTTTCCTGGCGAATTAGAATAGCACCAGGTTGCAGGACCAATGTATTTTGCCAAAAGTAAAGAAATTTACCCTGAATCCAAGACCCGTACTGAAGCTGAGGGGGCTGTTTTGGCTTTGGGAGGGAGAAGGGCGCGTGTGTAGCTTTGGCAGAACGATCTCAACGAATTACAGGCACAAAGAAAGCAAGCAAGCTAATAGATTTGCTCATGCAGGAAATCCGCAAGGGCTGTTTTCATGTTCATGTGATGCAGGTGTAGAGGTAGTTAGGCCCTGCAGGTCTGTCCTGGTTGTGCCTGATTGAATCGATCACATGTCATCCCGCCAAGTTACTGTTTGGCGGGAAAGTTAAGCAGAGGGAGAAAAGAGAGCAATGGAAAGAAATAGAGTGCAGACGGAATTGGTAAGTAGGAGAGAGAAAAAAATATTTAATGAGATGGTGTGGATGAAAATAGAGGTTGAGGGAGAGTGAGAAGGGAGGAGAAAGGGAGAAAAGCATATAATGACACAATGAAAATAAATAACAGAAGGATGATGGAGAGTGAGGAGAGAGAAAGAGAGAGTGAGAGAGAGGCAGGGAGTAGAGAGCAAGAAATAGTATGGGAGAAAGTAAGAAAAGAGAATAGTAGTCAGAGAGCATAACATGTTTTGTGTATCTACTGCTTTGGAAATTCTTTCGTTCTCCTGACAGTGTAGTCCAATTGAATTGATGGAGGGAGATGGTGAAATGAAATGAGATGTTTGCATGGGAGAGAAAGAGAGAGGGAGAGAGGGAGGGAGGGAGAGAGGGAGGGCAGGGTAACATGAAGTTCATTTGTCGGGATGTAACAGAGGGATTCGTTGCCTGGATATCAACCTCCAACTGGTACATCCTGGCATGTTGTGGACCTCGACAGGATCGTGACATCACATGAACGAAACATGCTTCCTCTCTAACGTCCCTGCTGCACACACACACACACACACACACACACACACACACACACATACACGTGCTCTGTCACATCCAATGGCTTCTACAAGGCTCTTCTCCTTTTAATTAGAAAATTAGAGGAGGAAAATGAGAGAGGGAAGAAAAAAAAAACAGGACCATCTGTCTTGTGTTTTTAATTCCTTATCAGTTCATTTCCCTGCTGCAATTTCATCACCCTAATCCACAGACATGAAGCGCCTTTTTTTTCCTTCGACGTTTCAAAAGGAAGCTTAGCTATCTCGGGAACGGAGAGCTGCTCGTCAAGCTTGTTGTAGCTGTGTGTGTTTCGCTTTCTGCTGCCTTTCTTTCTCCTCCTTCAGTCTGCCCTCGGTTTTATGTCTTTACATAACGTGCCGACACTGTTGTAGTCACACTTAAACGGTGAGGTTGCACATTTTTAGTACTTGCTGTGTGGGATCAGAGATAATCATGTTGAAACTTGACAGGAGTGACATCACCCTACTAGTACCAAACAGAAAACAGATACACTAATCACAAAATATGTTGGTAAATACTATTCCAACAATGTCAAAAGTGATTGGTGGGATACTTAAAGGCTCTTCCTGGCTGGTAATATCCACCAATCACTGTTGGCCATCATCACTGAAGTTCATTCAGCCCATTTAGCTGTCAAGGCCAGCTGGAAATGGTGATCAGGGCCGTGTGGAGGAGTTTCAGAAAGAACTCCTGTATTCCAGAACCTTCCAGCACAATCCAGACATATTATTGTTGAGTCATTAAAATTCAGAACCTTGTAGCGGAATCCAGACAGATTGTCATGAATTGTTGTGTCATGCATTCCAGAAGGTTCTTTGTGGAATCCAGAGATATTATGTATTGTTGTATCAAACAATGCATCTTCAGTCTTTGCTTAGCATTGCTGTGTCACACATTTTAGAGTAAATTTAAAGTTATAGAGCAAAAGTTATAGATATCTAAAAAGAGTATAAATAGTCCAGACTATAATGCAACCAAGCATTTCTCCAAAACCACTCATATCACATGCTAAACTTGTGTCATAAGTACTGTAATGCCAGTATGTATCACATTGTTAATCAATACATGCATTGTGACAGTGTTAGGGCATGTGTTCACTAAAGCTGAAAACGCTCTACGCTCCCAGCTGAAAATACTCAGATCAGAGCATATGAAAGCTCAACTGATTTTTTTATCGGCTGGTTGCTATGATACGGTCAGTCAGATCGTTCATAAGATAGCTGGCTATGTATAAATTAGCCATGCTAGGTTATATTCCTGCTGTAAGGTAAATTGAGGAGATTAATTTTAGGCCATAAGAAATTCATTGCTAAATAATAATGATGATAACCGTTTTTTCTAATTACCCTATCGATAGTGAAATAGTTGGTGGATATGGTAAATATTTCAGCATTGCAAATACCGCTATAATACCATGGGTTATATTAATTTTCAACGGATGCATTACTATATTACCTTTCACTATGACACGTATTGCAAACTGGTTAACTATGTATGACTATTGCTACAGGCAAAAACAGCAGTAACCAGCCTGTGCTGTGAACGGTATGTCCTGCCCCTACTTCAACGTGATTGGACAGCTGAGTACAAAAATACAGTGTGAACGTAGTGCATTGTTGGTGGTTGCTACGGTATGCTAAGCGTATTTTCTAGGCTTGCAGAAATGCTCAGTTCCTATTGAAAAGAATGGGAAAAATACACCGGCCGAAGAAAGATCAGCTCTGGTAGACACGGGCCCTTATGCACTGACACCATCCTGTCAGGTTATGACAGGTGTTATTTCATTCTTACGATAGTGTAATGTAAGCTAAACTGACGGTGAAAGTGTTTCCCTGGATGGTTACCAACATCATTTCAGTTAGCGCTCCAGATAGTTTCCAAGCTCTGAAGTTAATTCACAAAATTAGTTGGTTTGTTTCATAAACACATTTATTTGAAAAGGTAATATTTTTCAATTTCAGCCGACCTCTGGTTGCTTGCAAACAACAAAAACTTCTGTATATAATATGGCAAATAGTAATAACCATAAATTGTATAGTTCTCCTGCTTTGCACCCAAACCGGTCCATAAACTGGTAAAAACAGACTACAGCTTTACAGTCTACATTAAGCACCATAAGATAATGGCAACAGAGACTTCTGGGAATTAAAGTAAATGTCAAAAAATATCGACATGAAAAAATATGACAAAAATGGAAGTACTGAGAATCTGGCTGTTAATTCTATTGATAGCGTGCACATGCTTGAAATCTGATGTGAACAGTGGAGAAGTTGGGTTGCTATAGAGACCCAGTACCAGTTGAAGGCATTGCTAGATGCACCAGTTCGCTCAAGGGAAACATTATCAGATGTTTCAGGAAGCTAAGTCCATCCCTTCCTTAGCAAACCTGATGTTTGTATGCATGGCTCCCTGTGCGTACCTGTTGAAATTACTTAAGGTAGAGGGAGAGTCTTTGAAAAACTGTATATAACACATACTGCTCTGTGCTTTCTCTCATGCAAATGGTGCAGAGAATACAGGTCTGAGAATACAGTTCAGTGGTCTGAAGAAGGACAAAACCACCAGTACTCAACATGCAAGATCAAAAGTGTGAACATATAGCTGTTGCAGAATATACAAGACACTAAAACTGTGTGTGTGTGTGTAGGTGGAGTGAATGGGAGAGAGGGGGAAATAGAGATTTAAAATGTCAAATCTCATCTACTTCATTCATTAAAGTTCATCTGGAATGTCATTTAACACCTATGTGAGCATCATTAGAAGTACCAGAAAAAAAAAAAGATCAACTGTTTGCAATCGGCTTTCCTCAAATGATATTTTGATAGGGGTCGCTCTAAAGGTCATCACCGTATGACGCATAGAGATCATTCCCGTTTCATTCCTTCCCAAGAGTCAGACACCATGAACGTACCGAGAAAACAAGAGAGAGGGAGGAAGGGGGAGGGAAAGAGAGAGAGAGAGATGTGAGAAAGATGTGAAAGAGAGCTGTGGTTTGGCAACATAAATGTATATTTGTCATGCCAATAAGGCATATTGTAACTGGAGAAAAAACATGAAAATGAGAGAAACATTTCTTGAGCAAACAGCACCAGATCCTGACTCATTCTGAATGCTGTATTTGCTCTTTCCTCTCAGTTTTGTGGCACGCATATGAAATCTCATTTATTATTATGAATCTTAATGCCATGTAGCTGGTCACTGTTGCCATAGGAGCCGGTTCGCCTGTTCATCTCGCCTCTCTACGGTGACACATGGGGGGCATGGGTCTCTGGCGTTCGGTGACGAGTTCCGCCAACCCGAGATTCTCTCACTGTGTCCGAGAGCCCCCGGTTCAGGGGTCTTTGCATGACATGTGGACGCCTTAAAAACGACGGGGTGGTTTTAGACTGTCGAGGGATCCGCGAGAAGCTCAGTATTTAATGCAAATCAAGTTGGAAGTTTGAAATGGACCACGAAAAATGAAACTTAACAAATCAAGTTGACTTTAAAAGTTACCAAGACTGGAGTAGCCTTTTTTTGTTTGCTAAAAAAATCCTTCAAGACTGAATGAGAAGTTAAATTTGAAATTGATGTGTCTCTGTCTATGTGGGGTGAATTCTGCTGCTCATGTTGTTGATTTAAAGCTTTGTTTAACAAAAAAATCAGGGAGACGCAGCGATGGATCCATCTTGACCCCTCCTGACTGTGAGGGGATCAGGCTGACCAGCTCAAAAGGAAGTTGAAATCAGAGAAACAGCCGGAAAAGGAAGTCAGGCACACACCTGTGGACACAAGGAAACATTTAACAGCATGTGTAGGTGTATCATGAGATGAAAGAAAAGTGTTAATTGTGAAGAGCTGGTCAACAGTGCAGGTTTAAAAAAAGCAATCAACATATGGCTGGAGAAGCTCTTCCAACCACAGTCTGCGTCAGCGTATTAAAGCGACCACAAACTCATAAATGAATGAATCGATGAATGGACAAATTAATTAATGAACTGACCAATCTAGGAACAAACAAATTAATTAATCAATGAATGGATGAATTAAATAACAAACCGACTAATAAATGGATAAATGAATGAATACATTACTATCCGTGAGGAAGTTTGTTTTGTACATGTACGATTACATGAGAGGGAACTTTCCATGGAAAGTGAAGTGATATAGGGCAGAACAGGGCAAAAACCCACATAAGTATTACAGAGTAATAATCATGAGTGATGAACGGAAAACAGCCATTGAGGAATGACATCGTTGGATTGTGTATCGCTGTGATTGGTCTTTTATGCTGTTGCTAAATCCTGCGGTGCCCAGTGCATTGCTTCCATTGGCTAAAGTGAAACATGACACCCCAGGGCCATGCCGTTGTGATGTGGCCCATTTACAAACAAAAAGTCACTTTGAGACTGAGTCAAAGTGCAGAAAAAAAAGGCTTCGAGAAGTTCAGTTTCACAAGCTACGTCAGAGGGGTGCACGACGGTCTTATCCAGGACACATAGTGTGGGTGTACGGGCTTTTGTTCTAAACCAGCTTTTAAATACCTGCTTTGGCTTATCAACTAATTACGGTCTTCAATCAAGAGCTCAATTAAGCAGGTCTCTGTTTTCATGCTTTAATGAAGGTTTCACCCACACTGGCTCTTCTGTGATAACATTGGATACTAGAGATGGGAGATTGAGGTTCCATGACAAAAAAAATACCATGGGAGGAGCAGGGGCTGCGGACAGGAAGTTGATGTGAAAAGATATGATAATAGCCCCCCCTGGAACATATTGAGGGTATGGAGGGGCATTTTTAGTTGCCCGTTCTAGCCCTGGACCCCCTGAATTATTCAGGGCTTTCGCCCATTTTTGGTCCCAGTTAGCAGAGCTACTATGTGCAACAAGAACCTGAGTTCAGCCAATCACTGTGCTTTGCTCTGGACTGCAAAACATTATGATTGGTCAGTGATTGACAGCTCAGACAATTCCAAATTATTAAGCCCCATGGGAATGTTATGCCTCCTCTGGGAACGCGGCCTCATGACACCTCATTCTGTCGTCACTATTGGACACAAGGGTACTGCACAATATAAGCAAAGAGGTAATTGGTGAAATCTTATCATACCATAAAACCAAGCCAAAAAAAGCAACGGCTTTCGGTAACATTGCTGTAAGGCTGTGCAATGATGCTGAGAGAAACAACACTAGAAATTTTTCTTGTGTTCCTCTTTCTTTTTTAAATTGACCGCCGAATCATTACTTTCTCGCTACCTTGCAAATAGCTCTGCATCACCCATACACATTTTATTCCTATTTTTATCCGTAATTGATAATTTTTTTTTTTTGAATGTGTATATTGGGCTTGCTGGGAGGTTTGAGGAGGAATGCAGTGAGAGACAAATGGCCCAAACAAGGAAAAATCCAAGCTGTACTGCCCTCCTGCAGTTACCCTCCACCATGTTTGATACTTTTCATGCTGTTTCAATATAATTAAAGATAACTATGAACTCTGTTTTTAGATTTGTTGGTAAATTCTCACCCTCAGGCCATAATTCTATTGCATTGCAGAAACTCCACTCTTTTGTTTCATAAAAATCCAAATTAGTCAATTGTTTCTCAAGCGTAAATTGAAATTCTGTGCAGCCATTATCTGATGTGTTGATCACTGTGGAAAAAATAATCATGCGGAACTAATGAGGAAAACCCAGTGTTCTGACAGAATTTGCGCACTTCTTCGGAAACGGCCTGTAGGCGGGAGCGTGGAGCACCTCAGACAGAACGCCGGCATCCTGACAAACATGACAGCTACTTTGCTACCAGGGAAGACCAGAAATGCCCAGTTTGTAAGAAGTCCTTCTTGTAACCAGGGGACGAAAGCAATAAAAGAATATTTGAGGACTAACGAGGTGGAGGGGGGTTGTCGGTCTCAGCCAATGGACATCATTGAATGTAATCACTGATACGCTGCAGACAAGATCAAACCTGTCCAATTTCACAGTCGGTAAGACAGGAGGGTGGGATACTAAAGAAATGCAAACAGCGGCTAATGAGGCGTGTGACAAGAACCTCGTCCCTGAGCGAGCCAACAAAGCTATGCTAAAACGCGGTTATCACTTTATTAACGGAAAAGCATCTTTTTTCTAGAACACCACATGACTTTAACCAGCACCCTTGGCAACAGTTACTTGGATATGGAGCTGGTTATTTATCCAATACATATTTTTTTGCTATTGACATATCAGCAGTGGGAAGTTTTGAGATTATATCTATCTGTCTGAAGGAACTGGATATTTCAGGGCTCCCTGGACAGTAATTTGTCACAGAATTAAAACGTCTGTTCAGTTTTTATAAACCTACATACATACAAAAATTATATATTAATGGTACTAATACTGCAAATACAACTGCTGATGGCACTACTAAAACTAATAATAATAATAATAATAATGAGGATGAAAATACTTACTATATAGGAGATGTTCATTTGTATCACTTTATGCTTTTGAATACATTTTCATATTCCTCCCTCACCTTTCATTGAGTTTCAAGTTTATTATTTTAATGATAAAGTAATACATTTAATATTAATGTTTAATTAATTATTTTTATGATAACCTGGCATGTTGGACAATCTCCAAATGTATAATAATGAACCAGCTGCTTTGAAAAAAGGAGATAAAAAGACCATGATGCAGACTAACTCTGTGTTCTGTGAGAATCAATCGCTTGAGAGAGTCAATTCAGACGCGGGGAAAGTGATCGCGCATCTGAGTGAGCGCGTTGAAATGAAGCAGAATAAGAGCCTGAGATCGCTCCCTCACGTTCTCTCTCCAGAATGCTGATCTTTTGAACTTCTTGGGCTCGGGCAGTTCGTTTCTCTTCTGCTTGAAATCCACATTCTTAATTCGGGGAGAGTTTAGGAGCTGCTTTTTGCATTTATTTTACAACGAAGCTGGCTGCCTTGCACAGCCTTTTTAATGAGTTACAAAAACCACAGCAGGTCAGATTACCTTTTGCTTTGACCATCGATCCTTTATGAAATAAGTTCTAAATAGAGAGGAATATCTGTCACACACACACACTCACTGTACACATGAAAAACACATGCACACATTTACACACACTCAAAATCACACACACATTTTCTCTTTTATTGTGTGCATGTTTTTGTAAATTTGCAAAATACGTCATATCCTAGGGACCCTTGTTTTTATCACTTTTGTGTAATGCACACCTTATTGCTTTGAATTTTGCTCATTGCTACTCATAGAGAATAAATTCAGCATGGAGCCTGTGAGAGGAATCGCTAATGCTTTCAGAACTCACCACTGCTACAAAGCTGACATGTTCTGGTCTCGCCCAGGCAGGAGAGGATTATGGGTAATGTCAGGATAGGATGTTCTCTCCACCTTCCTGCCTCACTGTTTTGCACAGGTCCTGTGAAGCATGAGTTTCACCCTGCGAAAGAAACGCATCCTCTCTCTATTTCTCCCCCCCTACCATTTTTCTTAGTATGTCATCACCTTGTTCTCATTTCTCTTTCTCACAACCATTGCTTTCGCTCTCTCTTTCTCTCTCTCTCTGTCTCACACACACACATACACATTACCAGGCATTTTCTTTGTAACATTGTTGAACTTGATAACCCTTGTAGGCAAGTATCAATTTGTGTGTGTGTGTGTGTGTGTGTTGTTGTTGTCTCATTCTGTCGTTCAGAAATGAGAGCGTAAGAGGCTTTGTGAGAGAGACAGAGAGGCGTAGTTTATAACTGTTAAAAGCTTTAGCAATGTGAACGTTGGTTTTCCATGCCAATAAAGCTCTTTGTGTAGATTTCAAAGGGAGATGATAAAATCGAGCTGCTGAATTGACTTGAGCTTAAACTAGTCAGTTGTTTTAACTTGCAGGTATTTTATCTTTTTGTAATGACAATCATGTGTATGAATTTCACCCAAAATTAGCCAATAAACTGCTTTTATCTCAGGAAATAGTCAGTCAAATTCAGCCCCTGGATTGCTAAAATTCCTCTAATGTCGTTCATCATCATCTTCATCTTCCTCACTTATTTGTAGTCCTGTATTCCTTCCGTAGGTCGACAGGTATTGGAGAGAGGTCCAGAAGGTCGAGTTGCAGGTTACCCCGGAGGTTGTGTGTTCGATTTCTAGATGATTTACAGCGGTATGAAAAACAGAAAGCATTGTCTGTCAGCTTGGCGATGGGTTTTGGGAGGGGGGCTAATGGATCAGGGCATACACCTGCACTTATCGCTGCTATCAACCACAAAAACATCCCAAATGACCAGCTCAAAGAATGATTTGCTTCAAATCTGCTTGGAGTTGAAGTGGAGTTAGTTATACACTACACTGCAAAAGTTTGGAAATACCCTGTTTTTTCAAAGATTTTAGAGGTTTCGTTTTGTTCAATGGACTGCACTTAAGTAAGCTCCAAATACCTCCGCGGGCAGTAATTACAGCTTTGCAGACCCTGCGCAGTTGTGCTGTTAGTTTGGCTAGATAGTCTGGACTTATTCCCCTCCATCACTCCTGCAGAATGTCCCACAGGTCTGCTTCTGCTCTGAATGTTCCTCTGTCCAGTCTTTGTGTTCTTTCGCCCATCTTAACCTTTTTTTTTTATTTTCCAGTCGTAGACAGGGTTTTTTCTTTGAAATTCTGCCATTGAGATTTACTTCCATTATGTTGAGTAAAATGATTGAAAATTCTAAAAACTTTTTTTTTTTTTTTTTAAAAATTGGTTTCAATCTTTCGCACGGTAGTGTATACCTTGTACATAATTTGGCAATTTATTATTTTCAGATGAACAAGCCATGATGGGTCATGATGCGAACATAAACATGAAAAAAATGACATTTTCCCTGGGTAGCTAAAGAGCTCACCATTTGTAGCATGTTCTGTCAGAAGGAAAACTAAAAAAAAAAAAAAAAATGCAAATGACTTTCCTAACTAAATCCCATGGTTGTACCCCTCTCCTGCCCACCCCTTCTACATTTCCATGGGAACACACTTTACACTCAAACACCTCCCTTTGGTGAAAGAACAGCAGTATTCACCCCTCTATTTTACGGGATTACAAAACTATGTAAGTAACTGCATCGCAACTGTAGCGCAAAGCTAACAATCCGTTCCTGAACAGATGGACCTAGCTGAAACAACCAAATCAATGCTAAACACACAGTTCATATTCTCCATTTGACAAGTCTGCTATCGCTAGCTACAATAATAGTACAACTCACCCTTTCAAGACAGCGGCGCTATTTAAATTACACCAGCTGCGATTTCCCCAGCTAACGCTACTTGAGTAAAGAAATATGCACAACAAGAACAATGATAATAATGGAAAGTTTATTTTCCTCGACAGTACATCTGAAATGTAGCTCATAAAGTTTATTTTCTCCATGGTTTTTGACACGGCCGGTTTATAAGACTACAATTCCAGCACAGATGGATATTTCTATAGCATCAACAACATTGAAAAAAACCAAACACAAAGCGTCATTTTAACAAAAGCATGCAGTTAGTTGGCTTGGTAGCTGATGACGTTTAAAAGGGAAAGGAGTACTAAGCACAATAGTGATGACAACAGTAATAATGCAGCAACACAAGCTAAGGCAAGCAACATTGCTAGGCTACAGACAGCCAACAACAAGATACTACAAGAAACTATGCCCCAAATTAACCGATAAAAGCATGGAGACTATCCTTCATGTCTAGCAAGCAAAATACATGAGACATAACAAGTGAGGCTATCGATACAAAGTAAGCACAATAGCTCTTCATCTCTGATTAAAAACATTGAAAATACTTGGCCAACCAATGAAAACCATGTCACGTTATGTCACTTCCACCTCCACTGGCTGCCACCTTCACTGGTAGGACATGTCCAACCAGTGGAGCCTGCAGACAGACCCTTCTCGCGTATTTAGATGTCTGGGGAGGGTCCCTATCACGGTATATTGAAGAGGCGAGCATGGGATTGGTAATCTGGCTGCAGGGTTTTGACAGGAAGGCAAGATCCTCTGTGATTGGTGCCTACCCCTGTCAGTCACTCTCTCTCTCTCTCTTCCATCACAAATCATTTAAATGCTTCTGCTTCCTATCCCTTCATCTCTTTTTTTTTGCCCTGAAATGCATTTATGTAGGCATTTAGCTCTGGATTGGCTTGCGTTTGATAGGACACACCTGACTTGTCACTGTCTTCCCTCACTCAAATAGCTAAGTGGTCTGTCCATGCCTCTCAAATGGATCTAAAGCAGGGGGCCTCTCAAATGGTTGCTGTCCAAAGAAAACGCCTCAATTTTTTTCACTGCTTAGAGGATGATACCAGAATACCAGCCTCACTTTTGGTGCCATGGCAACTACAGTTCATGACCCACTGCTTGTGTACTGTATTAGTGGTCACAGGCCCACCCAGAGTGCAAAGAGGAGCCCTGTTGACTCACACAATTGAACAAATGTGGTGTTTTCTGTGCAGACCACAGACATTTGATTGGCTACTACATGTTGATGACTAATAGCATGTAGCTCCGCCCATTGTTGGGGTTCATTATGTCTCTCCATCACATCCCTTTGGGTCAGACTTCTGCCCTTCCCACTCTCTCTTCACCATTAGTCACTTAACGAAACCTTTCCACTATTTTTTGCATGTTTTGTGGGGGTGGCACACAGCGATTGCGGCTCGTGCAGGTTCTTTGTCACAGAGAAAATCGCAAAGTTTATGTGAGACGAGGGGGCCCTTTTGTGACAGCTGGCACTAAAACAAGCCCGGAAACCACACCACATCCCTCTTCACCGCTAATGACGAACTCCCTCCTCACCGTTAGCAATTCCAACACATTCAAGCTCACAGCTTTCCTTTCATTTCCTCCTTTTATCCACCTCCACTTTGTATCGGTTATGTTAACCTGACATTAATTCTGACTGAGAGGGATAAGGGTGAAATCCCGCTCACCTGCCTGGCTCCCCCCTCCTCCTTCCTCTTCAGGGTCTTTTTTTTGGTGGGATTAAAATTAGCCTATCAAAAACAGAATGGTCCGCACAATCTTGTTATCACGGGGTGTATGACTATTGATTAAAGGCAGGTGCACTTGCACATAGATAAAAACTGTTTATAAACCATTAATAACTAGTCTATAATCAATACTAAGACATTATTTATCACAGTATATGGTTTGTGATTGTATATGACTTGTTAGCATTGCCTGTACTGATGCCTGAGGTCAAAGTTCAAACAGCTGGATCAGTTACAAACAGTGATCAGTCCTGGTTAGAAAGACACACCTTCCTTCAAGCATTTGCAAAAATTTGCAAAAATGTTCAAAAACATATGAACACTTCATATTGATAACATAAATGGTTAACTCGTTATTAAAATTCTATGTTGTAATGAATTTTCAGAATTATTTGCAAGTCCTTCAGTGTTACCAAAATTCCAAAAGTGCAGAGGATGGATGACACATTTTAAGTACCACCCATTTTTGAGTTGCTGTTGTCTTGCCAAAAATTACTTGCTAGTGTGATTTCTTTCTCTTTTTTTAGTTCCACAACCTTTCAGACCGTTTACATTTTAGAAATGAAACTTGTTGGACATGTTTTGTTTCACGGAGCGCACCTCGCTCCGGTGACGCACGTGTTCACACATGCCCCTCCCCTCGGCTCATGGGCCGAGGACGATTACCCAGCATGCTTCAGCAGCCCCTGCAGAGTGAGAGGCGACAAAAAGAGAAATATCAGTGGAGGTCTAATTTTTACACCATCTTCCTACGCCAACGAGGGCCCGTTGTCATTGTAAACACCTTAATTGTTCTCTTCTTTGTCGCTTTGTGCGTGTGCGTGCAAGCGTGCGTTCGGTTGTTGTTGTTATTCTCTCCAGAATGGAGCTGAAAGCTTCAACTCACAGTTTGTCTCTGTAGCCCTCCCCCCCCCCACCGCCCCACCGCCCCATATGCAAATCGAAATGGGGAAGGAGCTCGCTCAGCCTCTGTACCTCTGTGTAAAATGGCATCTACGTTGTTCAAATGCGGCGTTAGACTTTAAAAAGTGAATCTGTCCTCCTTTTCAAAGCCTGCATCTCATGTTGACGCACCAGTAATTACCCATGCAGAAAAGAGAGGGAAAAAAAGGAACTAGAAAAACTTCAAACCTGAAAAAGCGGAGCCGATGTTTATCGGGAGGAATGCCGAAAATACAAATGCCGTGATTATGGCTTTTAGCGAAAACCGAGAGATGGACATCACTGGGATTAACACAATACCAGTGCTAAAAAATAAATATTTGTACATGTAAATGAATTCAAAAGCATGTTTAGTTTTCTGAAGACTGCGGAAAATATGAAGACAATTAGCTGTCACGCTGTACAGATCACCTGGGATAGTCCACAGCTGATATCCAATTCATGTTCGTTATAAAGATGATTAGACCCCCTTTCTGTCAACAGGGATCTCCACATCAGTTCTCTGTGATGAGAACCGATGCCTAGCCGTGCCATAATTTAGGGTGTTCTGGAAAAGTGCATTAGCGCACAGAAGGCTGAGAAACTGACTGACTCCCCTGAAGAGTGTAGCCAATCGAATTTTATCGCCTGCATTCCATCGAAGGTCAGTCACAGAACTCAGATTCCAATCGATTGTTAGATGATCAATGATGTCACAATGGACTTCCAAGCGATGGGGTAGCTGGACTGCATGCTGTCATAGGTTCCATTATTTAAGACAAACGTTACAGGTTCATACTTACCGCGGGTGATTCTTTCCATACTCTGCTTCTTCAGATGTGAATTGCAGGGTTACTATAGTAACACTCGAGGCCACAAGAACTGTTAGATGTGAATGTAAAGCATCAGGACCATGGGAATCAACGTCCATTTCCATGGTTGTTGATTGTAGAGAGGCACTTGAGGTCTGGCTTAGGTGAATTAGCAAGTCAAAAAAGGAAGGAGGAAAGCAGTTAATATAATTGAGGAAGTTATTGGTTCGACCTGCTTGCTTTGTTGCTGTATTCTTCGAATGCATAGTTGAAATGATCCTTTTTCGTTGGCCTTCTTACACACCTTGCCGAAGTACGTGCGATGCAAAGATTGACGTAACAGAGACTGACATAACACCACCTGTTATGTAAATCTGTATATCGCACATACCTCAGCAAGGTGTGTAAGTAGGCCACAGAAAAAGATTCTTTTCAACAATATCGCTACATTAGTGTGAGAATACAGCCCTGGAGGGCTAAAATGTCGGCCTGTTTTGGTGTGTAAGTTACAGCACTTGATGTAAGTACCTGATAAAAGGCACTGATTGGCTAAAGAGTACATATACATTGTTTCCAAGCACTAAATTAGCTGCTGATTGGTAGGCAACCACAAAAACTTGCAGGTGCTGCTGCCCTCCTTGAACGGATTCAAACCCGCAAACCCTGTGACCCCCAATTACTGGAGTTTGACATTCCTGAACTAAAGGCTACTGTTTCAAGACCCCTGAAATGGAGAGAGAGTTTAAAATATCCTTCCATCCTAGAGTGGTCAATTGACCAGGTTACGGGGGAGATTTTTGAGCAGACGCTAAAGGCAGAAAGCCGTTAACCTCCCGAGCAGCAATACATAGAGATTATTCACAAAAATCACAGTCAAAAGAAAAAAAAAATACTTCATACAATCTTCAAGATGTCTCAGGGAAGAAATGAAATAAAAAAAGAGGTAAATGTAAGAGGAAAGAGAGAGAATGAAGTGGGCTTTGTGGTTTGAATTGAAAAGCAGTTCAGAAGAGGGTTCTTAGAAAACTCGTGGCATCCTCGCGTTCTCTCTCACTCTCCCTTCAGAACAAGATAAATGATGATTCTCTAACGAGCAGACACCCTTCTCCAGCTCGGCGTCTGTTCTTCTGTGCGCAGCCCCACTCTCATCGAAACACTTTACTTTGAAATAGCTCTCCTTCACTCCTTCATTCTGTAGATCCATCAGTCAGTCTCTCTCTCTCCAAGAGAGGTGTACTTTCAAAGACGAATCAAGGATTCGGAATTGCTACATAGATGATGATAATTCGTGTTCAGTTTCATTTTTATGAGCGTAAATAGTTTTAAGCACATTTGTAAATCAGAAATTCTCTCTCTCTCTT
Organism: Albula goreensis; assembly: GCA_022829145.1. Taxonomy (NCBI): domain Eukaryota; kingdom Metazoa; phylum Chordata; class Actinopteri; order Albuliformes; family Albulidae; genus Albula; species Albula goreensis. The sequence goes on from CM040744.1 coordinate 914,851, forward strand.
TCTTCCTCACACACATAGACACACACAGCCTTAATTTCAATTTGAAGTCAGTTTTGTAGACTTTAATTTTACTGTAGCCAGCACTGGCAGAGCCTGCCGAAACCATTAGCTGAAACAATTTCCTCCCGACATAGGGTGAGGGATATTACAACAGAGGCTGTGGAAGTCCCAGCCTTTTAAATAATCTCTCTGAGAATTATTTAGAAACCCAGTTACTGACTGGGTCAACCTAACAGACTTTCAACCCTCCCTTAGTTCCATGTTAATGAGAGTTAGACATGTTAATGAGAGAGTAAGATGTTTAACTGTGATATCAGAAGTAACCGTCCTTGCTCGAGACACTCTATCAGATATCGGATAGACGACTGTGATAACTCTTCAGGCCTTAGGCAATCTGACTGGTGCTTAGAGATGTCTGAGGATGGATTTGATTGGTTGAGGCATTTTGTCATTTTGTCAAGTTTTCTACACATGCTTAAAGTGCGCTCTAATCTAGAGGAAATACAAATAAATAATAATAATAGACATTTAAAATGTGGTCTGTTCAAAAGGAAGTGTTTTGTTTTATGTACATTTTTGCCAGGTTTTTTCCGCAATTTTCCCAACCTGAGCTCAGCTGGGCTTGTTGACCTCACTGCAGCACCTGCTCTGCTGGCTTTCAGGGGGAGAGGCTGATCATGTGACTCCTCCAAGTCATATGGCGACATTACTCACTTCCATGCGCACCCTTGGCTTGTGTCGCCACAGGCAGCCAGCATGACCAGGGAGGGTGCTATGGCGATGAGACCAATGAGCTTGCCCCTTACCATCCCTGGTGAGGCTGGGCCAGTTGTATTGGCAATTTGTTGTATTGCCAGTTGCCTTGGCAATGGGGACCTCCGACCATGGCTGGCAATTGTGACTTGGGATTCGAACCCCTGATCTAGGAACTTCCCGGGGAAACCTGTAACCATGTGAGCCACCCAGAGGCCTCAAAACGTGGTATATTTAAACAAAACACTGACATAATAAATAGCTATGTATAATAACATATAAAATACAATTGGTTATGTTGAAATCAATTTCTTTTCACAAATTTATAATTATTTAGTATGGACTTACATTTTATCATTGAGGGGAAGGCCGGTCAAACTTGAGATTTTCAGATAAGATATATTTTAAAAGAATACAGAGTCATTTTAACTCCTTTAGAATGGCTGGGTTTTTTTTATGTTCTCCAATGAGCATATTGGATAATCTGGTGTATTTTATTCCATGCCAGATCCGAAAACCTGTTCTGTTCTGCCTTTTGCTTTGTAGTTATTCTTTTTGTAGTCGTTTTCATGTTGACTAGGGAATGGATGAAATTAAATCTCTTCGCACCCCACTGCTGCGTTCAGCAAGGACGAAAGCAAATTCATTTAGCGGTGTATCAAGAGTTTGAGTTTGGAATGCGATGATCTAAAGCTGTTGCTAATGACAAAAGATCTCAAGAGGGCCAAAGTTTGGAAGAAACTTAAAGCTCAGAGCATGACCAAGCTGGGGGAAAAAAACGTAACGTTTTTATTTTCCTTCAAAAGTAAGTTTGATGTTCATTCTGTGATGGCCCGTTGGCTGGCATTAGGCAGTAGAAAAGTCTGCAGTGTTTTACATGGTTGCATCTACGTTATAATGGGTTTGGCTGAGGCGTATTCAGTAGGTCGCCTCGAAGCTCAGGTTTAATGGTTGCTTCATTATTGATTGAGCGTGACTTGAATGTCATCTACAAACCTAGAAAAACCTAATGGACCAATTTACAGTTTCATTATTTGTCTTTCAGGGAAGTGAGGCAGGCTGTCCTTTGGTGACAAAATTGAAGATGTGATCACCTCCCCTGCACCCTCCCTGCCCCCCCCCCAAAGTAATAGCACGGATGACGGATGACATTCTAGCGCTCGCTAAGCTCTCCCTGCATCCGCTTTGGCTGTCCCACCGCGTAGCGCAACTGGGTGTCACCCGCAGGTCTGTGACAGATGTCGCCACGGGAACGGCAGCGATGGATCAGCCCGGCTTTTTATCCGTCCAGACTCCTCCCCGCCCCCCTCCTTTTCCGTGAAGCAGCATTTTTCTTACCTGTTATAGACAAAACGGGTGTTTTTTTTTTTTTTTTTTTGCGAATGGGACCGCATGGCGAAAGGAAATCATTTACTTCTCCTTTCCTCCCTGCGGGTTCGAGACAGAGTAATGGCGATAAAGACGGTAAACAGCAGCGCTATTCCCTTTTCAGGCTGAGGGAGTGCGTTTGTGAAGTGGGGGTTGGGGGGTGGCTGTGAGTGCTACACCTGCCGCCAGGAGAGTAAATGTCAGATTGATTTGTGGAACTTCTCCGGGGGCCAGAAACGTGTTAATTAAAGATGCTCGCGCTGAATTGAGGCCTCAACCGTACGCTATTCAGATGTGTGAAACAGTTACCCTTTGCACTAAAAAAAATCACTTTAGCTTACAATAGACCATATGCCCATGCTTACAAATGCGCCCCAGCAAGCACCAATCATTTTAAAGCAGTTATTTATGCACACCCGTTCCTTTTTCTCTACTCGTTCAGAGCCTCATTAGTCTGGACTCCAAGTGCTCGATCTCTAATTGAGCATCTGGAAAACATGTACGGTTTCTTCGGCATAGGCTAACTGCAATCTGATTGGTTCCCTGAGGATTTTTGAGATTGGGGGGCAGTTAACCATCACCCCCCCAGCCCCCCCCACCACCACCACCTCCTCAACTCCATCCACATTGATTTTCCAACTCGCCACGAATACAGCAGTGGCGTAGATGGGTGATGGTAACCAACCTCTAATGTAGAGATTTGAAAACATGCTTCTGAGTCTGCCGGTGCAGAAGATTGCAGCATTGCTCGTCGTGTCCCTGCCTTAGGCTACTGAGATGCCTTTGTTTAAAAGAAAAAAAAAAACTATGCAGTTTTGAATCGAGATGTTCTTTCTTGCCTGCTGGGATATGGGAGAAGTAAGATGTGTCAAGCCTGCCATAGTGTAGTGTATGCAGTTTGTTCAACAGAGTGAAGTGTTTGAAGGAAATGGGTTTACCCACTACATATGCCATTAAAAGTAGATAAAGGAAAGCATGTCGGGACATGAGACAGCATTGATCTGTTAGGCCTGGCCCACTGTTCGCAGTTGGTGATCAAAGTTTTATACATACGAAAAGCATGCTTATTTTCTGTTATGGAAAATGATTGAAAGAAATAGGTTTTATCAGAAGCATATGCTAGTTAAAATACTGAAGCAGTTGTATGCATCGCTAATTGACAGTCACTTTTGGATTGTCGAAGACTTTTATTGCTAAAGAAAAAACACCTGGTTTTTCCACCAGCCTTCGGTTGACACAGCCATGGACGGATTTCCTACTCTGTCTCAGTTTTATAAATTATTAACTTACATTCCTGTCGCATTCTACAAGTAATGCTCATGAACAAGGGGATCATGTACTTTGAAAACATCAAACCCTACACCAGAATTCCCACATGTACGGTCCCTGTCACCCAGTGCCAAAACGTGAGCAAAACCAAGGCCTGAGAAAGTGATATCGGAAAATATTATTCCCAAAGATATCAGGTGAAAGTTGATATTACAGTCAACAAAAAAAAGTGCTTATGGATTATGACTTTTGGGGAACTAGATATAACAATAAGAAAAAATATAAGAAACAATACAAATATTTAGTCAAGTGAATGCTTGGCTTATTTGGTGTTGCCATGGTAATCGACTGGAAAGGATTTTTTTCAGAAAGTTTTACTATCTGACCATGAAACCAAGGAATGTTAATTGCCATGTTAGCAAAGCCATGCTAATTTTCATCCCGAAATGATGTCCTTGAATTCTTGCCCTTCATCTGCATGCATTTGGACGGTGAATGTGTAAATATTTAGTCCTTACGACTTTTACCTGTTATCAGTGAATCGTGACGGTGTAAATATTCAGCTCAGATTGGCTGCAGTCGCTGTGTTTGAACTGGCCTCTCAGATGTAGCTGTTTTGCATTAGCACCCGTTGTTTCCTTTCCTCTTTCAAGACCGGAGAGCTTTGACTCAATTAGTGACTCACAACGTGATGCATTATTCAAAAACCAATTAGACATTTCTGTGGGCACACTGACAAGAGTCCAGTCACTGTAATTATGCGACAACAATTTCAATATCAGCGGTGCTTATTTTTCGTTCTTTTTTATTTGATTTGCAGAACCATGCAGTCCTACATTTTTTTTCCTTAAGTCAAGTCACCCACTGTTCTGCAAGAGCTCTACGATAATTGTAATTGATTCAGATTAATTGAAAGAATAAATTTAAGAACTAATTTAATGGTTCCCCTGCTGGCCAGTATGACTTTAACATTTAAAAATATGAACCGTTTCTGTTGCCACTGTTGAGCTGACATTGGACCAGATTCATCTGGAATCGTTGCATTTGATACTTGTATGAGTGTGACACCGTGCTAATGCTAACTGTGGCCAACTGCCAGGCAGGGTGACCTGCGATTGACCTTCACTTCACCCAGAGAGGGAGGGATTCACACAAAGGAATATGCATGGACCAATCAGAGGCCAGCTAACCAAACCTGTTTATTTCTAACAGCTACAGTATATTGAGCTAGAGATCCTGGCAAGGCAGAACAAACCAGGACTGCATGCTGTTGAATTCCATGTTTTTTTAGCCCAGGGGTGCAATAAAGGTATACCGAAGAGGTGCAAAGCTGTTGTTTGTGTATGTGTGTATATGCATGTGTGTGTGTGCGTGCCTGCCTTTGTGTGTGTGTGTGCATGTGTGTATGCGTGTAGGTGTGTGTGTGTGCGTGCACGTGTGTGTGTATGTGCATGTGCGTGTGTGTATGCATGTATGTGTGTGTTTGTGTGTGCACGTGCACATGTGTGTGTATGCGTGTCTGTGTGTGTGTGTGTGAGTATATAAAGAGCAGTAATGCCCATGGAGGCATCAGCAGAGCTGGCAAGCTTTTCCATAGGCCAGAATATTCCCTCTGATTGGTTGTTAAAGTTGTTTCCCAGAGAATATCAGAATCCATCATACTGCCCCATCAGAGAGGAAGATGAATAAAAAAATGTTCCCCTGTTCGATGTTGTTTTTGACCTTTTATTGTTGTCCATGTGATGTTTTACATGGTGTAATTCGTACTGACTCTGGTCCTTTAGCAGTGGCCTTTTGGGGTGATTCAGACTTTTCGTTAAAATGTCAGTGACCTAAAAAATCCTTGAATGGTAAAATCGAGACTAAATGACTATCAGGTATCCTATTTATCTGTGTTTATTTGCATACCTGTGGAAGATCACGGTAAAATGGAACCAAAAAGCGCTACCATGTCCTACCAGGGCAGGACTAATTACAGCCAACCATTCCAAACTTTTTGATTGGTTGAAACAAAGTCATTGCTTGAACTCTCACTGTAGCCCCACCCATTTTTGGTGTCATGCTCCCTAATTTATCATTTGTAGCCAATAATCCAGTGTGTAATTTCACAAAAATGAGAACATAAAAATGCACTGCGATGTAAGTGGGTGGTCCGCAGTTGTGTGTCATTGTAAATTGCTTTGGATGTTGTGTATGATGAGATGCTGTACAAACAAATACTAATACAGTTATACAGTAGTAATAGTAAATATTTATCATTTTAGTCAGAGTTATTGCGATAGACTGCTCTAGAGTGTAGCTTCCTGATGTTTGCTCTGTTCGTACTTCCCTCTCCATTTATCTTTTGCATGAAGAATTGCGAGCAAAATTTCAGTTTTAAAAATGTTAAGTTTAGCAGAGCTTCTCTCCCCCCCCCCAAAAAAAAATCAACAGATCCACCTGTTGCCATGGCGACCATGTTGCGGGGCTCACCGCGCCAATGGTGGCGGAGATCAGGGTGATGTCGTGAGGACTGAATATCCAAGGGGCGGGTTTGGCGGTGGGGGGGGGGGGGCAGGACTCAACAGTCTCCCACGTCTCTCCCCCCCCAAAAAAAACTGCCTCTCTTGACACACAGAACAGTAATTGCCTGCAACCCTCCACACCCCTCTTTTAGAGGACCTCCTCAGACAGGCAGCCAGTGTCAAGGGGAGGCCAGACTAATGATGGGGATACACAGGCCGATCAACCAGGAAATGAGAAAGGGGCATGCCAGTGTAACAACACCGCGCGTAGTCATATATCAACTGAAGTTTGTTTTAAAAGAGCATTTAACCTCTCTCTGAGGCGTGGGGAGAAGAGCGGCATCATAAAATCCAGCGCTTTGTTCCGCGTTATCGATAGGCTGAAAGACAGACCTGCACGGTCAATGCTATTTACATCGCATGAATTTATTTAACGTCCTGAATGTCCCAGGGAATAAAGCTGTTTTTAAAGGACCTTTACTCTCTCAGAATAAACTCCGCGTTCATAAAGTTCCCAAGCACATGAAGTGTTTGATTATGCAAATATTTACCATCAGTGCTCCTAGGATCCTGATGATTTCAGCTGAGTTGAGCAGACACACACACTCACGCTCTCTTCACACACTGCCACTTGCGCACACACACGCAGACACACACACATATTTATATGGATCAACAAATAAATACTCGCCCCCACAATCCTTCCACACAATCCCCAACCGCCCCTCCTCTCACACACAGGGGCATATGGGTAATGTATGATGAAGGAGATGAGGAAGAGGAATCATTTTTCTGTTTCTCTCTCTCTCTCTCTCTCTCTCTCTGTGTCCGTGTGTGTGTGTGTGTGTGTGTGTGAATTTGCAAGTCTGTGTGAGCGTGGGTGTGTGCATTGTGTGTGGGTGTATTTGATCTGTGCGTGTATTTATATGTGTGTGCATGTGATGGGTACTGTTGTGTGTGTTTGTGTGCATGTAAAGGGTGTGTTTGGCTGTCTACCAATTTGCATGTATATAAGAAGCTTGTAAATCCTATCTACTACTAGTTTTTTCAGCTTTATCTCTAGGCAGATACAATAGTATGGGATGACAAACACGCAGTCAAAGGATTTCTCTCAGATTCTAGGAACAACAACCAGCGAACAGGTGACCGTGCACTGGCCTCAGGCATTTGAGTCCGTTTCCCACGACTACAGCAGTCTTCGGTTCAATTAGGTCACCTGACAGAGCCCCGGCCATTAGCGTCCCAACGTGCGATGATGAGCAACGTTCCACCAAAGGGCTGATTCCATGGGGTTGCCATGGAGATGTTTACCAGCCTACATGTGCCTGGCACATTAAAGGTAGAGTCTCATTATCCGCTGGTGGGGGGGGGCCAAGTGTCTCCCATGGAGACGGGAGTCATGGCCCTTCTGCCAGTCGAGCTACCTTTCAACCAACCCATGGGGACCTCTCAAAACACCCCAAACAAAGAACAGGCCCCCCAAGGGTGACGGGCATCCCAGATCAAACATGGAGGCCCCTGAGGCAGAACTGCAGTCTCATGTACGCCCATGGCAGGGCTTGCCCGTCCCCCGAGGACGAGCCAGGAGCAGAACTGCGCTGTGCTTTGCGTCTACATTACCCCCGCTTGTCACACTGTTAACCGCTGTCTCCATTGTGGCACTGTAGTGCTGAGAGTTTTATATGTTCTGAAGGCCGGACTCCAAACCAAAGAGCTATTAGATTCCACAGCCAATAAAATCCACCCTCAGATGTCAGAAGACCAATCAGACAGACCATGCCAAAAGATAAATAACTGTTTTCTAGAAAGTCTATCTGAGATTGAGTGTATGGTTTTGAGACTGCTAACATGTATATCCCTGTCCTAACCTGTAGCACGATGCTAAACATAGAGCTGTAAAAATCTCAAACAGCATAATGCTTTAATTATATATGTTATAATTATACCAATTACATAACATTACAGTAAATCCACCTCTATGCTAATCTGAACCCATTGCAGCAGGCCAGACATAGTACTAGCTCTATAGTAATCGTAATGTGTAGGCCCATGCTAACCGTGCTAATTCCTTAAACTGTGGAGCTATCCAAATGTACCCACATAGTGCACAGGGTTTGGAGAAGCAGAGATGAGAAATCGTTTCTTGCTGGTCCCTGTGTGTCTGTGTATGTGAGTGTGTACGTGTTCGTGTGTGTGTGTGTGTGTGTGTGTGTGTGTGTGTGTGTGTGTGTGTGTGTGTGTGAAAGAGAGAGAGAGGGGATGGGTGGGGGTCTCAGCATGTTTCCCCGTATGCAGTCTGTCGCAGTTAAACCTGCGCTAATCTGATCTGCGGTCCCCAGAGGTGGCAGCTGAGAAGGCCAAGGTGGGGTTTCACAGGCCGGGGTCAGAAAGGGCTTATCCTGGCCTTTCATGGAGCAGCCAGGAGCCTTCCGCTACTGCTAATGCTCCATCTGGAGGGCGTCCTCTGCTACTGCTAACGTTTCACTACTGCTAATGCTCAATCTCGAGGATACCTGCGCTATTGCTAATGCTCCATCTGGAGGGTAACCTGTGCTACTGCTAACACTACATCTGGAGGGTAACATGTGCTCCTGCTAACGCTGAATCTGGAGGGTAACCTGCGCTACTGCTAACGCTACAACTGGAGGATAACCTGTGCTACTGTTAATGCTACATCTTGAGGATAACCTGCGCTACTGCTAACGCTACATCTTGAGGATAACCTGCGCTACTGCTAACTACAGCTACAGCCAGCAAAGAAATCAGCACATGTTACCCTTGAATGATAAATTAAATTGTATTTCTTGTACCTCCCACTTGAATTTGAATTATTCAAATTTTAGCTTTTAATTACAGCCCTCCTGTCCACTCCCCCTGTCCAGCTTTTTAGAATCTTGTTCCACACAATGGGTTTGTTCTGTAATTTTTATTTGAAATTTGATTTGACATTCTTTTTGGACAGGGAATTTTTTGTAATGAATGACTACATTAATTCAATGTGAAGTCTCCAATTTCATTTCAAAATGAGGAACAGGGATAGAAATTAATGAGAAAAAATTCTGCCAGACTTGAGTGATATATTGCTTCAATCTCAGTTCATCTTTGCAAGCGTTATATCTTTTCGATGGTTTTTTTTCTGTGCCAAAAATAAGAAGAAAACCTGTCTACAATAATACATTTTCCATGCTTGGAAATCACAACAGGTAGTGACTGTTCATGTCCCTCTCATACTTCTGCAGGGAGATGTATTATGACAAGGGTGACCAACCCGAATCTTGAGGAGGCGCAGGGTGTGGGTGGTTTTGCATTCACCTGAAAGCCAAATCATTCAGGCCCATAAAACCAGGGGGGTGAACTAGATGTACAATCAACTGTACTACTAGATCAATTAATCTCTAAATAAAAACAAAAAGCAGTGCATCTCACAGCTCTCTAGGACCCGGGTTAGTGACTCTTGAGGGGTGGAGTGATCGGACTGAGATGAAAGGCAGGTAGAAAGACAGAAAGAAGTAGGAGCGCCTGTTGAAGAAGCACATGGTGCAAGTTCAACACCAGTTAAACCTGCAGACATTGTGGCCCTCCAGGACTGGAGTTAAACCTGCAGACACTGCGGCCCTCCAGGACTGGAGTTAAACCTGCAGACACTGCGGCCCTCCAGGACTGGAGTTAAACCTGCAGACACTCCAGGACTGGGCCCTCCAGGACTGGAGTTAAACCTGCAGACACTGCGGCCCTCCAGGACTGGAGTTAAACCTGCAGACACTGCGGCCCTCCAGGACTGGAGTTAAACCTGCAGACACTGCGGCCCTCCAGGACTGGAGTTAAACCTGCATTCAGACACTGTGGCTGCGGCCCTCCAGGACTGGAGTTAAACCTGCAGACACTGCGGCCTCCAGGACTGGAGTTAAACCTGCAGACACTGTGGCCCTCCAGGACTGGAGTTAAACCCTCCAGGACTGGAGCTAAACCTGCAGACACTGCGGCCCTCCAGGACTGGAGTTAAACCTGCAGATACTGCAGCCCTCCAGGACTGGAGTTAAACCAGCCCACACTGTGACCCTGCAGGACTGTAGCTTGACACCCCTGCCTCACTGCAATAGCATGCTGAATTTTGATGATTAAATAACACATTTGTAGGTAATGCAGTGTTCGTCTCTTCTTCTCCACCACCAGTCACAGACAGCTGGTACTTCAATGCCCTGATAATTGCATCTTCGCAAAGGAAATAAAGGCAAGCTCTCTTCTGAAATCGTAGCACAGATCCTGGCTTGTAAGCACCCTGTGGCTGTGCCCAACATATTTTCTGGGATACAGCACTATATTCAGAACATTGCATGTCTGATAATTGTAATGTTTTAATGTTTTATATGGTAAAAAATGTTTTATTTGCAAGGTAATATGTTTGCAGAATATGGATAGTCACCACATGTTGTTTTCTTCTGGCAGGTTCCAGCAGGAAAAACGAGCTCTTTATCAGATTGGAGCCAGAGTACTGCTGGGTTTTAGGAATGCAAAATAATGCACTGTGAATCGATTTATGAGTGTGCTTCCCTTCCCCGCAAATTGACTTATTCCATGGGGAAATTCACAGGCAGGAGGTTTTTTCGTGCGCTGTCTTGTCTTACCCCTCCCCCCAATATATAGGTTTTATTCGCATTACCAAATACTTAGAGAAGGGGCCAGATGTGGACTTTTGCAGTGTCATGTTAAGTGCTGTCAGGAGCGAAAATTGAGGAAGGTGGCCGAGTTGGTGAGAATTCGCCCTCTAGTGGTGCTGAGAGGAAGCGCAGCTCATTAACGGCTGACTACAAAACTGTCGGGGTGCAAAGGCGGCGACTCAGAGGTCGCTGCGCCTTGAGAAGATCTCCCTGGCTTAACCTAATCGGTCACGATGCTTTCACCTCGCCTCTTGTTCCAAGCGGTGATATTTCAGCAGAGTGTCATCAGGTGATGTAGGCGTCAATGCCTGAAGCGAAATCCATTGTTCCATTTTAATGTAAGCGTGACCAAAATAATAATAATAAAAAAAACCTTCTGAAATTATAGACAGGGATCTATTTTCTCCTGTACTCCTCTATGCAGACTACGCAGAGGGAATGCATGTTAAAACACCTAATGTAAGGATATATTTAGGATATATTTCAACGTGTCAGTCTTCATTTGAAGTCTCATCATTGATGCAACACACTGAAATAACCCGATTTAATTGTGCTGGGGGAAGAGACTTGATGAGATCGCAAACGGTAACCGCAGAGAATAATTTAAATTTTGAGATTGAAAACTGTTTGGCTCAAGATCATTGGTTTTAATTGGAGGGGTGAACTGTATCAGAGGAGCGCCATCTAGTGTTGAGTTGGTGATGGTGCATGTTATTTTTGCAAATTGGGCATAATGTACTTATTTGCAGTACTTGCAGCCTTTATCAGCGTATTTGAAATTGCAATTAGATAAACTTAAGCACAACAAATGTAACGGCTTCCTTTATCAAGTTTATTGTTCAATAGAAATTTTATACAAGAGTTAACATACTGAAAATATGTGGCCAGTATGTTTTAATTTAAAACACTTACAGTAATATTAATTCATAAAACTGTACATAATCAAAAATCACCAGGATGTAGATACAGATTATGGATATCTTAACAAATATCTTGCTAATCAAGAGAGGAATGTTATAAAATACACTCCGGCCTTCATGGCCAGAGATAGCAATGTTCAATTTTGTCTTCTATGGGCCTTCCTGAGTTTTGTTCTCTGTCTTTGATTTAAAGTCATGAGAGAATCTGGTTGGCTGGCAGATGTGTCCGAGCCTGGAAATCCAATCTGCTGTCGGGAGATGAAGCAAATTGCTTACCCTGACCTCTCGGCCACATACATTCCTGTCCGTCCGGGAGAATGATTCGCCCCACTTCTGCATTCGTACATAACGGTAGAAATGGTAGCCTATAGACACTGTGCCGTCAAGGTTGTTCAGAGTGGTTTGTAATGACTTCTGAAAACTCTGGAATGAACTGCAGATTTCATTCATGTCTTGTGCCCTGGTTGTGAATATCTTCCCCTCTGTTCGGAGACTACTTTCATGAACAGAGCAATTTTAGAATGAATGCTTTCATGCTGATGTTTTTGGCAGTATCCTCCACATTCAGTGCAAAGCCATTTTTAAAATGTGTTTATGTATGACGATTGAGTTGCTTAGGGAAGTAAACATGGCACATTGTTTATGAAGACCTACAACTGTGCTGGGATTCAAAGCCACGACACGTAGGTGCGGTTTCCCCACCCTAACCATTGCACCATGTTGCCTCGAGGATAACACACCTGTCGCGCTGAGAGGAAAATGATGTCATAGAGGGTAATAATTCAGTTCTGGTCAGCAACAGGAGAGCGCCCTCCCCATTGGTTGAAAAAAAAAGTCAAAGGTTTTTTTTTTTTTAAGAGGTGAGGTAAGTATTAGTATCAGGTAACAATAATAAATAGTTTCTTAGAAAGATTATGAGTTTATAAATTGTGGATATATATCATAAATAGAGTGTTTCACTGCATAAATTATAGCAACAGCACAAAGAAATTGAACAGCAATGGAAAACATAGTGACAACCATCAAAGACAAACCAAACCCCCAGTTTGTTCATTCTTTCTATTCTTTTTTTGTTACCAGCTTTGTTTCTGTCTCAACAGCAAGCATTTCTTGATATAGGCAGCCTTTTAAAAGCACATGACAATATTACATTTCCCCCGGACATTTCAAACACAGAAAAGGTGATACTAACATTTGAACCCTGTTTTGAACACATGTACATACGGTTTCATGTGAGAGCAGCTCATAGTTAAACAGCTCAGAAGATTGTGCGAGCAAAGGTGAGAGGGTCAGGAAATGGCACTTAAAATGTTACATTCATGATGGGTAGTGTTTTACGTTTTCGATAAATGGGGCAATTTAAGAGCATTTTGCCGGAAGTGATCTCAGTACAGCTAGTTTGTGTACCCATTACCCCACCCCTGTGAGTTTGTGTGCCTGTTTACCTCTTACGTCACTGTGATGCCGTAAGAGCATTCGATTTTTATACGTTGCCATGAGTGTCCCCAGTGTTGCTCCTCTGCTCCTTTTATCCCTCTGGGGTGAGCGTCGTTCCTTTGGATGTGTCCCATTTGATATTCTCTCTTAAACTGAGAGGGCAGAGAGACCCCCCATCCCCCATCCACCCAAAAAGATGATTATTTTTCGTATTTCTTACTGCTATGTAGCAATGTGATAGTAAGAGCTTGTATCTAAGCTATTAGCAATGTAGTATAATGTATAGGGAGCTGGACTTTACAACACTTTTATAAAGAATAGGGTGTAAGATGTATAATTATCTCTGGATAAGGGCTTCTACTTTGAGTTAATAAGTTAATAAAAAATTATAGGAACACGGATTGGACTCCCAGCTAGGGCACTGCCGTTGGGCTGTTGCGCATATTAGCTGGTTAACCTGAATTTGTTCAGCAAATAGCCATCATGTGTAAATAGGTTATAATTAATATATGAACTACCGGTATGTAAGGTGCCCCGGATACAGGCGTGCAGTAGGCTAATAAATAATGTGTTAATGAACAGTGTAACTCGATTATACCGCAGGATGTTAACTGAAGCAGCCGGGGTCGTATCTCTGCCGTGGTAACATCTCGGCGCTTCAGCAGTTCGCAGCACTTCTGCAGGTTTAGGAGAGCGATGCGCGGCGGGGTCTGTTTGTCCCTAACCCAGAAATGCCACTGTCACACAGCACCGCCGTGTGACGGACATCGTCGCCTGCCAAAGCCCTGCCGTTGCCAAGGCGACGCTGCTGCTTTGCGGTACGTTGGTGAGACTCCCGCTGGAGCTGTCCCGCACCGTGTCGCCGTTCTCTGTGTGGCTCAATGCGACGCGGGGCTTCTGAACTCTCGCCAAATCAAACACGATCTCAAAGGGATGAGCTCACGTAATTATTTCCTCACAGAATTTTTGCATTGTCCTTGCAGATTGTAATTGGCAATTTGCCCACTACATGATGGTAATTGTAATAACAATTAGGTTATTATTGTGATAAAAGTGCTGAGCAATATGGAAAATACAGCAGGGAGTCCCTGTTCTTCATTTGAGTGAATAGGCTAAATAAACCCTTTAGCATAACTGTGTGCAGTTTTCAGTGACGTGAGGTGACACTGAACGTTGGGTATGTGTGTGTTTGTGTACGTATGTGTGAGAGAGAGTGTAACAGTCTGTGTGTGTGTATGACAGAGCGAGAGAGAGTGTGTGTATGTGTGTGTGTGTGAGAGAGAGAGAGAGCGAGAGGAAAGAGGAGTGTGTGTGCATGACTTAGAGAGAGAAAGAGGATGACTGCGTGCAAGGCCGAGAGAGCATTAGCGTATGTGTATGTGAGAGAGAGAGGGAGCGATTGTGTGTGTGACTTTGTTCTGTGTGTTAGTTTGAGGGAGGAAAGAAAAGATGAGAAAGGAAGTCTGTGGGTGCCATCGTGGGAGGGCTGTTTGATTATCGTGGGATGGAGCTGTGTGCCTTTGGTGTGTGTGTTTGTGTGTGTGTGTGTGTTTGCATGTGCACAGGCTTTCATGTGATAAACAGTTTGAGGGGCACATGGTGCAGGGACCTGACAGTTTTGTTCTGTGCGATTATGGTTTTTTTGGGCTTTTTTTCGCTCTCTGAAAGTGCAGTGGAGGCTCGAGTGAGACAGGGTTCAGAGAGAGAGAGGGGGCTCGAGTGATTTTGGAGGAACAGAGCTCTTTGTGCTTCGGGGAACCGCGGAGGCCCGGCTGACCCAGAGGGCCCCTCTAAGGAGCGCGGCGAGCGAGAGAAACTTCATCCTTAAAACACCCCCGAGGAGGTAGCGGGGCTGCGCAGTGTGATGAACTGGAGGGGAAGTGGGCACATTGCAGCTAGCACTGAGAGGAAGAGAGACAAGCTTGGGTGTGTGTTTTTGTGTGGCCGTATATGTGTGTGTGGCTGTATGTATGTGTGTATCATTTGTTTGCATGCACGTGTATGCTTGTGTGAGTGTGTGTGCCCATTACCATGTGTTTTGTGTGTGTGTGTGTGTGTGTGTGTGTGTGTGTTTATGTGTCGGGGGTGGGGGTGGTCTGGGAGGTAAGTTATCCCCTTTGTGCAACTTGCCCCCCTCCAGGCCCCCACACTCTGTGGAACAGTGGCCCGCGCTGGTTGCCAGGGCGATGGCGCGTGCCTCCAAGGTGGTAACGGCAGCGAAGAGGGCGGAGATTCATTGATTATCTGCGGCCCCCCGGGGGGGTCTGTTTTTCAGCCCATCGCGTATCTGCCACTGCGTTTGTTCCTCCGCCACAGGCCACAGAAATGTCCGTGGGCGTGATCCGTTGAAGGCGCGTAAATTTCCAGTCACCCCATGCTAATGAGTGTCACTCTCAAGACGTTGGAAGGAAATGAGCGCTCGTGACCGTTAACCGCGACAGCGCATGCATTCTGCCGCTTCACACCTCTTGTCTCGCCTGTCAGAGTGTACCATGGGCTGTTCGTAAACATTTCAGGATATCCACACAGGCCCTCGAGGTGTCTGTCAGCACAAAAACCTCGCCATGTTTGTTTGTTCTCCTTTAACCTGCAGCAAAGAGGTGTTTGAACAGTGGAATAAGCAAACTAGCGTCAGCTTTTTGTACGTGACTAGACTGCAGGAAAGCCATAGATCCGTTGTAGTGTGAAATGGAAGGATTTATACAGCTCTGGTACAGCAGCCACGACCTTAAGGTCACAAGACCTGACAAGGGCACAAGGTCACAAGGAGAAAGTGTCTTTGGAACTGCAAGTCATGTGACCAACTGGCAAAAACAGGGACGGCCATTTCACTGCTCCTCTGGGATGCAGTGAGCTAATGGGCTATCCATCTCTCTCTATATAATATCGTCATTCATTTAGCTATTAGTCACTCTCTGTAGTGCAATTAGCTGTCCCGTTTTGCAGTGCAATGGGCCAGCTAGCTATCAATCCCTCCATATAATGCCACGAACCAATTAGCTATCAATCGCTGTCATGCAATGAACTCATTTGCTATTAATCCCTCTCTGTAATGGGATTAGCCATTTGCCTGTCAGTATGGAATGCATCCAGCCAGTTATGCAGTGAACTACTTTGCTGTGAATCCTTCTCTACAATGTGATTTGTCAATTATGTATGAATTACCCTCTGTAATATAAACCAACTACTTATCAATCCCTCTCCATGATGCAGAGAGCACTAATCCATCAATTACTCTCTGTAAAGCAGTGAGCCATTTAGCTATCAATCACTCTCTGTTAAGCAGTGAGCCATTTAGCTATCAATCACTCTCTGTAAAGCAGTGAGCCATTTAGCTATCAATCACTCTCTGTAAAGCAGTGAGCCATTTAGCTATCAATCACTCTCTGTAAAGTAGTAAGGCATTTAGCTATCAATCACTCTCTGTAAAGCAGTGAGCCATTTAGCTATCAATCACTCTCTGTAAAGTAGTAAGACATTTAGCTATCAGTCACTCTCTGTAAAGCAGTAAGACATTTAGCTATCAATCACTCTCTGTAAAGCAGTAAGACATTTAGCTATCATTCATTCTCTGTAAAGCAGTTAGACATTTAGCTATCATTCATTCTCTGTAAAGCAGTAAGACATTTAGCTATCAATCACTCTCTGTAAAGCAGTAAGACATTTAGCTATCAATCACTCTCTGTAAAGCAGTAAGACATTTAGCTATCATTCATTCTCTGTAAAGCAGTTAGACATTTAGCTATCATTCATTCTCTGTAAAGCAGTAAGACATTTAGCTATCAGTCACTCTCTGTAAAGCAGTAAGACATTTAGCTATCAGTCACTCTCTGTAAAGTAGTAAGACATTTAGCTATCATTCATTCTCTGTAAAGCAGTTAGACATTTAGCTATCATTCATTCTCTGTAAAGCAGTAAGACATTTAGCTATCAATCACTCTCTGTAAAGCAGTAAGACATTTAGCTATCAATCACTCTCTGTAAAGCAGTAAGACGTTTAGCTATCAATCACACTCTATAAAGCAGTAAGACATTTAGCTATCAATCACTCTCTGTAAAGCAGTAAGACGTTTAGCTATCAATCACTCAGTAAAGCAGGAAGACATTTAACTATCAATCACTCTCTGTAAAGCAGTAAGACGTTTAGCTATCAATCACTCAGTAAAGCAGTAAGCCAGTTATCTATTATGTTCCTCTCTAATCCAGTCAGTTAATTAGGTTTCAGGTCTTCTCTAATGTCTGTAATTTGAAGAACCTGTTTCAAATCAAACTTGCTGCCGTGGGCAATGGAGTGAGTGAAATGAACACAGCTCCTTAACTTCAGGTGGAGGTTACTTATATGGACAGTACTTCATTTTCATAAAAGCTATACTATGTAAAAGTCCCTTATATGTGCCTCACATGCTGTAGATACCAGTCCTCTCATTGATGCTAGCATCAGGTTTGATATCATTCCCTCTGTGTAACTAATTGCTTATCATTTTGACTACTAATTTGATATCATTCCAGTGAGACATTTTGATACCAGTGATAATCTGGAATATAGTATGATTGTCGTTTACTATTTGATCTGCAGTGTAGTAAGATTGATATCAGTACTTTTCTGTTAATACTGTGAACCATTTTTAGCGATCTCCTTTTCAAACTCATGGTGGGCATTGAACCTGCTGTGTGTTATCCATATGGATGGCCTCCCTAAGACATGGGAGGGCAGACTGCAGCAAACCTGTTTGCTCTTTAAAACATTCGCGCCCTGTTCTCTGATCTGCGCTGTTCGGAAAACTCCTGGTTGTTGGAGACAGGAATTTGTTCTGACTGACACCGCTGTCCATTAAAAGGGGAGCAGCAAGAGAACAATATCTTCTCAACAGGGAGCAGTCAGAAAAAGTGGCTATGCTGCTTTATCAGTGTTGCATTATGGGACTGGGTTATCAGTAAATGGGCTCTCTGAAGAGATAAAACAGTGTTTTTTAAGTTGGAAAACTCCTGGAAAATTCCCAACTAATAAAAGAAATGAAAAAGTGCATTCCGTCAGGTGCAAAATCATTAACTGTTTTAACCCACAACACAAATTACACGGCAGCTGTGAGAATCTTCTGTGCTTTCACTGGTGAGAGGAACAAGGCATGCAGAAGATTACAATCTATTCAGTTTTAAAATATTGAAATATACTCTGCACCTTGGTGCCCTTCCCCCATCCTAAACCACCGAGCATCCCCGTAAATCACAATGTTTTGAAAATCACGTCTCGCTGATTTGTGACGACTCGCATCAGAGAGCAGAAACAGAGGAGACAAGGGCAGCGCTGTTTGATTTACATATCGACTTATCCATCTCTATAATTTACCCAGGCCTGCAGCTGACTTGCCTTGTCTTGCTTGTCCTGTCAGTCTGCAGTTACTCTAATCTAACTTTTATCGTTAGACAAAAATTACATTCATTTGAAGGTAACATTCAACAGTACCTTGGGATTTCATATAACAACCCTCACATATTGTATTATCCCCTGTAGGTACATGCCATAGACAAAAATATGAAATATGGGATTATATGACATGCAAGAATATGTTGATAAATAAGTGAGATGGCTTTGCAGCATGAATTTCCATTAAATTCTTTTTTAATACTGGTCATTTTTATTTATTTATTTTTTAGCTGTTTGCCCCTCATGTCTAGTTGAGCAGAAGCCCAGACTTGAGATGTTTTTTGAAGCAGCGTTTTCTGGGGAAGGAGGTGAAGCAAAAACCACATTGTCGGCTGTCCGGGCGGGCGGCTTCAGACCAGAACATTAGCACGGCGGCAGGGGTTGCTGTGGAATTGACTCCAGTGCACTGAAGCACAAAGTACATCGGTCCGCTCACATCGACGCAGACCCTCTCGCTCATCAAACGCGACGCTGCCCACCGGCAGATTCCTCCACCGATACGGACGAATTAAATATCACAGGTCAAATAGAACCTTGTGTATTTTCCTGATTAAAAAAAAACATTAACAGCAAACACCAACCAATAAACATCCATGGAATGTTGCCGATCAAATGCGAACACAGACAACAGTGCGTGTTTCACATGTAATATGATGCACATAATTGCATCATGATGTTTTTCTCCCACATGTAGGCTAAATATTATGGTTTGATCCACTTTCAACCCATAATGGAATTCTCACACATTCATTGCATTTTAAATGAAAGGACGTAATATTAGATAAGCAGCCCCCATATTGTATTTTAAGAGACAAAACATTTAAACGTGACTTTTTAATATTTTGTGGGTTCCAACAATATTTTTTTAAATGTAAATATCTCAAACACGTCATGCACACACAAATACATTTTTACCTTATTACAACATCGTAAAGAATTCCCTGTGCAAATGAATTGCTTCTATAAAGTACATCTATGGTAGAAGGACTTGTCTTAGATTTGTAAAATATGACAGTAGAGGCCATACAGGATTCACTATTTTATTTACAAGGCCCGTGTATTGGATATCCAACACACAGTTTATCATTAATGCATACCTCTGTGCTTATGGTCTTTCTGTAGATTTCACTTTATATGACATTGTTCTATGTTTCCCATTGAATATGTATATAATAAAACCATAACTGCACTTTACGGGACCTCATTTCTGAGCTGCTAACGACTCTCCACAAATCTGCATAACACCAAAGTTTAAGACAGGAAAAAATGAATAATATATAAGAATTGTATTTGTCATTCATTCAGCACTTGAATGTAGGACTCTTGCACTCTTGTTCATTAATATTGATGAATTAAGATAAGATTAAAGGTTTTTTTTTCATTTTAAGAAAGAATAAAATTGATAGTGACTGAAATAAATGCTAGGTGGTAGCACGGTCGAAAATTGAATTATCAAACCCTGAGAATCTGCAAAAATGTTAACTTTGACCTTTGACCTGTGACCCCTGACCCCAAAGGATACAATGATAATCACAGAATTCACAGTGGCCCACAGTCAGGTGGACTGGGTCACCAGAGAGGACAGGCAGTGTGGATCAATAGCTATAAAAAGGGTTGTAATTGGGTTTGACTAAAAGTCAGTGACCTTATACCACAGTGATTGATTTTGAAAGGAGTGTCACACTTATTTTAAAGAAGGCATCCCTATTAAAAACCACAGGAAGGTTTAGTTACACCAGACCATGCTATCGGTATGAAGCTCCTGTTTGGTAGACTAAGACAGTATTGCCAGCTTCACAGATACCCACTTTTACTTTCACTTTGCTCAGTGGGAGGAGCTTAATGAAATGATGTGCATCCTGTAAACATAAACACTGTTGCTTCTTCTATGCTCCACACACACACACACACACACACACATGCGTTGAATTCCTTACAAAACTTTGAATGGAATAGCATCAGATAAATCAACTCATAGAACCTTCTGTGACTTCACTGGTTCTGTACAGTCAAAGAACTGTACTGTACTGGCAGTCACTCTCCCAGGTCATCATTATTGGTTGTTGAGTCTAGGCTCCAGACAAAAGGAGAATGTGCCTTTTCAATTATAGCTCTTATAGCTCTGTGACATTCATTCTGTGGGCATCATGTCCAGGTTATCTTTTAACACAACTCCACGTTTAACACCACACTGATTTCATGGAATTGCTTTTTATTACACTTGCACCTTGTTCTCTTTTCTTAATGCTTTTTTTTATTAGATTGTATTTTGTAATTGGTTTTCTTTTCTGTATACAGTAACAAGGTGACTATGTGGTTTTGTCCGGAGGATTTGGGCAGAGTGTTTTTCATTATTGGGAATTGTTTGTTAAGCACTTTATGCTATCCTGTTTGAAATGAATGGATACGTGAGTGAATGAGTGAATGAATGAATGATTTCATAACCAAGTTTAATCGTCACCCTCCCAACTTCCCAACTCATTCTCGATAGGGCGAACGAACAGATTCTGCTCTCACCAGTGCGTTTTAGTACAAAGTCAGGGCGAAATACGATGACATGTTGCTATGGTTGCAGATATTCATCGGGATAGTTACATAATCTCATTACAAACCGAAAGGCTTTTTTGCAGCGTTGATCCCCCACAAGTTCTAATCAGCCCGGACTGGGTTGGCATCTAACGCTCTCTGAGTGCGGAAGCCGCGGATACCCTCGCTTGCACACAAACGCGCGTTCCTGTGAATCACAGAGCTCAAATGAGCTGCATTTTCCATTATTAAGCATTTATTTATTTATATGTTCACTAAAATCTAATCTGCCGGCGGAAAAATACCTTTTCTGCCGTGTGGAAAAGGGTTTTATGTTTATTCGTACTGATTTGATTTTGCGATTAGCCTCAGGCTGGGTAGCACACACGATAAAAGTGCGGTTTTTCATCCGTTTATTACGTTTTTGCGCAACCATCAGTATTTTAATTTTTTCATCACGTTATTTCCCAGAGGGAAGTAGAACGTTTGAGATAGGCTGAGAAGGTTCTCAAGGTTACCACACGTTACACTGAGCTAAGAGATGTATTCTCTTATGACTAACAAAATCGAAATGGGTAATAGCTGATTATCGACAAAGACGTTCTGAAAAATCAATACGATTGTGAAAGGACAATCCTGTGGCAAAGAGAAAAACCTAATGGAAAATGTAAACTTCTATTATGTAAAAAAATCTCGAACTACCCTTCAGAATAATCACATCAAATCAGTTAGGAGTTTTACACCAGTTTAACAAAATATTACACATGGAAACATACCATGGATATGACATCATACTTTTGACACAGTATTCAAAAGCATGAAAAGGTAAAACATTTGAACTTGTGTGGAAGATTTGAATTAAGAGACAATACCCAGTATAACACAAAAAATGGGCGAAAGATCTATTTCATTGCTGTAGCTCCGCAATGTTAGCGTATTGACTTATGGGCTGGTAGCACTCCTACTCTTTGTAGTACTAGCAAACCAGTCAGAGTGTGGCTACTCACTTTAATGTCGGCGACAACTTGGGAGTCAGTAATGAGATTATAATTACGGAGTTCGGTTATTTTGATCAGGTCACCACCTTTTCAGACTGTTATCACATTTAATTCGGTTAAGTAGCCCTGCTCGTTAGCCTCTCAGATGAGCAACTGATGTGTTTGACCCTTATTAATTTATTACCAATCGGGTGAGACACTCTGTTATGGAGCAGAATATTTCTGTTTAAAGAAGGGTGGGGTTCATTGAGAGTGAAAATTGCGGGTAGCCAGATCTCTAGGGTACAGATAGGAGAGAAGTTGTGTGCCCAGGTTAATTAGTTTACCTTATCCAGTGAAAACCAGGGATTAAGCTGGTTGAGCTAATCAGAGTCACTGCTATCTAGTGACCTCTTCTGGCTGACTGGGGAAACTGCAGGCTTGTGAGCTGTTCATGTGTTACTTTGATGGAACAGGCAGTATGTGATAGATGTTGCATCTGCATTGTGGTAGAGGAATAGCAGAGGCTAGTCGGCACGTGTATCGTCAGAGTCACATGTTTGGCTCCTTCCTCCAGAGTCTGCAGGGGGGGAACACACAGTAATACTCAAACTTACATTTATCTCTCGCTGTCAGGACCACATATTCCTTTACTCAGAGCAACTCCCTGTCCTTCACTCGCAAAGACTCCTCCTTTATCATGGGCACAATGTCTTTCAGTTTTATTTTCTCAGAGAGCACACACACACACAAACTCAGACACATACACACGCACAAATGCACAGACTCGCACACACACACACACACACACACACACACACACACACACACACACACACAAATGCATAGACTCACACACATATGCATAGACACACATTTGCTCTATGTCTCTCTCTCTCACACACACACACACACACACATATATACACGCACACACATTTGCTCTATGTCTCTCTCTCACACACACACACACACACATATACACGCACACACATTTTCTCTATGTCTCTCTCTCTTACACAGACACACACACACACATGCACGCACACACATTTGCTCTGTCTCTCTCTCTTACACACACACACACATACATACGCACGCACACACATTTGCTCTATGTCTCTCTCTCTCTTACACACACACACTCGCACATACACACACACACACACACACACACACACACACACAGCCACCGTGGGAGACGATTTGAAGCCGTAGTCTCTTGATCAGCGCCTTCCCTTGGACAGATGTAAAGGCTGCAGTCTACAGGACTAAGCCTCCCGCTCCTTTTTCTCTCCCCCCCTCTCTATTTCCCTCTCTTCTTTTTCCTAATGGGGAGGGGGGCTGTCATGACTCTGCCTCTGGGGAACTCCCCCCCCCCCCCTGTGCCCCCCATCCCCACGGTCCGCTCCGCTAATGGGATTCGCAATTCTTTAAAGAGTGAAATTGCGGTTCCACCATCTCTCTTTCTCCAACGCTCTCTCTCCCTCTCTCTCTTTCCCCATGTTCTCTCTCACACGTTCTCTGCCACTCGCATAAAGTTGCGTGAATATGAAAAAACGGGTGTAAATGAAAAAAAGGATGATAAATAAAATGAGGGAGGGAGGGAGGGAGGGAATGCTGATAAAAAAATGGAGGAATAGTAGGAGGAGGAGGAGAGATTGGGGAGGAGAGAGAATTTGCAGCGGTGGATTAAATCCTTACTCTGTCGGCCAGAGAGAGAGAGAGGCTGACCTGGAGACAGAGGGGTGGGAAGAACCCGTTTCACATGAGTTCATTCATTCATTCCTCCCTCTCTTTCTTCCCTTTTCGCTCTCTCTCTGCATCCCCCATCCCTCTCTATCACTCTGTTGCATTTCACTCAGTCTCTACCTGTGACCAATTTCCTCTCTCTCTCTCTCTCTCTCTCTCCCTCTCTCTCTCTGCCCCCTTCGCAATTGTGTCCCTCCTCTTCCCCCCTCCTGTCTTTCTGTCTTTCATTCTCTCCCCTCTCACATTCCTAATTTTCTCCCTCTCTCCCTCCCTCTCTCCTATTTCGCCTTCTGTCACTCTTTTTTGTTGCTCATTTCTCCTTCTTTCCTGTCTTTCTTCATTCACTTTTTTCTCTTTCACTCCTCTCTCCTTTCTTCAGTTTCTCCCTCTTATTCACTCCCTCTGCTGTTCTTCTTTCTACCCCCACTCTCTCTCACTTTTCCATCTTCCATTTTTTTGTGTTTTACTCTTTCTTCACCCTCTCTCCCTCATTCCCTCCATCCTCCCTCTTCTCTCTTTCCACCACTCACTCTTTCTGTCCCCCTTTTATCACTGTCTCTCCATCCTGCCTCTCATTGTCTGCCTACATCTAGCTTTCTCTCAGAATTCTCTTTCAATCCAACTCTCTAATTTTCTTTCTTTCCTCTCTTTCACTCTCTCCAACCCTATCCCACTAATTCTCTCCATCCTCTCCTCATCTTTCCTTCCCTCTTGCCCTTCTCCCTCTCCCTCTCTCTTTACCTTGCTCTCTCTCTCTCTCCCTCACTCACTCTCTCTCTCACTCACTCGCTCATCTTGAAGACACTGCGTCCCTCCCCTCCCCTTTCTCTCTCTCTCTCCCTCCCTCCCTCCCTCCCTCTCTCTCTCTCTCTCTTTCTCTGGCGCGCTCTCTGCCTCAGCTGCGCTCCAGCATCTCTCGGTCTTCGCCGCTGGTTTTCGGTGCGCGCGAGCACAGCTGTCTCCACGCCTCTCGGATCCCGCTCTTCCCCTCGTCTCCCTTCCTCCTCTTCCTCCACCTGCTGGGGATCTGGATCGGATGCCCTACTTCCACCGCCACTCTGTTCGCGCTCCGGATTCCCGCCAACTAGCCGGATTACCGCCCGCGGAAGGAGGGAGGAGGGAGGGAGGGAGAGAGGGACGAGGGAACGCATAGCCCGGTGGAGTTGGGGGTGGGGGGTCATGCCCAGGGTGGAGTTGGGTTTCTGGTTTGGGAAGTGGGGTTACCTTTTTCGTGGGAGTGACAGAGTGGGGGGGCCATGAACCAGCTGGACACCCCCCGGCCACTCAACTGGACCATCAGAAAACTCTGCCACGCTGCCTTCCTGCCCTCTGTCCGTCTGCTCAAGGTACGAGGGTCCGGGTGTCGGGGAGAGGGGGTGGGAGGCGAGGGGCGAGTCGTTTGGCTGTGTTTTTCACCTGGAACCTGTGGTGTCACATTGTTTGAAAGTCCGATTGTTGCTGGATCTCAGTTTGGACTTTGATGAGGAACGCGCTGAGCCGCTGTCGCCATGCGTGTGCTGATCCTCGTAGGGGTTCCTGCATTTTGCTTGTTCTCGTATTGGAGGTGGTTATTTTGTGACATTACTGCTGTTGGTTTGCGACAGCAGGCTTTTCCAGTTGTGCACTCGTGTGTGTGTGTGTGGGACTGAGAGTGAGAGAGTGTGCATATTTGTGTGTGTGCTTCTGTGTGTGTGTGAGAGAGAGAGAGAGGCTGTGAAAGAGAGTGTGCGTATTTGTGTATGTGTGTGTGTGCAAGAGAGTGTGTTCATATTTGTGTGTGTGTGTGTGTGTGTGTGTGTGGCATACAGTATATTTACATAGCTCCTTGTGAAATGAGAGCTCAGTGCTGTATATGAGTGTTTAACAGACATGGTTTGAGCACTTTCTGGACGTTCGCTCAGTCTGCATACCAGTGCTTTGCTGACATTCTTTTAGAAGAGGAGCGCTCTCAGTATCTCCGTGCTGCTCAGTGCTCCTGTTCTCCCCTCCCACGGCTCACACACGCGATCCTCCACCGGTGGAACCCCGGGCTCGGGGGATAACCTGAGTGTAGACACCCACCTCTCAAGTGTGCGTCTGGGGGAAGCGTTCTCCGGTACGCCCCCCCTGGAAAAAGTGGGCATGGTGCTGTACCCTGGACCCGAGGAGGGCAGGCTCAAAGAGGAGGAGGAAGAGGAGGAGGAGGAAGGGGGGGGGGCGTAGCTACACCCCCTCCCCCCACCCACCCCCAAATCAATGCTGTCCATCCTCAACTGCTTCAGAGAGCCATCCTCTGTAGATGCCTTTAGTGCAGACGTATACCCTCTTAATTAAAGAGACATCGTGCTGTACCCCAAAGGAAAGCAAGCGTCTGCCGCTTGGGGCGGATCTCCCGCACGCGCATAAACACCCATTAACCCTTTGGGCACAGTTTGTGTGAAGAAACAGCACAGCATGACAAAGTACAGACTCATTACTGTACCTCGGAAGGAAAGATACACACATTCTGCTCTCGGGAGAGCAGAACTGTAGCATAGCTGTACTTTTTTTTGAGTGATCGTGTGGGACTGTGAGTCGAGGTGGATGTATTTGTGTTTGATTGCGAGTGGAGGACAGGGAGTGAGGTGGAGGTAATTGGTGCGTGGTTATTTGGGTGGAAGAGTTGTCCTCCCTGCCCCCACACAGTCTGGTGGGTGGTTTCCTCTCTGTCAATGGATGCTGCTGGTTGTGGTGGGGGGACCACTGAGCTGGTGGGGGAATGCAGGAGCCATTTTGGCTCAAAGCCTGGCTCACTCAACACCTGCTGGTCTCTCTCTGCTGAGAATACCACATGTTGACGATGATGATGATAATGATAATGATGATGATGATGATGATGAAGCAGAGCATGCATGTACGGTGATGGTTATGATGCTTTCTGTTTTTTTGTTTGTTTGGTTGTTGGTGATGCAGCAAGAAACTGTCACTCATAGTCCTTCTCAAAAGAGGACTGCAGAAAGAGAAGGCAGAGTGGGAACAGAGTCAGAGAGAAAGAGAAGCAGCGATAGCAGGGTGAGAAAGAAGGGAAGAAGCACAGCAAGAGCAGGAGGACTTAGTGACAGGGTGAGAGAGCGAGAGAGAAAACATGGGGAGTGACACTGAGAAAGACAGTGAAACAGAGAGAGAGAAAAGGAGAGAAAGAGAGTGCTTGACCGGCTGTTGGTGAGCCTGTGTGGAGATTTTTGTGCAGAGGTAGTGGAAAGAGTTGGAGAACAAGGATATTGGGAAGGAGAGAGAGATTGAAAAAGGGAGGGAAAGAGAGAGGGAAGGCAAGAGAGGGAGGGAGAGGAGGAGAGAGAGCTTATTCTTATTCTCTTTATTGCGACACTCCCCCTGTTGTGCTGCTGCATTCTGCGTGTGTGTTATAAACCTGCCTAAAGTGGTACTCCACTGGCACCAGCAAAACTTGCACAACCATTTTTTCTTGTACTATCATAGATGCTTGGGGGAGAGGAATTTAACTGTAAAAGGTCTTTTGCAGCTGAGACAAACAAAATCCTCAAAGTCTTGAGTCTTCTCTCTTTCTGGCTCAGTGCCACGTTAAAAAACGAGAGCACCAGGGAGCATGTCACTTGCTGGGGAACATGTATATCTTTATTGGCCTGCTTTCCACACGAGGTTTTGCCCTCAAGAACTGATGAATGCGCTGGGAGTCTTTAGCCTTTTGTTAATAAAGTTTTTTTTTTTTTGTCTGGAGGAATGCAAATGGGTCACTTCGCAGGAGTGTCACCATGAGTGTCGCCCCCACCCCCCCCACTCCGCTGTTCATGATCCCTTGGGAGTTTGCTGCTCAGGTGAGGGGAGGGGAGGGAGGGAGGGGAGGGGCTACAATCTCCATTGCCATGGTTACGCCTCCTTTCCAAAAGTTGCCGATAAAGCTGATGCACCTCGATCCCCATGGAAAAACACAAATGTACACACACACACATACACACACATTCTCTCACACTGCCGGTGGGCAAGGAGAGCTGACTTCTGGTCTTAACTGTATATCTACCCCTGTCATTTCATGCAACCTGACATTTCTATCATTTTATTGATAGGCTCATAAATGACAGCCGAAGACTTGTTCTTGTGTCCACACGCGCAAAACGCTTCACCGCAGCGTAATCTGTGACTGGACTGGTGCTGAATCCCTATCCGCTAATTAAGACAGGATAATTGATGAAAGCAATAACCTACACACGTCAAGGCCCTCCGAGAGAGAAGTTTCTCAGCCCCGTTCGGAGCCAGTAACCCGACTAAACCTGATTGAGTCTGAGAGGCCGTGCCGGGGATGGCGTTTCGGGCAGAGCAGCGGTGAGTTCTCGCGGGTTGGCGCATTGGCGCGTTGGCGGGGTTCTGCGGCGTCTGTCCACTGATGGCAGGTGTGAAAGGAGTCGCCGCGGCATTGATAAAATCCGACGCTCAGTCTCTCTGTCAGAAAGCTGACGCTTTGAGCGGAGCGCTCCTTTATATCACTGTACAAAACGCTCAGGGCCATGCACACAAAACCATGTACGCACACACACACACACACACACACACTTACATACAGACAGTCATATACACACTTATATAGATGCACTAACAGACTCATACAATCACATACACACATGCTCCTATATTCACGCACACTCAAAAACACACACTCACATGTATTTTCACTCACACATTCACATGCCTACACACACACACACACACACACACACACACACACACATACAGACAGTCATATACACACTTATATAGATGCACTAACAGACTCATACAATCACATACACACATGCTCCTATATTCACGCACACTCACAAACACACACTCACATGTATTTTTACTCACACATTCACATGCCTACACACACACACACACAGATGCGTACACAGACACACACAGTCACATCCACACATGTGCATACACACACACACCAACAAAAACCTACAGTGTATCTAAAATGAGCTTCTGTTTAAATGTTGATGTTTAAATAGCTTGTGCAGTTGGGAAAGCACAGAACAGGTTTCATATCTGAGAGTAAGTGCAACAGTGGACAACATGTAACTCCAGTATGGTAAAAAAATAATGCCCAAGATCTCCAAACTTTACATGTCCATTCACATATGGTGGAATATTATTTTCATAGAAGTCATGTTTGAACCTTACATCACTGATATGCCATGTTCTTAGTTTCAATTACGCCTCTGTCTCACTTCTGTGAAATCTATGTGACAGACACATGGGGCAGACAGACAGAGAGACAGATAGATCAAAGCAAACCTGTGCTATCCTTTTGTGCAGGACTGTAGCAAGTGTTCCCTGTCTGGCTGTTTTTATTGAAGACCTCAGAACAGAAGACAGCAGCAGGAAAATCAGGGAAAACTGGAACAGAGTGTCAGCACACCTGACTGAATTTCAAACGCAAAGACCTACCATCATCAATCGTTCATTTTGAAATTCATTTTTAAGATTGCAGACCCTTTGCAGTGAGAAAGAACTGCGTGTTTCAGCAACTGTCACTCCACTGCAACTCAGTGCCTCTTGTCGGGACCTAGCTACCATTTTCCCATTAAGTGTGGCACCTGCAAACTGTCATGGAATCCTCAATCACAAATGTAAGTGCAGGGCGCACATTCATGATGTCATAGGTCAGACAGAGCTATAACTCATCCTCTGACATCTTAGTGAAGTTCCAGGAACCTTTACCATGGGGTCAAAGACATCATGTCAGTCAATTAGAATGAGTCATTTTTTACAAGCTAGTAAAGAAAAAGAAGCCCTCTTGAAAAGCAAAAATAGGTGTTATGTCTTTGGAAAGACAAGTGGAACTGTAATTCAATTAAGTAACTGCGCAGAGATTAATTTGACAGCAAGTCAGTTTCTTAGACATGATTTTAACAAGTAATTAAATTCTCAATCATACCGTAATTTTTCTTTTTGAGCTTTAAAATGATAAGCAATCAATCATGTCTTTGTTTAAAAGCTAACATGTCTGAAGTAGAAAAATGTATTGCAGCGCTCATGATAGATGTTGAAATACAAACAGATTATCAGGCCACGATTGGTCCCTTTGAGTTTACTCGGCTAAAGGAGCATCGTCATCTCCTAAACGATAAATTCATATTAACATTCAGTTTATGTGCCCACAGCTAACAACGTCATGGGATTTTTCAATTGACACAACTTTGTTTCTGACAATCGATACAAACACAAATTCCATTCAAAGCACTTTAAATTGACTGACACTGATACCGCTGAAAACAAATAAACGAATACATACAGAGGAATTCAATAAGAACAGAGAGATGGCAGGCGCTAAAGAGCTACGTTTACTCAAAACAAACACAGCAATAAAGCTTTGAAGTTCTGCCAAGGACAAAAAAAAAAAGAGTAACATTTCAATCAGGTAAACATCGCAGTACCCTCCAAAAAACAAGTTTCCATAGCAACCATTCAACAATTTTTTTCATAAGAGGAACAGTGACAAATTTTTGTTTTTCCAGACTATTATGGTTGGCAAAAGTTCCCTACTTAATCTTTGGGGTACCCAAACTGGTTTTGGGGGGGCTCTCTGTCCTTTGGGCTAACCAGCGTCGTGTCTCACACCCAGACTCTACGTGTCCACCCCTGAGCACTGTCATTGGGACAGTAATTGATGATAATTGTACCTGGGTGCCTCAACAGTAGTCATCTAAGATTCATTTATGGGATGTCCCCATCAGTGGGACAAGCAATGAGGAAGAAGTATTGTTGTAATGAGCACTCAGCTGCCAAAGAATAACATTTCCAAATTATGCTCAGTAACTACACACACACACACACCCACACATGCATGCATGCACTCTCTCTCTCTCACAATACAAATTCACTCACTCACAAACAGACACACATGCACAAAACACAAATATTGGCTTGCACACAGACTGCCTACATACATGCACACAAAGTACATATTATCATGCACATGCACGAACAAACAACTCACAAGCGCACATACACGATCAAACCCTACAC
Source organism: Albula goreensis (assembly GCA_022829145.1). Lineage (NCBI taxonomy): Eukaryota > Metazoa > Chordata > Actinopteri > Albuliformes > Albulidae > Albula > Albula goreensis. Next base: position 945,445 of record CM040744.1, read on the forward strand.
AGAAAAACATGTACGTGTACATACATACATACATACATACATACATACCTAGACACACTCACAAACATCCCTATGCACACAGACACACAAATATACATACATACACCCCCAAACAGACACGTACACACACGCACATGTGTACACACACACATACACTATCTTTTGAAGACTGCCTTGCCGAATTGTTTTCCATGCATCTTGAGAAGTTCAGTCAGTGAAGAATTGCAGTGTCTGCATGGCCAATGTATTTCAAGGAAGGAAATAATGTGTTTTTATGCTGACACTCACAGGGGAACTCTCATGAAATCATAAAAGTGAACATATATTTCCTGAATAAGGCACTCTCGGTGTCACAGAAAGTGCTGAAGCTGACAGTTGCGATATTAAAAATCAATGAAGCCCACACTATTCTCTGTGGATATAAGTAATTAAGAGTCTGAAAAATGTTAAATTGAAAGCAAGCGCAGCCCTAAACTTTGCCTTAAGAGCACAAGCGATGCTTTTCCTAATAACTTGATGGTAAAAAATGAGATTTGACTCAAAATACATAATACTTTAATCATGAGTATGTACATTTTAGTTTTAGGCATTCAATGTGCCTTGTCCATACCAAATTAAGCAGCTTAAAAACCATGACTACAGCTGGATATCGACCGAAGCAAGGTTTTTCCATTTCTAGTTTCTCATACTCATATAATAATGATTACAATCTTCAGTATCTGTTACTCTGTGTACATTTTCCATACGTGGCAGTTTAAGGGTCTTTGGAAAAGGATGATTGATTGTTACAAGATATTCAGTCAGTATTATTGATCAGCTGTGAACTTTAGTCATGTAGTCAATCAGCTTGAGGGAAGAGGGTATACTTGCTACAGATCTGTGCAATTGAGACGTTGTTTTAATGCCCCCTTTATCAGGCTTCTTAAATATTGTAGTTTGAGTGTTGGCTGGGAGTGTGGAAGGTCTGATGTCTTAAAACCAACTGAGTCATTTCAAAAATGAACTGAAATTTGTTGATTAACAGAAACTCGCGAAAATAAAAAAGAACGAGGAAAGCCGAATTCATGCTGTCCCTGTTACGCATTTCGTTATTCAGATCAGCTTCAGATTCACTCCCTAATCATCTGACTTGATTGAAAGAGATTTGACCCCAGACCCAGTGATAAGGGGTGTGGTTTCACTGAATCAAAAATGGGATGAGCTACGATATAGTATTAGCCACTCAATGACTCTGAACAGTGTCCGCCTTTAGTATTGGTTGGTTCAAAGAAGTGGATAATTGACAGTTGAGTGTAACTCCTCCCTAAAGAGGTCAATGACACCTCCTTTCAAATATCACTACCCAGTCCTACTGCTTAGGTCCTGACTTGCATTCTCAAAGAGATGCATTCTGGGTAACGTAGTCCAGTCACAATGCAAGTGCCTGGCTGGAGGTTATGTGTTACTTCATGAATAAACCAATGAATACTCAGCCCACTGACCAGCACTGTAAACTGGCAGCAGAGAGGCTACGTGTGACTCAAAATGTACTTGCGGCCCTTCGATCACAGAGGAAAAACAAAACACGTCTGTTTCCAGGCCCGTTGCTATGCAGTAATGGTGCATGTGATCAGCTCATGTTGGTTGTGGTTACATGACAGGCAACCCCGTAAGTATGCCGTAGTCTGAAGTTAATGGCGCTGGCATGACATGCTTTGCTTTTATTAGAGATTTAGATTAATCATTGTGATTGCGTGAGGGAACCTTTTAATTAGATGGCGTTTTAGCAATAAGTAATTATCAAATTAAATAAGGCTTTTTCCATGCTGTGGTCATTTGTGTAATGCTAATTTTTTCATCAGCAGGGCTCTCTGTTGTGTTTTGTATCAGAGTTCGTATCACAAGCTGTTTAAAATGTGAAATTTGAAAGAACTCCGCAGTTCGTTACCGTAGCCCATTCCGACTGTACATACCATTTCAGCACCCGATCACTGTCTGTGAAATAATAATTAGCCTCGTCACTTCCACACTTTTCCCGTCGCGTTGTCAGCCTACATGAAAACCCACAAGCCGGGTTTTCTTTTGTGAGAAAGCAATTCCCACAGAGTAGGAGGAAGATAAAGAAGAAAAAAGAGGCTTTCGAGCCGCGAAGCTCTAATTTAGCGTTCGCTTGGACAGGTGTTAATTGGTGACTGACAGCTCTGCTCTTTGCATTGGGAACACCGGCCAGCCCTGGCTCCTGGCTCCCTGCGCGTGATCCAAACGGGACGAATGCGTTGGCAGGGAGACGAGGGCGTCCGCGCGGCAGAGAGCGTTACAGAACTCCGTAATGACTTCAGCGGTTCCCAATTAACGGAGCCAAATCTAATTTTGAGAGCAAACATATTCATGCAAGTATATTTATTTCCCATTATAAGTCAAACCAGACCTCTTTTCATTTTTGCAGAGATGACCTTGGGAATTGAAGTAGGTAAGATATGCACAGGCTTGTGTAGCCAGGCAGATATATAGAGAGTAACCAGGTTTCCAGATATTGTGAGCAGATTTTAAAGGGATTTGGCTGGGACACTGTGTTAACACCCCTTCTCTCCCAGATGGTGCCATGGCAACTTTAATGATCTCTGTGAGTCAGGATCTTGTTTTAATGATTTGCCTGAAGGACCAAAGCTTTAGACAACATTATTCCATCACTTTATTTGGGAGCTGGGAGCTCTGTTTCGGCCATCCCTTCAGTTCCAGCTGAGTACTCCCCTCTCCTAAGTACTAAGGAAACCCACACCTGTTCAGCTTCAGCAGTGTGACAGTAGAAGGGTACAGGGTGGTGTGGCTGCTTAGCTTCAGCAGTTTGACAGTAGAAGGGTACAGGGTGGTGTGGCTGCTTAGCTTCAGCAGTGTGACGGTAGAAGGGTACAGGGTGGTGTGTGCTTAGCTTCAGCAGTGTGACAGTAGAAGGGTACAGGGTGGTGTGGCTGCTTAGCTTCAACATTGTGACAGTAGAAGGGTACAGGGTGGTGTGGCTGCTTAGCTTCAGCAGTGTGACAGTAGAAGGGTACAGGGTGGTGTGGCTGCTTAGCTTCAGCAGTGTGACAGTAGAAGGGTACAGGGTGGTGTGGCTGCTTAGCTTCAGCAGTGTGACAGTAGAAGGGTACAGGGTGGTATGGCTGCTTAGCTTCAGCAGTGTGACAGTAGAAGGGTACAGGGTGGTGTGGCTGCTTAGCTTCAGCAGTTTGACAGTAGAAGGGTACAGGGTGGTATGGCTGCTTGGCTTCAGCAGTGTGACAGTAGAAGGGTACAGGGTGGTGTGGCTGCTTAGCTTCAGCAGTGTGACAGTAGAAGGGTACAGGGTGGTGTGGCTGCTTAGCTTCAGGTGTGTGACAGTAGAAGGGTACAGGGTGGTATGGCTGCTTAGCTTCAGCAGTGTGACAGTAGAAGGGTACAGGGTGGTTGCTTCAGGCTGCTTAGCTTCAGCAGTGTGACAGTAGAAGGGTACAGGGTGGTGTGGCTGCTTAGCTTCAGCAGTGTGACAGTAGAAGGGTACAGGGTGGTATGGCTGCTTAGCTTCAGCAGTGTGACAGTAGAAGGGTACAGGGTGGTGTGGCTGCTTAGCTTCAGCAGTGTGACAGTAGAAGGGTACAGGGTGGTATGGCTGTTTAGCTTCAGCAGTGTGACAGTAGAAGGGTACAGGGTGGTGTGGCTGCTTAGCTTCAGCAGTGTGACAGTAGAAGGGTACAGGGTGGTGTGGCTGCTTAGCTTCAGCAGTGTGACAGTAGAAGGGTACAGGGTGGTGTGGCTGTTTAGCTTCAGCAGTGTGACAGTAGAAGGGTACAGGGTGGTTGCGCTGCTTAGCTTGAGCAGTGTGACAGTAGAAGGGTACAGGGTGGTATGGCTGCTTAGCTTCAGCAGTGTGACAGTAGAAGGGTACAGGGTGGTGTGGCTGCTTAGCTTCAGCAGTGTGACAGTAGAAGGGTACAGGGTGGTATTGCTGTTTAGCTTCAGCAGCGTGACAGTAGAAGGGTACAGGGTGGTTGCGCTGCTTAGCTTGAGCAGTGAAACTGCATCATGTTGGTAAGACTGATGGAAAAGAATTGCTTTCTGTTTATTTCTGGTCATTTTGGCGGATATTGGGCTGGAGGGGGGAGGGGGATTGAGGTGAAGGCAGGGGTGTAATATATGCTTAAATAATAATACAAAAAGAATTTAAACTGACAAAAGAAAAAGGTAGTTCTAACAATAAGGGTCCTTACAGAGCAGTTCAGCCAGAGCTTTCACATCTAAGATAACTTGGCTCAACTGGGACTGAATCCAGTAAGTCTACTAAAACTAAAAGCCTGTGCAATTACAGAGGTTTTTATCGTTAATTTCGTATTCCCTCTCAATAAGAAGCAAGCTCGTAAAATTAACATCCAGTACTGTATGTGTCCATCGGAGGGAAAACCTGAAAATAACTGGCAAGTACGGTGTTACTTTGAGTCTTAACTGCCAACCAGCCAACTTAAGAAGCGTTGGTGAGGCAACAAATATCTTGGAAGGTTGAGGTGAGCCGGTTACGTTTGTTCGTCTCATCACTCTCTTGTGGCCACTCCTGGTTAGTGAGTCACCCGTTGACACACAAATGGAGAACATATCTGACCTCTGGCAATATGGGCAGCATGTAATTGGTAGCATATTTGCAGTGTGGAAAGAACCAATGGCTGAGAGTCACATGTCACATCCTTATCATTAGTTGCCGGGCAGAAGTCACTGTATTGACCTTACAGCTCTGCTGAGTTCAGTAGAGGAAAAAAGAGTGGAAATTTCATTTTTTTTTTTAAACTTTTGCCACTCAAAGCAGTTAATGTCTGAAACAGTGGAAGAAAGGATGCTGGATCTCTCAGCGGCTTGTGGTGGAGTAAACTGAGGTAACCTCGATCTGTGTCTGGAAGTCTGACAGAGGAAGGCTATACTGGGGGTGATAGATGGAGCTTCTAGTCCCACATCCCTCGAGGAGAACACATTTGCCTTTCTTCCTCACCCTCTCTCTCAGAATTCAGTTCTCTCCGCACCAATACCTACAGAGTAAATATCTGTTCCTTCCCTGCAGGTTCAAATTTCTCAAATTCACACATTATTAATGAGGAGACCACATGAGAACAGAAAAATTCTGAACACCCTGTCATTGCTCCTGGGAGAAACTCGGTCCTTCAGCATTAGAAAACAAACAGGACGGCAGTGTTACGCGTAAGGAAGAAACCATGATTAGATATGCATTAAAATAAAAGCAAAACAGCGTGGTGTGATGTGGGTCTGAAGTATAATTAAAGATATTTGTCTCAATGCTTTTTTGGTTCTTGTTCATTTGCTCCATGTTTACTCTTATTTTCAGTTGAAAATAGATTTTTTTCGATTAGAAAGTTATTGGTTAGTTAGCTGCTGTTGCTTTGATATGAATGTGTTTCCTTTGGTCCTGTTTATGCAGCCAACAACAGTTAGTTTGTATGTGAGTGTGATTGAGAGAGACAGAGAAAGTGTGTGTGTGTACATATGTATGGGTGTGTGTAGGCCACAGAGGGGTGTAGATATGGAAATTGTTATTTTAAAAACAATCAGTAAGACAGACTCATAATTCAGCACAACTTCTTGAGCTGTTTGCTTTGTAAGAGCTGCCTTTGAGCGAATGCTAATGATATCTTCAACTGCAATTATTCTGGTTTCCTCATTAATAACATAAAAAATACACATTTTTGAATTCAAAATTCTTTTGAAATGTAAATATACCATAAGACAATGTCCTGTCCTTTAACTTTCAAATCACTTTCAAATAAGTCTTTAGTTTAATAAAAGTATGAGTTTTTTTCTTTGACAAACGCAAATTTGCAGATTCGGAAATCACCAAAATAGCTTTTGCGTTTATTAATTAAGCAAAACGGTAAAAAGTTAAGGAGAAATGATGATTGAATCATGGAAGATGAGAATAAGACAGTTGTACCAGAGACACACTATTGAGGGCTAAACAGGGAGGTGAGAGGTGTTAAGGTGGAAAAGTGTCAGGCTATATAAATACAGCACCTGATCTAGGATCAGGTTTTGTATGTCCATGTCATAACCCTATCAGGCTATGAAATACTTTAAAAATACACACACAGATCTAGGATCAGTTTTGCCTATTCGGTCATAATGTAGAAGGCTGGGATATGGGTAGAGGAAAACTGATCCTAGGTCAGCACTCCTGCTATGAGATGCTTTATGAATTCAGGACCAGAAGTGAGGCACGTGTGTGTCCATGCTCCACAAGAAGAAAAAGAGAAAAAACATCTCTCCCCATGAGACAGCGCCTGTAACATAATGGAAATTAATGCGCTGCAGATGTACGAGCTAGCATTGCTTCCCATTCGGATGGCCACGCACGCTAACTCGCCTGTTATTCTCACTGTGATGCTATGTCGTTAATCGCAGAGAAGTCACAAACATCCATTCAATAGCATCTTAGCACACCTTTTCTACATAAGAGATTCCTGGCAATTTCTCAGACCCCCCCATTGATAACTTTGCGAACACAACGCCGGCACAAGTGGTGAATTTCTTTTTGATGCGGGATGCAATTTCTCATGCATTATGCCATCTGAAGTGTGAGATAAGAACAGTCATATTTTGCTTTTGTATGAATCCTTTTGACTGTGACATGTGTTAAAGAAGCTATTAAATAGCATGTGCGTTCCTACAGCCATGTGAAATGAGATTGAGGACGTATTGGCGGCCTCCTTCCTGAAGAGGGCTCTCGATCCATGGTTGGTCTGAGGTCCAAAAATATCGTAGCTGCCCCCCTACCCACCCCCCACCCCGCTGAAGAGGTTTCCCCTCCATCATCCTGTTGACCACAGCGCTAAACACAAAAGCAGAAAAATCATTACGCCGAGCGTCACTGATAGAGCAGTCTGAGAGACGCCCCTTTGATCAAAAAAACTTGTTGGATGCCGACTGTGCCATCTTTGATGAAATATGCATGAGTTTTCCTCAGCTAATGAAATGTTTATGTCACATGAGAGCTATTTTAGCCAAGCACTTACACCGCAGATGAGCGGTCCTGAGCATGCGTGTTCAAAGGCGGTTTGACACAGCCGTTCAGCGCTACTCCACGTTGAAATACTGCTCTGCATTGAAGCGCTGCTCTCACTGAGGCGACTGGGGCAGGGAAATTGGACTAGTTTGACCTTTCTTGGCCACTAAAGGTCAAAGCGTCTTTTTATCAAGTGAGCGACAGAAAAATAAATCTGCGCATTGTGTTTTTACCTCAAGTCAAGTAGAGTGAAACATTTTTTTAAAAAAAAAAAAAAATGTAACACATTTTCAGATTCATGTTCATTGTGGCTGTGGTTAATGGTGTGAGAAAAGTGTGCAATATTGAAAAAGATTGGTTATAAAAATGTCAGCGAATTACATTTTTTATTTATATTTGTTAATCCGGTTGTCATAAACCCCTGTGTGGCTCCCTGGTGGATTCTCCGATTGGATGAACTCCGATCAATCAAAACTGGCGGGTTCACCTCGGGGAAATACCGTTCAGAGCTGCATAATCAGGGGTAGCCATTTTGTGTGAGGAAACGGCTCATGCGTGGAGCCTCTCCGCCTCTTGCCACAGAACCCTGTGGAAGCTGCTTTACCAGCAGAGGTCGCTGTTGAGAAATGAGACTCAGCTATCCCTGCTGACTACCCCCCCTTCCCCCTCTCGGAAACAATACGGTCAATTACACAATTACACAATTCCTGGCGCTGCCATTGGCCACAGTGTGCACTGGCATGGTCCGGATTGGATGCCAGGCCATGGTGCTCATCCAAACCCTTCACGTGATGGGCGGCCCAAAAGCTACCCTCAGCAAAGTTTTGAGAGTTTTCAAGAGCTCGTTTTGTGAGCTGAGCGCAGTCCTTTTTATCATAAATGAGACTTATCTTTTATCTCAGCTCTCTCTTCTCCCAGCATGGGAAAGTTTGTTTGGTGTCTTTTCAGCGATCGCTTTTGTCATTTCAGCTTTGTCTGCTCTCCCTTTGCCGTTGCCCCATGCCATGAGTCATTCTCTGATTTCAGCTGAACTTTTAGTTCCGCTTAATTTTTTCCTGGCTTCCGTTTTCCTTACGATCGAAACCCGAGTGTGTCTGTGGAGATGAGACGGATCACAACAGACAGGAAGACTGCTGGGAAAAAGGAGGACAGGAGAAATCTAAAGTGAACGCAGCGGTGAATGAAAGGGACAGAAGATGAGAGGAAGTGTCATGTTCCAAATGCATTTGTAGGAACACACACACACACACACTCACACATAAAGAAGCATGCTCATACATTCACACACACTCACACATGCAATTGCATACATGCACACACACACACGTACATACATTCTGATGTGCACATACACACACACACTCATATATACAAGCATGGTCACACTCCCACATACATTTCCAGACATTCAAATTTGCAAGTGCATATATCCTCACACACATACACACACACACACACCTGCACACATGCATACTCGCACATATTCAAATTAACCCAGCCTGGTCCTCCTCCTCCTGCTCTCCTGCAATATTGTGTAATATTTATTTCTTACAGTAATAGATTCCTGGGGCACATTAGCAGTAAGTAGAGAGCTGCAGAATCAGACTTGAGAGCCATTCGTTTTCCTGCGATATAGCATTATAACATCCTCATTTCCCTTGTTGCCTGCGATAATACTTTTCCCTATCCGACTATTGCGGCATGAGGAACTACAGGCAATTCAATAAAACACACATGCAGACACACAAACACATGCAGGCATGTACTTGAGTGCTTGTTTTAAGCAGCCACACATTCATCCATTTTTTGTACACACACACACTTTTATACACTAGCACACACACACGCACATTCACACACAGAAGTAATGCAGTATTAAACCCTCCTGCTAAAAGTGGATTGAACACGACAGGAAGAACATGCATGCAGAGGGCCTTGGCTCGGTTCGGTTCAGCTCCTCTGGGCCGCGCTGGTTTGGGGGATAGGCGGCGAAGCTGCAGCCGCCAAAGCACTGCTGGCCTCTAATCTCGATCAACACCAGAGGAAAATCGAGCAGGACCGCGCACCTGAGTCCAGTGTGACTGCCCACTCATTATCCCTACTCGTGTCTGTTTGTTTAACCACCGTAAATAAAAAAAAAACTGCGCCAAATTTATACTCTGTTCTGCCTTCACAGGCTGCTGTGGACTGGGGTTTTGTGTGTGTGTGTGTGTTTTCGCCACTCAGGATCTTACAAAGCAGTGCAAACCCTCTCTGTTGCTCTCTACTCCGCTCTCCCTCTCTCCCCTGTCCCGTTTTCTTGCTCACTCTCTCCCTCTTCTCCCCTCTCCCTCTCTCTCCCTCTTCTCCATTTCTCTCTCTCCTCTCCTACTCACCTGTCCCTCTATTTCACCCTGCCTCCATTCGTAACCTCCCTGTACCCCGCCTCCTCACTCTCTCTCTCTCTCGAATTGAGTTTTACAGAGAAAATGAAATCCTACCTGGCAAACGATATAAGCCACTACTTATCGATTCCAAAAGTCACAAGTGTGGCGGGTGTAACAGAAACGGCGTTCCCCTGTAGGGCGGATGAACAGGGGGAAGAGCTGCAGAGAGATGCTCTCTCTCCCCCCACGGCGTTTGGGGGGAAGGGGGACGGGGGGGGGTCGATGTCATTAGATCAGAGAAAAATGGAGCCACAAAATGGAGCATTGCTTACCACCGCGGTACATGAATTATGATTTAATCGCGAAACGAAGAGCTAAAAGCAGGGAGAGAGACTAGCGTAAGAGCCCCTTTTTAATGCATGTTACCCCCCACTTTCCGTGTTGTGACAGTTTTATGCATCTGTTATGCATTCACGTCGGGATTACAGTTATTAAAATCTGGGCTGTTTGTGGCTGACACAGCACCCACAAAGAATACATATGGATGTGCTCATAAACCATGCGTTTGCCCAATTATTTCCACGCTCATTAAATGAAAATAAAAAAAGGGAATGAGAGATTAAGGCCCGTTTGACACAACCTGACATTTTTCAGCTGATCTATCACATTCGGTTATTAGGGAATGGTATTTCACAATGATCTAAGTCTGATAATTGACTTGTGAGTTGAAGCATCACTGTTTTGATGTAAAGGTTTCCTGTCTTAATCCTTGTAAATGCTACACGTGTGTCATGGCTACTTTGTTCTTAAAGTTACTGAGTAAATGAAGGAGCTTTATTTTTTTTACTAATCACATGATAAAACAAAAAAAGCACTCTACAGAACCTTTCACACGGTGGCTAACCTGTGAAACCGCCCTACCTGCGGGAGAGGAGAGCCCGCACACAGAGAGGGGAGAGATGATTCCGGAAAAATCCGGTGGAGGTTTCCGCAGCTATGCTACCAATATGCATCTCTGCTGGCGTGTCTAATTCAAAGGAGATGAGAATCAGCGGTATTACCCACGAGGCTATGATCTTGACTTATTGGAATATGAAACTGACTGACTGCACACAAAGACCAACGTATTTGTTTTGCACAGAAACACCTAAAGCAGAGGGCTCTTTCGACAACAACGGCGAAACAAGCCGAGTGGAAGTGTTTTTGTTTCTCCATTGGGACGTTACAGAATTTTTGCTGTGTGGCGAAATGGCACATATCATTGTGAGGCGCGGATGACTCTGTGTACCCCTGAGGAGAAGAGGGCGCAGATGTGAGACGATAGTAACTTTTGATTTTCAGCTCTCTCTGGACTCTAGTGAGCTGAAGGGATTAACTAAGACGTTGAACTACGAAAGATTTTGCAGCATCAGTTCAGTCAGCAGAACAGGGAGTCATAGGTGGAAGCCATTAAATTGAAACTCCACACCAGTATCTGGAACTGTTTTCTTTCGCATTCACAGCTGAACGAATATATGCGGCTCTGTTACATGCAGTCATGTAACAGAGCTACAGAGACTGTTGATTTGTATAAGTCCGGGCTAAATTCAGACAGTCCAGGAAAAAGGTGGCCAGCACTGGTGCTGGAGAGGTGCAATGCCTACAAAATTTAGTTATTACGTTAAAATCATCATCCAATTCAGACTCAACAAACACGATGTGGTGAGTGCCAGTGAGAGCAACTGTGCCAGTTGACCCATTAAATGAGTGGAAATCAAGACCATCAAATCCTGTGGCTTATCTGCTCCAACATTGGCCAAACTTTATTGATTCCGTAGGTCAAGGATGACGCTACGTAGGCTAAATGGCATAAAATCACACATAATTACATATATCGTATGCTAAATGCTAAAGTGCTGATGGACACTATAGGGTTTATCTCTGCTGGGTTTTAACAGTAATGTCCTCTGCACGGTATCCCCTCTACTTAGACATCTTGCCAAAAGGAGAGGCTTTGTCTCGCGAAGATAAAAAACAAAATTCACCAAAGCCGTTGTGTCCTCCCGGGGGGGGGGAGAGGGGGGTTGGTTATCATGGTTCTGTTACCGTCTGGCATTTTGTCAACTCCCCAATTAATCCCAAATGTAGCTGCAAGGGCTGTAACTGAAGCAGTAACCAAAAAAAAACGGGACATTTCAGGTCACATTTTTAGGTTATATTTCACTCCAGCGCTGGCCTCTTTTTGTGCTTGTTTCCCCTGTAAAGCACCATGGAGAATTGAGAACTGTGCTCTGTACCTGCAGAGGTTTGTCTTAGCTGAGTGTGAGAATTAAACTCTGTACCTGCAGAGTTCTGTCTTACGTGAATGTGAGAATTGCACTCTGTACCTGCAGAGTTCTGTCTTACGTGAATGTGAGAATTGCACTCTGTACCTGCAGAGTTCTGTCTTACGTGAATGTGAGAATTGCACTCTGTACTTGCAGGGTTCTGTCTTACGTGAATGTGAGAATTCCACTCTGTACTTGCAGTGTTCTGTCTTACGTGAATGTGAGAATTCCACTCTGTACCTGCAGGGTTCTGTCTTACGTGAATGTGAGAATTCCACTCTGTACCTGCAGAGTTCTGTCTTACGTGAATGTGAGAATTGCACTCTGTACCTGCAGGGTTCTGTCTTGTGAGAATTCCGCTCCGTACCTGTGGAAATCTGTATTACCTGAGTGAGAGAATTCTGCTCCGTACCTGCAGAGTTATGTCTTACCTGTGTGTGAGAACTCCGCTCTGTGCCTGCATTGCCATGTTACTTACAGCAAGAGAATTTTTGCTGTAAAAGTAGATTTAAAACATGCTCCTAAAATGGCTTCCCTCGTGCTATGATGTAATTTTTCAGTTAGTTACATGTCACCACTCTCTGCCTACGTTTTACAAGAACTTTATCGTTTCCTGTAAAAGTGATAATTGAATCCTGACCGCTGAAGTCGGCCTTGAGGAGATCATGAGTCATGAAACGGTACAGAGAGCAATGACTAATCCGTGATGTTAGCTGTGCAGGTGTGTTAACTGTGCGCTCCTTTCATTCTTTAGGACAGGAGTGACTCCTCTGAGTGGTTTCATAACAGGAGCGCATCTGTTGCTTGACGAGAACATACAAATTTCACAAACACACACAGACACACACACACACTGCATAATAACATACATATCCTACTAATGATGTAAGTTGTGTAAGTCCCTTGAGAGTGATGTCCAAGCACACACAGTGTACACATATGAAATCAAACAGAAATGTACACTCAGACACTCTCTCTCTCTCTCTCTCTCGCACACACAGGGTATTTTTACTCAGGTTTCATGTCTCTCTTTTCCAAAAAAACATACTTAGCACTCTGACAAATGATAATAATAAAAATATCAACCACTGTGATTTCCAGAAATGGGAGCGCTATTCATCAGTTTGTTTTTTAAAATGACCCACATTATTTAAATTGCCTCCTTCTTTACAGTGTTCTAGAAGCATCCTCAGGGACTGTGTCCCTTTCATATTATGAAATTCAAATACATTTTCTCAGAGAGGCTGGTGGTCTATACATAGCGGGCTGCAAATAGAGCACAGTCTGTCACTGTGTCTTACAAAATGGTGGATCTGAAATCGCGTCCACGGTTCAATCCACTTGTTATTGTGGAGAGAATCACTGTACTCTTTGAAGTCACGTTGGGGTAATAAGATTTCGCCTCCCTAATAACCAGTTAAATACACTGCATACCCATGTCAAGCGATTTGCTCTGGGATTTTATGGGAGAAAGGTTTTAGTCTCTCTCCATCCCTCTTTTCTCTTTTCTCCTCCCTCTTTTTCCCTCTCTCTGTCTTCCCTGCCCTCTTCCATTCTGTCCCTGTCCCTATACATCTCCTTCAATCTCTTTGCTTCCCTCTCTCTCCCTTCCTTTCTCTTCCTCCTTCTCTTTTCCCCTTTTTTTCATGTTTCCCAATATTCTCTTTTACCCTTTTCTGTCTTTGTATTCATCTCCATTCTCTTTCTTTTCCCTCTCTCCCCCTCCTCTTTTTCCTCTCTCCCTCTCTTACTCCCTCTTTCCCAATTCCTATAAGTGCCTTCAGTCTCTCTCTCTCTCTATCTCCCTTGCTCTCTATCCTCCTCCTTTTCCCTGCCTCTCGCTCTCTCTCTCAGTGTATATAAATGTGCTGTGATCCTGGCGGTACTCTCTCCATTACACAATCCCACCAGGGGAGCGCGCGCGGCTTTGAAATGCCTTGTCATCCGGCGCTGACGGCTGTGGCACATCCCCCTCTTATCTACGGCGGAGCATCACACGCGAGAGAGGTGGGGGGAGAGAGGGCCGCGTTCACAGGAACCAGGCGCAGGGGAGGAGGGGTGTTGGCGGTATTTAAGGGGGTGGTAGTACACAGACAAGCCGTAGTACACACTCACTCAGGCGAGCTTTGGGGAAGCGCATGAAGGTGCACATGCAGAACGGGAAAAACCCGGCAAAAGCAGCGGCGGAGCTATTTCCGTCGGCTTTACCGTCTCATTTATTTAGCAGCTGGATATGCGCGTGGCGACCTACATATGGTCGCGGTGCACGTTTTCCTTTTTTAAGAGCAACCGCTGGGCCTGTAACTGCAGCAGCCCCGGCTGTGGAACTCAGAGAAAGGGGAGCGAGGGCTGTGCCACGCTCAGGGTTTAAACCCGCAACCTTGCAGGTTACACACCCTAACATATGCTCTAAGGCACTTTCCTCTGTGCCTTCTCAACTTGAGTATATTACATATCCACACACTTAAACGCACACTTATTGCATACACACTTCTGCATGCACACTCTCTCTCCCACCCACATTCATACACACACGCTTACGCTCACACACATGCTTGCATGCATACATATAGGCACATATGTGCACATGCTCAATCACATGGACACAAAATCTCTCTTCCTCTCTCTCTCTCTCACACACACACACTCATACTGACACAAACACTCTGACACACGTGCTCTCTGATCCCACTGTTGCCAGAGGCCCTGTCTATTCTTCACACTGTATTTTTGCTTTCTAACCTTCAAATTATTCTTTTTAAATCACATTATTTCATGGACACTCGAAAGAAAAGTGCTGTAAAAAGCAGTCATTATAATCAATCGTCTTGATGATCTTTTTGATGATGAAGATGAGGTTGATGATGACATAAAAAATAAAGCTAAAAACTCAATTTTAATAAAAGGTAAGTTTTTGTGAGGGGTGCTTACTGTATATATGAATGATACATATCCTGACAGTTTATGTCCCCAGCTGCTGTTCGCTTACTTCATTTCCTTCATTTATGTTCTGAATACAGCTGCGATTCAGACAGACAACCATATAATCCTCTGTTTATTCCTCCAACTGTACGTCACACCCCGCATTAGTGACTGTTTATCACACCATTGCGGAATGTGGTGACACTCTTTTTGGGTGAGATTTAATCAAATGTGCCTAAATGTGTTTGCGCAATGCAATCAAAAGAGACTTTACATTGCAACAGCATTGTCACCGGATAACTTCTATTTTATCCGAGACAAGAAAACCCATCCTTTGGACTCTGTTTTTTTCTGTCTATTTTTGACAAGCTTAGGCCTGTAAAGAAACTGATGACCATTTTAATTGAATTACACACACCCTTAAAGAGATGAAGTGTGTTTAATAGACTCTGTCCCGTATTAGTTTTTGAACAAATATAATTGATCTAATTCCGCTAATTTATTTTTTTTAACACTGGAGTCTATGATTTATTTAATTATCCATTAGATTTAATTGTGCTTGTTTACTTTTATGGCTTGTCTATTTGTTGTGATTTATGGCATAGCTTCTTAACTTCATTGATTGGAACTGCAATCTGTGGGTACCCTCCTGCCAGAAAGCAGATTGCCCACAGGGACATTAAGGTTGTATTAACAGATTGATAAAATGATTGATGGATGGATAAATTCCGGTGACAGGGGTGGGGGTAGGTAAAAGGAAGTCATTTCTGTCAAAAACAAAACCTGTGTCTTTGGAACCTCAAGGCTTATCTCTAAATAAGACAGAGTGAGGTTTTCCAAAATTAAGTAGTTGCTCATTTGAACCTCATTCACCTTAAATAATCACAGTTGTTGTATCTTAGTCATATGGAGAAGAATGTGTCAAAAACTATATTTAAGGCAATTGTTTACAACAAATTACAGTAATGGCCAATGAATAAAGAAACTAAAGACCTTAATGATACTAAAGTCAGCATTAATTGTGTTGTATTATGCTCTGAAAGAGACTACATTCCATTTTGATACTTAGTAAGTGAAACTTCAAAACGTGTCGGTGAAAATAAAAATGAAGTTTTGCATTCAATTTCAAAGGTAAGAACAAATGTTCATTGAATGCTGGCCTATGTTAAGCTAAAATAATATAACTATCTAATTTTGAAGATTG
Source organism: Albula goreensis (assembly GCA_022829145.1). Lineage (NCBI taxonomy): Eukaryota > Metazoa > Chordata > Actinopteri > Albuliformes > Albulidae > Albula > Albula goreensis. The sequence continues at coordinate 961,255 of CM040744.1, forward strand.
GAGTTTAAAAGGTGAATATCGTTATTAGAAGTAACTGAGGAGAGCATAATGTGGCAGGAAGTGATGGAAATTTCTGCAGGTGGTTATTTAACAGGTGACATAATTTAGCAGGATTCACAAGCAGAAACTTCACCTGCTTATCAGCTTTCATATTTATATCACAATTACACCTCCTCTCCTATTTCTCCCGTCTTTGCACACAGTGTTCGTGAGCCAGCTGTACCGCAGGGTTTTTGAAACATGCTATTTTTGACACCTTGGCAGATCACGTTATAAGAAAATAATCCAAAATCCCCTGTATTTGTTCGCCAGTTTTTCCTTTCTTTTTTTTTTTTAAGCCAAACAGTCAGAGAAGGAGAGGTTGTTTTATAAATCTATAAGATGCAGAATAAAATCGCTGTGTGCTCTCCCTAAACAGTGTGCCCCCACTCCAGCACACTGCCCATGCTTCTCCCCCTCAGCATTCACCCCCCCCCACCCAGCCTGTAGTGACCTCTGACCTGCTGGTCCTACTCCACCGTTCCTCCCCCACCCTGTAATTTAGACCTGAGGAAGATACTGCCACCAAATAAAATTAAAGTATGTTCGGAGTTGGTGGTGGGGGGCAAGAGAGGGTCTGAGGAAGAAGTGGGTGACAAAAAGAAAAAGAGATCATATGTTGACTTCATGCTCTTCGATGGATTAAACAATATGTTATTGGTGCTGCATCTACAGTTTAGAAAGAAAGTGAGGGCCCACTGGCACATGATTTAGAGAAGTCATGTGACAGGTGTCTGTAGGAGATGGTGACTCGGTGGGCCAATGCAATTCAGGTAGGAAAAAAATTTATGAAATTGACAAAATCAAGTCGATGCAGTTCACAGTTGGGTTATGTCAAATACCTGGCTCAAACCCTCGACAAAGGGCCTACCCTGGCTTTTGGGAGACACCTTTTGCCTTTTACTAAACATGCTCCCAGACAGCCTGTTGACTGAAAGCGACTTCAAAGTAAACGTCTGAAATTCTGCTTGTGTTCGCACGTTCAAAAGAGCATCCGACACAATGCGGCGTGTAATCTGTTGAGCCATTGTACAGTTTGAGCGTGAATGCAGCGGCTTTTCAACGGGAATCACAGTGAATCCATAACGGCTGCTATCAGGACTGAGGTTGGGGTTGAAATATTAATGAACCCTGCTCAAGGCCTGGGACAGGTAGAGGGAAAGGGACTGAATGAGAACGAGAGCGAAAAGACGCTCGAGCGAAAGGTAGGCAGTACAGTGGGATGGATGAAATGGAAGTGAGAGAGAGAAAAAAGAGAAAGTGAGTGTATAAAAAGAGGCACAGGATAGAATGAGAGTGAGAAAAGATATGGAGCGCAAACAAGGGAAAATGGGAGTGAGAGAGAAAGTGACACAGGAAGTGAATTGATAAAAAAAGGTAAAAGACAGAGAGAGAGATGGAGAGAGGGAGGGAGGGAGGGATGAATTAGGGGAAATATAAATGAAAAAAGAGCAAGGAAGTAAATGAGAAAAGGTGGCTGAAGAATAAACTGGAACTTGTGTGAGCTCCTGGTGAGAGGGAGACAGACAGGGGAAGAGACTGAGAGAAAGGGATAGAGAGTGAGGGCATGAGAGAAAGAGAGAGAGATGAGAAGGAAGAGAGAGTGAGGGGAAATGGGCGATATGAAGAGAGAGACGGAGGGAAAGCCGTGAAGAGAGGGAGAGAGAAGGAAAACCCACGGGGAGCATACGCTGTTATTGTGAGTCCCAGGTTTCCGCTAACAAAGCGCGAACGCGTGTTTGATGAAGGGTACACAGCAATACGATTATACCGCCACACATAAAAGGACAGATTAGTGCGTTTCATCTTGGTGAGGGCATTCTCACAGTCCTCTGGCTTTCTTCCCCGGAGGTAAGGCAGCCATTGTCTGAGGAGAATCGAGCCGCAGGCCACGGACCCCTTTTCTGAGAATGAAACCGGGGGCACGGTCGCTGTTTGACAAGCTCGTCTGGAGTTAATCGTGTTTACGGAGGCCGCTTGACATGTCCGTGGAGCTATACGTCTAAACAAACCAACAAGCAAACACAGGCCCTTGGGCTTTGCTTACAAGCCAACATTGGACCTTATTTATTTATGAAGTTGATTATTTTACTGTGAGGGCACAACAAGAATCTCAAGCTTCTGTCAAAATGCCAGAATGTCAAGTTGTGCTTTAGTAAAGATCTACTCCATTGTTTAAAACATGTCCTGGAGGACCACAATGCACTGTAACCAATATAAACGATTATTAAATGTTAAATATGAAGTCCTTTGATTTTTCTGGATAACACTCATGGCCGTATCTCTGGGTCTGGATTTCTCCCTGACCCATAAGATAGCACAGACAGTTTTTGAGGTGGTTCTGAAATGTGATCTCTCAAGATATCTGCAAGGTATCTGGGCAGCAGTGCAATTTAATGATTAGGAAGCTGGGCTAGTAATCAAGGGCTGTATGTTCAACTGCCACCCAGAACATTACTGTACTCTTGAGCATGGTGTTTTGCCTAAAATTACCTCACTGAAAATATCCAGCCGCATAAAGGGATGTGTGTTTAAAAATATAACTTCCGTGTGTCGCTCTGGATAAGAGCATCTGCTAAATTCCCAAGCGTACGCAAAAATGTTCCCTATCTTGATACATAAAGGCCCAGAAATGGCTTTGTATGGGACCTTTTCTCTCGGTGGATTGCCGTTTATGTCGAGCGGCCATGCTTGAGCGCGGCAGTCGTTCCCAACCCAGGTTTCGCTCCCTGTCTAGCCGCTCAGGTGTATCTCTAAGTAATATTTCTCACCTCCGGGAAAATAAAAAAGAGCACATTGTTGCATAGGATGGTGCCACAGCTCTCACTGGAAAATATCTTGAGGGAAGCTGCGGAAACATGTGTTTAGTGACTCTCCTGCTCAAGGTTTACCCTGTTTCTCTAGGCATATCTGTGACTGAAATCCATTCTTCTCTCTGTAGCGGTTCTGATCTCTGATTTAGATGAGGTGGGTATCCTTCCGACACGAGAGAAACAGTATATATAAAAAAGCAATTAAACTTCCCGGCAAATTATCGTTCAGTTGAGAAAGAGCAACTGCGCGGCGAAGATACAATTCCCTCTTTAATTATCCCACCACATTTGCATAAAACATGCAATTTCACCATCTTTGTGGGGACCGCCGCTTTCAACCTCTCCGGAGCGGCTCCGCAACGCCTTTGATTATTTATGGAAGTGTATCAATGTTGCGTTGAGGTGACATAAATAGGGAGCGCAATTATGCATGAAGGGTGTTGAAAAGTGTGCATAAATGCGCCGCGATCTCACCAAAAGCGCCGTGGATCACAGACAGGTGATTTGTCATAAACAAACGCATGGTTTGATTTGTAAATGAACACATGTAAGCGCGCCCAGCCTAAACAGTGAGCGGTTAGCCAAAATGATGAGCAAACTCAAATATATTTCTTTCGCATCAATCAGAATTTTATTGAGATAATAAAAAATTGTGACATGCAGTAAAATATGCTGGTCCTTCTGAACTTTAATCATCATTACTCGGGAACCAAAGATATGTTGCAACGCCATGTAAGTTTTGATGACTTTATTCTTTTAATAATATTTTTCCTAAGTTACTATGGTATGTCCGTTCAAAGTTCAAAAATGAACTTCTCAAGGAAGGTTTGAAAAGCAAATTCCAAGTTATCGCATTGTTATGTTGTTGTGGTGTTTGGCCCTCAGTGACTGTGTTCAGACTGTGTTAAGCACTCTGTGTTAGATTATTGCTATCTCTTTGTTCACCTGTTTGAATCTGTTCAGCTATACCTGATTGACACACCGTGCTAGTCTATTGCTGTTTGAAACTGTTTAGTGCACACAGTGTTCAGAGTATTCAATGTTTAGCTGTCATTCTGTGTTTAGCATTCTGTGTTACGTTGTTGCTAATTAGCATTCGGTGTTATGGCTATGGATGTTTGATAATCTTTGTTCAGAAATAGTTGGTTGACACTCTGTGTCAGGTTATCGCTGCTCTCTCTGCTTTCTCCGTTCGGCTATCTATCTTACGCTATAGCTGCTCAACGCTCTCATGTCAGGCTATCGCTGGTCCGTGTGAGAGTGCCTCTCCAGCTAATCCAGATACTTCAATTACATCGTGAGGCCGGGCTGTGAAACACGCTTTCCGCATAGCCTTTCCATGCCGTGCTAATCCGTCCGGCGTGTTGCCGCGGAAACAGCCGTGAGCCGATGGCAGCAGGCGGGCGGGCGGTGGCATCGAGCAGCGTGCGATCCACCCCAGATTTTCCACGCCATGCCCACCTCAGTGCCTTATCAGCGTCGGACAGGCTTGCCGGCACACGTCCCACGATGCACTGCTCTCGCCCAGCTTGACGCCGTTGCCATGGTCTGAAAATCCCCTCACCCCACCCCCTCGAATCATCTTCCTCTTCCTCATCTGTGATAAGCTAAGCCAACCACTGCTACCTCTCCCCAAAAAACCGACCGTAGAAACGTTGAGGGGGGTGCAGCTTTGACACGGAGACCAAGTGAAATGCAGTCAATCTAGAACATTTGGCAGCTGAGTGGAAGTTATCTGGACTCAGTCCACTTTCGTGCTTAACTGTGACACACAAATGACTGCGACCGTTAGCCAGTTTTCTTCACAAACACGATTTGTAAAGTCCTCAGCTGGGGGCACGGCTGTTTTGACAAAGGGATTTACTTCCTGATGGGTAACACTGTTTAGGGCTCAGTGCTGGGGGACTGGCAGGTGTGTGTGTGTGTGTGTGTGTGTTGGTGCACTTATCTGCTCATACACCTTAGTGCACATCAACCCTGTGAAGAACTTCAATGTCCCCTCCTCTCTGTATAGTGCTTTGAGACTGTGAGATGAAAAGCGCTGCATAAATGAAATCCATTAACACTCTGTAAGAACATACCCCATTACCTCACCAGCTTTCATTCTCCTATCGTGCCACGTGGCACACCATTCCTTTAGACAGGGATTAAAAAAGCGATCGAAAACATTATGGTCTGGTAGGCGAACCGAATTGTCTTTAAGTGAAAGTGTAGTCACCTGGTCACTGAAACCAAAGTGCACGCGAGATAATGGAAAACAAGAAATGAAAAGCAAATTGGCAGGACTTAAACCTGTATCGCGTAAAAAATGATAAAAAAATAGTGAGAGGAAAAAAATAATTGTAATAAATGAAACCCACGTTCAGCAAAAATTGCATTAAAATTAGTGTAAGGAATAAACTTATGACCAGATGTTTGGCAACTATTGTCAATTAAAATATTGGCTGTATCAAAGCCAGCATACACTGGGGGCCCCCAGGATTGCATAAAGGTTTGCTTGATCTCAAATGTTGGTTATGCCCCAGATAAGGATGATGCTCCATAGTGGTAGGTCTTGACATCATTATATAATGTTTGGAATTTTCGTCCATGTTTTTCCCGCCCTGACTGGTTTGGCCTCACTGGGCAGCCCTCTCCTACTGATCCAGGTTGAGCGGTTTTGAACATGTGACACCTCTGTGTCATGTGGCGACGGGATTCTCACTGCATAAGCACCAGCAGCTGCGTTCTGCCTGCGTCTCTGGAGGATCATGAAGTCAGCATACCTTCAGGTTGTATGTCGACAGGTACCTGAGTAGAAGTGATCACTAGGGAGTGATGAGACTTTGAACTTATGTTTAATTACGAATGAAACTAAACCGACTTGCTTAACCAGTTTCCCCTTATAAATGGGTCAGTTGTTGACTTGCCGTCGCAGAGCTCGGTGTGGCTAGATAACGGTGTCGCTTGGGCATGAACACCCAGTCACAAGGCTCATACCTGCCTCCAAAGCAAACATCTTACTGCGTTAGCCACCCAGAAGCTCCTCGTAGAGCCTTTTCAATAAAACCCCGAATAAATAAAAAAAAAGAATGTGACCAGCGGTTATGTTGTATTGTTTGCATTACAAAAAGGGTGCGCCGGATGCTAATGGTATTTATCTGCTCGGAGTTTTCTCTTTTAATGTTGTACGGAAGCAGACAGCTGGTTATGTAATTCTTCATCCGTACGCTGAGCTGCTCACGTAATTGCCTCTCAGAGAGAAATTCTCAGCTTTGATGGTGTGATTTTCTTTCATGCTTTCCCCATTTTTTTCCCGTTTGGAACGCTCGGTCGTATTTGCAAATTGTGCTCATCGCTTCTGCCTCAGCTGCCAGTTCTGGAAAGAACAGGCATGCATGGTGCTGTACTCTGAGAAATGTGACACGGCATCTCCTTTACTCATGCCTCTGGGAACTAGACTGTGGGCATTCAATGGACCAGCAGGGGGCGCTGGTGAGTGACGAGACATGTGCATCCCTGCTGACTATCGATTTAAGTGTATTTTCTGCATATCGACATACTCATAAGGAAAGACCTATGATGAAAATATACTTAAGCGGTGTGTGTAATTTGGGTTTGGCAAAGGCAAATTATGGGTAGCCCCCAAGCGGTCAGAGGGCCACAGTCGGCCCTGGAATGATCCGGATGTTTACACCAGATTGTGGAGCACTTCCAATAATGTCTCAGCAGGAAGAGCCACCCGTTAAAACCAGGCGATGTCATTTCTGCTCTGCCTTTAAACAGGAGAGTCATGTGGCGATTCAGCTGGAAATGCTGGAGTCTGTAATCCGAGATGGATGGCAACGTTTTCCAAATCGCCCCATTCTCGTAATTCATAACGCTCTCTCTCAGTTGGAGAACCACTTGCTCAGCCCCCTATCCCCTACCCCTCGCTGCCCAACCCCCAAAAAAAAACCTCCGGAGGAGTTGCAACACGAGGAACAGACGAAGACGTGGAAGTGGAGGCGTTGTGCGATGGCAGGCCCTGGCGCTGGCGTGATCACGCAGCTGCGGGAGTGACATTATCAGAGCAGGGAGCAGCGCTGGTTTTTAACGGTGCAATCAGTGCTGAAAGACGCCTATCAGTGAGTCATTAACGAGCGAACCTTGTCCTTTTCTTCCCACCTCCATGTAATAGGCCGGTTCTAAGCCTGGGTATAAGTCCCCTTTGTGTCGTCTGATTGGCGTGGAGCGTGTGATTGAAGCCGAGCAGGGCCTTTTCTTTGGCTTCTGCATACCCTGGACCGAGACCGCCGAGCTCACTAAGGCAGATGCTGTTTTTAAAGAGGTTTTTTGCGTATATGGAGGTGTATGTCCTCATTCGTGACCCTGTGAATTCTGTGCAAAGACAGTAGACGATTTGAATTATAAACAAAAGAACGAAGGAGGGAAATGGAGAAAATGCAAGTAAAACATAAGCAATAATAGTACATAAATTCTAAGAAGAATAAAAATTACAGAGGAAGTAGGACAAATGCAAGAAAATCAGCAAAATGACTACTTTTCAAGAGAAAAAACATAAACTGAAAACTTGTCTTACTATTCAGAAACGCTTGCAGAATATACATGCCAACACGCACACACTACATGTGGTATATACGTTTCTCCGTGACAGAAACGCTCTTGGTTGATTGAGTTGTCTCCTCTGGGCTCTTTGTGTTTGTCTTGTCCTGTCTCACAAGACTGGAGTTATAACACTGCTGATCCCAGACCTGTGAAATTCTGGCACCTGCCACTGGTGACCAATCACATGGAGTCTTATTAGGAATCCAGCGTGACAGACGCACATGGTGTCTCTGCTCTGTGCACGCTGGGCAGGTCATTATGTGCATCCTGATTGGACGTGCCTGGCTGCCTGGCAACCATATAAAGAACCTGTCACAGTTATACCTTCAGAAACCCATTGACAACCTCACTGTTAGTGTCATGAACATGGTTTGGGTGGCATAATGGTTAGGGAAATGGGCTTGTTATTCAAAGGTTGCAGGTGCGATTCCTGACAAGGCTCTCTCGTTTACCTATTTGCTTCAACTGGATTGCTTCAGTAAATAGCCAATTGTATGTATGTAGTGTGTAAAATGTCAACTGCATAAGTAAAAATGGGTGCCTGCTAAATGAGGGAAATATAGGTCGATGATACTGACCAGCATCAATTTCCTAACCTTTCAAACATGATATAATATGTCATATTCAAGTGTCAGACTGTGGATTGTGATGTGTTGCTGTGTTTGACTGCAGTGAACTCAAAATTATATGACCGTATTTACAAATGCAGTGGTTTGTGGTATTGTGGAATTGCAACTGGAACATTTCTTTTTGTTTGTTTTTTATGGCTACGGTGAAAGACAGAAAGCACATTCATGGCTGGAGAGTACAAAGAGTCACCAAATAGTATTGTAATGCTGTAGGTTGTCTGAGGAATTCTGGGTAAGCGCTTCAAAACACACTGCAGCTTCTAATCCTTTATAAAGAGTTAATAACTGCTTAGATTTTTATAATCACACACGGGAGTATCAAGCATTCTTAAATTGGGGGGACAAAGCTGTGAGTAGCTCACTGTTCGCTGACTCTGTGCTTACTTGACCCACATAAACATGAATGCTATAACTAGCCTAGCCGACATGCTACAAAATGCATCTCAAGATATGGAAATAAAGTAACTGCCCTTTCTGAATGAAGAAATATGGTCCTTTACAGTGGTCCACAGCTACAGCTGTTAACCTCTGTCGTGATATTTCAAGGATCACGCTAGCCAATAAACCGCATTTCACAATTTTAGCTCGGTTGTTAGCACATCCGACCCCTTGACCCTGCGCTCCAGGTTCGACTCCCGATGCAGACGGCGCATTGGCAAGACAGCTGTACGGGCGTAGGTTGGGTTAGATGATGATCCATAAAAAGTGCAGGGGACACGTCCCCCACGGCTGCAACGCCCGTGATCACACATCAATAACATGTAGTAAATATGGTATCGGATACGGAGAAAAGCCCATGTAATACCCCTAAGCCGAGCAGTCACTTTCGTACATTTCTTTACGGTCCCAACATAACTAGAATTTTTATCTGTCTGCCATAGTCCTGTACATAGTGACCCTTTTACTGACATTTATTGGTGTTGACTGGCCATCGGCAGTTAGCTATTTGAATGATGTATGTGGCATTTATTAACATATTAAAAATGAATTTATTAAGAGTGTGTAGCCACAGCTGTTATGAAATGTAGAGTTTCCCCCTTAAAGGAAAAACGAGGTTCAGGTATGTGTGTGTATGTGTGTGTGTGTGTGAGTGAGACAAATGATTAGCATTCGTGCTATACCCCAGGGCCATTAAAGCCTATATCACATCCTGTCATTTAAATGTCAGTGTTTCACAACGAGCCAAGTCCATAACTTGATATGACAGTGAAAGCATGGCATTTTTGGTTATAAACATATTAAACATTTCATGCCTTCTATATAAACTGATTTCCCTCATGCAGTGACAAACATGTTGCATATGTTTACAGAAGTGACATAACCATCCTATTCATAAAAATATTGAGAATAATTTTGGGGGGGTGTTACTTTTCCAACTCCTGTTTCCCCATTCTCCGCCATGTTTCTTCAACCTATCTTACATCGGCACTTCTGCTCTGAGATGTTTTATGAATACTGCAGACCCAGGTTTCAGAGTTAAAACATGTACAGTGTGTTGGCACTATGTGCCTGTCTCATGGTTCTCCATAATATAATAAGACTGGAGTAAACACCAGTATTCACATGAGGCCCCCATGACAGTGAGTTTCAAACCACTGGGTTACATACTTAACCGTCAGCGCTGTTGCACGCTCAAGCTCTTGAGAGCCTTGCTGTGCGATACCAATGTTATACTGTCATAGCCCCTGGTTAATTAACATTCATGTATTCATTAGTTTTTTTTCTCCTTCCCTCTTCTTAGTATTCCTCCTGAAATGCACACACACACACACACACATACCACATGCCATCTCCCTAAGAGATGCAATTATGTCAAGAACCTTTGAAAAAATGATTATGGCATATTACATAAATCATCGTCATTGATGTGATGGCTGCATGAAATGCACATACATCTTCGTGCTTTAATTCAAAGCAGCAGAAAACGTCCATCTGAATGACCCCCTGCCACACTGATGGGTATCGCCAAGGAGAGGTGCCCTTCAAAGCCACTTTGAAGTGATGTAACCGATCTCTCCATCGTTACCATACGTTAATGCGGTCATATTAACAACAACAGCACGCAAGATTAGCATTCTGAAAATAAAATGATACATTTTAGCAGTTTATCTCGCATTGTAATTTTTGCTGTGACATGTTGGGGGCTCGGTGATACATGTTTATTCGGCCCTAGCACAGATGCTTACCCAGAATTCCTCAGACAACCTCGTCCTTTAATCACTAATTAATGTGTGTTTTTCCAATTTGATATGGGCAGGCAGACACATATAATTGACACTGTAATAATATGATTTCTGAAGCTGAAGATAATTTAGTTTTGTCATCATTTAATTGAAGCAAATTTTATGTCTTACATTTACTGGTAACATAGTCACACTGTTGTCAACCTTCTCTGGCATTTCTTATAACATAATAAAATCTAGCCATATCCACAAGAGCTAATATACAACTTTAATGGGTTCAGTTCTATCCTCAAAAAGAAGGGGACTTTTAATAGGAATTAGTGAAAGGTTAATTCTGCACTGATAGAATAGCATCAGGTGATGTGGAAGAAGAAGAGAGGAACCTTCATATCTAGTTTGACCCATGTGCTGGTTTTTCTCCAGACCAGTAGTGGTACACTCTGTTCTGGGAGGGTATTTCATAATTTCATAATCTTATCCATCCATATTATCAAGAGGCAATTTTTCCACATTGAGCTCTGTCAGCAGAAAATAAGTAGGGTCAAATGAACATTAGGTATAAGTAAATCCTGCTCTAACATACAGTATAATTTAACTATGGAGTTGTTAAAGCATGGAACAGCTTTCCAAGCCATGCAGTATAAGCAGAAACCCTTGGACTGTTTAAGTCCAGGTTTGGCACAGTGCTGGTTTACTCTCTATAGACAATCCATTGCCACAGGGTCGGCTGGAACACAGTTTTTAATCTCCACCAATCACCATGGCTCAATTAGCTTATTAGTTATATACAGGTTCATTCATAGACATAAAGTTACGCTACACGAACAATATCGAGATATTATTAATTAATGTGTCAGTTACATTCAACAAAAAAATTAGATGACACAAGAGACTGAGCTACTTAATTGAGTGCACAGATTGGTATTAAATTCTGATACAGAAATGGCTGTCTCTGCCAAACCCTAGCATAAACAGTGAGTAAACAACATGCCTCGATGGACAGAATGACCTTTTCTCATCATTATATAGTCTTATGTTTGTTATGGGACAGCTGCAATTTGCAGCGTAATGTACCTGGTGGTTTTGTGGGCCGTGACGGACACATTGCGGGAGGTAATTGTGCCGGTGCTCAACCTTTACCCCCTGCTGAAGTCTCAGGAGTGCTGACGCTTCATTATCAGACCACCGACGTCCATCACGTGGGGTTATGCGCCGCTAATCGAGTCATGGCATTTACTGCGCGAACTGCAGTTTCTGAGTGGCGTGGACATGCCATCGAAGGAGGTAAAGGTGGCTGTTGACGGGGTTTCCTCCTCCTTGAACGTAGTTCATTGTCCTCTGTAGAGCTGAAGGGGATACCCTGACATTTTGCTAGTGAATGCCCTTTGTCCGCCTACCCAAAGAAGAGGGACTTTCTGTCACAGTATTCTTTTCTGGCGTAAAAAATACACGGAGAGCAAAGGGTCATCCACCCAGCTGTGGAGGTGCTAGAAGTGCACTACCTAATTTTTGAGATGGGCTACTTACAGTACAGTTACATAATGCATTCCATAGATTTAGCGTTGTGCTAATGCACTTAGCATTTTTCCCGAATACTATCTGCGTTTACATACAGCAAACACAGAAATAAGCACTGCACCAGTGGGATTCAGTTCAATGGTTTTGATTACCAAAAATTCCAGAATATTCCTTCACGTTTAGACAGTGGTGCCAAAGCAGAATACCTGAACAGGTGGGTCTCAGGTAAGCAGTCAAAGGTGAATGGAAGTGACCAGGCATGATATGCAGAGAAATCGAAGAATAAAACATGGTAAAAAAAAAAAAAAAAATCTGTCTGGATTAAGAAATCGTTATGGGTCTGGTTCATATTGACTTTTAAGAAGTAGTCTATATTATTTACCATATCAAAGACATGTCAATTCAAGCCAATACTCTTGGAATTTGACCTTTATCTCTCCAAGTGAAAGACTAGATGGAAGGTCCTTTTCTGCACATCCAAATCCATACTAGTGATCAATTTGAGAAAGAGTACCAAAGATTGAGTAATGCAAACAGTGAGAAGGAAGTGAAATGTGAGTTCCATATGCAAGTAAATAAATGGCAGGTTGATAAATCCAGTTGATTTTTTTAAGGCTGATTTTTGCTAGAGTCCTTATTTTTGACATTTATTTGTACAGGCATGCTCTACTGTATTGAGGACATGGAATGAATGTCAGATTGTTACCAAGCCATGCTAATGATCGGCCACAAAACCAGAGTGTATTGTGAAGAGGATAAAAAACTATATTGTCAGGTTACATTCAGGTTCCAGTGAACTCACTCAGTTGATTAAATGGCCAACCAATTAACTGAATCTGTCAAAAATCACCTGGTTGATTTAAGTGAACTTAATTTATCTGTAAAAATATTTTGCATCATATTGCACTAAAATTACTTAGGGTATAAATTGCAGATCAGCTAATCAACCAATCAGTCAACAAAACCAATCAAACAATCAGTCAGTCAGTCAGTCAGTCAATCAAAACATTTATTTTCCTATTGTTACAGTTACTGTATAATTATAGTAAAACATGTGAAAGTGTACAGCCATGACATCCCCTCATGCTCAAACTGGCTTTTGGAAATTTCAAACCGCCAACACACTCTCCTCCACACGCGAGGGCTAGCATCTGGGGTACTCGGTAGCCAGAGGATTCTTAGCTTCAGGCAGTCCAATCCCCTCCCACAGCTCTGACCCCCAGCAGCATTTGGTGGGCAGTCTGGACAAACAAAACCTTTGTTGTCCTCACGTGGCACCAACTCCCTCTACAAGCATCTTGTCCAGTTCTTCTCCTGTTGTTTCTCTCTTTCTCAAAGTTAAATAGTTTGGTTCATTTGTTTGTAATTTACAGACTTCTTTGTTTGCACTCAAGCTGCTCAAGTTGTTCGCTCTGCTTTTGAGCCAGATCGGCATAATAAACACGAAGCAGGTCGATTTTCTTTTCTCCGCGGAGGTACACAACTTCGTCAGGTTTGTCATGAGATATCCTCCTTCTGAGACGTCTTCTCCACCATTTTGATTTGATTTTCCTCGACTGAAATGGCATTAATGTTGAAGCGACGGACAAACATGCAGAGCGAAAATAAGAAAGCGACATAAAACTCACTGTGTTCAGTTCTTGAGGGTAATGTGCTGTGATTTGTTTTGAGGACCCAAAGGTCACACGTTAACAGGATTCAAATAAGGAGGCATCCCCCCTTGCTGTGCATTAATTTTTGGTCCGAGCTTTTACCTAAGCCCTCTCTCTCTCAAGTGGGGCTGCGTCGGTGGATGATTAGTTGATCTGGCCTGTAGAACTTCAGCCCGATTTGTTCTAAGCAGTCAAATGCAGACACTCATCTATAATGAAAAGGGATCAGGCCCTTGCAAAGCCATTTCCGGACTTGTAATCTGCAACACTGAGCAGAGAGAGAAGCAGAGGAACAGAACGAGAACAGTTGACTTTAAAAAAAAAAAACAACTCAGCTAAGCTCAGCCGAGGGTTGACCTTTAACCTACGACCCCTAACTTTCGACCTTCTGAGTCACTGAACTTCCTGGTGTTCCCCTGGGTCTTCAGTATTCAGGACCCCTCTGCCGGCCCACTACAGCATCGCCAGGCAGCCGCCCCCGAACCACCACCCAATTCAAACCATCACAGCATTGAAATGTCAGTTTTGTAATTAGAAAACGTAAAGCTATTTCCAGCATGCGTCTCCCAATTCTCGGGGGTCTCCAAGGTGGCGGGAAAGAACAATTGGCTTTCGCTTAATCTTACTCAAATTAGATCCTCAGTACCGAATTGCGAAGAAAGTCAATACGATAAAGGCAGAGGTATCGATCGCGCGGTCTCATGTAGGGCTTTGATGATTAGCATACATGGAGGCACACAGTTAATGTTCCGCAAGGGAGTTGTCTCTCTTATATGTCTCTGTGCAGTTAATGCTCTCTTAATCCAGTTAATGCACTTCTACCTTCAGCCAGACATGCTGAGAAAAGCTTGGACAGGGTTGGACCATAAATTCGAGGCCAAAATGATGCACCCAATATCCTGGTATCGAAGCCAGACTGGGAACTTTTAAGTCTGTCAGTTTAATAAGAGGAAGCAGCAGCGCTACCGGCCTTGAGGGCCAGTTTTGAGCATCCTTGTTATATAGCCTATGAACACCGACTGTCGAAGCTGGTCCTCAGTCGGCAGTGCTGCTAATTTGTATGCAGCTGATTGGTCGATGCACCTGCCTGACCTGGTGTGCCAGTTCTAAATCAGTCTCTGATTGGTGCTTGGCAATTAAAACAACTTGGTGCAAGACTGGTGAATCCGTGCGTTGGACTGTGAGTCTCTAGTTTGGATTGTGACTCGGTGACAGAATGGGGAAACCCTGGGCCACCTGTGAATCCTGTCAGATCGTGAGCCTACAAATCACTATGCTTGACCGCGAATCTCAAAGTTGGATTTATTTTGTGTGACATCGTGAATCTTAATGTCGTGTTGTGGGTCTGCGCTAGAATTATGAAGCTCTGGGCTAAACTGTCAGTCTTTATGTCAGATTGTGAGTCACTGAGTGTATCTGTACTCCCGTCTGATGCTTAGACTTGGATGTTGTTGACTCTCGAGTTGAGCATTTGACTCTAGAGCCTTCTGTGTGAATGGCTTTGGGGTTGGCTGCATGAGTCAGGGAGCTGCAAATCCACAGAAGCGCCTAAGGACAGGAAGTGCACCCAAACACAGGCCTTACAGCAGCAGATGCAGCAGGATATAATCAACAGAGGACAACAGCACTACCATGCGCCCCGGTGGCTCATCTGGTAGAGTGCATGCCATGTAAGCTCAAGGCCTTTCCGCAGCGGCCCTGGTTCAAATCCAGCCTGGGATTTGCAGGCCTCACAGGTGCAAGGCTACCAGTGCAAAGCATAAGGCCTGGAAACAACATCAGAGAGGCAAAGAAAGGCAAGACAGTGCAGGCCTTAGACCCTACAACTATAGGGGGTCTAACACATTTCAAATGTGTAAAAAAAAAAAAAAAAAAAAAAAAAAAGTGACAATAGTTTTGTCAGTGACAGCAACCAATGTAGTGCAGTCTGCAAAAAGACTTGTCTCTGTTGTTAAGCATAAAGGTTTATCAGACTTTGATGCATTGGATCATGGTCAACCAATAGGATAAGGTCTAGAGCAGGGTCACAACAGCCTCCAGTTAAGATAACTCACAATGTCACCTTTATTATGAGTACCACAATACTTTCCTGGAAATCTTATAATGCATCACAAGGGAAAGCACAGTATAACATTGTGACCTGGTCTTTCACTTTGCACTTACATTATAACTTCATTTCGCTGACAGACAATGACACAAAAACAGCAAATGTGTTGACATAAGTTATATTACCAGTCTTTTAACATTTTATTACTGATGAAATAAGACATATTGATTTATTTTCTAAGATATGTGTAACACTAAGCACTACACTCAGCTGCACCAAGGAGAATGAACCTGGACCACCAAATTTGTGTGCATGGGCACCTATGTAGACAAGAAGATGAAGGCCTAGAGTTCAATCCTGAGACTTTGACGGCAGGTAGAACACAAAATGGAAAGAGAGGCAGTGAAGGAGGTTAAAGTGTCAATTTTTAATTGATTTTTTTTTTTTTTTTGGTGATGCAATCAAAATGGGATGGTATTTCCTCGCCGTGTATCGCCAGGAAAACCAGCTGGGTGAAGCGAGTCTTGAAAATAAGAAAGATGTGTAAATTGCGACTGAAAAAGGACAGAGCAGCAGTGGTACTGAGTAAATAGAGAGACGTCAAGAGGCACCCAATCGCAAACAGCAATTGAGTTTTATTGATTTTAATCACAGCCTCCTCCATCGCAACCCCCAACTCCCAACACCCCCCGCTCCCCGACAACTCCACACCGTATCCACTAAGCAGTACCTTTGAGAACCACAACAGACAGAGCAAACATCCACAATATCAAAATGTGCTCTCTCTTCCTTCCTTTCTCTCTCATTCTGTCTCCCTCATTCTCTTTTTGACTTCAAGCGTTACGATTCGAGCGTTCGGATAAATCTTGACTGCAACATAAATAAAGCTATTCTCTAATTTTCTCTCTCTCTTTCTCTCTTCTCTCTCTGATTCTCCTTTCTCTCTGTTTCTCTCTTCTATGGCACCAAGCAAGATGAGGAAACCAGTAAAATTAAGTCTGCTAATATCCCTCCAGGACTGGGCTGTTCTCTTCATAGATAACACAAGCCTTCGAACCCAGGGCCACTGTAAATCTGCCCTGTTCTGCATTGATGGGGGATGCTGGTTATATAATCGGAACGCATAAGTTAATTACTGCAATCTTCCAGCTGTATTAGTCGAGGATGCCAGGCCAACTGGACCCTGAGGTCCTTTGACTCTTAGGAATGTATATTATAGATTCTATTGGGGGAGGGCATTGGGTAGGCTTATCGCTATAGGTGCTCAGTTTCTGATAGAACATCATGACTGGTTTGTTAACATGTCAGTCCTAGCTTCCAGCAATCTGATTGGTGCTGTCAGATTTTCTGAAATGTGGATTGATTGGTTGTTGACAGTCTATCATTACCTCACACACCCTCATCAGAATTTGCTCGTCAGAGGTAGCAAATGACTGTTTTTCTGTCACGAAAGCACATCCCTGGAAGTTGGGCAGTTATACCACATCGGAATGAGAAAGTAGTCAGGTTTCCGAGTCTCATGAGTCTGACAGATGAGTCCAGCTGTTGTACGGCTCACCTTGTTCAGACAATACGAGCTGTTGGACACCTGCAACTTTCCTCCACAGTCTACAGATGAAGTGCCTCCTTCGACTCAACATCTGTGCGAGCTCCACTTGTTAGACAGCCTGTCCCACTAGCAAGCAAACAAGTGATACGCATGCTGTCCTGAAACGATCCATCTGATTTCTCAACCAGATAAAATCAAAACAATGCAGGTGCCAAGTTTGCTGGGACAAGCCCAAATACTCTGAAACAGTCACAAGACAGCACTTTACTGGGTGACAGTGTTCACTGGATTCATTGACAAGACAACCTGAACTTCCAAAATACCGTATATATTTGTGTATAATAAGCACTTGTATATAAAGCGCACCCCTAATATGAGCAATGAAATCCTGGAAAAAAATCTCTCCTGTATAATATGCACTGACTTTTTCAAACTTAAGCTGTTGTGCTTTGATTTATTTTACATTTGAAGAAATCTATTTGTCATTACCAAATGCATTTTTGATTGCTTTGGGGAATCTAAGAAATGCATTTCTTGCACACACAGCATCGTCTGTAGTGAGTATACGTATTACACTATCTGAATGATAATCAAGTTATTATCGGTAACTTCGAAACCCGAAGTTGGCACTCCTCCCACATAGTGATTTAATTCTTTGTTACAGATCAGTTAGCCTGGACAAAATATTAGGGGTGTAACGGTACGTGCGTTTGTCTGGAACCATTCAGTACAAGACGTTCGGTTTGATATGCGACGTCGTCGATTCGGTACGTCCTGTGACCCAAACAATGTATGTCTGCTACTCGTTCAGGTGGAACAGAAATTCTACAGCGTGAATTTTACCTGGAAAGTTTTGTCAGTGCACCAGTTGTTGGCTATCAGCAGTAGCATGCTAGTTGGCTTAGCCCGGTTAGGCACACCCATGTAGGGTTTCTGTCAAACACAAATGAAAGACCAGAGCTGGAGGATGCCCCCATGACATTTAGGTCTAATTTATGGGAGCAGTACAGTTTCCTGCTTAGTTACATTGAAAATGGACAACAACTAGCGCCAAACTGTATACCGACATTGCTCAGCTGAAGTCGGGTAAGTCTGTGGATACACTTCAAACATGTCATTTACGACGGCATCACCCGAATGTGTCGATAAGCAGAATGAGACAAGAACAGACAGGAAGAGTCCTTCTCCCCACAGCATTCAAACAGCCTCTCACTGAAGATTCAGACAGTGCTAAAGTAATAACTAATGCTATAGGAGTGAGAATCGGGATTGACGCGGAATTATTAGGTTACAGTTTAGCATAATTGTAAGGAACTGGGATTTTAACTCAGAGATTGCAGGTTCAACTCCTAGGGGGGATCTCTGTTGCTGTGCCCTTGAGCGTGAATTACATACCAAGACTAACATGCTTCTGTAAATATTGAAGTGCGTAAATGGACTGCAGGTGATATAAACTATACGAACAACACATTGCAGGCTCTAAAAATAAATGCCTAAATGCAAACGCAAAATGGAGGAGGGAGACCATGACCTTGTTGGTGGATTTTTGAGGGGGAGGGACATGGGGGAGCTGTATTTCGAGGTGCCAGGGGTTCACCCCCACTCCTTTGGGCCCAGGGCCAGCTGAGGGTGTCTTACCTTAAATGATGGTGCGGAGTGTATTTGGGCTAAAAGCCGCCTTTGAAGTAAGGGAGAGGAAGTGTTTATCTGCTGTGGGCTGTTAGCGAGCAAATGCGGCCTGATTACATAAACTGAGCTGATCTGGGATGGCACTGGTGAGGTTTCTGTGAAGGCCGCGTGAGGTAAATCCATCAGGCTTTTCTGGAGAGGCAGCATACGAACGAAAACTCAGCCAATTAATATTTCCATCACAGCGAAAATAAGCATGGCTGATTTTTTTTTTTTTTACATTTTTGATCCAGTTATTAATAGCAAAACTATAGATTCACGGCAGAGTGCTGTCGCAGTGTTGAAGGTTACAACATACAAGTCTGCATCAGCTCGAAAAAATTGATCAGGATTCAGAAAATGTGTCCTTAAAGGCCCGGTTAACTCATCCTTATGTTTTTTTTAGCTGATATTATCAGATCCTGTAATGATAAACAGTGCTGCAGAGTCATCTGAATCCAAACATTTATGTCTGTGAAAATATTGGCATTTTGGCCATAAAATACAGTTTTCTGACTTCTTCTTCAGGGTCCGAATCCACACCTGTGCTGTCCATTTTTTCCACGCAAGTCTCTCACTCTCACGTGCAGAATATGTACTTAAGAGCGGATCTGAATTCGGCCTAAAATTATTTCCCATAACATTTCCCATGACATACATTACATATATATCAGATTTGACTATTCTGTTTATAAAGTTACAGCAAAAATGAACACAAATGTTACTTTTCCTACTAGTTCTGTGAACTCTTACATAACCACTTTCTGCTTATGCATTACGAGTATTTCAGGTACATTTGGCTGGAATTGGCCTCTAACACATCTCTGCTTTACTTTGGCTTTTAATTACATTCAACTTTGGCTTTTAATTACATTCAAATTGTAATTTATTTGAATTTAATTTAAATGGAAGCGCTCATAACAGAAGCAGCTTGGTGAAGGATTGCAATCAATGTTAGCTTACTGGTTCATGAAGAACAAAACAAACACTTGCCAGCAGTTCCAAATCAAAGTTAAGGACAGAGGGAGAATCCAGCCAGTTGAAACACAGAAAGCCGAGGTTCCCCATCCACGTCTATGACCCCAGACCACCACTAGGGGTCCTTCCACCAAAAGTCTTAATCGGTTGTTGTGAACAAGCTAACAGGACATGCGTTCAAATTTTCAAGCTCATGACAGGGGCTTTGCTCTTGTGAGAGGAATTCAGCGTTTTTGGTTTGTGGAGGGAGAGGGTGCACTTTTTTGGTAGTGAGCAGATAGATTTATCCGGTAGAAGCTGGGATTTTTCACAATTCAGAAACTTTTCTGAGGGGGTTTGTGGGAAAAAATAAAACATTGACATCTACAAGGAGGGCCTGTGGCTCGTTTGACTGAATACAGACAAACTTTGGAGATTTGCTGTTTGATGATCCAACAGCCTTTAGGCCGAAACCGTTTATTCAAGCACTTATATCATGTCACAACGACCAGCACAAATGCGCGCACGCACACACACACACACACACACACACAGTGGCCCATTCTGGCAAGGCGTCTGAAACACTGTTCAGAATTTAGCGAAACATCTGCTCATTTTACCTTTGAGTCAAGGTTTGTTAAGCTATTCCAAATTAAACATCATCTGTTCATGCAAGCTATTGCCAGAGAGGATATCCACCAGAGTTCCTTCTCTTAATCAGATGCAGAAACATTCAGACGGAAAGCAGTTTTTTTCTAAAACAAAAATCATCTCGTTAATAAACCACTCTGGTCGAAAACACTTTTCGATTTCAGTCTGCTTAAGGTTATATACCTACCATGTTCCACAGACTATCAGCTGTTAGGGAGTTTTCAGCTTTGGTCTGATGTCACAGAATTGCAACACTGTTACATCTTACGCTCACAGAAGATAAATCCCATTGGGCCGGAGAGAATTCCAGCCAGGTTCACCTGAAACGCACACATTATCGGGTAGCTTTCTTCCAAAATAAGAATAACGGCAACCAGAGAAGCAGCAAACTTTATATGTGTGGTTATTAGCCAAATATTGCACCAGACTTTTTTTCATGATATCAAAGCCGATTATTTATTTATTTTTATTTTTTTGCACATTTAACTCTCTTTGAGCAAACAGGTAAGCGGAATGGGAATGGGTTCTTCTAATCGGTCTGCGCATAATGTGTGATGAATTGTTAACAGCGAAAGTGCCGTAATCACAGACTCTGTTCTGCAGGCTTATTAAAGACCCTTTCAGTCAGGGCTCTGTAAAGCGTGGGCAGGAACATCACAGCCTTAATGACTATTAGCTCCATCTTTTCTTCCTCCCACGATCACCTTTTTTTAACCCGTGGTGGGTTTTTTTTGCGTTTATGTTCTCTTTCTCTTTCTTTTTTTAATTTGGCAACTGTAACTCACGGTGTAGGTGAGCCTGAGGTATTCGCGCCTTCCATTGTGCTCGATAACAACGCGCGGGTGGGTCCTCGTTTTAGCTGTCTCTCGCTGTTTTCAAGCGTTCGTTTTAATGAAACTTTTATGAAAACGTCAAACGTTACTTCTGATCTTAATTGCTGGCGGACAGCTACAGTGACATCTTCAAGAAAAGCAGTAATTAGCTGTTGCGCATGTAAACACTGGTTGGGATGTTGCTTTCGCCTAGGCCTACATCATTAGTCAGAGGGCACTTGTCCATAGGTGGGCATGTCTTCTCAGTCGGCTTTTTGCTGATTTTGAAGGAATTAAAACTGTTTTACTTGCATTACTTGCTATGAGTGGCAATGGTAACTGCTCCAGGAAGAAAAAAAATGTTTTAAGGCCACAGAGGTCAGAGTTGTCATGGAAACTAGAGTTTTAGTAACATGGCTTACTTAACCAATCACAGAACAGAACCCTCTCAAAGTTTTTTAGTCATTTGTTTTCTTCGAACCAGATGCAGAGTAGGTGCACTTCTTGATATGGAGAAATTACAGATTTGTGGGGGCTCAGCTTGGAACAACAGTAACAGTAAAAAAAAGGCTAGAAAGAAAGTTTGTTTCTCTGATATTTACATTTTTTAATAAAGCTGCAGTTTGAGAGTTGGAGATTATGGTGCGTAATCATGAATACGGCGAAATTACTCGAACAAAGCAGATAGCCTATTAAAAAAATATTCACCTGAAGCAAGATTTAAGCAGGAAAGAAAGTGTAAATATCAGAGAAACAAACTCTAGAAAGTTTGTTTCTCTAATATTTACATTATTTTAATAAAGCTGCAGTTTGAGAGTTTGAGATTATGGTGCGTAATCATGAATACGGCGAAATTACTCGAACAAAGCAGATAGCCTATTAAAAAAATATTCACCTGAAGCAAGGTTTAAGCACGATATTTGACAGCTTGAGCAAAGATCATAAGTATTAAGGGGTACCTCATTTATACAGCGCATTTGCATAAGTACTCAGCTCTATTCACCAGCACGCTGTGCCAAAACGGCATGTTGAAATGAATACTAATCATAAAAACAAACGTGCTGCTTTTCTCGTTCTTAAGAGGAGGGGATTCTGTTCAGAAAATGTTTCTTTTTCTGCCAAAATTACAGCGTGCCCGTGGCTACACCGATAAGTGTGTTCATTGTGGTCAAGGGTGGATGTAATAAAACCGTTCGGCTTGCAATTATATACAGCTGAGTTCTGTGCATTGTTTTGGTCGCTACTCTGTGAAAATAAATGGAATGGATGGCCTCAATAAAGTTGAGAGAATGGAAACTGGCTGGAGGTCTGAAACAGGTGATCCACAGTAGTCTGTGTGTGTGTGTGTGTGTGTGTGTGTGTGTGTGTGTGTGTGTGTGTGTGTGTGTGTGTGTTTGTGAGAGAGTGTGTGTCAACAGCAGGATTAACAGATATAGCTATATATTTTTCTCACCAGGAAACACTCGGCTGCTTGTCTCTTAGCTTGTCAGTTGTGATTTGACCAATCGTGGGGAATCGCCTGGAGCGTTCTAGCTTCCATTCCTGTAAAACAGGGCTGGGGACTCCCGTTCATAGAGGAAAATACCTGCAAATTAATTAAAAAGTGAATTATTTAATCAGCTCAATCATGTATGCAGGTTGGCCTTTTAGCTACGTTAATTGATATGATGGGAAAAAGAAACCGTAGACTGTTCTCCATGTCTCGTTATCAATTGTTTTTAGTGTGGGCTGCTATGTAAGTGGACCAGCAGCGGCGTATAGCTGAATAACTGAGAGCCCAAGCTGGCATGAAATCCAGAAACGGATACCACCCTCTGGGAACGGGGTTCCCCACCCCCGCTGTGGAGGTTGACTCAGTGAGAGATTCTGCAGCGCCTCATTCAAAGGTCACATTCAAAAGACTGAAAGGAAAGTACAGGACCATACGAACACTCATTTACACCATCTGCTGTGAATTACATGAGAAAAAATCCACTAAATATTAGAATGTATTCACATAAATTGTGCTGTTGATTAGGTGAACTATTAAATACATAAATAGTATGTTATAATCATAGTGTTTTTCTATCCCTGTCATGTCAGATGGCTGTATAACAATGTTTATGTGTTTACATATACAAACCTTTTCGACTGTCAGACTTCACAGTGGTGTAATTCAGGGCATAGAAATGTATTGTGGAAAATACCAACTTAAACCTCTGGGAACGTACAGTATACCCACCTATTAGCCTATTTTATCAACCATTCAATTGCTTTTTTATGGCTTTACTTTAAAGTGGCACATAACTCAAAGCAGAAGTGGAAAACTCCGGCTTCAGAAAGTAACTGTACTATATGTAGCCTACATATATTCGTTCTACCTGTACACTAAGACAGGTTATTAGACTAAGTAACACATTTGCCTGGCTGAAAAGATGTCCTACATAGAATCAACATGGATGCAACAAATATATGCTAGTACATTCATTTTCTGAAGCTGGATTTTTCTTCATAGAGCATGTTTCTCACCACACAGCCACACCTCTACTGATGCTATTTAATCTCTTTCCAGCTCAGAGCTCATTCTGCCTAAGCAAATACCAGCACCCTGTTTTGACACAAATCTCAAGTACTTGTCCAGGGGGGGTGGATATTTCTGTAACAGGCTGAACACTTTGCTGCTCAGATACCTCCTTTCGCCCTCTAATTTAAACGGAGCTTGCACAGAGTCAGTTACTTCTCAGGACTGTTATTTTTCCCATACCATCCTGAAGAGAACGTCACATGAGAAGATGTTTGATTTATATCCCGGTCTGTGATTTGTAGTATTTCAGAAGGAAAGTATATTTGAAGATCAGGGTAATCTGTGATTTATAGACAGTTCTTGCACGAGATGGTGGTTGGAAGCTATTAAGCTAACTTGATGCGCGTTAATTTGCTTTTCTACTCAAGTCATTTTGAGCTGTCTGCTCAGAGCTTGTTTGCACTGAACGCCTTTCAGTTAAGCAGCTGTATAAAGGCTTTCCCTGGTCTGTATTAGCGGTAAGAACAACCGGTAGTCCATTTAAAGGGCCCCTGTTTACAATATTGTTATAATGATATCGCACAAAACCCCCCGAACCACTGTACCTTCACTCCATGCGAGATCAATGCCACAAGTTTCATTCGAGGTAGCAATTTAAATCTTGTGTAATCGGGGAAATTAATAAATAATGTTAACGCCTACACAGAGACACAAGCGGAGAGAGCCCAGGACGAGATAATGGACCGCGGTTTTGGGCTCAGCGAGAACCGTTTCATTGTTGCTCATTATCATATAATTTGGAATGGAGCAACGTTCTATAATTGGAGGTGGAGATGGGGTGGGTGTTTTTTATGGCTCTGATTCTGATAAACATAAATAGAAAAGGGAATATGCCCACGCTGCAATAATTTCATAAAAAGTGGAATTTTAAAAAGCAAGGAACCTCAGCTCAAATGTAGATAGAGACTTAAAAGCATAGCAATGAACAAAAATGTGACAAATAATGTTAAAAATATGCACAGCCGAAAAAAAATCTAACACGAACAGGTAGCATGCTTTTAGACAGTGCGACTTAAAATAATCCTGATTTTTTACTGTGAAAGATCTCTGTCATTTTACCTCTGGGGCTGGAAGAAGATTCATTTCTTTGATGATAAAACTTGTGAAATGCCAGCCTCTTTTTATGGCACCATCCAAAAATATTTTATTTGACGCGACAGTACAATCTCTTCTTTTTTGTTGATTTATTTTTGCTTCTTCTCCCTATTCTAGTCACCTACCTATGTGTGCCTGTCTAATCATAGGTATCATTGAAACCTCTAAGCCAAAGAAGAAGACAAACAAGATTCGGAGGAGGAATCAAATTAACATTAGTAGAGAGAGGCCTGCAGCCACACAAATATGGCAAGTTTAACCCTCCCGTGTCAGACTCTTCATCTGAATCATGTGACCACTCCCCCAGTTATCCAGACACAGGGTCTGTAATGGCAGAGTAATTAGAAACAGCTTTAAAGTCAACAGATGGAGCTTGGATGGCAAAAGGAGTCCACGGCTTTGAGAATTAAGTTGGCGGACCTTTACTTCCCGCACACCCTCCTCCTCCTCGCTCATTTTCTGAGTGCTGACATCACCAGAATTAACATTCAGCATGCTGTGAAATATTATCAAAGACTTAAAAAATACACACAAACCCCTATTTACCTGGTTTTACTCCCACTCTAACTGGGAGTTGCACACTTGGTGGTGAAGTCTGCTCATGGTTTGTTTTTTGGTTCAATGTACGCATTATCAAATATTACATCACCTGAATATAAAAGGTCTAGAACAAATGCCCATAGTATGTGTCTCACTACTGGCAATGATATCCCGTTGCATTCTGGGTGACATACCCAAACCCCCTGTCTCTGGTTGAGATATTTAAGGTTTTTTTAATTATTTTTGATTAATCGAGAAAAAGAAAATCCTTGGCCGACCTGGAGCCTCTGCCGTGTGGAGTGAATAGGACCAGGGATAGATACATGGAGACCAGCTTTACAGAACAAACCCCTTTGTTCTCCTGTTTAATAAGAACTCATGCTGTGCATTATAATTAAAGTTCCTACTGCGTTCTTAACACTGCCTGGATAATTACATAAACACGGAAACAATTCGGTCCCCTTTTTTTCCAAATTATGGTCGCGTTCTGATTGGCCAGCGCTGCTCACTTAGTCATTAGCACTAGCACTGCTAACATGGTATTGGATGCTCTCTAGATTGTGGGAATCTAGAATGAAAATTCAAATGCTATATTAACAGCTTGGTACTGGCATTGTGTTCTTATAATTCATGGTTACAGTGCAAATGTATTTCCAAAAGCTTTAATTTTGAATTGGTTCTCCCTGGGGTAAGAGTATTTTTAGTGTTTATTATTAGGGTTTTAGTGCCAGAAGAGGTAGCAATAGCATGCACATATACACCGATTACATTCATCTGAGCATGTAATGCGTGCACAGTTTTATCAGTCACACTTTGCATAAATTATGCATCCACTAAACCTTCATGGAGAATGTAAACACAGCACCTTTATTAACATGACGTAACTGCTTTATAAATCATTCATAAGCAAACACAATTATTTATGAAGGTTTATATAGCGTGTTTATTTGGTGGTGGTGACATAAGATGTGCCATAAATGGGAGTTTGGGGAGACTTTATGGAAGGCGGCGTGAGTGGAACGATTGATCAATTATTAAGTATTAAATCATATATTATTAAAACATCTTTTCAATAAAGCATAAACTGTTTCAGCACTTAAATTCAAACATTCTGTACATGAGGATGTCCTATGGAATGGGGAATACATTTGTATTTTATCATATCTTATTTTATATTGCCAGAAATAAATTGTGAAAATATGAAATACAGTATGTTCTTGCATATTATATAAGGCAGAGGACTAGATTTTCTCATACATAAAATGTCATACCTCGGTTAGCGCCTGTCTCCTGTGTAACATTAAATGAATGTGATTGGCCCATCACAGCTACTTGGTGGTGAGAGATTGGCTCAGAGTAGAGTGACATAATCTGCATGAGAAGAATCTGATAATGTTTTAAAATTGACGAAGGCGGAGCCTTAGTTCCCAAAGCCAAATCAGGACATAGTGATCGATTGTTTTTCTTGACTTAAGCCGAATACATCAGCCCGGAAAGAAACCAGATATTCCCCAAAGATATGAAATTACATTTTCATAAAGCATTACATTTTCCTGTAAGAGCCTATCTGTTTTTCTTAGGCACATTTCAACATGGATGAAATTGCCTTAAAAGGAGACAGCATTTTTTCTCCAATAAAAAGAGATTCCATTTACACTGAAGAGTTCTACACATGCCGCTGTTGAAAATGTTCCAATTGACACCATTTCAAAAAACGCTTATCAATTTGTCACTAGATACTGCAATTACTTACAGAGTGCACTATTCAGACATGAGAGCCTATTTAAGGAGCAGAGGCCAAATAATATGCTTGTTTTTACTCCAGTCGCTTTTTTCTAATGTTTTTAAATAATATGGCTGTAATAGACTCAATTAATGCCTCTATTAGTCCTATGGTCACCCTCTCTGGTAAAGATGCACTTTTTATGTCGACGTTTCACTTTATGCTGGATGTAGTGTATGGAGAATGACTCCACGTACTGTAACCCGTTCAGATCTGAATATATATTCATGTTCATCTCTGAACCCAGGTGGTCAGTTCTCGAGATATCTCGACATGCTCTTGCCTGACCATCTGGGGACCGAACATGCTGATGGCTAACAGAACATACTGTCGCGATCTTGGCAAGGTCCTGGCTGATATTGGTCAGTTTCTCTGAAGGCCGTTTGCGGAATAGTTTTATTAAGTTCTAATGTCCAGCTAATGTCCGGTCTAACTTCCCTCCCTCACAGATCTGCACCCTTCACCTCAGAGGTGGTGCGTTACCTGAAGTGGATTGTGATTGGTTAGAAGATGTTGTTAAACGTAAACTATTGGTGGGACTTATGGGTCTGAACTATACTGCTTTTGCCAGGCTAAAAGGGGAGAGTTATATGCGTAAGGCTAGCATGCAAAGCCATCATTCAAGATCACAATAGGAATGCTCATCATGAATGCTAATGGTCTTAGCTGCAGACTATGTTTTATTAATGTTGATCCATCTTTTACTTTACCAGGAAACCCCATAGAGATTCTATATCTCTTTTTTTAAGGGGGACCTGCCATAGACACTCAGTAACACATGTAATGACAAGACACGTTAAATGAAAACAAGACAAGTCACAACTATAAACAATGCTTAATAGATTTTAAAAAGTGTCTTTAGAGCAAAGCTATCAAACTGCAGAATTGAGGGGTCTGTTGATTTTTGTGCACCAAGCGTATTTGTAATTTGTCACTTAAGTACCTGAAGCATGTCACTGATTGGCTAAAGACTCCATACACCTTGTTTTTCAACAACATTTTGCTGCTGATTCTAAAATACTTGCAGATGCTACAGCCGTCCATGCCTAGACTTTGCGATGCCTGCTTTTGAGTGTCGAAAAAGGAAGATAAAGTTAATTAAAACTAATTTTCATTAATAATTCAATTATTAATCCATGCACCACCAGAGAATTCTTCAGTTTATCGCCACTTCAAATTAGGGCCCTACTTACACATGATCGTGACTTCCATTATCTTCCGTACGAGCGTGTAAACCTCATCTTACCTGTGGTATCGTAAGGTTAAGAGCTTAAAAAGGGACACTAGGATGACAGTGGATCGTTAATGCAGACACATATGTAGGTTGTAAAACTTTGTTTCAAAGATGAAAAAAGAAGCGGAGGGACCCTTATTTATCCAGCATCACGGAGATTAACCATCCATGAAAACACGGCCCCCTGATGTGACGTTAATGGGTGCGGATCGTGAGAGAAGGGACCCGTCGATAAACAGGTTGATTAAACGTAATGGTTGCTCCCCGGCCCCCCCGCGGTGACTGACAGCTTTATTAAATGGCGGGCAACGCGTCCGACAGGTGACGGATCACACCTGCACGCTTCTTTGACGTGTGTGTCAACCAGCCGTAATGTAGCATCGAGCCTTCGAGCTACGGTACGTTGATTGAACATTTATTTTCACTGACAAACCCCAAAAAGTCAGAGAAAACCCATTTTCGCTACTGGTAGAATGATGACAATGACATATCGGCAAAGAGGGAAAATCATTTTATCGTTAACAGCTAGTGGTGAAACAATGATGGGGGAATTATGATTATGACACTTCAATAGGGAAGCAGCAGGCTCTTTGAGTGACACACAGAATAAAGGCACATGGTTGGATTGTAGCTGTGCATACTGTGTTGGGCGATTTAGGTCCTTGCTGCGCTATTGACAAGTCTGGCCAGATTAATAAAATGATTACAAATGATTATAAACTATGTGTTTATCAGTGTTTATTTTTGTATTACTTAAAGTGATTTCCAAATGATATTGGATAAATTTGTGAAATCTTCAAATGCAGCAAGGGATTGATTAATTATAAGAAAAAAGTGTATCGTGACAAATGCCACAGTGAAGTTTAGGAGGAATAGAACCCTGGAGAGCTGTCTGTTTTAGTTCCTGCTCTCCACTCACCCAGCAGGAAGTGACACGTACCCTAGACAGTGGCACACAGCCCGAATAAGCAAGTGCTAAGACCTGGATCGCAAGATATTCATTGTTCAATATTCTCTTGGGAGATAGTGGCCCTTTTTGTACTCTTAGCTTGAGGACATAGCAGAACCTCCAAATTTTGTAATTTTTTTTTAAAATCTCCATGGAAACTTTTGGCACAGCTGACAGAAAATGGACGTAAGGCAGGCAGTGGTGTGATGTTTGGGTATTGCGTAAGAAATGTTTTTTGGTGGGGGTGGTTTTTGGGGGAACTAATGAGATCTGACTTCAGTCTCTTTATGGAGTCTACTGGAGACCACGGATTTGTTACATAAGTCAGGATGAGTCACAAAGAATGGAGGGGGGGCTTGTTACCATGGTGACAGGTCACACGCTCACCCTCCCCACTGTTTCCAGCAAAACCACATCAGTGATACGAGGGTTTTCCCCAAACGATGAGAGAACGACCACACTCCCAACACCATGGGGGGTTTCGCTACTACACACGCGTGTTTCCCAAAGCATAAACACACAACTTCCTGACAGAAATTTTACTGACATAGCATATGAAGTATGCAAACTCCTCCTCATGTAATGAAGTTACACAAAAAAAAACCTTCAGTGTCATCATCAAAAACTAGTCACGGTGGTCATAAGTGTAAAAAAAATTTTTTTCAAACATATTCCCAAGGTTAAATGCCAAACTCAGACTCTAAGGACACGTTTAAGAAGTTTAAGCACAAAATGTGGATTTATCAACCCATTCTTTCAGAACAAAATGGCTTTTCCATAGCTTTAATATTAATCTCGTTACACACAACAAACAAGTTCCCAGATTCCTTTCATGCGGCAGATCACACCTCAGGCCTGAGGTCTTTGGGAACCTTCATGTGAGAGCGAGAGCGAGAGTATCTCATTCACCGAACAGCAGGTCCCCGCAGCATCCCATAATAATCTGAGCTGACAGGGCTGCACAGCTGGGGAGGAGAGCGAAACCTGATGTTGCAGGGCCCCTGTCTCCAGAGCTCTCTCTCTCTCTCTCTCTCAGATCCAGCGATGAAAGCATCTTGCGTTCGTGACGAACTCACTGTCAATAATGAATGAAGCGATCAGCTGACTCGGGAGGGTCATTGATGGGTCATGCGGGAGGAGGGGGGGCGGGCCAGCATGGCAGGTGACCCGAGGGGTTGCGGTGTTCAAGTTAAGGTGGGGGAGGCTTTTTCGCAGGGTCCTGCTCCCAAGCAGATGGTGGGGACAAAATGAACCTGTTGCCCAGGGGATAATTTTTTTCTGTATCAGCAGGGCAGCCCCAGAACCCGTGGTTCCCGAAATGGGAACTCTTCCAAATGTCGGGTGGTACATGGCATGGCGGACACGGGGGATATGACCCCTCAAGAGTAGTGGCAGCTGACAGAGCAGCTGTGTGCAATGCATGCTGGGAGTATTCAAACGTGTGTGTGTGTGTGTGTGCGTGCATGCCTTGTTCGTGTGTGTGTATGTGTGAGAGGCACAGAGTATATGTGTGCACTTGTGCACAGTATGTGTGATTGCGTGTTTGTAAATGTTTGTGTTAGGCAAACATGCATGTGTATACATATGTATGTGTAGGCATGAACATATATGCATGTGTGTTTGTATATTTATAGACATGAGCTTTGTATGCATGTCTATGTTTGTGTTGGCACAAGCGTTCGCGTATAAACGTGTGAGAGCGTGCTGATGGGTGTGTGGGTGCAGTCGTACGCATGTTTTTGAGAGCGCTGGCACGAGTGTGCTTAGTGATCTGTATATGCGTAGCCGCTGGTGTATCTGTATTTATGTGTGTGTGCGTAGGAATGTGTGTGCAACCAGTATGTGTGTGTGTGTATATATCTGTGTGTTGGCTTTCATTTGTGCATGTGTGTGTGTTTGTGAGCACAAATGTGTATGTGTGTAAGCATATGTTTTTGTGTTTGAGGTGTGTGCGTGTTTGTGTGAGCATATGTTTGTGTGTGTGTGTGTGTTTGAGCATGTTTCTTTGCATATGTATGTGTGTGACTGTGTGTGTGTGTTCGTGACTGTGTATGTGCGTGCGTGTGAGCGTTATGTGTTAGCCAGCAGCCGCAGCAGGCAGAACGGAGTGTGATAATTGCAGAGAGAAGATTGGGTCTCCCTCTCTCGCTCTGCAGCCCCTCCCGAGAGAGTCCTCTCCCTGCATAAAGACCCTGGCTAAGCAGATAGATCCATCATGTCACATCACAGCCCAGCGAGGGGGCCAGCCTGCCCCCACGCTCCGCAGCCAGCCAGGAAAAGCCCTGGCCCTAATGCCCACAGACCTGCTCTCCGCCAGCCGGGGGGTTGCAGGTTCAACTCCCAGAGCTGCACAGCACCAGTGACGATACCCACTTCCGCTCATTAATCCATAGGGAACATGGCGGGGGGTTTCTTTCATTCCTGGGGGGGGTGGAGCGCTTGCATATGAAGCTGTTTCGTGCCGCGGAAAAGCACCCTCCTCCTTCACAACAACGGCAATAAGCTGCGCAGACTCTAAAATGGACCCCACGCTGTTCAGAGGAACTACAGATTTAATCACATGTAGAACATCTATGCCGTAGTGTCTCATTAAAACATAAAGTATGAACTCAATAAAACGTTCACAGATATAAAGGTGATCTTAAAACTGAAGTCTAATACTGTATTCAGAATATGTGAATTCGTCTGTTGTTTTATTTATAGATCTGTAAGTTAATTAATTCACATATTTGAAGTACGGACTGAGACTTGTGATATGTTTGTATTGAATGTTTTTTAAAATGTGATAGCTTTTTTTTTTACTTGAGTTATTGACGCTGAGACTTCACAATGAAGATGATTGATTAGTCTGGCGGTCAGTTCTCAGCAGTTCTCCTCCCACGAGATCCGATCATATTTATCGATTGATTCAAAAGGCAGATACAATTTTCATGATACATGTTCATAGTGCTTGCTAATTTGCACCTGTCGACAGTTTTTTAAAAGGAGAAAAACATAAAGAAATAAATAATTGGCGATGATAGTGTTATGATGTTATGTTCGATATATGACATGAACAGATATGACAAAAACTATAAAAACCCGTCTTGGCATAATTGCATAATGTATATGAATATGTATTATGAATCATTTACTATTCATTTATAAGCCGTTGCAAAGAGTAAGATTGATCCGAAGACGGGTCTGGCTGCCGCCCTTAGCTCAAAACGTGCGCGTTCTATTTACATAGTTATATATATTTTTATATGACGATGTGTTAATTATTTTCCCCCATGCTGCTTACGTGGAGAGCCAGCGCTGCCGACGATTGATTGGCTCACTGCCAGCTCCCTTCATGCCTCTCCTGAGATCTGATTTTATCACCGGAAGATAATAATCCCTGACTGATTTTCATTGAACTGTTTTTTTTTTTATCAACACAGCTCAGCCCGATAAGGTATGGCACAGCAGACAGGGACGTCGGCCTTACACAGCAGATTACACCTTGGCCCAAAATTGAGACACAAATAACGTGGCAGACTGTGGGGTAACGATTTAGAGTTTAACTTGATTGGAATCTTGCTTGACTTTCTCAGTGGAGCATGCTGGACCGTGTGTGTGTGTGTGTGTGTGTGTGTGCGCTTCGGTGTGTGTTGTGTTTGGGTAATCTTGTAGATGTCTCAGTGCGTTGTGTGTGCTCACTGTAGGTATGCAGGCATATGTTGGCATTCTTTTTCACATACATACATTTCTGCCTGTGTATGTTTTTGTGTAGGATGGGATGTGTTCTTTTTTGGGTGTGGGAGTGTGAACAAGAAAGAAAATGTGTGCAAAAAGAGAGAGAGTGCATGTGTGTGTGCGTGTTTGAGTTTTCCGGTATGTGTATGTTTGCATGAGAGTGGGAGTCCATTCCACCCTTCCCAAACTGAATCTCATCAAAAACCTCATTGATTGTGTGCCAGGTGTTGAGACCCGTCAGCTTCACCCACTGTGAAAGAGAGAGAGATTGAGGGAGAGGGAGCGAGGAGCAGGGGGAGATATGGAGAGGTAGAGAAAGAGGAGAGTGGAGTGGGAGATGTGGAGAGAGAGTCCAACACAGAGCGAAAGAGGAGAAAGACAGAGAGCCTCTTTAATGAATTTGCACAGCTCCTCAGCTAGGTGGGAAATAATTTAGCAGGTGCCCGTCCTAGGGCTGGCAGTGCCATCCTGGCGTCTGTCACCGCGTGGCACCTCTCAGCTGGAAATGAGATCTACCCGCTGGCACTGCCAGCCAGCCAGCCACTGGGAAAACTGAGGAGCCCAGTGTGTGTGTGTGTGTGTGTGTTGTGCAAGCGCGCTGCAGCCATCCTTAAGGCCAGATGTGACGCCTTATTCAGTCAATACATTTCTTTCAATACATTTCAGCAATCAACTATATCACTTTATTTAAAGGACCGACTTGTGCAACATCTGATTTCGATCTTGATTTTTATTTAAGAACTAATTAATTATATCTGTGAGGTCATTCTGACCCTGTGGTCACCACCATGGTCTTCGTGCGCTGGGGGAGTACGGCAGCGGGTATCGATTTCGTGAAATTGTCTCTCTGGGCGTCTCTCGCTTTCATGGGCTGATGGACGGACTGTCAGTGTAGTAAAAGAGCTTGCCCACGTAACCACGCCACAGATTCCCCCAGGAGATTCACCCCCTAGCTGCCGTCTTTTACCACTCAGGTCAATGCATATCAAGTATCCCATCATTCATTGCGGCGTCATCACTCCTCCCAGGGCCAATAAACAGTCTCCCAGGTCTTCAATCCTGCCTGTTGGCATTGATAGCCGGCATCCCATAATGATGACACGTGCACAATGCTCGGGTGTGATAGGTGACAGAGCTCTCACAATCAAGTAAAAACCAGAAGATAAACGTCAGCAAGGCTCCACAATAAATAAATAAAATCACAGAACTCCCAAGAAAATCATATCTTAGTGGAGCTGGTGTGATAATTTATCAAAATGAACTCAATGGCGTCTCATAATTCTTCCTTTGCCCTGTATTATATCTGGTTATTTTCATATGGGGCAGCAGTGTAAGATAGAAACAAATCCTTTCTAAATAACATCAGAATCACAGTTTTGAGGATGACAGTTGACTCTGTACCAGCTTGTTGTGAGCAGCTTGTTTAAAAACGGCATTTGGCCCAGTAAAAATTATGTGACGCAGAGATGATGACTGAGTCATGTGTGTTATGGGGCTAACATGCACCCTTATCTGTTTATTTAGTTCTTCCCGATGAAAATATCAGAGTATACCTTCCCATCCCCATTGGCCCTGCAGTAGAGGGTGTATTTTATTAGAGTATACCTCCCCATTGGCCCCATTGGCCCTGCAGTAGAGGATGTATTTTATTAGAGTATACCTCCCCATTCCCATTGGCCCTGCAGTAGAGGGTGTATTTTATTAGAGTATACCTCCCCGTCCCCATTGGCCCTGCAGTAGAGGGTGTATTTTATTAGAGTATACCTCCCCATTCCCATTGGCCCTGCAGTAGAGGGTGTATGTTATTAGAGTATACCTCCCCGTCCCCATTGGCCCTGCAGTAGAGGGTGTATTTTATTAGAGTATACCTCCCTGTCCCCATTGGCCCTGCAGTAGAGGGTGTATTTTATTAGAGTATACCTCCCCGTGGCCCCCCATTGGCCCTGCAGTAGAGGGTGTATTTTATTAGAGTATACCTCCCCATTCCCATTGGCCCTGCAGTAGAGGGTGTATTTTATTAGAGTATACCTCCCCATCCCCATTGGCCCTGCAGTAGAGGGTGTATTTTATTAGAGTATACCTCCCTGTCCCCATTGGCCCTGCAGTAGAGGGTGTATTTTATTAGAGTATACCTCCCCATCCCCATTGGCCCTGCAGTAGAGGGTGTATTTTATTAGAGTATACCTCCCCGTCCCCATTGGCCCTGCAGTAGAGGGTGTATTTTATTAGAGTATACCTCCCCATTCCCATTGGCCCTGCAGTAGAGGGTGTATTTTATTAGAGTATACCTCCCCGTCCCCATTGGCCCTGCAGTAGAGGGTGTATTTTATTAGAGTATACCTCCCCATTCCCATTGGCCCTGCAGTAGAGGGTGTATTTTATTAGAGTATACCTCCCCATTCCCATTGGCCCTGCAGTAGAGGGTGTATTTTATTAGAGTATACCTCCCCATTCCCATTGGCCCTGCAGTAGAGGGTGTATTTTATTAGAGTATACCTCCCCGTCCCCATTGGCCCTGCAGTAGAGGGTGTGTTTTATTAGAGTATACCTCCCCATTCCCATTGGCCCTGCAGTAGAGGGTGTATTTTATTAGAGTATACCTCCCCGTCCCCATTGGCCCTGCAGTAGAGGGTGTATTTTATTAGAGTATACCTCCCCATTCCCATTGGCCCTGCAGTAGAGGGTGTATTTTATTAGAGTAAACCTCCCCATTCCCATTGGCCCTGCAGTAGAGGGTGTATTTTATTAGAGTATACCTCCCCATTCCCATTGGCCCTGCAGTAGAGGGTGTATTTTATTAGAGTAAACCTCCCCGTCCCCATTGGCCCTGCAGTAGAGGGTGTGTTTTATTAGAGTATACCTCCCCATTCCCATTGGCCCTGCAGTAGAGGGTGTATTTTTTAGAGTATACCTCCCCATCCCCATTGGCCCTGCAGTAGTATACCTCCCCATCCCCATTGGCCCTGCAGTAGTATCTTATTAGAGTATACCTCCCCGTCCCCATTGGCCCTGCAGTAGAGGGTGTATTTTATTAGAGTATACCTCCCCATTCCCATTGGCCCTGCAGTAGAGGGTGTCCGTAAGATTACATTCCATCCCCAGTAAAACTGCGTATAGTTTTGTGAGTTTTTTCCCCATCTTGTTTGGTTTTGTTTTCTTTTCCTTCCCACCGAGCATCAAACAGTCGTCAGTCTTCTGCGCTTAAAGCCGTTACACGGCAGCCACGGACGCTTCGCTCACTTTATGATTTTATTCTGGCCTGGTAGCTGGGTACTTCTCTCGCTATGAGAGATAAATAATTCAGGCCTGCTGTAAGTCTGCTGATATAATGATGGGTGTTGTGCGCTGGCGCTCTCTCCTTGGGCCTTCCCTCACCTCCATTATTTAGTGTGTAGCGGGCTGCGGGATCTCGCCGCTCTCTGCTTCACAATCGTCTCTCACAGCTACTGTACAATACCGATTGGAGATTGAAGTGTCATGAAACCAAAAACAGGCACACTGAACTGAAAACTCCAATATACTGAGATATATTACTCGGTATATATTACATTTTAGGACAGTGTTTGTCAGTCCTGGTTCTGGAGAGTCCAGTGTTTATTTTCACATTAACTTCGATTGCCTTTTATGATTTTGAGCCAATTAATACACCAAGGGCCTAATTTACTTAAGCATTAAGTATGTGCAAAGCTGTTTTTAATGCAGAGAGACTAAGAGAGCATGTGATTGGCTGAGGCAGTTAATTTGCTCCAATCACAAATCATGTCACTAGAATTGCATGTGGAAATGTGTTTGGTGTGATGAAGGCTTTGATAAATGTGGCCCTAATTTCGGGTTCGTGAAGACTCATTCTAGCATCAATCGTTGTCATTATATATGTTGAGTACAGTGTGTGTGTGTGTGTGGGGAGGGGTCATATGGAGTCCAACGTTTCCCGAGTCCCAGTGTTTGCCCAGGTCCAGGAGTCATGCCGTTTATCGTCTAATCATCACAGAAGGAAGGAAATTAGCAGAGCAAAGTCCTGACCTAAATCACCCAGGCATTTCTATTGTGCCATTTTGTAAATCTCTCCAAATATATAAGGGAGATTAGTGAACTTTGGACATTAAAAAGGGGGGTGGAGGAGATTATGACTGGAAGAATGGAAAATTGCATTTGGACATGTTAAAACCTTGCATAGAGGCTGGGCTATGCTGTTTTGGTGGAATGGCGCTGGATTCTGTCACTCCTGCCAGAGAATGCTACATAACGTCTCATCCACCATTTTTACATTAAAATGTCTCTTGTTGTTTGACCCATGTTTAACTTGACCCTTTTAACAAGATAAGATTTCTGTCACTTTCCTTTGAAATCTCGCGGAACTCACATGCTTGCTTGCTTCCAATAAAATCGAAAAACACTCATTGAAAGTTGTCTTGTAACATAAAGAAGCTTTTGATCTGAATACCATGTACCCTTTTGATTGAATTGCGTATGCAATTTAAGTCACTAATTGTGTTTGATTGCATCGTGGCCTTAGTGTTTATTACCCCAGTCATCTTCATGGGACAGCCATGGAAAGTCAACTCCCATAGTCCAATTTGATGGCGGTTAGGAGCTGCGCCAAGCTTAGATTACCCTTCCCCACATGGGTAGGCCCAAGTCAAGGTGAAAGCAAGGGGGTATAAATCTCCTAATATAGAGACAGGCATCACCATGAATATAAATGACCGCTTCTTTTCGTCCACGGTGAAATGGCCTCTGGTAGAATCTGGTGTGACACTAATACTTGGGGTTTAAGCCGCGATGGGAACAAGCTCTGGGCTTCATCCCTATGATGTATTAGGCCTGGCTCAGATGGAAAGAGAAAACCCCCACGGGTCACTTAATACCCTGTCGCCTTTTCGGTTTTTTATCGCAAAGTGGGTCCTTTAACTGCCTATCATAGTATTTACAGAGATGTATTCTATAATTCATTTGATTTACTTGATTTATTTTGCAAGGCCAAGGGCTACAGAATGATGAGAGAATGGATTGAATAACTAGTATCAGTGAATAGGTATCCAGCTTTAAAACAAGAGATCCCTCCGCCCTGCTTCTGCAGAGCCACATGGATGGTGATGAAGTGTGTGTTTTTGTAAATCTTCTTAATGCAAATGTGGATGAAACATCTGCCTATACATTTGTCTATCAAGAATGTTTTCCTGATGACGTTTCTCCACCCCTGCTGTAATTGGTGGAGCTACAAGCACATGACCATCAGTGATACGTTTGAGCCAATCAAAACCTTCCAAATTACAAAAGCATGCATGAGAGAGGTTTCCAAAATCCAGCTAGATCCTCAAAACTTCAGGTCGATGTTACTGCAGGAATCACGGCTAAACCGTTAATTAAACTCACCGTGATGTTTTTAATGCTGTGCCTTAAATGTGATTTTTCATCATTTTAAACACCTCACCAACTAATTATGATTTTCAGTCCATTTCCAGCCACATTCAAAGCCTACAGCCTCGTGCATGTTTCTATTTGTTTCTGACACTTACGTACTTTTAATGAATTTTTTAATCTCCGACCTGATGTATTTTAAGGTGAGAAACAGCTTTAATTCCTGAGCTAGAAAAAGAGTTTGTAATTATTAAGAAGTGCCTTTGTTTACCTAACGCCTCTTTGAAAGTTCAGACAGGTTTAAAAAAAGATGATGTAGCTCAAATTAGGTGGGAAAGAGAAAAAAAAAGGAAAAAGAATCTAAACAACTATGTGGTGGACTGGATTAACCTCGACTATGGTTTTTGAAATGGGAGTTGGACATCTGCTTACAACAGGTTGCTGTGTCTACAGCTGAGATCCTCCTATGAACCTTTAACTGGCTAAGGTAATTGTATTGTATAACAGCCACATTTTTGAATGACCCCCCAAAAAAAAAAAAAAAAAAAAGTCTGTTAATGAATAACTTGTTAAAGTCGATGTGCAGTGCATTTATGAGTTAAAACAGATGTCTTTTTGTTTGAACAAACTCACAGACAAACAGCTCAAACATTATCCCGTGGCAGATTTCGGCGTAGAGGAACAGAGAGCGCGGATTAATTAGCGAAAAACGGAACCTCTCATTTCGTACGGAAAACGCCTGTTACATAAGAAAGGCAAACAGGCGATATTCCGATGCACAGACTCATTAATCTAATCCATGTTATTTGACTTGAATTTGTGGCAAATATTATTAACTTAATTCATTTTGACTCGGAAGGAATTAAATACGGTTTGTGTAATAATTTAAGTAAATATTTGAAAGTGTTCGACAAAGTAAGCTAATGTATGAGCCATAAAATAGGCTTAAAGACAGCATGTCAGTTGTCAGTTCCTTTCTTGAGTCATGAATGAAAACTAATTTATGAGACACTGTACTTTCATTGGCTACGTGCTCTTTTTTGATATCGATAGTCTGGTATGTAGATGCATTTCAAGAATTATGTTCTGGCAGATGTATACTTTGTATATCTGAGCATCTGGGCTATCTAAACATGTCTGACGCTTGGCTTTTTACATTGAAAGCCTTTTGTTGAGACAACTACTGTACATTCAACTCCGCAACATCATGCTAATTCAACACAGCTTGTTTCTGAGATATTGTAATTTCAATAAGTATGTACATTACATTAGTTTTGTGACACCTTAATCTTGCGCAGCTTATATTTGTTACATTTCATTGATTTATACAGCTGGATGTTAACCGAAGGAAGTCATCTTAAGTACCTTGCTCAAGGGTACTGTGGTAATGCCCCACTTGGGAATGAAACTGGCAACATCTGAGTTACAAGCACATAATCGTCATATGCACAGGTTTGCGCACTGCTGCCGTGAAAATGTAGCATTTCGCATGCTTCCAATCCCCTGTCTGCTCTGCTTTCACGAGACAATGGCCTAGATTCACTCAACAGTGTTTAAAATCACAAATTAAAGGGTTCGTATTTTTTCCTTCACAAGCACGTTCAGGTGTTTTTTGAACGCTTCCAACTGTGAACATGATAAGAAGAAACATTTGCATTTCATTATTCAGGAAAAAATAAAATCAAGGGAAAATTTTGAATAAATCCAGGACAGTCTCTCCACAAATAAAATAATCAAATTATTTATGTTTTCAAAGTTCCTTAATACTCTTTGTGGGCATATATTCCCTCTCTCTTATGTGTGTCCTAGAAAACAGGATGGCTTCTGTATAAACAGTCATAAAATATGCATATATTTTTTTGTATATGAACACTTACTATATGAGTACAGTGGATGCATTGATTTACATTATATGAAAGATCAGTGTGCTGAAAACAAACACCTCCATATTTAATGGCCTTTAGCACATACCAGTAGTCAATTCCATTCAAGAGCTCGGTGTAGTTGGCATTAGTAGACACGGCGGTGAGATGTTTGTTTGCATGCGTGCAGAAATTTTCCCTTTCGCCGGTTTCCCGCACGCAATCTGTCAAGCGCTCCTCGGGTCGACCTGTTCAATCACACGGGATGTTCACGCCGAGTAAAAAACACTCGACCCTCACCCTGTGCGTGATGTCCAGAAACACTTTGCGGTAATGAACTCACAAAGACAGCGCGAAAAAAAGGGTAGACTTATCCATCTTGTCTCGTCTGGAGGCGAAATTAATCGCTCCCCGTCACTAGCGTCCAGATCCTTGCTGGAGACGTGAGCATTATTTCCTGAGGGGTTTGATTGACAGGCAGCTGCCAATCAAACCGCAGTGTCGTGGGAAGTTATTCCATAACTTAGCCGTGCTCCGCTAATTGGATTTAAATGCAGACATGCAGAATTAATAACAGTCAGCCCGGCCTCAATTTTTTTTTTGTGGATGATGATCACCATGTGTCAAAGTCTAATGCTAGATTATATTCATAAACCATCTCAGAATCTTGGATTAGGTTTCCACCGTCCATGTCCTAACCTCAGGCATTAGGGGCTGAAAGGTAAAGATGATCCTACATCAGTGCTTCTGTTTTTAAAAGCCTGTTCATATCTTTACCTTGTCTGTAATGAACTAAAATGGCTAAACTGGTCCTTGATCAAGGTCTGTATTCATAAAGAACCTCAGCATGGTGACCACTGTAAGGCCCTCAACATGTTATGTTTGACAAGTGTAAGGGCTGCTGCTGAAGCGATTGTTTTTTCTTTCTGAAAAGACACCCAATTCCTGTTATCAGCTTTGCTCTCAGCTAAAACATAAAAATACTCTTCCTCCACTCCATGTCCTCAGCAGACAATTTCATCCAAAAACTAAACTATACATCCATAATCTTGTTTGTGTAGCTAAACATATTGATATGTCGGGGTGGTAGAAAAATGTCGGATCACCACGCATACACTTGGGCTGACAATATGATTATGATTATTTTTCTGTAAAAAATGATATTGTGGTGCAGTACTCAAAACCAGAGCTGGTTTCATTTTTTGACAAACTATCATTAATGTGTCGTAATTTTGTTAGGGAATAAATTTGGGCCAATCGTTTTTCAAGGGCATCCATGTCCTCTTTAGCGTGTTACTGGGGGCAGATATAATGAGCAGCGCTGTGCTGCTCCTACGATCCCAAGTTTTTCTGCTTTTAAGACAGCTCTTGTGTCTGTCACTGCATAAGTGTGACTTTTTTTAAGCAATGTGTAATTCATCATTATTTTATTCGTTCTTCCATTTATTCATGCTTTTACTTGAATTTCTAGCTGCTCTGTACTAAAACAAACCAGACGATGCGTTGTTTTATGGGCCAGGGGTAATTTAACATGTAATATAATTTCTGTGTAATATAAATTCTGTCGGTGGCAATTGATGATAGATACTGGCCCTTGTAGTGTCCCTGTTTGCAGGAGATTGTTTCCAGAACAGATTAATGTGCCTTTTACAGTGCCAGACATGCATGACAGACATGAATATGTATTCCCATAATCTCTGATTCGATCCCTGGATACTCCAAACACACACACACACACATACACACATTCATACAGCTGGTGAACAGTATAAAAGAAACAACGACACTGTCATGTTCCTGACAGTGAAGGTGCGTTTTTGTGTGAGGCATGTTTACCTGTCATGGTTAACGTGCTTCCGCGCCCTTAGAAAGCACGTTTAAAATACACACCATGACGAAATGATACAGAGTGTGATATTCTCCTCTCCAAGTCTGAAAGCATTTACCCTCCGAAGAGAGGGGTCTCCTGCATTACAATGCCCCTGACTGCACAAGCATCTGACTACTGGTTTTGCGGAGTATGGTTTTATCATGATCCATATGTCAGAAGTGCCGTTACGTTCAGCGTGCGCAGTTTGCTTTACCAATACAAATGCACCCATCATAACATTACAGCGAACCGAACGTGAAAAGAAATCACTTTTGAGAGAGGGCGATGGATGGTACAGTAGCGTCATGATTTTTTTACAAGGACGATAACAAACACCTTCCGAGATGAGTGTTTTGTGCCATGATAACCCATGAGTGGAATCTCACGAGCTAATAATGGAAGCCGTGGAGTTTGTGATGTTGCGGCTCGGTCTCGTGTCTCGGGCTGCCTGCTGACACTTCGGAACACCCCGCGCCCAATCGGGACCCTGCGAATAAAGTCGCCCGTCCGTGCCCAGGGTTTCGCCCCACTTCCAGCGGAGGGTTAAAGCGCTCGGATAGGCATGGGAGTGCTAATCCGCTCCTTCCGCTAGCCCCGGGAGTTGTATCCGATGAGACACGTTAAGTTACACGGCACTGCACTTTACGTACCTCGCTGAATGGAGTTGGCAGTTTGCGTGAAGCGGTTTGGGGCGTACGGCTTCGGAGCAGGGTTCAGAGCACATTGACTTCAGGCCCGTGAAGCCGCAGATATTGTCACGGTCACACTTCAGGAAAAATTAAATCTTAATGGGTATCATACATTTCAATTTAAAAAATGGGAATACATCCAATCAAGTGCAATTTATGTCTTTATGTGCATCGAACAATTCAGTCAGAACAGATGTTACATTACAGCATAATTTTCTTGGAGTTATATTGACCTGGAGATGAGCACATATGTCCCTTGGAATGTATTATTTTAATCATAAAACAGAATAAGCCTGAAGTCTGCTCTGATCGAACTCTTATGCTTTCAAAGACTGTAGGTACATTTCATTCAATCTATCCCTGTAAACCCTCTTTAGTTTTTGTTTCAATTCAAATTTAAATACCTTGTTTGAGACATTGGATCAAATGTTTTTTTTTCCCATTAGGGTATAATATTGGTTGTGTTTTTAAAGTTGTTTGAAAACATACATTTTTTTGTTATTTTGAAGTTTCTTTTTACATTGCAGTCCGACTCTCCTCCTGCGTATTTTGATTGTCCATTTTGAGGTCTCCTCCCGAGATATAGTGATGTGTATGAATCCCATCTCTCTTCAGCAACCCATTTGTGACTCAGAACGTGAAATTTATCATCGAAAGGCAACATCGCTTAAAAGCAAAGTTGCTGCTCACAGAAGCGTTCTCGTTTGTTCAGCACTCAAAAGCAGAAGATTCTTTCGATAGGCCCACTTCAAGGTCTGTTTCCCAAAAAACGATGACTAAGTAATTAAACTTTGTTGTTAGAAGTTTCCGTGTTCACTTTTTCTCCCCCACCCTCCTCCTTTTGTTGCGGAAAGTAAGAGTCAGGATTAGGACTGTCTAATGTTTTTCAAAGTAACTTGATGGCTTTCGAATCACAAACGACCCGTGCCACAAACGATTATGGAACGGTCGAGGTGGCTCTGCGGACGGCTTTGAAGAGGGCTATGGGAAAGGCGCTGCGTGCTTATTCTGCGGGCCCAGGACGTATTGGGAGAGACACCGCTAAAACAAGCAGGCCTTTCTGATCCAGTGGGCCAATAACAGAGCTCATTTGTTCCTACCCTGATCGCTCTATTGTCAGCGTATATCCAGCTCTTATAATAGCTAGGGGGAGTGGGGGAGTTGTCTGGCAACATGAACACTGTTCCTTTAGACGTTCAGGGTCATATCTGAAACTGGACACAACTGGAACAAGCAGGGGGTTCCACTGTTCTATGCCCCCCTTCCCTCCCCAAACCACACACAAAAGAAAGGCCATCTCATTGTGAGTCAGCAGTGTTTTAGAGCACTTAAAAAAATCTTAATTCTCTCTATTCCTCTTTCACTC
Source organism: Albula goreensis (assembly GCA_022829145.1). Classification (NCBI taxonomy): domain Eukaryota; kingdom Metazoa; phylum Chordata; class Actinopteri; order Albuliformes; family Albulidae; genus Albula; species Albula goreensis. The sequence continues at coordinate 1,005,389 of CM040744.1, forward strand.
TCTCTCTCTCATGAAGGGTTTTTTCAATGTGTCTTTTGTGTTGTGGTTTGTATGTGGTTTTTCTGTTTTTCTTTTCACTTTTGGAGCTGGTTGGCTTTTATTTTACGTTAGCAGTACAGGTGTTCAGAACTGATTAATAAATATGGGGTTTGAAAATGCAGTCTCTCTCTCTTACTCTCTCTCTCCCTCCTCTGTCTCTCCTCTCTCTTTCTATATTGAAATAGCCTGTTTTATTGAGTTTATTATATTTGGAGAACCTGTCTTGATTCTTGTACAAACTCCACGGCAATATAACCCCACATAAAGGAGATTGCTGTTTTCCATTCCATCAAATTCGAATAGGTTTTTTTCAGCTCAACAAGAGAAGTCCTGTATTGGCATAGCACAAGTACATTTACAGGTTTTCAGACATTACACAAACAGAATGAAAAAGACCATAATCATAATCAGTTATAGAACTCATATGAACAATATCAGAAAATATAATGAAGTATTTATACACCAGAATAATAGTTACTCGCTCTCCCTCTGGTTTTTCCTGTTTTTGTTCTCTCTCTCCCCTCCACCCACCATTTTATGAAGACTGGCACCAAGTAAGATTAAAGCGCAGGCTAATCGTGCATTGTTGCAAGGGGATTTTGAACTCTGGATATACCCTAGGCAGCATTTTTTACCCAAAATCCCTCCTCTGGTTTTCTTTCAACGAATATGAGAAATGCCCTTTGTAACGTTTATGGTTTTGAGGAGTTATTTTTCCTTTTTTGGATGCAGGATAGCAAAACGTACTCGTTCCCTGTACACGTCAAACTAGTACAGGGAATATTATAATGTCACTGCTTGGAAATGAGCGGTAAACCGACGTTTTGCTAATGCAAACGTTGTTTACGGTGACAGGGGTGCGCTTGTAATCGGTGTGATCTCTGTTCGTCGAGGCCAGATGACGGATCGTATACTTTGATTCAGAGATCATTAGCAGGCGAACCGACTCTGACGAGCGCATCATCTGCACAACGCCTTCAGACGGCGACGCAGATGCTAACGCTCTGTATGGGCATATGGCATTTCAAACGGGCGCCGGGAGGTGAAAGGGAAGGTTAATGACGATTTGTGTTTGTGCTTATGTGGAACAATAACTTCATTAACTTCCTGGTATCCCTCCCATCTTCTTCTGACAACATATCCTGAAAAGTCATTAAGAACTCAACGATGAGTGTCAGAATATGGGGAGAAATTTTGATATGGTATTCACAGAAAATTAGATATCAAAGTGATTTATAAATATATAACCACTGCTTCTGTATTGTATATTTCTGTAGGTGTATACAGTACAAAATCAGTAGTTATATATTTTTAAGCCATTATATAAGTCATGTTTATATAGACATGATTTTTACTGTCTTTTCATTTTAATTAATTACTGGTCATTTCCTAAAATTAAAAACATCTTAAACATTACAAACTCTTTCATTATTATGCTAATATTATGTAATTATTTTGGGATTTTCCTCTTCAATTTATTTCTTTGTGAATAATAAACTGTACAATATAAAAGGCACTTCACCAATAAATATTGATGCTTATAACAGCTTATACAGTATCTTACCATTAAAATGATTCAAAGATGCAGAGCTCAATTCAGTATATAGTATCCTGAAAGCCTTCGTAGGATGTTTTAGGATTTCTTGTTAAAGCAAAGAAATACGATTGTTAAAACTCTCATAGGAAAAAAAGTCAATAACAAGAACTAAACCTCAAAAACAAAGGCCAAACCCAGTCACAGTGAAACATAGTCGACAGTGTTATACTGTCACAATGGATTTCGTAGAAATCTCTTGATCTGTTGTCTTATATCCTTCAGCTGCTTTGTGCTTTTATTGTAAGAGTGAGAGAATAGAGTGGGTGAATGATATGAATGGTCTACAGTGGATACAATAGGCCATTTTTTATTTTTATTTTTTTGCACGATGGCGGGGAAATACCCACTGAGATAAGTGTATTGACCAAACGAGTAATGGGTGATCTTTTGGATTGTAATTCTGCGTTCCCAAAGAGAGCGCTGACCTAAGATCAGCTTTGTCTTTCACTTTATAATGGAAAATTAGGATGTGGACAAGGGTGAAACAGATCCTAGATCAGCACATTTACTTTGTGATGCTTTATGAATACAGGATTTAATCTGAGATCACTTTTTAGCTTTTACTCTGAGATCACTTTACCTAGAATAAGGGCCCATTTGTTTCTTCAGATGAGGGGTATGGAGGGCAGATTATGTATTATAGATGGAAAATGCAGAAGAAATGATATTCATTCCACATTGCCAAGTCTACACCTTGTCACGATATACCTGTTCTTCAAAATATCCCATTGTTAGCAGTCATGAATTTGTAATTCATTGAAACTATTGCTTCTGCACCTTGTGCTTGACGAAACCAGAGTATTGAACCCTCACATCGCCGGTGTCGGAGCCATGAGGGATGTAACCCACACCGGTACCAATTAGCTTTGGCTGAGTGAAGAGGGTTTTCTCCAGAGTCCGCAAATGGAGGGCAAAAATGGTGCATTTATTTAAATTTGTCATGGATCCTTATGGTGAGCATGATGTAACAGCCTGATAATCATTAACTGATTGAATGTAAGGGTTGCGCCATCGTTGTCAAACTCGTGTGCGGTAGGACGTATCATCCCGAGCGTGTAAGTGAACCTTAAATTGCCTTTTCACCTGTGCCAAGACAAAGAGGCTTGAAGGCTCCTTCTGGCAAGAATAGTTACCTGGTTTCCTTGGGAAATTACTTATGAAACACAGAGAGTGGTGATGTAGGACTTCACAGAAATAGTTGGGGAAATTAATGCCTGATTGGTGCTTGTTTGGTGACTTAACAAAGAGAATAGCTACAATGCCTCTGTCATTTATATAAGAATATACCTCATGTGACTCGATGTTTGAAAAAAGCTAACTGGGGAACGGTCTGTTACTACGTTCATGCATCCAACTCTGAGACTTGTGATCAGAATTAGCTGGGCAGAGTTGTGCCACATCAGACTGAGAAACTAGACAAAGTAAGGCTGTATTCTGAAAACTCGTTCCCACTGCTGTCTGCACAAGGTTAGGTAGGGTGACCCCACTGTCATCCCCAGCCTCAATAATGGACTCTAACTCCATCCCACACAGGAATTGGCTGCCCAGATCTGTCTCCATCTCCTCTCTCTCTCTTTCTCCCTCTCTTACTCTCCCTCCTTTCTCTCCATCATCCTCTCTTCAAGCGTAAATCTTAGTTAATCTGTGGTGTGCTGAGACAAGCAGCTCAGAGGCTCAAAGAACAGGCCTGTATACAGAACAACCCCACCCCCCCCCCCACATTGATAAAACATCCAAACCAAAAGGAGGGATCAGTACCGTAAATCCACTCTGCTTTGGCCTCTTTTAATAGAGTCCGCATGCCGTCCGTATGTTCTTGGCGTCCTATCTGAAGTGTGGCTTTTAGCTGAGCTAATAAAAATGGGATATCACATGGGACAAGAGAGCTGGAGTGTTTATGGTGGAATTTCGCTGTTGCCATGCAATATTCATCGGTCCTGTTCGTGCCAGGGGTGAGCCGGGCCGCTCATGGCTGCTGATGGTGAAAGGTTAGGCCCCGAGAGGAGTTGTGGCTGGAGGTTTGCTCTTGGAGGTTTAATCGTTTCCCCTCAGAGAGGGGAGAGGGGCGGAGGCGGGAGAGCCTCTGTCTTTCGTGGGTGCAGGTAGAGGATTATGGGGCTCCATGGATACGAGCTCATCCTTCTGATGTGCAGTCAGCCCTGCTGAGATCTGACATGCCATGGAAGGGCTCGCCCTCGCTATCGCAAAAACACACACACACACAGACACACACACATATACTTTCACTCACAAACACATACACACACAAACACACACACACACACACACACATACATTCACTCACACACACACATACGTTCACTCACACTCACTCACAGACACACACACATGCATTCACTCACACACTCACTCACAAACACACGCACACAGTTACTCACACTTACAAGCATGCACTCACACACACACACACACACACACACACACACACACACATACTTTCACTCACAACACACACACACATACATTCACTCACTCACACACTCACTCACTCACAAACACACACACACACACATACACTTACTTACACTCACAAGCATGCACTCACACACACACATACACACACGCTCACACCCAAACACACATACACATACACTCACACTCACAATCATACAGACATGCACTCACGCTCACACACACACTCACAAATGCACACACACACTGTCTCATTCACAATTGGTGTATCACTTAATGCAAGCACCTCAAAACCATGAGCTGCACACATACACATGCACACAGACACACTCACTCTTTCACAGATAAGAGGCAGACTGAAGGCACCAGGGCTGTCTGGGAGGGGTTGCTAGACAGCGTTGAGACACAGACTTCCTGCCCACCACATCCCTCCCACCTTGTGCGATATAATGGCTGAATGGGCATCACCCTGTCCTGCTGGGATACCAAACCAGAGGGTCCCTCCACACACTAGTACAGTCATTGATTTTTAATGCTTGTCAAGCGGCATTTGGCCACTGTACCCTCACGCTGATCTCCTTTGAAACATTTATGCATGTGACACAATGTATTTGCAGTACAAAAGATATGTAAATTGTTCTCGGCAAGGCCTCAAGGAAGTCCAGAATATGAATAAATACAGTCAACACCACCTAAGTCTTTGAATTCACAGTCTTCTCTGCCTTCAAAAGAAGATCTAGCCAAGATATGAATTCCCGCAAACTCATTTTAGTTTCTGTATTCAATGTAATATAGATAGGAAGCTCAGAGGACGCTAATTTGTACCGTGAACTCTCGCTGGCAGCTAACTTTCTGCCGCTAATCTGATTACAGAGCGCTAGGTGAAGTCTCTCGAGCCAGGTATGGAAGGTTAATTATCTTATTCATAAACATAATGTGGAAGTTTGGTGCCACTGCTTCATTATGATAACAGATAGCGGGTTTGATGCTTCATTTTACATATCTGTTCTACAGAAAGATATACAAATCCTTCCTAGTTTGAAAAGAGTGTTTTCAATTTGGTGGAAAACTTGGCTGGAGAAATTTTCCAGTGATTTCCAGTCATTGAATCTTGCTAATCGTGCCAACCGGAGCCTGAAATTAATGAAGTTCGCTGGGGAAAAAAGTAAATATATATTCGGAAAATTAAACCCAGGGAAACCTTTGCTTGGCCAGCCACAGTAGGGAATACCTTCTTTATCAATGGTTAATTTGATAAAATCTGAGTCAATGTGGTTTTGGTTATTCGGGCGAATGACTCACTCAAACATACGATGGGGGCCTAGGTAGCTTAGGAGCGTCTTGCTGTTTTTGGAAAGGGGGTAATGAAGAGAGAATACAATGGGACCATCCCCTTCTCTCCCACCTCAAAAGCCTCCTGATGAGTTGGCCCAAGTCACCGCATGCTCTTAAAACTCGACTGGAGCAGAATTGGAACTGAGGAGATCTGCAAGAACTGTTTAGTGTCAGACTCTTTCAAAAGCACAGGTCAGACTGCCCTTTCGCCTCCTCACGAAACCATCAAAAGCCAGGCAAGCTTGTTCGTTTTTGTACTGTATCAACCGTTATTAGCCTTGCCTCGCTCCTTTTCGCCCTCCCTCTAATGAATTGATTAGTGGAAAATGTGCACTGTGCTCTTCGGAGCGATTTTTTTCACTCATCGCACATCTTTCAAAGCCCCCTTGAAAAGTAAATGGAACGGAAGAAATCCTTCCCTTTCTCCTGATTACTGGCTTTAGAAAAAACATGTTGACCATATCTTTTTAAAAGGCACCCACAGTCCGTTTTATCCATTACGGAAATTAGGAATTAAACATGCCAGACCTTCAGATGTTTTCAACTGACCCTCAAACAGTCATTCAAAGCTTAATCAGCTTCAGCCTCCAGAAGGGTAAAACATCAAGGCCATTGCACTATAACAAACAATATCATGACTTAAATTGCAAATTCCTCCATATTTTTCATAAACGTGTTCATTCCTCCCCATCATGTTGACCATGACTCGACAACTGCCCTGCTCAAGGACACGATGGCTGTTCCTCACCTGAGATTTAAACCTGCAACCTCAAAAGTCGCAACATACGTATTGTGAATTCCCTAAAAGACTAAGACGCATATTGGGGTGACATTACTGTGGAGCATGTGAATGAAGGCACAATGGATCAGAACACATAATCTCATTGGGGCCCCTGCTGTAGACACCACCCACTGTAGATTTGAAGGTCACCCTTAATTTGTGCTTTAACTGGATAAAGGAATCCTGTTAATAAGCCAGACAGCAGGACCACAATGCTAATGAAGGAATGAAGTAGGTCCATCCATCAACCTTCATGTGTCCTTTCAGCTGGGGGTGGTCCTAAAAAGGCCCCCTCCCCCACCCCAAGACACGGTATCGAGCAAACCCAGAAAGCTGGACCATGATCACTCACACGTATACGAGAGCTTCCATTAGTCAAACAATGAAGCCCAGGCTAATGTGGTGATTTCTCTTTGAGTTTGCATGTGTCTGCACTTTTACCCTCTTCTACATGACCCTAGTACCCCCCCCACCCCCGACCCCCTTCGTGGGATATCCCATGAGCCTTTTCCCCAGACCCCCTCCCCCCCCCCACACACACACCTTTTTCCACAACCAGACCAATTTTGTTGCTGAGTAAAGACCCTGTCTTTGTAGTCCTGGTTAAGTAACCCCTGTGTTTCACAGTGCTAATCCGTCAGGATAAACAGTCTTTAACTGATCTCGGGAGGCTGTAATTATCTGAAGATTTCTGTACGGAAAACAAAAAAAAAGAAAAAGGGAAAAAGTGCTAAGCTGCCTTAAATTAAATCTGTGGAAGAATGCTTCAGTCAGCGGTTGACAGCGGTGACAAGGCAACGCGGCAGGAACCCCCTCCCCCAACACCCCCGATCCACCCACGTCACACCTCCAGCTACCCCTACACATCCCCCCCCCACCCCGTCGCTATCGCTACACGGTTTCTGCTGTGCTGGTGCCACTGTGGTGGAATGCAGACATAAACCTCCCACCCCACACCCCCAAAATAAATTCCTCCTGACCCCCATACCCTCCCTCTCCTCTCTAGGGCCACCAAATACTACACCACAGACAGATTTTCATGAGCGTCTAAACTGGGGTGTTACAACAAGGCCCAATCCGGCTTAGGATTTCATGTCAACTCATGCTCATACTGTATTTAATCAGCCAAATGATTTATATAACCACACAATTATGGTAAAGAAACCAAAAAGAGAAGCTGAAAAGAATACGATTCTCTTGTATAAAAGAATCACTTCTTCGCAACAAATCTTAGCACCAAACTTTCCTGCCACCCATATAGATACTGGCTGTATTTATTCAAACTGTTTGAGTGTTATCTTCATACCTTTACAGGTTGTGTCACATTTTAAGGCAGGCACTTACTCAGAGCTTAAATTCTTAATCCATATCCTCTTATCCATTTATACAAGATGTGATTGGTGTCGCATATGAAGTGTTAAAAAAATAGAAACAAATTGCCCCATGTATCAAAGAAGGTGCAGATGAGACTACTTCCTCCTGGGTTTGTGGGTGGAGATCGTTACTTCAGCATAGATCATTTCATGTAGGAGAAAAGGGGAGGGATTTATTTTTAAAAAGATACTTTAAATACATATTCATAATTGTTGTTTGAAACTTAGGCAGTGTGAAATATTATTAAGGTAGGACTATGTCCTTTAATCCCTCCTAGTGGCAAGGAGAAAATAACTTCCTGCAGATCATTTAAGTTCCAAATAAACTGTTAAATATGAGCAGCTAATTACCGGGCAAAAGAAACAACAACCTGTGTGTGTGTGTGTGTGTGTGTGTGTGTGTGTGTTTGTGTGAGTGTGTGTATATATATAGCAAATAATTATTTAAACTTGTCAATTAGTAATTTTGACATAAATGAGTTTTACATACGTTGTGAAAAATGACTGATCACGGAGGCTAATGAGCAGCGGTGTTTATGGGATGTAACTGGGGTTACCTAAGGATACGGTTGCCAAGGGAAAGAATTAACCTCCTGCAGACAGCTAGCTATAAATAGCACACGTCAAGAAACAATTTATCTTTCGGTTGACAAACAGTCCTGTAGCTATTCACTATGATTTGTCCTCATATCTGCTAATGCACATGAGGCCCTTTTGTTATGCGACTTGCTTTTCTGCATAGCTAATGTACATTTACAACTGTAACCGTCAACCTAAGGGGACGCAATCCCTCCCCAACCCCCATGATTTAGCACCGGACTCCCACCCCACCCTAGACATCGTCAACACAGCAGGACAGTCTTATATGATGTTTGATCCCAGAATGCATTATTTAACCCTCCAGCCAGCATCCCATAAACATTTTTGCTGTCCAACTTTCAGGCAAAAATTGAATGCAATGTGTTTCTAAAATGGAAATGTCAATTCAACTTTATGTTTTTTTTTCATCACTTCTATTTTATGCAGTTAAACTGAACTTGAGTGTTTTCATGGACCGTCACAGAGAAATTATTTTCAAGAAGTAAAGCTACAAAATAAATAGAGCAGAGATGATCTGTATCTGAGTCATATTGCTTCATATCTTAAAAGTGTTTATTTGTTTCGCTGTTGAACCAGTCAACTATATTTTCATCACAATTTTGTAGTTCAAATAATCGATATCTTGTAGAAAGGTGACATGACAGCATATAATTATTACAATTAAATAAGAGACTGAGATATGTGTTCCCTTTCAAATCACGAAGTGGAAAACTTGAACTGGCTAAATCCTGGTAGAAAATGTATACCAGAATCCACACCAGAGGTGTAAATCTTCTGCAAGCATTATCGTTTAAAACAACCTGGGCCAATAAACAGCATTCCTTTACTAAATCCCGACGACAAGAAAAAGGTGTCAGAACTTTCCGTTGTCATCTATTGTCTGAATGCAGGGGACTGCAACATAATGACATCACATAACGTAACCAATCCTTTCATGACAAAATGGCCGTGGTGAGAGTTGTTGAGTTTATTTTTTACGCGAGTTGGTCCAATTTGACAAAGAATGGACTCTGAACATGTGGTATAACTGAGATTCTTGGGCAGAAGTGATAATGGGGGTGGAGAAAGGGAGGAAATTGTTGGGTTTGGGGATAAGGTAGTGGGGTGGGGTGGGTTCTGATAGGATAATTGAGTGAAAATAAAACGAAATGTAATGAAAATATCTAGAGCACCCCCCTCCCTCCCTAGCCAATCAAACCTCCCACTCTCACCAGCTTCCTCATACCTCATATTCAGGTCAGTTATTGGAAAGCAAGACGGAAAAAAAAAATCAGGGCTGCCATCCCTCGGCCTGTGAGGCAAGATGAGGGGTGGGGTGCGGGGGGTGGAGGTGGGGGGGGGATGGTTGTGAGGCAGATTTGAGATCCAGGCTGGTGGGGCGGAGATGAAAACCAAGCTCGGGGAAGCTCTCCTTTTCTCACTGACTGCAGACGAGAGGCCCAGCTTGCCACAGACCGTTTATAAAACTCCAGGTAAAACCTTTTGCCAGGGTGGCAAAGTCAATGCCTAGTTGTTGTTACAGTCTTTGAATATATTAATATTTTATTGAAATCTAGAAATGTGTGTTAATGTCGAACTACAAATTTTAATATTTTACTGAGTACAAGATGTACAAGTGCTTAACTGGTTACTAACTTTCTAACAAAGGACAGCTGTTGCATACCCAGAAAATATTCTATTTTTTTTTTGTTTCAAACACAAAGTTATGTTTTGGTGTTTTCTTTAGATATATATGACTTTGTCATTTTTATTTGTCAATATTCTATACAGCTAGTGAATGTTACACAGATGCAACTTTGATAAATTCCAAGCCGTTGCATTCTAGAATGTCCAATTCTGTGTTGTGTTCTAGCCTCTGGTTGTGTTCTTAGCTTTATTCTTATTTAGTGTGTTTGTAAAATGGGTCAGATTACAGTCTGACGCTTTTTGTCTGCATGGAGTGTCCCCTCAGAGCGTGTGTCCGTCCGTGCGTGCGCGTGCACGCGTGCGTTTCCTGTCCCGCCAGCCTCTTGCTCCTCCGAAGTTCTCAGGAACGAGATGGCGGCTCTGTGGTCACGTCTCCCCCCAAAACACGTTCCACCCAAAATATCTCCCACTTCAATGACAGCGCGCGTCAGCGTTCACGCGCTCCTATCCTGAGACCGCGGCAGCTGCTCGCCTTCCCATGTAGCTTTGCCCTCCTTTCATCATCTTTCTCTTTCATGGGCGGGAAAAGGATTGATGAGAAGAACGTGCTCCAGGTGTCTCCTGTTGGAGGAACGCTTGTGACAAAAACCAGATGCTGGAGATAACATTTTTATCTCTTCTTTTTTTTTTTTTTTTCTTGGGTATGCTTCCGGCTCTTCTCCCCATTTGTTCTTTCAAAGAAGACAGCGTCACAGCATCAATGATTAATGCGCTCCCCAATCAAAATTAGAGCGATTTGGTACGATGTTATGAAACTCTCTGCTTGAGCGAAGGAGTTATGATGCTGCTGGAAGACACTGCGGGCTGAACGGCCTGAGTAGTGATTCTGTCCCAAAAAAAAGTTTAGTTTCCACAAGATTTGCCCGAGTTGGATTTAGGGGAGGGTGAGAGATATTTAAGGGGAGGGGGGTGGTGGTGCCGCAGTGGGGAGACGGGGAGTCTCAGCTGGGGGGTGCGGTTGTTGCTATGCTGCTGCCATAGTGCACTGCCATTATAGCACAGTGATATATTTCTGTGCGTGTGTGTGTGTGTGTAAATGCGAGTCATTTCTCATCGACACGATCGCACACCAGCATATTAGTGACTTCAAACTGCATAGGGAACAAAACTGTATTTATGTGTTTGTGTACTTGGCAACCTGTTCTTTATTCCATATTGGTACTTTAAGTATTGTGGGAATCTAAATGTGCAAGTGTGTGTGTGTGTGTGTGAGAGAGAGAGAGAAAGAGTGTGCACATGCATGCATAGTAAAAGTGAAAAACCCATCTGGAACCAAAAAACCCCTGAGATGAAGATGGTTATAGCCGGATTTATGCGCTGTTTGAGAGGGGCAGTGAAGATGGGGTCTTTTAAAAGCATAGCGCTGCCAGCTCTTTCACTCAGAATGGCGGTTCGGAGAGGGGCCGGGACAGATCCTGAGCTCATGCACTCAACTGCTTCCCACGAACGCTGCCGCCGAGGGGCAGGTTCTGAAAAGCCGGCGGGTAAATTAGGAGAAACCAGCGCATTCTGACGCTGACTGTAGCTTTTAGGGGAAACTCGTCACTCAGTTGGGGTGGGGGTTGAAAAGGTACAAGACCTTGGGACAAAATCGAAAAGCAGGCAGCCCTTCGTGACTATCCATCAGGTCCTGACAACCCCCCCTCCACACACACACACACCTTCACCATTCGCTCCCCTCTGCTGCTAAACTTATCCGAAATCTCCATCACAGCGGGGAGCCCCACAGGAAGATCCCAGATGTAGCTCATTCCCCCCGCAGGCCCTAGAAAGCACACCGCCCCCCCCCCCCACCCCACATCTCATATCATCTCTGGCTGCTCACTGCTCCAGGTGAGGAGGAGGAGATAGAAACTGACAGCAGGTGAACAGATCGGGTATAGAGGATGTGGGAGTGCGCAAGCGTGTGAGTGCGTCTTTTTCTTGTGTGTGTATATGTATGCATGTGTGTGTTTGTGGGATCGCCGTGGTAACAAGCACCCTCTGATTCCAGCCATCTCTTTTTCCTGATAATTAATATCCTCCAGCTAGCCGCCATGGCAATTCCCTGCAGGGTTTTCCACGTGTCGGTGTGCATGCGCCTGCCGAAACGGGGTCTCTCTTTGATGGAGGAAGGGAGCCGGGCACTGGGTGGGAGTTATAACAAGTGAGCCTCGGACTCACAAGTTATCATGGTGTGTGTGTGTGTGTGTGTGTGCTTGTATGTTTGTGGGTGTGCACATGTCTTTTTGTCCTCTATGTATATTCATGTGTGTGTGCACATCTGTGTGTGTGCACATCTGTGTTTTTGTAAGAGTGTGTTTGTGTTTGATTTTGGAAAAGTGTGTTTGTGTTTGATAATGTGTATGAATGTGGCTGAAGGTGAGTGTGTGTGTGTGTGTGTGCATTTGTAGACACTTTGAAATGTGATTTTGAGAATGCGTTTGCCTGCCTGTGTGCAGGTTTCAGAATCCTGAGTGCATGCATCTGATTAGCGTTCGGCGTACGCACGTGTGCGAAAATGGAAGGCTCTAAGACAGAACGCGGAGCGCTAGAGTGCCAACATGCCTGTGGGATTTGGCCCGAGGGGATTTTGTTGTTGTTGGGGCAGTGGATTAGGTGGTGGTGGTGTTGGAGGGGGAGGGAGGGGTTGGTGGGTACAGACCCCCAGCTTTTTTGGCCTCGCGGTCTCACACAATGTGCCGGGTCCATCTAATGAGGCTAATCCCAAAGCGACGCATTCCAGATAGCTAATGGGGCCCGAGCCCTCGGGTCGGGCTTTAAACCACAAGGCCAGCCCGCTGAACGGATGAGTTGTCGAGTGTCCAGTCATGAGTGAAGTACACTCCGCGGAGGCTCCACGCCGCTTATTCACGCTACGGAGGTTTCCCCCCGCGACAGAGAGCACAAGGTAGAGCCCCGCGCGTCCGGTCGCCGGACCGCTGCACCTGGGACCATTTTAAACGCACCTTAACTCTCAACACCTTAAAATACTCTTTAGAGTCGGATTCTGTGATACTTGTTGCTTTTGGGATTTGGAGGGCACATATAGAGCAATGGGAACATTGGTTATTGCTTGTTCAACTGAATCGTTATTTTAGGGTCTGTTTATTTTGTTTATATTGGCATTGACTAGTTTCACTTTACGCATCATTATGTGGTGCAGTTATGCTGTATATATTAATGTTTGGCTTTAGATTTTTTGCCTGCATGTTCTGTTTTGTCAACGAAAGACAAGCTCTGTCTTCATCTCCTACAATTTTTTCTTGATTTAGTTTTATTTAGGGACTGGTATTTTGTAAATGTGGCCTTTTGACTGTTGAGTATAAATTTTAATTCTTTTCCTGCACATTTTTACCAGAATTTTAATTATAACCTTTTTATTATCATTATTAACCATATATTATATGAGTGCTGTATTCTGTTAATAACTGCAAGTAATAACAGGCGTACTTTTACTATAAAATGTTACTATAACTTCCGTCTGAAATTCATCAGAAAATTGGGGGAAAAGTTACAGAAGTTCCAGGGCTTGCTCATTGTCTAATTTTTATTTACTTTGCCAAATATTATTAATATATTTGATTATTCATATATTTGATAATGAAGTTTAAAGTTGTAACAGTTGTAAAAAGTTTAGAGTTGAAATGACTCACCGTCAGTGAAAAATGCAAGAAATTGAAGAAAGAGGTAATATGGACTTTATGAAGAGGAAAAACACAGACCGTAAAAAAAAACATAGCCACTCCAAGCTATCAGATGCTTCTAACATGGCAAACAGATCCAACCCTGGCAACCAGGCTGAGCACCTCGGCAACCCGGGCACCTGCCAGCGTGGCCCTCCCACCAATAAATCTTAATTACACTGCAGGCCCGTCAAAACCTCACCGCAATGACAATGCTATTAAGCTAGTGTCAAGACTCATCAGGAAGGCTTAATGGGGCTGGGGGGGGGGGGGAGGAACCGTATTTGGTATCTCCTAGTCCTTACCTTTCCACTCACTCACCTGCTCGTTCTTCCGCTCTGTGACAGCTGCAGAAACGCTGACAACCGCCATTGTTTTAGTGCTTTTGCTGCTTGGGCCGTGCACAGATGCTAATGCACAGCTATGTTAAGGCTCGTCAATAATCGCTAATAAGGTAATCAACCCCATCTGCTCGTGGTCCGCAGATGTGCTATATTTTACTATGTTCATCGTTAAAATGAATATTATCGTCTGCGTGCATATAATTTTTTCTTTTTTTTTCATTTGAATGCCACGTTACATTCAGTAGCACGACAACTGAGCTTCGTTGTTCCAGGTATGATGGCAGAGCTCATCGTAACATAAATAATGCCTTATGGTCTTCTCCTTATTAGTTAAGAATTGAAATCATTTCAGAAGTCAGAAGGGTTTTAAAAGTATCACCAAGTTGGTCTTCATTTTCAGAAAGTAAAAAAAAAATTCCAAAAAAATCTGTTTTGTTTTCGTCTTACCAGTGAAAAGAATGAATTTGGTACTGTGTAAAGACTATGTGATTCCGTTCCCCAGTGAAGTCATTTAGAAACGCCGCTAATGATGCCTCTTGTTTTGAGGAACTACTTTGTGTGGTGCTTGTGTGCGTTTCCACTGAGGCGTATTGATACAGTGGAAACGTTGGTGCTCTATCAAGCTGAGTCATTGCAAACAGTTTGCCCTGAAAAAGTAGTCCCCCCACCTCCTTGCCACTTTGCGCTTTTGCTTTTAAAAGAGTAATGGTTTTTCGAGGGAAATCAGATGGTAGGGTAAGTGTGTGACGCTGACAAACAGAGCTACCGGGAGGAGTTATTGGACATGGAGATGGAGGTGGCTTGGTGTCGGTGTGCTAGCTTGCCGTGGAGTGACACCCACTGCGTAGCCAAAGGGAGTGTGGGTTTTTTTTTCCGTGTGGGGAGGGGGGTGCTGTATGGGGTCAGGTGAAGGGCGGGTGGTGGTGGGATTGGGTGGGAGACCGCATCACTCCCGCTAACACCAAGTACAACTGGTCACCGCTCAAATTACACAAGTCCGAAGGACGAGAGTGAATCCTCTGAATAAAACCAGAAATAGAGAAAAAAAACACCCCACCTGTTTTTCTTTTTTTTTTGTTTTTTTGGTGACCCTTAACTGCTTTTGTCATGTCAGTTATTTGTTTTAAAAATGCAGGTTGTGTGTGTGTGTGTGTGTGTGTGTGTGTGTGCACAAATCCAGTTAGGAATTGCAGAATACAAGCCTTCCATCTTCTCTTGTTTGATTGGTTTTTTTACATTTGACTTTTGGGTAGAAGTTTTTTCGTACATGAGTGTGGTGTGTAGTCTGAAACACCGAAACAACCTGGTCCACCTTACCCTGGTCACAGAGTGGCAGATAGCACCATGTCCTCACATACCCAGGGCTTAGGGGTTTCAGTCTGTAAGTGTTTTATCTGTGTAACTTTGTATGTTAACTTTAATTATAAGTTTATATATACTGTGTTTGTTTGTGTATGAGCATGTGTGTGCATCTGCATTTCATGACCTGTAACATCTCATATCCCTCTAACTTTCCTACCCCCAAGCCACCCCCACCCCACCCCCCAACCCCCCGCAGCACCTAGTTGTCATGTCAACATAAGGTCATCCCTAACTCTACCTGTCACAACTCCCTTTATTGGATCCGCCCACCAGGCAGCTTGCTATTGGCTCATGCCGTGCTGTTGCCATGGCTACAGCTTGCGGATTTGTCCATCCACCGGCGCTAGGGGTTACTAATGGTGTACAAATGGCCCGTGACATATTTAATCTTTGGTACAGCACTGCGAGAGGAAGATGTTAAATCATGTTAAATATTTGTGAAGTTTGATTAAAAATTAAAATATGTATTTATGTATAATTCAGCCGGCGCATCGGTTTTATGGCCTGCGCTGGTCCCTGAGCTTAGAGAGAGGTGGGATGCCGCCTGCCTTCAAAGGTTCATTTCAAAATGGATTCCGCTGTGCTGTTTTGATTGCATTTATTAAGTAGAATCTGTATTCATTCGAAAAGAAAAAACTGACACCTAGAACTCCACGCAATTGAAAAAAATTAAATTAAGCGGTAAATCCTGGGCGGGATTAATGAAGTGTGTGTGTTTCTTCGCTTTGCTCCCCGTCCCTGCTGATTTGACTCTTGCCACAGGTTACGGTTCAGCTGTTTTAGAGAAGACGATGTGGGGTTTGCATTCCGTTCTTTCACTGCACGAGGTCTCTGATCGCTCTGCCTCTCCTCTTCCTCCCACAGGCACAGAAATCCTGGATAGAGAGAGCCTTCAGCAAGCGAGAATGCGTTCACATCATAGTGAGTGCAAAAGACCACCATAGGTAAGTCGCACCTGGTTCACACCTGCTCTGTAACAAAAATACCTCTTTAAAAAAAATAAAGGTTGAACCATTTAAGGGATTATGGGAATCTCTGCTATAATAATCTTTGTATAAATGATTTTGCATAAACCAAGGGGGTTGGGGGTGTTGAGCAGCCATTTTAGACTGCTATGCTATGTGTTTGATTCCCAATTGCAGGCCAAATTTGACAGGTATAAGCAGAGTCTCCCAAGAGCTGAGAGATGACCCTCCTTCACTGTGGTCTCGCTTCAATTGCTTTAATTCACAACCTTGTCACAGCCAAAAGGTTTCACATATAATTGTAAAGGACCTGCAAACTGCAGTTCTTCTGTAATGAAACTCTCAAACTAACTATGTGTGAAAGTGTCAGACATGGCCTAGCAGAGCTTGAGAAAGGAACAGAGAAGAAAATGGCAACCAAAAGGACATGTCTACCAGTGACAACATGTATTAGTGGTAGTATTTGCTAGTGACAGTGTTGCCCAGTGTGACAGCATCTCTTAGTGACAATGTCTCCTCATGACAATGTCTCTTACTGACAGCATCTCCTAGTGACAGTGTCTCCCAGTGACAGCATCGCATAGTGACAGCATTCCTTAGTTACAGCACCTTGCATCTCCTAGTGACAGTGTCTCCCAGATACAGAATCATCTATCAACAGTATCTCTTAGTGACAGTGTCTCCAAGAGACACAATCATCTAGCGACAGTATCTCTTCGTGACAGTGTCTCCCAGTGACAGCATCTCCTAGCGACACCATCTCCTCGTGACAGCACATTTGATTAACAAGCTGCAACTGAAGTACCGAATTACAAGCCATGTTTTCTTAACAGATAATATGAAGAGATATGGACCATTTCCAAAGCAAAGTCCAAAGTTCTGTCAATATAAACCCTAACCATCAAATGTTAAATTCAGAATTAACTTTCAGCTATCCTATACATTATCCTTCAATTCCTCTGGATATCATACCCAGTCATTACTGACGACTCTGCATCTCTTTGTGAGTCATAAGGTTTGACAGCAATTTTATCTCAATAGTGGGGCTGGGGCTTGAACCATGGAGAAATGCTAAAGTGCTCCTTACCCCAGGGAATGTTCCCAGATATTGTCCGTCTGCAACCATCGATCAGCAGGATTTGCAAGTGACGCCCCGCAGAGAAGAGTAATCATAAGGACAACGACCGGCCCACTCATGTGCTTCTCTGTTTGGAGGACTCTAGAGGGCGATATAGAGACCCCGGCTCTGTGAGGCAAATGCAGGGTAACCAGCCCAGCTGCCACTCTCTGTGGAGGCAGAAAACCAGCACTTATATCCCTCTTCATGGCCGTTTCTCCGAGCCCCGACCAGCCCAGGGTGTAGCCCCAGCCCCAGACGCTCAGTGTCTGGAAGAACGCCTGGATCATTGACTTCATTGACTTCTGTGCCCGGAGCGTCCTGCACTGTGATTTATGATGCTAGATTTGGTCATTTGGGACAGGTGGTCATTTCACAGCCATCCTCATGAGACGTGTAATTGTATAGGAGTAGTGATTGACCGTCGGTTTACTAGCAAAGCATTTTCTTTGAATTTGGCCTGATTTATACCACATCAAATTGAGAAACTTAATTATGTTCATAGTTCTAACCTGAAATTGTTATTATTATTATTATTACACTTTGTAAATGTCAGGCAATATCTGGGTTTTTTGCCCCATTGATAAAGACATAGATTTCAGCTGCATGGGGAAATGAACAAGAAGTGAAATGAAGAGGAAAGGCAAACGTCCTGAATACTGGATTTTTAATGCAGATGGTTCTGCAGAAAGCAGTGTCGCTCCAAAACCGCATCACATGGTCAGCAGGTATCCGCGCGACTGTGTGAACTCATACAGCATAAACACGCTTTTATTTCAGAGAGGGGAGTATGGAAATGTCGTCTCGTGGAGGAGATGCTTATGAAAACGTTACCCCGGTGACCGAAGTCCTCCACTCCGGATTTAGCTGAATGTCACGCAGCGCATCCCGTAATCTGTACTCTGCAGTCGAGGCTTGCGTTTGAAGCGCATAGCTAGGGAGCGCCGCACTGTCGAAATTAAGTCTCAATTACCGCTGCTTGACCTTTTGAAGTGGAAATAGACTCCCACCGGGTCCCCGTGTCAGCTCCGCTCCTTTCTGCTCTCTGCCAGAGTGACTTTGGCTAAAATATGTACCCACACTTTTATTTGAATTTCGCTTGTCGAATTTTCTTTTTTTTTGGCCTCTGGCGAACCTAAGCATCGTTAGACTAATGGTGAATTAATGCAATGAGGGCCCATAAAAGAAATGTATTTTTAATTTGTTTGGTACCTTACGAATCATTAGTTGCCCAAACAAAGACCACGAGAACAGTCTCAGGGCTGTTTCTCCCTTTCCATTTCTCGAGTTTTTGCTCGCTCTGGCATCCAGACCGTTTCTTCTGGATCCACCCCTCCTGCGGATTAAGAGTGAACGGATGGATACGCGCCCTGAAAACTCCCTGCAATCACAAAATGAGTCATCAAAGCACATCCAAGTGGCTCTTCTCAACCAAGTAATCCAATTTTTACAGGGAGATTATAATTTTGCATGTCCTCTGCATGAAATTATAGCTGAATCGGACAGAGACTCCCTCGGCATTGCCCCTCTCTGCCTCTATTTCCCATCATGCACAGCAGGGTAGCTAACGGCCCACATAACTCATCTCAACCTTTTTTAAAATATATATATATATATCATAATCTGTCGTTTGAAAATGGTGTTGCACAATTATGCAAGTCTGGAAATCAACAATTCTTAGGAATTTAAATTTATTGGACTCATAAGTCAATTCACCGACTTCTACCTCAAGCAATTTCTCATGTGTCATGACATGGTCTGTCAGATAGTTATCCTGTTTTTAAAGTTACTGAGAAAATGAAGGGGTGTTACTTTCCGTGTTTGGTGAAGTCTGATGTCATAACCAAGTTCTTGTGTTCTATGAGGATTTCGTCGGATGAAAACAGGAAGTGAGCCTGGCTGGACTGGGCCTTGAAATTCAGTGTGTGTGCATGTGTGTGTGTGAATGCGTGTACTGCAGAAAATGTTTTACATTGAAGGTTAAAGTAAGCTCCTACCTCCTCTAGCTCATGAACTAAACGGTAACTGCCCCATGATGAAAAACCCTCCATTACAAGAGAGTGGAAGAATTGGATCTTGTAAATTGTTTCTTTCCATTATACACTCCAGTTCATTATTTACATTACGGAGGCATTATGTAAATCAAGAGTAATGTTCCAGGTCACTGATGTCTCTCAATTTAACCTTGAAAATAGAGTAACATAATGAGCTATGTTAAATCGCGTGTGTGTGTGAATGTATTTGTGTCTGTGCGTGTTTGTGCATGTGCATGCGTGCGTGTGTATATGTGTGAGTGTGTGTGTCGACACATGTGTTTGTGTGCTAGCACAAGATAAGTCACAGGGTGGGTTAAAGCTGACTGAGAAACACTCACTTTTCCAATTAAAACAAGTACAGCCATTAAAACAAATGTAAACTCTTAGTTATTGTTATTGTTTGGCACTACTGGATGCTGGATACACAACATGTCTTAGTGCTGTTTAATTAACCTTGGCAGTGTTCCATTATGAATAGTCATACTATATGAAGAAAACATAGCATGTACGGTTGCCATTTTTCGAAGAATATTACTGTTATTTTCTATTTTACATTGGGAGAATTCATGTGTCTCTTCCTGTATTGAAGTAGGAGGAGCTTAGGGTCACACCTTTCTTCCTGTCACTTCCTGTCTTGTAGTAGGCGGAGCTTAGGTTTTTCTTGTTTCTCTGTTTGATGCTTTATCGTCCCGCCCTAACAGGTGCTGCTGCGGACGCCTGATTGGCCAGCACGTGGGCCTTCCCCCCAGCATCTCCTCCAGCCAGAACGACAAGAGCGAGCGTTACACCAAGAACGACAGCGTGCTGGAGAAATGGTCCATCAGCAAGCACACGCAGCTCAGCCCCACCGACGCCTTTGGCACCATAGAGTTCCAGGGCGGGGGCCACTCCAACAAAGCAATGGTGACTCCGCCCACATTTCTCCTGTACACCACACCAGACTCACAAACAAAACATGAGCGTCTTTCATTTATTCATTTAGCACCTTTCAGGCAGGACGGCGCAAAGCGTTTCACAAACGATTCATTTACGATAATGAAAAACGACTGACAAGAACGTCAGAACATCAGAGCCACCGTTACCCTGTATCTCTGTGCTCCCCGCAGTATGTCCGCGTCTCCTACGATACCAAGCCCGACCTCCTCCTGCACCTGATGACGAAGGAGTGGCAGTTGGACCTCCCGAAGCTGCTGATCTCCGTCCACGGCGGCCTACAGAACTTCGAGCTGCAGCCCAAGCTCAAGCAGGTCTTCGGCAAGGGCCTGATCAAGGCTGCCATGACGACGGGGGCGTGGATCTTCACCGGGGGCGTCAACACAGGTGAGACAGCTCGGGGGGAGTTCAGACCTCAAAGCTCAGAGGGGTTACCTAACATGTTTTAAAATTATAATTTTCAAAAAATTGATAAAATTATTAATGGGCTTTGTGGGTGATGTGTACTTCAGAGGTGCATCATTAGATCATAAGTGACATATAATGTAACATTTTGATACTTGTTGCAATTTTGTCTGGATTTTTTCATTAAGCAATCCAAAAATTTTGTTCGTATTCTTTGAAAATGTGACTGTAAATGGATTGTATGCGTTTTTACAAGATTAGAGAACATTTATTTTTGTATCCTATTTTTGTATTACATCACCTAGTTTACATGGAATCAACTACCGTGCTGCAGTCAGACACTACAATCATTAATGCTATCAGTAACTACACTGTTTGTATATTATCTGTTATTGACCTCCACCTTAGTTATGCGTGGCGGCCATTTTGAACCACGACACTCTGTCACACATTATTCAGTGTGGAGAGTGAAGTACGTGATTAGCCAATTAAACTTTGGAGGGGTGATTAAGAGGCTGAATTGAGAGTCAGATCGAGAATTTGGCCTCGACGGTAGGGGAACAATCTGCTTCAAGTGTCATTGGCTCTTTAATGAGCGCAGAGGAACGGAGGCTCTCTCATCGGCAGGCTTATTAGGGTGTCGCATTTCATGGCTCACTGGAAAGCTGGCTCCAGCTTTCCTCATTACTAAATGGGGTGTTAGTGAGGAAGACTGCCCCCTAATGGCCCAAAAGGTGAACTGATCCAGGACGAGGTTCCCCTGTCCATAAGTTCAACCCTTATGAGCTAAAACTGATCCTAGATCAGGTCTCTGTATGCATGTATAGTCTCAGAGTGCGAGGACTGGGATCTAGGATCCAGGATCAGGTTCCTCTTGTCCGAAGCTATCATATCCTAACCTTGTCCATTATGAGCAAGGCTGATCCAAGATCAGAGCTTATTCTTAAAGCTGCTTTGTGAATAAAGCTCAGGGTTTTGCAAGTTGTCAACTGTCCTAGTGTGAACCAGATACGTCACACTTCACCTTAAGAAAAGCAGACTTTTACTCTAAATTATACTTCTTTTTCCCCTACATTTGCATTATAATCTTCAATAATCACAAACATTAATTCATACCACAAGGTCTGTGGTCTCACAATCACTTGGTCATGGCCAGTAATAGTATCCCATGATGCACCGAGTAAATGTGATTAAGATTCCGGCCTACACACTTAAGCAGTAGCGCAGTGTATATTTTATTCATCAGTATACCCATTAAGCAGTTTTCACAAGTGCTTTCAGTAATGGCAGGGGATCATGGGTATGTGAACACTCAGTTAACCTCCTAGCCTGGAGGGAATTGATCTCAAAGGAAGGGTTTTCCTGCCGATCAGTTGAGGGAGAGCCATGCAAGAGAGATGAAATGTTATGTGAATCTTGGAGCACAGCTGCAAAAGATCCTATTAAGGACTGTTCCAACCAGCATCCTGTTATCAGTGTGTGGAAAAAAAGGCACTGTTCCAGTGTGTGGATGGGACCAGTGTGTGGATGGGCCCCACAGTCAGTCTGCATCCTGTTCAGGCACTGTTCCAGTGTGTGGATGGGCCCCACGGTCTGCATCCTGTTAAGGCACTGTTCCAGTGTGTGGATGGGCCCCAGTCTGCATCCTGTTAAGGCACTGTCCTCCAGTGTGTGAATGGGCTGCATCCCACTGGTCTGGATCCTGTTCCTGTTAAGGCACTGTTCCAGTGTGTGGATGGGCCCCAGTGTGTGGACAGTCTGCATCCTGTTAAGGCACTGTTCCAGTGTGTGGATGGGCCCCACATTCTGCATCCAGTTAAGGCAGTGTGTTTCTGGGCCCAATATTCTAGTGTTTATTCTGGTCTAATAAGTTGCCAAGTTCTGTGTGCCAATTTCACACAAAAATTCAATTTAGAGAAAAGAAAATATGGTTCTGAAAGAAATCTTTCATTCTGCTGGAGATTTGTGGATATTTGCCAGCATGGTTAATTAGGTTTTTGGTTTGTGTTTAGAGTTTTAAGAAAATAAGCTGTAGTTTTAGTTTTCAGGGCAATAAAAATGGTAATAAAGATTGACATAGACTGGCTCCTTCCCCCACCCCCCCCTCCCGCTGGTTCTGTTACAGGCGTGATCCGTCACGTGGGAGACGCCCTAAAAGACCACGCCTCCAAATCGCGGGGCAAGATCTGCACCATCGGGATCGCCCCTTGGGGAATCGTAGAAAACCAGGAAGACCTCATCGGCAAAGACGTATGTTTCCAGGGGATACCGTGTGGGGGACATGGGTGTGGGTGTGGGAGGTGGGGGTTGCAGATGGCAGATTTGGGGTGGTGTTTTGGGTGGGGGTGGGGGTGGGGCTGGGGGGGCAGTCGTTAAAGCGGTGAGCTGTCCTTTGAGTGGCAGGTGCAGTGGAACATTGACAAAGAAAGTCCACATTGTGTGAAGGTGTGTAGGAAGGAGAATTGCATTTGTTTGCTCGTTCATTAATTCATTCATTCATTCATTCATTCATTCATCCATTCACTCATTCATTCATTCATTCATTCAGTAGCAGTCTCTTTGTGTGGTGGATGAGGCTGTGAGGGATGAGTGTGTGTGCATGTGTGTACATGGCTGTGTGTGTGTGTGTGTGTGTGTGTGTGTGTGTGTGGGGAGAGGTCTGACAGAGAGAATAATGGGTCGTGTTTCCAGCCCCTTCAGCCCACACTGCCGCTCCTCCTGATGAATGAGACCAGCTCAATGTCCCAGCATGCATTGCACCCCCAGATAGTGGTAGACTGCAACAGCCTCCTTTATTGAGCTGAGCCAATTGAGCAGTATGTACTAGCACACCACATTCCTCAGTCAAGGCTAAAATGCTTTAATTTCAGGTGCAGGTTCAAGTCCAAAACGACAAACTACACTTTATTATTATCCAGAACAAAAATCTCAAAAATCAATTGTAGCTTGTTCATCGTATTTGCACTTACTCAGCCAGCAGAGCGAACAAAACTTATCTTTTGTCGGGCGGTCTTGACCAAGAGGCTGCCCCAAAGACGTTAATAGAATAAAAGACATACCCAAAATCAATTTATACAGCTAGACAAGTAGCTGTGCAAGGGTTCAGCGCCTGGGAATCAAAACCGCAATCTCTGAGCAAAAAGCCAAGTTCCCCAACCATTATACTGCAATGGTACCCACATAGGACTGCAGAAACAGCTCCTAATATTGTTTCAGTTCTACACAGCCACTGTTATGGTGTATTTATAGGTTTCCCAGAGGTGCCTTTAAAGGAAATTACACTTTATTGTACGAAGTAGAATTGCTCTTCCACATGGATCACACAGAAAAATCACTTTACGAAAAAGCAGTGTCTCTTTCGGCTCCTTTCACAGAGAGAGGTATTCTTGTAGGTAAATGCTTTGACTCGGGTAGTCAATACCCTCCATTATCAGAGCACACTCAGACCCTCCCTCTACCGACTAGGAGCCTCTTTGCCAAAACGACTTTATCGTAAATCGCTCGAGGACAATCGTAAAAAAAAAAATCGCACCTCATAGGATCCTTGCATGCATGTGTTTCTCTCTCTATCTCTCTCACCGTATGTCTTTCTGTATTTCTTAGGCGGTCTTCCACACTGCTGATAAGCTCTTTGGGTCGATAAACGACACCTTTTGGTTTCTGCCACCTTCTCTCCTTCTTTCGCTCCCGCTCCCAGTTTCTCTCTCTCTCTCACCCTCGCTCACTTTACCCCCCTCTCTCTGTCTCTATGCCTCTCCCTCTCTCCCTCTGTTGCAATCTTCCAGATCGCTGATAACCCATTGTAAGCATTATAAAGGGAGGTGCCATTGGTTCGAACAAAATTCCCGCCTTCCATGAAGTGGCAGGCTTAGTACTTCCTCTGAAGTGAGAGGCAGTTAAATTGGGGGTGGGGTTGATGGAGGGGTCTTTTTCTACTCCTAATGTGATTTGAAGATGGGCCCTAGAACAGAGAAAGTGGGGTATTTTTCACTTTCAGACGCTGTTTCCGTCAGGAAGCGTCATGAGCGCACAGGGGCGATTAGTGAATTATGCATCGCCCACAGGCTGCCTCCACCTCTCTCTTTGTGCGGGGGTGAGAGCATGGAGAGGGGGCCAGGTTCGACACAGCGCCCCCTGGCTGGGGAATGGGTCAACCTGCCCCCTGCAGGGGATTTTACACTTTTCACACCTCTTGAACGACCATGCAGAAAAGCCAGTTACACAAAATGTCTGCTGATTTTAAGCTGGAAACAAAAACCAGCGGATCTAGAGTTTCTAACTTGATGCGACCAAATTCTAGAGGGAAAGAATTACAGGTGCAACACTACTCATAAAAAATTGGCTAGCATGGTAGCACCAGCTAGCACAACTAATGGTCATGAGACCAATTGATAATTCAAATTTAAAGAGCTCAAAGTTCCAGGAAATCTAAAATCTCATTGATTGGTCTTATTGAAGCACAGGAGCTGAAGGCTGGTTCTGTGAGTCTTCCAGCCAATCCAGGAGGGTTTGCCACTCTAAGCAGGCTCCTAAAGAACTAAGCTTGGGAGAGGCAATGACCCTTGAGGCAAGTGGTTGGCTATGGCTCATGGTTTTCTGCAGTAATATAATGGTCAGGGAACTGAGGTTGCAGGTTCGATTCCCAGACGAGGCATTGCCATTGTATTGCACACTTGAGGAAACTTTGAACACTCAGCAAAACCGACACTTAACTGGTACCGCTTCGGTAAATACTCAGCTGTATCAAAACCTTGTGCGCATAAAAAAATATGGTAAGTTATGGTTGAGCAAGCACCTGCAGAAAATTCTCAGCTCAGCAAAACTGGCACTTCAGTGGAATTGCTTCTATAAATTATCATACCAGCTGTTATAAACGGGAGGAAGGCGAGCTTTGGTTGATCAGATGCCTGCAGTCTGCCTGTACCCTCTGTGAAGGAAGTGTCAGTTTCCATGGCAACAGCTGCACAGTTAAAAGCACGGTTTGCAGCGCATGCTTCAGAGCAGATGCATGCTTGCTTGTGTTCCCTTGACCAAACAGAGGAAGACCACCAAATACATCTGGACTTCAGAGAAAAATATATAAACATATATCTCATATATCATACATATTTCAACTTACTGAGAAAAATCGAAAAATAGGGAGAAGAAATCTATTTGTAAAGGCACCAGGGACTGGACCTGTGAGAAAGAGAAGGCGAGCAGGCATGTGAATCAGAGGAGTTACACATGTTCGTCTGAGGGGGAGGTTTGAGATGGCTCTGAGTTTAGACCACGCTGGAAAAAAGTGAAAAGTTTATTTTAAAAAAAAAAGACCATATTAAACTATAAACAAAGGGAAGATTTATTGTCATTGTTAAAATTGTTGTTGTTATTTGGGCTACCTCAAACAAAACTGCCAAAGTAACATACAATGGAAAAAAAAAAACATAAACAATAAAATATTTCCTACAATAAAACAAGCCCTGCATTCAAATCTATTTCACAACCACAGAGGAAAAAGTAATGTTGCCGTAAAAGGTTTGTTTTCTTTCATTAGTTTTAAAAATGGAGTCGTAATTTTCTTTGACAGTAGCAATTGAAACCAGGGCAACGGCCGAGGAAGGCAAGTCTGTACGTGAACTCATTTACAGTTGTGGTAATGGAAAACTAAGCCAAAGTTATGTATTTGTGAAATATATATGTAATATATTACTATATATGTTATATATAGTGATTTAGTCCAGGCAACAGTCTGTATCATAATCATCTTTCCCCATTTAAATCCAGTCAAAAGGGGAAAAGCATAAATGACTGAAAGAATATCGATGCTGTCAGCCGTAGAAAATGGTGGGTAAGGGCTGATGTCAATCAGGTAAAGAAATCCGCAGGCAGATGTTAGCTTTCTTTCATTTTCCAAAGGAGGCAATCGAGGGAATGCGTGGGGGTTGATGGGAACATTCGCGAGGAGAACACGCCGGCCCGACCACGGATATTTTGACAACCCAGCAACTTTATTCAAACGTGGGAGAACTTTTTGCGGCACGTTGACAGATCGAAACAGGGCAGGTTTTTCCGCGACTGTGGTGTTTTGAGTCCGTTTCAACAGGCATAAACAGTTTTGTTCCACGCAAAGCTTGGGACGTCCTGCTTCTGTCACCCAAACCCCTCCGCCCTCCACAAGGCGATCAGTTTCGGGGAACTTGGCGATCGTCAAGTGAGTCATCGGCCGTCAGCAGACATGTACAGTAAGATTAATCTACACACCCCTGCATTGGGGCAGCTGATATACAATTTTAAAACAGGCTTCTTCTACCAGAGTCATGACAGACAGTTAAAGATTGGAAAATTACAGTTTAGGACTTCTGGCTGCAAGCCCAGTGGATACATGGGGACAGTTAATAATTCAGGGGCTGCTGAAGTAGGATGGGGGAACAAAATGAAGTATTTATAGCTTTGGCTAAATGCACGTTGCATTCTCACCCGGGCTAACGAGGGGGCTAAATTGGGAGGGGGAGCTATGTGCATCAGTCATCTTTTCCTCTCTCTGTCTGGAATATTCCTGTGGAGACCAACGGCCTCAATCCTGGGGAGACGGAGAGCCCAAACAGACGCACAGTTTTTCTTTACAGCCAAATTCTTCATCGGGAGTTGGTGCAATTAAGTGTCAGCCATAGGAACACATGTAACTCTGTGTGAAAGAACAGGATATAAGCAAAGGTTGTTATCTGGAGGACATAACATACCTTAAGATTAATTAAGAAAATACTGGGACTGGTTATCTAATCAAACAAAAACACAATGGCTGTGTGTGTGTGTGTGTGTGTGTGTGTGTGTGTGTGTGTGTGTGTGTGTGTGTGTGTGTGTGTGTGTGTGTGTGTGTGTGTGTAGGGGGATTTGTTTCTGGGTTCCCATTGCCACCACTGCCATTAATTATTCAATCATCCCAACCATTCATTTGACCTGAAATTTTCATTAATGTATTCATGAATTATATTTATTGTAACATCTATTTTATACAGGACTGTCATTTTTTAACATTCATTTTTCACCATTCAGTTTTTTTGGGGATTGTAACATCTGCTGATGATTAATCATTTCCAGCCGAAATGTGTTTCCACTTTGATAATTATAACAGGCTTTTAAAAAGTTAATCATAAAAAAACTTAATAAAGTGAACATTCTCCTCATGATGATCTGGGGCAATGATTGGATGATTCTCTTCACATATTTTCTGCCAGTGTCTGCACTTAATTATTTAATTAGCCCAACCATTTATGCGATCAGAGTTTAGATTAATTTCTTGATAGACTGATGAATGACGGCCAAACATTTGACTTGTGTTCCAACATGAAGTATCTTTCTGTGATCCAATACACAAATAAACTGCCGCTAGTCTTTACAGCTAATTCGCTGACTCAGGGATCTGAGACTCTTTCCTGTGTACCCATGGATTTTTGTTAAAGCCAACTTCTAGTTCACTCTAGGCTGTTTGAAACATAAATTCTATCATCTTTTTTCTTTGAGGTTGTATTAAATGGAAAGTGCTCAAAGTAAGTAAGGTAAATCCTCTTCTGATTAACTTGCATATGCCAGAGACTAAACGTGTTTGTGTTTGCCTTTAGCTGGGATTCGATCGACACTTAACTCACATTTAACTCACGATTAAATGCAGGCATCATTTTTATCTTAGCCAGCACAGGTTGGCAAGTTTAGCTTATCATTACAATTAACTCACCAAACTGTTTTTTTAGATAAAAAGCATTTCACTCATAGAAGTTAAGGACAAATGTTAAATGTTTCTCATAAAATTCAAGGACAAATGTTTAATGAATCCCAAGCTCTGTCTTTGTCTTCACTTTTAGCAATTGGGAATGCACTGATTGCGGTCTAAAATGTAATCAGCTTCTAATGTGATCTCTTTTGGAAAGAATCTTTTGATGTGTATGGCACTTAAAATGGCGCCATTATTTACCTCAGAACTTACATGACAGGTAAAAAGTCCTCGAATGTGATATTTGTATTTGTTCTTCATGGCATTCTTAGCTATTTCAGTTATAATATTGGCTTAAGAGTGTAAATTACTCTCCCCACCCCACCCCAACACAAATTAAGAGTGTCTTAGCAAAAACAATTAACATTTTGTTGCAATTTACGAGCTGCAATTATGTTCGGTAGGAAAACCAGCAAAACCAGCGGGTCCCCAGGCCCAGCTTGTAGAGCTACAGAGCTAATTTAACCCAAGGTACATTCGGAAACAAAAACGTTAGTTCGGAAGCCCTCAAGGAATGAAGTGTTTCTGGTTTCGGTGCCTTCTACTGATTAAAAGTACAATGATTAATGATGTTAAGTGAAGAGCAATGCATTTCATGTAGGCCAGTGTTCTCTGAGCAAGCTAATTGAATCACCCGTGTAGGTGTACCTCTGTATGAAAGAAAGGCACTGCTCCCTCTAACTGTATTCTTAGTTGTATTGCTTTTATTTTCGATTAAAATTCTCTTTACCAGTGGAACTTTTACAGCATACAAGCATATATAGTCTCTTTAAGGGTGTATGCAGTCAAATCGAAATAGACTTTAGCTTTTTAAGAGTGTATACAATTTATAGAGACTAAGGCTTGGATTCAATGAAGATTCGTCCTTGACTTTTATCTACTGTTGAATAAGAGTGTTATGCGTTTTTTTCCACAACAACATTTCGGCATGTTTGACTGTATCAGTGAAAGTAAAAATGAACTCTTGCGTTTAATTGTGAGCTGAAGATAAGGCAGATGCTGATCGAATCCGAGCCTAACTTTGTTTGATTGGATCCCAGCCGCAGGTTTTCGTCGAGCACGATTCCACAGCTTGGATGTTCCGTAGAAGCGATTCAGGTTAAGGGTTTTGGCTCAGGGGCACAACAGCCCCGGCTCAGCAGGGAATCGAAGCGCTAATGAATGGCTTTAGGGTAGAGCCATCCTCGCACTGTGCCTCAAAAAAAAGACCCCAAATGTCAGAGTGAATACTGTGCTGGGAGCCCTTTTCAGCGCAAAGGAAACCCTTTTTAGTGCCTTCCCCTTTTTTCATTTCAGTACGTTAGGCCTACAGTAGTAGCTGTAGCAGATAAATTTCTAAATTCATCCTGACATTTGTAGTCTTTTTTTTTGGGGAGGGGGGTCGCAATGTGTGGAAATAGCCTTCTCCCACAGCAGTGGGTAAAGCCTAGAGTCCTTAAAATTTTCATGGTCTACCCCAGAAAAAGTTGAATAATCTCATTTGGTCATGCGGGATTTCTGGGTAAAAGCGGTTAGTCGGAATGAGCTATATCATGGCCAAAAATAGACACATTTCAGCTCTAGCAGCCTTTATGTGAAACACATTTAGAGCCACGGAAAAACATTGTACTGTTTACAGTACGGTAGCTTGGTCAGGGCGTAGATAGTGTTATGGCCGAGCAAGACCAGCGATTCTTGTCTAATGACCTGCAAAACATAACCCAGATTCCCAGATTTACTGAAGTACTTATTATGTGCAAAATCGTTTTGCTGGTACAGAAAACTAAGAGTGAATGTGATTGGTTGAGGTGGTTCATTTGCTCCAATCACAAATACTGACACTGAAATGACAACCACAAAATATGTAATGTGCTAAAGGCTTTGATAAAGCTAGGTCTTCATCCTGATAGAGTACTTACACACAGCAACATAAAAACCGTACCATAACGACTTGTTTGTTGTGGTCTCACCGTGGAAACAGGTGGTCTGACCGCACAACGTGACTGTGCCTTGATCCCTGTCCTGTTTTCCGTCGGACGGGTGGTCGAACCGAGCTAGCGTGACCTCGTTTTTTTGCGTGTCTCTGTTCTGTTACCTGTCGAACAGGTGGTACGGCCGTACCAGACCATGTCGAACCCGCTCAGCAAGCTGACGGTGCTCAACAGCCTGCACTCCCACTTCATCCTGGCGGACAACGGCACCACGGGGAAGTACGGAGCCGAGGTCAAACTCCGCAGGCAGCTGGAGAAGCACATCTCCCTGCAGAAGATCAACACCAGTGAGTGCTGCTCCAATCACGCGCCGCACGCTGAGATAAGCAACACAGCTCTGGCCAATCACACTGCATCTCTGTATTATGCAACACAGCACCATCTAATCACATGCTCACTGAAATATTATACAACATATCATCTAGATACATTTTGAAAATGTTCAAAATGAAAGAACTGAAAAGGATGGTTTATTTGGACTTTGCTAACCTTCCTAATCAACTTTACAGGAATGATAATTCATAGTTAGATTTCTATTTGAACTGCACTAATAAAACTGAGTAACATTTTTAAGCCTCTCCGACAGTATTTCTTGTGATTTCAAGCTAACTTTCCAGGGACCCCTAAAAACTAGACAAATGTACGCGCTATTATACTCAAACTGTTTAATGTTTGGTGACTCAAAGCTGTTACCTAAGACCACGGATGCTCCCAGGAATTCTGGGCCAGGAAAAGACCCCCATCTAAACCCCACCCCTCACCTATTGACGACACTGGTGAACAATTTTGGTGCCAAAGTCCGGCCCTAGGCCTCCTAAATAATTCAACCTTTTCACCCCTCTACGGCGCCCATGTTTGAGTCCTCATTCCCGTCTCGATGAGATTGATCATGCTGACAGGCTAGCAGCTCATTAGCATCAACCTGAGAAACAAATACATTTTAAAAGAAAACACCGGTCGGAGCTGACAACGCCTCCAGCTCACCGCTATATCACATGACAAATGCACGGGTGTACCTGCTGATTAAGTACGAGTTTCGAGCCATGCTTATTTTCTTCCACCTCATTTTTGGACCCCGTCACATGACACTTGTCATCTTCAATTCTTGCTTTATTACTGAAGCAGGAACAGCAGACGGATTTGAATAAAGCAAATTTATTCCTCCCCCTCCCCCCCCCCCCACTCCCGAACGGGGTTTTTCCCTGCGTCTGTCCCAAAATAGATTCAGTGACAGCGTGTTTATATTTGAATAGTGTTTCTCGAAGGTAAATTGAATGAGGGAAAAAAAAATGCAGGGTCTTATTTGAAACGAGACCACATACGTTGATTGATTACAGCTGTCCCTTGTGGATCTTACCATCAATGGCATTACATACGGTTTGTAGCAGGAGCGAAATTTTATGAAAGTGCAGGAATGGAATGCTTGAATACATACACGAAATTATATGTATTTGATATATTTTGGACATATATATAAAATGCATGCAATCTGATTCTGATAAATATTTCTATACTGATATATTAATGTATCACAGGCTAATGGCCAGGCAAGAGTACATAATATATATTATGCGGCTCAATGTGTGGGAAACCTGAGTTTTTAGACACATTGGTGGAGTTGTGGAACTTCAGTAGCCAAGAAAATATCTCTGTATGTTGAATTTTCATGGAATTTGCTGAAGTATGACCAATGATTAAAATATCAAAAAATGAGACGATCCTTCAAGGATTTTCCCAAGATATTGACAAATGTGAACTGATGAATTTCAATGATCAAAGATTTTCACGGTCTATTAAATTTAGCATGCAGTATTCATTTTTTCACCATCCATGTGCTTTTATGAGGACTCCAGTCGTGTTATTTTTAAAACCCCTGTTTGAAAACCCTCTGATTTTCTCTTGTGAAAATCACATGGCTTTTCTGCGAGATGTATCATTTCCATTTTCCCCTTCAGCCTCCTGCCTGTATGGTATGCTATGGGACTGTGTCGGTTTCATGCATAAACAGCGTCTGTCACCAGCCAGCTGTTCAGAACGTAACAGCTTTGATGGTGTGACCGCTTGGCCATCAAGCTGCCTTCTACCTTAGCTGCATGGGTCTGATGACAAAATATATTGAGAAGCCGCCACCCTATTCCTGGAATTGGGGTCCACCACCAGGGGGCGACATAGAGGCTGTGTTTTCAGGGCAGAATTGTGGTCAGTGTTGGGGCTTTTTATTTTCTTTCTTTTATGGATTAAACACAGAGTAACCCTATCCAAGAAGGACTTGTGGAAAACCAAGAAGGAGCAGCTGGAGGTCTGGCTCCGCCCCCTCCTCTCCTCCTACCTCCTCCTCCTCTCCCATTGGGTCATGTGACCTGTGGACTTCCCTTTGTCATCCTATGCCTGAGAATGACAGAATGGGGCTGGGAAGGCAAAGGGACGTTCAGTTGTCATCACCAGCATCTACCCCTCCGCCCTCTCTCCTCCTCTTCCTCCTCGTCTTCCTCCTCTGCTTTCATTTCTCCATCCCTAAATGGATACATGTGCATCGCTTACCTGCCCTCCTCCTTTCCTCTCCTTACCTTCTCTCTCTCTCGCTATCCTCTCAATTCGTCTTGGTCTTTGTACAGGTGTTTTGATTTTAATTTTTGGCTCTCTCTTTATTCCTGTCAGACAGGAAGACAGATGGGGGGTGAAAAAGCACTATGGTTTAGCTAAATGACAAAATGAGGTCTCATTAAAACTCATGCTCACCTGCTCTCTCTCTCTCTCTGTCTGCCTCTCTGTCTCCCTGTGACGTGGATACCCTCTAACACCTGCCCTGTCCACGAAAGGCACAATCCTGAGCCCTGATTGGTCAGTCCTATGGGTTGAAAGGTCAGAGGTCACAGAAACTGTTAACAATGGGGAAGTGACCTCTGTCACAGTGTATATTTAGCCAGGAAATGAAAACACTTCCTGGGTCAGCAATGGGGTGAATACCCTAAGGTGATATTGTACCTTTCATAGCCCCTTTCGATGCTGTGTACAAATGCATCAAAATCTATTTTTAAAGGTACAAGTTTCTTGTCTGGAGAGGTATGCATATTTAATTTGTTTTTGTTGTTTGTTTTTGATATTTACCTGGAGGGACTTTATCGCTAACACAAAAGATGCAGTCAAATAGCTCAGTTTTATGCTTGCTGCTATAGGCTACACTTCTGTGTTCGATTACCTATATTCAGCTGGAACTGAGAACAATCTGTCTGGCTCTCAGCCACACAGTTATGTGAATATAATATAATATACTGTTTTTGTATATTATATTATAATACAATGAATAGTGTTGTTAGTATATGTGTTTATATCTGGGAGTTGTCGCAATGCCTTCGTAATATTTTATGTAAACGTATTTAAATCCATTTAATTCACATACTGAATTACCGCATAGATGATTGTGGTGATTTTGCAGTACTTGTCTCTTGGATGAGATGTCGAGGTCCTGATTCACAGTCGTCAGAGCAGAACCCTTGGCTCACATCACAATGAGTGTCTTGTATCTCTCTGATTTCCTGGCTAATTTCCCAGTCTCGCTGTCTCAGTATGGCCACTTTAATCAACCCTTTGTCTAATTCGCCAATTTAATCAGCGTGAGGTGATCTGTCTGGCTCAAAATGGCTGCCGTGTTTTCCCCGCCCCCACAACAAAGACAAAAAAAAATATTTTAAGACATTTGAAAGGTGCAAGATGAATATAATTAATTTATCATCTATTAAATCAGGTCAGAACTATAGCTACCCTATGGTCAACGGATGAAGAAAGATTGACAATGGAGATAGTAATTCAAGTCTGGTAGCCTGCCAGCGCTCGTTAACAAGGCCAGACACACCGAACTTCAGTTCAAAATAAAATGTGATTGTTCATCTGTGTAAGAAGCTGTTGCATTTTGATAGCATCATGTAGCTTTTTCATGATGTGAAATGGTATGGATTTAACACAGTCCAATAGTGAATATAGTATAGAATATAGTATTTGTAACTTCCAAATTATTTGGAACTTTTCTCTGGAATGTGTTTCTTATATCTTATTATTTTATGTTATATATTATGACTACTGCGATAGTCCAGGTTGTTTTTGTTGGTTTGGGAGAAATTAATATATTTATTCATTCTGCCTGTTTTTTCATTTACTATCGTTGGAGGACTTTGGACAGCGATGTCTGCTTTTGTCATGTTGCGAAATTGTAGCTATGTGTTTTTGGTGGGACAACCAGGTTACATAAGAATAAACAGAGTGAGTAACATCAGTCTGAGTGAGGAAGGTCTCAAAACCTCAGCCAGACTGTTTAACCTTCAAAGTAGGACATGCCCGCTGTGGACACGTCCGGTAGCCGGGAAATCTTAATGCTCCATGCCATGTTCCTGCAAAACAAACAGACTTCCTGGCCTGGGTTTCTATCCCAGAGCTATCAGACAGTCAGCCCTAGCAGAGCTCTGCGGGCGACCGCTAATCTGACAGAGCAGGCTGTAACGCAGACCCGCCTTAAGAGAGTCCGACAAAAAAAGTGCAGCGCTCACAGTGGCATCACGAAGGACGTCCCTGAAGCACACGTCTCCCGTAATTGTGTGTGCCGGAGAGATTGAGACAGGGAGGAGGGAGGAGGAGAGAGAGAGAGAGAGAGAGATGGAAGGTGGAGGCTGAGTAGGGAGGTTGGGGGAAATGTGTTTTTTTTTTTGTAAACCAACTGCCTGAAAAGACGTTCGAAAAGTGGTACAGATTACTTTTCTTATGGTGAGACGGCCTGCAGCAGCGCCCTTGACATTTAACACAGTTCCAATTAAGATTTTTCCCCCCATTCTATCCCCAGTTCTGCTATCAGATCTTGTTATGGGGAGGTTCTGTTTTTCAAACCTTAATATTCTCAATCAAAACACAAACAGAAAACAACATTAAAAATCAGAGATTGATATCACAGGGGGAATGAACCATATGCTGAAATGGTTTTTGGAAATTAGGACCTTGACCCACCCCCAGCACAAATTCTCAATCAGACAAAAATTTTGCAGTACAGGATAGCTTTCATTGCTCTGTCTGGAACTTCTGATTAGGGGGTGTGTCAGTTATTTGTTCCACGCCTTGAATTTAAAGGTCTGCCTTAACAGGAGATGAGCTGTCGGGGGGAAACGTTGAAACGAGGCCCTGAAGAGCTCAGGAAGAGCACCGCTTGGGAATCCATCTATTTACACAAGTCTGGTGGGGTATCT
This sequence comes from Albula goreensis, assembly GCA_022829145.1. Lineage (NCBI taxonomy): Eukaryota > Metazoa > Chordata > Actinopteri > Albuliformes > Albulidae > Albula > Albula goreensis. Next base: position 1,041,008 of record CM040744.1, read on the forward strand.
GAAATTGGGGCTTCCTCTTACACTCTAACCGCCCACCTCGAGAGTGTGAGGGGGTGAAACCAACCCCTTTTAATAGATACGCTCAGGAAGCCGCTGTCCAATGGGAACGCTCGGCAGTGCCGTGCTGAAAGTGTGTGAAAGCGGACGTCATCAACCCATTTGTGAGCCAGCCTGAAGGCCTGAGCTTAATGATTCATTTCTGTACAGAAGGAGGCTCCTTTGATCCTGTTAAATATGGCCTCGTATCTTTTTCTCTCTCCTCTTTTCTCTCTCTCTCTACCTCCTTTCAAACTAAAGATTGAAGCTGGAGGTTTGGATAGACTTATGTATTGTTCCTCCGTTCTTGTTTACATTTCCCTGTGGTTCGATGATGTGATTTTATGGTGACTATACGTTATGATAGCCTCTCTTAGATGGAGACTCCTCAGGGCCCTTCATGCATGGTGGGACGGTGTCGTTAAATCTCCGAAACCAATCTCGAAATCGTAATGATGAGTCCGTGTCATAATCACTAATTGTGGAAGGGACATAATACAGGCTGGGGATAAAATATAAATGTGTTTGTAGACCTGGAAAAATCCACCTACTCTGCGCTCTCTTTCACTGTGTTCAGTCAAAGTTGATCAAAAATGAAAAAGAGTAATGTGAATGTTGCTTTTCAGACAGTCATCAAGGCAAAAACGTGCTAATGTTACGTTAGCTGCTCTGAGCAAATATTGTGTTAGCCTACATTGTGCTCATTTTGTGTCAGCTAACGTGGGTCGGCTTGTGAAAAATGGGACTACAAATCCACTGTGTACTGCATCTCATCACCCCCTAAACAGTAATTTTACTTTAATTTACGCTTTATTTAATTTTGTTTTTGTTATTTATTACCTCACATCTGCGGAGCATTAACATTTCAGCTGTAATGTGTTTCCACTGTGGTTATTAGAACAGATTTTTAAAACCAAAAAATTTACCACAAAAGCCCATGTGAACATTCTCCATCTGATAACGTGAGGCAGGCTGTATCTACGTGTATCTATTCCATTCCAACCGCTGGTCTTAATTATTTAAGTAGCCTGATTATATAAGTAATCAGTTACATCTGTAGGCAAGCTCAAGCTCTTGAATGTCAGCGGAAGACTGGCCTTGTGTCCGCATGTGAAACATTTCACTGCGGTCTAATCGACAAGTGTATCCTCATTACTTTATAAGGATAATTAGCTAAATGAGGCGGCAAACTACGCACCAGCCTTCCAGCAACCAGTTAACCACCCCTGATATAGAGACTGCAACTTCTAAAGTTTAAACAGGGACATGTTACCAACCACCCACCAAATATAAATACTTTACTCATGATAACTTTTTTATATCCACGTACATGTGTGTGAAAATGTTTTGGTGTCCTCGCCTTCTCCCGGTTATGTAACGGCAATTGGCATGGACAACAGTGAAGGCAAAAAACAACACTGTAGGTCTAGAATTTGATTTCACACAAAGAACAACTATAAATCTTACACCTTCCTTTTCAAACTATGTTTATTTTTATAGGCAGGTTTGAGTTTATTAAATGAAGCATGGTATTAGTTTGCTTTCGGCAGCTTCATTGTAAACGTCAATATTTGTTAGGACAACAGTTTAGACTTTTTTCCCCTATATGATTCATGCAAAATCCATAATCTCACAGGCTTCTCATCAATCTCACTTGAGTAGTCAGAAAATATTTCTGTGAGGGGAGGGAACATCATTAATACCTCTGCAATCTGACAGAAATAACTTTTCCAATTACATCCGCTTTGGTTTAAATAATTCACTGTTACCCGGGAGCTTGCCATATTCACGGTGGGCATCATGGGAAATTTGCTCTCAACCCGCATATCCGATATTGTGCCTCTGTGTGGATGCATCTCGTTACATAAAAAGGTGACTTGTATTTTTGGGGCTTACGCACATTAAAAGCGGATCTGTCTGTGCGCTAGCTCAGCTAACGAGGAGCGACAGCAGCTACCCCTGCGGTCTCCTCTCTTTCCTGTTTTCGCATGCCTCGCTTTTCAAGGTTTAGACTTTGACCTTCAGAAAGCATATATCTCACTTGCAGGCCCTAGAAATACCCCAAACTGTCACTTCCCTATACAGCAAGGGTCTCGTGTGTACAATTTTAAAACTCACTTCAGTGCCCTGTGGTTCAGAAATGCACCCAGACAGTGCTAGAGAAGGCTACCTAAAACAGCTTGTGTTCTCACTAGCGCCCCCTTGAGGTAACAGGGGTCCAGCGCCTGCATTTCAGTACATGAACAAGTACATTTTTTAATTAATTGATCAGGAGTTGAGGATGTAGGCATAAACTGGAGTGAAAGGAGATATGCGTCACATATGCCATGGTTCCATCAACCGCCAACTGCCACCTGAGATTGTTTGAGGCACAAAGACTGTGGGTGGATTATTCACGCCTGCAAAACCATTAGAAAGTATTGTCAGACCCTGTTTTTTTATGTGGTTCTTTAACGTGATTGTGGTCGGCTGTAATCTGGAGCTAACTGAAGATTTCCTGAGAGTTTTTCTCAGAAGTGAAGACCCCCTGTGTTACCCCCCACCACCACCACCACCACCACCACCCACAGCGTTCCACCAAGGCCCTAAGCCACAAGCCCGTCGCTCCCCTCCCCCCAAATGTTGGCTGCACCTTAATTACTTTTAATTGCCATTAATGACTATTAATTCTCTTTAATTACTGACACTCAGGCCACTCTCTCCAAACCCCAGAGGGAAGCCCATCTGTCTGATTGAGGTCTCTGTGTTTATCAGGAACTCATAATTAAAAGTCTGAATCGGGGGGTGGGGGGAACATGCTCGGCAGCCTAATTATGTCAGTGAGAGAGAGAGTGACCGGCCGTCCCATCCAGCGGTGACCCCCCACAGGGGAGTCAATCAGCTTGTGACGGAAACAGGGTCCCTGGAGGCGGGGTGTAAGAGACTAGCCAGACAATGGGTTTAAAGTCGATCGCAGATACTCAAGACTCACTCGTTTTATAATTTTATTATTTTAGCAAAAATCCAGGATTTTAGTTTTATAAAACAAATCTGTGAATTTTAGGAGAGAGTATAACAGCCTAAAGGAAACAGCAGGCATTGGATTATAAAAATAACAATGAAAATTTCTGAGAAGCTGTATTCTAATTTCAAACATTGGCATAGCTTATCAATGTAGCTTGTGTTAATTGAACATTGATACATTGCATTATGGGTCCATGTTATGGGCCATGGAGAGCATTTTGATTGGTTCAGACAAGTTAATGTTTAACATTTTTAGCATGTAGCTCCACTTATAATGGCATTTATGAAACCCCATTCACCCAGCGATACTATTCTGTCAACAGGGAGTCCAGCGTTGCGACAGTCCTGTTCTCCAGTGATAATGGACTCCTTTTAAACAGCGCCTTGATCATAGATGCAGCTAATTTCAGCATTATGTCAATAGAAATGGAGCTGGAAATGGAACAGAGAGAGGAAACAGAAATAATAAAAGTTTAATAATAACATTGTCACAAAGCAGTTTTACATGGAGTCCTGGAGGGAAAGGCCCACGGTGACAGTGGCAAGGAGAAGCTCCCTGGCTAAAAGGAAGAACCCCTGAGCAGAACCTAGCTCAGAGGGGGAGCCCATCTGCTTCTGGCTGGCACCAGGCAGTCCTAATGAGTTTCACCAGCAATTTAGCCCACACACACAGTGAGCGAGAGATGAAACGTTCACTAGATGCCATTACATTTGAGAACGTTTAGCACGCTATGTTTATCACCCTCCATTTCCAAGCTCCGTTCTCAATTCCGTGTCCATTTGCATACTGTTGAATTCAGAGGCAAACGCGTAGCCGTGAGGCACTTTGCAGCAAACAAGGAGAATTCACCCCAGTCCCCGCTAATGTGTACTGCCCTACTTGGTGATGATTGGCAGTTTTTTTTTTTTTTTTGAGGGGGGGCTGGGGAAGGCTCTTTGCATCACAGGTGTGATGGAGAAGGAAGGGGGCTGTCGTCTACTCTCCCATATGAACGTTCAAATATACAATGGTATGAAGAAACTGTCTGAGCTCACCATTATGGTCTGATAAAAACACTCCAAAGAGCACCATTTACTTCACGAAAGCTTAAACAGCATTCCCATTTATTTCCACCTATACCCTGTAATTCCCCAGACAGTAGTTTGTCTGAAAAATAATTGTTTGCTTTATTAATCCCTTAATGGTTCCTCTGAACCATAATCACATCCTTTCTGAGTCTTCTTTTACAAACTCGTAAATCTGTGTTGTAAATCGTTGCTTTGTAACTTTTGCATATTAATACCTAGTCTTTGCCTGTTATGTAGTATGATGCCAATAACAGTAGGCAATTCTCCAAACGTGGTCTGAGAAACACAATTACTGTATCGATATTACCATATGACCCAAGAAGACAAGTTCTCATGTCCGTTCTGGACAGGGTCACTTTGAGGGGGTAATCTTGCTCCTAAACGGACTCTCCTTTATGGTACCCTTTTTTGGAAGTATCCACAAAGGATGGGTTGTGTTAGGGGGCTTGTTTTGGGGTGACCCAGCAAGAAGCTCATTAGCAATCCAGTCAATGGCCTGGTCTTGAGAGGCAAGAGATAAGGCTAGGCTAACCCATCAGGATATCTGAACGGTATTCGTTTGGCAATTTCCTTCCATCTTTTTCCTCTCTCTTCAGTTGTCTTCCACTCTCTCTCTCTCACCCTCTCTGTCTCTGCCTTTGGTAAAACCAGTTCGTGTTTGAAGAGTAATTTGGAAGATTTAAAACAGAAGTTGGTGATTTGAATGTGGAAAGGATTCCTAGTCGGAGCATAATGTGGGTTTTTTTCAGTAATGTGAGCTTTTAAGACCATGTAAGGAGCTTATTCCATTTTACTGAGTGGGGTTTTGGGAGTTTTCTGTTGGATTTTGTGAATGTTGTTTCCTCTTTTTTGGTATTTTCCACTGTAATTATGCTCTTCTTATGCTCTTGAAACTTATGAATAAAAGAATTTTAAATGCCAAGTCTTTTTCTTTCTTCTCCTTTCTCCTTTTCCCTGTTCTCTCTCTCTCTCTCTCTTGTCCTCCCTTCCTGTTTCCTACTAACCTCTCTCTCCCTCTTTCTCCTTCTCCTGCTCTCCCCATTCCCTCTTTCCATCCCTCACCCCTCTTTTTCTCTTATACCTCTCTTTGCCATCTCGTCCTCCTTCTCTCTCTATCTCTACTCCCCCTCCTTCATTCCCTCACTTTCCCACCTCCTGTTCCCTCTCTCTTTCCCAAATCCCCCACCCTTTCCCTTCTACTTTCCATATCCCTCTCTCCCTCCTCCTCCTACCCCTCCCTCCCCCTCGATAGGAATCGGTCAGGGTGTGCCCGTCGTAGCCCTCATAGTGGAGGGCGGTCCTAACGTCATCTCCATAGTGCTGGAGTACCTGAGGGATACCCCACCCGTGCCCGTGGTAGTGTGTGACGGGAGCGGCCGTGCCTCCGACATCCTGGCCTTTGGACACAAGTACTCAGAGGAGGGAGGGTGAGTACGTCCCACCCCAATTGACTATATGACCCCACCGTATGACCCCTGACATTCTACCACATGACCTTTACCGTATGACCTGCACCATATGACGGACCACTGCTTGACTCCAACCATCCTGATAACGGTCACTGGATGAGTGTGACCGCCCACAGTCCGATGCACACCTAATGACCTTCACTGACCCAAGAGCCTTTACTGCTTGACCCCCAAATTCTTCCACATGACCTCTACCATATGTCCTGCACTATATCCTCTCCTTGTTTCTTTCCCTCTCTCCCTTCTCCTCTCGTCCGCCCTTTTTTTTCTGTATTTATCTAATTTTGCCTCTCCCTTTGATTCTGTTATTCACTCTCTCTTTCCCTGTTACCCACATTCTCTTTTTCCTTTCATTCATTCATTCTCTCCCTTTCTCTTATTTCTGTCTCCCTTCCTCTTGTCTCCCTCCTTGTCTCTCACTGTCTCCGCTTCCCTCCCTCCCCTTTCCCCCTCTCTCCTTTCTCCTTATTCCCCTCTCATCCCTCTCTCCCTGTCTTTCTCACCCCCCCTTCTCTCTCCCCCCTCTCTCTCATTCTCCCCTCTCTCATCCCCCCCCATCCCTCCCTCTCTCAGGATCATTAATGAGTCGCTACGGGACCAGTTGCTGGTTACCATCCAGAAGACGTTTAACTACAGCCGCACGCAGGCCCAGCACCTCTTCATCATCCTCATGGAGTGTATGAAGAAGAAGGAGCTGGTAAGTGGGACATGCCCTGAGAGAACAACGCCCCCCCCCCCCCACCCCAATACTGAATGGCAAGATGTATCTAAGATACTGCACATACCATGAAGTGTCCTATAACAGATGGGAAATGTAGTTTCTGAAGTGCCTGTGTGTATGCGCACATGTGTGTGCGCACGTGCGTGTTCTGCTTTTTTTTTTTTGCATCCACTGAATACCCCGATCGCTCAGCTAATAAGCTGCAGTCGCTTTCTCAGTGGTTGGTTGTGAATGTTCAAAACCTTCCATGTCATACCACTACAACATCTAAATACTACTTTATTAATGTATGTAATTTTTGCACAGAGGCTAAGTTTGATACGCACTCTTTTGGTTCTTTGTACATGCCTGCTGTATGTTTCTTGTCATTTTTTGTCTGTGTATAAAAGTCAGTTGTGACTTCATGGTGTGCATGTCTGTTTCTTTTTAAATGTACTTTTTATAATTGTTCTTTTATTTTTTTTAATTAAATCATTCATTTTATTTTTTGGAAAAATGTGTTCCCGGTGTGTGTCCTTTTTTTGTCCCATTCGTTTCATCAGAATAATTGGTGGACTTATTTCAAATGAAATAAATATTTTTTTGTGTTTGTTGTGTTGTGCTGTGTTGTGTTGTGGTTGTTGTTGTTGTTTTTGCTTTTGTGTTTTTTTACATAAATTCACCACATCCCAAGGAATGGTTGGATTGTTTTGTTCAAAATTTCTGCCAGTCACCAAAACGATTTTATCAGCCGGCACACAAGTGCTGCTTGGCTGATGGTGGGACATCTCACGCGAAGACGTGAGAACAGCCTTTGTTTGCCATGAGCTTATCACGAAATGTAGCCGAAATGTTAGATCGCACAGTTGGGGGTTTGTTAAATAATTAAGAGCAGAAGCTGAAATCCAGAAACAGAGACATTTCTTTCCCTCCTCTTCTGGGGGTATATGACAAGCCTAGCTGGGCTGAGTCACCTGCTCTCATTGTTATGAATAGCGAGAAATGTGATGGAGAATAGCTTGCAACAGGTTATGATAGAATTTAATGTCGGATATTGGACAAATGGGAGCCGCTAGCTGACCGTTTCATTGATGTCCTTGTTACTATGGGTAAGCTCTGCACCGCAGACTGAAGGCTAGGGGCCCCTGAGCTCAGTTAGAGGTTACTCTACTGTATAATGAAGCCTTCAGGCTCATAGGGACAGGGCGACATGAAGCCGGTTGAGCAGCGACAAGACGGCAGCGCGCACAAAGTTCTTGGCTCTGCTGCGTGTTTCCGTCTCGTGAAAGACGTGGTAAAGCGGCTGTACAGAGGATTATCTGATGAGCGAACAACAATGGCATGTATAAACAAGCACATACACACACACACACACACCACCACACATACAAACACAGACAACCACATACACACACACACACTACCACACATACATACTCACATATGCCCTTACAGCACACATACACACACACACACACACACACACACACTCTTACATCACACACAAACACATCACATACATACTCACATATGCCCTTACAGTACACACACACACACACACACACACGCTACCACACATACATACTCACATATGCCCTTACACACACACACACACATACACGTACTCTTACATCACACACAAATGCTCTCACAGCACACACACATATATACGCATACACTCTTACAGCACACACACAAACATACACACACACTACCACACATACATACTCACATATGCCCTTACACACACACACACACACACACACACACACACTACCACACATACATACTCACATATGCCCTTACAGCACACACACACACACACACCACACATACATACTCACATATGCCCTTACAGCACACACACACACACTACCACACATACATACTCACATATGCCCTTACAGCACACACACACTACCACACATACATACTCACATATGCCCTTACAGCACACACACACACGCTACCACACATACATACTCACATATGCCCTTACAGCACACACACACACACGCTACCACACATACATACTCACAAATGCATTTACAGCACACACACACTCTTACAGTACAGACACATACACACAAACAGTCTTACATCACACACACAGACACACACATATGCACACATACACTCTTACAGCACACACACAAACACATGCAGACACACACACATATGCACACACAAACACTCATACATCACACACAAATGCTCTTACAGCACACACACAGACACACACACACTACCACACACACACACGCACACACACAAATGCTCTTACAGCACACACATACACACACACATACATACACACAAACACACTTACAGCACACACACACACATACACACAAATGCTCTTACAAAACTCTCACATACTCTCTTATACACACATAAACATTAATGCTCTTATAAGCACAGCCAGTTTAAACACACACATACATGCTCTCTTATACACACGCATACACAAACACACACACACACAAAAAAAACCTTAGTGGATATCCACGTGCACACACGCACACACCCACACATACACATAGGTGTTCTAGAACAAACCTGAGTGTATGTATGTACACATATGTATGTATGTAACCAACCATGCCAACAAGCGCACATACACAAGTACAAACCCAAGTGTACATAAATGAGCAGGGATATACCTACACACACACACACACACACGCACGTGCACATTAGTGTGATGTTTCACAGAATTTTCCCCCTTCGCTAAGCCCTGACCAGCAGTCCATAGCCCAGGGCAGCAGAGCGATAAAACCTCTCTCCATGGAGAGAGGGATTGTGGGAACTGTCATTTCTGTCAATGAAAAAGCCTGTTCCAGAACCCAAGGCTTTCCCAAGGTCTGAGTGCTCTCCCGCTGCAGACGGAGAGAGAGGGAGACCTGCACATCCATCTCAATGGCATGAGGAAAGACCAGGGATGGAACAACCCCACTTAGAAGTAGAAGCACCGTCGTGCGTTTTTTTCCACCTGTGCGCTCAAGCAGCCGGTTCTAATTAGCACAGCTCTTTCGCTAGGTAGATGTAATTGTGGGTTTCTTATTTATTCAGTGAGTTATGGGCCTAGCAGAATTCCTAGCTCTTGCGGTCAAATCAGCGGGATCGATTTACCAGACCGGCGTTTGAGTCGATACTGGGAGTTGTGAATAGTGTTTTCCAAGGGCGCGAAGGTAGGGTTCCCGTGGAGTTTAACATAAATCATTACGCCGAGGCTTCCTGCTCCAGTGCCTCTCCGGTCTCGCAAAATTGCCTGGTATTGATCTGCTTCAGGCCACACTGCCGTACTGTTTCGTGTGGGAGTAAAAAAAGAATAAAATAAAAGGAAAAGGTTGCGGTCCATTTCTCCAACCTCAACGGGACTGGGTTTGTCAAGACTCGGAGGCAGAGGAATGCGACCACGGACAATGTATATTGTTTAGAATGAAAAATGGATCCCGCGTGTGGTAAATGGAGAAAAATACGGTCATGAAGGTTTTTCACAGTCACCCATCAGCGGTTGATCATGTGACTCGGCCGTTTCTAACATGGCTGTTTCATTTGTTTTATTGATTTATGTTCAGCCACACATAACTGTCACATACATTTCAGAAAATGAAAACTGCCATATCATCCAAGATATAAACATCATTTTCATCTTCGTTTGTTGGGCAGGTGTGTAATGGTTAGCCACTCAGAGCTTGCAGGTTCAGTTCCCAGGTTGGGCACTGCCTTCGTATTCTTGAATAAGCCTCTTCACCTAAATTGCTTCAGGAAAAATATGCATCTGTATATATGGATACTGATTAAAAAATTTGTGCCTCTCCAGATAGCAGCATCAGCTAATAGCCTGTTGGATGTGTTTACATATTTTGTAATTTAAGTAATCTATAAGAAAAAAAAATGTCTGGAACTGTCTGAAATGGAAATATAGGCCACCTTACCTAACATAGCACATTACAGTGATCTAGGAGCTGTGGTTTTCCGCACGCTAGGGAGCAATCGAGTCGCCTCATTGGAAGACGTTGAACGTAAGTGACATCTTTCAGATTCGGCTGTGTCAAACTCTCAACCGTCCTGACAGACCGGCTCCTCGGGATGTTTTTTTGCCGTCTTTGAAGTGCATCCTCAGAGGGGATATGAGAAAGATGGAGGAATGGAAGGATGAAGGGATGGAGTTTAGATTCTTTTGTCCTCCGTTCAGGTGCCACCCAAGCAATGGCCTTTGAGCCTGACGCGTAACAACACTGATCTAAAAAAAAATGTCCTTCTCTTTCTTTAAAATTATGAGACATCCTGAAACATTTGCATAGACAGATGCAAAGATGAAGCGATATTCTCAGATCTCTCACTTTCTTTTTTTTTTGAGAGGCTGTCTTGGAGCATCCTCTCATCTTTAATCATGGACGAGGTTTTGAACATGTCGAAGCAAGAGCAGGACATAATTAACTGAGAAGCACGTGTCTGCCTTCATTTTATTTAACCGCAACTCGGCTGAGACCTTGGCTTATTCAAACAATTTTTATAGAATTAGAACTGAGAGAACAGGGGAAGTTTGCCAGCCAAAAGTGTATGCGAAAGCTACGACAGCCATCATGAAAGGAGAACTCTGGTCTGTCTTTTATAATCTCCTTTGATTTCCTCCTTTCTCACCATGAGTCAAAACATCCAATTATGTGTGCTGAAAAAAACAATACTAATTGCATACATTTTGGAAAACGCGGGGTCTACTCCTAATGCCTGATGGATTTCCGCACACGCCTGTTTTCATTTGCCTTTCAAATCACGTTCAGAGCGATTGACCGTTTGTCACGGACATTCGTCTAACAATGTCCTTACGGAGCTGACCTGAAGCTTGTGTACTGTATTTTGCAGTTAGGTAAAAAACGTCTCGCCATGTTTTTTTTTTTTTTTGGAAGTTCAGCTCATTGCATCTTAAAATTAGAGACTCGCTCAGGCCCTGGTTTAACCTTGCGAGAGGTTGCAGGTTTGCATCCAGATCGGCATCAGATGGGGTGAGGCACAGTCGCTCAGTTTTTCAGCAAGTTAGCTAAATGCCCACTCTTCTCAAATTTACTCCTTAATTTTACAAGAAGAAATACACCATGGTTCCACAGATCAAAATACTTGAATTGGAAAAGCTGTGTAAATGAAGAATGAGTAAAAATGTCAACTATGTAAGTTGCTCTGGATCAGAGTCACAAAATGAGTCCACTAACATATAATGTCCTGAAGCATTAGGGTAACTGATAACATACAACAGCATGTGTGGTGACATGTGTGGTATTACAATGACATGAGTAACGTACATGACCAGTACTGGTTCATGGACATGCATGGAGATGGCAGCCTGGTGACAGCAGCCCAGAACACCGCGGTGGTTTTTCCTATAGTACAGTATCCAGCTCCACGGGGGCAGCGAGTCATGGGGGCAGCAGGCCTGCCCTCACAGCAGTTGCATTAATTATCAACCTCAGCGTGGGATATGAACCTGGTGAGTCCACGGGGTGGAAAATGAGTGCGGGGCATCGGGAGTGTGACGGCTCCCGCGGCAACGACGCTTCTCCACAGCGGACAGCCCTGGCCATGGCAGTTTCTCGCACAGGTTACGTAACTCGCTATATCAACGTGGGGTTCCCAAGGGTCATCGGTTCCCCTGCCGACCAGCCTAAGCCTTTGCTCTTAACGAGGTGTGGCTGATCGTTAGAGAATAACTAGATGTGGGGGGGGCTCTGGGTGGCTCTCAAGATAAAACGTTGCCTGGGTGCAACGAGGTCGATGGTTCGATCGGCAGGGTTTCAACATGGGTAAGCCTGAGGCAAAGTTTGTTCATCGGCCTCATCGCCATAGCGCCCTCCCTGTCATGCTGGGCGCCTGTGGCGGCACAAACTGACGTCGTCCTCCAACGTCACAGGAAGTGCGCAATTAGTGGCGCAGCTGCTGTGTGAAAAAAAGCAAGGGCATTGTCACATGACTCGGAGGAGTCACATGCTCAACTTCTCCTCCCAAAGCCATCAGTGTAGGTGCTGCAATGGGGTCAAACAGTTCAGTCAAACAAGTTCAGGTTGGGAAAAACAGAAAAATCAGGGTAAGAAAAAGAAAATAACCAGACGTGAATGAAACACACACCCCATATGAAACAAAATCAATATTAATAACTGAATAGTAGGACTATAGCAAGCATTGTCAAAGCTAATGTGATAAAGTAGTAGCTTAACTGTATCTCCCCCATCTCAATTGAGTTAGTGGTTGATTGATTGATTTGTTTATTGGTTGACAGACTGGCTTACTGAGAGTCTTCCCACTTGTAGCCTGACCGCCATGTCTGCCACTCTTTGCTACAGGGTAGCATTCTCTAGTCTCTGGAGCAAAAGAGCACACGCCCATCACCACCAGGACAGGCAGTTCCATTAATCGAACTGACAGGGAACAGGGAGTTGCAACAGGCATACTTTCATACGGAGAGCGTGAGGACAGTGAGTGGGATGCTCTCAGGTGACACTTCACTGATCCGGCGAGGGGGGTGGCGGTTGTTGTCATGGTGACAGGGTGACGGGAAGAATGCACAAGTGCACTCACTCGAATGTGGTTTCACTTGGTCTCTGGTTCATACACAATTGCCCATTTACAGGACAGGTGAAACCATCACTTTTGGCCAATGATTATTGAGTTAGTGGTCCTCCAACAGCATAGGCAATATTTGATTGGTGTCGTATCTGCAGTGTACAAAAACAAGGGTTAGTCATTTATGGAAATGATGATGTTATATTTTATTTTATAAGTGCACATGGTCTGGGAATGTGTTCTTCTTATTTTTAAATAGAGAAGATATCTAGACTAAAGTCTGTTTTGATTGAATTGCTCAGAGACAAGTGTTTGATTAAATCTCACCCTTCTCTCTGTGATGAAAGGATTGTTAATACAAAGCATACAAGCTGAGCTAAAAACATATGAAAAATGTATAGCAGTTCCCCTGCCCTCCCCCCTGCTACCAAAATCTGAAATTTAGCTCTCAGTTCTCCTAGCTCCTCCTAAGAGAGTAGTCTTGCAGTACAGACTGTACTAATTTTGATAGAATGTCTCTCCGGTTGCAGTAATGACACACACAATTTCATGTGTCGTAGTTACATTATCGGTTATTCCTACCTTGTTAATTCCACTTCCTCTCCTCATTCATTTGAAACGTCTTAATTTTATTTCTTTTTCATAATGTCCCTATGACAAAATTAGCATTGTTTAAATGAAGAGCTTTGCACTTGAGAGGCAGTACCGATATCTCAGAAGCTGTTGCTAGTTGTGTCTGAGCTGCAGAGTTTGGTTTTTAAATCTTTCATTGGATTTATGGGGGGCAGCATGGCTATTCACATTGCATTGTGCATTGCACCCAGCCATTCTGCATTCTGGTAGGATACAGAACTCTAAGGTTGACACTTAGGTCTACTGTCATGAAAATTTAATCTTCCGAAGAACTGAAGCTGAGTATTCCACACTTAAGTAGCCTATTCCCTCTTAAATTTCCGCTTCGTTGTCTGTTTATGAGAGAGAGACCTCCAGGGCAACAGAGCAGCCAAAGTAAAAACACACAGCAACACAAATACAGATATGTGCAAACCTATATGCAGGGTAAAAGTAAGAAACATACTCAGAACATACATAATATCTGTAGCTGGGCAAACAGTGCTTGAACAGAATAGCATCTGTTAAGTGCTGGTGGGATGGTGGCCTGGGGGTGACAGAAAGAATGAAAATGCACATTAAATACTGGGGAGAAAAAACAAGCAAGAAAATGTATTAAATGCACACAGTGGAATCACAGTGTGTTTAGTTTTAAATAGAAAAGCTGATGTCAGATTTGTTATAAATAATTAGCACTGAAAATAGGCCCCTTAAGTCATACAAGAAAATAAAAGAATAAACCAGCTCATAATATAAGAAAAATACCCTCCTGTCCATTTAGAATTCCCTTGCCACTGCCATTTACACTCTATTGTAAGTGATTTATTATGCTTTTCAAAAGTGCCAAAACATGCTCCCTTCTCCAAAAAAGCAAACTTTCATTTGTGGAGGTCATTGTATCCCACGATGCATTGCGTATGGCAGACGGGAGATATTCATCAGTTTGGAAAGCTCTGGTGACCCCTGTGAATAATGCACAGATAATAAGCGGCATCTTATCGCTCTCCAATCAATAATTCACAGCAGGGCCAGTCACCGCATGTTTAATTCTTACTCGCGATTAAGACGTACTATCAGCTCGTGAGCTTTCCTTAGCATTTTTTTTTACGCCCCGTCGCTGTTTATCTATCACTGATACTATGATTCTTGGAAAGAATTCTTTATGAATACACTTACTAGTGCTCTAGCACTCAAGTTTCAACTGCTGTTGAGTCCTGAGGCTACGTGTTTGAGTTGCACCCATGTCATTAATGGATGACTGAAGGTCAACATTCCCGGGGCTTGTCTGTAAAGTTAATGAGCGAATTATTCTTATTAGGAGGCAGTACTTTTACAGCTAGATCCAAGCACTCATGCATCGGCACTCTCTGCTTCCGTCTTATGAGTTTGTCTTTGAGTAAAACCAGGAAGTAAACTTTAGTTGGACTGGGCATGTGACTGATTAAAAGTCCTGAGAGTATGTTACACTTATTTTAATGGAATGCATAGTTATTTCTGTTATTTAGTGGCTTAAGAGGATAAGTCATCCCTTAAGACGTTGCATTGGGTTCCAGCTGTGCTTGCAATGACAACACAGAGGGTCCCCAGGGCCGAGTCTGAGAAGCTCTGACATGGACAATTTGTGTTCCTTTTTACAGACAGCTGCTTTAGAACGCTCGATTCCCCGAATCGTCATCTTGATTGAACTGGTTTAACCCATCTTCCCTGGATCATACAGAATTAGCATTTTAAAGACCCAGAATTCCCGCTTGGGTCGCAGTTCCTTCAGGATCACATGGTGTGGGGTTGAGCTGCCTTCTGAAGCCTGTCCGTTTCAACTGGGGATAACGGACCCGATGCGCAGGGATTTCTTACGCTTTAAATTTCTGGGTCAGGAATATTTCAGGAGATATCTTGAGTGTAGTACATATGCTGAACAGACCTGTCATTGGTGTCAGTCCCTGGCTGCCACTATCTAAAGTAGGCAAAATATAGTTGGTGGCGCATCTGCAGAGAGAAAAGAAAAGAGGCCCAGTTGCCACATGACTCAAAGGAGTTTTGTGCGAGTGGCTTTCTCCTTAGTCTGTAGGAGAGGGTTACCATGGTTCCTCATGCAGTTTCTTTGGTGTGGATGGAAAAGGAGAGGGTGGATGGATCCAAAGATAAAGAATAGTCAAATCGTGAAAGATCTGGATCAGGGCTAGACAATACTGGGCCTAGAGTGGCACAGCCATCACTGGTTTTTGCTCCATTCAAACACTCAGCCACATAATCTTATTAGTTAAGATGGAGATACTGGAGATGGGAGAAGATTTCAGCCACTTAGGCTGAATAGTCAAACTTAAGCGTTTAATAGTTGCTCAAACCGTAATCAAGAGCTCAAATGGAACAAATAACAAGAAACATCTCTGAAACTCCAGGTCCAGGATTGCTTACCCCTGCCCTTGTATTGAACAAGATATGGTGCATACCGATAGGACCATGAACATGCTTCAGAAATGGGCCATGGGCCATTAGCAGTCAAGTGTGGATGAGAAACCATGGGGGCATTATGGGACAGCGGGGGCATGGAGGGACAGGGTTCAAACAAGCGCCCGTCCCTCTCGCTGGCTCCACATCAAAAGGAGCGTTGCGGGGGCAGATGACACCGGCAGGGTCAGGAGCTGTCACTCAGAGGGGAAATGAGCGGGGACAAAGCCAGCCAATCTGCCGTAGTTACACTAAAACATTCCACTGTCTGGCATTTAACCGACAGACCTTTTCAGAGTGACTTACACAGCTTACGCTCTCAGAAGAACAAGGATCTATCCAACACCCTTAAGGGTTCTTCATTTGTCCCCTTAGGGGAACCCTTAAATGTTCTTCTTAGATGGTGATATCTCCAAAGGGTTCTTTGTGAGGGAGCAAAGGGGGGAATTAAGATTTCAGTGGGCACTGCCAAAATTCCTCCAGACCCACCCCGGCTCCTTTCCTCCCAGCTCAGGGGTGACCGTTTGATCACCGTTTGGTATCCACTTTGCCTGTCAGAGCACCTTTCCCCTTTGTCATTCTTTTTCTTTAGTCTGAGGCGGATTTTTCATCCAGAGGACTTGACATGCATTATGTCAAAACGATCAGGACGTGACATAACGAGGACCGCGGTCATGGTGACGGTGGTTCCTGTGCATCACGCTAATGTGCGAGTGGCAAACGCTAACCCAAATGGGTATTGAATCTGATTAGGAACAGGGGAAAAAAGTCACTGATTAGCCCCCCGCCCCCACCGCTGTGAGTTTCAGAGCTGCTCATATCCTACTGACTTTTATCAAGCCTTGAGTTTCATAATTCAGTGAGAGAGGCCATATATATAACTTTCATTCAGGGTCTCATAGCTACTTATGTCAGACTTCACATTTTTACATATTTTGTGTGTGTTGGCAATTCCACTGCAGTAGAACTGAATTGAATTGAACTGAATTGAATTGAATTGAGAGTATTCATTTCAGCTAACTTGAGCTATATTGGCAAGACAATCATTTGCAATGCCAAAGCAAAACACATAGTGTGATACAAACATACTGCCATAGTAAACAGTGAAAATTTCTTTGACAGATTAAGAAAGGGACATACATATTTCATACAGTCACAGACACATGTTTTGTGTACGCTTTTGGAACGCTGCCATGTGGAATAATGCTTGCGTGTTCTTATTATAAGCAATAATGAATTGAGGTGAGACGAGAGATCGAACAAGAGAGAAAGAAGAGAGAGAGTGAATGAGAGCGAGGGAGAGAGAGAAAGGTAAAGAGAGGAAGAGGAGGAGAGAGAGAGAGAATAAAGAGGGGGAGACAGAGAGAGGAACGTTGACACAATTAGGCTAAGCAGAGGCAGTCGCGGTGGCCGATGTGAAAACTGGAGAAATGGGTCGCGCGCCACAGAAAGCGAGGAGGGGAGACAGGGAGAGAGATAGGAGGAGAGAGAGATGCAGGATCCTGGAGGGGACATTTTCGCCCGTTAAATGAAGATGAATGGCTCTTCCTTCGTACCGAGCTAAGCATTCAGCTTTTCAAGAACCCTAACAGGCGGTTTATGAATATGGGGGGGAGGGGTGATTGCCTGTTTTTGTGTTTGCATAAGGGGGGGGGGGCAGGTGGGGGGTTGGAAATTTCTTCCAAAGCATGCTGGTCCGCAGGTGTAGTATATGTATGCATATATGTTTTGCTGATTTTCAGAAGATGTGAAAAAAAAAACTGACAAATAACCACTCCCGTGTTGGATGTCAAACAGCATTGCTGCATTAAATATTATTTTTCTAGTCTACAAGCCTAGCCTTCGTGCATATTTTTACTTAGTTTTTATCATTTTTTTAAGTAACGACAGGGAAAGATTCTGTGTGGGGTGTGTGTGACAGTTGATTTGGAAACCTTACCGTAACCGAACCTTCGCTCTCACGTCTGTCACCTGAATAACAGGCAGCCCATCTCAAGGCGGTGCTTTGTAATAAACAGGGGTTATTGTGTGTCAGAAGCAATCCCTTTTATAGCCACGCAACCCCCCCCCCAACCTCCCCACCAACCTGTTAATGCAATGGAACTCGTCCCTAGTCCGGCAGAGGAGAAAGAGAGAAAGAGCACCGTAATTAGATCTCGGCCCGAGACAGGCCGTAACGCCGAAACGTCCAAATGGAAAATTCCCTCGTGTCTGGCGTGGCGTGGCGGTTTCTTTTTTTCTGCGTACGATTAAAAATCACCTCCTATCCTCCCGTCCGCCCACCCATCCGGGCAGGGAGAAGAGAGGGGAAGAAAAAACATGTTTGGCAGCTTCTGAAAAACCATCTGTTCCCCCTCCCGGATACCCCTACCTGCCGTCTGGCCACCCTCGTTGTTTTCGGTTTTGTGCAGCATGTGAAAAAAAAAAAACCTATGAGCCAGGCGAGGTCAACAAGCGGATGAGTGCCAAAACTGCCACGGATCGCACAGAGACACTGCTGGCTACATTTTGCTGTCTCTGGGCCTGCCTGGAAAGGGAAGAGGGGGATTGTGGGAAACGTGCCCAAGTCTCAATTTGACTCACATATTTATCATGTCTACAACATGGAAACCATGGCTGCCTCTTCAAATCTCAGTTAGCAAATTCTCGATTCTCCAGGCTGTGTGTTTGTCTTCTAGTTTTGCTAAGACATGCTTACTTGCAAGTTGATTTGGTTTAAGACTGTATACTGAATGCTTAAGTGTAAATGTTACTCAATACATTTATGCAGGTACATATATTTTTCCATTATTATACACGTACATGTTACTTATTTGGGAAGAGAAACCTTAATGCTACGAGTGACTTTTTTTTTTCTTTGCTTGTTTGTTTTTACACAGCTGCATTACTGAAATAACTCAGGTTAAGAACCTTTCTCAAGGGTATGGCAGCATTTTCTCCACCTGGGACTTGAGCCTGCAACCTCTCAGTAACAATGGACTGTGCTTCACTGCCTCCAGCTCCGTTATAATTATTCAGTTTATAATTCTGAGCCACCGTAGCTGTGCAGGTCTGAATCCAGACAGCCTTTATCAGCGCCCAAGACGAATGGCCCCGCTTGTGTGATTACGATGTCGAGCGATGTAGGTTTAATGGCTCGCATTAGTCTTGCACACTGGGAGAATATGTTCTGCCTCGCAGCGGGGGAAGGCAGAGGAGTCCGCCAGAGACGGCTTCTCCCCTGTCTCCCGCCTGTA
Source organism: Albula goreensis (assembly GCA_022829145.1). NCBI lineage: Eukaryota > Metazoa > Chordata > Actinopteri > Albuliformes > Albulidae > Albula > Albula goreensis. The sequence goes on from CM040744.1 coordinate 1,060,141, forward strand.
TAAATAACGCTCCACTCTAATTTCACCCTCCATCTCTATCTGGAGACACTGAGAGGGAATTAGGCACACGGTCCAATCGATAGCACCAACAAACTTACCACCCATCTCGTGTCAAAGAGCAGAAGCTAAGCAACCATGCCACCCTGTACTTTTTTACCGTCATACTGCTGAAGCTAAGCAGCCACACCACCCTGTACTTTTTTACCGTCACACTGCTGAAGCTAAGCAACCACACCACCCTGTACTTTTTTACCATCACACTGCTGAAGCTAAGCAGCCACACCACCCTGTACCCCTCTACTGTCACACTGCTGAAGCTAAGCAGCCACACCACCCTGTACCCTTCTACTGTCACACAGCTGAAGCTAAGCAGCCACACCACCCTGTACCCTTCTATTGTCACACTGCTGAAGCTAAGCAACCATACCACCCTGTACCCTTCTACTGCCACAGTGCTGAAGCTAAGCAGCCACACCACCCTGTACCCTTCTACTGTCACACAGCTGAAGCTAAGCAGCCACACCACCCTGTACCCTTCTATTGTCACACTGCTGAAGCTAAGCAACCATACCACCCTGTACCCTTCTACTGCCACACTGCTGAAGCTAAGCAGCCACACCACCCTGTACCCTTCTACTGTCACGCTGCTGAAGCTAAGCAGCCACACCACCCTGTACCCTTCTACTGTCACGCTGCTGAAGCTAAGCAGCTACACCACCCTGTATCCTTCTACTGTCACACTGCTGAAGCTAAGCAGCTACACCACCCTGTACCCTTCTACTGTCACACTGCTGAAGCTAAGCAGCCACACCACCCTGTACCCTTCTACTGTCACACTGCTGAAGCTAAGCAGCCATACCACACTGTACCCTTCTACTGTCACACTGCTGAAGCTAAGCAGCCACACCACCCTGTACCCTTCTACTGTCACACTGCTGAAGCTAAGCAGCCACACCACCCTGTACCCTTCTACTGTCACACTGCTGAAGCTAAGCAGCCACACCACCCTGTACCCTTCTACTGTCACACTGCTGAAGCTAAGCAGCCACACCACCCTGTGCCCTTCTACTGTCACACTGCTGAAGCTAAGCAGCCACACCACCCTGTGCCCTCCTACTGTCACACTGCTGAAGCTAAGCAGCCACACCACCCTGTACCCTTCTACTGTCACACTGCTGAAGCTAAGCAGCCGTACCACCCTGTACCCTTCTACTGTCACACTGCTGAAGCTAAGCAGCTGTTTAACCTTGTTGCACTTTCATATCAAAGAGAATCTAGCACTCAGTATCTCATTCTGTACTGTATAGCTTTCTCCAGGTATATATTCTTTTGCCACCAGCCCAGCCTTGTTTGCCTTCCTTCTATTCTTGTAAATGGCCCACAGAACCCTAACACCCCCCATCCCACCTCCAAGGGCAGCATTATTCAACAGGCTTACTGATCAGGATGGTAATCCATCAGGACAGAGGTTGACAGAGATAACCCCCTCCAACATTTATACACCCCCTCCCCCCATAAAAACATCAGCAGCCATGTGCAGGCATCGGCATTCATGCAGTGGAAGACAGAGAGAGGAAGAGAGAGATACAGGAAGTACCGTTGGGTGAAATCATTTTCTTTTTTTCCCCTCCTTACACATGCGACAAAGCATGCTTTAGGGAAGATGGATGGATGCTTCCCAACTGTGCTGGGGTTGGAGAGGGAGAGGGAGAGAGAGAGAGAGGAGAGAGAGGGATGGAGAGGGAGTGAAGCCCTTCCAATCCAAGGCGCGTTTTCACACAGTGGCTGCGAACGAATCCATTAAGATGATCTAACGGTGGAGCGACCGGAATGGAGGGAATGTGGGGCGGCGGTGGGGGGGTTAAATGAATCTCGCGAGTCGCTCCCCCACCCATCGCGTACAGGTGCGCCGCACGCATTCCGAGCACGCCTCCGAACACCCAGCCGACACAGCCGCTGCACCGTCCACCACGGCTCCAAGGTCACCTTGAGGCGCGCGAGAAAAAATAACGCTCTCTATCTCTCTCGGCTCCACACACAGCCGTTCCCATTACAGCCCGACACCCGGACCCCCGAAACGGTTTCACTGCCTTCTCCAATATCGAGGACGATGTTGAGGAACGGCGAGATCCGACACTGACATTTTTTTGAGGCAAAGTGTCTGTGAAATTGTGTCTTGGCTGGCTAACAGAAGTGGCAGCTGCACGACCTTTCGGTTTCAAGCATGGAAGAGTGAAACGTATGAGCGAGTGGATCTAACTGATGCAAACATCTGTGTAACAACACTGCATCATTCACCAGGTGCTCTTATCCACCACAACCTGCTCAATTAGCATTTTTACACATTGCTCATTTAGATGTTTAACTAAGCCATTTGAACGATATTGCTCGAGGGTGCAATTCCAGCAAGCTACCTGAGAACGGAACTTGCAACCTCTGATTCAGGCGTCTGTTTCCTTAACCGTTTTACCACACAGCCATCCCCACTCAGCTGTAAATAATGTAAGTAATGGTTATGTCTTTATGGCCTCCTGTTTGCCGAAGGGGAGCGCTTCTATTGTCATTTCCATTATCGTGGGCCAAAACCGAACCGAGACGTGGGAACTTCCGGTGGCAATGTCTGCTGAAAACATCGTCCACACACCAGCCTAAACACGACACTGGGAAAGGTGTCATTTCTCTGGTCCTGGGCGATATGTGCTCTCGCAGCAACATTGTGGTGGAAGATTTTTTTTTTTTATTTTGCTTATGTCACTCTGTTATCATTTAGCATTCTACCAGATTTGCATTTATTTTGCTCTCTTATTTACCCTAAATACTGCATACATATTAATACACATACATACATGACCACACTCTTTCTTTCTCACACACAAGCACACAAACACATGCCCGCACATATACATGTTTTATATTCATATGCACTCATACTTACATGTACAGTACATGCAGTCAAACACAGACATTCACTGACAAATATACACGCCAGACACAAACACGCGGGAACACACACACAGACATACACATGGCCAAACACACACGCAATTAGAATCTCTCCCGGTTACATTAAGTGCCATCCATGTCATTGTTAAAAGGTTATTAGGGATTTGAATCTAGGGAACAGTCGATGGAATAATGTTCTGCACGTTACATGTATAATATCATGTAGGAGAAAATGTCACCAAAACCTGGCGCAGGTTTCGTGACATTTCTGCCGACGTGAAATTATCCATTAGCGACCGAGTCTCATGTGGACACGGATGACCTATGGGATGTAGGTCCCCAAGGAGGAGAGAGGGGTAGAGCGGTGGAGCTTTCATTTTTATTTAATTATTTGCTTAGCAGGCACTCAGAGCGCTCCCATGTAAATGTAATTTTTTACCGAAGTAATTTAAGATTGTGTGCCTTGCTCAAGTACTGCCCCCATGTGGGAATCAAATCAACAGCCTCTAGAACGGTGATCTTCAGTCCTCGTCCTGGAATATCTCTCTGTTGGCAGGCTTTCGTCCCAGTCCGACTGTCTTTTAATTAAAGGTTTAGAAAACATGTGCTCGAGTTTACGTAATTTAATTTTACGTAATGTTGAATAAGGTTTTACCACAACTATTTTTTCCTCTGCTTTGAACTCTCTTTTTTTTTGTTTGTTTTTTTTCCATGGTCAGATGTCCACACTTTTAACATTTAAGAACTCCAGCTTTTGGTCTGCAATGAAATCAATACTAGTGTCCAAGAGCTGGATGTCCAGTTATTTACATTACTTTTACATTGTAGGGATTTGGCAGAAGCTCGTATCCAAAAATACTTTCACGGCCTACATTTTTCCCCCTATGCATTTATGCAGTGGGATATTGACTGAAGGGTACATAGGGTACAAAGGTAGTTCACTTCCTGGGAATTTGTACCTACAACCTCTGAGTTACAAGCCCACTTCCCTTTATACTATACTACCAATTTCAAGCTGTGCACTACATTTGCCCACTGACCTGGATGTTCCTTAAGTGTTTTAGGGCTGCAATGGTGTGTGTGTGTTTGTGTGTATGCATGGTTCACTCTGTGAGACACAGAGCACTGTCCATATATATATTTAAGCTTTCTAATCCTAAATAAAAGGTCTGGTTTCCCATGAAATCTAAAAAGCATTTCACAGCTTGAAAAGAAAAAGCTAGATGAAGTGAATGGTTCCTATCATATGGTTTTCTGTGATTACAGTGATACTGTGAAAAGAGATGGTATCATAGAACTGATATGTGTGTGTATGTGTGTGTGTGTGTGTGTGTGTGTGTGTGTGTGTGTGTGTGTGTGTGTGTGTGTGTGTGTGTGTGTGTGTGTGTGTGTGTGTGTGCCTCCAGATAACTGTGTTCCGAATGGGATCAGAGGGTCACCAGGACATCGACTTGGCAATCCTCACCGCTCTACTGAAAGGTAATGTGCCTCCCTTTGGGACCAAACAGTACATTTGCAGTGTGTGTGTGTGTGTGTGCATCTATCTGAGTACATGCGCACGTTATATGTATTGTGCTTTTTTGTATTGTTTTTTTTGTATGTATTTTGGCATACTATCCTCTGTAGCTATTTATATACTGTAAGTCTATATGAATATCTGGGTGTGTGTATGTTGTATGTGTGTGTGTGTGTGTGTGTGTGTATGTATCCAATATTTTAAAGTATTTATATGAGTCTTGTCCTAAGGTCACCCTTTTGGCAGTTCTTTTTGGGAAGGGTAAGAGCAGAGGTTTTTTCTGGTTTGTCAGAAAGCTTTTTAAGGGATTCTTCTCCCATGGCGTATTTGTTGCTAAAAGCATTTCAACTGTGCAAAACCTGTAAGAGAGAAAACAGAGAGAAGGCAGGAAGAGCTTTCTCAATGTTCCCCTCATCCCCTCCCTCTCTTCGTCCCTCTGTTTCTCTCTCTCTTTCTTTCACTCTCCCCGTCTCCCCACTCTGTCTTGAGTTCCCTCGATCATAACACGCTAAACCCGGCTCACTTCCTCTCTGTGTCACTGAACGGACGAGACAGGAAACGCCGTGGAGAATACCAGAGCAGACCCCAGCACAGTGAACCCTGATCTCTGCTTTTGTGTTTTATTTCCCTCTTTCATTCCCTCCCCTCTCTCTTTTTTCTTCTTTGTCTTTCTATTTTCTCATTAACTCTTTCTTTCTGTCTGTCTTTCTTTCTTTCTCTTGGGAATCTTTTTTCCTGGGATTTGAGGATTTATAGGAATGACAGGAGATTTTCAGTGCTTCCATCAGGATCAAATAAATGTGAAATATAAAGAAAATGAAAGTAAAATTATATTTTTTAAAGAGTTATATAACGCTCTAAAAAATCAAAAGATCACAGATAATATGCCTACAATTTCTCTGTCTACATTCTTATTTTGTCTACATGCACCCCGTCTCACACACACACACACACACACACACACACACACACACACACACACACACACACACACACACACTCAGTAGAGGGGTAGCGTGACAGCCTGTGCCCACTGCAGAACCGGATGGGGGTGAAACAGTGCTACGCTTTAATGAAATGACAAAATGAAGGCTCATTAAAACTCGAGTTCACCTGCCCACCGCTCACCTACTCACTCCCTCTCTCGCGGATCCGGAGAGATCCTCCAGTCCTTTCGGCACACAGGCTGATCTCCTGAGAGACGGGTTTCTAAAGCCCTCTGAAGTCCCTCAGAAACTCAGCAGGCCTCCCCTATTGAAAAAGACGATCTATTCACCCTGTCTTTCACTTACAGAAGATCCCCAAAAGACCCATGAGTCAAAAATCGATGCTTTCGTAAATAATTTAGTCCCGAATAGATGCAGGGGAATCTCCATTCCCAACAATCAATGTTGCGAAATAAAAAACCCGAGAGCCCAGCAAACACTCCTCTTTGAGTTGGTGCAGATTTGGGCTGACACAAGCCTCACTTAACCACTGATATCGTGCTATCGATTTTTAAGTGGGCTCTCCATTTTGAGTGCCGGTGACAGAATTCAGAGAACGCCTCATCTTCCGAGACGCTCCATAATTCATGCCCGCCTCCCGTCTAAAGCCGCACCTCCTCCCCCCCGCCGGACGACGGTAATTCAGATCCTAAAGAATTACAATAGGCCCGCAAACTGTCAAGGGCTGGCTGTTAAACGGGGAACATAAATACAGTTTAATACGCGAACTGAGGAAGGGGTGTCTGTAATTGATGTTTCATGCCAACAGGGTACAGAGATGGAAGTCCAGAGGCGGTCTATTATAAAACGACCAGTTTGCAAAATGAGCTGGGTGTAAAATTGAACTGTAAACCGCGCAAGATTCGATTTTCAGGAGGCCCCTGAGACGAGGACCCTGCATTTCGGCGGCATACTGGGAAACCTCTGAACGTGAGCCAGAGCTCAGCAATAAGTGAAAGCTAATTTTAACTGTCAGCTACATAGCACATAAATTACCAAGTACAATGGCCGGTGTTAATTTAACTTCTAACAGATTTTATGTCCAGTGATCTCATATACTCTTTTAACCACAAAATAAACCCTGTCAGAGTTGATTTACAAAGAAATATTTTACTGTCCATTCTTTCAACACTCCCTGGTTTCTAAACTTTGATTTTTTTTGGTTCCTCACTCACATTCTTTCTTCATGAAGGATATCCCCCCAACACAGTAGGGTAGAAGCACTCTCTTGCCAAAGTGTTCTTCATTTTAGTTACCTACACACTCAAGTGTTACCAAACTGGCCCCTCCTTCTCCACAGTAATGTAAATACTACAGAAAATGTAAGTCACTAAAGTCGTTCCTAGGAAAGCTGCATATAAACTGGGCAATTTTTGTGAATGCTAATGGGCCATACATTTCGGAAGTGAAAGCAAGATTGGACCAAATTCCAGATTTCTATCTTGGTATCAGTGTCTTCCACCCCCTCTACATCATTACATTATATTATATTACCGTCATTTAGCTGATGCTTTTATCCAAAGCAATTTACAGTTCATTAGGCTAACCAAGGGCCAATCCCCCCTGGGAGCAATGTGGGGTTAAGGGCCTTGCTCAGGGGCCCAACAGCAATGGTGTTCTTGCTGTGGCTGGACTGGGGCTTGAACCACCAACCTCGGGGGTCCCAGTCATGTATACTGACATGTAACCTACAGGCTGCCCCACACATCTCTCCAACCCCTTCAGTTAACCAAACAAAGCCCCCTGTGTTTATTTTATTGTTCATAACATTTATGGCCAAATCCAGTGATGTGTTGTGAGTGGTACCTAAACGTGTCTTCTTTTGATATGGAGTGATATGACCATAGCACTGTCTCTGTGATCTGTGTAATCACCATACCTCTCTTCCCCTGTTTTCGTTTCGCAGGGGCCAACGCCTCAGCACCAGACCAGCTGAGCTTGGCGTTGGCGTGGAACAGAGTCGACATCGCCCGCAGCCAGATTTTCATCTACGGACAGCAGTGGCCGGTAATGCTTCTATTTCCAACACTTCAGACCACATAGACCTTACTGGGAAAACAAGGTGACGTACTGACAGCTCATGCTCAATAGGCTTAGGATGCGTTCAGTGGAAAGAATTGATAACTCACAGAAGGTACAGCGGCATCATCAAAGGACGGGTCCGAGATGGAAGGTGCATCCCTTCCATCCGGCCCTGACAGGGACTACAACTTGACAAGACTGCTCTCTCAAAAAGTACAAAGACCACAAAGACCATGATGCCGCAGCACACACTCGACAACCCGCTCAAAGATGACTTTTGGCAGCTGAAGTGAATCAAATGAGGAGGCCGTCACATATTCTGTTGAATCTGTCGCTCATCATAATCTTGTCATCTCAAACTGATGGCAAGACTTAGTAATGTTTTAACTTCGTAAAGTATTGAACTTTCTGATCCAGTCATTTTACTCAATGAAATGCTCATAAAGTATGAAGCAGAGACTACTGATGTAGGACTTCACAGAACTTAAAACTATTGCATAAGAAGGTTTGTCCCAGCACAGGGAAATTGTTTATTACCAAAAGATTCATACTTTCACTGACATGTCAACTTTTCACACTTGAATCATTCTGTGACACCATTCTCAAACTTCACCACATGATACACAGCTGCAAACCGTCAGCCTTAGAAACATCCAACGCTCAGTACACAGCAGTGGTGACTTATATTTTGGATTTCAGAGCTCGCTTTCATTCACCCAGTTTTCAAGCATCATGTAAATCCGGCAGGTTCACTTCCTGCGACCTGCCGGTTGGCCATCTTTTGGATTCAGCGTCACGCCACAGAGGTGTCCCACCAGGGGCTGTTTACGATGGCGTCTGCCTCATTGCTTCTCATTTCCCTGGTTCACGCTCGAATGCTTCCGCAGAAGACAGAAAAGCCCATCTACTGTCATCCTCCTTGGCCCCAGTGAATCACAAGTGCCTGTTTAGCAATGCAGAAGGCCCTTCAGCTTCTGTCTGTCATAGTTTAACTCAAAGTTTAATTTAAAATAAATTGGTTTCTGCAACAATACAAATCAACAACAAACATGAAACAGTTTAAGATTTATTGTCAAGCATTTATCTGGTACGTAACTACTTTGTCCTTCAGGGATCGTGGTTAAATCCACCTCCTCCACCTCCCCACCTGTGTTTACCTGCTTACAGGGGACTACAGTAGTAACTTAAAACCATACATTGTTACCTTTATACAGGTTAGTTTGTTATTCATTTAATCCTACTGTTAGTGTTAATCTGTGGGCAATTCCTGACGACTTAGCTATGGGAGGTCCCTTAGTGAATTAGTCAGGTAATCCTATGGTTGTCCGTCTTCTGGTGGCCTCAACATTATTGTAATTGTCAGGAGCTGCAGACACTGACCCCTGCTACCACAACACAGGCGGAAAGATCCACCCACCATGGACAACCAAGAGACTGAGTCACAGTAAAGAAGAATTTTGTTTAAAACCACCAGTTAATTATCGGACAGCTCAAGCTGTTTTCATCCCCTCACCATCGGGTTTCTCGTCACCCAGCCCTTCCAACCATCCTCCCCAGCATCATGGGAGCGGAGCCCCAGGGGAGAGACTTCACACACTGCTCAAAAAGGAAAAACCCAAGCAAGCATATGCCCCGTGCCCACTCACACGCACACCAAACCATCCCCACAAGACGCAGCACCGGCAAGGACCCTCCTTGGCAACTCAAGGGGGACTTCTCTTTCTGGGGAGGGGGGAGGCACACATGGCCAAACTCCACACTCACTCAACAAGACACAAAGAATGATAACGGTGGGGCGCAGCCTCGTTGTCGAGCCTCCTCACTTCTTTGCATACCTGTATCCAAATTAACTCATTCATAATGTAATTCTCACTGTAACCATCAATCCATAGTTACTGTTCTTCAGGTGAATTAGAGGAGTAATCTGTAGTTGTTTGTGTCCAGGTGAATTCAATACTAATGTCATCCTTCATGTGGTTACCTGTGTCCAGGTAAGCTCATTAGTGATGTAATTATTCTGTCGGTTACCTGTCTCCAGGTGGGATCTTTGGAGCAATCCATGCTGGATGCGTTGGTGCTGGACAGAGTGGATTTCGTGAAGCTCCTGATTGAGAATGGCGTCAGTATGCACCGATTCCTCACCCTCTCCAGACTGGAGGAGCTGTACAACACGGTAACCTGTCAGCCCATCCCATGAGCTTATCTCTGTCACCCCATCGCTGTACCGAGGCGCGGAGATCTATTAGAGAGCCCCTGTCTCTGTCCATCACTGCTGCGGAGTACTGGGACAGGACTCCTTCTTTCTATTCCTTATCGCCTTCTTCTTCCTCTTCGTCTTCTCTTGTGCTGTTTTCTCACTCTCCTTTTCCGTCTCTGCTGTCACTCACTCTTTCTGAAATCAGTGGTGAACGCAACTGCCAAAGCAGTCACATACAACAAAAAGGGAACCACAGATTAAGCTGAAATACACACATAATGGGGATTAAGAAAGAATATATGTCAATGAATGACACCAGTTAAGTATTTCAAAGGATTCAGAATTGATTCCTCTTCCCCTCTCTCTTAGACTCAGCCCCTGTGTTCAGTTACGGGCCATGGTAGGCATGCACAAAGACCTGAAGTGGCCCGGTTATCAACTTACTGTACACTTCAGTGATCAGTACGGATTCTCGTATAAAATTCAAACCCCAAACCAGCATTTTTTTCTTACTCAACAGCAACATAATGGACCAGACTGGGACATCTGGCTTCTGAATCAATAAGATATCTGAGTGGGAGTATTTATCATAGATCATAAATCATAAGTAACAGCTCTCTACCGTGAGCGATTTTGTGTACACTAGGCCAAATGTACTAGCGTCGTGTATTTTCAAGAGAATCCCTCTGTTTTAGCTTGTGCATGTGCTTTCATCCTCATGATTTTTCTGCCTGTGACTCAGCGAGGTCTGTTCATTATTCTATCGTATTCTTTGTCTTTGCAGCGGCACGGACCATCAAACACGTTGTACCATCTGGTCAGGGACGTGAAAAAGGTACGATTGTCTTTTGTACACGTCGGAAGGTTAGTTGTTTTTATCCGTGCTGCTTTTGTGTGGAATTCCCTTTGGTGAGCGCCGGACTTGGGTCAAATACATACAAGTAATACCTTGTATCTTTAGGTACTGGTGATTAAAACTGAAAAGAAAACACATGCAGATCACTGAGAATTTTCAACGAAACATTGATGCAAACCAAAACGTATAATCGTTTGAAAGAATAGTTTTGAAATAGACATTATAAATACATGTTTCTTTTAAAATGATCAGTTATCTCCAGGGTTTTTCACTGGTATCTGAAGATTTAAAGTATTTCCATTACTTATTTGACCTTGGTCTGGCTGGTACATCCATAGATGCTGCTTTGTGCTTCCTATAGTAGTAATGGGTTGCTAGGTCATCGCCGAGACTGCTTTGGAATGTGTCGTAGCCTCTTCCCCAGTCTGAGTGAAATGCAACATTTTCAGACCATTGTTCTTGACTTCAACAAGACCCTGGAGCCCAATAACATGTCCACGTTCCTCAGTCTACACCAGCAAAGTTATACAAACAGAGACCCAATTTCCACCAGATCTCACATGTTATTAACCTTTTGTAAAGGGTAATTACCTACGTTATTACATGGTAATTAATGTGGACCATTGTTGAAGCATACATCTGTATGCATTGCACCTTGTGACATGGTTACTGATTGAAACGGTAGCATTCCTTCACCAAAACCTTTATACTAATGTAAATACAGATGCCATATGGTAACGCGTACTTCCACAGCACTTACAAATAGCCTGCCTGCAGTCACTTAGGGATAATTACCGCAGTACACTAATTTAAGTGTTGTAATTACAAGGTAAACACTATTACTTTAATGTGCTGTAAAGAAACCAGAGTCTTGCCTCTGTCAGTGTTTCAACACACTGGCCTACCCTGTCACATACATCCACGTGCATGTATACACACATACACACACACATACATACATAAACACACACATATATACAAGCACACACTTAAACACGCACATGCACAAACTCATACAGATACATGTTCACATACACACACACATGGATACACACACAAATACACTCAGACACATACCGCCGCCCAAACATACACAAACATTCGCACAAACACACACACAGACAACCACATGCACTCAAGCTCATAAACACACACACACACACACACACACACACACGCACACACACTTGCTCAGCCCTTTGCATTATTTACCCATCTCCAGCAGTAGTCAGAGCAGTCCCCCCTGTCTCCGCTGAATGTTACATTTAAAGAGAGACTTCCCCAACGTCACTATCCACTCTCCCTTCTACCCAGCATGCTTTGCTCTGAACGGACAAGTCTCCAGGGTTTTTCGAGGTTTCATCAACCTACCTCTCCATCACTCATAATATACTACATTCATCTAAATACTCTCATAACCCACCTCCCCAATCGCCACAAAATCATTCTCTTACAGAATACTGCTTACAGAGAAATATCCCCCAAAAATCCCAGCTTTCTTCCTGTGGTTTAGCCGTGAAATGCTGACAGTGTCCTGGTGTGACTGAGCCTTGCCGAGATTTTGGCTTGTGAGGCTGCATGCTGAGACTGGAGGAGTGTAGAATGACGGAGTCCGAGTTTGAGTTTGTAGACGCTTTTTCTTAGAGACTGCCTGTCTGTACGTCTGTGTCCGTTTCGTTGCGTAGGTGGTGGCTGAGAGACTGGGCACTGCTGCATGTTGTATCCCCACACCAAGTGCTGCCATTATCCTGGCGTCTTAGATACAAGCCTTACCAAGGCCTGTTTTTCATCAAGCATCTCATAGCTGGAGAACTGATCTAGGCTGAGCTCATTTGTAGCTCATAAGGAATAATGTTATGGTACGGACCGGGGAAACCTGATCCCAGATCAGCAAATTGTGCTACGAAACATTTGGACCTGGGCCCATATTCATAAATCACCTTGGAGTGGAGGCACTGATCTTGGATCGGTGTTCTATTTTAGACCAAACTGTATAAGGTTAGAATGTGTACAGAGACAAACGGTCCTAGATCAGTGCACTTATTTTAAGATGGTTTTTGAATGCAGTCTATGGAGCTGTTTTCATTAAGCATCTCAGAGTACAGATCTAGGATCAGTTTTTTTTCCCTTTTAGCCCATAGTAAGGGTAGATCAGTGCTCTTGTTGTGAGATGCTTTATGAATACAAGCCCTGTTCCTTACAGCATTGTAATCTAACTCTGTATGCAAATCTCTGTGGTATTTATCTAGGCACAGTTTCTAACTTTTTTGTTATTAATGCATTAATATATTTCTGCTTCATGTAGCCAGGTAGCTTTGGTAACATTCACGGCCCGTATTCATAAAGAATCTCAAAATGGGAGGGCTGATCTAGGATCAGTTTCCTTATGTCCATAACCTGCAATGCAAACACATCTACCTTGTGCTCTGCTTCAGAACAAGGTATGTTAGCTTCCTAAAAAAAATGTAAGAGAAAACTTCCCCGAGGACTTCACTCTGAATCACATTATGCGAGAGATCAGAACGTACAAAACGTTTCTTTCTGCCGTTTAGCAGACACGTTTCAGCTCCTGCCATCTTAGCACCTATAGAACTGACAAAGGAAATCAGCTGACTACAGAACCACATCTGTGCCCTGTGCATAGACATTAATCTGTCAATTAGAGGCCAGGGAAATAAAACTCCAACAACCCGTTTACCATAATGTATGGCTTTTCTAATTTTCTAAAAAAAATCTGGCACAAGGCACAGTAATAAAACTGAGGAGTTGCAGGTTCATTTCCCAGATGGGGACACTGTTGTTGTATCCTTGAGCAAAGTAATTTGCATTAATTGCCTCTATAAATATCCAGCTGTATAAATGGATAAAAAAAACTCTGGATAAGAGCATCCGCTAAATATCATGCAAAAAACCTATAAAAATGTCTGGCAAAAAGGAGGTCAAGATTAATCGTTTGAAGTTAGATTGTGTTCCGACAATCTTGAGCGAATGCCACATGACCATTACAGCGAATAAAACAAACATTGATTGAACAGCTAGGAGTGGTGTGAAATATAGTTTGTTTTACCTGTATGGCAGGAGAGAAGAGAGGTTTCATGTCCATATCCAGATATTATATATTATTAGCTACAAAACACAACTCAGTCCCAGGTCACCAGTCCTGCCTTGAGATGCTTGATGAGTCCTCCTAGTCCTCCTGGAGTTGGAAGGTTGAGGGTGGAAGGGTTCAGCCAAAACAGGAGCCATGCCAGGCTGACGAATAGCAAAGAGCAGCCACACAGGAGAGTGAAGCTCCTTGGCCTGTTGCTAACGTGTTGGGTCAGAGCGGTGTGCGCACCCATGCTAACGAAATCCTGTTCTCCCCAGCTAGCCCTAGCCTTTTCTGTCACTTCGCTAAATTTAATCTGGGCTGATGTGCATGTTTTGTGGCGCAGAACATGCCCCCCCAACGCAAACATGCACATGCAGAAACACACCCCCTCCAGAAAAGGAGCAGGGGTGTAGTGTTGAAATTTCAGTAGCCTTTTAATTTTACTTTCTAGTCTACATTCAGTTCCTTGTTAACCCATTCATTTACACAAAATGTTTTTATGTGCTGTATTTTATTGTATTATTATTATTATTATTATTATTATTGTGATTATCAAGGTTGTCTCATAACCTAAAAGGTTAGGTTAGGTCAAATAATAATATAATAAAATGACAAAGGTTAGGATTCATTATTATTATTATTATTATTATTATTATTATTATCAAGGTGTTGTCATTACTGAACTGCATGAATTCATCAAAATGTTCCACATTAAAAGGCAATAATTGGCGTTGTATCAATATGTTCTCAGCAGCCTGAAAATTATATGCACACCAAATTATGTATTACTTAGAAAGTACATTACTTAAATTTACAACAGAAGTGTTTGTCAATTCGGGACATGCAAATGGAGCAATAAAACTGTTTTGTATCCAAATTCAATTTTGTGGTTCATTGAGAAAATGCTAATGGAAATTAGAAATCCAATTTTATTTTTGTCTTTATGGTTTTGTTGTTTGCGATCTGGGTTGTACATGAGTAGGGAAACACGAAAAACAAGAAACAACTTGGTTTACATTTTTCTTCCATAGACAGCAAAAAAACTATTTTGATGCACAATTTTCCTCTGTTAGCACAGTTATTAATGGGTTAACAAGGTACTTTGATTCTTCTGTAGTTTAGTAAACCCTTGATTTTCAAGGTCCCCATGAAATTCAGATTTAATAATGAACAAATAATAATTATAATTTTAAAAAGCCTTCATGAGGGTTCAAATTTCCCCACTGGTGCGTCTTCATTACAGCCTGTTCTTTTTTATTTAGATTTATTTTTGCTCTTCTATTACATAAATATGGGAGCTGTTTACAATTATGCACAATGTGTGAAAAAAAAACTTACCAGACATACAATAACCGCCCTATTAGTTTGCTAAATGGAGGTGCCAATGGACTTGATATTAATTTTAGTTCATTAGGGGAAAAGGGGGAATAATTCATGCAAAACAACAGCTCATGGAGTTCTGCTATGAATAGTCACTGACCACAAAAGGCACTGACCACCAGGGGGCACTGCACTAACAACCCTGGGCCATATGAAAGCGCATGACAGTGTGGACTTGATTACATCAAACCGTCACTGGTGGGCCCCTGGGTAGCTCACAGTGTAAAAGCTAGTTGGGATCCTCTGTGTTACTGCTCTCCTGGCCAGCAAGGAGCATGCAGTCATTTTGGACCAATTATATGTTGACTTCGTGTTCCTCTGACAGTGTAGGCAGTATGTGGTTGGTTGCATGCTTGTGGTAGATAGTTGGTCTTTGGGCCTGGTGTCTGAGGTAGAGTACTTCAGTTTAGATAAAGTAAAGGGAGAAAAATAAATAATCAGTCAATGAGCTTTAGCTGCAGTGCCTCTGGCATTTGAGCGAGGGAGGTACAGCACAAACTCATTATGATTAACGTGACTCAGATCATACAGGAGGTTCAGAGCCAAAGACCTGCTGATAAATCAATTGCCACCCCTGATAGCTTCATACATTTCTTTGCTTATTAAAAGGCAGGGTTTAAAATTCAATTTCAGCCCAGCAGGGGACTCCTTACTCAGCTTGGATTCAGCTTCGATTCTGAGGAAGTCAGTGGAAAAAAAAACCCTCCTCTTGTCTTGTGTATTCCTTCTCTCTTCTTGACTTCTAAAGGCTGAAATCCTGATAAGATCGTAAAATCTTAAATTGAAAAATGTAGATGAGAGTGTATCGCAGCAGTACCAGTTAGGCCACGGGCCTTTCTGAGTGTGTGCTACATCGGTTAGCATCAGCATGGCTAACGGGGGTCTTAGCAGGATTTCAACTCTCTCCTTTTTCAGCCTCCTTTTCCTCATGTGCTGCTTCTCACTGACCTTGTGTGTTCTTTCCAAGCAAGAATATCCAGGGTTCAGCTGGATCTATTTCAAGGTGAATCAAATACTGACTAATTTGTTTTCGGTTTAGCGATAAAAAAAAATAATAAAAAATTTAAAAAATGTTTGTGTGTCTGTGATTTCTGTGTTTGTGTGTATGTGTGAGTGAGAGAGAGACAAAGTATGTGCGTGTGTGTCTGTGTACACTTTTAATGAATTTTTCTCTATCTACTCTTTCCTTTCTATTTACGCATTCCATCTCTGTGAGTGTCTTGCGCATCTAACAGAACTCTTGGTTTCCAGGGCAACCTCCCTCCTGACTACAGGATCAGTTTGATTGACATCGGCCTGGTGATTGAGTACTTGATGGGCGGAGCCTACAGATGCAATTACACCAGGAAAAGGTTTCGAACCCTTTACCACAACCTCTTCGGCCCCAAGAGAGTGAGTGATTATTTTCATTCATAAAATGCAAATTCCTCTGTTTCCTTAGGTCCATACAAGACTGTTCTGAGCGGAATGCCACAGTGGAAGTTGGCATCTTAAATGATAATGGACCTCTATCATGTGACACTGTAAATACATATGTTGGTGACAGTTGCAACCAGTCACAGCCAAATCAGCATTAGTCACATGGCAGCACTATGATTGGTTAAAGCGTTGTTTAGAGCAAATTTATACAATAGCCATTTTAAACTGTCACAAAGTAACAGTAGTGGTGGACTTCACTGGACTTTCCAAAATGCAAGTGTGTGTTTATTTAGGCTGCAGGAAACGTTTCATGTTAACACTGATTTTCTTTTGGCATAAATACAACGATCACTGAGGCATTCAGTAGGCCTACAGCCCATATTAAAATCAGATCACGAGAATGTTCTCTTCCTGTTTAACACAGAAGAGATTGTATTCTGTGGGACTGTCAGAAAAACTAAAAAAGTACAAAGACTTTGAGTTGAAAACGGCGTTAGTCATCATAGTTTGTGAAATTACAGCAGCTATTACATGAACAATCTTAGGCCGCCATGAGTGAGCCAGTGAGATTGCACGCTGCCTGTGTCAAAACGACTGGCGAACGACTTGCAAGATTCTCCCCCACTGTTTCCTCCCACTTCAGAAACGGAAGTTATCTAATCTGACAAGATTCAGGCACCTGACAGTATTTTTTTTTCATCACGAGAAACAAACAGTAGCTCCAACACACTAGTTCTGTCAGGAACAAGCCCCAAAATAGATTTAAAATTTCACCACGTTCAGGCTGGAGGCATTTTCTATTAATATCTCACGCGCACGCGGCATCCTCGCTGAACCTGTAGCTGCCAACTTAATAAATACATCATGGATGTCTTCATTTCTATGCCAAGAAGAGGGAGAAGGCATAGCAGAGAACATTTTTTGATGTTCCTTTAAGTTGTAGTCTCAACCCAAATACAACTATGTTGTCTCTTGTTTCTTGTATTTCAACTATTATGCCTTTGAAATATTGATTTGTAAAAGCACATACATTTTGGGTAACACTGAATCTGTCTCCATTCTCCCTCTCTTTTGACAGCCAAAGGCCCTCAAGCTGTTGGGAATGGAGGTAGGTCCAGATCAGTCAAATTATGCCGTAGGGCCAGATTGATCAAAACCTTATGCACATGTTAATGTCTTTGCACATGCAATTTCAGTGACATGATTTGTGATTGGCTCAAACAATCAGCTCAACCAATCACGTGCTCTCTTACTATTTTTGCAAAAGCGAAACACTTTTGCATGTACTAAATCAGGCCCCTGGTCTTGCACCCAGACATCGTTTTAGAGCAGTGGTGTTTAGAATCAAGGACCTCATCATACAATATTATCATGATATATTGATACAAAACCAAAGTATTTCAATTCTGTGCAAATTGTGTTTCTAAATCGTCTGCCAGAATCAGTTAAGAAAATGTGTCTGTTGAATTAACCTAGAAATGTATTTGTTGAGTAACTGTGTGCTGATGTTGAGGGCCAAATTTAGACACCACCAGTTTACATTCAGAAATGTACAATTAAAGCAATGAGTCTGGTATTTGCATACCACCCAGTGTGTGTACACCAACTCTTGTTTTTACAGAGCTGTTTCCTTTTATACGGTTCACAAATTAAATAATTACCAATGCGCAAGTGTATTTATGAAACAGTTTACGGTAAAAATCACAATCTAAACAAACCGGATGACTTTTACTGGCAACATATATAGATATTGATACCTTATTGACGTAAGTATTTTTATATATGTTAGTTCACCAAAATCAGAGAAACAATTATAATCTCTCCACCTCTACTGCTGTAGAGTTTCTGAAAAGAGAAGGTGCTTTGAGAATTCCGTCCGCCAATCTGATTGGTTCGACCAAGTTTCGTGTAGTTTAATGTTGTAGGTTATTGGTTGAGATGGTTTATAGTGCCAAATCTCCATCTGCATAACATTAAAATTTATCAGAGGTTGCAATAGTTTACTAACAAAACACATTTCAGAATCTGTTTGGACATATCTCCCATCAGAGCATCAAACTGGTCAGGTTCATAGCACCTACAGGTTATGAGGCTGACAAATGTAAATTTCAAATGGACAATCATATGATAAAGGTATTTCTGTTTGTTTGGGCACAGTAAATCCAAATGTAATGTGATTTTAACAAGGAGAGAAAATGTAGCACAATTTTACAGCTCCTGCAAAAGATACGCTTTAATTACAACCGTAAAGCACGTCAACGTATTGCTGTATAGGGTATCTTGAACCCCCGATATTCAATTTCCATCTCGCGCACAGCGCAACTGCGTGTGCATATTGACCGTTTCGAACCTGTGCCGAGGGTTCTCTCGCATTCCAGAATAGCAACAAGCGCCTCTCAGGTTCGAGTGTCAATAAACGCAACACACAAAACAGCAGCACGTCGTTCCATCACCCTGGAGATCACTTCCATCCCCCGCACGTCTTCAAGCCTGTTATTGGCGATGTGTGAGCTAACTGATATTGTTTAGAGGCGGATTACCAGGCGCAGGATAAAGGCTTCCTCGGTGAAGCACGTGCTTCGGCGTCCCAATGGAATTTCCAAAGAGGTTTCTGGAATAAGAAGATTCCTTTCTATTTAACGATAATTACCTCGGGGACTTGAGCGACACGTTCGGCTCTTGGTAGGTGAAACGCTCGCCTGCAGAAAAATGTTGCCCATGACAAACATAAATAGTGTTGTAATCATGCCTTGTCAGCCAGGTGTGATCCAAAATATCCAATTTTATATCCAAGATGGTTGTCTCAAGACTGTTGAATTTTTGTAGCAGGAGATAATTTCACTTTAAACAGTCATACATAAAATCAAATAAACAGTATAATGCTCATTGCTAAATATTATGTATTCATTTCCTGTATCTTAAGACATTAACCATTCGATGTTTTCACATAATATTTTCTGTGTAAAGAAGCGACTAATGCTCTGACTTTTAACGTGACCTCAACATGTTTTGATCCCTCCCGCAATTCAAGTTAATGAGTGGAAAACCATGAATATGGAAAACTGCCGGGGTTAGATGGGACATTTCGCCTCTAACATCACTTCGAACATCTGGGCATATTGAGGAAAACTCGGTGCACCACAGCGATGGCTTTACCCCTCATTGAGTTAAAAAAAGTTTTTTTCATATGCTTAGCTGCGAGGACTTCCCCTGAAGAATGCCATCAGCTGCTGTAAAAGCATTAAAAAAAAATCAAATCCATTATAAGTTTTACTGTCACAAGCTCATCCTGTGAAAAAAAAATGATGGAAATCTTTCGAGCGAAAGAGGAGTATGGAAATCAGAGAGAGGTGAGTCTGGACTTTAACAAGAGAACTGTACTTCCTGTTCTCTGCTTTAGACTTCCTGCTCTCGTCTTGTCTTCCCTGCTGCAGAACGACACACAAATAAGCAATCAGGAGTGATGTATCCACAGTGGTGTTTTAAAATAGGGGCCGATGTATGTAGAGCATCACATTGTATGGACGCCTTACTCGGCACAAAGGGTTAGCACAAACCCATCAATGTACTCTGGTCTCGACTCGTCTCCCCTTTCGCCACAGGATGACATGCCGATCAGGAGGGGCCGGCAGAAGACCACCAGGAAGCGGGAGGAGGAAGTGGACATCGACTTGGATGACCCGGAGATCAACCACTTCCCCTTCCCGTTCCACGAGCTGATGGTGTGGGCGGTGCTGATGAAGCGCCAGAAGATGGCGCTGTTCTTCTGGCAGCATGGGGAGGAGGCCATGGCCAAAGCCCTGGTGGCCTGCAAGCTGTGCAAGGCCATGGCCCACGAGGCGTCCGAAAACGACATGGTGGACGACATCTCCCAGGAGCTCAACCACAACTCTAGGTGAGGCTGCAGGCCTCATCCCGCCCCTTCCCCATTCTACCTCTCTTTCTTCCCCCTTTCACTTCTTCACGCTCCTTCCTCTACTTTTCTCCTTTCCTCCCCTAACTTCACCTCTCCACCTTCTTCCTTTCCCTCTTCCTTCTTCTACCTTTCCTCTTTCTCTTTCCATCATTCTCCTTCTCTCCTCCTTCATTCCCTTTTCTCCCCACCCATTCTCTCCTTTGCCCTTCCCCATTCCCATTCTATCCCCTTCTCTATTAACACAATAAACCAAAAATCCTCAGCTCTCAGCCCTGAGGGCCACACGGTCAGCAGGTGTTTGCTCTAGCCATCAATTGCACTGTCTGATTTTACTAATTAGCTCCCAGAACAGATTTGGTCATAGCAAATACCTGAGGACACTGTTACCCCCAGGAGAAGCGCCTCAGCAATAGATCATTATCGTTTCCCTGAGGAGACGTTTTTGGTTCCAGCTAAGCTAAGAGAGCCTCACATGAATATGAATGAACTCATAAAGACATTTAGCTAACTTGTCAAATCGCTTAAAAGACTGGATTAATTAAAGAACTAAGGGCAGAAATCCAGAGAAACACATACCGCCCTTTTTACCCACCCCGTTCCACAAAAGCTAGTCAAGATGTGAACAGCTCTGAACCGCTATGCAGGAGTGCCGTTGTTAGGCGCAGCTTAGAAATGACCCCTGTGACCTTGCCTCAGGGGCACAGATCAAGGTTGCCAGGTCAGGCATATAAATCCTCCTGTCCCTTCCGTGTCAATGTGACTGAGCATGAGCTTTGCGTGATTGAACCGTCTGCATGCACAGCAGCCTGGGGCTGTTTGCAGAGCATACACGCATCTATGCCACAACATCTCCTCCATGGACAGACACTGTAGGTCTGAACGATGGTGAACGGCTGGTGATGAAAACGTTTTTTTGGATCATCGTATCTCAGCCGTTTGTTTACCGGTCTTAACCAAACTTTGCATACCTGCTCACGCCATAAGCAACAGGGTATCCTCCAAGTTTTATAAACATCGTTTAGTTGCCTTTAAAACGAAAATGGACTTGAAGCACATGGCAAAAGACCATGAAGATGGTCTTTTGCACATGGATTCCGATGTTTTATTGAACGGTAAAAAATGTGTTGCGTGTGTATGTGTGTGTGCGTGTGTGTGTGTGTGCAGGGAATTCGGGCAGCTGGCAGTGGAGCTCCTGGATCAGTCCTACAAGCAGGACGAGCAGATGGCCATGAAGCTCCTGACCTACGAGCTGAAGAACTGGAGCAATGCCACCTGCCTGCAGCTGGCCGTGGCCGCCAAGCACCGCGACTTCATCGCACACACCTGCAGTCAGATGCTGCTGACGGACATGTGGATGGGCCGTCTGCGCATGCGCAAGAACTCAGGGCTGAAGGTCAGAGGTCACCCCACCACCTGCCCTTCGCCCCACAACTCACACAACCAATCCTGCACTCTCAAAGAAAAGGGTCTACCATTGAATCAAAGTTTAATCACACCCTTTTAAAGACCCATCTTGATTCATTCTGGTGTTGTTTTTTGTTCATCACATCCTGTGGTTTAAAAATGGTTCTCCTCTATTAGTCTGAAGTCTGATATTGAGTTGTTGACATCCTCCTAGAGCATTTTGTATGCAGTCATATGCAGGCTGTATAATTATTATTGTCATCATGTAAAGAAGTTCCAAAGCACTAAACTTGCTGTTGATTGAAAGAAAACTACAAAATCCAGCATGCCCCACACCCCAGGAATAAATTGTTATTACACAGTGTAAAGTCACATGTCATTTCAGTCCTGGGATATTTGCAGAATTATGACACATTTTTCACATTTGTTTCCTCTTTTGTTGGTGTGTTTGGTCTGAAAACAGTGGTTATGCCCCGAACATGACCGGGTTTATCGTTCAGAACCGAACTGTAACACACAGATGTAAGAAATTAGCTGTGACTGTCTGTTCCCTGGAGCTCAGGGCTAGACTCCTTGCATTCACTTCAGACATCAGCTTCACCATTGCGTGTGGTGCCGTTCTAAAGCGCATCACTGACCTGCACATTTCATTGTGCTAGAGTAGTTCTGAGATCAGCATTGTTGGTTCTTTATGTGGGGGGAAGCTAACATAAAAATCTGGTCACGTGCCAATGTAGAAGTAATTTTCCCTCTATGGCATATTTGCAAGTATTTGAAGTACTTTCTATGTATTTGAATATTATTTGATTTTTGTATTCATACACCATCCTCATTCACACCCTTTATCTTCCAGCTCACTGTTCAATGTTGTTATTTAAGAAAACAAACAACATAATGCAATACTGACTTTTGAATGTAGAGAACAAGCAAGCCTGTACCGTGGAGACACACTCAGGCCTGTAAACAACGGCCGACCTCATTATACAAATCCAGGGAACATTAGCTGAGGGGCAGGTCCTGAACCAGCGCAGCGCCTCGGAAAGCGTGTGTCGGTTCCCTTGTGGTGCTTACACCGCATTTTATTCTTTCAGCGATTTTGAAATTTTTATTTCTTTTTTTCAGCGGCACAGCGCAGGTCCAGCCGCTCTCTCTGCACGCGCCTCCGGTTATATCCGCTGGCTCGCGCGTCGGTGCCATTGGAAACACGCGCTCTTGGCAGGGACGCATTTCACTGTAAATAACTGCTCCCCGTAGAACGCGGTTCTTTTCGAACAGGAAGCAAAGTTGGCGATCACTGAGCATTTTCGAATTATTTTCGGCACAATGCGAAACGGTTGCCAGGCAGCAGTCTTTAATCTGTGTTGTTTTACAGTGTCTTTGAGTTTACTGGACTAATCGTTTTTTAATTGGTTCTCTTGATTGCCCCCCCTAAACTTTATTAAATGAATAAAAGAAAGCTGGTGAACGGTTAACTTGCAGTCTCACGAAGTTTGCGACAGTCGAAGGAATAGTCTTTGATGGCTTTTGTCCCATGCATTCTGTTCGGCTTTTGCGCCTTCAGGGTTTATTTTGTTCTGTAACTTCTGTTTAACTAAAAGGCAAGCAGCGTGTCCACAGCGTCCTTATCATGCACTTGCAGCTCTCTGGGTTATTGCTTTGCATCTGCGGTTAAGAGGAGGAGCAGAAACCGAAAACAGATTTGTTTTATTTGATTTAATAATCGAGGTCTCGGTAGGGTATCCTGACAATGGTCTGCTAGTTGGAGCATTTTATTGAAACTGAAGAGCACAAATGATTCATGTGAGCATGCTTGTTTTTGTGTGTGTGTTCCAGTGATGTGAGGTGACACGGAAC
The DNA here is from genome assembly GCA_022829145.1 of Albula goreensis. Taxonomy (NCBI): domain Eukaryota; kingdom Metazoa; phylum Chordata; class Actinopteri; order Albuliformes; family Albulidae; genus Albula; species Albula goreensis. The sequence continues at coordinate 1,083,725 of CM040744.1, forward strand.
ACTGGGTATGCGGGGTGGGACCGTGGAAAGGTTGGGTATTAGTCTTTCATGTAATTAATGGCCAATTTACACGTGTTATTACATTGCATTGAGGTAGATACTTTCATTGCAAGTGTATTGGGGGCGGGGGGGATGTGACAGTTAATTTTCAAAATCGTGTTGAAAAATCGAGGCTGCAACGTATTGGTATTGTAACGAGTTTATTTTCTTATTGATTGATGCGAGATCTGCAGTGTCGCACACGTACTTTGTTAGTTAGCAGAGACAGACACAGACAAAAAGTATTATTGAAAACAGTCTTTTTTTTTTTTTGTAGAAACGGATTCTGTATTTCTTCCTAGCAAACCTTCGTCCAGCGTTGACCCACTGTTTTACTCAGTACAACCATACACCATCAGTACAGCGTATATTAACGAATAACCACCCCCCTTTATTCCCTCAGGTCTTTATACCCCCAATGTATCACTTTATACGGTTCTTAAACACGTCTGCTCTAAACCTATTTTTGCTCATAAAATCAGGAATAGACTTGTCTCCAGCTGCCACGGTCCCTGGAAGTGTCCCCAGATTGGCCACTGGGAAATGGATAATTCATTCATTCAGAAAGTTTTAGACATAGAACTTACATCAGGGACTGTTTTATTTAGATCTAAAATGATGGGAAAGCAACTCAGTGTTGTCGCATAAACCTAGCTTGTTAATCGAGTCACTGCTAATGTTACGATAGTGATGCATGACTCAAATTCTTGTCACATGCACACTCACAATTCCACCTACAACACCATTGGTAACATTGACCATGGCCGTATCAAAAGTTCGTAAGTGCCATTTTAATGACAAATTGCAGGTGTTCTGTTTCATTTGTCCTGCGAACAAAGATTTAACAACTGTACAATGCACTAATGTTATACTATGCACTAATGATTCTTAAATTGAGGGAGAACGTCAATTAAAGAACAGGAAGGTACATCAAAACATAAATCAGCATTTTGTGTTGCTACTATCAGAACACCTATTAAACACATTTTTCCAAATGTCTGAGCAATCAAAAACCGAGTATGAATTAGCACTGCAGGATTGGGTTTCGGCATAGGCCTATCTTACTGTGCAGCACAACCATAGCGTTAGTTGTTGTTTTAATTTCAACATGCTTTATGGTCAGCATCTGCACAATAATGAAGGAATATGGCTCACAATTTTGTTACACAAAATAACATAAAATCTGTGTTGTCTTCGCGAAGCAATATTAGCAAAAAAAGATATAAAATGTCCACCCTATACAGCAGAAGCACAACAAACACAAATCTGTCACAGTATATATACATGCTGTTCTAGTTGCTTGTCCATAGCTGAAATAGCCAACAAAGAAATTGGTTTGGGTAGTGAAGCAGCAGAGTCGCTGTCATTGATTTATGCAGAACGAGTGAAGATGCTCACCATGCACCAGAGGAGATTTAGCAAACATAGCGCAATTTATTTAATTCTCTGTTTTGCTATTACTGACATTCATCTATGTAAACAGTCCCAACATCGTATTAATCCCTGTATTCCCGTGTGTATGTGTGTGTGTGTATATGTAATATAAGTGTACAGCCGTGTGTGACCGGGGTCTCCATGCCTCTGCTCTCATCCTGCAGGTGATTCTAGGTCTGCTGCTTCCCCCTCCATCCTGAGTCTGGAGTTTAAGAACAAAGACGAGATGTCCTACATGCCACAGGACCAGGAAACGTACCTGCAGGAGAGGGAGGTGGAGGAGCCCGAAAACCCGCCAAGGAAAAAGAGGACGAGGACATGGAGTTCACAGTAAGGTCCTACTGTGGAACGCAGTACAACTCCGTGGTGAGAGAACCCACATCAGCCCCCCCCTCCTGCCACCTGGGCCCCCCCCCTCCTCCACAAACTCCAAACCTACCCCCAGACTGACTACACCCCCTACCCCCCATCCCTTTAGCCTCCTGTACCAACCCAAACTCGTCCCAAATCAACAGAACCGCACACCAAAACCTAAAACAAGCCCCATGGGTTCCCATGTTTACCCGCCCTAACCTGCCCTGACCCAAGAGTTTACCCCCTCTCTTCCCTAACTTCCAGATCCCACAATGTTAAGATACCCAACCTCGACACACAAAGCCTTCTGTGGTTGGTCAATTAGTCCTGGTCCAACTCAATATCTTCTTAGATAGCAGTAGAAGATACCAAAATACACCTGTAGGCTACACGAGATGATATCACCATCAGGAAATATCAAATCAACATGCACCTGTAGATTACTAAAGAAGATATCGACAGAAATCTGTAGATTATGAAAGAAGATATCAACATGTATCTGTAGGTAGAAAAAAAACACACACCCACGTTCACCTGTACTGTTCCTGGTTGACTTGTATCTGGCAACCTGAAATAATGTGCACATTTACCACAGGTTCATGTACTCTAAACAGACCATAATAACCCCAGGAGATGAACATTTACATATTATGGATTTAGCAGACTCTCTTATTCAGAGCAACTCCCTAGCTTGAAGTTTTTCACTTTATCTATTTGTACTGCTAGATTGTTACAGAAGCAGTGTAGGTGAAATGTTTTGCTCACCAGTTGAGTAATTATTGTTCAAACCTTGGTCCATGAGCTCAGCTCCCTAACCCCTATGCTACACTGCTACCTCGCCCTTTAACCCCATCCCCCCCCCCCAAACCCCCGCCGCCCAAAGTAGTGCCCCCTCCCCCACACCCCCACCCTGCCGTCTGCCCTCGTGTTGTGGTCTCAGCTGAAGGTGTGGTCGATGGAATCGTAACGTCTCTCGTCTGTTTGCTCTGGGTTTGGGTCCGTCTGTCTTTCCTGTCTGTCTCTCCCGTCTTTCTCTCTCTCTCTCTCTCTCTCTCTCTCTCTCTCTCTTTCTCTCTCTTTCTCACGACCTTTTCTAGTGAGGGTTTCGGTTTTGCTGGAGGTACAGTAACGCCTCGTGTGCGCATCCCCACGCAGCCGAGAATGCCTGTCCATACATGGCCATATGCGCAGCCCGTATGCGCAGACACACGCTTCCATCTGCGCAGCTCTGACACATATGAATCACAGGGATTCATGCAGCTCAGTGAAAAAATTGTATTGCAGCTGCTCTCTGTGTCCTGAAAAGGAGGCAACAAGCTGGCCTGGCCCTCTCTCCTTCTCTCTCTTTCTCTCTCACTCAAACTCTCTCTGTCCTCTTCCATCTGTTGCTCTCTGACACTTTCTCAACCTTTCCCTCCATTGAAGTTTTCTGTTTCCATTTTCCCTGTCCCTCCTCCTCACTCCCTCACCTCCTTCCCTTTCACTTTCTCTTTCCTCCGCTCTGTGCTCTCTTTTTTATCTGTCACTTTCTGCCGTTTTCTTTCCTTCAATTTAAGTTTTCGGTTTGAATTTATTTCTCTTTCTATAATTTTGCTCTTCCTTTCTACCTCCCCCCTCACTCCTTTTCATGCTGTTTCTCTATTCTTCAATCTCTTACTCCTTGTCTCTTTCTATAACTTTACCTCAATTTAAGTCTTCAGTTTTAATCCTTCAGCTTCTCTCTAATTCTCTCTCTTTCTCCGTCTCTCTGAGGGCTGTAACAAACACACATGGGAATCTTCCTCTTTTCGAGGAGGCCAAATTGAATCTGGTCAGTCCTTAGGACTCACCTCGTTTCAGATGAAGGCCGTCGTGTTTTTAATCTGTCCCAGGGTTCCCTTTGGGAAGGGGTTGGGTGGCGGGGCGGATCCGGCCCTGATTCTGTAACGGATTAAATGGGTGCCAATGCGACAGGGGTGCTAAGACTTGGGGAGAAGTGAGCTTCGTGACAATGAGTATGTGCATGAAAAAACCAAGAAACCCCCAAAGCCTGTCGAGGACTGTGGAGACACCTGATCCCTATTGGAAAAAAGCAATCCATCTCACGCTGTGGAAGATGCAGAGCCCAGCATCGTACCGCACAGCTGGACATCGATCGGATGGCTGTCCCCTCGGCAGGTCCCCCCATAAATCCACTCCTGGAGGGTCACCGCGCGCGCCGGTGCTCAGTCAAAATCATTTATCGACTGAGGGATCCTGCCGCTCGTTTCCATGACGTCAGTCGGCCGCTGATTGAAATGGAACCGCAGAAACCGGCGAGGCGCTGCAGCCCTCCAGGACTGAAGCCATCCGCCCTTCAATCCGATGTGTTCTAACCTGTCACTCCACGGCAATTGCGAGCCTCATGAGTGAACTAGCCCACAGCGGATGGAATAACTTTAGCCTGTCAAACAGTCCAGTTGTTAGAGAAGGCTAAAGTGGACAGCCATACTTTTGTCAACAACAACTATGAGCGGAATTTTTGTCAATCATCTGTTGTTTGCTAATGATGTAGACACGAACATGAGTTAAATTTGTACAAAATTCATGTTTTCATAATGTTTGTTAATGAAATTAGCCAGCTAGAAATTGCCCTTTCTTGCCTTGGGGTTCAAAAGGTTAGCACTATTTGAGGGCTATTTTAACATATGTCCCTGGGTTTATATAAACCCTGAGTTCCAACCAGGTGACTAGTTGTCTCCACGACTACTAGACATGGCTCAGGGAAAACTTCCTGGTTTTTCTGCTTCTGTTACCCAGCCAAACCTCATAACCAAAAATAAATACATATGATTTTCCATTGAGAGAAGGCAGATTAAAGGTCACCTATTGACCATTTGCGGTCAAGGATTTGACCACCAGTCAGTGCATTTGTGTGGACAGGGACCCCAAAAGTGTCTCCCTGCATCTTGAGTTGGTCTCTATAAGTGAAATATCGAACCTGGAGTTCACATAAGTGTGAACCTGAATGCATTTCACAATTGACAATTATATATTTGCCAATTCGTAATTTACCATGTATATATTATGTATGCCTTTGCCACACATAAATGCAGATTGCCAAATTCCTCTCTGCCTCCTCCATTGCTCTTATTATTTCCCCAGTCTCTGTACAGAATGTCTAAACATGCTGGTTCAGGGGCTGTGTGTGCATGTGTGTTTAAAGTGATTGAACAGCATGTGGTCCATTTTCACCCCCTGAATGTCAGAAAGCCTTCCCTTTCTGTGGGAAGTGGGGTGGGATAGGGAAGGTTTGTCCGGGATGATGAGGCTGGTGAAATAAAGCGGAAAAAACAACCCAGCTACCTCCTCCACCCCCAGCCAGGGTGTTGGTGCGAGGATCACTTCCACGCTCTCCCCCTGCCTGCCCCACCCCTCAAACAGAGAGCAGTCGGCGCAATACAATTACCTGATTTCCCAAGAGCTCGCAGATAATTCCCATCAACGCCAGATCAGCCGCTTCGCCCCATGGATCACATGGGGTTGGGTCAGAGCCGGCAAAACCGCTATGCCACGCCGCGTCGTAGGTCAGGTTCTCCATTCCGGTTGGTCCCTCGTACCTCACCTTTGACCCTCTGGACCTACCAAATGATTTGGGGTAAAATTGGAGGCTGGCCAGTTGTCTGATACATCCTCTTCTGGTCATGGCTGATTCACACAGGAAGTCCAATCGCTCAACCACAACTTGCGTAAACGAGGATAAAGGCTATTCCTACTGTGGGCATAATGATCATTAGAATCTGTATTCCACACAAGAGAACCCATCTCTATAAAGTCGGCCTCAAAACAAGTAGGGCTTGATGGAAGCGTCAACCATTACCTGAGCTGATAGAGCTCATCTGTGAATGAGTCTGCCGCTCTCCAAGGTCCTGAAAGCTCCCCTTGCTGACTGAGGGAACAAGAGCCATTCACACCAGTTAAAGAGTAGCCATACCTCCCTCCACCGCTGCTAGCTTCACAGCCTGAATGTGTGGATTTTACCAGCCAATCACGGCAACATTGAGAGCCATGACATACAATAACAAGATGGCAGGCAGACTACAAAAGTTCAATTTAAGATCAATTCAAGAAAATTTCATGCATATTCCTGTAATAATAACTAGTTTTATGTTTGAAATAAATGTATTGATCTTTGATTTGCGCTATTAAGTAGCATAACTGCTTGCTAAGTTGTGAGTAATGTTAAGTCATAGTTTTGCTGGAAAGTTGTCTTTGAAGGTTGTTTTTTTGTCACAGTAAAGTCCGGCCTCCTTCTTGTGAGCGGCAGCGTTCCTTGACCAGATTATGGGGTGTACGCGCCTTGTGTGTCAATGGAGCTGTAACCAAGTGAACCACAGAGCCTACGACGCGCGCTGGCGTTCTCACCTGTCACTCTCCCACCGCCTCACCTCGCCTCGCCCTAGTCTCCATGTCGCCACGGCAACCTCATAATGTTGTATGAAGAAATCCAACTGGAAATAAAAAAAGACTTACGCTGTCTTTCTCTGTCTCCTCTTCTTTTCTCTTTTGTTTCTTTTTATTTCCTTTTCTGTTCATCCTTGTGCTCTTCCCAGGCCATGCTGGGAAAGGTAGCCACGGAAACGTCACGGAAGAAGGACGTGGAGGAGGTCCAGAACCGGCATAGACTGATCCCGTTCGGCCGGAAGATCTACGAGTTTTACAACGCACCCATCGTCAAGTTCTGGTTCCATACCGTGAGTGGTAACATTCCATACAGTGTGGGATGAGTATTTAAAATGCATAAGCTGTTGGGTTGTTTGAGATGATGTAAGCTGATTTGTGTGTGTGTTTGTCTGTGTGTGTATGTATGTGTCTATGTGGATCACATGACAGGATGTGTGTGTGGTGTATGTATCATCAAGATGACATATACGGTATAACTAATTCAGGTGTGTGTATGTTTTTGTGTTATAGATGCTGGTATGTGAGGCTGTGATTGAGGTGTGTGTGTGTGTGTATGTGTGTGTCTATGTGGATCACATGACAGGATGTGTGTGTGTGGTGTATGTATCATCAAGATGACATATACGGGATAACTAATTCAGGTGTGTGTATGTTTTCGTGTTATAGATGCTGTTATGTGAGGCCGTGATTGAGGTGTGTGTGTGTGTTTTACAGATGGCGTACGTGGGGTATCTGATGCTCTTCAATTACATCGTCCTGGTGAAGATGGAGCTGTGGCCGTCCCCGCAGGAGTGGATCGTCATCGCCTACATCTTCACCAACGGCATCGAGAAGATGAGAGAGGTAGGCGTCGTCGTTACCGACAGCCTAGAATGAGCGACACATCCCAAGTTCCACAGCTCTCAAGACTCCTCCCATTCACTCAGTCGACCAATCAATAAATCTGTTCATCGATTTTTACTGTCACTGACTGACTTTTCATTTTGCAGCAAAATTAAATATCTGACTTTCAAATAATTAAAACACACAGAGTATTACATTATAAAGCATGAAAATCTTGAATTAAAAAAAAATATATAAAAAACTTCCCATAATTATGAAAGCGCATAAGATGTAAAATATCTGATTAATTCTGAAATTACAGATTTCTGGAGGGATTATGGGAACATGGAAACACACATCAATTTATGTATCACAAGAAAATAACAGCTACTTTAAAACGCGAGTTTAAAATACAGCATGCCACTTATTAAGACTGGCAGCAGTGCGAAAATGTGCACTCCGCATTTCGACAAACGGCAAAGGCGGAAACGCACCAGTCACATTAGAGCTGGAGAGCGTGCGACAGCGCGGCCCTTCCAGTAAGAATCGATTTTATCATGCATTAGAGTGGGTCAAGCCATCTGAAGTCTCTCTTCTGGGAACATAGCGACACGAGCAGTGGGTATATTCACCGCGGAGCCCTCCTCGAACAGCATACTGATTACCCATAATCCTCCAGGGCATACCCTCTGGGGGGGAGAGAGCCCCCGAGTCGAAACGTCAACGGGCCACTAAGCCGTGGCACGGCCTCCGGAGAGTAAACAGCGCAGCCAGGGTGACGCAGGCCCCTGTTATTTCTCTTGAGCGAACGAGTGAAATATGTTGATGCCGTTTGACAGCACGGTTTCACAACGCCGTGAAGGTGGGTGTAAGCGGTGCGCAGGGAAACGTGGTTTACTCTTTCACAGCAGCTAGCCGAGGTGGGAAAAACAGCGCATCGAGCCGCGAGCTATCTCTCCTCTTCAGCGAAGAAGGCAAAGTGATTGATTGGTTCTAAATCGCTCACCTCAATAGGAAAGATTTATGCCTGAATAGGAATGATATATGCAATGTACATATTATAAAAAAAACATTTTAGATTGATAGTTTGGATCACAAACATGATTTAATATGCTATTTTAAATGTGTGAAAATTAATTTATGAAAACTGAGCTGAGCAGCTTTCTGTCAGGGTCCAGTACCTGTCGATAACTGATGTGTTCCAACAAATCGGAACATGCTGAAATCAGAACATAATGCTCATCATTAATGCTGACACCAGTTGAATAGCGAAGACTTAATGTATATCAGTACGGACTCGCCAGCTCCCTGTTAAACGGTCCTGTGCTGCCCTCTGCTGGTTGATAGCGGTACAGTCTTATATTCCCCCTTCTCTGTCCTGTTTTTTCTTCTGCTTTCTCTGTTCAGTTCTTTCCTGTTGATCAAATGTCATCCCACCATCCAAAGGTTATTAGCCCTTTCTCAAATTCCACAGTTTCTCTTTTGTTTTGTTGCATTTTCATTCCTTTCTTTTATGTGTATATTAAAATCTAGTCGACAATATAAATTTGAAGGAAGTGCTCTTCTCGGTTCCCTGCCTTAGTTTTACTCGGTCTAGCATCAACAGCAGAGAGAGAGTATATGTAAAAGTTTAAAGTCACTGTTGATAGACTCTTCCTCTCTCCCTTTCTTTGCTCTATCTCTCTCCCTTGATCTATCACCCTCTCTTCTTCTCTACCTTATTTTCTCTCATTACCTTGTTCCTTCCCTCTCTCCCTCTCTCCCTCTGCCTCTCCTTCTCCTTCCCTCTCTCTCTCTCACTCCCTGCCTCTGCCCACCCCCTACGCCCCCCAGATCCTGATGTCGGAACCGGGGAAGCTGCTCCAGAAGGTGAAAGTGTGGCTGCAGGAGTACTGGAACATCACAGACCTGATGGCCATCCTCATCTTCTCGGTGGGCATGGTGCTCCGGCTGCAGGACCCGCCCTTCATGAGCTACGGCCGCGTCATCTACTGCGTCAACATCATCTACTGGTACATCCGCCTCCTCGACATCTTCGGCGTCAACAAGTACCTGGGGCCCTACGTCATGATGATAGGCAAGATGGTGAGTGAGACGGACGGTCGCGAGGTCCGAGGCAGGGGGTATCCGAACTTTCGCAACGGGACAGCAGATTTACCTCTGAGCCCTCACCCTGGCAACAAAACATAGTAACAATAAGAATGATACTAATCTGATTGTTTGTGAACTACAAGGACTAATACACATTTGAACTTGGTTATTGTGTTGCAGTTTTCTCAAGAAGTAGAGCGTTGCAACAAACAATGAATCCGTTTCCATGCATTGATTGTAGGCTGAGAGTTTGAGCTGAGCTCCCACTCTCCGACCTGACTCCGCCCCCTTCCTTCCATTTCTCCGCCCCCTCCACAGATGATTGACATGATGTACTTCGTGATCATCATGCTGGTGGTGCTGATGAGTTTCGGGGTGGCGCGGCAGGCCATCCTGAACCCCAACGAAGACCCGTCCTGGATGCTGGCCCGCAACATCTTCTTCATGCCCTACTGGATGATCTACGGAGAGGTGTTTGCCGACCAAATCGACCGTAAGGCGCCCCCTAGTGGAGAGAGGTGTACACTGCAGTGACTCCCTGACCCCGCCCCCCTCAGCCCACTCACTCAAACGAAAACCCCCGTCCCCTTCAGCCTTCTGGGCAAAACCTGTGTGTTGGTTTGGGCTGATTGGTGTATTTTCAAGGACTTTTTACATGGACACACGTTACACAGGGATTTTTTGGGGGGGTGGGGGGGGTTTCACAGCTCCTGAGTTTACCCCTCAGTAAATCTCAAATGGACACAAACCCCCTTTACAGATGAGAAATTAGCTTAAGGTGAGGTTAAACCAGGTGTGTCCAGTCCTACGTGAATAGGATCAGCAGGGGTGTACCTGACTCAGGTAATCAGGGTATTGATTGGAGGTCATCTTTATCTGAGCAGGTGAACCAGGTGTTTTAGTGATGAGCTTAAAACAGAAGCCTGCTCCCACACCATCCCTGCTCTGATAAACCTGGACACCCCTGAACTGGACTGCGTATTCTCAAATTTTAGCTCAGGTACTACAGTTGCCAGACTACGTAGGGAAGGCCAACATAATTTTAAAAGCTCAAACTTGAATATTTATTCAAGGTGAAAAGAATTATGTATGTATATATTAAAATTGGCATTTTCCTGAAAGTTGGCTGAATTTTAAACTGCTCACTTTGTACAGTCGCATAGTTTATATCTACTCAGACTTTCAAATTCAAAGCCTTCAAAGTACATCTGCACATTGGTCCAAAGGCAATGCCCAGCCCAGGATTTGAACCCACAACCCCTTTTTCTCTAACCAGTTATGGCTGTTTTGAGGGGGAGGGGAGGAGTTTTGATGCCCCCAACAATGTTACTGTAACTTTGTTGCAAGGACACATCGGACTGCGTGAAACACATGTGTGTGCGTGTCTGCGTGTGCGTGCGCATCGATGTCGATGGCGGCCCAAAAAAAAAGAAAGAAATTAAGGAAAAGAGAACTGAAATAACGCTTTGTCGTTCTTTGTTTCAGATGTGAATAGTAGGAAGCTACAGCACAGGCTGAATGAGAAACTCTGGCTGGTCGAAAATTACTTTCGAACTCACGGAACCTGGCGCAACAATGGTCCATCACCCGCATTACGATTACGCAACACAGCCAAACCCCGCCCCCATTCCAAACTCACTCAACTCCCCCATCGCCATCCCAGCACTCTCCACTAGGGGTCACCAGAGAGCTATGAGTGGGCACCTCAGCATGCAGAGTAAGGGATGGGGAGCAAGGTTTCATGAACCCTTTACTGGGTGGGTTAACAGTGAGCTGTCACTCACTGACTTCTCTGAACCAATCACAGGGTTTTGCTCTCCATAGCAGAACACAATGACTGGGTCGACTCTGGCAGGTGCTGGTCACCGACACTGTTGCTCCAGCCGTTTGTGATGTCATGGTACCTGATTGTCCAATCACTGGAAAGGGACAGAGTTTCCAGTGCAAATGAAGGCCCAATTGATTCATTTCGCCTTTTTTCAGCTGACATATCATTTAATGTAGCTTGACAGAAGTTCTGTAAAATGATTCAGTTGTAATAATATTACAGTGATCATATGAATATTTTGGCTGGAAATGGGAATTTTATGACTTCCTCATAAAGAATGTTTCCACATGCCATGACTTATGTAATGTATATTTTATACATGTGGTATCCTGTACATAGGTGCTCAGCAAATGACGGGATATTACTTTTCCAACTAGTTCCATGAACTACTACGCCCCTACATCTCTGCTTTCATTTTTTGTGAGTATTTTTTTGAGACAAAACCATGACCTAAAATTGGCAGGAAGGGACCTTAAACAGTACAAAAAAAATAGGAAATTAGATTTGAAGGGGGTTAGAATTGCAAGCTAAGTTCATTGGAAAATAAAATTGTATCAATTTTTGGTGAGCTGTCACTGTCAGGAGACCAGGATGTCCAAACCAGCCTTGGCCCTGATCCTTTGGGTTTAAAACGAAATACGTTAAATTACATTATAGGCATTTAGCAGACGCCTTATCCAGAGCGACTTATAACACAAAATGCATTTATTTCGGGACAAGGGCCTTAAAGTGCTAGGGAGGGTAAAAGTCTCAAGAGCCAGAAGGGTTAGCATGGACTAAACCCTGTGGATGACTTATTGAAGAAACAAAAATTAGAAACCATTAGTAATAAGTAACTACGAATTAGCTCTAGTTTTAGGAAATTGAGTTCCCCCTCTATTTTGTGAAACCCTGCAGCGGAAACTCACATCCAACCTGCCACAGTAATCATATCAAAGTCATCTTCACCCTCCTACATTCTTACATTAAAACAACATTATTGCAATGTTAGAACAATGTCACCGCTACATTACCCACCGTCCCCCCTCCCAGCAACCTCATCCACGCAGCATGAAAAATAAATGGCTTGGCGTGGGACCATGCCCACCCATCCCAAACCCCCCTCCCCACCCTCGAAAAACAGCATCCCACTGCCACACTTTCACCTTCTGTCACCTCAACATGTTTTTTCACCTGGTTCAGTTGTCAGAGTTGAATTGACCATTTAAAAAATGCATTCTCTAAATCCCAAAACAAGCCAAATTTTACTCAATTAAAATCCTCCTGGTTCGAAATTAGCCAATAAGACCTCCCACTGTTTCAAAATTAGCCAATGTGGACTGTTCTGCTGTTGTTTTGAAATTAGCCAATCAGAGCTCATGTTGTTTCGAAACTGACCAATAAGAGCTCACGTTATTTCAGTTCTCTAACTTTGGGCTTCCCTGTGCGTATTCATAAGTAATACAATTAATAAATGTAAAAATTTAACACATATTTTCCCTGAAACTGGTATTATCGTAACATTATCTCACTGAAATCACAGCAACTGAACCATATCAGCTGAAAAACACGTACAATGTATTTTTAATACATTTTTTATTTTTTTGTTATTTATTTTACATCGAGTATGCAGTGTACAAGCATTTTCCTGGCAAGGGTTTCCTTTTGGCACGTGCGGCATCAATATATTTTAAACATATGGTCACATGTTTAAATATATTGGGGATGCAAGTTATTACATGACAAATATATTTTTGAATATATTTTTTTATGAGATTGCACATTTCAGCACACATGCTCTTTCCATTTTGGACATTGCATTACACCCTGAGGGTGCACAACTCCTATCCTGGTGCGCTGCTGAGTAAAATGCTGGTTTTCCGATCGGGAGCTATTTTAGGCCTTAGAAACAAAGGATAATGTTGTTAAAGAATGTTAATGTCGTGTGCTAGTGTTATGAAACCTGAAATGAAAAAATTTCCCACAATGGAAAAAAAAAATATTTGACGTTACAATTAAAAATACAAATATGTAGCCATATTGGAAAGGGTAAAACAAAAGGATTCCCAGGTCTGACCATAATATATAGCACTTTTGTCTTGAAATAAACATATAAATTGTAAGAATGCTTGATAAATTGGATCCATTATGAGTGGACATTTTTAGCGGATTGGTGGAATTGATTAAGAAACTTTAGTTCAGGGAAACCAGCGCATGCGGCAGCCCTCCAGGACTGCGTTACAGTGACGTGGAAACGTTGGAGGAACGCCGTTCTCTGGTCTCACGCTGTTTTCCTGTGCCGTCGCGCAGCTCCGTGTGGGCAGAACATCACGGCAGAGGATGGAACGATCGTACCTCTGCCGCCCTGCAAGACTGGCGCGTGGATCGTTCCCGCCATCATGGCCTGTTACCTGTTGGTGGCCAACATCCTCCTGGTCAACCTGCTGATTGCAGTGTTCAAGTAAGGCCACCTCTTTGTTTTCTTCTCAGTTTAACACTACTGAGTGTTAAAGTAAGGCTTGCTTATTATGCTTCTCTCAAACTACTTAATCATTATTTGATTCATCTTTTAATTTGCTTCTGCAGTTTAAGGTTATCTCTTTTTCATCTTCATGAATGAATAAATGATTGAATGGATGCTTATTTCAAATGAACACTTTAATGAATTAACAATTTCATGAATCATTTATATACTCAGCTGTGTCCTCATTTATCAATCTTGGCAAAAAATTCAATTATTCATTCAAAGAAATAATTTAAAAAATGAATGAATTTATGAATGTATATTTTTAGGTTTTTTGTTTTATTTATTTTGCACAAGTGGAAAGGTAAAGGTGAGCATAGAACGGAATTTAAAAACAATGATGGGCAGGTGAGGTGTAAAGAAACACAACAGGGCTTATAGCTACCTTCACCTTAGAAAACAAAAACGAAATTGTATTTTCTCTCTTGTGATACCTGACCGTACATGCTGACTCAGGAGAGACAGTAAGGAGTCAGATTAATTAACTACGGGTAATATCACTAAAGCATGTCTGTGACAGACACTGACGTTTCACGTTCGTATAAAAGTATCGTCCTAATTTAACCGATTGTCCCGATTTAACAGGTCAAATAATCAATCTCAAAGGCAGAAGTAGCTCTGTCATGGTCTGTCCCCGTAACATAATATACTAATGATCCCTAAGGCTTTCATTTTCGTTGAACTTCAGCCTGCATTAGCTTTCTCCATCACGATGCGTCCACAAATTCGCTTTTAGAGCTGGGTGTAATCTCCTGCTGGGTGTCAATTAGCCACGGCGAGTCCAGAGATAAGGAGTGAATATGAGGTGACAGGCCCTGGAGGGCGTAATATGGCCGCCGAGCAAAGCCCAGATCCTGCTTAAACCTTCTATGGGGACGGTTTTCAAACACGTATTTAGTTGAAGCTAAGCATTTTACATTTCGATGACCGTAATTCGTGACATGTTTTTGCAGTTTCACCTATGCAAACACACATGCCAATGCACACTTACATAGATGAGTAGATAGAAACAGGCACGTGTAAGCGGCGTGTCGTCGGAGGACGTTTTAGGTGGCGGGGAGCAAAAGGGGGTGTCACCTCCCCCTTCCCCCTGCAGCATCCAATCATCTTCCGGAAACCGATACTAGTCCACTTTGTCATGCAGATTAAGCGTATTTAAATCTGAGAGACAGAGAGACCGCGAGGCAACAGTGAGTACTCTCTGGCAGATTGTCACGCAGGATCCAACATTTCAGCGCTGTATGTCTCGTTTGTTAATACCGTTGGTGAAAAATGGCCACTCGGCCGTGCGGCTTCTGAGACGTCAACAGTAGTCAGTAACATGAGAGCAGCATTTGCATAATCATGGAGGTGTCTCACCAGGTGAGGAGGGGCTAGTTTAATGAGACAAGCAAATACAGGACGCTATAATAGAAAAAACGTGTCTGCCAAGAGATTTCATGTGTGCGCATCCAGACACATTTAGGGACTTCAAAGTGCAGTGAATTCTGACTGTCTCACAGTGCCGTGGCGAGTCTCATTTAGTGACGTATTTTATCTCGCTGTCTCTCTTTTCTGCCTGTCCTCTCCCATTTTTCACCTCCTGAGTGATGAGGTTTGCTGCCTATTTCATGGCTAATTTATAAAAATGGTCTAGGCTTTTTTGAAAATGTCATTTAATAAAGTTCTGTTAAAACTTTAAGTTCTCTCTTTCTCTCTCTCTCTCTCTCTCTCTCTCCTTTGTACACTGTTTTTTTCTCTCTCCTTCTCCTATGTCTCCGTCTCTTCCCTTCCCTTTCTCTCTATATATATATATATTTCTCTCTGTCTGTCTCTGTACTTCCCCTCTCTTCTCCCCCTATTGTCACCTGCAGTAACACCTTCTTCGAGGTGAAGTCCATCTCCAATCAGGTTTGGAAGTTCCAACGGTATCAGCTGATCATGACTTTCCATGAGCGCCCGGTCCTCCCTCCCCCTCATCATCTTCAGTCACATGACCATGGTGCTGAAGCACCTGTGCTGCCGCTGGCGCAAGCACGACGACGACGAGCGGGACTACGGTCTCAGTGAGTGACCGTGGTCAGCCTTTCAGAGTCACGAAACACAAAAGCACACATTTTCACCATTTAATGCTTCCATTAATAGTTTCACTTCTTCCTCACAAGAACATTTGTCCCAAGTCCCAAGTCACATATTTGGTGGTAAATATAAGCAGAAGCAATGTAGCCATATTGTATATTAGGTTTTGAATTGACGAGTTTCTCATGCAGCACTATGGTGCTACAAAGATGAACTATTTCAAGTCCTTAAATGCTTCTCTCTGTAATGCGTGTCTGTCAGAGCTGTTCATTACGGAGGACGAGCTGAAGAAGGTACACGACTTCGAGGAGCAGTGCATTGAGGAGTACTTCAGGGAGAAGGACGACCGCTTCAACTCCTCCAACGACGAGAGGATCCGGGTCACGTCCGAGAGGTGGGGCTCCGTCACGAGGCCTGTCCAGGTCAGACAGACAGGCAGACAGACAGACAGCTGGGACAGAGCGCTCAACTGTGGCAGTTCTCCATACTGGGGTCCTTGGTGTTTGCCAGCTACTGTTACCCTCACATTTACACCTGAATTGTACCTCGCTGCCGATTCTTCTTAATCAGACACTTGTAATAATCTTCTTAATCATTTTACCTTGTGTTCACAGTCATAGACATCTGCCTGATCAGAGTGAAGTCCTAGATTTGACGCCGAAAAGCCGCTCGTCGGCAGTTTTGTGGCGTGAGCGAGTGAAAGTCACTCAGATAACGGCTGTTTTGATGTCCAGACTTATCTGGGACGTTCTGATTATTTTAAGACATGTCATAAACATTTTTGTGTGAGCAGTGTCTCTCCAATAATTCTCTCACTCCTTTCTCTCTTTTTCTCCCTCCCTCCCCTTTCTCCTGTTCATCCCTCTCTCTCTTGTTTTCCGCATCCATTCTTTCTCTCTCTTTCCCTCCCCTTCTTCCTCTTCCCTCTCTCTCTTGTTATATCCCATATTCCTCCCTCCCTTCCCTTTATCCTCCTCTTCCCTCTCTCTCTTTTTTTCTCTATCCGTTCTCTCTCTCTCCTTCTTCCTCACTCTCATGTTTTCTGCATCTATTCTATGTCGCTCTCTCCCCCTCTACCCTCCCCTTTCACCTCCTGTTCTCCATCCATTCTCTCTCTCTCTCCCTCTTCCCTCCCCCTCCCTCTGTACCTCTCTTGTTTTCTCCGTCCATTCTTTTCTCTCTCTCCCTCTGTCCCTGTCTCAGGGTGGAGAACATGGCAATGCGTCTGGAGGAGGTGAACGAGCGCGAGCACTTCATGAAGGCCTCCCTGCAGACGGTGGACATCCGGCTGGCACAGATGGAGGAGCTGATCGCGCGCGTCGCCGTGGCGCTGGAGCGGGTCGCCGGGGTGGAGCGGGGCGAGGTGGTCCAGAAGGCCCGGTCCCGGACGTCCTCGGACTGCACCGACGCCGCCTACATCCTCCGCCAGAGCAGTTTCAACAGCCAGGAGGGGAATGCCTACCGGATCCAGGAGTCCCTGGAGCAAACCGGAGACGGGTCCATTTCGCCCACCTCGCCAACTATCATGGCCCCCCGGGCCCGGAGCCACTCCTTCTATGTGGGGGGGTCTGGGTCGGGGTGTGGGTCACGGGACAGGGGCGGCGTGGGTGTGGGAGAGAGGATCGAGGGGTTCTTTAAGGAGCGGTCACTGAGTCTCCACCGAGCCAACAGCTCACAGTCGGTGGTGTCTGCAGTGGCTGGGACTTCCTCCAGGGACCCCAGGCCCCTCCCCCTCAACACGCTGTCTGTCTCCCAGCAGCACCGCCCCTCCTCCTGCATCGACATCTACGTCTCCGCCTCTGAGGAGGGCCAGGCCCCGTCCCTGGAGGTCGACCCCCGGATCGACCCCTCGGCAGACCCCTTGCGGATGCCGGCGTTCCCCCGGGACGCTTCACTCCACTCTGAGATCATGGAGGCGGTTCTGTCCAGGGGGGCTTACGGAGGAGGGGGCGGGGCCACTGCAGGGGTGGGGATGGGGTTAGGGCACATAGGGGCGGGACTATCGTCAGACCCAGCAGCTGTGTTTGAGGAGACCTCTGCAATGGGGGCAGACCTCTCGTTGTGCCCCGCCTCCCTTTTGACGGACAGCCTCCCACCTTGGGACCTGGACCCTCCTGCACAAGCGCTGGAGCGCTCCAAGAGCAGTCGCTTCCTGTCCACGTCCAGCGGTGGAGCAGGCGCAGGGGGGTCGCTCTTCCTCGAAGACCCCCCCATGGTGAAATCTCACAGCCTGATGTTCACACCCAGGGGCGGGAACGGGATGGGCGGGGTCTCCGTGGGCGGGGTCGGAGCTTACTACGGTGGCCTCGGCGTCCAGGTGAAAGCGGCGGAGTACACGAGCATCACCGACTGCATCGACACCCGCTGCGTCTCCACCCCCAGGCTCCTCCCGAGCGATCCGATTCGCCAGGAGGCTCCTTCTTCGAGAAGGCCCAGGACCTTGGCTCCTCCCACCCGGAGCGGGAGGCGGAGCTCAGCCATGCCGAGTCCGACCCCGAGGATCCCGAGGCGCTGCCTGAGCCCCGTAGGGGCGGGGGTTACGTGGGCGGGGTCAGCGTGGCGGGCGGGGCTTTCTGCACACCGCTGGCGAGGCTGGAGCGGGCCAACAGCTGCTCGTCGTCAGAGGACTCGCACGGCGCCAGCAATGCCCACGCGCGGAAGAGCTTCTCCGTCAGCGAGAAGATGGACGCTGGACGACAACAGAGAAACTCCCGGAACCCCTTTCAGCGGAGCAAGTCCAGCACCAAGCAGGAGGCCAAGATGGACACCCTGTCAATGAGGAAGATGGCCAAACCCTCTGCCTTCCGCAGCTTCGACAGCCGGCAGAACTTCACGTAACCAGCTCCGCCTCCCTGCCCCACCCACCTTTTATCCCCCTCCTCTCCCACGAGGTACTTGGCCCGCAGGCTGACAAACTCGGACGACCTCTCCTTCTCTGTCCGACCGACCCCTGGGAGCCCAAAAGGATGCTGTTTAGCATCCCGTCTCCCTCGGTTTCGGTCCACTATTTTTATTTTTTTTGCTTTTCTTTACCTAAACAAAGCCATTTCTGTTTCCTTCCTGCCTGTCATCAATAACGGGGAAATGTTTTCAAGATCACATTAATTTTTCATTTTGAAAAGAAAAATATGGAAAGAAAAGAATGGAAAAAAGTGCAATGCATTATGGAGATGAACTGGGGAGAGTGCTATCACCAAACCAAAAAAAAAAAAAGTAAAAAAGATGATTTATTGAGAACGGATGAAAAGCGAATATGAAAAGACAAGGACAATCGTTATGGTTTGTGTTTACATGTTTCTCTTCACACACAAATTGTTTGTGCAGTCTAGAAAATGTCAAGTGTCAATCACAGAACATATACAGATCTTTTTCTTTCTCTAAATCATTCATTTCATCTCGACAGTCCCACCTTTGGTATTAAAACAACGTTTCTTCTGAGTATTAGGATTAATTGGCTTGGATGACCTCCTGGTAGCTATTGATGTGAAGCAGACAAAAAAAGATCCTTCTCATAAATGTGAAAAGAAATTATTTCAAATCTAGACTGACTGATTGGTTGACAGGTTTATTTACACTATACTGGAGTTAACTTGGAAACATGTCTTTTCTGTGTTTTTTTCTTTTCCTCTTAAGTCATACCCACATTATATGGATGGCTTGACCTTTGACCCTTGACCCTTGGTGATTGAACCTCTTGCACGCTGCTGCCTTTTCACTGCTGTTCTTTGCAAAAAGTCATTTAAAAAAAAAAAAAAAAAAAAGGATAATGTTTTGTTTGGATGAACGCCCCTGTGTTAAAGCAATTGAAAATGTGTAACGGTTGACTCCTGGAATCGTGGTGGGGGAAGAAGGTGTGGTTTTGCTGAGAGCACAGAAACAGTTGGGTTTACTAAAACATTGAGAAATTGAGAGTTTGACAGCGGGGAGTTTGATTTTTGAAAAGCATGTTTTTAAGGAGAGCTTGAAGTAGAGAAGTTAACTACCTTTAGTAAAGTGAGTTTAACCTGTGTATGTACAAAAAAATCGCTGTATCACAGTCAGTCACATTAGTATGCCTGAGCAGAGCCATACCCAGAAACACTGTTCCTTGTCTGAGTCCAGTGCCGTAATGTTTTAATACAAATAACTGTTTTATCAATGAAGAGAAAGGCGGACACCAGAAACACGGCGTAGAAAGGCCAAAGCCGTTTCTCTGAGTCTACTTTACCCTGACATGCAAAAATCCATACCGCGCATCAACACACTCAACAGTCCAGTCGGGAAACCCTTGTGCGACGTTGGTCACCTTTACAGAAAGTCACCTGTTCAGTAGCATCCAGGCTCATCTTGGAAGTCCATCTTTTAACATTTACATACGAAAGGAAGATCTTGTTTTTGTTTCCATTTTTGAAAAAATAAAACAATAAGAATCACGTTGTATTTCACATTTTAAAATGATTTGCTTTGTTTCGCTTTTCAGAGATCATTCATTGAGTACAGATGTAAAACTTTGCTGCTTTTGGAAACGAAGTTGTGGGGGGGGTGGGGTGGGTTCATAGAGGTTCAAAAGGAGTCGGTTCCTCCCGTCGCTTACAGTTGTGCAGACGATTCCGGCAGAGGCTCTGTGTTTATCATTTAAAAATTTTTCATTTAATAACACTTGCTATGCAAGTTTTTGGGAAGAGGAGAAGCGGATGAGGAATCATGCACTTTAAAACAAAAGAATACACGCTTTAATATATGCACATTTGATGTTGAGGATTATTTAATAATTTCATTAACTCGTTTGCAGGGAGTTGTGTACATGTCTGTACAGCCCTTAGGAGCCTGTGACTAGAGCAAGAGTACTGATCTAGGATCAGGTCTCCTCAACTTATCCGTTATGTGATAAAAGCCAAAACTGACCCTCGATCAGGGCCTGTGTCAATGAAACATCTCAGTGAAGGAGTGGTAATATAAGGTTGTATTTGGGTTTCTTTTCCATATTCCAGTCTCCTGTATCCCTCATGAGCGAACAGTGGAACTGATCCTAGATCAGGTTTTGACTACAGGCTTTGGTGGTGTTCAATTGTAAAAGCATTGCCTTTTTCTCTAGACTGACTCAGGCTGACAGGAAATTGGTGAGGCTAACTTCAAACTTAAGTTCCAAAGAGCAACTCTGTTATATAGCTTCCAGTGTCCTCATCGTTGGAAACTCATGACGGGTTTGAGTTTTGACCGTGCAATGATACCAGCTGAACCCTAACAGAGTGGTCGAACGTTGGACTGTCGTGGAACTTGCGATTGTGGATTGGATGTCGTAGAAATTGCGGTTGTGTTTCCTCCGAAAGACTTACTGCGGTCGCATAACGATCACCGCGATAACATTACCGTCTGTAAGGTCAGAGAACATTAGATTACACTGCTTGGGTGCTCTTGAACAAAAACCAATAAGAAAAAAATTTCATTTTGACTCACCTGCTTCAGCCACTGCCACAAGAGCAGTGACCACGGAGCCACCAGCAGTCTACTCTTGTTTTCTCTGCTGTTTAGATGGTTCTAAAGCTCAACTTTTTATTTCTGGCGTAGTCCAGCCAAAAAAAAAACACAACCTTGTGCTGAAAGACGTACACATATGGCAAAACCTCTGATATTACTAAAAGGGTCTTTTATTGCTTCTTTAATACATTTTTACTCAATATTTACTTAATATTTAATTTCTGTGAGAATCCAGTGGGCATGATTTGATTTAATCACGATGCAATTTTTTATTAACGGAAATAATTTGGATGCTTTAAAGATATTTATTGGAATCTTTTATTGTAATGTTGACAGCCCCTATTTTACATGGGGTCAGCTTACTTATGAATTTATTTTTTACACATATTCTATTGATATAAAATCTATAAAGTTTTTGTTTCATAAATTGATTATTTACATTATTGTAAATGCTGTGGTTAATTAGATTATAGCTACACATTTGATAGTTTACTACACATTTGATTGTTTTTCTGGATTGTAAATCATTAGCATAATTATTTTTTACTTTCCGTTTCATGAAAGATTAATATTTTAATTCTGTGAAATATACTGTTTTGTTTATTTAGCAGTATTTTAGTCATTATATAAAATGGAAAGTTTTAAAAGGTAAATAAAATGTGACAGTTTAAGCATTAAACATTTAAACACATATCTATGTATTATATAATTCATTGCAAAGATATATTGTATATTTGAATCACACAGATAGTATTTATTATATTTCCTAAACTGACTACTGATTCATGACTTATAAAATACATTCTATTTATTGTTGAGTTGCTTTATACATGTGGAATAACACCCATAATTGCAATAGTAGCTGTTTTGCATGCTTTATCCACAGGGTGGCGCTGTTCAGTCAAAGCGCAAAGCTGGAAGGCCGTTGTTATCACAACTGAAGGTAGCGTTGAAATTCAGTGTTCTGGAAAAAAATACCCTTTCAGCTTTTCGTTCTCCAAACATTAACAGAATGCTCGAAAAGTTAACAGGAAGTACTTGTGCTCTGTTGCCTACGTGTCCCTTATAAATTGTCTTTAGTAAAACATTATCTTTAAGTCACCACGAAATCTGCAAGAACTGCTGCAAAAAGAATATTACTTTGTTTAGATATTCCTGTTAACGATACATTTGTAAGAATATTAGCACTGTTAAACAACAAGTCTCCCAGTTAAATTCCTTCAATCGGAACATTCTTAAATCTTATTTGGGCTTATTTGGGCCGTGATTTAACCACCAAGAGAGTGTTGCCAGTGGGTGTGCATGAGACATGTTTGAAACATGTTTAATTATTTTGTTTTTTGTGACTTTGACTAAGGTTCTTGGAAAGCTTGTGGAAATGTTCTCATCACAGCCCACAACTCCATCCTCCAGCCAAGCGGGAAGCTAATGGAAATCTTACCTCTTGTTTTGAGAAGGCTTCGTGTTTACTCCATAGATCAGGGTTCTGGGAACATTTGACTGTGTCATCTTTACTTCTCCCATTCTATGGTTTCTCATGAACTAATTCAAATAAATGTCACCTTTCTCATATACTTATACAACGCTGTGACATTTTTATGGTTTCTCAAATGAACACGAAAATACGATTTATATTGTGAAACATTTATAGACAGTTATTACTCAATGTTATTGGCCGGAGCACTCTGCTCTTTCATTGGTTGGCTCTCACTTACGTTTACAAGCCAGGCTAATAGGTGTCGCGTATTTTCTGGTTGCATAATAAAGGGGGCTTCCAAACTGACAGAAGAACATCTCTTGTAAATAAGATTTCCTGTGATATCACTATTACTTTTACGTCACATGGGTCATCCTCCTCCAGTCTCGTCCCAGTTCCAGCCTTGTTCACGATCCCTTGAATGGTGTTGATTTGTTCATGTGCAATACGGGAGACGAATGCGGTCAAATGCGTCTCTCAATCGCAGCTTCTCGTCAAGTTACAGTGACTTACGTGTCAGACTTAACGCTCCAGGCGCTCATACCTCCTTGTGTATACCTTTATTTGACTTTTTTGTATACACAAGACAGACATGTGATGATTTGTTCACAGCGTACTTCAACTGAGTAACCTCCCTACTGACATGGAATACGTGAAATATTATACAGAAGCAGGCAACACTGTGCAAGTGACATCAACAACCAAACATTTCTTGTGCTCATATTTTTTTTTGGGGCTTTGCAGAATTTCAGAATGTAAATGTCAACCTGTCACAGTCACAAACAAAATATCAATTACAGTCAACATTTTCAATAGTTCTTGCACTAACCAAATAACAAATACAAAATTATATGACAGTGTCAGTCTCATTCATGCTGGACAGCCACACACGTCTTGCAATGTATGCTTATTCTTTAGTCTGGTAATATAATGAGCCAAAAGCTATAAAAGGGCAACAAAGGGAAGGCTAGATTCTTATACATCTCTGCAGATATCCAGGTGTGTGAAGAGTAGAGTGTTAGCTCAAAGCGACCTTTCACTGGGAAAACAGTCCAGTAAACAGATATTGCATCGTCTTTGTGTTTCTGGATTGGGACTCTTTTAATGAGATATCAGGTGGAGAACATATTCCAAACACCTCAGCGGTTGTTTTCTTCTCACAGTTTGGTTTAAGTGTGGAATTTGAGCATTCTCTCCATGCATCAAGACTGACCTCCAAAAATGTCACTGAGACTTCCATGCACTGGAAACGACTGTGTGAAATGTCCTTAGGACTCCAGGTATAGATTAAATTCAGATTGCTTTAGGAGTATGATAAAACCTTAACATTGCAAAGGTTGATGCAAAAGGAACATCAACATACTGACAACAGCATCAACATATATGTCTGAAAGTTACATCTTGAGGTAATATTTGTCAGGCTCTGCTGCATGTTGACAGTAGTGCAAATGTTCTCCAAAAATCGACATATTTTTCACCATCAAAAACATGTAAGGTGAAGATACCCCTGGATTCTGACCATTAGACCAGTGCATGTAACCAGCTATGTAAAGCTCTGAAAATGGATTGTAAATCTTCACACTACCATACAAGTCACCTCTGGGAACCAATCACAAAGGCATTATTCTAGGGTCTTCTTTCAATTGTGATGTCACAGAGTGCAGTAATCCACAGCCAATAATATGTGTTGTTTTATTTATTTATTTTTTTCTGGACTTTTTAAAATTGACCTTGCTCTGTCAGAAAGGAATACGAAATGCCCTTCTCATATATAGTCTGTACATTGTTCTGTAAGCAAAGCCACTTCTGTCATATAGGAGATGTTAAATGTGTGTGTGTGTGTGCGTGTGTGTGTGTGTGTGTGTGTGTGTGTGTGTGTGTGTGTGTGTGTGTGTGCGTGCGTGCGCAAACACAGAGAAGTTATGGCAAGTGAGAAGTCTATCAGGTCCCCTTCGGTTTAACTTCCATCTTGAGGTTCCTAGTACTGACCACTCCTCTGTAGAATTGTGTGCCAATATGATCGATAATATTTGCTGTACAGTATTTTATAAATATTTTCCTATACTGTAGTATAAAGTTTTGTGAATTATATACCACTATTGTAATTTCTTTTTTCTTTTTTGTCAGTGAGCACTTGTATGCTAATAAGGAGTTTAAGCACACGTTTTTGCAATAATAATATACTAGTGTAGTTTACCTAAAAAGCAAAATTATCTTCCACAAGTCCCAAAAATTTATTTTGTGTCTATAATGCATGCAGTTCTTCCACCTGGGTTGTGATGCATTCTGTACAGCAGTCTGAGAAAGAGGAATGAGAGAGCGAAAGAGAGAGAGAGAGAGAGAGAGAGAGAGAGAGAGAGAGAGAGAGAGAAGGATGGGAAAAAGTGTCATGGGGAAATAATCATGGTAGTATTTGGAATGCAAATGCAAATATGTATTCTTCAATGTGAATAGGCTATTGTTTTTGGCATGCATTTTTAAATAAATACATAAGTAAATGAATGAAGTGTGCTATGTGTTCATCCATTACATATACATTCCCCAAAGAAGTGTGAGTTTGGTGGTGCTCGAGGAATTTTAAAAGAGGAGTTAAACGTGGTTTCAACGACATGATTCAGAGACTCACGTTAAGTGTCTTTAGTGCGTATTATGTGAGGCTCACACTTAATGTGAGTCACACTAATGGAGAAATAATGATAACAGTAGTGTCTTTCCTCTGAAACAGTGGTC
The DNA here is from genome assembly GCA_022829145.1 of Albula goreensis. Lineage (NCBI taxonomy): Eukaryota > Metazoa > Chordata > Actinopteri > Albuliformes > Albulidae > Albula > Albula goreensis. The sequence continues at coordinate 1,108,940 of CM040744.1, forward strand.
GTCATTGCTGGTCCTGAGAGCTGCAGTGTATGCTGGGAAGTCCAGACCCAGTTACCTAGGTGGGGTGAGTTACCTCTGTAACTGGCTGTTTTAAATGGTCATTAAGCATAAAGTTACAACAAAAACCAGAATGCATTGTGGCTCTCCATGACCTGGAAACAGTATTACTGCTCGTGTCATTAAGATAAAACATTTTTGTAAATCAGCTCAGATTTTCATATGGAGTATAAACACATATTATTTTGTTATGAGATGTAAGAATGTCGTTTTGAAATGTAGAACATTTGACACTTGACATTGACCCAGGCAAAGAGTCTGACTACCTACCACCATGCCCAGTTCTGTACAGAGAAAACAATGTCTGTTTACGAATGTCGCTTGATTTACACACGAAACACGGAAATGCAGTGATACAACACAAACACGTGACATTTGACACTGTGTACCATTCTCCGGTGACCGAAAACGAAACCTGTCTTTCTGGACATATTTCATGTCGTTTGGTCTCAGATACACAGATGCGATGGATTTTTTTATTTTACCACTAGAGGGCGCGCGCTTCCAATCAGATTTGTTAAGATTTGTGGCTTGTGGTATTCCATGAAATGTAAATAATCAATGTTACTTTTACACCTTTTTTGTTTGTTTAGTTAATTTAAAGTGTTCATTTTATTTATTTGTTTGTTTATTAATTAATTTATTTTACTTTATTTTTTGACGACCTTGATAAAAATGTGCAGTGAATATATAAATAAAATCACCAAGGATAACACAAAAAAGACCCTAGATTTATGTGCGTTGCGGTGCTTGCTTTATCATAAACTACTTTATTTGACAGCCTCGCGTGAGAAGAGACATTTAGCATTGCTTTTCATGTGAGGACAACCTCAAAAAAATCTTTGAAACGGTTGCCTGCTAACTTTAAATTTACTTCTGTGGAAACGACTGATTGGATTATGAAAACAGGCTCCTCCATAGATTATGCAATAGCCAAAACGTTGTGCTCCGGACGCGCCGGTTATCGAACAGGAAGTTTACTGTGAACTGTTCCCCAGATTTTGAAACACTCCTGAGAGGCGTGCCGTGACGTAACTATCGCTCAAACAAGAGCATGCAGCTGACGTGTTTATGAGTCGGTGTCAGATAAGCGTTCTGAGCAAGAGAAACTCGACGTTCAAAAGACCGTACAGTTGAGAGCAGTTTTTTTTATTATTAGACAGTGCGAAACCTTATCATCTCGAATGCATCTCTCGATTCTAAAATTGTTCGGAGATGAAGTTAATCTGAGCATAACTTCTGCAATGACTAAGGGTATGAAATAAATTTTACAAATAAAAAGTTAAAGCAGTTGCTTTCAAATTTTTTAAATCTTATTTTGCCTTTGCGAAAATCGTAAAAAAAAAAAAAAAAAAAAAAAAAACACTTAACGCAAGATTTTAAAAATGTAATCAAAGAGACCTTTAAAACAACATTGCTTTAAAGTTCTCTTTGATTACATTTTGTGAAATTTTACAGCTTTGCCATTATTACGACTTTATCATATCACTGTATTATTCATTATCACAGTAACTGTTGTGTCATATGTACAAAATACTGATTAAACTATGTTAAGAACTTTCCACCCAATCATGAATGTTTATTATGTCGAACAAAATGTGACACATAAACGCAGTGCCCCCAATCAACCGTGGGGTGGCGAAAGTGTGCTCATAACCGTATCATAAACTGAGTCAGAAGTTGTGGTTTTGCGTAGGATCAGAATCTTTCCTGAGGAAATATCTAATGTAAATATGTTTTCTACTAGTAGTTAAAACAGAAAATGATCAAAATAGCTTCGTTGTTTTTCCCACAGAAATGTAAACTTTGTAAATTGTCCAGAGTATTCTTAAGTATTAGATGCTTTCTTTTTATAAACAATTACCATATTCATTTGCTGTATTCTCCAACAGTTAAAGACAAAGACCCCTCAAAGTACCACAATTGTTTTCCCCAAGACAAATGTAACCCTTGTAAAATGTAAGCATTCTGAAGTGAAATTATTATTTGTTTATATTACGTAAACATATACTTTGCACAATGATTTCAGTGTGTGGTAGAGGAAATAAAAAAAAACAATATTTCGACTCCAACTAATGTTGCCTTGCCAGGTTATGGTAAAACATGGTGAGCGGGTCTCTTTGATGAGGGCAGACAGGCAGGCATGGAGACAGACAGAGGAGGTACAGAGACATGCTGGAAGACACGCAGACAGAGAGATCCATCGAGGCAGCCAGACAGATAGAGAGATTAACAGAGATATGTTGATGGGTAGATGGACAGACAGACAGAGAGAGACAGACAGGTAGGCAGATAGATTGATTGGCAGCCACTTAGAAACCTTACAAACAGTATGGCTATGCCATGTCTGTAATGGAACATGTAACAGGGTACATAGCAAATCTTTTTTAGTGGCAGATAAGAAAATAGGGTCCAATTACAATTACACATATGCTCCTGTTACATTGATTTTCACTGATGCCAATTTTTCATTGTGCAGGCCCATTTTCAAACTTCAGGATGTGGTATACAGCCAAAAAGCATCAGGACGAACCCTTACGGGCCTTTAAGATGCATCTATACTGTAATGATCATACCTGTCAGGCCAGGTGATATCACCGTGGAACAGCAGCCAATACGATGCTCTCCCTAGAAACATGGCCTTTCCCAAGAGTAATGACCTCTACAGTATTAAATGGATCCGAGTCATTTTTTTTATGACGGGGTAGTGTAATATTTCAGTCTTTCAGGACGCAATGTTTGCTGGTTTTCTTACAGTTACAAAGTCCTCAATTTGTTGTTGAGTGATTGAAGAATTCACCCACTATTTCAAGCCCTACATTGCCTCTTTAAAAGGAGACCAAGAAAACTTACAGACACTGCAGCTCTTTGGGACTTAACTCAGACACCCCTGTATTAGACTCTATTACTGCCGTTGTGAACAGATATGAGGGTCATGTCATGTATAGAGACTGAGAGATATACATGTTTGTCCCCAACCCAAGAGCCTGAGCACTTTTCTTTATTGACTTCCGCCGGGCCGGCTCCGAGACGCTGTAAAGAGAGGTGAGTGACCTCATATTCCCCTGTCTAGCACGGCGCATGCCATTTGTTTTTCCCTGGAAAGGACCAGCTGATATAGGAAGTGATAGCAAGCCAGGACACGAGAATGATGTTTATCCATGAGAGGGAAAAAAATGGCTTCAGCGACAGCCTTTGTTTTCATTAGCGGCAGAAGTTCGAGAAACAGAGTGGGTTTGTGATTTTCCTCATGAAACTCCTGTTATATTTTAAAGTTTGACAACTCATCCCAACATTTTTCAGCTCTATATCACATCCTGGAGTTCAAAAATGGTGTTGCACAATGATCTGAATTCTGAAAATTGACGTCAGTGAAAATATTAGTATTCTGCCAATAAGTCAATAACCCACCAAAATGATTTTCCATGTGCCATGTTGTTTCTTCTTCCGCTTATTATTGAAGTTACAAAATTCTGTTCAGAAAGGTATGAAGCAAAGGAGGGATACTTCCATGTACTGGTACACCACTGCTTCATGATCACTTCCTGTAGTAAAAATTGAGGAAGTAAGTGTTGACGAACTGGCCCTTTTAAATGTCTGCAGTATCACATAATGCCCATTGGATAAGGGTGTCTGCTAAATGTTAACGTTTTCAAAGGTTGCTGGCAACTGTGAATGGAGAAAAATGTTCCCCTTTTTATTGAAGCTATAATGAACAGTTAACCATTGACTAAGTTGAACCCATCAAGTGATTGTACTGTAAACATCAATCAATCATTTAGTCGATCGATGACAATGATTGGTTCAAGTCACTGATGGTTATGGCAGCTCTGCCCAGTTTTTGTTCCATGACACCTCATCATCACTTCATACCTTATCGGGTATTCTCTCCGACCTCTCACAAATTTACACGAGTGGCCTCCAGCCCATGCCCTGGATAGCTGAAGATTTGGCTACATTTTTGTTGTCTCTCAGCACATAACTGGCCAATCAGAGCAGCTGATCACATAGTTAATGCTCATGATGGGAGGAGCTACACTCAACTGTCAATCACTGACTTGTGAAAATCCTTCAGTAGCTCCTCCAAATTTTGGCTCAATAAAACCTCACTCCCCCATCATTATTTAATGGAGTCCTGGTGAGGTGAGGTAAGAAAAGGAAAATTTTACAAACAGTTTTATAAACTGAAATGGAGGTACACTGATCACCAAGCTGCAGGGCATGTTCGCTGTACCTGCTGAGTCGTTGAATGCTTATGGCAAGACAGTGATTCTTATTCAGTGATTCTTATGTTGGTTACAACAGAGTATCCCTGACACACCCCTGAAACTTCCTCCACGGAAGTGTTACAAAATGCTGGTGTACCGTGGTCTTCCTGTTCACGAGATGCAATGTTCTCACATCCAATGCTTGTAACCGAACATACAGCTGATTGAGTAACCTCCTGTTTTTTGGAGGGTTTGTTTTGTTTGTTTTTTGTCTTTAAGGTCACACAGATGTTTGGGCTAGCTGGGTAACTGAGAACTGAAGCTGAAGTAAAATTGTTTGTCCAGGTCACACAGTTGAGGGTTCCATCCTTGTTTATGATATTCACCAGCTGTGGCTCAGCCCTGCCAGGGACATATAGGGTTTAAACCAGTTCACGTTCTAAGCGTGTTAGTGGGTGCAAAACTGAATTGCTGGTTCAAAAAGATTAAAACAGCATGTGATTGGATGCTGAAGTCTATTTGCTCCAATCACAAATCATGTCACTGAGAAAAACCTTTAACATGTGCTGGAGGCTTTGATAAATATGACCTTAAATCTCATCTAGTCTGGAAGATTAGTAGGCTGTTCATATTTTGGTTTCGAGTACCTCCAGCAACATGGGCAATTTGTGAGCAGTGCCACATTCCCTGTGAGGAAGGAATGTGAGGGCTTGTCACATGAAATGGAAGAGACGCACGTTCCTCCGCCTGAGTCTGTGGGAAGCAGTAGCAGTTTGTTTTGGGTGGGAAAAGGGGAGGGAGGAAATGTGAAAAAGGGGATTTTTACTGACATAAAACCAGAAACAGGTATTTCCCTCCTAGCCCAGCTTGGTTTAGTGTGACGGTCCTCAGCTCTCGTCATGTAGAGCTACAGGGTTTGCTTGATTTGTTGTCAGTCGGTGCAAAATTTATCTGTTAAAACAATTTAGTATGCAATTAAGTCACTTCACTTGGTTTTGTGGGGCTGTACTGTTGTGTATCTTAGCGTGAAAACGAAAGCACATCGCGCCCTTTGTCTCTCCAGGACCAGGGCAGAGGACCCCCTGGCTCAGCGTATGTAATGGTGAAGCAGCTGGGCCTGTAGCTTGAAGACTGTTTGTTTGACGGCTGCAGCTTGAAGGAAGTTGTCTCTTATTGGGTAGTGGCCCTGAAGCTTAAAGCCTCGAGCAGCTCATTCAGGCTGAATCTCTTCAAAAGGCCCAGCTGTGTTAGCAGCTAATATGTAGAAAATGCAAACCAGATGCAATGCAATGCTGCCCTAGATTATGTTGTCTATATATAAACATGTATATATACATCTATGCACTTGCATGGGTTGCACATTTTCAGTTACATGTAAATCAATAAGAATGATTTATGGACATATATTGGATAGGTTATTAAAATGCATTCATAAAAATGTTAATTTTCAATACAAGTGATTATAATACAGGCTATCCCTGTAAAACGTTAATTTTATTTGATACTCCTAGGGGAATGGTAACGTTCTCCACTCCTACCCCGTAGCTAAATGCGTTGCTGTGACGTCACTCAACGAAGCACGAGCAGGTGATCTGAAATAAGCTCAAACGAACAACAATGTAGGTTCATGACGCATTGTTTTTATTTATTTATTTGTTTGGTTGTTTGTTTTGCAGAAGAAGGGGTGGTATAGATTGGCCACTGTCGCATCTGCATTTTCGGATCTGTTCCCCAACAATGGCCATCCTTTACAGCAAATATTGTTTACGTACTTAACCTTTCTTACCAGGTCAAAGCAAAGAGTCACGTCAGAATGTACGTTGTCAAAAGCGTTTTACTTCGATAACAGTGATGAATTCCCTGCCATCTCGTTCACACGACTGTTATGAAACCTTCAAATCTCAAATCTCTTGGAGACGACTTTCCTGATAAATTTCACGATGACAATATGGGTGGGAAGCTTTAGATACACCGCAGACAGCCCACTGAAAGTGTGTTGCTCTGCAGTGCACAAGTTCATTTTCAGTTCACGGACGAGAACGTTCTGTTCTTAGCATAAGCGGCGGAGGAGGAGGAGGAGGAGGTGGAGGAGGTGGGGGTGGGAAAGGGGGCAGGGCTTTTTGGAAATATCATGTCAACAAAGCGACCCGAAACTGAACATCACACGGCATGACTGATTGGACCATCATCAAAAACTGATACAATTTGCTAATAACAAAAGGCAAGGACGGGAAGCGATATAGTTTTTTTGGTGTTGGACCAACGCGCGTGCGCCAACCTCCCCCTTGTCACAGCACCTGCACAGAACATAATTTTTCTCTAACATTGTGTACGCGAAAGATATCTGTCTCTGCACACCCCTAGAGATGAATTGGGGTGAAATGATTAGCTGGTATACGAAAGGGGAGCGAGGGGAAACTGGGAGGAAGGCGGGGTGCAGTATCAAATCCATGATCTTAAAACGTTGCATAGGCTGTCCTTATTTGACTCGGTGTCGACATACCTTCAGTGGAAAAAAGAAAGTTAACTGTAAAGGGCGACTATGGATCAGCAGTTGCTGCTCGTGTGGGGGTGACAATTTTGTCTGAATGTGAATTAATGTCGCACTGCGACCGAAGTTGCGTTCTTCACTTGTGCCTCAACTTGTTTTTAAAGCGAAACGCGCCATCCAGCTGGTACAAGTTCGTGACACGAAGCTCTGCCCTGAAATAAAAATCATTATTATTTGCTTGCCTGTACCACCGGAGCACCCACGTGCGGTCATTGGAAACACGCTGAGGGGGGCGTGACAGCATGGATTGTAGGCTATCTAAGAGATACGACAGTAAATATCGTGTTATTGTGTGTCACGACATCAACGAGGAGTCTATGATATTTACAGTTAAGGTATTGCGCACTTGAATTCCGCTGCCTGCTCCACAACCCCCCTGAGGACAAGCTATACATAAATACAGTGTAGTCCAGATATGTTAATGGGGATTATGGGTTATATTATACATGTGACGTCTTGCCCACAAACCTCTTACTTTTTCATTTTGACCCTATTTTAAAATCAACAACAGAAAAGGGTCCGCGTACTTAAATATGTTTCTCAGAATCGTGTCCTGGAGTGAACTGCTGCGTGCCGCGAGGCTGTACTGAGAGAGGCTCGTGTTACACTCGCTCGAGCCTGCCTCGCTCTGCAGATCGACATCGCCCACGTGCTAATAATGCTTTTTGGGGAGGTTACCCCGTGTTGTTTTTTTGCATTTTGTACGGTGCTTAGTCGATAGGTTGATTAAAATACCCACCGAGGTTAAGACAATGACGCCATTAGCCAAGAGATTTGATACAAACTGTCCAAATCTCTCCGAAAACTGCAGCTGTTGCAACGAGAGATGTTATGACTGCAGTAATGGCACTGAGGAATACACCTTCCACAGCTGAAGGTCTGAACTCAGCAAGGCGAACTGAGGCCATTGGAGTTACACATTAATTTTTTTTTCACCTGTACAGCAATTATAGCATACTGCATGAGGGCAGAAACGCATTCCTGTATATTCTGGTTGAAATAGTATGAAATTACATAACTTGATAGATATGATTTTAGTGGTAGAGGCATGACCTGTGCAAATGAGTTAAGAAAACCATTGGTGTGGTTATATATTATACAGTTATTTAACTGGGTAGGTCAACAAGGAACTCTGTTATCTTTCATAATGGTGACCTGAGGTTCCAAAGTGTGGAAAGAATATGTGAGATTTTGCAGCAAATTTGGGGGAGGGGGTAATATCCGTATTCTGTTTCAAAGTGCCATGGGATCTTAATGACCACAATGAGACATCAAACTGACGTCCTGGGTCATTATGGCCGCTGAGGAACTGTTAAACATCCTTGCTCAGTATAAAAAATGCCACAGAATCCTTAACCAGTCACATGGGAGGGTTGTATGACCAAAATGTTTTATTGTATTGTGCAGTTTTGCATATACAAATGATAGGATAAATTCACCTTGTTATTGTTATAAAGCTGTATCCTTTGATAGCGAGCGGGTTCCGTATCATGACAACAGCCAATGGGTGGAGTTACCATATGTTACCAGCAACTCCGTGATCTTGCACGCATACTTGCTTTTCAATTGGTTGAAACGGTGAATGACAGCCAATTATAGATCTGCCTGTTATGATGCCACCATTCTGTTCTTCAGACCATCACATTTCCTGCCCTGGCAACATGCATACAAGCTTTCAGTATTTTCTTTATTATCATTTTTTAGATTAGTTTTGGAAAATGTCTAAATTTTAGTTATTTGTGTGACAGCCATTTAACATAAATGACTGCCCTAAAAAACTGAATGAGACCGAGACATTAATCCAGCACTGTTTTTACACAGGGAAGGGAAGCAGAGATTGGTTCTGCTTCAACAATCCCTTGCACAATCTTGTGATAAGTTTCTTTCTGGGTTGAAAATCTCCATATACCCTGACCCTTCAAAGATAGCCTTTGCTATGAGTGTGGAAAAAAAAGCAATGCAATTCATAACAAACCCCTCCACTGTTAAACATGACACCAGTATCCTCCAACGAATCAGTGAAGACGAACGTAAACTGCAGTTCAAACAGTTTGTGAAATGTGTCACTTTTCACAAAGGACCCGAAAAGGCGTGCGCATGCAGTAACGGGGTTCTGACAATGACAGGAAGTTTCAGTCAAAGGCAGAGAACATAAAACTGACTCCATTTGCATTCACACTCAGAGTAATTCACATGAACCTTTCCAGGAAGTGACATTTGTGGAAAATTACAGCTGATAATAGAGAAGCATAGATATTTAAAAGTTATTGTGTACAGGTTCAGGCAATCATGAGCACCTACGCAAGATGAAAGATGACTGTGGATAGTTGCATAAAGTTAAATACTGGTTTAGGCAATTATGGCTTTCACGGATAATGCCTTTCAATTATGCATATTTACAGGCAGTAGCAATCTGAGACTTACCGACAGCCACAAACAATTACATACAGACACTAGCAAGTTCAGTATTTAAGACAGGGGGTATTCAGCTCCAGTCCTGGAGAGCCAAAGTGTCTGCAGGTTTAACTCCAGTCCTGGAGGGCTGCAGTACCTGCAGGCTGAACACCAGACATGGAGAGCCAAAGTGTCTGCAGGTTTAACTCCAGTCCTGCAGGGCCGCAGTGTCTGCAGGTTTAACTCCAGTCCTGGAGGTCTCCAGTGTCTGCAGGTTTAACTCCAGTCCTGGAGGTCCACAGTGTCTGCAGGTTTAACTCCAGCCCTGGAGGGCCACAGTGTCTTCAGGTTTAACTCCAGCCCTGGAGGGCCACAGTGTCTGCAGGTTTAACTCCAGTCCTGGAGGGCCGCAGTGTCTGCCGGTTGAACTCCAGTCTTGAAGGGCCGCAGTGTCTGCAGGTTTAACTCCAGTCCTGGAGGGCCACAGTGTCTGCAGATTTAACTCCAGTCCTGCAGGGCCACAGTGTCTGCAGGTTTAACTCCAGTCCTGGAGGGCCACAGTGTCTGCAGGTTTAACTCCAGTCCTGGAGGGCCACAGTGTCTGCAGGTTTAACTCCAGTCCTGGAGGGCCGCAGTGTCTGCAGGTTTAACTCCAGTCCTGGAGGGCCACAGTGTCTGCAGGTTTAACTCCAGTCCTGGAGGGCCACAGTGTCTGCAGGTTTAACTCCAGTCCTGGAGGGCCACAGTGTCTGCAGATTTAACTCCAGTCCTGGAGGGCCACAGTGTCTGCAGATTTAACTCCAGTCCTGGAGGGCCACAGTGTCTGCAGGTTTAACTCCAGTCCTGGAGGGCCGCAGTGTCTGCAGGTTTAACTCCAGTCCTGGAGGGCCACAGTGTCTGCAGATTTAACTCCAGTCCTGGAGGGTCACAGCGTCTGCAGGTTTAACTCCAGTCCTGGAGGGCCACAGTGTCTGCAGGTTTAACTCCAGTCCTGGAGGGCCACAGTGTCTGCAGATTTAACTCCAGTCCTGGAGGGCTGCAGTGTCTGCAGATTTAACTCCAGTCCTGGAGGGCTGCAGTGTCTGCAGGTTGAACTCCAACAACTGGGCCCAACTGTATTTTGCTAATCAGGGATACAGCATTCAACTTGCATACAGCCACAGCTGCAGAGAGGATCTGTTGGTAATTTATACGAGAAAGCGGAATAGTTGGTGACTGGTCATGCTCCTAGTTGTTTGAAAACATTGGGGGACCCCCAATGTCGAGCCACAGTTATAGGGGAGTCAAGCTTCACTGAGCCACCAGAGACTTGGTATGATTTGCACCTTGACTGCAATTGTTAGTGATTGATGTTGACAGTAGTTCCAACCTAATGGGGGTTCATGAAACCTAATTTCAGCCATCACTGGGGGATATATGACACCTGCTTGCTAGCTGGTTATGTAATGGTCATATGTGGAGATCATTAATTCTGGCTTCATGGGTATATCCCAAAAGGTGTACTGTTGAAATCAGCTGCTTTTTGTATATATGTATGGTAATAAAATTCACTCTGACATATCTTGTGCTTTTCCTTATCAGAAAAGCACAGAAGTTATGAACACCAAATTTTCATAAGGCTGCCCTAGGTTTTGTGCTTGTTTGGATTTGAGATATGCAGCGCTAATGTCATTGCCATTTTTATCTGAACAGGTTTCATCACTGAGGCAAGTCAGACCTTTCTATGAAACACACTGTTGTGTTGCTCACTTTGTTCTTCCTACTCAAACTCTATTAGTCATCGAGCAAATAACCTTCCGAGGGACTTTTACAAAGTAGGTCAAACTGAATCTAAACATACACATTTATTTCAAAACAGAACAAACTCAAATAGGACAAATGGTAACATTTCCTCAAATAATACACGTGCACCCTAGCAAACAATATCTGTTAACAGTTCCTGGTTTTTCTTTAAGTGACGCCCCCGATGCATTCCCTGCTTGCGATTGGGTCCCCAGGCTGTCAATATGACCGGTATCAGATGACTCAGCACGGTGTACACAAAAATTGCGTCACTAGGACTTTTAGCCAATTGGAGACCGTCTTTATTATGACACCCAGGGATTCCGCGAAATTGTTACTCAGAGAAGAGGACACCGAAATGCTGTGGAGTACGACTTGACGCATGTGAGATATGGTGGTCAGCAAGACATGTGGCGTTTGATAACTTCCTGGATTATGTTTTTGGTTTAAATTCTGCTTATACAATCGAGAGGCAGCAGGTATATTTAAACCCTTCTTATTAAGATACGAGGATTTTTTAATACCAAACTATCATTATTTTTAAAAGTCACGTTGATAAGGACACGTGTGGGGGGGACAAACCACATGTTTTTGGAAAATATTTGTCGAGTTCGGTTATTTCAGTCTTTTCGTGCTCACTAACTCTGATCTGTTGAAATGGATAGTGTAATACCGTTGTCCTAAGGAGGCTTCATTAAATTCGCCCGGATTTTATTACTTGAGATTCATATAACCCATTCTCTTATCCAGTGGGGCTAGTCATGTCGGATGTTGACTTTGCAGCAGAGTGTTTGGTCTCTATTTCCAACCGAACGGAGAGGCGCCACTGTCCTGAAATGACCCCGGCGGAGGATGTGTCTAAAGAGAACCAAGAGAACAGCACTTTACTTATGGTCGCAATGATCCTGTTGGATTTGAATAAATGTAATCCGGCAAACCGCAATGCTGGCGGAACTAAGTGTCTGGGTGAAATCGATGCGGGTAACCAGCAAGGTGTCCGTGGGAGCCGGCCGAGCGGGGAGACTAGAGACTTGGGGCGGAGGAAGGCGAGCGGGGTGGCAGCACTGCAGGCGTGCGACAGGCGAGGGGGGAGGTTGCGCGCTCCCCCTGAAAAGAGACACTGCTGCCCTTTCACTGGCTGTGGGAAAGTGTACGGAAAATCTTCTCATCTCAAAGCACACTTCAGGGTTCACACTGGTAAGAATTTAATACATGCGGAACTGTCACTTGTTTAAAATGAATATAACAAAAAAAAAACACACAGTTTCATAAGTGTAAAACTAATACAATAAGTTGCTTGTACACTAACATGGTTGCGAATGTACGGTTTCAGTTTGCGGTGCAGTCACTGCGGTTTCTTATTCTGACTGTAGAAATGGTTATATATTGATTGATTATTCATGGTTCATTTTTATTTCGAAAGAACGAATCAAATGCAGCAGCTGGACTGCTCGTTAAAATGCACAGAGGGAAAGTTAACTGCGGTGGCTGAACTCCCTGATGCAGCTATCGCCTTCTATGAAGGCTAGTGGTAAAGCCAGGTGGTTGAAATCCGCCTGCGCACACGAGGTTGCGAAATAGGTTTTCAGAGGAAATCATCATGTATCTTGATGAGTAAACAATACGAAGTACTTTGTGTGTGTGTCGCGGTCAATTGGTCACGCTAGGGCACGCTGTGTTCCGAAATACGAGAAATCACGGGAATCGTTCCCCCCCTTTAGCATAGCCCAGCCCAGCACGCGGAGGTGTGACATTGCCAGGGGGGCTGAGATTGGTGCGCGCGCGCGCGCGCGGGAGGGGGCGGTAACCTGCCGCCCTGTTGACAGAGAGCGGAGTTCCCTGCTAAGGAACAACTTGTGCTCTTGCAAAGGGCTTTTGCGGGTGTGTGGGTGTGTGTGTGTTTCTTTTTAAAGCGCATTAGCCGGAACATGTGTGTCGCCACATGTTACAGCTTTGTGCATGACTGTTTTTTCCCCCTGTGGGTGTTTCAAATTGTATATCCATGCCGATTCTTACAAAGAGAAAAGAGGGTCACAGTACACACCGCACTGTGCACTGAACTGTTCGAAGTCCGCTGCTTCGTGGAAAACAGAATGTCGGTGTAAAATAAACAAGCGCATATCTATACATGTTGCCTGGCGGTGGTCCCAGCGCATTGCATAGCATCTCGTTGACCTGAAATGACTCCCCGTTATTTTTTTATATACGTCACAGCTATTTGATGCTTCTCCCATCTTGCACACCATCACGAGACGCATCGCAGCAGTGGTAGGGTTGCATGAGCATTAAACAAAAATCACGATTCGGTTATATGCGAATATAAGAGATTCGTAAACATTTTTCACCATTTGTATCGTTCACAGTAAATATACATTGCCCATCCGCGTGAGCATGCCAACAGAGGACTGAAGTGTTTTCCTTAAATAGAGAATTTGCACATTTATGTGCGCATGAAAACCGTGCACATCTGATCACATAAGTTAAAAACTGAATCGTTTACCTGGTACCTAATTTTAACCAGGAATAAAATAAATAAATATTTGGTGAATATGAATATGTAGAGGAGAGAAATTATGAGGATCATAACAGTAGCAGTGATAGAGTATTATTTTTTTAGTATTGGTCTTGTTAAAAATATTTGCTGAGGAAAATGTTAGTTTTCTCAGGCTCAGATAGTTAATGTGCTCTTCAACATTTCAGGGTTGAGAACAACACCCTGTTTTTGTTTCCTCCTATGTGAATTTGAGGTTCTGCTATCATTGTGTAACAAGTGTCAGAATAATGCAGTGCTGCCCCCTGGTGGTCATATCTCCCTGCAGGCGAAAGGCCCTTTCAGTGTACATGGCCTGACTGTGCCAAGAAGTTCTCCCGTTCTGACGAGCTGACCCGGCACTACCGGACCCACACGGGTGAAAAGCGTTTCACCTGCCCACTCTGCGACAAGTGCTTTATGCGCAGCGACCACCTGACCAAGCACGCCCGTCGCCACGCCAACTTCCATCCCAGCATGCTCCAGCGGACACCCGGCTGGCGGAAGCGCTCGTCGTCCTCCGTCTCCTCCTCTGAGTCGGGGACCAGACGTCTGCCAGTGTGTAAGGTCACCAGCAGTACCCCCCCCCAACACAAACTCCAACCCAAACCCCAAGTCATGCCCCCCCATTCCGTCCCTTTCCAGGTCCCTCCTCATGGCCCCACCCCCAAAACTGAGCCATGGCACCTGACCCCTGTAACCTTTGACATCTGAACCCTCCGTCCCAACCGATGCACAGACAAATACGTGCAGAACTCTGAACACTTTCAGCAGGAACCGTGCCAGCCTTTGTGTTGTTTGACACTGGCATGTCTTCAGCTGCGTTTTGGTCCAGATTACAGACTCTACAAATAGCTAGAGTCAAACAGACATGTAGATATGTCAAAATCGACAGATGTAACTAAATATAAATCCATAGATATAACTTAGCAGAAGTTGGTGGTTTCAAGGTACTTTTCACACCTCATACAAAGGTCACAAACCTGTGAATGTCTCCAATTTGTTTATATATTTCCAGTTCCTCCTATTGAATTTTACAATATCAAAAAGCCTCGGCACAGCCGAGCAAAGGTGAATGTAGTCAACGTGTAAATAGATCTGTACAGAAACACATTTCATTAATGGGGAAAGTTGAAATGTTTGGTTATAATGTAGAGCAGAAGGCAGTCATTATCGTTTGCAGATGTAGAGCTTTGTTTCAGAAATTAAGAGAGAAACAGAGTGATTATTTGTAGAAACAGTCAATTATTTATGGCGTTATGGCGTTATTTTTATAATCAAATGAATGTTTTTTTTTCTTAAACTGTATTAAGCATTAATATATGTAAATAAATAAATGTAAAGTGACTATGCTTAAACTCAACTGAGTCTTAGCGTTGAAGTTTATCTTAAATATTGCAAATAACAATAATGATAATAATCAAAATATTTGGTAAATCTTTTTTTAATAACCAGGCTACCTAATATTTGTATTTTTTTAAACTCAAAAACACACTGAAGTACACAATGGAATCGAGACCACTGTACATTGTATGAGTGGGCTAACCGTCCTTTTGTGATTGGTGGATGAGGAATCCAAACAGCAAAAATAGGCGGAGCTACAATTAGCCATCAGTCACTGATCCGTTTCGACCAATCGCTAGGATTTACAATTTAAATCAAGTCGCTATGATTTGCTGAAAACAGTGAGCTTCTGGTAGCTGATTGGTCCCTCAACCATTTTTGATAACATGATACCTCATGTTCCCCATCTCTGCCATTGGTATTCTGTATTACATTTTACGAGGCGTACCTTTATTATTATACATTAATCAAGTGGGAACTTTCCTGCCTGATGCCAGTGGGGTTTTGAACCACTCATGCCGGAAACAGGCTGGAGACATTTTGTGAATACGTTGAAGCATGATTTGCAGATGTGTGAACGCCATGGTACGTGAGAAGCAGTGATATCTTCACTGTGGTGGTTTGTCAGAGACACGGAGCCCTCTTTACAGTTTAAGGTTTAGAAGAGGCTGAGAATAGGCCAAATTTGGGTCTTATTCTTGGATCTGGGGGGCATCGCTGTGTATGCTGGTCCCTGTTGTTTCTCAGCACAGTTGATGACACCGTATCCTCTTCAGGTCTTCTGGGTCTAATCTGGTTGTTGAATTGCAGGTGAAAAAAAAACCAGCATACATTACGGCCATCTAGAACCGGGAGTGAGGACCATAATGTGGAATGAAGACCCGATGGGGAGAGCGTAGAAGCAAAAAAGACTTTTGCCACAACAAGAGACAGGGTTAAGGCATAGCTGAGACAAACACAGGAAGTGAATCAGACCTTGGAGGGCTCGATCTAGCTGTCTCGCTCGCAAACATATACAAACTGAAGAAAGACAGGAATGCGAACCGCAAAGAAACACACGCAGACAGGCTGAGGAAAGACAACAGGCTGGAAGGCGAAACGAGACTGAACAGAGTCGAGCTGCAGGGGAGACAGAAACGAGACGGCAGGGAGACCGCAATAACGGAAGGGCGTGACTTGCCTTGTAGCTCCCCGCTTCCACGGAGGACCCGAGGCAAGCAGGCAGTCTGTTATCAATGTTTAATAAGAGGCGTGTGTGAGCAAGTGTTTGACATGTGACTCTGTTCCTGGCTGGGGCTATGGCCCACAGCTATTTATAACCTCTAGTAAACAAAGATAATGGCAGGTGACATAACACGGAAAGTTTTTTTCCTTTGCCAGGAAAGGGGTGAAGAAATGGCACAAAAAAACCATTTTACGGTAACCGTTATGATCCAATTAGGACCAAGAAGGTCAGGTACTGGATGAGTCTGCCGGTAACACATTCAGCCGGAGCTAAGAGGCAAATTAGTGAGGTCACCCACGAACGCCCCCAGAGAGGATGACAACGATGAAACCATGAAATGATGCCCAGTCCGCTGCCGTCAGACCTGTCCTCGACCCGCGCCACGTCTGCGGGTTTCGAGGTACGGGTCGGGTCTCCGCTCTCACCCCGAGTTACTTAATCTGTCTGAGCAAAGAGCATGACTCATTTCCGCGGCAGATTCATCGGCTCGAAATGTCAGCCTCGCGTCACTCTGGTGTGGTTTTGAAGCTGGACTCTCTGAGGAGAGCCCGTGTGGGTACAGGCTTTTGTTCTAGGCTTGCACCACAAACATCAGACCGGACACTAGTCAAAGTCTTAGTTGTAGACTCGAGTTATATGATGAATTAGATCAATTGTTGAGTGCAAGGCTTAAACAAAATCCTACCCCCACATTGCTACTCCTAGGATGCGATTGGAGACCCCTGTTTTTTATTGTATGTTGTATTAAACAATAATACTCGTACATTTGAGTCGTTTTTAGGGGATACTGAAATATCTTTGTGTGAGGTCTTTTATTTTGCTCGGCTTAATAAGATTACTACTAATCTCCCTCATATGTTTTAGATTATTAGTAAAATGGGGGCATGGTGATTCAACATCTGTAGATTTTGCTTCTGCATCTGAAAGGGAGGAAGCCTAAACTGGTAACGGTCTATGTTCCATTTATTTTCTGCCGTCACTTTTTTTTTTATTTTACTGTATCCAGGTGTTTACAGGAAAAAGATACACAGACACATGGTCTACCTCTGCAGGTTGTTTGACATTTGTGTGACAAAAACCCTCTGAAATTTTTTGTATTTATCACTAGTGCCCCCAGTGGTCAAATAATGTCAGTTCATCAGAAAGAGTGAATGTTGAGAGAGCAGTATGTTTTTTTGCATGAACATGATTTTTTAAAATTATTTGAATTATTTGTAATATTATTATATGTGTAGCAATGCTATGATATGGGATAAGTGAAACAGTTTGATATAATGCAACAAAATGTTATTCTCTGCTTAATGGAAGAGTTCCTGCCCCAATAATTGTAAATTATTATTGTAATATTCATAAATGAATTGTATGTATTTAAGTCTTTCAATGATATTGAAATGTTTTGCAGTAAGAGGGAAGGAGGGAGGGACCAACCTCAACCATCACCAATATGCTGAAGTAAAAATATTTAAGAAGCTGTTTTAGTTCAGACAGATATCATTAACTGTTGTTGTGTATTTTTAATGCATTAAAATACTTCATAGTTTGTTTCATGAATTGAAATTTCTTCATATTTGCCAAAGTAAGCCGGATAACCAGTGAACTCGTGTCACTGTTTACCCTGCACGGTTCATGACCATGTCCTAAATTAAGATGTCGTCCCCCTCTTATCCCTCCCTCTTGCTGAGGTCTCCAAAGTGGTAGCCAATCAAAGCATTGATGATCTCATCATAACCAGTATACTTAACAATATTGTGGGGAACTTTTCTTGGACGAATTTTCTTTTGTCCGAGTGTTCAATATTAGCATTGGAATGAGTGTGGTAGATCTATTTTTTAACACTCTACTGTAAAAATGCTTTTTGTTTTATTAACAAAAATGTGATCTTGTATGTAGCCAGGACAGTGGGAATGATATATTATGCTCTCAATGTTAAGGTGCCTTGCTTTTATTTGAAATGGGTCAGGCACAATCAAAATGAACAAACCTTCAATGCATCGCTTTGCTTTTCACAGTACTTGAAACGATCATCCTGCCTTTATTTTGTGGGGGTTTTTTTATAATCTACATATGTATTTCCATTTGTATAATACTGTATAAGTGAGTGTACATACCTGTTTGATTTAAAATGAGCTGTATTCAGTGATTGTAAACATTAAAAGCCACTGCATTTGTAAATGACCTTGTTTGGTGTCCACTTTTGACAGATATTGAGAGTGAGGGATTTATTTTGAGTTTATGACAGAATATTCACACAAACCAATCCTCCCTCCCTCCACTGTTCCAAAAAGGTAGGAGACGAGATTTCGCCTCCTCCACTCGCCTCCTCGTTAACTCCCAATGAAGGATACGTTGATGTATCCTACCGAAAAAGTGTTTTCACATTTCTGGGTAACAGCATTGTGCTCATAACCCGTCAGATTAAAGCACCATCTTGCAGAATATTTTGATTGGCTTCGGATTCATATCCTCGGAATTCGAATTGAATTGAAATTATGCAACTTCTTCAACAGTCAAGGTCGACTTTGATAACAGGCGAATTGGATTAGCTGTTCCAATTTCGTTTCATCTCGTTTCCTTGTCCGCCACATTCATTTTCTCCCCTCCCTTCCTCCACATACTTCTGGGGTAGGAAACAAGTGGAGGAGACAAGGAGACGAGAAAAAGTATTGGAACGCACACAATGTATCCTACGTTGGGAGGAACGAGGAGTTGAGCGAAGGAGACAAAGTCTTGTCTCCTACCTTTTTGGAACAGTGGAGGGAGGGAGGATACATAAGTTTCTAGGGCACAGAGGAAAGGAGGAGACAAATTTGGGTATTGGAACGCACCCAAGATACCAGTATCAGACTGATTGGAACTGCTTTCGTTGTATTTTCACTGATTTTTGGAGTTCAAACAAATTCTCCCATCACTTTGATCCATCCACCTTGATGCAAAACATGGCACAAAACTGCCCTCTGCTGGACATAGGCAGTCCTGCACTTTGGGCTGAAAATTGCTTTGTTCTCCCTGTGTCACCAAATGACTGCTTTTCTGTCTTTATAGCTATACATTCACAATTAAACAAACTATTTTACCTATGCATTATCACGTGCATTTATTTATTAAAGTCCTAGAACTTGATTCTGGCCTTTAAACTCAGTTTGATCTGTTTAGCCTTTGCTCTAGCTCTTCTCCTAGCTTATTCTCTTATTCAGTGTCTCTGAATTACACACACACACACATATTTTTCTGCCATTTCAGTGTAGTTTGTAACACTGTTTTTGAATGAACAAATGCATAAACGCATATTTCAATGCTATGGTTAAACCCTGACATTGTCCTGGACCCAGTTGCGATTCAGACTCATTGAATATGCACCACCTGAATATGAGATTATCACATTTTTCATTTCTTTGCCACGTCAGGGAAACATCAGTCAAAATGAAACGCGTCATGCCCAAATGTAGATTTAACAGTCATTTAATAGAAGAGAGAAAACAATACTCTACACATTGCAGTATACAGCTCGAGACAGAGTTTTGGGTGAAAATGTTTAACAAAGACAGGGAAAAGAACACAGGTTGGCTACGGTAACTGCTATAACACAGTGGGCTGACATGAACTGCTTCTATAATGTAGCGCTAACATACACATTAGCACATTAGCTACTGTCTCAGCACCTGGCGAACATCTGCCATTAGCCGTTAGCATACATGTATTTCAAAGGCGCTCCAGGATAAGCACAAATGACATGCGCTTTTATATTACATATTCAGAAAGAGTGACAGGGACATTCAGACAGCTGTGTGGTTCAATTGCCTCTCGTGTTCTTGATGACATAATTCCATCCTACTCATTAACCCATTCCTCCTAGCTAAAGATATTAAATTACGCACAATTTCACCCCACAAATAGTTTTTCCTGATACTATACATGAACGACAAGGGACATGGGAGTGAAACCAGTTGCAATGTGTTTGAGTTTGATACAACATAAACAAATATTGGGTCCTGGGTCTTAAAATTAATGAAATATGGATGATTTTTGTCTTTATGTATAACTTAAAGGTTATTTGAATAAAGGGAAGACCAGCTTCAGGTTCAAACATCAATATTAATGAAGTTATAAGCACATAAGTCACACATAAGAATCCCACGAGTATTAAAGGATTAAACCCATAAAATATGAATAATTTCTGAATGACTTTTTTTCTGAAATTTGCATTAATAAGACATTATTACTGTCATGACATTCCTTTGTGATTAGAAGGAGGTGACATTTGGAAATGTTAAAAGAATGAAATCAAAAAAAAAAAAATTAAATAAAATTGTCAAGAATTTTTTATGCAGCTGTTACCATGGGAACAGAATGTCTGTTGTCTGAACCAGGCACATGTTTACAAATCCAAAACAATACAAAAGTGTTTCCTTTGAAACTGAACGCCGGCTTAGAGTAGCTGGGTGGCTGGTCTTGTTAAGGCACTGCTCCAGTGTTGCAGTGGATCCAGTGATGTAGTGAAGGCAGAATGCCAGTGCCGAATGTGGCCAACAGCACTTCAGGTTGGCGCATAATTAGCCTCGCCATAAGTGACCAGTCCTCCGGCCAATAGTGCATCCGAGGTCAGCCACCCCAGCCATACTCGCAGTTTACCCCCATAAACCCAAAATCAATACATGCTCGCCAGTCGTCTTCGAAATCGCTCTGCTCACTGATTGCCCGAGAGGTTTTCCGTTAAAATGACCTTCTCAAAGTCACAGCGAGGGGTCTGTACTCTGTCTTTGAAGTTGTAAGGCAAAGCTGTGCATAATGCAATGAAGCACTGCATAGATACATGCATGACTGCGTTATTCTCTCCCATAAGTTGCGTACCTGTGCTCGAGTCCTCCACATAGGGTGCCTGCAGTACTGCAGTCCAGCCACTAGATGGGGCAGTATTAACAGTGTTTCAAAGCTGAAACCTGCCATCTCCACATTCCTATTTCCACTACATTCTCCGTAGGCATGCTGTAAACGTCTCCAAAAAAGTTTAGATTTTCCTGAACATACACATTTTGACTGTTCTCCATATTTCCATTTAAATAGGTGCTTTTTTCTGATTCTGTTCAAATCGACTATATGCCATTAATTAACAAGTGGCCCGACCTAAATTATCTGTAAGCTAATAGAGGTGGTGGACCATTCCTTAAACATTCATAAGAGATTCTATTGACACCAGGAGAGTGTTGAAATGTTCCAAAACATAAAACTAGTTAATGTTCTTTTTCTTGCTCTACCTTTGAAGTGTTGAAGAGTCATTTTCGCATCTGGTTCGGAGGGTCTTTCTGTAAAAATGGATCCTGATGCAATTCCTATGTTCTCTATCCCCATGGTGAGAATGGCCCATGACCCATACTGTGTTTATCGCTCTAGTCTATGCAACGTTAATCTCGCTGTTCCGCAAAACCCCAGCCACCCACCTCCACCCCGTGCCCTGCACATTCTCACACACACACACGTGCACTTATACACACACACACACAAACAAAACACACACACAGTCATACATGCACGCACAGACACACACACACTCAAATTCCGCACTCAGTACTCGATCTCATTGAAGTTTTCTGAGAAGCCGGAGTACGGAGTGAAGTCTCCAGGATCTGTGTACAGAGAAACAGAGATAGTGTCATGAATGTCTGAGCAGAACATGCAAATACAAAGATAAGATTTTTTATCTGTTTAGATTTTTGTGTCTTTCAGAGGTGGGAATGAGTAAGAGACACTAGACTAGGGTTTAAAAACAAAATGGGAATAGTTACTTCAAACTGGACACTTTGATCTGTGAAATGTGACAAGCTAAAAGCTGTGTGTGTCTGTGTTCACATTGTCTGTTTCCAGCAAATGTATGTTATAGACTATGTGTTGTGTGTGTGTGTGTGTGTGTGTGTGTGTGTGTGTATGGATATATATATGCACACACACACATGTGTGGTGTGTGTATGTGTGTGTGTGTATGGATATATATATGCACACACACACGTGTGTGTGGTGTGTGTGTGTGTGTGTGAATATGTGTGTGTGTGTAGTGTGTTTACATTGTCTTCGTGTGAACAGTAAACACAGTGCAGCCAACCAGGGGAAAAACAGTCACCGTGGAGACCTTGCTGATCTTATATCTGCAACACCTGCGTCTATGCAGCCTGTTAATGAGCCGAATCGCTGAGTCAGCAGAGTCCCAGGCCAGAGCTACAGTCCTGACCGACCCAAGACCACACAAGACACTGCACTGCAGCGGCCCCGCTGACCTGGGATCAGTGCAAGGAAGCCACAGCTCACTGCAAAAGGAGGCTGTTGCTTCACAAGCACTGACCTGAGAACAAACACACACTGGGGGCTTGGGGTTTTCGGGGGAGGGGACCGCAGCTAATGCTAACACTGCAGTTTCAACGCTTCGCTTTCTAACCCTTTGTCTGCTTAGTTGTATTTTTATTTTGTTGTTTTGTCTCCTCCAGGCCCGACACAAATCAAATCACACACAGAAGACTTATATAAGCCGCACCTGTGAGCTACTTCCATGTTCCGCACAACCCCCCAGCAGCTAACTCCCAAACCCATACTCCCTACTCCAGCACTCCCTCCCACTTCTGTTTGACTCTTGGAGAATACCAAGAAAAAATAGTTTATAAATTATCTCCGACAGTGTATGAACGTGACAATCAGAATGAATCATGAATTCGGACGAACTGCTCGTTCACCCTTCCCCCGAAAACACACCCCAGGTCACGGAGAGTAAAAAGCAGATGTTAATTCTCTGGTTCAAGAACTGATTGATGCTGTTTCACAATGGTACTTTTATGTGAATCAGTAGTAAACCATTTGCACATTAGCCGTGCTACATTTTGAACACATGCAGCACATGTGGAGGGGAAAACATGAGAAAGCAGTTTCACCAATCATTGTGTTTTACTGTGAAGAGAAAAATCTTTTGATTGGTTCAAATAAGTTAGTGATTGACAGCTTGGTGCAGCTCCACCAATTATTGGGTTCATGAAATTGGCGTTTGAATATGTATTCACATACTTCCATAAGTAGTGTTCAAGCTAATCAGCTTTATCATGTTGCTGGCAGTCTAAAAGCATGGTTTTACCATTGGTTTCCTGTGGCATATTTTGTCACTGTTTAGTGGCTGCATATCTAACTAGAATAAATATCAGCATGCCTTCCCTTCCCCCATAAAATACATAAATAAAAAAACAATTACCCTGGCAGGGCCCCTTTTTAAAGACGATGTCATCGACTGCGATGTCGCTTCTTATCGATGGTCCCCGAACTGCTTCAAATACAATCTGCAACAGCAAGCACACAGTCAACAGGTGGCAGGGCGGTTTCGGAGAGGACCTGCAACTGCAATGTAAAAACGCATCAGGAAGAAGTGATCAGCTGACTGCACGTATGCTGTACTATTAATTCTACAGTCGCTTTTGCACTGACCTGGATTCAGCCATTTGCTGACCAATTAGACATTCTTAGAGCCATAGTACCTCATTCGCCCATAGTTAGTATGAATGGAACTTGATGTTTTTGCATACTGATCTCAGGTCAGCCATGCTGAGCTGTATTTATACTCACGGTAGTGGTGTTGGAGTGAGATCCGTAAGTACTGTGGGCACTCTTAATCTGCCCTGAGATCAGCCATATGGAGACACATAAATACGATGGGCACTCTAGAACTGACCTGAGATCATCTGTAAAGAGGATTTTAGCTGGATGCTCACCTTGTGGCGGTCCTCACAGTTGTAGTCCACCGTGCCTTTCATCCAGGAGATGCTCTGCTCCCCCTTCCGCCTCCAGAGAAGTTCCGCCGGGCCGCCGATCTCCCTCTGCAGGTACAGGCTCAGCAGGCCCGTCCCAGACCCGTACATGTGGTAGTAAAACGTCAGGCACTGGGGCCCAGGGGAGCCCCGCAGCTCAGAGGACATCATCCGGGCGTTGTGGCCCGGCAACATATGAGATGCTTCAATGTACATGAAGTACCCTGTGAGGAAAACACACAAGAACACAACCGCTAATGATAGGGACGCTTTACCGGCGGCAAGAGAGCTGTCGTGCCCTTGAGCAAGTAAATACCCAGCAGTGTAGATGGATAGTGTAGTTTTTAAGATAATGTAAATGAACAGAAACCCCTACTACTTTACACTTTAGGCATTTCGCACACATGTATGTCCTGAGCGAATTACACCACTTATATTTTTATTGTATACAGCTGAAGCAGTTCAGGTAGACTCCATGAGCACTCCCTGTTTTGTTGTTTTCACCTTAAAACTCTCCAATAATTCTGAAAAAATGGTGAGGGGGTTAACTGTATAATCAACTGCTTAAATTAATCAAGGGTCCAAGCAAGGAAAAAATACTAGAACACCCCATGGCCCTCCAAGGGCAAGAGTAAATGCCACCAGTTTGATTTGAGGAAAAAAAATGTACCACATTCAAAACAAAGTAGAGACAAAAATGATACAAAGTTACTTGTATCTTATGTAAGCTGAAAAAGGTCACTCAGCACCCGAATCTAAGCATTTATCTTAGCCCCTCTTCGCCATTTAGCACGTTGAGCTGTCCAGCACTGCGCCAACCGAAATCCCCACCCCTGCTACCTCACAGATGGGCGCCTTGCATTAGCATGTGGTGAAGAAGTGTGCCTGACCTCTGCCTCTCTCCAAAGAGGCCATGAATGATAGTCAAAGATAGGGATGTCAATAGTTAATTGGTTAACCGTTAATCGTTTATAAGAACGTTGATTGGTTAATTTGAGCGATCCACTTTCATTTTCAAGGAATACCCTGATGTTGGCTATTACATTTTGTTGTTCATCAGCTACAGTGAAAAATATTAACACTCAAATGTGAAAACTCTGGAGAACTCTGTGAAAACGAGCTGTGAACTCAATTATCCTTTTAATGACTGCTGGCGCTTGTCTTAATAAAACCGCTCTGATACAGGACTGCATAACTCATTTAATGGTATTTTGTGTCATTCATCAGTTCATTTGTTTATTACAAAATTAATCTGCATTAATAAGAAATGTCTTTTGTTACTATCGGTGCGGAGCACCCAATCCTGTACCCGCCCTCCTCTTTCACGCAGATTTCTCAGTCAGCGAATCCATGTTTGTGTATTTTTTAGTTATGGCCTTAATGCGCAGCTGGAATCCCGTTTTAATGATTTTTGGGGCTTGTCTTGATAAAACCTATCTATACAACTCATTTATTGATTTCGAGTCTTTCTTTTTTGAGGTTGAGAAGACTTCAGTTAAAACCTCTCCTGTTTCCCCCATATCACCTCCTGGTTGATATCCCACAATGCAACGCTTCACACTACAGTAGGGTTAAGAGCCTGCAGCCTCCACAGCACAGCCAAAAACTATGACAGCAAAGAGGAGCAGAGCATGATGGGATTGGCTGGTGACTCACCTACACCTGTGGTGTGGTCCCCCCTTGGGCCTGTGTAGGAGGTAGGGGTCTGTCCCCGAATTCGTATCCAGTCTCCCATGTCATCCTCTTTTTCCTGGGTGTAACCGCAGTTCCCAAACTCAAAGTTGCACTGTCCAGGATGCGACTGAGTCATCCCTGAAAATACAAACCATTATAAGAATAAATTCAATAAGGCAAACATTAGCTATCAGCACCTACCCTAATCAAACTGTTTGTTCACTAACTGTTTCCTGTCAACCTACCTAACAACCTAAAAAGGTAGTGAGCGGTAAATAAACATGGCTAAGACAAGTAAGAAAAGGAGTAATTTAACAATAATTTTGGTGTTATCATTCTTTGTAATTAATATAGTGTCTATTCTTAAATATTAGTTATAAAATCTACTTCACAGGTGAACAGAACAGAAATTAATTTCAGTTAAAATTGTTCAACAGTAACTGAATTAACGGTCTTGAACACATGTGAGCTGAACTGAAGTGAGCCATTGTGACATCAACACGATGTGTCATACCCACTTTAGACTCAATAGTTCATCAGAGACTCAAGATATTCAGCTGAAAAAGTCTCTACTTCCTAACCCCAGTTGTCTTGGGAGGGTCAGAATTATCCTTGGAAACCAGTACAGCTGACCTGGTGAGACAGAGTGACATCATCGCGACCTTTGCCCTTGTTTTTCTCTTCTCTCTGCATACGCTGAGCTGACTCTGTGTAAGCGAAAAGCTCTCAAAGATGATGCCGATTCATTCCACGTCCAGAGTTCATATAAATGTTATTATAACGGTTCTCATGATTTCATAACATAGCAACTTTGCACCGCGCTACAGTATATCTAAAACGGTATGTGGGAAGGTTCTGTTAATGTGTAAAACAGCTCATGCTGTCAGCGTAATGACTACACATGTTATTAATGTAGTCAGCCAATCCACATTTATGGCTGCGGTCATTTTCAAGGCAAATGTCATTCACAGAAAGAAAAAACATCTGATGTGGCATGCTACTCCTAGTTAAATGCATATATCCTGCCATTTCTCACAGCAGTGTTGAACAGACAGCAGTCCCTCCATGGCATACACTACTGAGGAGAACATAGAGGTGACATCATCGACTTTTTCTGGAATTCTGGCCATATAGCTACCTCAAAACATTGTCACAGCATGTCTTGCTACATTGTAGTAAAAATATTAGCGGTATGTAGCAGAGACGTTATGAGAGTGTAATACATTGGTTAGGTCACTGTTATGGCACATAAAACAGAAGGACAGGAAAATACTGTAGTCGAAGAAGTCTCAGCTGCAGTAACCTTTCTGAGACAAATGTGGTAACCGACAAAAGTTCTGGATGCTCTCCACAGCTCTGGAGGAATCGGTAGCTTTTAAATAGCAGCTATGCTAAACCCCATTACAAGAGCCCAGCCCAGTCTTGTCATAACGCTATTCAAAGACGCAGAGGAAAGTCTCTCTTTCATAATGGGCATACCACAGGGCAAAGAACTAAACTGTATTTATACTTAATAACAGGCCTCAGTCTTCAGTGCCCAGTTCCGTTTCATGCTCGGCCATAGCAGTGTCATTAGCAATGCCGCGTACGGGACCAGGCGGTCCTTCAGCTGACAAATGTTTGAGGGTTGAGCCTTCGTCTGCGCTGCGGCAGTCAAAATCACCCCTGTTGAGCCCCCTGCTGTAATGCTGTCAATCACACGGCTGCATTTTAAATGAAAAAAAAGATGTTCGCCCAAAGCAAAAAAATGAATAATCCTTAAAAGTCGAGAAGTTCTGTGCACAGACGTCTCTGTGACGATTTTGGCGGGTTGTAAAGGTAACATATCAATGGGTCCTGCGATTGCTGTTAGCTTATCAGTGCCTTATTGTTGACTTAATTAACACATAGGTAACAACAGACTACAAGATGCAATGGCTGCCACAGAATCAACAGCTTCACCGCGATGAGCTACCTTAAATTCCCCTAAGTCTGGCTTTTAGCTACAGACAGTCTGGGTTAAGGTAAAACATGCTCGTAATTTCTTTCCATCATAATGATGTGGCCCCGTTGGAATGTCGTAACTCAGGATCAGGTCAGGACGGTAATGTCAGGGGCCAGAAATCTTCTAACATGTTAACATCAGGTCTGGAAAATGCAAGGTTGTCTGTAGCGCTAATCCAAACACAGCTTTCAGCTACAGGTTTGTTGGTGGGCTGCACAAAAGCAAATAAGTGTGTGTGCAAGTGTGTATGTGTATGAGCACATATGTGTGCGTTTGTGAGTATGCATTTGTATGTGCGTGTATGCAAATGAGAATTTGGACGGTAACTCTCAGCACCGCCGAAATTGTAAGGCTTGTGTGCCTACCCTCAGTGACACGGCAGTCCCCAAGATTGACGGTGATGTCATCAAGAGCCACCAGTCCACAGTCCCAGAAGTTCTTGCATATGCTGACAAACACCACCTGTAGAACAGAGCAGCACCGACAAGTGACACCTGGGAAACGGCAGTACTGACACAAACCACCAGGGGGACAGACATTCATATGAAAACAGTCCTGAGAAAGACCACCTGGGCAAGTAACAGAGCTCTGCCGATGAAG
Organism: Albula goreensis; assembly: GCA_022829145.1. Taxonomy (NCBI): domain Eukaryota; kingdom Metazoa; phylum Chordata; class Actinopteri; order Albuliformes; family Albulidae; genus Albula; species Albula goreensis. The sequence goes on from CM040744.1 coordinate 1,137,061, forward strand.
CAATACCTGCAGAATCACAGCAGTACTGACAAAAACAACTGAGGAGGAGAGCAGTTATAACAAATAACACCAGGGAAACAGCATTACTGGCAAAAAGCACCAGAGGAAAAAGTGCTGAAAAACAACACAGCTGCTGACAAAAACCACTTAGGGGAACAGACCAGGACGGATGAAGCCACACCTGTAGAACCACAGCAGTACTGACAAACCCACTTTACAAACTCAACAGCACGACAAACAACTCCAAATGAAGTGCCACTGACAAGCTCCAGACGATTTGCGAGACAGAATAACTCTGTGCATCACTAACTGTGCGACACAGTAGTTCAGACTCCTCTGGTGAAATTGCAAATCGCCGTTGACAAACAGCTGCTGGGAGACAAAGCAGCCACCTCCTCCCAGCACGTAGATTTTGTGATTCCGTGTCGAGTTCGTACACCTGATCAATCTGGCCTACATTAAAACTCAATGGATGTACAGAGGTTTTTTGGCAGGGTGGGGAGGGTGAGTTCTGGTTTCTTTTCCAGACATACCTAATCACGGTATTACCTCACTGACAAACAACCGATCATCACAATGCTTGTGAAGGCAATCTGGATTCGATCCTTTGACGGAGCCCACTTGTTTCCAGACTATTGTCTGAGGAGACAGGGGCTCTGGCTTGGAGCCAGGTGGGTCAACCTACACACTATAAATTGCCTCAAAGGACTAGAGAGTTTAATTCTTATGGGCTGGGAAGCTTCAAAACCTGAGCAGCCTGAGCAGAATCGCATGTGGAAAGCCCATGTTGCACTGGGGTCGCCGTCAGGTAAACTTGATCGCCAATCAAGCATCTGCTTAGCCTTTGTTAGCTTCCTATGTTTTGACTGGTTGCCAACAAATGAGGTCACCGTCAGGTAGCCTTGATGTCTGATCAGGTGTCTGGACGGCTTTGGTTAGCCTCCTGTGCTATGACTACTACCAGCAGAAGAGGTTGTCGTCAGGTAGCCTCAATCATGATAGGGTGCCTGGATAGCTTTGGCCAGCCTCCAGTTTTCTGATTGGTGCCTGCTGAAGAGCTCATCGTCAGGCAGCCAAACAAAAGGCTGGAACAGTTTGTTAGCTTCCTTTGTTCTGATTGGTGCCAGCGAAATTCCAAGGATGGATTTGGTTGACCAGTGGCAGTTCATTTTAGGTACCAACTGAAGACACATCAGAGGTACCACTTCAAGCTAGTGAGGTTGATGAAAAGTGAAAGAGTCTGTAAGAGAGGCTGGTAGGTGTTACTTTGCTGGCTTGTTTTGGTGAACTTCTACATTTTTGCTCATTGCTTCCATTTTTGTCTTTGAGTAAGATCACAAAATAAATTTGGAATGTGCCTAAAAGTGGACAAAGGAGCTGCTGTTCTTTCTGAATGAATGGCACTCAACCTCCAATTCTTGGTTTTGCCATTCCAGACCGGCAGGAAATGATATACAGGGGACCACAGCGACTCAGTGCTCATTACCATGGTGACCGGTCACATTATTCATCAGTCGGGGGGGTCCTACACATACCCACCCTTGTATCACAAAACCTCCTGTCTCCTGATACAACAGACAGAGTACACGACAGGAAGTACGGTCTGGTCCTCTCTCGGTCTTCCTCGTCTGATTTATGATCCAATGGTATGTCCTGCTTTCTATAGAGACTGGAGTTTCAATCTGACCCTAAACCCTTTCCCTGGATGCTACTGTTTAGTTTTGCACATTCTGTTCTGAAAGACTCAGAGCTGCCTTTTTTTTTCTCTTTCCATTGTCCACCAATATGCCATGAGGATTAAGCAACAACAAAGGAGAGGGTGAACATAATGCTTGTGTTTTTTATTGTACCAAAATCGCCTTCCTTTTTTATTGTACCAAAGGGAAGTGTGTTCCATTTTGGATGGCTCTCGTTTTGTTACCTTGACAAGTACCGAAGCATCAAAACAGACATTGCTGCTTTACCCAAACCCAGCCAGCCAACTTGTTATGATCTTGGGGTTGGTATATACTTATTGTATTTGTTACGTAGGACAAATAATTACTTTTAATACCCACCATACACTAAATTGTCAAATGCAATTTCATTTCAATTCAATTACCTCCTATTAAATTAAATTCACAAAACTTAAAATTTCCATGTAGGCTCAGTGAGGATTTTTCAATGTAAAGCTGGTTGGCCCAATCCCTGTACAGGTGTGTTGGCCCTACCTTCGTGGGCATCGGCTTCTGATAGGTGATGTCCACCTCCGTCCACACATCACGGGTGGTCTCCACCAGGGACCACATCTTCTCCTGGGCCACGTTGTTGTCGTCGTAGACGTACACCGCCAGGGCGTTGTCGATCTTGCGGAAGCCGTGAAGGGCGTAGTGGAAGCGGAGGCAGTACTTCAGGCCCCCAGGGAGGATGGGACCGTGCAGGCGCCCCACGTACCCCGGCCGTGACGTGAAGCGCGTATTCGCCAGGAGGAAGGACCCTGGGTTTGGAAAGGGGAGTAGGGGAGGGGAGGGGAGGGGAGAAATTCAGCTTTTACTTTCCTCAGCCAACATATTTTTGGTTCATTACTCACTTACTGCAGGTGTCTGGTCAGCCAGGAGAACGAGACTGACAGTTTTAATCAGCTAATGTTATACAATGATCACTAATATATAACTATTAGCTGGCTTTATTTCACATGCAGAACACCACAGAATTGCAGTTACTTAGTAGTGGTCTATTGTTACCAAAGTAGTTGTGATATGATTGAACGTTATTCCACAACTTAATGTAAAGTCTTGCGATTTTTGCTCTCCTTTCCTGGTCAGGTGACTGGCATGATCGTTGTGGTGTGGCTAGGAATGGGGTGAGAGGGACACACAACCTTTCACTCTTCCCCACAGATAAACAACTCTAGGTTGCACTCGCCCCACCTAAGTAACATTCCAGCCAAGTTTCATTGGTCCTTAGAGACCGGTAAGGACAAGAGTCCCCCAATAAAAGCCTGTTCTGCACTTTTGAGTAGGGTAACACTGTGTCCTTCTCAGGTATGTTATGACCCTCTGAATCCAACACATCTGGACCTCCTCTGCTGTCCTCATGAAAACCAGAGTGACCATTTGGAAGAAACCACATTCGGTTTTAGAGAATGTGACGGAGTGGGATGGATTTATGTAAGAATGTTCCAAAAGCTGTCCATGAAGCAAAAGTATGTTAGTTTCGCTATCTTGCCACAACTAAATAATGCCCCACGGCTACAATGTGTTTGTTGCACTGATCCAGCTGACTTCACTAATTAGCTCTCCTCCGAGGCTGAAGCGGACCAATGCCATAAGAAAATTTGAATTACTGTAATTGTGGCAAAAGGCCGTTCAGGCCACTTAGGCTCGTCATTTGTAGAGTTAATTGGCAGTTGAGTGATAGTTCGCTTACTCGCATAGTGTAGCATATTGATCAAGCATAAGACTCAGAAACATGCCATGAGAAGCTAGTGGCTGCTGGAACTAGAGGTAGCTTTGAATGCCAGGTTTGGCCTGCATTTTGGGACATGACCAATACTTCCTATCCAACCTCATCAAGTCAGGGAAGTTGAGTCCAAGCCGATTCAGACATTAACTGTGAGATGCAGGGAAGTGACTGAACAACAAGAGGAGACATGGAACAAATAGGAAATCACTCTTCATTTACTCACCCTGTGAACCTTCTAAGAAATTGTATATGGCTAAGCTGTACGAAGTGCTGTTTCAAGACTGAGAGTGTCTTGACCTGTCAAGACCTGACAGACTATCTGGGTTCAAGTCTGCCAGATGTCTTCTGATTTCAGTGTCCTACCGGTAGTTTTAACACAGGCTTGGATCTTAAACTTACTGATATCAAAATGGCTTTTGTCTTTTTAAATGAACATAATTGTGTTTGACAGTCATAGACTTGCACCTTATTTTAATGTAAAAAAAAGCCACCACAAATGACTACAGTACCCACAATGCTAGAGTTTAGGAACCAGTTTCTGGTGGTGAGATGTGGCTTGGTGGTGGCATGGTTGGTAAACCCACCTGATCCTGTGGTGTGGTCCCCCATCCGGTACACGTTGGGTCTGACCAAAACCCTGCTCCAAACTGTGCCTCCCTGTACACCCGCTCCTGGTAGTACTGGCAGAACCCCTCCTCAAAGTCGCAGTTCGCAACAGAGGGGTCAAAGGTTGGCTCTGTAACACACATACACACAAATATAAACACAATACAATCACTGCATTAATGCAAAAAGCAGGGAAAATACTAGGCCTGAAGTACCTTCCGAAAGTGGCTAATGTGCTTTTAGGATTTTTCTCTAGCATGACAAAGATTTGATAAGGTAGCATTTGGCCCAGTCTCTCCAAGGATGATAGGGGTTGAGTCGGGTAAGTATGTCAGTTTCATTAGTTTCTAGTGGGCAGTCCTGGTCAGGCCTGGAACCCCTAGTTGCAAAAACCGATTGTACACTGACTTTGTCATCCTCCAATGACATGGGCAGTGTGCAAATAGTGGTGCTGCTGCAGTGTGGAAAGAAGCAAAATTGTTGCCACATGATTCAGAGGAGCAGTGTGTCTGCATTGCCAAATCATTATACTCTATTGTTGCTCCCAAATACAGTTGTTGGAGTTAATAGAAGTTGTTCATAAAAAGGGACACAAGTTATGATTTATACAGTTTTCCCTCAGGACTGCCAGGGACAATGGGTTTGTCTGGAGGGCAGCAGATTCAAAGCTCTGTGCACACCCCAGTAAAAAAAATCCCAGGCTCCTATAGGATCTTCAAAGATTATCCAGGGCCCAAATTAAGAACAGGATCTTGAGCAAGATCCTGGCTACAGGTAGCACTCTCTCTCCACTATCCTGATGAATGAAGTCTTGTATCTGGCAAGGCAATAATGGATTAAAGAGGTGACATCTACTACGTCCCATTCTCCAATCGGGATTTCTGCACTCAATCATAACCTTATTGTCTGAACTTGTGTTTTAACTTTTAATATGTGTACATGGTATAGGCACCTGGGGGCTAAGAACGAAAATAGACTGTCCAGAATTACAAACATGGGCGGTACAGTGATTGGGAAAGAGCAGAAACAAGTGGGATGTATATATAACACGCATGTGAAACAAAAACCCAACAAATTGTGTCTGATCCTGTTCATAAAAAAATCATAAAACTACCCTTGGGAAGAAGCTTTAGAGCCACTACAGAAACCGTGAACATTCACAGAAAGTCTTTCATACCAAATGCAATAACTTTGCTAAATTTGCAAACACATTTACACTGGAATCATGTCCGTTATTGTTGTCTGTACTGTTGAGTTATTTATTATTGTATTCATTGTGATTTCCTGTGATGTGTTTAACCAACATGGGAAGACGAAGGCAAATATTCCATAATAATTCTTATTATTAGTATGGGACCACGGACATATATGCGGTCGGATGTTGCCCAGAAGGACGTTACGCGACGCATACCTGTACCATTATTTTTTTCGGTCATATGTACGGATGGTTGTAAGTCGCAAAGGTCAGCCGTGGAATGTTCCACTTGTGGCGTCCTGTTGGCACTCGAAAAGTTTCGGAGCATTTCGGATTAGGGATGCTCAACCTGCATATCCATGTTATTTTCACGTTGTTGTCATTCTGATTTTGACTTCTCCTTTCACAAAAAAAACTGTCCTTGCAGCAGAAGGGTGAAAAAAAACACAAGTCTGTCTCGGTCTTTGAAATTTCTGCATGTGGTTTTATCAGTGTGTAACTCCATGTCTGCTTTAATAGATGACAGAAGGAGAGTCCTCTCAAGTCTCTTCACTAAAGTACTCCTCTTCACAGAGGAGGAAATGCGTAATGGTTGGGTAATGCCCACCGGGAAACCCCAAAAGATTCCACTTGATGTGCGGAAAAAACCTCATCAAGGGTAATTTGCAAAATCCCATTTAGTTTGAATACTTTCTGACTCTACTGCTGTCTGTGTGTATATTAATGTTCTATTCCAGAATGCCTGGGCAGAAGATTTGGGCTGAAGACTGTGACAATGAACTGGTCCCACTACAGGAGTTTAAATAAAAAAATGATCTGACAAAGTCAGGCACTGGACCAAGAGCTAAGGATCCAGTGATGTTTCATTTTCTTACGTTTCCATTTTTTCATTTTTCAATTGATGTACATTACAATATTAAAAATAATATAGGGCCCCCTGGTGGCTCAAAGGGTAAGACGTTTGCCTGGGAGCCCATGTCTCGCCATTGCCGGCTATGGCCGGCAACAATTAGCCCAGTCTCACCGGGGATGATAGGGTTCAAGCCTGCTAAGTTCGCTGGTCTCACCTCTACAGCGCCCTCTCTGGTCATGCTGGGCGCCAGTGGCGGCTTTAACTAAGAGTACGCTGACGGCATTTTCCTCTGATGTCATAGGCAGTATGCAATCAGTGGTGTGGCTGCTGTGTGTACAAGAAACGAGATTGTCGTCACATGAATCGGAGGAGTCGCATGTTCGGCCTCTCCTCCCAAAGCCGACAGAGCAGGTGCTGCGGTGAGGTCAGCAAGTTTGATTGAGTTTAGGTTGGGAAATTTGGGAAAAATTGGCGTTTAATGAAATTGAATATATATATAATATTTCATTCTGAATACTCTCTTATTCTTCTGATTAATCTGCATGCAAGCATACTTCAATATACCATGTGGACACCACGATTACCTGAACTGTTTGACCAAAAACCTTAAACATTCACCTTTTAAACCTGATTATTTTTGATGCTGAACAAGAATTCTTAAGATCCTGAATAGAGCTTTAAAGATCCTAAACAAGATCTTTAAAGATCTTGATTGAATCCATAAAGATCTTAACCAAGATCCCTAAGGATTCAATGGAGATCTTTAAAGATCTTACTTACTACTTCAGGCCTTAAGATCCTTAAGGTTTTGATCAAGATCTTTAAAGGTCCGGAACTAGGATCTCTAAGGATTTCATCAAGATCCTAGCAAGAATGATGAAGGATCCTGGCAAGCTCCTATAAAGATTTTCTTCAGGACAGCTAAGCCTGCAATCAACACTTGCTTTTGTTTCATAACTCTTTTCATTATGAGAACCCATAATATCAATTTTTCCCCAGTAATAATCCTCTCATCCAAAAAGTAAATCTCACTTAGTCATAAATTTGACATACACTATAAAACACAAAATACCAAAGACCCACAACTACACTGAGAACAGTGCTTTTCTTTATCTTGGCCAGTTCATGAAGAAAGTATTGAAATTGTGGATTTATCTCTTATCTCATACATTCTAATTCCTCTTGTCTCCAATTCAATGCAGCATACTCAAACAAAATGGTGTTGTAATGTAAAGTTTGTTTTGACTGAATTGCACATGCACTTCATATATATTTGCTGTGTTTAGTGTACATTAGACTGTGTGTACCATTTTTCCCAAATGCCATCGCCTACATTACTCAGAATCGTACGGGTAGCAGCTGCTTTTTAAAAAAGCAAAACAAAACAAAGCGCTGATGCCAGCTGGTTTTTGGCAGAACAGAAGCACTTTTCGAAGCTGAAAAAAGTTCAACTTTTCTTAAAAGCGTAGAGTGAGGTCAGCCACATTTTTTATCAAAGATGGAGAGAAACGAATTCGCAGGTTGAGAGATTAGTATTGTCGGTGAATATCAGTAGCACTTAACTATATGACATGTCAAAACAAAGAAGGTAGGTAGCGATCTAGGTTTGTATCAAATAGTTAAATGTTGAGGAAATAACCTGACAACCTGAAAGTAGCTCGCTAGCCGCTACGATCAGATACAAAGCAGAAATGCGTCGTGTGAGCCGCTTTTTCATATCAGCTCAAAAAGCGCTCCAGGCAGCAGTACGTGAATTTTCTACAAGTACCGAAATTAGCGAAAATAGTGGTACAGTACCATTTTAAAATTTTGGCATCACAGTAGTTTTAAAGTACTTGTATACCGAACAATGCTAGGGTACAAATATTGAGTGTGTTTCATAATTCATAATAATTATTATTCAAGACATTGGTGTAGAAAACATACTGGAAAAAAAAATGAAATAAAAGTAGGAATAAACAGCCAATCAGCGACAGTCAGTGTAGGTGGGTGCATGTAAGTGGGCGTGGCCAGGTAGGCCTCACCTGTCTCAGTGTTGCAGAACTCTGGGGAGAAAGAGATGTCGTCCAGAGCCACGAAACCCCCCCGGGGGCTGTTAAAGGCTACCTCAAACACCACCTGGAGACAGACAGGTAGACAGATGAGAGACTGTCCATATTTTTCATCTGTAGGGCTCAAACGATGACTTCTACACCTGGTATTTTAGCTTTTCTAATTCATAATTTCTGATCATATTTTTAATCTGCTCTCACCCAGGGTTTTCTCCAAAGGATGAAGAATATGAAAGCAATCTTTCTTTATTATTTTTATCACTTTTTTAAAATTGCAACAGTCATTGGAAGATATATGGTACAAATTACACAACTCTGTGTGTGTATGTGTGTGTGTGTGTGAGAGAGAGAGAGAGAGAGAGAGAGAGCATGTAAGCACCAGCCTCGTCTTTTCATTACATCATCTTCTGGAGTATTCTCCAGATTCTGGGCGCTAGGAGACAGCCATCAATAACGTGCTATGTCGACCTAACCCCCTTCACCAGGCTAATTTTAGCTCTGCAGATGTTCCTTCCAAAAAAACTTCCACCCTCTGCTTTGGCAGAGCTACAATAATATTGTTGCAGCGTCAGGAGAACGTTGTCGGGGGGTTGGGGGGGTGTGTGGGTGGGGGTTGAGTGACTTCTAGAGCTGCACACCATCTACAGGTGGCATGGGGACAAAGCCTACTTAAAGCTGACACGTCATTCTTCGGCAACAGGCAGTTCCTTCAAATCTACAGTAGAGCACCCACTGAACACCATACCAGGCTCAAAACTGTGGTTTCACACTCTCAAAATTGTGCATATGTAAGTGTACAGTATAGCACAGCATAGTATGGCACAGTATTGTAGATATAGTACAGTTCAAATACACTATATTATAGTACAGGTATTCTAAATTATAGTAATGGTATAGAAACAGTACAGTGTAGTGTGGTTCTACTCATGGAAAAAGGGCATCTACAATGAAAATAAAGTAACAATAAGCAGTAACTATGAATCATCAACAAAGTCACGTAATGTCTTCAGCAGATGCTCCTTGTTATCGCGTTTAATGGCATGCGTGTAATGCTGACTAAGATAGTTATGGCGAATTTAAAGGACGTAGCACTGAAATCCCATTGCAACGCCAGTCCAGTTAAAGCTGAACCCACAGTTGGCGACTTCAAATCCTAGCCCGAAAATTCCATAAATAGATAAAAGCCCTGGTAATATCACACGGTCAGGGAGGGCATAAACAGCTGCTTTTTAAAGTCGCATGATTGTTGACTGATACCCGCCGCATGGCGCGAGTTTCCGCTAGCCACCGTCGAAACGAAGACCGGTATTTATAGAGCTAGTGCCATCTGCCTGAACACGCCTTGAGTTGAAGTGTTTGGAGGTCAGTGTGGCTCTCTTTGGTTTGGTACCTGAATTAGCCTCTCTTTGACGTATGTGTGCGCTTTATGGGTCAAACAGTCGTTTCTGTGCCAATGAGTTTCCACCCCTGGCCACATGAATGAGCCACTGTAACTTTAGCCAACTGAGGTATGGGCGATATTTAAGGAAAACGTGTCCATCTTCGGCGGGGATGTCTATTTCCAATCCCTCAGGCGGATTTCCGTGGTTTCCTTCCACTCAGCTGTCAGTTTAGGAACCGCACACAATGTGCATTCACTCTTTAGCCAATCACCTTAATTTATGAGGCTAATTAGTCTGCTGATTACATGTTGTTGTTTTAAATTATGTAAGCCAACTGATACCCTTATGTGACTATTCCTGGAAGCAGCAGCTATTGGTTGCAGGCCCAGAAGGAGTGTCCCTTCAGGGACGATAAAGTTTATCCTATTCTTAACCAAACCTATGTGCTGAAATGCACCAAAAGGCACGGCAGCCCCCAGGACTGGAGACGCCCCTGATCTACAGCGACTGAAATCGTTGTCCATGTCTCCATCTGCAACAGCTGCGACAGAAAACGGACCGGACAGCTTTCGACCGCCGTCCCTTCCATTCGTCAACAAGATATTTTAGTCGAGTCTTTTCCAGAAAGCTCTTTCCTTCTGCCCTGGGCCAAGAAAATATGAAATATTGGAATTATTTTTTGCCAATCTACTGATTCATACAGGGATAGCAGACACAACAACGCAAAAAATATACCGCGGCGATCAGGCCAGCTGCCCATAGGCTGTCTCCAAATACAGTACTGCAACCGGGCACGAGCAAAGAAAATCAGAGAAAAATGAGAAACGTCAAAGATAACTTGGACAGTGTGGAATGGTGTAAGCTAATATATCACTACCCTTTGCTATAACAGAGCTGGTATAAGCCTACACTGCAGCAGAGTTAGTCTAAATCTACACTGTATCAGAGTTAGCATTTAGCCTACACTGTAAGTTATAGAAAAAGACCCTACCCTTTGCTATAACAGCCTAAGCCTACACTGTTACAGAGTTAAACGGCGACAGAATTGCACTAGCCAGGCCTCTGCTCCAGCTGAGAGCCGATGAAGGGTCACTTTAACCTGGCCACCTATGACTCAGTCTGGTTCCCCTTAATGTCAGCGCTGTCCCTGGCATACATCCCCCCCAAAAACCTGGATTCCAGCCCCTGCGCCCTCGGGATTTCATTATGGAAATCAGAGCAAACACCCGGTAGCGGGAACACATGGAAAAACCTTCCTTTCCTCTAAAAGGGAGCTAAAAAATCTCTCTCTCTCTCACACTTTTGCTCTATAACTATTCAGATGAAAAGGAGAGTCAAAGATACTTGTAACGTCATGCTAGATGAACAACTGAAAGGATTGTGTGGGACAAAAACAAGTGTAATTTGTGCGTGGTAGATGTAAGGTATCTTTGGTAGTCTTTGGTATCTTCTGGCACTTGATATAGTGAAATGCTCAACACTGAATTCATAACTACCTTGTATGACCATGAAAATACATATCTGTCACGCCTTGGTGATATAACCATGTAGTAGTATATCTAAATTTATAATGGAGGCCTGGGTGGCCAGATTGGTGAAAATCCCTAAAAGTGTATGATATGCAGTGTTTCATATAACTTGGCAATATTGAGAGATTTTGGATTTCTCTTTTTTAATTTGAACTTGTCAGTCTGGAAGTGGTGGTCTCTCATTATGATGGTCTTATTTACTGATACCCATAAATAAATATGATAAATATAATAAACTTCTGTGTAACAAAGTCCAATAAAAAAATACTTACAAATGCCTCATTAAGACATGAATAGCTGTTTCATTAGGTTAGAAGTTTGGTTTTCTTCATGAATTTCAAAACAAGAAAACTTTGATAAATTGCTCCATTTGGTTTCCATGGTGAAAAACCCAATAATATTTCATAACTCCACAGCTCTGTCCAAAAACACGAAAATGCTATTCTCTCTCCTTCCCTTCTTTCATTCATCATTTCCACTGACCTGAGGTGACCCAATGACTGACCAAGTGTGAGGTCTGCCCCATGTATCTGCCGTCTGTCTATGCTGTGTATGCCAAAAGATGAAAAGTTGGGTGGAAGGAAGGAGCCTCTTTCAAAATGAAAGATTAATTCCCCCCACCTTTAGCTTACTGATCTCCATCAGGTGGGTCCTACTGACCTACTGACCCAACCTCAAAGGGTGAGGCCTACTGACCTGCATAAGATGGGGTGTGGCCTTTTGACCTCATAAGGGTGTGGCTTATTAAGCCTTCTGACCTGCATAAGATGGGGTGTGGCCTTTTGACCTCATAAGGGTGTGGCTTATTAACCCTTCTGACCTCCATAAGATGGGGTGTGCCCTTTTGACCTCATAAGGGTGTGGCTTATTAACCCTTCTGACCTCCATAAGGCGGTGCATATTGACCTACCGACCCCATCCCACAGGTTGTGTCCTACTGACCTCCACAAGATATGCCCTACTGACAATACTGACCTCGATAAGATGGGGCCTACTCACCTCCATAGGGTGTGGGGCCTTGATGTCCACCTGCACCAGCTTCCAGTTGGTCGTGGCGTACACCTCTGGCCTCCAGAGCTCCTCGTAGTGGCCCAGCTGGTCTTTGGAGTACACTGAGAAGAGGTTCCCCCGGTCCTGGTCCCTCTGGTAGTAGAATGACAAGCAGCCTGCCAGTGGTGTGGTTGTCATGGGAGATGAAAGCTTGGCCACTTCTTGGAACTTCTTGGCATAAATGGAGTCCACGTACATGTAGTGGCCTAGTTTGGGGATGGCGTGATGAGATATGACAACGGAAAAATTATTACACTCAAACACTGCTCAAGAACAGAAATCAGGAAAAAAAACATGATTATCTCAAAACATAACACATGAAAACTGTCGTGAAGAACGGCTGATCCTACATTTTTTTAAATAAATGAGAGGGATGACACAAACACAGACACACACACACACACACACTTATCAACTGCTGGAGATGTGAGGTGAATGAGGATAAGGGAGAAGAGAAAGGAAGGAGAAGAGTGACAAAGAGATTGGAGTGTCAATGAAACAGGAGGGGGAGGGAACTAATGATGGTAATAGACGAAAAAAAGGATAAGATGAAAGGAGAAAAAGAATATGGAAAGGGGGGGACGAGTTAGAAAAGGGACAGGAGAGGGAGCTGAAGATGGAAGGAGAGGAGAAAGAGAGAAGTGAAAATCAGGGGAGAGAGAAAATAAGGAAGGAGAAAAAGACAGAGGAGTAGAAATAAGGGTGGAAGGAGGTGACAGGTGGGAATATGACAGAAGGGAAAGAGGACAATGGGGATGAAGAAAAGAGGGGGAGACAGAAAGAAAAAGAGCAGGATAACAATGCTACCTCTCTCGTTGCTCATGGTGTGGTCATCGGGGAGGTTGGACTGGGGGTCCCGCGCAACACTCCCCCCCACGTACCAGTTAACGTTGGGGTTCCACTGGTTGCTGTACCCACAGAGGTGGTGTTCCTCAAAGTTACACTCTGAGAGAGACACCACAGAAAGCCATGTAAATCATGTCAGTACACACACTGGTGTCACTATAAACATTAAATTACTCCTATTGCCTTTACGATTTCATTTGACATAACATTATCCTCATGAACTGAAGTCTGCTACAGTCCGAATAGTCCATTTTGACGTTGAATGAAATCCATAAAGGATTTATGATCATTTCATATTGTTGTTTTTGTTGCATTTTGTTGCTTTCATGTTGCTTTGCATCTGTAAGTATCTGCTAAATAAATGTCAGCATAAATCATGAAGGCAATTTGAACCTGCCACTTCCACAGGGTAAACTGACCTATACAGTATCCAGGTATGATGTGTATTTCAAAAATGGCCACGCTGTTCCCCGATCCTTCGCTTGGTCTGCCTTCCATTAAAATCTGGAGAGGTGGGAAAGGGGGGAAAAGGAAAACAAGAAAGAAAGACAGAAAAAAAAAAGCGGTAGATCAATGCCAATCCTCTCGAGATGGTCCCCTGGGGACGAGAAGGTGGGGAGGACCTAAACTTCAGAAACCCCCACGACCCCTAAGGTCATGCTGCAGTAAAAAGGCTCTCTTGGACCATGTAACCTTGAAATAATCACCCCCACAATCCTTCTATTCATTAGACTTCCACACTAATGGCGTCTAAAATTAGGTCCTCTAAAGGTTTAGGGAGTGAATCACACATAAAATATGTGCTTAAACACAGACTTTTCCCCACCAATTTTCAGCGCTGCACCCAAAGACGAAGGACCAGGGAAATAAACACTAAAGCTGCAGTAGATAAAACTTGTGTATTAAAATATGACGAAATTATTCATAAGAAACCGACAGCTTGTGGTCAATGAAAATAGAAAATATAAGATAGAAAATATCCGATCTACACTTACCTTGTTTTGCTGTTTATTAGCCTTTTTAAATATAGGACCTCAGACTGAAGACGATTAGCCAATCACAGTCATTGCCTGAGCTGTGCTATGAGAATGACAGGCTATCCCCTCTTTCAATCAAATCATGCCCACACACACTCCAATCAGAGAGTCAGGTAAGAGGTCGGGGGAGGGATTAAATGTGAACTGAATGGAAAGAATAGCATTGGTGGGGGGGGGTTCTTCATTCTTACATACTTTGACTATAAGGTAAACCAGTGCTGATATTTCAATTAAATAAAGTTGCATTCAATTAAAACCTCAAACATTTGATACATGTTTAACAACGAGTAACTTGATTAATTCAAAGAGGTAGGACCAGTATTCATAAATCTTCTGAGTAGGACCGCAGATCTCAGACCAGTTTAACCCTCCAGCACATAATGGATGAGGTTATGGTATGGGCAGTACAAACCTGATCCTATAACAGCACTCTTGGTCTGGAACGCATTATGAATACAAGGCCCAAGTTAATCTTTGTTTTGGTTTTTCCATCTATAAGTTACTGAAAATGTCAAGCTCTGTTAAATTTCCTGTCATGTTTACATTACATCTATATAGCGCACACTCCTCTCTGTCGTCCTCCCTCCGGTCCAGTCTTTCTTTCCTCCCCCTGAAATGATCCTACAGTCTTGTGAGATTTACGACGCATTCGGATTTACTCTACGGTTGGGGAACATTACGTACAGCGTCGTTTTAGTAGCACAGGCGGACTCCAGTGACCCAGTCTCTGCTGTTGCTGGAGCAGAATAGCATTGCCATTACATATCATAAGATTAATGCAGGTACTTATTTATTTATACGGCCATCATAAGGTAGCTTGAATCAATAATTCACTGAAGAGATTTTAAATGTTTAATTATGATAGTTTAATGCCATTAATTAATGATATAAAGTTTTATTACATGGATGGTAACACAGCACAACCATGTTTGAGGACGTTTATTTGGTCATTCAGGTCCTTCTTGCGCAGCACTTTCCATAGAAAGAGCTAATGAATTCATTTTCTTGGTCTGACACTCAGTCTTGGATTCTAGGCCGGACCTCTCGTTGTCTCGACCCAATTGTGGGCGATGGCGTCCAGTCACACGGCTCACCCAATCATCGGACGTCACCATCTTCTTTCTGACATGTGGCCTCAAAACACCTGCTGCGCCATTCAAAACCATCCCAAGGCGGTTTGCGGGTTGAGCAAGATATCACTGAGACGTATATCACAGCTCTTTAAAAAAACTGCTCTATTTACGTTTGCTAGCAGTGCCATAAAATTGGTGTCGTAATTTCGGGATAAACATGTTGTTCGGTATTAGCATGAGTCGTGCAGGGGCTTGTCTGGCTTGTATCGTGTTTCCGATTCTGTGACTCATTGCCACTGCTTTAGGGACAACTCGATAAAGCCCCCTTCCCCCTTTTAAACATGACACTCTTTGATGTCACTAGATCAGGGGCTCTTCAAAAACTCATTTCACCCACCCTACCCACAGGTCTCCATGGTGATAGACAATTAAAACCGACAACATTCCTAGCAACCCCATTCTCGACGTGAAAACCTGAATGCAAGTTATGTACAGTGCGTGAGTTAATTAGGAATATAAACACAAACTACACAATCTAGTCAAATAAACACTGTTTGGGTACGGACGCCATCACTCCTGGAAAGAGAGTGGGGAAGTGTGGGAGGTTGTCAGTTTTTTGGCGGAACTTCTTTCCTGGCTAATGCAAATCCTTTCCATAACAGCCGGGGGGAAGCTTTCAATTAGACTCCCATTTGGTTATGAGATAACGTTATGGCAAGATAGAAAATGCCCAATAGAGTCATAGATCATTACTGTATTGCCCAGAACAAACTCATTCACATTCACAGTTAATGAACAATTTTCCCACCAGATAACATTCCAGGGAACATCCAGACAAAAAAAATGAAGTACTGGGAAACATTCTGGGATGGTTTTGGCAAACAAAAAATTGTAACTGGGTCATCTGAGGCAAGAGTGTTGTGGTGGATGTGGTTGACTGTTTTAGCAGCTAGTATAGATAGTCGTACCCCAGTAGATGTCAAATTCTTATCCTGGAAGTGCCACGGATCCTCTTGTATTTGGTGTGTTTATGCACAATATTGATTCATTTAAACCACTGTGAGTACACACACCAGTTTTCCAAGACCTAAAATGGCTGCCATCTGAAAAGAAAGCTAATTAACCTGCAAGGACTGCTGACTTTCATGGTTTAAGGTTGA
Organism: Albula goreensis; assembly: GCA_022829145.1. Classification (NCBI taxonomy): domain Eukaryota; kingdom Metazoa; phylum Chordata; class Actinopteri; order Albuliformes; family Albulidae; genus Albula; species Albula goreensis. The sequence goes on from CM040744.1 coordinate 1,153,287, forward strand.
CCTGTCGGTTGTAGGGGTTGCTTTTTTAGGGGTGGTATCTTGTAGTAAGATACCGTGCTGCATGGGAGCTGTGTTTTGAACTTCTACAAGAGGGGAGGGTTTTTTTTGGGTGTTGTCTTGAGATGGGTCAGATTTAAGATAGATTTTTAACAAGCTTAATGTGTGGTGAAGGCTAGAATATAAGGGAGATTGACAGTTTTTTCAGGGCAGGTAATATGCAGGAGGTGAAGGTGCTACAAGGGAGTTAGTGGGGGTGTTTTTAGTTAGTGGAGGTCTCGTAATGGTTATGGTTAGGATATGGACAATGGGAAACTGTTCCTAGATTAGCGTTCCTCAGTAGGTGGTATAGGTGTTGTAGAGGAGTGGATGAGGTTCCTTTGGACAGTTTTTGGGAGAGGAGGGGGCGGGTACCTTGTATGAGGAGGACATGTTGCGCAGGTCCACGCTAGCAATAAGCCAGCTGTCGGAGGGCTTGCTGGAGCTCCACAGCGTGTAGTCAAAGTTCTCGTCCTCGGGCCGCAGGTGAAGGTGAAGGGAACCAGACCCGGTGATCTGGTACACCAGCCTCAGGCAGCTCCAGTCCAGCGGCTCCAGCTCCGGGCTCACCAGAACCGCCTGGCTGGCGCTGTCCATGTAGGACGAATCCACTGTGATGAAGCGGCCTGAGAGAAACCAAGAGACGGAGATGAGATTTACTGCTGCAGGCCAAAACCTGACCCCAGATTAGAGCCTACAACATTTAGAGCATCTCATTGAAGGAGTGCTGATCTAGGATCTGTTTTCCTTGTCTATTTGGTAGCCATATCCATTATGAACTAAAATGAAAAAGCTGATCCCAGAACTGTAATTCTTGGAGCATCTCATAGAAGTGCTGATCTAAGATCAGTTTCACCTGTCCATATGCAGACCTTATCCATTATGAACTACAATGAAAAACTGATCCTAGATCAGAACCCATATTCATAAAGCTTCTCAGAGCTACAGTGCGGATATAGGCTCAATTTTCCCCTGTCCATATCCCTATATAACCTGTCCCTGTTTTTTGATGTAGCATTACATTGATTTTTGACCCACTGTTGCTTGTAAACACTGAAGCCAAATGCCCTTTGACATTGCCACCCCCGCCTGAATGAGATTTACCATTATTTGGCAAAAAACTGATCCTAGGTCAGCACCTGTATCCATAATGTATCTCATAAGTAGAAGGGTGGGCTGATCCAGGAGCAGGTTTATATCTATATTCAACCTTTTTCAATCACGATTAAAAAAAGCAGACCTACACTTCATGATAATGGGCCAGGGGCTCTGAGCCATATACCCAGGTGAACCCTGAATATATTCTCACACCCCCACAGGTACTGAAGCCAGTGAGAAGACAAAAAAAACAAAACGAGGACAGCAACGTCTGTTGAGAGATTCCCGCCAATTTCCAAAACCCCAGCGGCGCTGCCATAACCCTACGGAAAATAACAATCCCTTCCAGATTGTGAGTGTTTGAAAAGAGCATTAATTCATTTGACATTGTTTAATGGGGTTAGATTAAACAGTGTTATACGATGCTGCTAATGACATATCATCAACGATAAGACACGGCAGGCACTGACGAGGAAACGTATCGAGTGCGAAAACCCCCACCTCGCGGCTTTTGTAAACGGAACATTATTGCTGCACTATTTCATCGCAGTTAACTTTTTTTTAAACGTCCTCTCCGGGTCGTCCTCAGATGAGCCAGACAGTGAAAATGATTAACTCCAGATGCTCGTGTGGACCTCTCTCCTCTCCTCTTCTCTTCTCTCATCTCTTTCCTCTCTCCCACCCACCTACCCCCCTTCTCCATCCCTCCTTCATTCCTCTTCTTCAAATAACAACAAAACTTTTCACCCAGGCACAGCTTGCACTATCCACTAGCCTCTCAGGCCTTATCCGTTACACTCGGATCCCGCTACACAGTTAATATTTCTGTACCGCAGGAGGACCACCACCTCGTCGAGCGACCGTCTAAGAGAGGAACCAAATAGTAGGGAAGCAGTTTTCTCCCAGGGTTAAGCAAGAGGAAAACAGCCGTTGCAAAACGTCCTTTCCGATTTAGATGACTCAGTATTCCCTTAAGTTTTATACCGTTTCTATGAGGAACAGACCTGGATGCTCACTTTCAGTAAAGTGTATAACCACGAATGTTGTGCTTTTATTTTGCACCCTGGTTTTGAAATAGTCATCATGTAAAATCATAACCACAGTTTCTTTGTCAGAGGGTATTTCCGCTGAAATTTTTATAATTCAACCACAAAGCGTGAATCCCCACACTAAAGGAAACATGACAAGTGTGACCAACCCTACAACGGACAATTACTTAACGTCTGCTTGGTATGTCCAAACAATCGTTTCCCAGCATGAGTTTATGTACCTGATTTTTTTTTTTTTTTTTGCATAAAGACAAGTACTATTGCTCAAGGTCTTTAATGATAAATCATAACATTGTGATTCGCAATATCATTGCCCAATCAATGTAATTTTGAATTACAGGAAAAATTAACATAATAATATCCTTATGGAACCATATGTTCACAGATACATGCATGCTTTGTTTCTGTTTGTGGTCATCTTAATCTGACCTCTCTCAGAGTCTAGGGATGTAAAGAAGTGCAACAAAGGACAGGTGTGAGTCAGCTGTAAGAGTTAGAGCTGGATCCACTTCATGTTCAATTTGTTTATTCTGACTTAGCGGGAATAAAACATTTATTAACACAGTATTTTATTTTTTAAAACGGCTTCTTTTGCGCAGTAATAGAACGTCAGCAGCATGACCTCTGTTTCACACTATCTCTCTTTATCTCTCTCTGGCCATGATGGATAACTTTGTGTTAAAGAAGTACAGGTTTTGTACAAACATACGACGCGAAGCGCCAAGTCCTCTTGAAGGCAATTTGTCCGCAGCGCCCGCGCAAGTACGAACGGGGTCGGTAAAGCGGGATGGGACTTGGCGGTAAAAATGTGATCTCCTGCCCCTTCCTGGGCGGGATGAATGGGGAGCGTTGAGCCGAATTTTTCACGGACAGCTGCGGTCCAACCTCAGTTACACGGTGGATCAGAGGACTCAGCCCAGCTCAAAGAGTGCTTCAGTACTTGGGCCCGGTTTCCTTTCGCTTTCCAGCACCCCCCCACCACCCCTACCCCCAGAGACCAATTATTCAATTTAGCTAGACAGGTTTTGCTACCTTCCCAGATTCCAAAATAATGTATTAGTCACACATTTGCAGTAATTTTTATTAGCAAGGCTACTGTTTGCATGTCTGTGTATGTGTACATCAGTCTGTGTGAGTATGTGGACTGTGTGAGTAAGTTAGCCGTGAATACAGTGTGTGTGTGTGCGTGTGTGTGTGTCTGTCTGTGTATTAATAGTCGAAACTCGGAAGTCAGAGATTGTAACTTTGCTACCGTGTTGCATTAGTCAGCAATCACCAGGAGTCTAACATCCCAGTAAATGTCACCTCTTGCGATAAACCTGTGTGATTGTGCTCATAAACCTGTGCAGGAGGCTGTGTAGAGCCACTGGCGTAACCTCATTCAGCGAACTGAGCTAGCCAGGAGCGCTAACCCCCGATTCGGCTGAGACAGTGAGCAGGGGGAACACGGGAGGACTGCTTTATGTCCAGGAAACACTTGCGAGCCCATTCTAGCAGCTGCCCAATAAAAAGCGGTGAGTAACCGGGACAGGAGCTCATGGTTGAGGACACAGACTCCGGGGAGGGATGAGGGGGATGTGGGGGGATGGTGTGGGGTGAACATGACCCCAGACGGCTTTTATGGAGGGTTGTTCCCTGGTGACCCGTAACCGGTGCTGTCAGCAGTATGTGTAACCAAACTGAACAAGGCCATGTCCAAACTCTCCCACACGCAAGGGGCTTCGAAGTTTTAAAAAAAGGGTGGGGGGGGGGGGCAACAATTTCTCCCCCCTCTATCATGTCAGCTGAGTGAAAGCATCTGGCCACTGCTGCAGTCGGGGGCTCTTAGATAAGAGAGATCGCGTTTATACGGTTAGAGTTTCAGACCTTGTTTTTGAAAGGTTCACCTGAGCCAGACTTGCTTCTTGATTGTACTTAAATAAATCAGAAGAGATTATGTACTACTTAACAGAACTAGTTGGTGACCTACATAAAGTAATGGCCGATTATTTGGAGAATAATTTAAGGAACAGGATAGCTAGGTGAGATCTGTAATATACACAAGAACATACATCTCGGCACGTGGGAAATTGTTTTGGCGGAAGTGAATGAAATTTCCATTTCTGGACTTGGATTATTTTGACTTTCAAACTATAAGCTGTGATGTATAGCTGAAAACCCCGTGTCTGACTTTGAAAAGTATCTCTTTGAATGCGGATGATCCAGGCTGAGTCTTTAAGTCGGTGCATGGAGACAGTCAAGTGACATCACACAAAGAGCACGTCTAAGGATACAGGAGTTTTAACAAAAAAAGCTTGAATTTCGCAAAGCTGCTGTAGGTGAAGCACATCCCCTAATTCAGTTTTTCTCCCATTACCCTGTCTTCACATTGTGAAAAATAACTATTAGGACCGGCATCTGGGTCTCCACCACAAAGTGCTTTCTGTGCAGACGCAAGCCCCATGTTGCCACGGAAACTAAACAGAAAACACCGCCTGGGTTCCGTCGCGGTTTTTTTTTTTTCTTTTCTTTTTTTTTCACTTTTTTGATTTATCTGCCCATCCGGGCAAGCTCAACCAAACATTTTACACCCATTAAGTTATGTCATTGGTGGCTACAGTTTTTTGGACATGCCGGCTGTCCCACTTTTCTTTTTTTGCCTTTTCTTCCCCTTCTAGGATCCCCCCCACCCCCCACCAAAGGGCTCATCACAAGCAGTTTTGTCCCACAGAACTTAACCAACCACATAACCTACATAAGGCTACCGTGCTGTCAGTCGTAGCCTTGGCACCACTCCCTGGGGGAGAGTCTTTACAATAGCTGCACTTATTTTTAGAGGATAACATAAACTCCAGAGGCAGAGGATGAAACAGGCATCTCTGTTTTTGGAGTCTGCTGCGGCTAATGTTAAACGCTGGGTCAAGAATTACTCCAAACAAGCAGGCCGGGAGGTTTGGCACATAAATTTCAGTAAAGTGGTGCACAAGCCTGGCCTGGCCGCGAGCCCCAGCCTGGGTGAGCTTGCATAGCTTGCCTTGTCTTTTATATGTGCTTTTCTTCTGTTAGCTGGGTAATTTCCTTTAGCTAAAACGGTGCTCGGGAATCAAACATGTAACCTTTCTGGAGCAACCATTGATCATTAACCACAAACACACATATACACACTCTCGGTGTAGTGCTATTTGCACTCTAGGGTGTAAAACTGTCAGCAGCATACTGGTAAGTTCACCAAACTAACACACACATATACATGCACAGCTTACACACACATACATATGCGTTCACACATACATCCATACATAGAAGCAAACACATTCACATGCACATACACACACCCACACACACTGCAGGGTGAGATTGGGGGTTGTAGCAATAACTGTAGAGTGCAAGTAGAGAGAGACACAATGGAAAAAATAATCAAAACAAGTGCGGACTTACTACATTTCATTCATAATGGGCTGAAATAAACTGTTTGACTCTGTTAAGCATCATATTAAATATATATGTGATACGTTGTAATGTTTTTTCCATCATGCCGGCATTAAACGTATTCCGATAATCAGCGTATATTTCATCCTTAATGGACTTCTATAAAGCCTGTTTGAGTTCAATGAAATCCATCAGAGTTGATGTAACATACAGAATTTTGCTATGCGGCCTGCTTAACGTTAATTGTGGTTAAAGCTGATCGTCTCTGACTAGCCTTCTCTCTCACTATCAATGAAGCCACAGACTCTGAAAAACAGCACTTTCTCATCATTCGTATGTTTCAAAGATCATCTATGATGTGACGTGAAACCCAACCCCAATACGTTGATCGGGTCTCTGTGCTCGCTTACAGAAATGTCTTTTTGGTTAAGCAGCGCTGTACTATAATTGTTAAGAGATAGCAGGAAAAAAGCCGGCTCTGTTCAATGATTGGATGAAAATAACATAAGCTTTATTCTATGTCTTGCATGTTTCTGGTTCCTGGAAACACACTATTTTTGTACTTCAGTCCTAATCTATACGCTTGTCTTTGGGTTGTAAGTCGCTCTGGATAAGAGTCTCTGCGAAATACCTGTGATGTAATGTAATGAGGTAATGTGTAAGTGCCTATAATTTAATGTAATGATGTAATACACACGTTTTTTTGGATAAGAGCATCTGCTAAACTGCCTAAAATGTACTGAAACGTCCAAGTGTTGCCAGATTTGGCACAAAAAAAGAAAAGGCGGTCATTTGGCTGTGCTGTCTCCCCAACTGTTACACAGCCAGACCTGCTGCGCGTGGTTTTTTTGATGTGTGTTGGCATGACGAATACTCTATCTCAAGTTCATGATGTAATCCTCTGTTCTCGCCCCAACTTCCCTTTCGTGCAACTACAGAACCAAGAGCATCACAGCTTCGCGGTACTGAAACCTACAGTGTCAATCTCCTGGGAGGCCACGGCTTCTGCAGTGCCTTTTCATGGTTTCTCTTCCATTGCCAGCCTGTTTCGGCCTTGGAAAATAGGTGTTTGGACTTTTTAGCCAATCGATGACCTAAATATTTCACTTAATGTCTGAGACACTTCAAAAAGCCAGACACTGTGGACCACTAAGGCTGGAGTCAGACACGGCTGCTTTGGTTGATGCAAATACCTGCAGACACTGGGCCCTCCAGGACTGGAGTTAAACCTGCAGACACTGCGGCCCTCCAGGACTGGAGTTAAACCTGCAGACACTGCGGCCCTCCAGGACTGGAGTTAAACCTGCAGACACTGCGGCCCGTCAGAACTGGAGTTAAACCTGCAGACGCTGCAGCCCTCCAGGACTGGAGTTAAACCTGCAGACACTGTGGCCCTCCAGGACTGGAGTTAAACCTGCAGACACTGCGGCCCTCCAGGACTGGAGTTAAACCTGCAGACACTGCGGCCCTCCAGGACTGGAGTTAAACCTGCAGACACTGTGGCCCTCCAGGGCTGGAGTTGAACCTGCAGACACTGCAGCCCTCCAGGACTGGAGTTAAACCTGCAGACACTGTGGCCCTCCAGGGCTGGAGTTGAACCTGCAGACACTGCAGCCCTCCAGGACTGGAGTTAAACCTGCAGACACTGCGGCTCTCCAGGACTGGAGTTAAACCTGCAGACACTGTTGCCCTCTAGGACTGGACTTAAACCTGCAGACACTGCGGCCCTCCAGGACTGGAGTTAAACCTGGAGACACTGCATCCCTCCAGGACTGGAGTTAAACCTGCAGACACTGCGGCTCTCCAGGACTGGAGTTAAACCTGCAGACACTGTTGCCCTCCAGGACTGGACTTAAACCTGCAGACACTGCGGCCCTCCAGGACTGGAGTTAAACCTGCAGACACTGTGGCCCTCCAGGGCTGGAGTTGAACTTGCAGACACTGCGGCCCTCCAGGACTGGAGTTAAACCTGAGACACTGCATCCCTCCAGGACTGGAGTTAAACCTGCAGACACTGCGGCTCTCCAGGACTGGAGTTAAACCTGCAGACACTGTTGCCCTCCAGGACTGGACTAAAAACCTGCAGACACTGCGGCCCTCCAGGACTGGAGTTAAACCTGCAGACACTGTGGCCCTCCAGGACTGGAGTTAAACCTGCAGACACTGTGGCCCTCCAGGACTGGAGTTAAACCTGCAGACACTGCGGCCCTCCAGGACTGGAGTTAAACCTGCAGACACTGCGGCCCTCCAGGACTGGAGTTAAACCTGCAGACACTGCAGCCCTCCAGGACTGGAGTTAAACCTGCAGACACTGCAGCCCTCCAGGACTGGAGTTAAACCTGCAGACACTGTGGCCCTCCAGGGCTGGAGTTAAACCTGCAGACACCTGTGTTCCTCCAGGACTGGAGTTAAACCTGCAGACACTGCGGCCCTCCAGGACTGGAGTTAAACCTGCAGACACTGTGGCCCTCCAGGACTGGAGTTAAACCTGCAGACACTGCGGCCCTCCAGGACTGGAGTTAAACCTGCAGACACTGCGGCTCTCCAGGACTGGAGTTAAACCTGCAGACACTGAGGCCCTCCAGGACTGGAGTTAAACCTTCAGACACTGCAGCCCTCCAGGACTGGAGTTAAACCTTCAGGCACTGCGGCCAACCAGAACTAGAGCTGTCATAGAAAATCAGCCCTCAAACTTCCTTGGCTGACAGAAAAATGTGGACAGGAGCTCTGCCAGGTCTTCTTGACCACTGAAGTGTAGCGCCTCCCTCCTCCACACTGATAACATTAATTTAGCACATACCTCATGTTGTAGTTTTAATTTTGCACCATAAAACTACTGTCCGCCTGAGCTATGAGGGAAGTCATACAAAAGCACCAGACAGGCTCGTTAACCAGCACACACCCCCCCCACACCCCACACCCCATACCCCCGGCCAGGCTGCTGTTTTTCAATTCTATGGTGTCTTTCCCTGTCATTACTGGCCGCAGAAAGTCTACAGATTCCCACTGCCAGGAATGACACACGGATTTCCACCGATTTTATGTCAAGAAGTTATTCCCAGATCTAGTGTGCAGGCAACACTCAATCAAGCCTAATAGAGCACATTTGACCCAAATACTGAGCAAAGAATTTTTCCATGACCCACCCCGCATTAAAATTTACTCTGGCACAAACCTCCATGCAGAATTTATGATGCTTTGACATCAAACACCTGCCTGAATACTGTAAATATTGTGGTAAGTGTTTGTATCATGCTGCTCCGTTTTTATTCTGACTGCTGTAAACGTTTATGGAACGTATATGATCTAGCATATTCTACATTAGATTGAATATGCTATCTATATGCCCTCCAAAAGTTTGCTGAGCGTTTTTTTTTCATTGAGAACTGAAAGGACAAAGCTTATAGGGCTCGTGGGGTGCGCGCTCATGATTACTATGATGCACACAATTATCCATTGTTCTGACCGCTATTTCTTTTGGTGGTGTGAGTCGAGTCGTGAGTGGCAGACGAACAGCTTGAATTCCACTGCGCACGGACAAGCGCTTGCGTTCAAATAAGCTCAATGGAGATTCTGTATGCGAGTTGTGAGCTCTTTTGAAACGGAAAAAAGATATTTTGCATCGCATTTTCAGGCGAATCGCAGGTTTAAGCATCAGTAACATAATACAGTACAGTACTGTGTCGTATGCTGGCTCAGTATCTTTTCAGCTCAGTTATAAGCAGCGAACGGCAAAGCACTATGTGTGCGGGGGTGTGCGTGCACTATGAAAATGCCATTCATTCAGGCACGTCAAAACACCATTTAAATAGGACTGTATAAGATTTGGTGTTATTAAATCAACCCCATCCTCAGAGAATTAACCAAAAGGTGGGTGCCACCGGTACAAATTCCCTTACCTTCCTCGTTCATGGTCCATTTGGCGTAGGTGGGATCCGACGAGTATCCGCATGTTCCCTGTTCAAAATTGCAGGATCCCGGCAGGAGCGGCTCCGCGCTGACAGTCCACAAGACTGTTGGAGTAGGAAAAAGTGTTTGGATAAGAAGAAAGCGCTAGAAACAGTTCGATAAATCTGGCACCCCGCCGTGCAACATGTGGGGAGTACCGTCTTGCACGGTATGCTTTGCTTGAATTTTGCATCCTCCTGTCAACCGTTAAGGTGTTCATTCACACTGAACAGAGTAAAACAAACACAGAAATAACCACCAGTTACAGCGTCTGCTTCAAGTCGGCGTTCAGGGTGTGTTGGGCTAATATAATTTAAAAAAAGATCTTTTTGCAAGAAAAAAGTCGTGCATCAAAAAAGTAAGCGTACTTTCAAAGAAAGCACGTTAAAGTTTCTGCTTGAATAAGAATAGTTGAAAATAGAACGTATTTAGTAAATGAAGAAAAACTTGTTGAATTCGAACACTTACCCTGAAGACCGAGGACGCACAAGAGGAGCATTGTAAAGTCGCGCAGGGCAGAGTCCAGTGGGGGCGAGGAGATGGGTCGTCCGGAGCCGCTTGTTAACTCGTGTCTCCTCAGGAACAAAAATGAGGGAGTGAAAACAATCTGCGCCAACAAAAAGTGTTTCGCCCGCGCGCAACCAGCTTCGCCCGGAGTCAAGTTTATCCACCCGCAGAGGGACGATATTTCTCTGCAAGTTGTCACGTTAAAGTTACATTGTTTAATTTCAGCCGCAAGCCTCGTTTTGCATGCAGTGATAGATCGGAGGAGAGCAAGGAGGCGGACTCAACTAGTAATGCATTCCAGATTTTTTGACGGACAAACCGCCACGGGGAAAACGTCCACTCGGCACCGCGTTTTTGAAGGGGGCACGACTTTTCTGGATGCACCTATTTTTCATTTTACAGCAATGAATACTAAGTCACCGTTCTCATCCATTTGAAGAAAATCGAGGACACAGTTTTTACAGGTCACATTACCATGTATATGGTCTATTTGAGAGGACTTGTTTGACCCCCTCTCCTCACTTCACATTCTTAAAAACATGTCAACCTAGTTGCGTGAATCATCGTGATATAGTGAAAGACATTTTTTCCAGTGTCTGTAGTTGCAGAGAACAGTGATGTAGGTGTTCAACAGATGGTGAATTCTGGGGATTCCCAGACGTCTTACACATATGCGCATAAACCATCCTATATTTTGACATGCGTTAACATATACTATTTATTGCATTATATTTCTATTGCATCTTTTATGCACATTATTATGTTTGAAGTAAACAATCGAAGTGACATTTACATCGAGGTATTCCTTTTCAGACACGTTCTGTTCCCAAAGCTTGGAAGTAAATGCAACACCAGTAGTTCTCTTTTAAAAATCTTTTGTCCATTTTTTGTACAGAATTAATTTTTAAGAGAACGTGTTTCGTTTGTTTTGCCTTACACAGCTGCAGATAGTGGACGCGTGTTCCTTCCAAGTTCTGGGGAGGGCACAACTATTTTTTACGCTCTTGGCAGTTCCCCTATACAGACAAATGTACACATCTTAGATTTGACATAGGATTTATTCTTTGCGCTAAGCAATATTTGTTAAGTGCTTTGCAGTGAATTTGAGCCTGCAACCCCCCACTGAGTCGAACTCATGGAGCCGTGGTTAGACGCATGGCTGTGAATCTTAATGACACACCGTTTAATTTATTAGAGTTTTTTTTACGATTGCTTAAGCAAAATTTTGAAAACATGGCTCATTTTGTCAAAACACTACACACAATTCACACAACCACACACGCAAGCATCAGAACACCTCAGATCCTTTGTATAGTTTTGGATGAAGTGTTTCATTTTGCAATCATTTATAAAAACCCAATATTGTCACCGTAAGGCACACACATGGTTCATACAATCTGATTCTGTTTGAACCAGTTACACACTGCTGTGATCAAACTAAAACACTTTTAACATTTCTTCTTTTCTAATGATATAGTCTGTTTGATTTTTTTTCAGCGATATTGCTAGAGTAAATCACATGAATATATTGACCAAACACAAAACACAAGACCAGTCCTGCACACCAATGAAAATATTTATTTCTCTCCACATCATAAAATCAGTCAATACATCCATGCATGTCTAAAGGTTGCATTTTGCACAGGAAATCTGAACAGAACATATTCTAAATAGAATATAGAACATAAGCACAGCAAAAGCATTTGTGGAGACAAAAAAGAAAGCATGAATGAAAAAAACCCTAAGCATCATCTCTTCGCCTAGCTGGATCTGGCCATAGCACTTTGTCCATATCACAGGCTATGTCCTCGCCCGCAGAACAGCAAGGGAAGAATCTTCTTGAATGGCGAATCCATCCTTGCACAGACCCTGCATCAATTCAGTCGCAGGCCTCCTCCTTGGCTTGAATGAGGGGTATCCTGACATAGAGCTGGAGATTGTAAACCTTCCACTGCTATGCTGAAAAAGAACTCCTCAGTGGGATTAAGGAAGGGAGAGTATGGTGGGAGGTATTGGAGTGAAAATTGTGGATGCTGGTGAAACCAGTTTTGGACCAGAGCAGATCGGTGAAAAAGATACATTGTCCCAGGTGACAATATATCTCATCTATTTGGTCTTCTGCTGTGATGATGTTATGTAGTCTGTGCAAAAATGAGAGTATGTGAATACAGTAGAGAAAAGTTGTTTTTCACTTGTGCTTTCGTGGAAATGTCTGAATTACTGCTGCAACAGTATACCTGCTGAGGTTGGGCTGAACTCTCTGTCCAACCTCTCTCAATGTAAACCCATGGTTTACAAAATGATCAATGTTGCGCAAATCTCATCTGATAAATTCGGTCCTCGTCTTCTTTGTCCACGTCCTCCTCTTGGTCAACCTCTTCCTCTTCCTCTTTCTCTCCCTACCCCTCTTCCTCCGCAGGCTCCCCTCTCATCCTCACTCTCCCTCAACTTTGCCTTCCATTTTTGTGAGAGACAGGTACACTCACCTGTTGTCTTTTTATAGCGCTTACGCCTAAGCGCCTAAGCGTCTGTACACATGACGGCCATGTTTGATCAATCCTTCATAGATGTGGTGCTTGGAAAGGCATTGTTTTGAAATGGCAAAGTAATCACATAATATTAGATTTCTGTGTCTAATGTAGAGAAGTGTGTTTAGTGTTTTGCAAAAAGTTTGAGGCTGAGAACGTGTTTAGAGTTCTGGAGACCTGAGCTGAGGTTTTACTGTCTGAATGTCAGTTTCCATAATTGAGCTTTATGTGTCATTTTAGTGTGTTAGCAATGGACAAATACAGTAAAGTTACAATACTTTTTTTATATCTACGGAGCTGGAAACTCGATCTGAACTGCTTTTTTAAAACGTCAGCCTGTGTTACAGTGTTTCTTGATAGCTTATTCCTGGGCCTATTCCTGAAACATCCCGAACCATAACGCCATTACCCAAAACTTTAAACACTCTTCCCCTCTTTTCACACATGATCCAGACCTGTTGAACTTTTTGTGAAAAACTATACACACAAATACCATCATATTTCACTGCCTACACAATGTGCTCATTTAGAAAGCACTGGTGTTCAATATCATCAACATCGCAGCTCAGTGAAAACTGACACTGAGTCAAAATTGTTCACACACCAATCAGAACCTGAGGATCGATAGATACAAGGAGCATGTGTGAATTCATATTTTGGGTCCAGAAAGACCCAAAGGTAGATAAAGAGGACACGAGAGGGAGAGGAAGGGAAAGGGGACAGAATCCATGCAACTCTAGATGACCGTGTCTTTGATTATGGGATGTCAATGAGGGAAGCTGAGCAAAGGATGCTGCCGAATCTGAGACACTCACAGTAGGCTCTGCGATACGGACCTTCAGTGGTCTGCGAGATCATGTATATTGACTAGATCACAGGGAGCTAACGCTGCATTGTATACTAGTTGCTATGTTGTCATTTGGGACAATGTCAGTTTCCACCAGGCTGCTCTGGTTTGTGACTGGTTCAGTAACCCAACTTTCTCCTTGTATGTTCTCCCTTCCTAATCCCCATAGAGGAGTATTTTCAGCATGGCGGTACAAGACCTATGACTGAGACCCCTACATCCACACCCATTATTCATTGCAGTAAAAGGTTTTCACAGTTGTTTTTTGAATCGATCTCACCAGTGTGTAATGACCATTCTGTAGCGTATGTGTATTTGATGGCTTTTGAGTGATGTCTGAAGTAAAAGTTCGGTTTAGACGTAAGCCTGCACGGTTCTGAGCGGAGAGTTTGGTTTTGTCACGGAAGTTTGAAGTTTGTGGAGATGAGTGTGTAGTTTTGTATTTGTGTTTGGAGTTTTGGAAAAATGGAGCAAAATTTCAAGAAATGTGTCTCAGCGATCAAGAAAATGTGTAATACCCAGAATGCCCGGCAAGTACAGTGGTGCCTGTGACAATGGCACATTCTTCGAAGTTTGAGAAGTATAGCATTTTGACCGCTGCCCTGTTATAGGTTATTGATGTGTGCTGCACATTTGTTTCTGCAATAAAACCAAGGCACACAGCAGTTGTTTCCCCCTGGTAATGGCACGGTCAGCGTTTTAAACTGGAAACAGGTTTTGAATGAATTGCATAGTGTTAGCGTTGGTATTTCCCGAAGAACAGATGATGGCATTGGCCTACTTGCTTTTTATTTATTTATTCAGATCTACCTATTTCATTTTATATTTATTTTAGTAATTATTTGCCACATTTCCATTAGACTTCAACTGTATAGCACACTGTGTTCTGTTGTGTGTGTGTGTGTGTATGTCTGTGTCTCTGTGTGTGTGTGTGTGTGTGTGTGTGTGTGGGCACCTATGTGTGTCTGTGTACATGTGAGTGTAGCAAATTGTGAGTTAGAGTGTGTGACTGAACTTTATGTGAGTAGGTTTGATTATATAACAAGACCACACAGCAAGAGTGTGTGTGTGTGTGTGTGTGTGTGTGTGTGTGTGTGTGTGTGTGTGTGAGGAGGAGAGAGAGAGAGAGTAGGTAGGTGTGTGGGTGTGTGTGTGTGGGAGAGAGAGAGAGAAGGTAGGTGTGGTGTGTGTGTGTGTGTGTGTGTGTGTGTGTGTGTGTGTGTGTGTGTGTGTGTGTGTGTGTGTGTGTGTGTGTGTGGAGAGAGAGAGAGAAGGTAGGTGTGTGTGTGTGTGTGTGTGTGTGTGTGTGTGTGTGTGTGTGTGTGTGTGTGTGTGTGTGTGTGTGTGTGTGTGTGTGGGAGAGAGAGAGAGTAGGTGTATGTGTGTTTGTGTTTGTGTGTGTGTGTGTGCATGCATGTAGGTGTGTGTTTGAGTGTGTGTGTGTGCGAGAGAGAGAGAGAGAGAGAGAGAGAAGGTAGGTGTGTGTGTGTGTGTGTGTGTGTGTGTGAGAGAGAGAAGGTAGGTAGGTGTGTGTGTGTGTGTGTGTGGGAGAGAGAGAGAGAGAGAGAGAGAAGGTAGGTGTGTGTGTGTGTGTGTGTGGGGAGAGAGAGAGAGAGTAGGTGTATGTGTGTTTGTGTGTGTGTGTGCGTGCATGTGTGTGTTTGAGTGTATGTGGGTGCATGTTTGTGAATGTGTGTTAGAGTGTGTGTGTGTGTGTGTGTGTGTGTGTGTGTGTGTGTGTGTGTGTGTGTGTGTGTGTTCAAACAGTGCCACAGCAGATGCCATGCCAGCCTAGCTGTGGGAACCAGCGAATGAGTTCATGGAACAAAATGAAAACACTCTGGTTTCATCAGTGTAAACTGACTGGCACAGCAAGTACCGACGCACAGGATTACTGGTTTGACTGATGTAAACTGACCAACACAGCCAGCGGTAATAAAGATTACAGCCACAGGCATGTAACGTACGTTTGATCATCGAACTCCCCAGGTTGGAGAGGAAAACATTATGATGTTTTGTTTGTGAAGTAGCGTACATGAGATAAAATACTCAGCTCCAGGCAGGGTGTGTGAGAAAGCTGTTTCTCTGCTAAGGCCTCCAGTCTGCTAACAAAACAGCCTTCAAACCATACGTATGACAGGGGAGAAAACAGCTAACGTTTTATTGTGTGCCTCTGTATTCTGTTGGGGGGCTGTGAAGTTAGGGATGAAAGCAGGTCACCACAAAAAGAAATCCTGAGTATCCCGATTGGGTTTTGACCTTTGTAATGTATATGGCCCCTTTTTTCTGTCCCCACCATGTAAATATTTATTCAGATCAAGAATGGGCTTTCAGACCATGAACAGGATGAGTGCTTTTCTCTTCCTCTCTCTCTCTCTTCCTCTTTCTCTCTTAGTCTCGCTCTCTTTCTTTATCACATGGGGTAAATAGAGTCATTTGCTGGCTTTAAGTTGGCCCTATTTTATCACTTGAGACATTACCTTAGATGGAGAAAGTCGGGCTGTCTCTCTTCTCGGATATGTTACGGGTTTCCATGACAACCGTTTGATCAAGTTCCGGGAAGTGTGCACAGATAAGGATTATTTTGGACCCCACCACCAGCCCCCAGCTCACTCATTATAGTGCGACGGATTGGGGAGAACCTGTTCTACACCTTAGGGCTAAGTGTTTGATAACCTGGGCGGAACTCTGCTGTTTCAGCGTGTCGCTCCAGTAACAATGAGGTTGTAGGATGGGGAAATGGACCACTGAAGACAGTTTATGTAGAGGAAAGACAAGAAATGGGTCAGTGCCCGTCTGGAGGAATAGGAGCTGGGCACTCATGTCTTAACGGAGCCAGAAATATCTACGGACAGAGCTCCAAATTATTGAGCCACTGGTTGTTGCAGACTGGTCAGGGAAACATAGGGGGTTAGCCAGCTGAAATTCTCAGTCCTCTTAAACACCAGATTCATGCCCGCAAGATGACAGTAAATTAAATTGGTCACACCACTGACCTCATGTTCCTCCATAAGCATAGGCAATATATGTTTGTTGTCATGTCAGGAATGTGGGGAAAAAAGCGAGGGCTAGTCTTCATGTCAGTCACAGAAATCAGGAAATGTTTGCACAAACTGTCACGGATCATACAAACTTTTTCCTCCCACTGAGCCTCTGGGAATATGTTACGCGGTGGAGCTGTTGCATGGTGGTCCAGGTCAATTGGAGGAAATCGAGACAAAAAAAACAAAGATTTGAGGAAGAATAACCCAAGACTTGTTAAACAGCAGACATTGAGCCAGGACTGCTTTAATGAAAGCCACCCCCCAGTGAAGATGGCGCTGCATCCCAAAGCTCTGCTGCTCAGGCTCTGTGTGTGCGTGTATGGGGGGGGGTACTTTGGCCCTCAAAGATATGGGTTGACTAGGCCCAAAACTACTGTGACCATCCATGAAGGTTGAGTAGTGTGGTCTTGAAGGGTCAGAACTGCACAGCTCAGTAATCAGGGTTGAGTATCTCTAAAGACACTGCATTTGTATTTGCCTGTTACTACACTGCAGTTTTTTTTAAGACCTGCTACCCGACATGTCGATGTGTATTACTTGGTCTGTTACTCAATTGTTTGATCAAAAATGTCCCAGTCTGGCTCTTATGTTTTCACATCTCTGGTCTCTCAGATCCTGCCCTCTTCTTGGGTACTGTAGCACTTTGACCCTGTTCTATGCACTTGTCTTCACATCGTAAGCGAAACTGTTATTTCAGCGCAGAGATAAGAATGTAATGAGTGGCCATGCTTCGCTGTTTCTGTCATGGTTGTTTCTTTCTCGGTCTCAGAACATAAACCGTGTGTTGGAGGGGCCCGCTCTCTGGCTGAATCCGAATGGAAGTGTTGTTGTGATGAGCCTGAAGACTGACATCCCTATAATCCCCCAGCCTCCCTGGCCCCGTTACACTTCCTCCTGGCCAATGGGGGTCCGGCCCTAAGGAGCCTCCCCTCCTCAGGACAGGGGTTGGCTGTGTCGGGGCTCCTTGTTCCCCAAACGTCCCACGAGACGGCAGCCCAGCTGGGCCTCTCTTCCCCTCTGCGTCCCTGGCTCCGTCAAAGCAGGGGAAATCTGTTAAATCTGTGCGATAAACACCAGCGGTTGTTTGAAAGCTGGATGCATGCCCTGTAGGATAGAGCATGGGTAGCCCTCCAGGACCAGGGTAGAGTACCCCTGCAGGCCCTGTGGCCCTCCAGGACCAGGGTAGAGTACCCCTGCAGGCCCTATGGCCCTCCAGGACCAGGGTAGAGTAGCCCTGCAGGCCCTGTGGCCCTCCAGGACCAGGGTAGAGTAGCCCTGCAGGCACTGTGGCTGTCCAGGACCAGGGTAGAGTAGACCTGCAGGCACTGTGGCCCTCCAGCACCAGGGTAGAGTAGCCCTGCAGGCACTGTGGCCCTCCAGGACCAGGGTAGAGTAGCCCTGCAGGCACTGTGGCTGTCCAGGACCAGGGTAGAGTATCCCTACAGGCCCTGTGGCCCTCCAGGACCAGGGTAGAGTAGACCTGCAGGCACTGTGGCCCTCCAGCACCAGGGTAGAGTATCCCTACAGGCCCTGTGGCCCTCCAGGACCAGGGTAGAGTAGCACCAGGGTAGAGTATCCCTACAGGCCCTGTGGCCCTCCAGGACCAGGGTAGAGTAGACCTGCAGGCACTGTGGCCCTCCAGCACCAGGGTAGAGTATCCCTACAGGCACTGTGGCCCTCAGGACCAGGGTAGAGTAGCTTTGCAAGCTTGGTTGCGCACCACACGTGAGGTTGTGTAACTCCGTCTAAGTGCTCAGCGCACACACAAACCCAATTTAGAGTCTTTGAAGTTTGATAGGGACAGCGTGTGCAGGGTGCTGACAGTGAGCAAACTTCTCAAAACAGAGACACAGTGATCCCTCCGCCAAACAGAGAGGAGGAGGAAGATGATGAAATCTTTTCAGTGACTGTGTCACAGACTCTGCTGTGATTATAGCGGTTTCATGAGTCCCCAGGGAGCAATAACCAAGCAGTGTGTGTGTGTGTGTGTGTGTGGGTCTGTATGTATGTACATTATGAATGAGTGGATGTATTTGTGTGAGTGTTTATCTGTAGCCTATATCTGTCTTTGTATGTGTATATATCCCACCGCGGGTTTGTGAGAATACATGTATGAGTGTGTGTGTGTGTGTGTGTGTGTGTGTGTGTGTGTGTGTGTGTGTGTGTGTGTGTGTGTGTGTGTGTGTGTGTGTGTGTATGTGTATAATCTATATCGGTTATTGATGTGTGTGTGTTTGTGTGTATATTTCACAATGAGTTTATGAGAATACATGCATGTATGAGTGAGTGTATGTGTATCTGCCTGTGTGTGTGTGTATCTGCCTGCCTGTGTGTGTGTGTGTGTGTGTGTGTATGCATGCATGTGTATCTGCCTGCCTGTGTGTGTGTGTGTGTGCGTGTGCGTGCGTGCATGTGTATCCGCCTGTCTGTGTGTGTGTGTGTGTGTGCATGCATGCATGCATGTGTATCTGCCTCCCTGTGTGTGTGTGTGTGTGCGTGTGCGTGCGTGCATGTGTATCCGCCTGTCTGTGTGTGTGTGTGTGTGTGTGTGCATGCATGCATGCATGTGTATCTGTCTGTGTGTGTGTGTGTGTGTGTGTGTGTGTGCATGCATGCATGCATGTGTATCTGTCTGCCTGTGTGTGTGAGTGTGTGCGTGTGTATGTTTATGTATTTTCAGCTTCATCACTCCTTAGCACAGCTGCAGGCGACTAAGGAGCAGAGCAGCTCAGAGTTTGGCTCTCTCTCTCTTTCTCCTTCCACCCGCCAAGTCCAACGATTAAGACTGTCTGAGTAGGATATGTACATCAATTTACTTCTCCTACTGTGTAAACTAGAACAGCAACTTTCCATTACTGACAGCCACTATGACAACCACACTGCGGGAGCCAGTGAGGCTTAGTCACTTTCTGTATGATTCAACGTGCGCAAAAGCCATATCCTATCGCTGCGTGGACTGCTGTCTGATGGCATTCTGGAACCATTTATTTCCAAGTGTTTTTGGCGCCGTGACCTCGAACCACACTTCTGTTTTTTTGCTGTGAACAGTGAGGGTTAGCAGGATGGATTGGTGCCGGTGTTTCATTCTGAGAGGGTTTATAACAAATTTAATGACGGTCTTTTTTCATTAAGATTTGCACATTTTAATTTGTGCGAGAGCAAATTTTAAGAAGAGTTTTTAATTGGTATGAATGATTTTCAGAAGTTTCATCTACGTGGCAGGAATGGGAAAGTTCATGAAGAGTTTTCCATTCCGCAAGAGCGCAATGGAGTTTCTGAGAAACTTTCATATTCTGAGAGGGTACGGGTGAGTGCGCAGAAGAGTTTTGCATTCTGTCGGGGTACGTGTGTGTTTATGAAAGCGTGTCTGTTTTGCTGTTGGGGGCGAGAGGATCTGCTGTCCAGCTGGTCGTCCCCCTGTTTTAATCTCTGGGCCCCCTCCCAGAAAGAGATGAGCTCTTCACCTCCCGACACAGCTGGAGGAGAGATGGGCGACAGGGTCACCCCCAAGAGGGGAGACGCAAGGGTGGGCAGGGGTTCCGCAGTGGGGGTCTGGAGAATCAGGCTGTCACCACCCCAAAAAAACATTTTTCCCTTCTTTCGTATTTCATGGCCTGTTATTTTTTTTAAAGAAAATGTGGACGACATTAAAGATGCTATGAACTGATTGTTTTCTCTGGCTTCTTCTTCTTCTTTACACCCTCTCCTTCTCTCACTTTCTCTTGAGTGTTGAGGTTTTATTTTCTTTTAGCAACAAAAAAACAATTAACACATTACCATATGCATCGTCCCTGTCATCGTTTTCCCACTTAGAGTCCCTCGGGATAGGACGAGACGCGACACACTGGGTTCTCTCTCCAAGTCTTTCAAAAACATTAACAAACTTTTCTGTTTTTTGCCTTCCCTTTGAGTCAGTTTCAGTGGTTGTCTCTTATTCCGGGAGGACAGAATAAGCACTGATCTCGATATAACTTAGGGGTGAACTCGCCTGAGGAAATGTTGTCCATTCTTGTTGGGTTTTCCCTCTGTGAAGTTTAAAAACCCTCATTCTGCCACAATATTGGCATTTATTCATTTGGGTGCTTTCAAACCATGTAGATAAGTGAATTTCTCTCTGTCTTTTTCACTCTCTGCTTTTCTTCCTCTCTCCCTTTCATGTTCTCTCTCTCTCTCTCTCTTTCTCTCTCTCAATTCAAATTGAAATTCAAGATTTGTTACTGACAGGAAATACATAAGTATTGCCGTATTATTTTTTATATTTTGGTAGTCCGGTGCTGGCAAGCTAAAGTATTGCGCCAGGACCTCCATGTGGCTTACACAGTTAAGATAGTCATTTTGGATGCAGGCCTGAGCCCAGTGACTGGGAGTTTGAATCCCAATCATGCCATTGTGTCAGCACTGGTGAGGAAACAATTGCCACTGCCTGTTTTGTGAGTTTCTCGTTTTAATCACTCTTTAGCGGCCACTCCGCGCCAGTAAAATGCCTGTCGATACACAGACTGAGTATATGCTAAGTTAGCCATCCTTCAATAACATAGGATGCATGTGATTGGTATTGCATCTGCAGGGTGTAAATAAGTGAGATCTCATGAAGAGAATCACCGAAGTTCATGGGTGGGGAGAAAACGGAAAAATACCAAGAAATACATCTATATATTTTGCCACAAAGGGCATGGTTTTTCTCTTTCTTTCTCTCTCCCCCTTAAGACTGACTTGTCATGGCACGCCCCGGTAGCTCATCCGGTAGAGCGCTTGCCACATAAGGCCAGGCCTTACCGCAGCAAAGGGCCCAGGTTCGAATCCGGCCTGGGCCCTTTGCTGCATGTCATCCCCTCTCTCCCCTGCATTTCCTGTCTGCCTCTCTACTGTAACTATCAATAAAATGTGGAAAAATCCCCCCCCAAAAAAAGAATGACTTGTCATGTGTCCAATTCCCAGCTATCCCCTGGACAGGAAGCATGACGAACGCCCTGTACCTTTTGTAATCTTCTTTGGCCCGGCGGAGATGAGAGAGGAGGGCGGGGGATGACATTAGCATTACCCTGGCTAAAAGGCGGGGCCTCTGCCCTGAGAGGGCCTTTGTTGAATGCGCGGTGCCTGTGGTGTTACAGGGGTACCCTCCCAGGGAGCGAAAATTACAGTTACAGGCAAGGTATAAAAATCAACACGCAAGAGACTGAGAGGGGGAGAAGAGGGTTTTAGGATATATCATTACACATCAGTATAATATGTTTTTAGATATTATTGTCATTGCACCCGATATTAATTAATGACAAATTTCTTCTAGATGTGTGAAGGATCATGGGTTAAAAAATTTGGAAATTTTAAAAAAAGTAAACATTTTTACTTTAAAAAAACTGACTTTTTCATCACACTATACCACTTATTAATATTTAAATTCTACTAACTCTTGAGTAGTGATATAATTCAGGCCATTTTGCAATGAAATACTCATTAAAAAATTATGTTCCAGCGAAGTTTGTGTTTTGAATGCACATAAGTCTCTTATAGACAGGATCTATAAGGTCAAGTTCTGCACCAATGAGCTTTGGAGTACTGATTCTCTTTTTGACTGCAGTGGTTTTGTTGTCTGCCCATCTGTTTCTTCTCCCCCACCCTTTCCCCCTCCAAATAAAACAGCTCATTCTTACTGTACAAAAAAGCATTGTTTTAATTGTTTTAACTCAGCATTGTCCTGTCACATGTTTGCCCGAAGTGTGAAACACATTTTGATGACGCTTTCAAGGACCAAAAGCCGCACGGTCCCCACAGAGTGCGTTTGATAATGCAGTGATGGACGGACGAGAAATCTGTATCTGGGTCTACCGTTTTGCGAACGCACAGTAAAACGGTTGGTGGAAGGACACAGATAGTGTAGATTTCAGTGGAAGTCGTCTTTTTTCTCCTTTGTGTTTGGCTTTCAACACAGGCCCAGTGGTCCTGCTATTTCCCACAAAAGCCCTTTCACTAATGGAATCCCATTCTCCATCTGTATTTTTTAACATCTACCGAGACTGTAGGAAGTTAGAAATGGAGAGCACAGGGATCCGTCTTCTCCGTCTGTGTGTGTTAATGCGTTATGTGTTAATGAGAGAGTGCCTCGCCACTAACCCAAGTGAAGAAAATGAAAAAAATACCCAAAAACACTCTGTGGTTTGACTGAAAACATTAATGTTAAATCTAGGTCAATCTTTTTGAATGCTTAGACCAATATTCATTTCCCAGTTTTAAAAAAAATTGAATGCTAGTGTTTTTCTGTTTTAGCGGTCTTGCAGTCTGGAAGTGAGACTTATAACCATCGTCAGTGAGTATAAATTGAAGTGTAACGTGACTCGTTGTAACATAACCAACATAAATCAGGCTCATAGCTATGACATCATAATTATGCGCCTGACAAGCTGCTGTTTCTCTCTTGTTTCATAATGCCACCCACGATCTGGATTTCCTTTGATACATCTGAAGTTGGACTCGACAGTCTGAAATGGCTATTCAAAGAATTTTTGACTGGTTCGTCTGTATTAACTGTGGAAATTCACCTTTAGAAACGCAAGGGCACCTATAAACTTACATGCAACCTTTGCCAAAAATTCAGTGTAAATTTTATAGCCACGCTCTATAGATTACAGCATGGTTCATTATGGGACAGCTCACTGATGTGGCAGTTGTTCCAGCATAATTTGGTGCACCCTGGCCACTGGTCTGTGGTTTGTGAGTGTCCCCCCGCTGGTTACTGTGGTTACCTACAGACCATAGTTATTCAGACAATCCCCGTTGTTGTTTTTTTGTTTGTGCCGTTGCCATGTTTGATGTTTCGGTTCCTGTCGTGTTAAGGACACCGTCGTAGGGGCATGTAGTTGCCCTTGTCCATGCCAGGGAAAGTAAAGAGCTCTTTTGTTCTAATCCCGTCGGCACACAGTTCTAAGAGGAACACGGACCCTGGAGGCGAACTGATCGAGAACAATGGGAATGTGATGATTGGAACCAAACTGCTGGAGAAACAAAAACAACTTGCTGCATGTGGTCCGGACGCAGGGGGACATTCCGGCAATGCAGTTAAGACAGAGAGTTGCGTTCCTCTGGCAATACTGTCACCTAATACCAGTGTTACTCACCTGTTCCACACGTGACTCACATTACAGGATACTGCTGTATGCTTCTATCCAAAAAAAGGTCACACTGAATTGCTTCTCTTTTAATTGTTATTTATTTATAGTTTTCACTTAAAAGTTTAAAGAATTCAAGATGTTTTTTTAAAAAAATGTTATATAACCATTCGCTTAATGTTTAGTGCCAGTAGTGGGACTATTGCGAGTTAAACTTTTTGGCTACCTTTAATTCTCAACCTTCGTACTACATTATGGAAAGTATGATCCTGGTACCAACCGCTCTGTCAGTGTGAGGTAACATAGCATTAGAATATGGTGCTTCCAAAGTGGGATCAGCCAATCAGTGCTTTCGTTACATTCCGCAGTTCACCAGCTGAGCTGTGTATTATTACTTCACAGTTCTGAGGCCCAACACATTTTTTTTGCTGTCAGGGAGTGCTGACTTAGGAAGAACTTCAAAATTACAAAGCAAACTGGCAAAACCGCGTATTGAGAAGTCGCCAGCCACCTCCCCCACGCGCTCCAAGAATGTGCCTCGACAATTTAAGAGATGAAGTTCCTTTATTCTCTTATTTTGAGTGAAAAAATAAATGTTAGGATACATATCCAATGGCCCAGAACTGAAGCTGGACAATCGCTCAGGAAATGTTATTGTGCCTGAGGACGACAAAATGAAATTATGTTCCAGGCGCAGAAGCCGCCGTAGGGGGCTTTTATTTAGACCCCCTGTTGTCTAAAAACAATCGCACAGTGAGCCCGGCACCTGGGCGTTCGAGTCCAAGCTGCTCCATGATCGGCTATGGCCGGAGGTCTGCATCGCTGAGCAACAGATGGTTCATCCTCGTTGAGGAATGACAGGGGTTGAGTTGGCTGAGTTCATTAGCCTCATCGCTTTTTCGTGACTTCTGGTCAGCTGGGTGCCTGCGAGTGTAGAACCTGGATCAGGGAATAATTGGCTCAGCCTTTCTCGAAAATGACAGGGGTTGAATCTGTTAAGTTCATTAGTCCCACTGGCCTTTTGTGACTACTTCCAGTCAGCTGGGTGCCAGCGAGTGTAGGATCGGAGCATATGCTGACTTCGTCACCCTCCAACAGCATAGGCAGTACATGATTGATGGTGGATCTGCAAGGGTTCGTCAGCACATAAATTGCACTTTCATCACGAGAGACTCCACTGAGCAACTTACATTACATTACATTATACGCATTTAGCAGACGCTCTTATCCAGACCAACTTACAACACAGAGTGCATTTCTTTTGGGACAAGGGGACAAGTGCTAGCGAAGGGTAAAAGTCTCAAGTGCCAGTAGGCTACAGGATTCGCTTTTCTCACTAACCATACAAACCATACACGTCACATCTGTATGATTAACAAGAACATTATTATAGGGGTCTTTAAATGGGTCATTACCGTTGTAATTACACTGTAATAAAAGCAGTTGCTAAAGTGCAACTATTATATATACTCAAAGTATTACTAAGTAATTGCTGCTGGAAATCCTGTTTACAGCTGTATCACAGATATTGTTTTTCCAAGGTTGTCACAACAGTTACGTTACGAGGGACAAAGCCGGTGTGTTCTCTGTCGGGTGACTGTTGCTAGGACCAACGACATCGCCAGTCGCAACGACATCTGGTTTATACTTCAGATGACAGGCGTTCAGCGGTCGATACGACCATCATTGACCATGTCGCCTTGAGTTAAAATACATTGAACTTTGGTAACCATTACTTATGGTAATGTTTGTCCCGCACCGAGTTTTCAACTCCATACTTTGCTTACTAGCCTTAAATTGTCCTGTAAAATTGCCAATGGAAGAATTGTGTTAAGTGCTGTGGTTGGATATCCGTGTCTTTATGCCTACGACCAGGCAGACTATGAAGGTAAAAAAGAGAATGCCTGGTAGTTGTAAACTTAGTTAATGTGAACTTCTTGCATATTAGCCAGATGACTGGTTAAGCTCTATAGTTTCTCAGCAAACTTACTCAGCTAATATATGTCAGAGCTGCTCTTTGGTAAAAAGGATACTAACAACAAAACAAGATGAATTAGTGTAGTCTCTTCCTCCATTATCAACGTTGCTGGAATGTTGCTGAAGTGTGTTCAAACTTTTTGTGAACGACAACAACAATCTTCAACATTGGGAGACATTAACGTTCATAAACATTCTGTGATTTCAGTCGAGTGATGAGCAACGTTGCCCGACAGAGTACAAACCAACCTTAAGCGTTTGCTGGCTAGTTAGCTTCCCTGTTCCCACACAAATATTATGTGAACGTAACACGTGCAAAGCTGAACATTCAAAAACTGAGATACCAATTTCTCCATTCTCACAGCTATTATGTAACTGTGTGTGTGTGTTTTTGTGTGTGCGCGCACTCTGTAAGTATGCTGCAGTAAGGTGTATTTACATAAACTTTTGATGTGAGGAGGTAGCTGATCTAAGTACGTATTAAGTAGTTAAAAAAACCTGGCCTTTCTCCTGAAACAGCCCCTGTTCTCCAGCTGCCTGGGAAAAACAAGAAAACACCAGGCCGACCGAGCACTGGAACAGAAGGATAAGGACAAAAGAAAAATAAAAAAAGGATAAAAGGATGAAAGGATTGGGCGCAGGAGAAGGAAGAGCGGGTCAGGGCTTTTTCACACATGGTGTTAATCCCGCAACCCCCCCCCCCAACTCTGTGTCACCCTCCTCTCTTTCCTCCGCCGCTCCCTCTCTCCCTCCCTCCTGTTAGTCATCCCTCTCTCTGGACCCATCTCAAAGTCCCTTTTGTCGTGGCAACAGCGACAAGCCTGTGATGTCATTGACTTTTATTTTGTACACATGGGCATATTTCTGGCAAGAAGGTTGTCACTGTGTTCTTCTTTTCTCCCCTTTCTCTGCTTTTTCTCTTTCCCTCTCTCACACATTCTCTGTCCATTGCCGCAAACGGGTGCCCGCAAAAGTTAACCTCCTCGTGACCTCGGGCCCAGAGAAAGCACACCATGTCCATACATGTGAATGTATACAGTGTTGTTATCCCGAAAACACTGAACAGAGTGAAACAATGTGTTTTTGTTGAATGGACGAACCCTATGCAGACAAGACAAGACTGGAAAGTCTAAGCTACTGTGAGAACACAAACATGTCACGGAATGTTCTACAGGCACAAGATGTAGCTCTTTTTAATGGTGTTACTGACTTACATTTATTCACCCTGGTGCGGTGAGACGCTGGCCCTTATCCGACTGGGCCGGACACAGTCACATTATTATCTTAATTATTCTTTACTGTGTTCCAACTCAAGTGGGTGGGTGAGTTTTTTTTATGTTTTATTTTATCACCCCTGTCATCAAGTTCCATTCCTCCTCTCCTGGCCCATGGTGAGAAATGGGGTTTTCTGACCCAGTTTTTCTTAGTGCTTTGCGCTGATTTTAATAGGTCATTCCAGGTCTTTCAAATACGCCACATTTTTCCATAATGTGAGAAAATGTGCTTTCTATTTTGAAGTGCATACTAAAAATGACGAACTAGTCATATGAAAAGTGTGCCGAGTACAAAACTTCATACACTGCCCTAGTGTGGCGTGGAAGGACAAGCCCATTTAAGCTTTTGTTTATGGTGCGCTCTCAAAAAGTGTCCCCACTGAAACATTGACATAAGTAAATCTAGGGAGTCTAAATTGATCTAGTCATATCCAATCTAGGGGTGCAGATGTAAGCAACATCAAAAGTACAGTACATCAAACAGTCACTGACTGACCTCTATGTCTCAAGCATAACTTGTAATATTGAACCTATCTAGGGCTTTCTAGGAATCTCCTGGGCAGTTTTTTGCCCCTTCACCCCACCCAAGATCCCTGCAAATTCAAGCATTCTGACATCAGTCTATTCTTACATGTTCTTTTTCTCTGTGCTATAATTTTGACAGGATTTTCTTTCTTATTTTGTGAAAATTACAAGGCAGTTCTGAGTTTCACCGTCGCTGTCTGCAATGCGCTGTAATCGTGGTGGTGCTTTACCGCGGATGGAAAACACGCTGTCACCTGACCGGAGGGTACATTTGCGAAGAGGAACGCTGTCACATGACTGGTAGTACGGAATTATAATTACAACCAAACTGCGTTTCTGCACTTTGACGTTAACACACCAGCACACGTGCCGTGCTGGTTTTTAATGCTAGACTCGTACTAAAACACAGACATGGCCATTGTTTCACTCCCTCTGTCGTGTGTGCAGTGAAAGCAAGTGAGGCTGTTCTTTGTTGGGGGTGCTTTGGTTTGAGGGTGTGGAGGGGGGTGGCTTTGTTTTCTAACTTTTTAATCATAGACTTGGTAAAGAAAGCTTGGGAATGTAAGCAATCTTAGACAATCCTTCAGCCTGTCAGCTAAGCTAAAACAATTTCCTTAGCCCTCATAATTCTGTGACAACACCCCTACCCCCACAATCACAGACACTTGCAAGCCCCCTCCCTCCAGGTCTTTGATCCAAAATGTCCAGCAGGATCAACAGCTTCCCCTAATAAAACCTATTTGCTGTTACTTTTTTAAATTGGTCTCACAAACATAAAATAAGCTAACAAGCTATAGCAAGCTAAAAGGCTTTGTCATGAGCACCATGTACAATACAAAGCTACATACCTACATACCTGTTTAACTTGGCTAACAAGCTACATTATTTAATTATTCTTTTGCTATAGCTTGTCATTACTTTTGGTTCTTTTAAATTCTTATGAAAAACCGACAGGGTTTCATCAGACTTAAGGGAATGTATTTATTGCCTTAAAGCAAGCTTTTTCAGGCTTAAACCAAATTATATATTTTTCATCTTAACTGATGTTGTGTTATTGCCTTCTCCAAGACAGGGATAAGCCAAGCAGCTGCTTTTTGTAGAAGTCTGATATTTGTTACTCACAGATAGGTAACAGATGGGTTTTTAAAATGCTTCATTCATAAATGCTTTTGGATTTGATATCAGGGACCGAACAATGACATGGGAAAACCACATTGGAAGCTTGTCACTTTTTTCTGGACATGTGATTGGCTGAGAGAACAAGGCCTGAAACTGAAAAGTTGCTTAACACAGTCATGTGACCTCCCCCACCCCTTCTCTGATCATGTGACACCGTTTCAGTTTTCGACGTGAAAGTTCGTTGAGTAGCCGTAACCATGGTTTCCGTAGCGCAACACATCACCACACCACTCGGAGGGGAGGGAGGAGGGAAACCACGGTAACCTGATTTTAATGTCCCGTGTAAATGCACACGCGTGTGCCTGTGTGTGGTGGTGCAGGTGGGGGTTAGGGGCGTCCCGACGTGATGAAATACGGGAGCTCGGATGGCCCCTGGCCCCGTTTGCGTGTGGGGCCTGGCTGGTCCTGCGGGATTTGGGAGAGTAGTGAGAGACTGGAAGCGTGGGGGAATTCGGTCTCTCTTTCCCCCAACTGCCAGCTGCTCGACCACAGTGTGGAAAATGGCATTTCTCAGGAATAACGCTGCTGAGACACGGTTTTTATAGTTTTATTGTGTTTGTGTGTGCGCATTTGGTGACAGCTATGAAATAGAACCAGGATCTCTCCATGTGGCCTCTGCTGTTTGAAATCTGAGAGAGTGATAAAACTGAGGGGAGCAGGGCCGAGAGAAAGAGCCCTTTTCTGGCCTGTCCAACAGGGAGGGAGAGAGAGAGAGACAGACATGGGGAAGCAATCTGGAGACTGGGAGAGAGAGAGAGAGAGAGGGGAGAGAGAGAGATGAAGGGAGGGAGAGAGAAATAGAGAGGGGTGGCAGAAAGAGAGAGAAAGAGTGGGAGATGGCAAGATAGAGTTTGTGAGAGAGTGAAAGAGAGAGAGAGAGCGAGTTACAGTGTGTGTGAGAGAGTGGAAGAGGGAGGGCGAGGTAAGGAGAGAGACTTGATTTAGTGTATTTTCCAGCTCTGCTGATATAAGGCCATTTGGCTGGATGATTGCTTCCAGAAGAGCATATTATTGTCTTTATTAGGGCCTTAAAATTTCCAAATTCATGTATGAAATGTTTCTAGATTCGCCATGAAACATCAAAAAGGGTAACTAATGATTGCCGTAATGAAAAAAAATAGAAGACAAAAAACAAAAACAACACCATTCCCTATTCTACGATTCAAATACATAAATCACTTGTGTTTTATTTCATTTTAAAATTATTGAAAAATTTGGTTAAAAAAAAGGACAGGAAATGTACCAAAAAATCGTCATATTGAAAATTAAGCGATAACTCCACATTTTCAATCGTCTTCTGCTGCTCCTCCTCTTTTTGTTTAGATAAGATGCCGCTGTCTGAAACAACTGTTTCGCTCATGTAATGTGAGGAATATGCTCTGCCTGACTGTGGAATGTCAAAGCGTTAACGTTTGGTCTACGCTGACCATGGGGGGTTACCAGAGATTTGTTCAGAGGGGAATGGTCAGGGCCCTCTAGGCCCTCAGAAAAGGCCTAAGATATTCTGAAAAATAATATTTCAAAAGTTCTAATTTTATTAAATCAGTTCATAACTCAATTCATAACAATCAACATCTAAACAAAATGTTTCTGAGGAAATAAACCCTTGAAACCTATCTATTGAGTTTGTGTTGGAATTTGAAGGGTTAAAAGAAAGAAGCCCCTTTGTCCCCCAATCAGAATTTTTCCACCTCTGCTGTTGCTGGGAAGAAAATGCTATACTTTCAGCTCTGTGATTGGTGGTCTAGCTATAAATTTACAGAGGGCCAAGCAATAGTAATTCAATGAGAGACTAATTTGAAATGACAGTAAAATTGAGCAATCATATCTTCCCTCTAAATGGGTGGGCTTTGTTATTGCTAACTTTATAACAAGTTCCGCCCGCTGTGTGGGACATGAATCACAAGCTAGTGGGGAACAAAACGCTGATAAACTAGCTAGCTAGCCTGTTGGTTCCCGATGGAAGCCGTGAGTAACGTTACCGCTAGTGAGGAGGACATCATTGCGAATTTATTATCCACACTGTTTTCAAGATTAACCTTTAATGAAAGGTTGGAGTTGCATTTAATAGGCTACCGTGCCAATCTAATAATATTATTTATTAATAATATTGCTTGTTTGTGGTGGTGGGTTCCAAAATGCCATGATCGCCATGAACTGTCCATGGTTCTTAAGTGCCCTTCACTAATGGTTGCTTGGCTGTGTGCGCACTGTCATGATGTGTAGGCTTACATGAAATTTTGTTGGTTTTGTGTGGTAGGAGGGGGTGGCTGTCATTCGTTTTTCACCCCAGCCTGTTGTCACCATATTCCACTGAAGTACACACACAGCTTGTGTGATGATGTGATTATTTGTAAGGAGGATTGGCATTTTGCTTAAGAAATTAGTTGTTTTTGTTTTGGTGATAACTCTCACTCTCTCCGTGCTGTTTGCGCGTTGTATTGCTGAGGCTGGACTAGCATCTTAATTTTTTTTTCAGAGCTGGAATTGTCACAGGTGACTTTTGCAGTACTATAGGAGAGGACACAGTAAGCTGGGCTGGTAGTTTGCTTTCTTTTCCCGATGTGGGAAGGGGGGTCAGAAGGCCAAGGTTTAAGAGTCATGGTTCACTACTGGAACTGTTTGATCCTCCCCTTGTATTGCTGCACTGAAACTCCCTGTCACCATCTGACACTAAGCTTTGAGCTAACTTTGAGCAAATCAAAAGTCATCGCTCTCTCAAGTAAAAGGTTACGATTGGTAGTTTCATCACATTAAAGCTCCCGTAACTACTTTTAAAGTCTGGCCTCATGTCGGAGCTTTGCTGCTCTGAATAGTGATGAATTGTCTGGATTGTTAACACTCTTCATCCTGTGGGCTCTCAGCCTCAATGTAATTATGGTCTGCTCTTTAATTTGGTGAACAGAAGCCAAAAAAAACCATGCCTTAGGTTAGCAGACAACCAGAAGTGGTCACTGATTGGTCCTTAGACATGGAAAGCTCACTAAATTGTCCTGGGAAATGAAATAATCATTGATTGGTCCTGATAGATGGAGAGCATATATATATATATAAGCTTGTTATATGTTTTTGATACATATAATATATATCTATTATTTTTGATTCAACTTTAGTATTTTTTCCTTCCACTCACCACCCGGCTCAGTGGCCACACCTGCCACTGTGCCACATTGGTGGAGAATGTTAGCAACAGGCCTTGGTGTGCGAGTGGAAGGATTTTCTGCTTTCTTTTTGTTTTGGTTTTTTGGAAAAAAAATGCCAGCCAGGGGCCGGAAAAAGGCTAAGAAAGGCCGGAAGAGCAAGGCGGAGCCCCACAGACTGCCAGCCCCCCATCTCCTGGCCCTGCTGGGAGTACTTTAGGGAGCAAGCTCCTCTGTACGTCTGTCGGTCTCCTGGTTCTCCCTCAGACTGGAGAGTTAACCGGAGCTGCGATAGCAGTAGCCTCGCTAACAGGCAGCCTCACCTGAGAGTGATTTCTAATCAACTCAGCTGTGAGCGCTTGCCTTCGATTAGGCCTTCTATTTAAGCACAAGGGTACTTTCTGGGCTTTTTTCGTTTATTTCCCCCTGGCTCTGTTGTTTTTCAGTTTATTTTTGGATTTTGTTTGTTTTTGTTTTCTGTGTCTTTTCCTTCTACTCACCACCCAGCTCAATGGTCACACCTGCCACTGTATCACTATATATATAAGCATATGTATATATGCCTTCCATCTCTCGAGACCAATCAATGGATTTGAATTAAACTATGAAAATGTACTTGAAGTGTAGACTGTCAGCTTTAATTTAAGGGTTTTAATTTAAGGGTTTCAAAAATATAGTTTGAACCATGTAGGAATTACAACCATTTCTATACATAATCATCCAATTTTAAGGGCTCAAAAGTAATTGGACAATTGGCTGCTCAGCCGTTCCATGGCCAGGTGTGTGTTACTCCCTCATTAGTTTATTTACAAGTAAGCATAGAAAAGGCCTAGCTGTTGTTGTTAACCCTCAATGTGAAGTCCAAGAAGCAGTCGCTGCCAGTGAAGCAAGCCGTCATTCGGCTGAAAAATCAAAACAAAACAATCAGGGAGATTGAAAAAAACATTAGGTGTGGCCGAATCAACTATCTGGTACATTCCTAAAAAGAAAGAATGTACTGGTGACCTCAGGAACACCAAAAGGCCCGGAGGAACACGGAAAACAACTGTGGTGGATGACAGAAGGATTCTTTCGCGAAGAAAAACCCCTTCACAACAGTTGGCCTGATCAAGAACACCCTCCAAGACGTAGGCGTATCTGTGTCAAAGTCAACAGTCAAGAGAAGACTTCACCAGAATAAATACACGGTTTACCACAAGACGTAAACCATTGGTAAGCCTTAAAAACAGGAAGGCCAAAAACATCTAAAAAAGCCTGTACGGTTCTGGAACAACCAGGAACTGAAGACGGCTGCAGTAAAGGCCTGGTAGAGCATCACCAGGGAAGAAACACAGTATCTGGTGATGTCTATGGGTTCCACACTACAGCCAGGATTTGCAACCAAGTATTAAAACTGACGGTTTAATTGATGATTATGTTAGTTTGTCCAATTTCTTTTGAGCCCTTAAAACAGGGGGACTATACATAGAAATTATAATTCCTAAACGGTTCATACTATATTTTTGAAAAAACCCTCAAATGAAAGCTGACAGTCTACACATCTTCATTGCTTCATTTCCATCCATTGTGGTGGCATACAGAGCCAAAATGATGGCAATTTTATCACTGTCCAAATACTTATGGACCTGAGTGTATATACAATTATTTTCTTGTGACAGTGTGATGGGTAAGTTTTGGTGGGGGGCGCTGTTTATATATACCCATGAAGGCCAAGTGGAAAAACCCTAATGATCACTGGCTCTCCTGGAGGTGATAAATTTTTTTGTGGCCAGCATTTTATTCAGTTTGCAAAGAAGTGAGACACACGGCCAAAACTTTGGTGAGGTGATTCATAGCCAAAACTTTGGTAAGATTGTGACTGACGGAACACGATAATCGAAGCGGAAATAAATTCTGAAAATCTGTGGTACGCTTATTGTGAGGCCAAAAGTTTTGGCACATGGAGCGCCTTCCTCAGGATGTCACACCCTGACTCGACTCGATGTCACGACATTTTATTCCCTCTTAACCCTTTGTCACTGCTCGGGTCTGCCCGGTGACATTCGGGTTGCAGACTGGGACCAGAATGTCAGTCACAAAGAAAAAGAAACATCTGAAGATCGAAGCTACTAATAGCTTCCAGAACGTCAGAGAGGGAGCCTGTCATTTCTGCCTAAGTGGGAGAGTAATGGACACCCTGTGCTGTGTTAGGTTTCTGTGGACGGCTATGCTATCGTATCATGTGCTTATACTTAAAAAAAAGTCCCATGAACAGGCATGGGAAGATGATGTCACTCTTAAAAACAGTGGTCGCTTCCCTGGTAACGACTCTGTTTGATTACAGCGCAGTTTGTGAGGTTTTTCCCCTAACTTTTTCCCTCTCACACAGGCAAATTCTTAGCATTCTGGGACACTAGACTGTTATTTTCAACTTAAAGGAAAATTACAACTTTGACTATGTTTAAATGTCAAATGAGACGTGCTATATATTAAGGTCTAGTTTTTTTATTCCTATGGACTTGAGGAAGTGTATCGCACAGACAAAGAGTTTAGGCAGATTTGTGGAGCTTCAGGTTCCAGCTTTGTGACTTCAGTACAGCTAGCCTCACTCATCAGGCTCACCTCTATGACATCATAACTGTGAGCCTGAACACCCACTGTTGTGGCATAACATTGGCCAACTTTGTAATTTTCTTTGCTAGTAAACCATTGGTTAACAAATAAATATTTTGTATTGATACAGTCACAGTTTCCTTTCAGAAGCCTGTCTTTACAGTTGTGAGCTGTTCCACCCAGGGCACCAGTGAGATAGTTGACTCTATGGAAATATGGGGTCAGTGGGTTTGGTTGCCATGGTTCTGTTCACTCTGCCGTCGTCCTGCCAGGTGTTCTGACCCACCCGGCGATAGTCCGCTGCATCTGTGAACTGGGATATTCGCCTCCTAAACCTGGTCGGATCTTCTGGTTGGTCACATGTCACCTTCTTGGGGAAGAAAAAAAAAGGTGAAGTGTTGGAAAATGAAGAAATAATTTCTCTGCTTCTTTGATATGTTTCATACAATTTTACACAGCCATTTGTATTCACAAAGCACATTTATCTATCCGACCTCTGCCACCAGGTCAAGATAGCACAGAGAGGAACATGCTCTCCTCCAGAGCACCTCAGCCAGCATTATTTTGATATATCAGCCAAAACATTCAGCTTGCACAGAATGTAAGCTCCTGACTGATCAGCAGGGATTGCTGGCGAGTAATGAGACACGGAAAACCCTGACTACTACAGCCCTCCTCCCAGGGTGACACGAAGGCAATGTATTGTTACCATGCATGGCTGCCAACTGGATGAGCAAACTAGCACAATTATTCACAATTTCTTGTGTTAATTAAAAAAATGCTTTTCAGTTAGAGAAAGTTGAAATCATATTATTGATGAAGATATATGTATATTAAAAACCATTCTCCCAGTTCCAAATCAGCTGTCAGTTAAAGACCCTTCACCACACCGCTAATACCGAGCCAAGTCAAGTTCCAACTTCAGCAACTTTTTTGGCTGCGTATTACAAAAACATGTCAGCATATGTTATCCATAACATCATCAGTAGCCTGTAATATGTGAACCCTAAAATTAAACGTTAACCCAGCTTCTACTGCCAATTGGAATGCCAACCAAGCATTTGTCATTTGTCCCTCTCGAGCAGATTTTCCAAGGGAGTTTTAAATTAAATGTTAAGGAAGCTGGCACAATATAATCCACAGTCTATTTCCTCTTCGAAAAAAAAAAAAGTTAAGAAAAAAGTTTAAAATGAAACGCATGCTGTCCTCAGGCCTACAGGGGCAAACTCCTTGATACAGCTTGATATAGCTTGGGCACTGGGACTTAGAAGCAATATTGGACATCTGGTTGCACTTACAGGAGAGAAAAATAAAGACAACCCATTAGATATATAACAATAAACGAGAAGTACTCTGGCTTTGGAGGACTTACTCCTGAAAATTTCTCATATGCTCTGAATATCAAAACACAGCGTTGAAAAACACAATCTCAATCCCTCTGAAAGTAAAAGGATTCGCTCCTGAGAAAAAGCCTTCCCAGGATGCACTGGAAATGCACATTATTTGTCCCTCTATTTTCAACATCTCGCTGAATTAGGAGGCAAAAGCTATCGGCTCAGCTTTAATGCAAAAGCACGAAAAGTAGTTTTTTAACTCACGGCTTACAGCTCCCACTTACTAAAACAGACCAAACAAATGTCATTGTCTTTATATATATATACATATTTTTCTATATATTTGTTCAGCTCTGTTTGCATCTAATAATGGCCCTCATAAATAAACAAGAAATGCATGATATACCTTTCATATAACCTTTTCACAGCTAATATTAAAAAAACACAAAGCACTATCATACATGATAGTCAAATGCAAGATGCTAAGCAACACATTTGCCAAGTTGAGTTTTGGCAAATTCAACTATTAAAAATGAATTTGCCAAAACCATTTACAAAAAGAAACATTAGTCATTCTTGAACGGCTACTGTGCGTTATGAAGTTGCGACTTACGTTGTCTTTTTTGTTGTGAACGTAGGGAGGCAGAAAATCCTGCCCATATGTGGTCCTTAAGTCACTGAAATGAAAGACATATGTAATAAAAAACAAACTCGCTTTGGGAAGGAGGTTTTTATAGCTCCTTTGCGAGAGTCAGGGTTCAACACAGAAAGGCAACAACAGGATGAATGTCTCTTCCAATATGCCCACAAACACACACCCCTCCCCCTCCCCACCCCGGGCGAAACTGCTGTCCATCTGCTAAACACCACAGGAGCACACGTATGCAAACAAACACAGGCTTAAGTACGGCACTTAACTAGCAATTTGGATCCCTCTCGTGACATGATACCATCAAAGACTTCCCTGACTACCGGGGCAACGTTACCGTGATTAATATCGTTTCTGCTCATATTTATTCTTCCTTGTCCGTTCGGAGCCTCTTTCATGTCCTCTCGCGGACCCCTAGGGGTCCAGAGGAACCCCAGTCTTAAACTCTAATCCCAGATCTCTGTGAAGTTCACAGGCCCTGTTGATTCAACGGGCCCCAGTTCCTTCCCATGATGGACGGCGAAAGCTGTGAGATCAGTGGCGGATTCCACGCTAAAATCAACACACAAGACGGTGCTCATTCATTCTGGGTAGGATTATAATAAAGTGTATGTATATGTTTCCCTACAGATGTTCTCAGGATACCACAGGGATGGACAACTCCAGCTTCAGAAAATAAAAGTCCTACCATGTATTTATTCTGCCCATTCACGAAAACCAGGTGAGTTCACAAATTAGCTCATCTATATGGCTAAAGAGCTGTGCTGATTAGAATCAGCGAGTTTAATGAATGGGCACAACAAATACAAGGACTTTTAATTTCTGTAGCCAGAGTTGTCCACCTCTGGGCTGTTGTTTCCTGGACAGATGAAGGCATAGAAACACTCAGCAGGAGAACACAACAGGTCGAACGAAGGAGGAGATTTCAGTAATTTGGTTAATTTATGTGGTTAATTTATATGGTCTCTGGGAAGTTTGAAATTAAAGGGGAAAAAATAAACTCTTCCCAAAACAATATTTTTAAAGGACACAGGAAAAAAAAACAAACTGAAAACATTATATGCTTAGCTTGATTGATTCGTCCATGTACGTCAGCTCGGATGAAATGAGACATGGTGCCAGCGAGTTACAAACTATTTTCCACATGCCTGACTGTGCTTCCTATCCACGCCCCCTGGGAGAGGGTGTCTTGCCTTGTGGTTGGAGGAATCCGCATTGAGGCCCAATCAAAACCGTTCTGAGACCTCCTGCCGCAAGGTCAGAGGAAGTGGATGTGTGCTATGAAAAATGGGCGCTCCCAGAAAAAAAAACTGTCTATCTTCTGCGTTTTACAAGACATTTGAAATTGGTTCGTATAGTCCCGCCTAAAGATGGACCTCAGGGGGGGTGGTGAAGTTTGGGGGTTGAGTGTATTTTCGGGGCCCAATGAGAAAAGCAGACAGTGTATTCAGCGGCTTCTAAAGAGGCACACTGGCACGCTCAGCTATCGGTGTCCGGCTGTGCCCAGACGGCGTTAGTAGCGGGAAACGGTTCGGTTTGCCGTTGCCCGGGCCACAGCCGCAGCCGCCGCGCGCACATCCAGACTCAGGCATCAATGGGGGGAAAAAATCTCTCACTTTTTCCACCCGCTGACTCCATCTGTTACACAACCCCAGGTTCAGAGGAGCAGACAGCGCCTTTCAAACAGGAAAACCAGAGCGACTTAAGAAAAAAATCAACCCACAAAATAAAAACATGTTACCAGCCCTGCTCACCTACTGTATGCCCCCCCTCTCTGCTGAAAGGGTAAAAGCATGGATGATACAGAGGACCCACGGCTGGATAGCGACCCCCTGGGAGGTCCGATGTCACATCTTTTCAGGTTTTCTGTCAGCCTGTATATTGTATACTGACTGTGCTTCAGCTTACAGAATAGTCAAGAAAAGAGGTCAGCTAATAATAATGTAATAATTACTCTGCATCAAAGATAAACAAAATTCCTAAGGCATAATATCTTTATTTATAGGTCATGCAGGAGTTTGTGGGATATAACTTTAGTGCCTTTTGCAGCAGGCTAAATATATCCATACATTCTTTTTAATTTTGGTTATGGTGGCTGATGCTAAAGTAAAATAATAACTGGCTGTATTTCTTTCTGAATAATTGGAATATGAAAAAACTATGTGGAGTGATCCACAGCATTGTGGGTAAGCTGAAATGTCCTCTCCGCTGTCTTGTCCAAAGACATAGGATTTGGTTGTGAATCTCTCATGCTTTGGTCCCATGCCTCCTCCTTTAACCGAACCTCCCATTTGGAAATGGCAGAGCAGAACCTAAAGATAGGCCAGATACCACTTCTGCCAATTAATTGTGCAACTCTGTTCTTGTTCTTCAGTTTGTGCGGTTTCAGATGGTTACAGAGCACAATCAAATGAAGCAGAGCTGAATGCAATGCAATGGAACATGACTGAAAAATAACCTTGTTTACGGTAGAAAAAGACTTAAATCTTGGAGATTCTTAAAACAGATAACCAGAATGATTACATGAAGTGTATCCTTTTTAAAATACTCATTGCTGAATGACGCTACAGCCAGCTCAAATGCATATGCAATAATGGAATATACATCTTTGAGGGCAGGGAGAATAATTTTCCCTGTGAAAGATAAAGTTATCTTTTGAGAAATTACTTGGGGCATAGAACTACTTCCAGCCAAATGAATATTTAATTTAGACTGATCAAGCCAATTTATGAAACAAAAACGACCACTACAGTGCCTCCCAGTGGCCAAAGACTGTAAGACCCTCTCTAATCTTCTGGCAGTGTCCAATAGCTCTCCCAGCAGCCCACAGATGGTAATGCAGGTAAGATCTCAGGGAACCCATAAGAGGATTATGAGTCTCCAAATTTTCATTCAATAAATGAATACTGGTTGAATTCCACATTCGTCCATATTCATTAATTTAAGCAACAACATTTTCTCAAATGTGCAAATTAACAGGCTAATCTAACAAATAGCTAATTATCTAAGCAGAAGGAGAGGCTGAAGTAAAAAGCAATAAACAAGTGACCCCCATGGTACTGAGTTTGAGAGGACATCTTGTGGTAATAATAATAATAATAATAATAATAATAATAATCTGAGGAGTGAGCTTTGCAACTTTTGGTTTCACAGTATGCAGCTCAGTACTTTGAATCTCTACGTAAACTTGTTCTGGACAGCTTTTTTTTGTTGAACCACCGGGATGAAGTTAGCAATATTGTGCTAAATGAAAGGCCCAATTACTGCAGGCTACAGTGGCTTATTTCCCAGGAAAACCTTTATCAACTACAGTGACCCACATTGCACACTTATGTATCATTTATATGGATGAGCAATTTAAATTAAACAAGAAAGCGTGACAGCCTTGCTTTTGTAAGGGGAAAATAAGCCATGGAGCTGGGAGCCATAACTCAAACGTGGAGAAGAATGTTCAACTACTGCTGGAGCTATGCGCTCTCCCTTCAATTCCACTGATTCATCTCCAGTCTCTAGCTCTGTGTTTTATAGGGCAGGAAATGGACACAACAAAGCCGTTACTTCTGGACCTCTCTGCCAGGTTTCACCGGTAATTGAAGCACTGGGCTTTTCTCATGCCTTGAGTTCAGACAACACACGAGGCCGAGGAAGACAGCTTGACAGCCGTAATTTGACACCACGAGCACTGGGTATGAAACACAGCACCAAGCAGGACCACTACCGCAAGGTTCTCAGGAAGGCTGTTCGGGTACAGAGAAGGAGCTGTTTTGTAATTGATATTGATGTCATGGTTACCGTGACCCTCACTCTGGTCTGACAAAGGAGAGTAAGCCTTACATTTGGTCGTGTCCTGGTCTATGACGCAGAAGGACAGCGTTGTGGCCTTCCATTGGCCGACCCGTCTCTCTGCGGACACAATCAAGGAAATGGGTCCATGGTGTAAGCTTACTGTTAGACATGACTTGAAAAATCAGATCCCATAGACCACAGTAATTCAGGCCTTGCAACAACAAGGGGCTATTTGCACATGACATGATAATAATAATAATAATAATAATAATCATCATCATACAATAACAACTACCCTACATTGTTCACACAGGACAGCACAGCGTTAACTTGGACTGAAACGTAGGTTGCTCACTTCTCTCTGTTTCCCAGTTGCGAACATTAAGTTGCATTCCAGAGGTTCATGAATTATCGACTGATTTAATATACCTGTCCAAGACGATGGAGTGGAGAAGGTCCGCCCGCACCATCGATCTGTGCGTGTCCATGGCCTGGCGCTGGTATTTAAGTTGGCACTGACTCAGCTGGTCTTTCGTGGTAGTGCTCCATTCCTGACAAGAGGGGGCGCCCTTGTTAGACGCCTTGCTGATCAGCACTAGCTGATTATGGAAAATACAAACAAAAACCTCCACTAGGGATGCCGGGTAATTTTCATCCAACACAGACTGTAATAACAAACCTACCTTTTGACTTGAGTGTTTAATTATGTAGTCACTGAAACATGCAGAACAACAGACTGAGACGAAATACACAAATGTATGTTTATCAAAGACAGAAACACCCTTGTATTTCTACAAGCCTTTCATAATATAATATAACAGCGGGTCACAATACTCACTGCATTAACACAGTTTCCAAAATGTTTGTAAGTAGATATGTGTAATGATCTCTTTCCCTCCGGGAGCGCCGTGAAGTCGTAGTCTTTTGGCTCGGCTTCCCGAGTTTTGTGCCTATTAACACGTATTGTGTGAGGGGATGCAAAGCTGAATGTTTATAAATGAAAAATAGCTTTGTAGACAGACGACAATTATATGTATCCTACACAGGCGCGACATTGCTTACCAGCCCGAAACAAGCGTAGCATTGCTGTAATGCATTCAGGAGATTCGTGCGGTAATCCGTTATTGACTGAAAACACTGTTGCTTTTACGCCAGTTAATTTTAATTCCAGATCTTGCGTTTCCTTGCCTCCAATTATTGTGACCACTAATTTGAAATTTCAGAAATAATAGCCCATTTGACTGATTGAATTGCACTGTTTTTGTGCGAGATGGCTTCCAGAAGTCCGACTGAAGTAGTTAAATGGTGACCATCTATAATAGGCAGGATGAATGCTGTCCTTGACAACGACGACACTTAAAACCTGCACGAGGCTGTTATTGGACCCAAACTGTTACTATGGAGAGTGTAGACAAGACCATGCAACTTAACCTCTCTAAGTTTAAGTGGCTGTGTTTGCAGTCGACCAGAGACTTAATATAAATAACTATTTGGCTGAAAAACCGCAATATGATTAACTGCTATACAGTATAACAAACATTGCAAAAGTATTGTTATTTTTATTCTCTTTACTTAAGTAATGACCTAGAGGAAACTGACTCCTGTCCATTGGTCATATTAATCTCGTATGCCTAACATTCATCACTTTACACAAAACAACATTAATCATAATTGTTATTATTAGGGCGTAAGGCCACTAGAGGGCTGAAGCCCTTATTGTTTTTGCTATTTATTATTATTATTATTATTATTATTCAGCCTTCTGCCGTTTTCATCTATAATGGCCATAACTCTGCCAAATATTTACTATATTTAACTTTTTTTTCCTTTTGGTAGGCATGTAGAGGACCCAAGCCCACACCCTCAAAACAATTTTGACGCAAAAATACCAGAAGGTGGTGCTATAGAAACCGATTGAATTTTTCAACTTTAAGAGGCCATAACTTTTGAACCGTTTGTCCTAGAGGCACGAAATCAACACTGACAGATCCGTCTCCGAAAATATGTCATAATAGATTTTGCGCTATTTTGAATGTTGTGAAAAACACAAAAAATCTTCTTAAAATATACCTCAAGTCCAATCGACATGAAACATGGTAGATAGCAAGTATGTACCGGTCCCTAACAAGTTTGCGAAGGAAAAGTTCCTAAGTCAAAAAATGAGGATACTACATGCAAATTAATCAGCGCCATAATTAATGAAATATGCAAATTAGGCTACTTCGGCCATTTTTTAACCAATCAATGTGAAACCTGGTGTGACTCAAGACAATGCTCCAGTGTAGACATATCCCACATTTCAAGAGGATTGGATAAATAATATGGCTACCACAAACATTTGAATATTCGGCAAATTTAAATCCAAAAAAATAATAATTAAAAATCTTCTTCTCATGAACCGCAAGTCTGATGGAAATGAAATTATGTACGTAGCATGCTAGTACTAGTCCCTACAAATTTTGCAAGGGCATAGGGAAAATCAACATAGGCTTGTGCATCAAATACATTTTTCACATGTTGTGTTCCTTATCCTGTCATAGCTTTACACATTTGTGATTACATTCTTAAAATTATTAGTATGATGTAATTCAATAACCATGAATCTGTAAACTACAAATTTACTGGCAGAGCATTAAATACACAATATAAAGGACATGTACTCCATCTAGTGGACAGAATTTTGTACTATCACATTTAGCTATGTATCTGCACAGTGTGAATAAATAGCATTAAATACGCATAAGTTCTGCAAGTCAATTCTGTTTTTGAAACTTTCACGCTGGATAAGCTGAGACAACCAGTTTAAATATATCTGACTTGCAACAGGTAGGGTATAATTTACAACACAGAAAGTTAACATCAACACTCCTTTTTCCAAATAATAAGTGCCATACAATTTTCGTCCAAATTACGCATGCGCACATCTTTTCAAAGAAGACGAAGTCGAGGAGAGAACTAACAGTGAGTACAGTTTTCATGTTTGATAAATGTGACATTGTTAATTACAGTTTTGTTTCACAATGTTATGTGCATTTGATATCATTGTGCTGTTAAATCGAGTAAACGGTGTTGCACTGAACACACGAATAGCAAATGCAGGCAGATAGAATGGAAATATTGCAGGAAAGAATTTTTGAGACATCATATCGATGCAGTTTTAACCTTAATTATGCAGTACAGCCTTGCAAGGAAAAATAAAATGAATAGCAAAAGAAACATATAGATACATTATTACTCTGTTCTATATTCATGTCCATGATGGCAAGGCTTGTGCCCTTAATTGCTGCTTGCGGCTATATTTATTATTATTATTATTATTATTACTATTATTATTATTATTGGGTTGGGGCGTTGTCTTCAGTTTGTACAGTACAGACCAGTACATATAGGGACAAGTAGTTTGTCACTGGCACGAGTCACACAAGATGCAATTAAATTCAGAATCTGAAAGTTTATTGAAAAATAAGTTTAGATGATAGCGAATATTAGGCAGTTACCATTAAATTTACCACAGATTTACCGCAAACCCAGTAAACTTTATTGCGTGAGAATCATGTAAATTAGTGCTCCCCCTCGATCCATTCAAGTAATGTGGAGATAAGCAAATCCACGCTCCGCTGATTCCCATGCGTAAAGAGAAAATTGTGTGACATCCCCCTGACCCACTACGCAAAGGCCTTCCCTGACGGGCCTCCTCCGTATGAGATTTTGATTGGTGGAGGGCTTTCTGGTCACTCAAATAGGCGGAGTTATATTTTCTTGACATTACCCGGATGTAGATGTGATGCGCTGTTGTTGACATCACTGGCGCTCTGAAAAATGGCAGAGTCGGAAGAAGAGGTGGACGTCTTGGTTCAGAGAGTTGTAAAAGACATCAACAACGCGTTCAAGAAAAATCCCAACATGTAAGTATCAGTCTAAATAGCTAAGGGTAAATGCCTGTTGAAAACATGGCACTGTAAGTGCTGCTTTGCGAGTTATGATCAACCGGCTTGCTGGTTTGCTATAAGCAGGCTCAGCCGTGTGGATATCGATCGCTAGCTTGCTAGCTTGTTTCGGCTAACAAGCCTGAATACTGGAAATCAATGCTAGCTGCCTTGTTAGGACGTCTGCAGATGGACATTTCAATAGAAAGTTGCACAAGAACTTCATGCGAGCAGGAAATAAGCTGATCGCAAGAGTTACAGACATCATTCTCGTCTTGAACTAACGATGGTTACCAAAATGTGATTAGCGCTATTTAGACAGGTTAATGTTAGCTAGCTAGCCAGGCGGCTATTTCAGCAAATTGTACTTGTGGGCTGTTGGTAAGTGCCCCAAGCTGGTTTGCTAGCGTGAGCTCTTAGCCGGTCACCGGTGTGTGTGTGTGTTTTTCAGTATTTTAACAAAATCGTTTGCTGACATTGTGTAAAGTAGGTGATCAGCTCTGCACATATTTGGAAAAGAATAACTAGACAGATTAACACTTCGCACAGAAGGTAAGATTGTCAGCTCGATGGCAAATAAACTCAACTCTGACATGAGTTGCTAGCCAGCAACGTTCCCCCGTAGTTATGTAGTCGGCCAGTCATTGAGCCATGCACATTAAATCCGAGGTAACGACAATAGTTAGTTGCAGCATACACTGTCTACTAGTTAACCCAGGTTACAGTTGCGTTAGATGCATCTGAGTCCCTGGGTGTTTGAAATGTGGAACAGTTAATGTTAGATAACAGTTGCACAACCGATTTTCATGTCATCGAGTGACAGGTAGCTAGTAGGCGATATAACTGGGACTGACTTTGGTTGTCCAGCTAACTACGAGACCTCTTTGAATAAGTAGTATTAAATCAGACGTTGCTGAATGAAAGATATCATCTTGCGAAAGTTGCATTTTTAAGCTGATGTCATTCTGTCTTTGCCATTCGTTGGTGAATCTCAGGTTGTCAAACGTGTTTTGTCAAAACACTGAAGA
This sequence comes from Albula goreensis, assembly GCA_022829145.1. Lineage (NCBI taxonomy): Eukaryota > Metazoa > Chordata > Actinopteri > Albuliformes > Albulidae > Albula > Albula goreensis. The sequence continues at coordinate 1,198,265 of CM040744.1, forward strand.
AGGAAGTCGTGGAAACCACACCGGGGCTAATAATAATAACAATAATCCGATGCATGTTTGCTTAGCTGTCAGTGGAAAGTGGCAAAATTGCCTTATTGCTCGATGTTACTTGCGGTCCATTAAATGCTCGTCAAACCAGCGAAAATAACCTTGTATCCACGCGCGTCCCACTTTAATGCCGGTTGCCGAGAGCCAGAGGTACTCAATAATTGATTGGGAGCTTTTGGGGTTTGCTGACTTGCCCTACCCACGCAACAAAGTGAGGCTTTTTGTTGAGGCAGTAACCTTCAGAACGCGCAAAATGAAATGCATTAAAGTTACCAGGTCTGTGTTTTTAAAAGTGTGTTCCTGCCATAGAAATTCAGTGGCTTAGCAGCCTCTTGTTCTCTGGGTGTGTTTAGTGATCTAGTGCATCAGCGTAACTGTCACTAAAGTTTGGAAAAAAGCTGTACCCTGGTCCCTCATCCTCTCTGTGAACCTCCTGTGGCAGTCGTGTCGGTCAGAATCTAACCCCAAATTGGATGTCTTGGCTCCCTGTGCTCCTACATATCCGACAGTAATATATTTACAGAAGACTGTGAGCAGAAGCTCAGAATAAGCAAAGACAGGAGGGTGCTCCACACATTGTGACATCAGACCTTGAGCATGAAGAGTGCAGTTAGATTGATTGGCTGGAGACGTTGGTGTTTGGCTCAAACAGGCGAATCATCTCGTCTGTGATGCTGAGCTTTTGAAGCAGGGCTGTGGTTGAAAGTGTCTGCAGCGATGCACTGATATTTAAACCATACGGATCGACTGTACATGCTGCCAGTGCATCCGTGTAATATAAATATCAGTGGATCTAAGCAGGGCATTTTTCAAACCGATCCCCATGAAGAAGTGTCTTGTGTTCGAGCCCAGGACGGACACAACCGGTTTTGGCAGCTTCTTCCCCCCACATTCCGAAGGTGTTAGGTCTTATTGATTTACTGTCTTAGTGAGCTAGACATATCGCTGCACAGTTCCGTTGAGTTAATGAAATATGTGGAGTTATTTCCTTATGTCTGAAAAAAATGCACCTTATCAGGGAAACCAACATCTAACCTTTAGTTTTGCTCAATACTTGTCACTGCAGTAGCACTGAGTTGCACTAAGGTTTCATGTCTGTGGTTGTTTTGGTAAGGTTTATGTTTGAAGTTTCAAGAGTTCTGGGTTTATCCAGTTGAGATGCAGTGGTATTTTTTAATCAGGGTGGTGGCAGCACCTTGTGACAACGTTTATTTGGGGTACTACCACTTTAAATTAATTGGGATGTTCATTATTTTAGCTCTTATCTAATCGAGAAATGCAAGAATAAAATGCTCAGCCCTTGCTCAGCTTCCTGCGTGTCCGTCTGTCCGTCCCTCCAGTGATGAGATCGGCTTGATACCCTGTCCCGAAGCCAGATACAACCGGAGCCCCATCGTTCTGGTTGAGAACAACCTCGGGGTCGAGAGCTGGTGCGTGAAGTTCCTGCTGCCATACGTCCACAACAAGCTTCTCCTCTACAGACAACGCAAGCAGTGGCTCGACCGGGAGGGTGAGACAAACTTCCATCTTCCATTCACTTTCATTGGCTTTCTTTAACCTCAGAGGCCCCCAACCAGTAAAGTTTTATGTTCTGGCTTGCTTGGAAAAGTACTCCAAAAAATGTAAGCAGAGAGTGGTGACATAGTGGCAGGGCTGTTACAGTTCCAAATGTTGCTGTACAATTGCGATGAACAATATAATTGTTTCTTTTGGTCTTTTATAAAAATATATTATTTATTATTTTTCAAACAATTTAAAGTTTTGAATGAATCCCAGAATACATCTCATTTATATTTCATCTATTGGCTGAACGACTCAGCAATTCCAGTTGCCGGGAGGGACCAGCCACTGGTGCAGCGGCACTGACTGATTTGTTTAATTCTGCAGTTGGGGTGGGATAGTGTTTTTTTTTTTTTTTTTTTTTTTTTGAGGTGTTGTTTTTAATTGCTTGTGTTGGCATTTTTGACAGGGACTGTTTTCTTACACAGCCGGCAAACCACCTCTTCCCAATTTGTGGGAATCCAAAATTATCCCAAAACGGTGAAGTCATGTTACGTTTTGTAAGAAGCTCCATCTTGTGTCTCTCTACCAAATCTAGGCTACTGTCCGGTTGCGGAATCTAGTGTGGAACTGATGCTGTAGTTTATAGCAGGCTGACAGTCTAATCCCTCCCCAAATGATGGATTGTCCAATCATAGTTTAGCTGAACTCAGCTGGGCTTGCAGGACCAATGGGACAGTGTCAAACGATTTTTACATTTGTATTTTTTTTTTTTTTTTTTACCAACACTAAATGAAAACTCCAGTGAAAACCAAGCATGTATCAGTTTAATGTCATGGGCAATTCTCAAAAGTGCAACACCACTTGTCATGAAACTGCCCAATTCTGTTTGGATTTTTAACATTCGAAAGCCGTTTTGACTTTGCAAATGTAAATCAGTGCAGGCGGGGTGTCCTCTGATAGAATAGGTACTGGTCTATCACGCTACAGGGTGCACAGGGGCATTGGAAACGTGTTTGAGAGATGCAAACAAGTGTGACCATGCTTTGACCCATCTCATTAAAAAAATGCTTTAACCACGGATCAACAAAGAAACTGCGATCAAGTCAAAAAATCTTGGTTAGACAATTATGAAATAATTGATACAGGCCTACATCGTAGTTCAACAGAACTAGTCGGAAAATTCATGCCCCATCATTTGCTCAATAACTTAATGAACAGGATAGCTAGCTAAGGGCTGTGAAATAAGCAAGTATGTACATCCAGCCACATGGTAAATTATTTTAAAAGAAGGTATGAAAGTGGAATTCGCTAAAATACTCATACTTTCACTGATATGTCAATTTTATGACTTGGGTCATTGTGCAAGACCGTTGTGAAACTACCGAATGACGTTTCAGCTGAGAAATGCCAAAATGAAGACTTGAAGTCTTTTTCCCTTTAATCCTTTTTTTAAGTATGTGTACTCAGGAGGGTTATAAAATTAACAGCCGAACAAACAGACTGAAATAGGACGGATCAAGTGAGATGTGAAAGATGGAAAAAGCGAGTCGGGGGGAGTGGGCGGACAGAAATAGTCAGAGGAAGAGCTTGACCGCAGAGGAGACGCTAGAAAGATGACAGTCTGCATTGTAGACTCTCCCTCACATCAGAAACACGCATTCCCGCCCTAGGGGCGCTCACTCGGCGTAGCGAGGAAACGCGGATGTAGGAACCATTAATTATTTGTTCGGGAAAATCTTTGGGGACTGCAGAGGGACTAGACCAACTGAATTGTTCCTGAAGGTTCCGCATCACTCAGTTTTGGGGGAAGAGGGGGTGCGGGGTAGATAGTTCCGCAGGGCGTGTGCTGTGTTGTTGTGGACGAGTCCATGTGATTTGTCAAAACTCACGTAAGAGAACACTTCAGCCAAACTTGCATCCTGGTTTTACTTGAGGAAATACTCAAAAAAACAGAAGCAGGAAGTGGTGACAAAAGACTTCACGGAACTACTTAAAAATCGTTTTGACCCCTCATTTGAGTTACGGCATAGCTATGCCATATCTTTGATGTACACAAGAACCCGAGTCAAGGCATGGAAGAAATATTTTTAGGTCAGAAAATGGACTTTTACAGCAAAAGTGCTCATACTTTCACTGACATCAGTCTTCTGACTTGGGTCATTGAAAAGGGTGCAGAGCGTGTGCTTCATGAATAGTTATATTTCTGTGATTCCGTTCTGGGGAATCAGATAAACTACCCTAGTTTCTCTCCGTTAAGCTCCCTGAAGGGTTTTTGAGATCACGTTGTCACATTTTCATGCTTTTGCAATATCGTAAGACATCATTCTAGCAGTGTAACGAGAGCTCTTAAAATCGGTGTTCTTGCTGGTTGTTCAGTTTGAGATAATTCTGAAAGTAAAGACCACCTTCCGGTATAATGGTGTTTGGTTTGGTGAGGAGAGGGTGGGGTGGGGGGGGGTTTGTTGTTGGCATAGATACAAAATGCACTGAAAGTTTTCCATTATTTGTGGAAAAACCGATGTGAATGCAATTAAGTGACAGGAGTGGGCGAACTTTGCTGGGGAGAGTGCCCCGACCCTCTGGAAAAACAGACGTTTACTGCAGATATAGAATTACATTTCTCCTCTCAACACGAGTCTGATTCAATAATTTATGATATGGTTTTCTGCATTTTCTCCCATACTGGCACTAACTGCCCTGTTACCTCTATTCCACTGCATGGCAGTGAAAGCTAGATCAGCTGCGTTAATGTTTCTGTTAATGTCTTTCCTCCTCAGCTCTGGTAGATATCACCTGTACACTGCTGCTACTGAACCCTGACTTCACTACCGCGTGGAACGTCAGGTAAGCCCCGCAGATGTTCAAATGGAATGGAAGTCATTCAGAATCTGGGAAAAGTTATCTCTGAGTTGCCTGAGAACTTTTGAATGCGTAACGACAAGAGCAGATTGTTCAGTCCATCTGGGCTCGCTGCTTTGCACAGTGTACAGTGTGGGGGGCGGGGCGGGGGGGGGGTTTCTGTCAATCAGCAGTTAATGTATCGAGTTAGCACAGCTGATAACTCGCTAAACTCCACTCATCTCGTTTCTTGGGTCTGAACTGGTCTGGTTTTAAGATGAAACGTAAACTAGCAGGACACTCTGTAGTTCTTCAGGGCTAGTTTTGGCTTCCCTGCTCTAGGGAGCATCAAATACTGCATCAAGACCGGGGTTGAGTACTCCCAAGATCCCCTGTCTCTCACATTACCTGCCAAGCTTTTTCTGTGTTTGGCAGTTCTGTGTGTAAATAATCACAGAGGCCGATATCTACTTCATCTACCTTGGGCAAAAGCTACTTGTCATAATAACGTCAAGTGAAGTAATCGCAGTTCATTAAGTGTAATGTGGCTATATTGGAAATGTCATTACGTTGGATGAAGTGCGTAGCCAGATGTCTCTGAGCACAGGCAGAATACAGAACTGGATGGTAAGAGACTCTCACTTTGTCTTGGGGTGTTTGTTGAAAGTGGGCTCCTGTCTCACTCATGACAGTGGAGGCTCTTTGTTGCTATCTTTAGCGAGTGGAGGGTGTCTCTTCATCAGTCACATGCACTTACAGTGTCATTAGCTTGTCACAGCACATTTTTATTGTAATAATCCAGAGCTAAATAAAATGTGACTTTGACACTCTCTTTCCTGACGCCCTCGTGCAGTTTGCGCTGTTTTATTGTAAACCGCCCCCGCTTTCCTCGTCCGACGCCTGAATTGCATTTCTCATGTGAATGTGGCCTAAACCCGTCACCTGAAGTTTTTGTTTTAAAATGTTTCGCATAGCTCTTTGTTTGCTGTTGACAGCAGTATGTGAAATCAATTCAAGAACCAGGAAAGAAACAAAAAAAAAAACAAATAGCTTCTGATAAAAGGAAACACTGCTGAGAAATGTGTTGTTTCTGCTGTCGATTCCCTACATTATTTGACTTGTAAATTGCCAGGAGGAGCGAGGTTTCGGCGTAGTGCCGAAGGAGTGGGCCATAAGTGGACACCGGCAGTGTCTGCGGTCTTAATCACGGAGGGCCTCGGTGAGGAGTCTGCGCTTTTGTTCCAGCCCAGCTGTAAATCACCTGATCCAACTAATTCAGCTCCTGATTGAAGACTGTGATTAGCTGAACAGTTGAATCAGGTCCTTTTTGGTGCTGGTGTTAGAACAAAAGCCTGTGGCCACAGCAGCCATCCTCAAATAAGACTGGACCAGCCTGTGGCGTGAATTGGCATTAGCAATGCTCCTGGTGCTGTCATTCTCTCTTCTTTCTCATGTGTCCCCTCTCTTACTTCTTGCCATCTCTATAAAAATAGATTAGATATTCCTGGTTTAAAAGTTGCTGTTTTTTTTGTTTGGTTTTGGTTTTTCCTATTTTTCTTTTCATTTTCTATGGATTTGAAATGCCCAAATCTATTCATAGGTCTCTGTCGTTGTTGCAAGTCGGTCCTGTCAAGGGCTTGAAGGGAAATGAAATCTCTAGCTATGTAAATGGACGGTGCATAAGCAGTCGGAAGGATATTAGTGTAATGAGTGAGCGATTGTCCTGCCAAGATTGACCAGTTTGGACAGGTGGCTGTCGTGGAAGATGGACGGTGATGTCACTGTCCTCTCCGGATTGCCTCTGGGTACTTGCTCCACCCCACAATCATGGCATAAGTCAGCAGTGGATGCATATATGTATATATTTGTATATGTATCCATTTTATTGTCCTAAAAAAATTGTCATTAATTAAAGTCAAACTGTGGGATCGAACCGCGGTGGAACAGTCAAAAGTCGCTTTGGATAACGGTGCCTGTTAAATGCCTAAAATGTGATGTCATGAAGCTTGTGTTTACCAGGACCTGCTGTCATGCCACGGTGCGAATTCTGTAAGGCGCTCGACAGCGGAGCCGTGACTAACACGGCGATGGCGACAGCTCATTTCCTCGACTCAGATCGCTAACATTAAACAAGAGGCCCGTCGCCCAGAGTAGTTTTCTTTCTCCGGCCCATAAAAATTAGCGGAATTAATGTACCGCTAAGTCTCATTCTCTCTCTGGTGTCCCGTAGTTTCCAAGCCAGCCAATATTCAGACAGTGTGCTGACTTGATTCCGCAAAATGTATTATCTGTGAGAAAAGAACGTTTCTTGGTTCACTCAATTTAGCAGGGATGCATTTCGGATACAGGTTGTGTGGGGTTTATTTAAAGTACAAACGGTTCCCACCATAGATTATCTACAGTGCTCACCAACACCGTCTGGTTGATGGATTTGCTAAAGGAAAGATTGCTGCCTTGGCGATGTTTCATTTCTGTGACTTTTTATTCCACTTGGGAATTACCTTTTATTGACTGTACCATCTAATGAGTATCCAGTCGTGAATAAAAAAGACGTGTCTTCAAACAGCAAACATAAACCTGAAAAGAGTTTTTCAAGACTTTGTTCTCTGATAGAAAGAGAACTGGCATAAAGTTGCATTTCAATTCTTTGATTAAGTGGGTGAGGCAGTGGGAAAAAACATGAAAAGTTATTTATATTTATACCAAGTGTGAATTTACAAAGGATGGCCTTGGGTTTTTAATTTAATGGTCCAAACTCAATGCGCAAAGGCCAAAGTAAAGCATGTTATTGTGAGTATTTGCTCCTGTTAACTTCAGCTCTGTGGCATAAATTTCACACAAGAAGAATCTTCTAGATACAGAGCTGCAGGGTTCCATTTCAAGCTGCTGTAAAATTAACTTTGCCCTGACACAATTTCCCACAAGTCTTGAGTTTCAAAAGAAACGATGCACCAATTATTCAATATAACAGCCTATTTTTTTTTTTTGCCTGGACTGTCAAAATAGAGCCCATACTGTGTGTTTCTGTGAAGACAAGACACACACGTTTAAAATAACAGCGATGAATGCAGTGTGGTGTTTTAGAGTCCAGCTGAAGTAATAGTGTTCTGTTTGATACACTCAAGCCCTGTGTATATAAATGAGTAGCAGATGGTTTCTGATGACCCTTGCTCAAGTGCGCCCCCTGGTGGGATGGGGGTCTCATTCCCAGAGTCTGTGATTGACATTGATTCTGCAGGCACTCACAGAGTGTGCGTGTGTGTGTGTGCAGGACAGACTCTGTGATCTAAATGTACTGCTTTAAGAGTGGAGTGCAGTAGGCTCTCTTTCTCTCTCTCTCTCTTTCTTTTTCTGTCCCTCTGCTTCTCTGTCTTTTATTGCCCCTCTGTGTCTCTTTCTCTCTTCCTGTTTCTGACCGTTTAGATTTCTTTGCGGCTGTTTCTCTCCTTCTCTTTCTCCAGCCATCTCTGTCTGTTCTTCTGTCTTTTGGTTTATCTCCTTCGGTTTTTCTCTCCCTTTATCTCTATTTATAGATAGGTGCATTGAATTAGTGTCTGTCTGTCTGTTCCCGTCAAGGTGAGATGGCTGCACTGGGTCTGTCCGTCTGTCTATCTATCTAGGTGTCTGTATAGGTGAGATAGCTGCATTGGGCCTGCTCGTCTCTGGGTGAGACGCATTAAGTGTGTCTGTCTCCTGGTGAGAGACATTAAGCCTGTCTGTCTTTCTTAGTGTGACATTGTGTCACTGGGTGTCTCTGTCTCTGTTTCTCCTGACTCTGTGTTTGTCTCTTCAGGAAGGAGCTAGTCCAATGTGGGGTTCTGAACCCAGAGAGAGACCTGTACCTGGGAAAACTCGCCCTCACCAAATTCCCTAAGAGCCCCGAGACATGGATACACAGGTACTGAGTGTGTGTGTATGTGTGTGTGTGTGCTGGAGACAGACATGTAAAACAAGACCACATGCAGCCAGGTGTTAGATGTAGCGGTAGCAGCGCTCTTTGAACAGGTACAGAAGGCACAGTGATGCCGCAGAACAAATGCAAAAGATTTATAGCCGCAACAGTGCTGGGACATTGGAAATGGAATGGGAAAAGACGTGTTTATTTATACATAACAGAAAGACATTAAACAGACCTTAGTGCCGCTGACTCAGTAACTACGGAAACCATGTACCCTTCGGCGAGGGGGCTGTAAAGTGCTCTGCTGCAGAGCTTTCCATATGAATGCGCAAGAACTTGGAACCCAGGCCTCCTCAAAGTGTTTCTGAAATATTAATGATGAAATAAAGTTATGTAATATTAAGGTTCATTCAGCACAAGTTGGGGAATTTTAAAATTTATTATTTTTGAAAGAAATGGGTTTGTTTCCATGTCACCAGAGATGTTGACATTGGCCTTCTCGTTTTTACCTCAAGGAATTATGGGATTGATCTGATGAGATGCTCACACATAAGTATAGGTCTGCCCAAAATATAGTGGTATCCTCTTGCCCCAAGTACCGTTTAACCAATGTTTTAAATGGCAGGTTTTTGACGTTTGGCCTGTGCTTGTTATGAAAACTCATCTGCCAGTCCACACACAAATGCAACGTATTCCTAGACTAAAGACATGCATGCAGGGTATATGTTCCACCATGCAGTTGTTTCATTATTTTCTTTGAATGCTGAATAATAGCTATTAATTCTCACTAATGTATGTCTCTGTCTTTGTTCCTCTCTCGGTCACTGTTATTCTCTCTCGGTTTTTCTTTTTGTCTCTCTCTCCCTCCCTCCCTCTCTCCCCTCCCTCTCTCTGAGAGACTGTGCGCTGGCACTGAGTAGGTCACATTACTCCCCTGTGGTGTGAGATCCACCCCCTTGTGCAAACGCTCTCTGAATCACAGAGGACAGAGAGAGAACCAATTGTTATTCAGCATGACAAGAAAACAAAAACAAAACATAAAAACAGACTGATTTATGTAACGATAAACCACATACAATTTAAAAAGAGGCAGTCGCCAGTGTAACCTGACAGTGTATGGGCAGGGCCTATCATTGCAAACTGGCTTTGAACGTCAGCAAAAGGCTACCCCTGCCGTGTCCTAACTTGATCTTTTTGAGGAAAAAATGTCGCACTTCTATATTGAGTGGCTTCATGTATTCGGGCCCATATGGTTGCTGTTGGAATGTTTGTTTGTCGGCCAGTAGGGGGCAGTCATACCTGTGGGCCAAGTAGAAAAGACAGCATTCTAGAACAGGGAAAGCGACAATGTTTTGTAGGGGACCTACAGATGCGTCACTATGGTTATGCAGGATTTCAGGTCAGTTATATAAGGTGAATGGGGCTTTATATGCAATTTCCTGCTCAAACTCATGAACTGTTCTCAGTTCAGCATCTATAAATCCCAGCCGGACTCATTTTGATGTGTTTTTCGGCGGATGCGTCACATCCTGTAGTCTTACAATGGTTTTGCACAATGCTCTTGAAAATTGAATTTGATTGTCTGAAAATTGACATTTCAGTGAAAACATAAATACAGTTAGTTCTGTGAACTCTTACATCACCACTCTCTGCTTCCTTGTTTGGAGTATTTTTTCAAAATAACCAGGAGGTAAAACTAATCTGGACAGGGCCTTCAGGTGGTCTCAATTTACAGTTGACTGGCTGCAGAATCGCTGGCGATGTTTACCGGCCTTGTGCGCTGGCTAATTAACTAACCTTCTTAACTAGATAAAACAAAAAAGACTTATTCTGTAACAGGGAAGCTCAGGCGCTGGGTTGAAGGCCTTTATTAGTTGACTATTTGAATCTGGTTTTTTAAAGTGCTGGACTGCAGCGAAAGTCTGCACCTGCTGACACACTGCCCAGACCAGATCCGGGACCCTGTCCTATAAGCAGGGAGCCCGATTTTGGTCCCATTTCCAAAAATAAAAACGCTGACCCACTGAATGTGCACGTATTTATATTTCGTACTCAGGAGACTGAATTCTCCTGAAAGGGGACCTCGTACAGTATCGGAGGAGTGTCAGTGGCCCGTTTGCGAACTCCGTTAAGTGTGCGTCTCCGTAAATGGGCTTTGGCTGGTGTTTTTCGCATTCTCTTCCCTGACCCAGGTTAAGAAAAACTGAGCGGTGAGGGCGGAATGTTCACCTGGCACTTTTTCCCTGTTTACCATTCATTGGTTATTCATGGAGGCTTTTTTTATTATTTATTTTCTCATTTTTTATTTATTTATTACGCAAACCCTTTAAAAAACACAGGCCCAAAGCTGTGTTTTTAAAGGGTTTGCGTGTTCCTGCAGCTCTGGATGTCCTATGGGAGCCTCAATCATCACTGCTCACTCGGCGCGTTATTATCTTGTATTTAATGTTCGGTTTCATTACCCCTCTTTAATGTCGCACTCCATCATGCCCTGCTTAGTACCCATTGCTTAATGCCCCGGCACAGACAGGCTCTGGATCCCGTTCTGTTTCGGGGGGTTTAATGTCTTGTCGCGGAAGCCCGCTCGATGAAGTCGTCGCGGCGCGGTCCAGAACCGCTCCTCTCCAAGGGAGAGGAATCAGACCGCGGATGGTAAAACGCGATAATGGACTTGTCAGTCCCCTGTCTCGGTGACCGTTTCCTCAGGAGGGCTCGGGGTGGGGATGGCCAATCACGTGCCCTCCTCCTATTCATGCTGAGTCAAGCTTGCCGCTTTTTGCACCGCAGATGAGTCAGCAATCACATACTGCCTATGTGGTTAACGGATCATGGAGTCGGCGTACTTGCCTGCAGGTTCCTGGCTGGCCAGCAGTTGCCGCTAGTGAGCAGTTATATTGTTTTATGTTTACAGCCCAGTCCAGAATTCTCCTTTTGTTAGGAGGGGAGGAGGTAGAAATGCTATAGTGACCTTATCTGTCCTAACATTACACTACATTATATTACAGGCATTTAGCAGATTCTCTTATACAGCAAAGCTTACAGTTTAAAGTAGGTAACTCGGGGACAATAGTGTCAAAAGCCCTTCAGAGAAGTGTACTGTGTACCAGGAAGTGACAACATAAGATTAGGACTAGGAGTCTGTAGAATAACCTGTTGAGAAAATAACAGATTGCAACAAGCCTTCATATTTTTGAGCTTGATCAAAATCAGGAAGTACGTTTTTGGCCAAAGTGGTTCTTTAGCATCTTGTGTTTCGTGTCTCTCCAGACGCTGGGTCCTACAGCAGATCTACGTGAGTGCCGCCCTCACGGCGGGGACAGGAAGGAGCTGGGCGGGGCCGGGGGTGGCGCTGATGCAGAGGCCACGCCCCAGTCGGAGCGGCTGCAGAGGGTGCTGCAGGAGGAGATGAAGGTGTGCACGGAGGCTGCTGGCCGTTACCCTAGCAACTACAACGCATGGTCCCACCGCATCTGGGTCCTGCACAACATGGCCAAGGGGAACCTGAAGGTACCTGTGCCTCCGAGCAACAACACATGGACTCACACGTACATAAACACGCATGCACGTGTGTACTTACACACAAGTGCACTCATGCACTCACATGCTCATATTTAGAAATGCTTGCATGCACTGACACATATGTATAGATTCATCCATTCACACACATACCCAGGCACATCTGGTAATATTGGCAGAAACACAGCCCGCATGTTCATGCACTCATTCACACGCTCCATCTAACACACACACACATGCACGAACATACAAACCACAAACATCTTAGCTGCTGAAACTTGAAATATGTGTATGAGTAGATCCATATGAATGTCTCAGTTCAAACACAGTACGCTCCCCTCTTGTCCTCGTAGATCCTCCATGATGAGCTGTCGTCCACAAAGCTATGGGTATCCATGCACGTGTCGGACCACAGCGGCTTCCACTACCGCCAGTTCCTGCTTAAGGCTCTGGTGGGGGAGCTGAGCTTCCCCGCAGAGCACCGAGGGGGTACCTGCCAGCCCCGCCCACTGGCCAACGCCTCGCTCTACTCCCACTGCACCAACGGCGAGAGCACCAACACTAACGCCAATGCCGAAGACTGCCAGAGGACGGGGTCCGTCTCCGAGCTCTTTGAGGACGAGATGGAGCTCTGCACCGACCTGATCGAGACGTACCCGGGACACGAGACGCTGTGGTGCCACAGGTGAGTGCTTTACCTGGGATGGGCGGGGCTGTTTACAACAGGTGAGTTACCTGCTATAGGTGTGGCTGTGTTCTGACAGAAAAGTCTGCTCTACAATATTCTACTATTACAAATAGTTTACTTTGCCACAAACACTGCAGATTCTGCTGTACCATATATACTGCTTTACCATAGATACTCCCATACCATAGATACTATTTTAGTGCAGGTGATACTGCCATACCTTCCAGATTTTTCCATAAGGGGTACCCCATTGGAATAAATGAGGTACTCTTCGGTCCAGATTTTCCAAAGCCTTAAATACATGTTGACATTTTTGCACATGTAATTTCAGTGATTTGTGATTGGAGCAAATTAACTGCCTTCACCAATCACGAGCGTTCTTTGTCTTTTTGCACCAGCAAAATGGTTTCGCTCATACTAAATGTTTTGGTAAACCTTTTGTTTTCAGAATTGAAATGTTGTTTTAAGATTTGCAACTTGACGTAAATGCTGTACCGCAGAGCAGTGTAAGAGCCGAGCAGTAGCCAGTTCGGTGCTTTCCTTCCCTCACCCTCCTTTCAGAGCGCAGCAACTCTCCATGTTCTCCCGTTCGTACCTTTCCAGACCTCTGTTCAGCAGCGGAAAATTGACCACAAAGCTCTGATTGGTTTACTTCCATTAAAATGCGGCCTCACAGGTCCTCCGCCTCAGACGGAGAGATTGAGGAGAGGAAATTTGGTGGTTTCACCAATCAAAAGTGTTTGTTTTTTTTTTTTTTTTTAAATGTGTTGAAGCCGCAGTACGAGCAGGATTCGTCTCTCCTATTGCCTCAGTCACAGGACAGGCTACCCATAGCACAGACTCATTTCTCCTTTCAGTGTGTTCACCAGTCTCGTCAACTTGAAATCAGATTAATATATTTTCTGAAAAACAAGGTGCAACAGAAAGTTTTTTTTTAACATGGTGTTGTTATACTTCTCTACACCTCTACGTTATTCTTCCTAAGCTGCTAAAGTGGATAACATATTCCTTTTTGAGTTATAAATTGTCTTTATTCATCTGTCTTTTGTTGATCTGTCTCTCTTGTGTATTCATTTAATGATCTCTTTGTCTATATCTTTCTGTCAGTCTTTCTCAATCAATGTCTATCATTATATATATATATCAATCTCTGTGTCAGTATTTTTAAACCTTTATCTGTTATCAGTCTCTATTGATCTTTATTGTATCAGTCAGTCCGTGTGTCTCTGTGGGTCTGTCTGTGTTAAGTGTTTATCCATCGGTATAGTGTAATTAAATGTGTAATGAATGCATTTCCCCTCACCTCCCCTGTGACAGACGGCACGTGTTCTTCCTGTGGTATCACTGGAGGCTGGAGCTGTCGCAGGCCAGCAGGCTCTCCCCGCCCCCCCTCCTAAACCACGCCGAGGAGGCCCCCGAGGGCCCCACGCACCCCGGCCCCGCGGAGGACGGGCCCCGGAGCACCCAGCAGCAGCAGCAGCAGCAGCAGGCCATGGATGTGGACGGGGCCTCAGGATACACGCGGGACAGCAAGCGGCTCAAGAGGGGCCCGCTCCAGCCCCGCCCGGCCCTCCCGTCCGAGCACAACTTCCTGGCCAAAATCATGAGCGGCTGCCGGAGCCCCGAGCAGGCCAGATTCGCCGCCGCCTACAGGAAGTGGCTGGACTCTGTAATAGGTCAGTAGTGTGGGTCACAGTAAGCGACAACGTAACAAAAAACACTCTTCCCCCACCCACGACAGTGACAAGAAGTGGGCTGGACTGCTGCCCCCCCCCCCCAAACACCCCTCCTCCCCCCTACCCAGTTTGATAGGTCAGTGACACATGAAGTGGCGGTTTTTTTTACCCGCATTGTGAAGGACGAAGCTGATAGGTCAGGTCAACAAAGCCCCACCCCCAGTATCTGGCTGGACTCACTGATTGGTCAACGATTGATTGGTCGGTCCACCTTCCCTGGCCAGATTCCCCTTCACAATGAAAATCCGTTCCTCGATCTTCTCTCGAGCAAAGGGCGCCTCCGCCTTTTTCCGTCAAGGTACTTCAGCACCTCAGGTCTCTCTCTCACCCACCACACACACACACACACACACACACACACACACACACACACACTCATTCTCTCTTCTTTCTCTGGCTGTCTGAGAGGAGCGGTTTTACCGCTATCACTCCTCCGTTTCAGTCTGATTTAACACATTTTCACCGTTCGCTTAGGCTTTTAAATCCTATTTTTTCCTTTTCGAAGAGTCTTCCATAACAACACAGCCGTGGAATAACTGACAAAATGCCCTAACGCTAATTGGGGTTCGTGAGGCCGAAGTGTCAACTGGTTCATTTCAGGTGTCAAACCAAAAGCCTTTTTTGAAAAGCTACCCTGCTCAATTAGAATACAGGGGGTCCTCGGGTTACGGTCTCGAGTTACGACGTTTTGTGGTTACGACGCACTCCCATAAATTAATTAAAAAACCTAGTTTCGACCTACGTGGTTTGGTTCATAAATACGACCACAGAAATAAAGATAAGAAATTGATTGATACTGCATTTTATATGTCCTTCATGTGTTGTGTGTACAGAGTGAGTGACTTAAGGTGTTAACTTAGGTATAATTTAGGTATGAATTCCGACTTGCGTCGAAAATCGGCTTACGACAAGTCGTAGGTACGGAACTCGTTCGTAAGTCGAGGACCCCCTGTATGAAGTTCTGTGAGTATGTAAATAAAATATATATATGTTCTTTGAATTTCTTTGTTGGTTGAAAGAACATTTTTTTGGTCTCAGCAAAACCCATGTCACTATTATCAAAGTTTTTTTGTTTTAGTTTTGTTTATTTTTTTCAAGAGTTTTGCGAGGGGACGAAAACTGACAACGTGTCACCAACAAAAGTTTATGAAAAACGAGCTAGCACAATTCCATTCAGGGGCCAGGGGACCTTTGAAAACGAAAAATTTTAAGACACAAACACTTTTAAACAACAGTTAGTGTTGTGATTTTAACTCTTTTTGAGATTTTACTCTTTTTTTTTTTCCAGTTTCCGTCAGGGTCTGGCATAGACACCCGACGACCGTTTTTATATGGCTTGACATTCAGGTGTTCGGCTATTAAAGATGATTAGAAGCACACTCTTACGATGCTTAAGTCTATGATTAAAGTAATAAATTATGAATTATAATTAATATGGCTAGCAAAACTTTGCCAGAAATGGTGGAAGTGATGCAGTGTAAGGGGCAAGTCTGATTGATTGCTGTAATAAGACCTAATGAGAAGAACTTGGCATTTAAGCACAATCGCTACTTCACTGTCTTCACTTTGTGTTGTTTTTGGGATCTTTAACTTTTTAAAAATATACTCCCCAGCAAGTCACTGCAGCAGCGCATGGGTTTCCATTCTGAAGGGGAATTATCTTTGAAGCCTCAAACATCCCTTTGACTCTCTCATGACTGGTTACAGAGCGCCTACAAAAGGCCGCCCGCAGTCGCCGACGCTAGCCACGCACTTGTATTCTAACCGCCGTATTTATTCGCGCTCACCTGCTGATGTATTTTACTCCAATGAGTGTCTCTGGTTTAGAAAACACCCTCTTGTGTGTGTTCGACCGATGGTTGAATTCACGCGAGATGCTCTTGCTAAACAGCATTTGGGACACAGGTAGACTGAAAAAACTGTCAGAGAAGAACAAAAGGAACATTGTCCTCTTGTGTTCACTCAGTCCTCTTTCACTTTTACAGTAGAGCTGTGGTGTCCAGTCTAATCTGAGAAGGGCTTGGGAGAGAGCAGGCTTTTTGTTTTGTCTAGCACTAAATCACCCGATTAACCAACTTCAAAATCTTGATTTATGACTTTCATTGGCTGATTGGTTGCTAGGGTACAGCAAAAACCCAGCACTTCAACCTCACCAGGGAAACCGTGGGCTTTAAGCTGGTGAGATCATCAGTCAGTCTCATCGCTCTCTAGCGGCCACTACTGGCCAGCCAGGTGCCTCCAAGTATGTCAGCCAGGCTTATATTGACTTTGTGTTCGTCTGACAGCAAAGCATCTGAAAGCTTGAAAATGATTAAACTTGTTTGATGTGTGAATCAGAGGAAGTTACTGGGACAACTGGCAGACTCAGTTCTGTTGGGGGAAGGGTGTGGGATTGGAACAGATAAATATAAAAACAAAAACATAAAACCCCACGCACACCGCTGTCACTTCTCAGGAGAGATTGGACACCCCCGCGCTGAATCACGGAAGCTGAGAACTGAGTGTCAGAAACTCATTTTCCATTTAACAGCTTCAGCCAGACCTTCGCGATCAGATGTGGAGGTAACACAAACTTGACATGACTTATAGAAGTATAAGCATTTAAGCTACGTTACAGTTAATAGTTGTTACAGTATCATATTGTCTGTCAGTCAGTCAGTTGTGTTGGTATTTATCATGGTGGTAGTAAATGTTGATGAGGTTATTTAAGACACTGGTGTCTCAGGTCTCTTATATGCAATACCTGTGACAAGTTAGCCAGGTTGGCAGAGTTAGCGATGTTTGTTTCTATGCCGTAGCTTTCGCTCCTGATGGAGACAGACCTGGCGCACTGTGTCAAACTCTTCCTGCTCCTGTGCATAACAAATCGAGCTCATCTTATTGGTTGAAAACTGGTGCAGGGGAGCTCACCAATCAAGGTGTATCTTGGTAACAGCCAGTTAAACAACACTGTAAGTGATTGGTGGATATTTTATGGCCATACCCCCCGTCTCCCTGTGAACATTAGGCAGGAAGTTGTATCCACCAATCACCATTGGTGGAGATCCTCTATGTTTTCTTCCAGTTATTTCACATCACAGTGGTCTTATTTCTATTTTATCCAATATTAATATTTCTGCTCCTAACATGTTCCACTCTGATCAATCATGCAGACTGTGCACAGATGTGTATGTGTGTGTATATGATAAATTGTATGTGTCATAAAACATAACCTTGTCTCCAAAATGTCAGCTTTTCCAAAAATGAGGAAAACTGTTTTATCATCGCACTTCATTGAACTTTAAAGTTTTACTCACGTTATTTTGAATGAACTTTATTAGTCACAGAATCACCAAACGGTGACTGTACACAGCCGATGATGCAGGGTCTCTATTCATGTGTCAAACTCATAGACGGAGATACAAGGTATTCTCTATGATTCTGAGGTCGTAGGCGTTTCTGTAGCTGGTGTGTCAGAACCGAACGCTAAGCTTACTGCGAGAACAGACTGTCTGACTGTGAGGCCGCTACCGTTTTTTTGGAGAGACTCCAAGGTAGTGCAGACGGAGCTGCCGGTGGGGTGGGGGGCGGGGGGGCGGGGTGGGGGGGTGGTCTTGGCGTAGGTGAAACTTAGCCTCTGTTGTGCCCAGAGGAGCAGTGGGAGAAGTTATTTGCTCTCCGCCGCGGATTGTGAGGTATTCGCTGTCTCCGTGGGATTCCAGGCCGGCTCTTTTGTCAGAGTTTTTACAGCGGTACAGGAAGTCCTCCCAAACCACCTGGCTGAGGCCAAGGAAAAGGGGTGGGGCTGAGGCCAGGGGTCAAAGGTCGAGTGTTTCCTCTGGCACTTGAGCAGTCTCCGCCTCAGCGACCAAAATCCCCATCTTCCAATCAGAGCCCTGTTTTGTGGTACACACCCTCCCCCATTTTATGTGGCGAGGGCTAGTCTCAGCTCTCTGATAAAGCTATTAGAAAGCAAGTATGAATTAAAGCTATTAGAAAGCAAGTATGAATTGTTTTGGCATAAGCTGCCCAACTGGCCCTCCGGTTTCTGGGGTAAATAAATGAATAACAGCAAACCGAAATGGCGAGCATAGCCTCTAATGTGTTAAGGACGTTTATGTTTTTTGTATGTGTGTACAGTAAATGTGAAAGAGTTTTCACTTGAACTAAAACCAGCTCTTGCTGTGTTTAAGAGCTTGTTATGGTGTCAGCACTTAGCAGTGGCTGGCTTATACACTACAGGCATTTAATGTGTGCTCATTTAGAGGTCTTAAGTGAATCTTGCGTATGTCGAAGACAAAACCGTACAACCAAGTCGGTCAGTTTAGAAGTAACATAACATATGGCGCAGTATATCTTCTAAGCTGGCTGCAGCACATTAAGGTAATCATTTTTGTCTTTTTTTTTCCCCAATATGTGATCTAAAGTATGTCAGTTTGAGGGGACTGCGGTTTTTTAAGGTCAAGGTTGAGACAAAACAACAGGAAAACTGGTCGGTGTTTCATTCTCATACACTCTCTCTGGCTTTTACTCTCATGGTCTTTCTGCGGTCTTTCTACCTTCCTTGTTGTCTGTCTCTCAGTCCCTCTCTCTCTGCTATCTTGTACTTCTGTCCGTGTAAAAAGAAGCCCAGTCTTGACAGTGAAACTGACAGAATGAAGGATTTTGTCTTTGTGTATTTGGCAAAAAAGCACTTTGTGTCAGTACAACAGTCTCTCCGGGGTTTATCTGTTGTTTGTTTTGTTTTTTTGTTTTACTAGGCTTTTTTTTTGTGGCAGTAGACTCAGGTCACGGCATGTCGCAAGGAATATATGTGAATGGGGTACAGTCTCACCCTCACACACAACACACACACATTTTACCTCCCACGCACTTGAATCTTTCTCCCTCACGTTTAACTGCAGCACTGCCAGATTTTACCCCATTAAATATTGAAGAATTTTCTAGAAATTCCTCCTAAACCTTCTTATAAAATCCCCCGTTTGTTATTGGATCCAGTTTTTTTTTGTCTCATTTTGCAGGATAAAATCCACTTAATCTGGCAACTCTGCACACCTGCTCTCTATCTTTTCATGGCCAAACATGGTGCTCTGTAAGGTGTCTGTCCTTGAATGATCCAGAAATATTTGCGGTTGAACACTCCCCCCACACATTTCCTGCGCACACACACACACACACACACACACACACACACACACAAATGCACACACTCCACTGTCCAGCCCCACCCAATCATTGAATAATTCATTCACCAACAGTTTAGTAACGGAGAAAAGATTTGGCCCCACCCTCCTTTGATGTCTGCTGTCATGTCTTTAGAGGTTAGCCGATGGAAAGTGCACAGGAATCTCTTTGAGGTCCCCACAGTGTGATACCGTTTGACATCGCCTCTCACACTCATTTTTCTTCTCTTCACCCCTGTGGCAATTTTTTCTCTCTTGGTTTTTTTTTTTTTCTCTCCCCTTCTTTTTCTAGTTACTGTTCTGATATAACCGACACATCTTTCTTTATCACTCTGACCTGAACGAACATCAACACAAAACTTGATGGGTGCTGGTCGTGATTTGGGGGAGGTGCAACGTATAACTTGAAAGACGCTTTGATGAAGCATCGGTGACCCTACACAAGCACCTCATAACATGCTCATAACCCTCCGTAGGCCTCCCAGTGCTCAACGTAGGCGTTCGTGGGCATTTTGTAACGCTAATTGCCTCCAACAGCATTTTAGCCCCCGCTGTCATGAACACTTAATGGAGCCGATATGAAGGATTATGAAGTGTTGAGTCTGTTTTGCTGCCTGTCTCATTCTATGTGTGTCTCCCAGCCTAGGCTGTCCACTCCAAGATTTATGTTGCATCCAAGCTTCTAAATAGTGGGAAATGATCAAGGTATTTACTGTTGGTTTTTTTTTTTTTCCTCTTTTCTTTACATAGGCCTTTTTTGTACTTTATCAGTGCAACATCCTACCATTAGTTCTTAAGACCATAGCCATGTGCGCGTTTGGCTTCCCGAGGCCAAATGGCCACTCAAATGACCGCCACATCTCTGCAGCGTGCAGTCCGAGCTGCGCAGCTGCTGTGTCAAATGAGTTACTCCTCCCGCACCGCTGCGGGCGCCAGATTGGCCAGCCGGAGGCGCCCGCGCACATGCAAGAAAACTGAGCTACGTGCTTTAGCACTATAGCATGGCAGAGGGTCTCGAGGGCTGCAGCGCCTGCAGGGTTTTGCACGCTGCACTTCCTGATTTTACTCATTTGCAGAACTCCTGGTCCAAGGAGGTAAAGTAAATAGCGGTATCAGTTGATATGGGGTGTGGAACTTGAGTTAAAAAGGCCTGGAGCTCTTCCATTTATTCACTACTTTGTAGGTATGCCAAATACGGCGTTACCACAGTTTGCATCGGGCACCAGGCCTGGGAGTGTCTTGCTACACTTAAAAACCGATATTGTATCAGAACCTGCACCACAAAGCAGATTTAGCAGCCCTTGATGTTGTTTTTCCTTGTGAACGAAATGAAAGAATCTGAATGGGTGTGTGCACCTATAAAAATGCCAAGGTGGTATTTTCCAGTCATTTAAAGTAATTGAAACAAATTAGCAATGCAAATTTGTGTTCAGTTTAATTGAAAATAATTCATTAGAAGTCCCATTAACTTTAGATTCAGAACAATTAAGTGAAGAGCTAATTTTTTTTTTTTTTAAAAGACCGTTACCCCAAACTTTTATGGGGAAGATATACTCAAAAATATTCTTTTTCTGAAACAGAAATGCGCACCCTGTTCCCTAATAGTAATTTCTGTCAGTGTAATTTCCGTAATTTCACACAGAGGGGGTTTGATGAGTAATTGTTTAACACGGATCAGTATTCAGTATCTCCGTCAGACCTCATTTGAGAAACCCGACCGGGCTGCTACCAAACAGGCGTGGCCCTAAAAGACAAGGGCGTACGTGGATGTGAGCGCAGTGTTTGGGGTTTGTTCATTAACCCAGCTAAAAATTTATCCGGAATGTCAGGTCACACAAACTTTTGGGACGATTCGATATCTAAGAGCAGAAGTTGGTGTGGAACCCCGGAGCAGATTTGGTCTCCGTCTCCAATCTGTGTCCCCAGCCCCCATGGTGACCAGGTTTGAGAATCTCACAAATGTCAGCTCAAATCGGCTCTCAGTTTTGACCTTAAGAAGAGGTCGTTCACAAACAAGGCAGTCTTATGGAGCCCATTCATTCGCATGCAGCTCACTCTGCCGACAGCGCAAGCTCAGGCGACTCTTACCGCCTTTTATTCCTCTCCTCCTTTTCCTGAGGGCTTCCACATAAAACACACTAATACGCTGTTTTCTGCTTCGTTTAGAAGACATAGCTATATAATAATTAAAACCAGTTTGATTTCTATTTTTTAGTGTGTCCAGGAAATATTTTGAGTGTTTTATTTTGGATTCTTTTTATTTTATTTTTGTACCAGGTTGTCTCCAGGTGTAATTGAATTCTGTTGAACAAAAAGCCACTTTCTGAAAGTTGTTATCTGTTGAATTAACGCAAGCATATCCCGCTAACAGCCATCGAGAAGCCAGGATGTTTTCAAGCATACCATAGATACAGAATACATGTTGTCCTAAAATATAATATAAACAGTAAATCTATGCAGAAAACTTCCTTTTATGAAGGTTCAATGAGCTTTTAAAAAGATGTAGCTTCAGTGTTTTATTTTATTTTTTATTTTTATTTTTTTTTTTTTTTTTTGGGTTTTTTTTTTGGTAGACTTGTCATAGCTTTTATTTATTGTTCAGATCTAGTGTAGGAATAATGCGGAAGTCTGGTGTTCTCATCTGCAACATCTCATCTGTAATTAATTTTTGTATTTATTTATAGAGTAATAAATTTTAAGACCCGTTTTCATCTTTACAGTTTGTCAAAATACCAGCTGCTTAACAAGTGAAATAAAGCTCTTCTTGAGTAAGGGGTGTGTTCTCTTTCCTGTGTCTGAGTTTCTTAGAGGTCGTTCAGCCATTCTCCATCCCTTTCTACTTCTTTCTTTTCTCCCCTTCTCTCCATCTTCATTCTCCTCTCTTTTTCTCCCTGTGCTCCTCACCCTCTCTTTGTATCCTGTGTCATTCCCTCCCGCCATTGAAATCTACCCCTGAAGACTGACCGTAAGCGTCATTTCATTCCTGCTGCATCTCAAAACTTTGGATACAATTACCATTTCTGCAATATTTGTTGTCACCCTGATTTGTTTCCGTGTGTAATTCAAATGTAGCGCTACCAATCCTTCGTCCTGCAACACCGAAACCTGATACGGTGTAAAATATTGTGTGTCCGTACTGTAGATATGACGGACAGATATTAAGATGGATAGATCGTATCAATATGGAATTTGCATCAGGATCAGGGGTGTTATTTCCATTAGTATCCAGTAGGGGTCATCAGTGTTCCCATCCCATCTTCTGTGAGCTGTTTTTTTTCTTTTTTACTCAGGCAGGTTCCTCCTCTTAACTGCAGAGAGAAGATTCTGTTCCACATCACACGGAGGGAAACAGAATCGCATCCACTAGTTATTTGGGAAAAACTGAATGACTCTTAAGGGTCATTTAAATCAGTAATTAGCTCTGGTTTTCAATCATTTTGTAGCTTCGTTTAAATTATTACTTTTTATAGTGCATTATGGTGTCATTACGTACGATGAACACACGTTTGGGATTGACAAAAGTACTGGGGAAAATCATTCCTCTCAATCACATGTATTTTGATTTTGAAAAAAAAATCTTGATAACATTTTAATTCTGAAAATAAATCAAAGTGAGCAAGATGACAAACACGGCAGGAATATTTTGCAGGCACCGAGAGGCAAATTGAGTTTAAATCCACATAAAAAATAAAAGTAAATCCCTGGTGTAAAGCTGAATGCTAAACGCATTAGTCTTTCTGCCCTTGCTTTCAGTTTGTGCAAGAGTTGTTCTCCAGTTTTGGCTGTGTCAGCAACACGAGCCCTGATCAGTTCCCCAGTTAAGTTCCTCTTTTTCGACCGTTTGAACGAAACATAGGGCAACACACTTGAAAAGGACGTTAAAAACACCATCAAAATCATGTACATTTTTTTTCTTCAGACCTTTATAACAAAAGGATGTGGAAAGCAGTCGTATGGTGTTTAAACACGAAACAACATCAAAAGTGCATTGTAATGTAAAATAAAAATGCAGGGATAAGATTTGTAGAATTGGCTTGTGTGGATGCCCTTGTTTGTTTGTTGGACACGATTGATTCCCCTCGGTTTTAAAGATGCTTTTCGCATTGTTTGTAATCTTGCTCTGATGTCACGGTGTGGAGGGAGGGGCCGTGTGCTTCGCAGACCGACAGCTGCCGGAGAACCAGGGAAGATGGTGGAGTCGCTAAGGGCGAACTGGACCCAGGGGTTGTCGATTGAAACAAGGAGCTAATGATACACAGGTAAGAGATGGGTGCCGTTTTTAATCTAGTCCCTGAGGCGGATGATCGTATCATCGTGTCATTTAACTGACAAGGCAACGCACAGCTATGATAACTTACGATTGAAGACCCGTTCTGTCTTATCCTGGCGAGTGCAGCGTTTTGCCATATATTGAAAATTCCGCTTGGACTGGCCATTTGTGGCACAAGGCTTGCAGCCGCGCTGCGTTGATTGCAACAACTACTTTTATCAGTAATAAGCAAGTTCATCTGCAGTATTGAACTAGGGCTAAACGCATGAAACAAAGAACTGTCCGGGTGGTCTTTTGCCAAATGTGAGAGGGGATAGAGAATTGCGTACGCCCACATTTGTTTCATATGTGTCCAGTACGCACTACAGATGAAAAACTGGTAAGTGTATTTTGTATTGCTGAAAGTATCACGGGGCAGTCAGTTTGGCTTGTAACAAGTCATTTATTTGAGGACAGGATGTATCGGCTGTTCACCGAGTTCAAATAGGGCGGAGTTATTCCCTTCACAACCACATAAGATACGGCTCATGATAACAGCGAAACGACACGGTTATCTCTTGCAGACGTTGTGTTTTTAGTGTGACGATGATGTGGACAATGCTATTTGCTACTTCTCTCAGTTTAAAAAAGATTCTCCCAGACTGAATATCAGTTTAGTTCTGGCAAAAACCAAAACGCAGTCTCTCGAACTTGGTATGATAAGCGGGTGTGTGGGGAAGCGAAATTAATTAGCTACACGGGATGCGATAAGCCGCAAGCAACAGATCAACTGATTTTTTTCTGAGGCTGGTCCAGTGTTAAGATATGCAGCTTGACTCTGTAACAAGTGACCATTCATTGCGATGCGTTTGTTTTGTGGGCCGGCTGTCATTGCCGCAGCTGCCTCAACGATCCACGGGGACCGGGTCTTGTGTTTTTGCCAAATAGTGCCCTGACTACAGTATATATGCGCCGTTGAATGGCGGCTGCAGCGTACGCTTGCGCTGTAGGCATCCTGGACCAACCTTCCTGCCAAATACTCGTCCCAGCTGAAGCTTGTGGTGTGTCCCCGATGATGTGCAGGTGAAAAAAACCTAAATGGCAGTTTGTCACAGATGCAAAAAGGCTTGGAAGAGGACGTTTCAGGTAAAGCCGTTGTGGCAAATCTTAACCGTTATCAGCAACGCAGGTCGTTTTCTCTGAGAATTAGGGTTGTTTTTTTTAGTTTCAGTCTCGGTTTTCTCCACCTCCTGCAACACTGCACCTTTTTTTCCCTTAGATTAATGATGTTAACGTACCTGGTGGACAGCTGCGGACCAAAACCGAAACGGGTCCCCTGGTTGTGTGTTTGGCATTGATTTCCTACGACACAAGCCCCGGTTTGGATCAGAAACGCGTGAAAACATACGGGTAGAGAGACGGAGCGTTGTAAGCCTTCTGTGTATCGAATTAGCTTGTGCAGTTCTCATCACAGCGCGCTTGTGATAGATTTGTTTACACTGTCTAGGTTTGGCGCAGTACAGTGAGCAGTCAGCACCGAACAGGTGGCGGGGCTGGAAGACATAGGTAAAAACAAGCCTGCGGTTTTTGACCCGCCTAATGCAAATAGGTTCGTGAGTGTTTCATTTTATCAGCATTCCAGTCGATCGTGGGAGGTGACTGAATCTGTCGAGTGTGCAATTTTAATGCAGACTGGGGCGGATTTTGTGTGATGCTGTTTTTGATTCAGTCGCAGATATTTATGGGTCACTACGAATATTATGCCGCAACGAGCATTGAGTGTCAAACACTAACAGTGTACTACAGCTTTGACACTGAAACACAGCCGTGATTCTTCATGCAAGAGATTACATCATTAATTGTTGTGTCATTCTGTTTCATGTAAAACCTATAATAGCCTATGAGCATCACCTGTTCTAAGTTAGGTGCTGTTATCTGCCAAATTATGTGAAACATATGCCTGTTCTGCATCCGTCCCAACTGCTGTGTGGTTTGAAAAAAGAGGGATACATCAGCAAACTTAAGTGTGTGTAGCCCCGTGGCGTGTGGCGACCCCAAGAGGGGCCCAAAGGGATCATGGGATTGGACCTAATGGCACCTGCGCTGCATCTGGAATGGGGCGACGTTGTCATAGAGACGGTTTATCACCTGGGATCGCTGCGCTCGCGCTGACGCGCCCGAGATGGCTTTGTTATCGTCTTCGGGCGTGCACGGTTTGGGCCTTTTTGGCCTGTAGTCCCTCTTGAAATTCCCGATAAGACTAATGGACATTCGGCAGTCGTAGCTAACACACTTTAGAAATCCAGGGGGGGAGACTTTTTGTAACGGTGCATTTTCAGTAGCGTGTAGATTGTATTCTAAAATGTTATTTTCTGATGGTGTGCATTTCAGTTTTGAAATAATGTCATATCTCAGAAATTCAAAAGGTTAATTGAGTAACACTGCCCAGTTTTGGTTATATGATCATTGGTATATTTATAGCAGAACTGTAAATGCATAAAAGAAATCAATTATATTTCCAGTGCAAGATTATTTTGAATTGAGGTAGAAATGTTGGAGATTAAAGCATTTAATGGATTCCTTATTGCATTAAAAATACATTTTTTATAATGCATAAGGCTATTGTTCTGTGGAGTTAAAATATATTATTATAGCAATAACATACTTATCATGCTGCGTTTTCCCCGACTTTAAGAGCTATTCTTGAATATCCGTCTTTTTGCAGTGTAGACTAATTCACTTTGACCAAACCAGCATTTTGCAGCTCTTTCTGGGATTGCTATTGATACAGGGCAGCGTACACACGGAAGATCAGGAAAGTGCTGGTTGGTGGATCTGTCTGCTTATTTCAAAGTGAATTAAAAGCTTAATTAGTGACTTAAGGCTGTGTTGTCTAGCAAAGTGGCAAAGAAAAGGTGCTGGAAAAAAGAGTGTTATGGAGGTGTGCCTGTATCCTTTGATGAAGCTTGCAGTCCAGCCGCACGGGAAAACGGCGAGCGGACAGCGTGGTCTAACGAGCGATGGAGTATAGAGATGATCTACAGCAGCATCAGTGAGTGTGGAGGCTTAGATGGATCATGTGACGAAAGTGGGGAGGGGGCGGGGTTAAAACCGACGCTGTTGAAGGAAAGGCTCGACACACAGTGTCTGTGTATGCATGCAGAATTATTCAAAACGGAGAGAAGGATGTAGGAGATCTGGAGTTTGGGGGGCTTTCAAGGGAATGTGCATTTGCTCTGTGTGATGATTAGGTGTTTGTGTGTGTGTGTGTGGAGGGGGAGACTTGAGGAGGGGAGAGAGTCCCTGTGACACATTCCCCACTGAGCAAAAGGAATATGAGCATGGATTTTTGCCTCTCCACCTGTGTGCAGGCCCAGCACGCTGTGATTTACTCTGTGCAGGTATGCAGATGCAGATTTTGTATTTTTTTTTTTTTGGGGGGGTTCTTCCCACCCAAGCTCAGCCAAACTGTTTAGACCACAGCAGTGAGTTGTGCTGACTGACTGAGAAATGGACTGCCTTGACAGTTGACAACCAGCCCTTGTTTCTTTCCCCACCGCTAAATGCACTATAAGTTCCAAGCTGGTATCACAGGATGTTGAAGTTAGTTACACTCTTACTTCGTGCATTGCGAGGAGCCCGGCTCACCAGCAGTGGCCGCTAGAGAGCGCCGTGCCCGATAAGCTTAGCTGGGGCTTACCCCCTACCGTCCTCTGGCAAGGCTGAGACGATCGGCACCATGCAAACGCGGACCTCTGGCCATTTCCAGTTATGGTATGGCTGGATCTCGAACACCCAGTCACAGGGCTCACTTCTGCTTCCCGAAAAACCGTCTTTACTCCGTGAACCACCTCAGGGACCCCAATTTAGATTCTTAAAACCCCCATCCCCGACTACCCCTCCACCCCCTAGCATAACCTGGGATAGCTTGCCTACCCAGACACTGCTTCTGTAAGTTAGATTGCCAATTATTTGTACAAGGGTCATTTTAATATGATGTATCCAGGTAAGCCACTGGCAGAGAAATCCTCCTCACCAAAAAGTCACATTTTCCGGAAATTATATGTACTTAATTACATTGCCTTACATTGTATAAAACAAGTTTCAGTCTAACACTGTTTTGAATAAACTTCATTAGTGTCAGCCCTGAAACATCAGTGATGCTGACGAAGCAGAGATAGTGACACAAACTTTCTGTTCTTGTGTCAAATTAAAAATATAGCAAAAAGGTGTTATTTTTAATCTTATCGATGACATGTGAGATATATGCCTTTATTCATTTTGAGTGGCTAAATGTTTTTTTTTTAGTGTGAAATAGCCTGTTCTATGCAATGTGTCTGGCTGTTTTCCAGTTGCGGTTTGCTTCACAGTACTGAAACCACAGAATTAGAGGAAGGTGTGGCTTTGCCTCTACTTTTTAAAAGCATAAGAAGTTTTACACCACAGGGGTGAAAGTCATTATCGTGTGTTGTTACATCATTATAACCATGTTATTATTAGTGAGTACCCTCCATTTTATCCTGTGGATTTAGCATTTAAGTAATTTTTTTCTTTAAATATAAACCTCCACAAGAACACACAAAAACCAAGACGAGGTGACACATCTGTAGCTGTTTTCATGTGAAATTCTTCCTTGAGAGACAACGGAGCTGGTGAATTTTCCGAGCTGTCCTTTACGCTGAAGTGAATCACACACGGCAAGTTATTTTTGGGGGAAGGTGTTGTTCCCTGATGGCGAGGGGAACATGGCTGCTGGGATGAGTCATTTCACACAGAGATGGGCGTCACGCACCCCCCAGGGACTGCTTGCGGGGTGTGGGGGGGGGCTTTGGGGAGGGACAGGACCCCAAAGTGACAGGGTTAGGGTACTTGATTGGTCCCATCATATGTCAGCGAGATAGAAATATTGCATGCATGGGTGTATGAGAATGAGTGTTTGTGTGAGTGACCATGTGTATGTGTGAGTGAGTGTGTGTGGTGTGTATGTCTGTGTATGTGTGAGAGTGAGTGTATAAGACTGTGTGTGTGTGTGTGTGTGTGTGAGTGTGTGTGAGTGTGAGAGTGAGTGTGTAAGACAGTGACTGTGTGTGTGTGTGTGTGTGTGTGTGAGAGAGAGAGAGAGAGAGATAGTGAGTGTGTGTGTATGGCTGTGTATAAGTGAGAGTGAGTGAATGTGTGTGACAGAGAGTGAGTATATGTGTTTGTGTGTCTCTCTCTCTCTTTGAATTAAATACACTGCAGCAGTTGCAGGATGAGAAGGTTAAAAAACCATCTCTGGAGAAAATGCAAATGGCATCCTCTCTTGGCAGGGGGAAGCATTTTTCCCTGCTAATGAAAGGACAAGCCACAGCCTGCTACTGACCCAGCCCGCTGCAGCAGTTCCACCTCACCCAAACCCCCCCCAACCCCCCACGCCCTCACTTCCTGTTGATATCAGTGTTTTGTCTTCCATATCATACTGATTGGGCATTGTTTTACACTGAGCAGACTTGGCCTTCAGTGTATATTAATTTGCTGAATTTTGTATCTCATTCATAGCAACACCATTTTCTTTTAAAGTCTGTCTCGGTCTAATTTTTGCCATCATTTTTACCCTCGAAAAAGGTTGATAATTAAATTAAACTCAGCTGAGTTGTTTGCAAGGACAAAATGTGCTCCTTCAGAATTTAAACATGGCCTTATCAAAGCTGATGTCATCCTTTGCAAGTTGCTGTGTATAGCCAAGGCCAGCTGATATTAAAATTCAATCATACTTTTAAAATAACTGCCAAATCTCAGTTAATAAAGACAGCTTAATTTAATACACAGTGGTAACCCGGTTCCAAAATAAAATGCATGCGAGAAAAAAGTTGACTGCAGATGTTTTGGGTCAATAGACCCTCCGCAGTGCATTTTCTTTTCAGTATGCAGTCACCGCGCCGTGTTAAAACGGTTTTTAATGAGCGCATGAATTTTTTTCTGGGCCTGGTACCATTTGCATGCATGAGGTGCAACAGCCGGGAGGTGAATCAATAGGGACCTACGATTTGCAGGCAGTGCGTGCGGCCGCGGTGTCTGTCGGAGGAAAACAAATCTCTCCTCTCCTCCTCATCCTCAGTCACAGGTTGTTTAGCCGTAAAGCGCCGGGGGGGTGATGTTGACAGAAGCAATTTAATGTCTGCGCCCACCCTCCTGAGGTTTCCACAGCGGTTTAATGAAGACTCCAATATAGAACACATTTATTACTTTGATTAACCTTCAAGACATAGTAATAACAATGAAAATATCAAAAACAATAATATCAGTAAAAAAAGGAACAATAGCAACAGTAAATACTACTTATGTATTCTTATTGGTGTTTATTAATAATAATACCAACAACAATAATACAGTGATAAGAAATTAAACAAATGACAATCGTGATCATAAACGAGAACAAGAAGCAGAAGAATCATTGTTATCATATATTATAACTGTCAACATTTTGTTATGTCATTGCCTCGGATAAGATCATAGGCTGAAATCTTGCAAATGGAAGAGGGAACTGTGGGCAAGATTGAGTTTTATTTACTTTTTGTTGAGCCTGCCTGCTTTTGTTTTCAGATGATCCTCAAACAGGGATTGTTTAACCTGTGGTATGTAGATTAGCCAATATCCGGTGTCTGCATGGCAGAAAACCTGTCTCCAAAAAAAACAACTAGGCCATCTGCTATTTTATTAAAGCTGGATTTGTTTGGTCCAGAAAAGTTTCCATGAGTCGTCATTTATTATAGGAGAACCACCAGAGAAATGTTCTGCTCTGAACAGCTGCTTAAAATTGTAGTCTTGTCCACACAAGAATATGATTGGTCAGAAGTTGTGATTGACCATTGATTATTAGCAATGGACATCCCTGACCTCGGGTGGCGCTGTGGCACAGCAGAGACAGGTATTTGTCAGTCAGAGTTATGATGTCATAATTAATGAGCCGGACAATTGAGGATACTTCAATCATAATAAGTCTTTCTCATTGAGGAATCGGACAAGTATGGCAGAGTGAGATATTAGCACCTTAAAGGCTAATTCTCCAAATTCAGCAAGTCATTGAAATGTTAGTCTGAGACCTGAGTGCAGTTGCACCGGCAAAGAACAGTAATATCAGAAATGAGGTATTATGGGTAGGTAATAAAATAAGATGGATTGGGTGTGCCCGTTGAGATGAATGGACAAATTCATTTTTGCAGAGGGGGCGGCCATTTTGGAGTGGTTCAGTTGAATCTGGGTTAAAGCATTAAGTGACGGGGCTGTTGGTCAGGCCCCAGACTATGTAAGAGATGTGATTGCAGGACCTACTTGGCCATTTGCAATGTAAAATAGGCCAGGAATAAGATTTGCTGGAGCAGAAAAATCATATTACTTTGGTCATTATTTTGGTACCAAGCGGCTAGCTCGGCTGGCTAAAAAAGATTTATTGCATGCACATTGCGTTAGAAAGTAAGAGAATTTTTTCTTACATCAAAAATGTAAAAGTAAAACCAACAATAATGACCCAATGATAAAAAAAACAATCAAACAGGAGTGTTTTTTTGTACATGTCCAGTGATTGGTTCACAGTCAGTGACTGACAGCTGACATCATGTGGTGGCCCCGCCCATTATATGGCCATATGTTAGACTGCGTCTTAACACTTAAGTTTCCTCCCAGTTTACAGTCAGGATCTATGGAGCTTAGAGGTGCCTAAAGTCAATATATACTTGTGATATATACTTGTATACCCTGATGCCTGCTGCCACACCAGACTCTCATCTGTTTTCAAATTTTCTCTTAAGCAGCCTGGAGGAGCTATAGTTGACCTGCGCATAGATCTATAGCACTTGCACATTTATATATTTATTTCACTCAAAACAGTTTAAAATGTAGAACGGAACATTAACTGAAATTTACATTAATTTTCATAAATGACATATCTATCTGGGAAACCTTGATCCATTTGAAGCAGTGCAATAAAGTTAATGAAGCCTCACTTTCAGGCTTCATTGAATCAATTAAGCTTCTCATACTGACTTATTTCTTTCCTTTCTTAATGAATCCCACCATCCTCCCTCTTCTGCATTTAATCTGCCCGGCCATGTTACTTTTTATATGATGGCTGCATAAAAGTGACGTTCAGTATCGATGTGAATTGGATGGGTGGGCGCCAGTGGTGAATAGGGCAGTCTCACTGGCAGTGCCAGGCTGGTTACTCCGCGGTTTGCCATGCGATCATGCCCGCCATGTGATACCCACCGAGCGGGCGCGTACCGTCCTGGTGGACGTTCCTAGCGACTCTGTCACTTCGGATAAAAACGTCCCGATTAACGGTTTCCCCCGGCAACCCGCAAAGCGCAAATCATCGGATGACAGGGATCCAGATCCCTGCCACATGGATCTCCGTTAAGGTCATGTTCTGCCTTTTATCTTGTTTCATTTATCCAGGAGAACAGGGCATTGGTGTATTGCATCTCTTTGCAATGGGAGACCAGGAGGATAAACCGTGAAACAGGTTCACTGTTTATCTGTCTAACGCTAGTAAATAAAGTTAAGAAAATGTGTCTTTCCTGTTCATGAATCTAGCTGTAAATCAAACTAATTATTCAACTAACTGAACCTAGTTGTTTAAAATTTCAGTTTGTCAACGGATTTGTAATGATTTTAAAACCAGCAGATAAACAGTGGCTCCATAACTAGCCTCAGCTCTCTGATTCAGCTTCGAGAACACACGTATTGTTTTTGATATTATTTATTACATTTTTTGGGAATATACGTCTAATTGGCGTTCAGATCTCTGGCATACTGAGGAAAGATAGCTATGTTTGGTTTGGTCACATCCACAGCGACAAATTTATACTCGAAATAAAAACTGTCCTAAAAAATCTTTTAAACTAATCTATTTTATACTCAAAATGTCTAATGGATTTTCGCTGATACGCATGTAAATCATGCATTCTATGTATTATGTTGGAGGAAGACAAAGGTAGGACATGCCCTTAAGCCCTGCCATATTTAATACTGGTAATGTTAAATGATAATGCGGTAGCAATCACGACCTTGACAAAAAGCCATGTAATCCAATAGTAATGTCTCCTCTGATCTTACCTGGTCACTGCATGTGTCATTGATGGCGCGCTCTTTAAGCCTTTGCAAGAATAGAGAAGTTCAGTTACGCTAACCATGAAACTGAGGGAAACTGCATTTTTTTTGGACTTGTTTTTTTTTTCTCTGCTGTCCATGCTGTTTTGTGCTCTCTGTCTCCATCCCTCTCTCTGTCTCTCCTAATTGCTGAGAATGATTGAGGTGAATTGCGGGGGAAGAGTTGTTTCTGGCTTGTTAAAACGTTTCTCTTTCAGAGTGTTATCGCTGCAGTTTAGGAGTGTCGCTCTTTGTCTCTCTTGCCCCCTCTCTCTCTTTCTCTTTCCCTGCCCGTCCTCCTTCTCTCATGGTCTCTTTCTCCCTCTTCCTCTCTTTTTCACACCCTCTCTCATCCATCTCTCCCCCCTCTCTCTCTCTCTTTCTAACATATACCTCTCCTCATCTCCCCTCTGTCTTTCTCTGTCTCTCTCAATTGCCGGGAATGATTGATAGCGGTTGGGGACGAGATTTTTCAGGCTTGAGAAAATGTTATTCTTCTGGCTAAGTGTAATTTTTTTTCTCTTTCTCTTTCTGTCACTGTCTCTCCCTCTTTCTCCATCTCCCTCCTTCCCTCCCTCTTGCTCTCTCTCTCTCTCCCCCTCCCTCGCTCTCCCTCTCTTAATTGCAGGAGTGATAAATAGCGTTAGTGTCACTCAGCCAGGCCGGCTGGCAGCGGTAACGGTGTTTAACAGTCATATTCTCAGTTACTCGATGGCTCCGCCTCGGCACTCCTCTCCACTCAACACTCCTGCATAAATTACTCGTTTTTTAATTCACGCTCCACTGGTGTGAAAACGTACATGAGAGAGACTGAGAGACATATTAGAAACATGTTCCTCTTCTGGGAAAAAAAATCATAATTGCTTTTTTCTCTTTTGGAATTTGTATTAATTTGAGCTGTTGTACAAGTCTTTCTGGTATTTTTGTTTTTTTTATCGCTTCTCCTTTTTTCTCAAGTGAAAACAGACAAAGAATGAAGCATCTTTAACAGTTAACGATCCCCGTTAATAATCAACAGCCATTAGATCATGTGACTTCTACAGACAGTTTCATTTTCGTTCTAACTTATATTTTCAGGCCTTGTAATTAAAAGTACACTCTGGGCTTCAACTTGGAATCTGTTTTATGTAGATCTGAACCTGTAAACCTGCAGACACTGCGGCCCTCCAGGACTGGAGTTAAACCTGCAGACACTGCAGACACTGCAGCCCTCCAGGACTGGAGTTAAACCTGCAGACACTGCGGCCCTCCAGGACTGGAGTTAAACCTGCAGACACTGCGGCCCTGCGGCCCCAGGACTGGAGTTAAACCTGCAGACACTGTGGCCCTCCAGGACTGGAGTTAAACCTGCAGACACTGCCCTCCAGGACTGGAGTTAAACCTGCAGACACTGCGGCCCTCCAGGACTGGAGTTAAACCTGCAGACACTGCGGCCTTCCAGGACTGGAGTTAAACCTGCAGACACTGCGGCCCTCAAGGGCTGGAGTTAAACCTGCAGACACTGCGGCCCTCCAGGACTGGAGTTAAACCTGCAGACACTGCAGCCCTCCAGGACGGGAGTTAAACTCAACAGCCCTGGCCTACTACGGCTTCAGAGTTCCAGGCAAACATTTTGCTTCTTGCATATGCTCGTTGAGCCATGTCATGCCACCTGTGTTGGAGTAGCTCTCGTTCGGGGAGGTCCTGATCAGCCATTTCACATTATCAGACAAACTGCTCCATCTGTACCTACATGCATTATTGAGGATCCAAGAGCCCCATTTTACACCGTTCAACAGTGTCTGTTCCGTTTCCCCAGTCCCCCATTATCATGGCAGCATAAGGAGCTGGTTCATGGGGATACTCTTACATCAACCCAATACTGTCACCACCATAATAAACACCTTGCATCTTCGATTTTCACAGAGTTTGCCACATAGAAAGCTTGTATCATGTGGTGTGTTCTTTAATCATTTCAGGGCTCTGTGACCAATGAATTTCGTTTAAGAACTCGATGTCCCTTAAATGTAAGACCCGTAAGACTAATTTAATAAACCACGTGTTCTCGTTCTCTGAAAAGGTTGCCTTTTCGGAGACAAATCTTCATTTACGATTGCAGCTGTGCAATTGGTCATTTAAAATTGTTTTTCCCTTTTTTTTACCACTGGAACTGGCGGGGGCACATCTGCAGTTGGGGGATTTTGGAGCTTAACAGGGCCTGGGCGAGGGGGAGCAAAGGGTTGAGGGGACAGGGGTGTTTGATTCAGCTATTTGATCCAGTCAATCTGATGGACAGGCCCTGGAGAAGAAGAATAATTGTTTCGATTTTTTTTTCCCTGTTTCCCTCATCTAAGGGCAAGGCTCTGCTTTTTTTAAACGTGCTCTGTTCTTTTGTTCCGTTTCATCATATTACTTACAGCAATGGAAATTTCTTCGCGCCGCCGTTGATGTTTCACTGCGTCTGTTGCGCAGGAAACTACATCACAGAGGAATGGCAGACCTAGGCAGGCGGCCTGGGACACGTTTCTAATGCATTGAGCGTTTTTTTTTTTATTTAATCACCCCTTTTGGGGAAACAGAATAGAGCAGGCTCGCAAAGTTTGAATCTGGAGTTGGCTCCGGTGTCTTAACATGTCTTTGTTAGGTTCCTTTTTTATTAATATGGCCATTGATCAGTGTGTGGCACAAATCGTATGTGAGCGTCCTGGTTTTGAAATCGGAGGCGGGAAAAACGGCGTAATATCAGATGCGTTCCTGAGCTGCCGACTGCATTCACTGAGTGACACATTGAATTATCTTCTTTATTGGTTTCAAGGTTTCATGGCGGTATTGGATTTTTATTTTTTTCGTGTTTTTGCAAAGGAATTGCCTTGCTGTTTGCCAGCCTCTGCAAAAACGAAACTGAGATCTGTTTGGCTGCGGAAAAATGAAATTATACACTAAATGTGCATTTATAGTCAGCGGTTGTAATAATTCTGCAGTCCATTCTAATATTTGTGAATGGAAAAAAAAATTATTCCATTGCTGTGGTGCTGAATTTCTGTAAGCGACTGTCCCATTTTTTCCCATCAGAATTCCCGAGTGCCGCCACATTTACTTGCATTCATTAAAACAAGGTGAAATACTCATTTGAAATGAATTATGGGTAGCTTTGGAAGTCTCTGAGGCTCAGTTGAGCTGAAAAAAGGGACAGTTAGCAGGCATTAAAAAACCCAACAGGACACCCATGCCTTATAAATTGTTCCTGCCGCTATCAGATTTTCTTGCCAACAGATCTCAGAAAAATCTGAAGTCTCCCCCCTTCTTTTTCGGGCTTGTCATTGTTCCAGCCGACAGATTGTTACTAAGGTCGCACAGGAGATAATAAGTGTGGCTCGGCTTTCAGGTGAGCGGCAAGGTTTCAGTTCCCTCAAGATGCAAGGGCCACAACTCGAGGCTTTGCTAGCCTTTACTTGTTCCGGAAGAGAGGGAATAACAGCGTGAGAGAGAGCATGAGAGAAAGCAGTCATCCTCTGATTTAACCTTTTGAAGGACAGCTTCTCGTGACATTCGCCAGAGCTTAATGATGTCCAAAAAGCTGCTCTGCCTGAGCGTGTTTGACAGTCCATCCACTGCGGGGGACTTCTGGGGTTTTTACAACTGTAACATGATTGAGGCATGGGCTCAGTGGGAGGTCCAATCAGATTCGAGCAGGAGCACAGCTGACTGTAACCAATGCGGATGGAATTGGAATCTTGCCCCTGTTCCGGTGTTGTCTGTATTCGCTGTGGTGGAACGTCCCCTTTGTTCTAGAACACGGCATAACTCTATCTTAGCATTCCGCACTCTTGCGGTGTTCAACCCTTGCTTAAGGTGATGTTGCATGGATGTTCACAAGAGCGATGTTGATGCGTCCAGGGCTTTGGGTGTCCATAGTGTGAACTCGGGCCTTTGGATGTGTAACGTTCGCCTTTGGGTCCCGGGTCCAAATTTAGCTCGAGTTAGTATGAGTCACGAACCATTCTAGAACATTTTTTAAAAAAAAACAAGTCTGATGAGAAGAGGCAATAATTTGGAGGGTTCAAAGTCAACAGGATTAAGATTCTGTCCTACACTTCCCAGTACTTCACACTAATTACCTCTTTTGGCCTGCACAGGCATCTTCTCGCAGATTGCAGTTTCTGCTGTGTCTTTGCTAAATTCCTCCACTTCGCTGTGACTCCATTTTGATGTAAAGCAGTGGCATGCTGTTTAATATTCTATCATTGAGCGATCATATAGGTGTATCACCAGTCAGTCAGCATGATGACTGCATGCCTTCAGTTAAAATGAGCCTTTTTTTTGATTGAAATAAGCGCGAATATTCATCCCTTCACATCTGCAGTCCCCTTAAATGTGTGTTTGTGTGTATGTATGTATGTGTGGGTACTTCTTTGTTTGACAGTACAGTCCACTTAAGTTAGGGTTTTGATTTAATTGCGTGTGGTTTATTTTCAAATCCAAGGCCATCGCCTCATTAATAAATGGTGAAAGCTACACGGAAGGTTGCGGTCTGGGAAAATGCACGTGTGCTGGTGTCTTATGTCGTTTTTACCCCCTGCGCCATTTCCTCGCACCAGAGTCCAATGTGTCACAGTATTGGCTAATTAGGCCAACCGCGGGCTGTGCTTGATTGGCCGAGGAGGAGATTATATAGCGAGGTCACTGGAGCGCGCACAGGAGGACCAGCAGTTTGTTGAATACCCATAATGCATTTCCAGGAAGGCCCAGAATGTCAGGACCCACCCAAAATTGCCCCTTCCATCTATCTCCCTTTGTCCACTGGCTTTCCTCCTGGTCATTGTCTTTCTCACATTTGTGAGGTACACCGGTACATCTGATACAACGAGCCTTTATTTTTATAATTCAATTTAACCTTTATCTCACCAGGCCAGTCAATTAAGAGAAAATTCTTATGATTAGGACGAGCTAGTGTGAGGCAGATGACCTTTTGAGCAGAGGTGGGGTATAAAAGTGTGTGAGAAGTAAAAAAAAAAAAAAAAAAATCAACATAAAAGCCACCTTTTGTGGAACACATCGGGAATGGCTTTTGGAAGTGAAGGATTCTCATTTGGCGAAGTACCTCGGTCAAGGGCAACCTCAGAGTTATAAGCTCAGCCCCTAACGCCCAATCTGGTTTTTAATGCTCCTGGATGTGTCTGTGGTGTTTTTATCACTATCCCATAACCCTGCTCGTTGTTGTGGTGTGCCTTTCATGGAACATGATGATGTAGGTTTGCGTAATGGCGTTTGCTATTATTTGTGACACTAATGACTTTGGTGTCATTACTGCTGCCATCCTAACCTTTTGCTATGTGCCTTGTAAATCGCACCGGATAAGAGTACCCACTAAGTATCGAAATGTATAACTACGTTTTATCGTATTGCTGATGAATATGATCCGGTCGGATGCTTGGCCTGGCTGGTGTGGTGTGCGGGCTGGAGTAGGTCCTAATGCTTAGAGTGAAAGTGGACACCTGGAAGCTGTTACCGACCAGCCAGTGGGCGGTGGGAAACCAGACTGTACCCTGGAAAACACATGTCCACTTTAGACCATTTAAAGCAGAAAATTATGGAGGTGTTTCAGTGCACGTTGAGGAGAAACTACATTAATTTAGTGTAAGAAAAAGAATGTTCCGGAACATTCTGGGCCACCGGACTGAGGTTTTGTGCAGCTGTGCTATCATCTGTGGTAAAGATATTATTAGATATTAGGTATTTTTCTGTTAGAGTTATGTGTGTATGTCCACTCTCGGCCTAGGCCTGTTTCTGGTGTATGCCTACTCTCTTTGTCCCCCCCTGGCTGTTCTAATCTTTGGCTCTGTGTGTGTTTTGGCCACACCTGTGCAAACACCACAGAGTGTCTCTAGAGTTTTCCGTGGAAGTGAAAAAAAAAAATTAAAGGAGACAAGCTGCGTAGGAGGGCGTGGCAGGAAGTGATGTCATTATGTCTTGTCACAAAGAGACCCTACATTCCCTCTGGTCACAGTGATGCTGACCAAGAAGCTTCTGGTTTAGCTTGTGTTGTTCTAGATTTATTGTTTTATATATCACGAGAAGGCAGAACTTCTTCTCTATATTTTCTTGATAAAATGGGACAGAAAATTGGTTATATTTGAAAAGAATTAATATTAAAATTTCTGTAGGCTCCTTCGGTTCAAAAAGGGGTTACACAAGGGATGAATTTGACACCCCCCAGCAGTCGTTGGCGCAATCTACCCCCACCCCGTCTTTACTAGCACTGAGAATATTACAGACACCGATCAAATTAAATGTTTTATTCCTCTTGGTGGTTGTAAAACGCCTTACCTACCATACAACAGCTGAGCCGGACTTTTTCTCTTAACAAAATATTGAGTGCTGTAAATCTGTAGAAGCTAGGCATTTAATATTTGATCTACTGTAAATGGAATATTCCTTGTCTTCTCTTGTTATTGTATTTGTATTATTCAAATTGTGTCTTGCAGCCTCCTCTTGTCCAGGTCACTCTTGAAAACTAAATATTTAATCCTAGTAGGTCTTATCTAATAAAACAAATTAATAGAGAGCGAGTAGTGTGTGTGTGTGTGTGTGTGTGTGTGTGTGTGTGTATAGGGAAGGGGGTTACAGGTTCTATGTTCTTGGTTTTGCACATTGCGCTCTCTTCTGGGGAGAGTTTTTTTAAATCAAGTCCAGAAATGCTCTGTCAGTTAAGTTCAGTGTGGTCAATCAACATTTTTCCCTCGCTTTTACTTACAATTAAATAAGAGTGGCATGCCTTTGCTCTGCAAGACTCTTTTGGCAAGTTAATTTTCATGCAGAACACACCAGGCTGTTAGCGAAGACGATAAAAATGAACACTTGCATTTTAATTCTGCACCAAAGTTAAGGACAAATGTTAATTCAATCCCAGTTACAGTGTTTACCAGAACAGATAATAACCCACCATTCCGCCCCCAAATAAAAAAGCACACCCTTATATGTTTTATGAGATTAGCTGGAATAAGGAAGCCAGTATCTGGTATGTTGAAAGGAGAGATTAGGCTTCTTTCAGTACTTTTAAACAGCAGAGCCCCTCTTAGACTCCTGTTTGTTACTGTGGATAAGATGGACTTGTTTCTCTCCAGAATCTTCTCTGTCTCAGTCATGTCTCTTCTCTAAACTCCAGCCAGTCTGATAAACACATTTTGAAAGACATTTCACAAACTTGCGATGCGGCATTTTTCGCTTCTTATTTGCTTTTTTTTTTTTGCTTTGCTGTTTGTTTTGCTTCTCTTTACCCCCCCACCCTCGTTTCTGTTTTCATTTTCCTCTAATTTGGCCTTTACAAGCAAGTAAAAATACCTTTTTATAGATATTTTTTATAGGTATTTCACTTTTTCCCGTAGTTTTTCCTTGTATCCCTTCGAGGGACGAGTACTTCATCCTGACGCCAATCACAGCACCTCGTTATTGTGTTTTGTTTCTTTGTTTTTGTTTTGAAGCCATTGTAGGTTACTCAGGCATTTCCCGTGTCAGGTAGTCTACTTTTTCCAGAACATAAAGGAATTTCTAAGGTGCCCTTGATTTGAAGGCGGTGAGTTTTAATGGCCTCCGGGGGGGTTTCTGGTTGGCCTACATGTGATTCATCAATATCTGGGACAACCCAAGGAGCTCACCGTCGAGGTCCAAAAAAGCGCTTCCAGCACAGGTAGAGAGGGGTGAGGAGCGGCGCATGCCACCGTGACTTTCGGATGACTTTGGGCCCTGATGTAGGCCGTTTCGGGGGCAAGGGGGGTCGTGGCGATTAGACGCTGTCTGTCTGGACTGTGGAAGAGACTGTCATAAACGGCTCCTCTGGGAAACACACTCACACAGTCTCAGTTAACAGGTGCGGCCCAGTAGCTTATCCAGTAAAGCACATGCTACCTAATGCCAAGGCCTTAACACAGCGGCCCAGGTTCAAATCCAGCCTGGGCCCCCCACCATACACCCCTGCTCCCCCCAGCGCAACCACCAAACAAAGTGAAAAAATCCCCCCAAAAAAAACAAATAACAATCCCAACCATAGAATGTGAAAAGGCTTCGCGTGTACATACTGTTTTACCTAACTGACCTCTAAATGGGCCAAAGAAAAGTATGCACATACATTACAAAAAGCCCCCACTTCACCTCACCTCTTATCCCAGGAAACACCTTATTTAAACAGCGCTATCAGTGAGTGGATGGAAATACTAGAGCCGGGCCGTACACAGAGAAACCCTGACTTAGCAAAATGCCTTCACCCTGCTGTTCTTTCACTACACGTGTCAGTTTTATTGTATGCAGCAAAATACAATACAAAATATTGCATTAATAAAACATTATGTTTGAATAAAGTATATGAAAACTGAGCCCTTGTGGACCGCGTTGGTCTCGTGTCAGCTCTGGGTCGAACCAGTACGCACCGTGTCCAGCATCCCTGTGGGGAGAGTGAGCTGTAATTAGACTCAGTGTTAGTCAGAGAACCTGCAGGTGGCAGGGAGCTCCAAGCGGCTCTTGTGCAAAACTTTCGCTTGGGAAGGAAGTGCGAGGCCTGTGGCTGGGAGTTGTAGTCCCAGCCAGGCCAGGTTATAGCCGAAGGCCTATATCAGCAGGGCAACAATTGGCTCAGCCTCACTGAAGGAAGCTAAGGGTTAAGCCAGTTTGTCAGCCTCATTGCTCTCTAGTGGCCTCTCCTGGTCAGCCAGGGACCCGCAGATGCACGGGTCGAGTATATGTTGACTTTGTCATCCTTCAACAACATAGGCAGTGTGATAAGTGTGTGTGGAAAGAACTGAGCGCGTGTTGACACAGTGAATCCATGGGATCAGGTTGCTGCATTAGGGTAAAACAGTTTGGCTGTGTTCTGGAAGGGGAAATAGGAGAAAATGCAGCTTTCACAGTGTCTTCATCTAACTCCTGTCAGTGCAAGCTTCGCTTCTGGACTGGGGCTGAAGGTAGTAAGCTGCTTACATCACATATCACATTTCTCAGAGGAGAGCGTGTTTGCCTGAGCTCACCAGCTTTTGCAGCGGAGGTTGCCCAGTAAATTTGATTGGGCATTCCAGTAGCACTGAACCTAGTTGTTGAATTTGATTTAGCAATCCAACAGCACTGAACCTGGTTGTTGAATTTGATTGGGCGTTC
The DNA here is from genome assembly GCA_022829145.1 of Albula goreensis. NCBI lineage: Eukaryota > Metazoa > Chordata > Actinopteri > Albuliformes > Albulidae > Albula > Albula goreensis. The sequence continues at coordinate 1,240,152 of CM040744.1, forward strand.
CGACAGCACCGAGCCCAGTTGTTTAATTTGATTGGGCTTTCCCACAGCACTGAGCCCGGTTTGTGAATTTGATTGGACAGTCCAACTGTACTGAGCCCGGTTGTTGAATTTGATTGGGTATTCTGGGCTGGGAGAAAAGCGGGAAAGGCATAAAAAGTGTGACCTTGAGAAACCCCGGCACTGTTAAGATGGCTATAAGGACAAACACTGGGTTATTAAGTTGAATACATACGATTTCATTTAATATTAGAAATCTAAAGCAGGTGCTTTAAAAGGACTCTTATGGCCCACTTTTTTCTGTATGGCTTGTGGGACTCGATTAGTGTTGTGTGCTGAAACTTAATTATTTCCTGAAGGAAGATATCCTTAATAGACGTTGGCTTTCCATCTGGGATTGTGCTTGTAGATTTTCGGTGGCCTAACAGAATTAAACATAATTTTTAATACCGGCTCTTAACCGAGAAACTCGGATTAATGAAAACGCACACACAAAAACATTCCAACATAAAAAAAACTGTAATTACATTTCACAAGCCTATCCCTTCCCAAAAAAACTGGCAGCTTTTTTTTTCTTTTTTTTTTTTTTGGAGAAAATGTTAATTAAAATTTCAGGAAGTGGAGGAAGAAACAAACTTTGGATGTGGGTCACATTTTTGTGTTGAAAGTCATTTTTAATGAATGGTAATCCGTTGAATATTTATACAATTAGCGGGGTTTATTACTCCTGAGAAAGTGGAGCTGACAGAATATTAATACGCCGCGTTTCTGTTGAAATGACTGATTAAAATGAAGCCATTAACATTCCCCGGCGCCGGTCACTTGTCGCCGTGGCACCCCGCTTTTTAATTGACTGTTTTTATGGGCTAGACCCCGGTATTTTTCAGAAGCGATGACAGGCCCGTGACGTTTTAATACTCTGCTTTGGAAAGTCTCCCGGTATTTTCCCTTGGCCGTTTTAAATATTTTTTTTTTTATATCACTGCTTTCGATATATCCCCCCCCACCCACACACACTCCTGAAGAGTGAATCAGCGGGGGGTGACACATCATGTTGCGGCTGTGGTCTCGTGGGGTCGTTCATGTGAACTGCGGTGACATGACCGGAAAATTATCCATGTGACTTTCCACGTCACATGACCCTGGGATCATTTCATGGACATGCTTCACATACACACACACGCATACACACACACACACAACATACACAGACATTTCCTCACACACTCACACGACATCACAAGCACTCACATTAGATCCCCCCACACACACACACACACACAAACCTGTAAACACTCACATAGACACACAAATTCCCACACACACACATGCACACAGAGACAGATGCAGATACACATAGTCATTCCACCCAGTGTCAGAACTAAGATGAAAGTGCATTGCAAATGTGAGTCTGAAGTGTGCTTGGACGATCGAGTCTAAGCCTATTCATTAGGGGTACTGGAAGGACAAATGCATTTTACATTTATATCATGATGACGAATGTGCCCTTCCCATTGGTCAAACCTGTACATACTGCATCCTTCCCATTGGGCAAACTGAGCAGTATAACTTCTTTATTGGACAAACCACCATATGTACACAGTAGCATTTGATGCTTTACGGTTTCATTTGTCATTGTCTCATGCCATTAGAACGTTCACTGCATACTGTGTGTGTGTGTGTGTGTGTGTGTGGGAGGGGAGGGGAGGGGGGGAGGGGTGGGTGTGCATGTGCCAGTTCCTGTAGTGTGTGCATGTGAAGTTTCTCTAGCATACCATGTCAATGTTAGGGTTTAAAATAGACAGTAGCTGAGCAGAGAATGATTTCTGTGCTATTATATGCTGTGCTATTCTGTTCTAAACACCAAAGTGTCCTTTTACCTTCACTTTTTGGGCTTTTAACTCTCATTGCTTTGGAAGGATAACAAAGAGGGTGTTCCAGATTGTGCTACCCCTCACATGATCTGATTGTGATCGAACTGTTCTGTTAGGATATCCAACATCGCGTCAAAATCCGCACCGGGCCCAAAACGAACATGGTAGTTAACGCTGGCATCATGCCGTCCTGCCCCGGTTCCAGTCGCGGCATGAAAATGTTTGTTTGAGTGTCTATGTATTTTTTCTTTTCAGTGGTTAATTACCCATGCTAATGTAGCCTGGATGTCTTTTCCCGTTACACTAGAAGCTTCATGTTGAGGATAGAGACGGTGCTGGGAAGATGATGCAAAGCCAATAATTGAAAGTTAGCCGGGCTAGTCTGGCCCACATTTCGGGACATGCGCTAATGAACTCGGAGGCTCGTTATATGGATGCAGAGCGGTAGCGGTTGCAGAGCTTTTAGAGCTCTTGCGTCAGTCGGGTATGGGAAGATATGTCACACAGGCGCAATTAGCAACGGCGATTTATGGCGACAACGTAGCTGAAGTTGATGATGCTTTTGGAGATTTTGACGCTAGTTATGATGGTCGTGGTGAACAACTGTGTAAACCAAATGTATCCAACAATGAACTCTTATACCTCATAGATAAACAGCAACTCTAGTTATTCAAACAGGATGGAAAGGCAGGTGGCAAAATACTTAGCATGCACAGAATGTGCACCTGTAGAAATAAAACTCAGGTAGTTATTCCCCCAGAGAAAAGGGAGGATGAGACCATGATCGTTCACCCTGACCACGGTCCAAAATCGATCCATCACAAAGCATGTGCGTAATTAGCATGCACAGAATGAACTCATGTGTTGTGTGTTAATAGGTTGGTCTGATGACAGAGTTTGTTGGGAAAGTTTCATTTCTTGTCAATATGAATGGGATAAACTACATGCGCTGCCACTCCATCAGTGTGAATGTGTGCATTTGTGTGTGTGTTGGAGAAAGTGTGTGTGTGTGTGTGTGTGTGTGTGTGTGTGTGTGGTGGGGGAGGGGGTTTGTATACCCCCCTGAGGGGCAGAGTGATGCTCTAAAAGACAGTGGGAGGAGGTTAGTGTTTAAAAACACTTCCCTCACAGGAAGTTGGGGGTGAAATGGGTTTTGCTTCTGTGGGCGGCGTGGTTACGTAGCCACGGTCACAGAGCTTGCCACATCGATTCCGCCGCTGCCGCCGCTGGGCTGTTCACCCCGGCTGCACCGGCACCGGAACTAAAAGGGCCACCAAATCCAACTGCTGGCCGGAGGGTGAGTGAATCAGGATGGGGGGGTTAGGTGGGGGGTGGGGGGGTGGCTCTTGGTTTTGTTCAGTCACTCTGTGCTGCTAAGGACTGAGGACTGGTACACTCAGGACTGCGTTATGTAGAATGAGCACTGACACGCAATGGCTGGGGGGGGGTGTATGTTTGGATGCGTATGTATGCGTGTATGCGCAGGTGTGTGCGCATGCTTAAATACGTTTCAGCTTGTAAGAACGTACATGAGTGTATGTGTGTGAATCTATGTGCAAGTATGTGTGTGTGTATGTGAGAGTGTGTGTTTGGGAGTGAGCATGCATGCATGAGTGCAAGTGTGTGTGAAAGTATGTGCATGAAGTGTGTGTTTTTCTGAAATGGTCATGGAAAAGGGGTCAACTGATTTGATATCGGGGGGGCTACCATGCTTAGTTTTTTGTGATTTATTTATTTTAGTACCATTTATTTTATTTCCGGATCTGTGGTGCCGCAGTAGAACCCCCGGGCCATAGAGGAGGTCAGCCTAGGGAATTGGACAGTGTCTGGTCAGAAATTGCTTTGACTCCTTCTGACTTTGCAACCTTTATGCTTAGTACACCTTCAAAGCCCTCCAACTCAAGATTGGAAACTCATTTTTGAGAAAAGATTTTTTTTTTTTTTTGTTGAATTCACAGCAGGTTGTTGGAACTATGCAGAATGGATGTGTAGGCCTGGACTGTGAAAAGAGCTGGTCCAGCGTTTTTTATGGAATAACATGTTTGTGTAATGGGAAAAAAGCACACACATTCGACCTTTCTGCACAAGCCAAGGGCAAAACTTGTGCAGCGTAGATTGTGGTGAGAATATGATTGAATAACAATATAGTATTCATGGTTTTTAGAACAGAAGACAGCCTGCAGGGGTTTTCAGTTTTGATGGGGGATGGGGGCAGTGTAGTATTTTTGTTACAGGGCTTATATCTTATATCGCAGGGGTTTCAGCTCTGATCACCGAAAGACAGTACCCTGAAGCTCTGGAGATATCCAGTTATATAAACAAAATGAATCTATATGCATTAAGAAGTTACCTACATAAGTCACTGTGGCAAAGACTAAATAAAATGTAAATGTGTGAAGTACCATGCTTCTGCAGTCAGCTTTCTATTGAAAAACAATCTGTCATGTCGTAGACAATAAATTCCTCGGCACAAAGTGTTCCATATGTTGCATAATGTCCTCGTGATCGCAGACATAATCGCTCATGAATATTTATATCCGTCCTTGTCCTGATATACGGTAATTTTGTGTGGTGAGGTAGTCATGGAAGCCAGTTCAGTCATTAACCTGTAGATTATTGCTGGCTAAAACCTGGTTTAAACATTAAATATCATATTGTGAGATGGATAGCTGTGGACCCAGATACTGACTGGTCATATTTCCTTTGAGTGCTGACATGATGTCATGATGTAGCATGGCTAACCACGATGAACTGGACAAGCTTCAGGCAAAATTAAAGGTGGTACTTGTATACACTCATGACTAGAGCACCAGTTGTGGGTGTTCAGGACCATAATCGATCGAGGAGCACGCAATATTTCTTGGTGTGTCGTACCTTAGTTGCTGACGACTGACAGTGAGGCAAAGTCAGAACTCAGCTCTTAAAATTACGAGCCCTGAGAGGAAGGAGAGTAATGGAGTGGACTGAGGTTAATGGGGTTTGTACCTGCAGCCACTTAAACAACGTCCTGATATTTATTTATTTTTCTGCTTATTTATTATAATACATTTTGGGGAGCTGCTTTTTTTTTTTTTTTTTTTTTTTTACAAAGCTACCTTGACAGCATTAGATGGTGAGAATGAGGGTGTAGCGTGTAATTTGTAATAGGTTTTAAATGGTTGTGATATTTGAACGGTTGCCAGGTACAAATTGACCAGGAGGATAGAAAGGCGAGGGTGGGTGGAAAATGGGGGATTTCATGGTTATTGTTTTTTTTTATTGAGTTATTTTGAATTTAGTCTTGCCTGCATTATTTTTTTTTTTGGCTGGTGCTAACTGGCAAAGGGGCCTTAGCATTGTGAATGGTAAACAGGAATGTGCTTTTTTTGGTTTTGTTTGTGTTTAACAAAAACATGTAAATAAGCATTCCAACTGGAAGCTAGCTAAAGGAAAATATTGCTGGATGCTTTCTGTGTATATGAGGGAAATTCTGAGAAATGGAAAAGAGGATTGTTTCCTGAGTGGTAAATATAAACAAACCCCAGAAACTTGAAGTCTTATGTGGTAGTCCATGTTTGGGGTGGATGGATGCATGATAGACAGACAGACAGACAGACAGACAGACAGACAGACAGACAGACAGTCAGTCAGTCAGTCAGTCATAGGTTGATTGATGATAGATACATAGGTGGATAGATGAATAGACAGGTAGTTCAATTGCTTAAGGGATTGGTGGATTAGTCATATCCAAAAAGCATTTTAATTTGTTCTTTTGGATCTATACTCCTGGTGCAAGTATGTCAGCAGAGAACACAAAATCTTACATAAACTAAAAGCTATGATGAGGAAATGTTTATGGTTATATGTAACACAATAAAATTAGAGAAATCACGATAATGAAACTGTGGGGTAAAATTAGCGATTCACGAACATGGTCTGTAGTGTCCGCTTTCGCTCTCAATAAAATGCAAAGTCTCCTCTGATACTAGGATCTGCAGCCTCTCCTCACATGAAAATCGCTGATCAATTTGGCTGCGGCTTTCTATTTCATCGAGCTTCGGGTGCCGTTAGAGCTACAAGGTACATTAAAAGAATAAAATTAATATGCAAAGCTAACATCCTGGCCTGCAGTAAGAGAGTATCAATGTGGTGTTTCTGTACTAGTCGGGAAATGAACACTCTTGTTCAGCGCTAACTCACTAGCATGCCATGAGCTCAACGTTGGCAGCCTGTCAAGTGTGCTTCAGTGTAAACACCCATTAGCCTAGCAGTGGTAGCAGCCTACTTTCTGGCACACTTTGAAAACCCTTCCTTCCTCCCACGCTCTCTATAGTAAAGTCACATGAAAACCATAACGTCTCCAACAACAGTCCGCAGCGGTCAGTTACTATACTAATGCTAACTTACATTTGACACTAAGGCATTTTGGTGCCGGTTGCTCTTAAGATGTTACACTATGTTACTTGTCCTTCCTTAGTTGAAGGGGCTTAACGTTTTTAACTAGTTCCATGTACCCCTGTGGTATCTCTCTTTGCTTCTGTTTTATGAGCATTTCTTTGGGTAAAATCAGCAAATAAGTATAACTTGAATAAGCCTTTAAGCAATAAACATAATACACTTTGACCCCTACTTATGAAGACTCAACTTATGGAAATCTGCAGATATGGAAAAAAAAAAACATTTTCAGGGGTTAAAAAGTAAAAAATTTAATTTACCAATTCAAACCAAGTATGTAGTCTGCAACAGATGTCAACTGTGCACTCCTGCTTTCCCTAAATTGTCAAATTTACGCTTGTAAAATTTAAACCTCCCAAATTAAAACAAAAATGTTAGACGCACGAATTAACGGAGAGCGTGGTTTTTCTGTACAGTACTGTACAGTATACGTAAATACATCAGTCTTTGGATTTATGCTTGTTTATATTAACCGTACATGCATGAAAATAGGAGCTACTGAGACTGATAGACGTTTGAGGGGAGGGGTTCCTCTTGGTGAATGGTATGAAGTATCTGCAAGAGAAAAGATGGACTTACGAAAAAAAAACTCTTATGAAAGACCTTCACGAACCAATTATTTTCATAAGTTGGGGACTCCCTTTATGGGCTTATGGGTAGTGGGTGGCAACAGTGGGTGGGAAAGAAATGGGCGTAGTTGTGGATGTAGATGTAGGAATGTCATAATAGGGCTAAACCTGATTACAGACTGCCAGAATTTAGTGTTGCTCTGTGAATGTTTGGGCTGTTGGTTCCCCATCGATTCGTTTTATTGTATTAGCTTTTGCCTCCGTGTGTCTCTCGCCAGCAGCAGTCTGTAACGTACTCAAAGAGGTGGGAGGATTTTCCTGCAGGAATACCTGGGCCCTATGACCCGCTCTCAGCTTAGCTGCCTCTGGGTGAATGGTTAAAAACAAGAAGGCTGTTTAGAGCTTGTGGTATCTAAAAAAAAAATTCAGTTCAATTCATATCATCGGCATTGTAAAAAAAAGACTTATATAGCCAAAATAATAGCTGTACGGGAAATTAGGAAGTCTTTTTGGATTGCATGAAGCCTAAATGGTTTAGTCACATGGTGTTTTTAATGAACTTAATTGGTGATCGAGGCATAAAGCATCGGCCGTATACAACTTATGATACACAATTTTTATTAATGCATCAAAATGGCAAAATAGAGGTTCAAGGGTTTGCAGTCGCGATGAAAAATTCCGGTCCAGAAAAAATCTGTTCAGTTTTCGTTTCAGACAACTTGTGCCTCCTCGTCTTGCCTTTTCAGGAGTGTACAGCTGAATAAGGGTTCCGCATGCCCTTTCTGCTTGGGGGTTATTTGCTTGTTTGCGCTGCTGAAATGGAGTTTTGCTGAGATACCTTTGTTCTCCTTCTGCGGAGACAGCGTAATGTACCTCTGTATGCTTCACTGAAGAACAGGCCTCAGACAGCCCCTCTCGCCATGAATTCGAGAGAGAGGTGGGGCCGGGTTTTTTCACCCCCTTCCACTCGAACGGCGAGAGAAACACTCCCAGCCTCCTTCAGTCTCGCTCCTGAGAAATACACCCGCACTTGCCGTTCAGCTGACAAACTGTTTCCAAGGTGATTTCTCGTGCTTGATTTGCCGGCAGTGTATTAAAACGCCAGCCTGGCTGCCGTCGCCCTCGGAAACATAGCGGTTACAGCAACCGCCGAGCACCGTCCGCCCGTGTGGACAGATGAACGTCTCGCCCCAATAACCATCGCCACAGAGATGGAAGGTGGAGAGCGGGGGAAGAACCTGCGTGCTTGAGAAGTGGCAGGAATCGGTAATGTGAAAGGCGCTCTCTTCCAAATTGCCCTTTTTGAAACATAATCTGCGAGATCCATATCTCTGCAAGCTCTCAGTGGCGTTTCATTTTGAGGCACGGTGTCGGGGACAGAAAAGGGATGGCTGATCAATAGGTAGATCATTATGGAGTGGCCACCAAGAGTTCACAGTCAACGGTCTGATTCGGCAGTTGACGGGCAGATATTTGAACTTTGAGCTTCATATTTATTGAACATTTTGTCTAAGAGTACATCAAAAGCGAAAGCAAGGATTTAAAGGGCTCGACTCATACTGATCAACTCAACATGGTCTTTATTGGAGACCTCAAAAGCCTGCACCCACTCTGGCTCCATATTGGGTAATTGGAGACATCATTTGATTGGTGGGGTTTTAGGGGTGGGAGGGGCTTGAGGGAAGTGCTGGAGTTATGCTGTCTTGCTTTACAAAAAAGAAAAAAGGGGAGAATAACAAGTGTAATGAAAATGATTTTAAAGTGAAACTTGCATGTTCCTCTCACTGTAAGGTCAACAAGTCAGTGTCTATGTAGTTCTGGAAACTTCCAAAGGAAAGAGGGACAGCCTCCTCGGTCACACCCCTCCACAGGGTCACGGAAATGGGGCTGTAATTCAGGGATGTGTGACCCCGTTCCTGGAGGTCTGGGGCGCACGCTGGTTTCGTTTCGTTTCCCTGGCACAATTAGCTAATTAGCTGTAGCGCATATCAGCCCACAGCGAAATGTTTCATTCAGCGACAAAAGCACGATGTCCCTCAGCCGTCATTCATGAGATGAAATGCCAGACCACATAAATGGTGGGGATAATGAAATAATGATATGCTGAACCTGGCATGAAATTGTGAAATAGATACCGGCCTTCATACTCACCTCAGCTCAGTGTGTTTAGCAGGGGGGGCTCCACTCTGTTTTCGGTGAATATTTTTGGTGTTTCGAACAGCAGTATTTGTTTATCGAAATATTCATCCTTCTGTTACGAACACCATCTCTGCCTGTTAATGAATATGGAAACTATCGTCCTATATTTAGGTTTAGAGCTGCCAACAAAACCAAGGAGCCAGTGTTAGATCGGGCTGGTAGGAATGAGTACTGAGGATAGCCTCAGTTTTACAAAAAAATATATTTTTTGAGGAGAAGCTGTAGATGCCCTTGAGTAAACTGTGCTAAGCCCAGCTGCCTCTGTCTGTCTGTCTGTTTATCTGTCCGCTCCTCGAGCTGTCCATCCTCCCATCATTGTCACATGAAAGAGACACAAGCTGATGGGTGAGGAGGGTGGGGATATGCCGAGGGTACAATGGCTCCTCTGTGACTCACAGAAGCGAGGGACCAAAAAAAATGAAGCAGATTCGAGTCAGTTGGGTAGAAATGTTCTGGTGTCTTATCTCTCTCTCACTCCCTTCTTCTCCCTGTCCCTCTGTTTTCTTTTCTATACCCCCCCAACCCCCTCACCACTCGAAGCTCCTTTTATTCCACTCAGCCAGAACCCCCCAACCCCCATTCAGCACACCCCCCAACCTGCCTAAGGAAAACCTTCAGAAAATGAGAAAATGTAAAGAGTCATTCCAGTAGTTGTTAGTTTTTCCATTTCTTTATTTTAAATTCTTCTCGCTGGAATATTGACCTGCCTGTGTGTGTGTGTGTGTGTGTGTGTGTGTGTGTGTGTGTGTGTGTGTGTGTGTGTGTGTGTGTGTGTGTGCGTGCTGAGAGGGAGGGGCACCGGGTGCACTGGAGACATAACTGGGCTTCTTCTTGGGGCTTCCTTCACTGTATAGTGGGTGGAACTACAGTGGAGCTGTCAATCACAGACTAAGAGCGAATTAAAAAAGGATATTGCTCTCCACAGAAAGAAAAGGAATGGTTCACCAATCAATGATAGCTCCATCCATTTTTTTGGTTTCACTATAGACCATTTCTGATCTCCTGTTACCACTGATAATAGCAGTAAGTTGCCATGTATGATGTTGTCCCTGGTTCAAGAAGTTGGTTTGTATAAGGAGTCGAGGTTACCTGTTGTTCATGTCAAAACATGTTGAGGCTCAAAATGCTAAACGCTCTGAAGTTACTTTTGTTTTGAAACCCTTTAGATCTCACCAGCGAACACGTTCAAGTGGACACGGGAGGAGATGTTTCTGCTATTTATTCATTTATTCCCTCATTTTATGGAAGAGTCTCCTGATCGTGTCCAGGGACTGAATGTAGTCACCACCTCTGACCTCCCAGTCAATTGCACCTGCCAAGTAGCCATTGATAAACGACTGAGCGTGCCGGCAACGATTTCACCTTTCCTTCTTTTATTTATTTATTTGTTTTCCTCCCTCTCCTCCTCTGTGAGGTGTTTATGATACCCGGTTAGCATCGCCTCGCACTTTATTTATTTATTTCTTTTTACAAGGAGGCCCTTAATATTTATGTGAGCCGTTTACTTCCTGGAGAAGCAGAGATGTCTGTGTTTCGATAGCGGACGGCCGGTGGAGACAGGTGCTGAGTTATCGCTCCTCGCAGTGCCACGCGCGCTCGGCTCCTGCTCCAGCCCGCACTCCATAAAAAGGATGCATCTCGTCCCGCAGGCAGAAAATAAATAACACCGACAGGACAGCAGCCGTCATAGAGAGCAGATATACTAATGCTGTTAAGCTGGGTGTGTGTGTGTGTGTGTGTGTGTGTGTGTGTGTGTGTGTGTGTGTGTGTGTGTGTGTGTGTGTGTGTGTGTGTGTGTGTGTGTGTGTGTGTGTGTGAGTTACCAATGGGTATACATACTGTGTGTCTCCCTTTTTCACACACACACACACACACACACACACACACACACACACACACACACACACACACACACACACACACACACACACACTGTATATTCATCTATTGTGCTATGAAAGTATGTGCTCCCAGATACCACTTACAACCCACGTAGAAACCGTTGCTACTAAAAAGTGCACCGTTTCGCTTTAAAGCACCTGAACCAAAGCAAAAAAAAAAAAAAAAAAAAGCAAGCAGGTATCTTTCATCAGGGAATAAAACAGATTATTCATTTCTGGGTGGAGGGGTGAGGGTGCACTCTGATCCATAGACAAACGGCATTGAATGTATTGCACATTTATTGTCTGTGGTATTATATGTGTTGTCTTTTCTGGGGGAAGGATTGTCGCGCTACCTGTTTTTCACACCTAAACTGTACTTATCAGCACATCTGTAAACATATTCCAGATGTGAAATGATCAACCCTGGGTTTTGACAAAAAAAAGGACCCAACCGCCACACTTCAGACTAGATATTGAATTATCCCACGAACATGCCCATTAATTTCCTCCCCTGCTGGGATAAGTGACATTTTTAAGAGGCTCTTATCGAAAGATGGAAACGCTTCGATTTACTGAAGTATGCCGTTGCGGTGGTTTACAATAACCGTGTCTGTGTTCTGCTGCAACACCGAATATTACACATCGGGCTTCATGCAGCCAAAAATGACACTTATGAAAATCTGTAATGAAAATGCCAACTGTGATGGGTAATTGAAACGTAAAAATATTTTTGTGTCTGTGCGCAATTAGAAAGATTAGCATCAGAGCATTAGCGGTAAACCTTAATGAAAAAATGCTATCTTTGTTCGTTGTCATATTGAAGGAAGCTGTGATCATAGGAACTTGTGTGAAGTTGCTGAGTGCCGGAAAAACACAAAGTCATGGAGTCGACCAGGAGCCCCTGAGTCCTTGGAGCTGGTGTCACCTCGTTGTGTGAGGGAATAGGGGAATCGTTTCATTTTCGATGACGACCTGGCCACTAATAGCTGCGGAGTCCTAGTATGATGGCTTGGAGGTGGATGGAGATACGAAGAGTACACTTACCGCAGTGGCCTGTCAAACACATGTGCACACACTCTCACACACACACTCGCGCCTATAGCTCGGGGAAAGCGATGATCTCCGAGTTGGAACGGTAGAGAATGGAGGGGACCCGGGGGAGACTTTCACGTGGCTCTGATTTAAGTGCCGCTGTTGGTCCTGGCGGCCCCAGAGAAACTGCGGGGCCTACATTAGACGAGTGGCCTGAAGAGGCCCGGCCGACCCGCCAGCAGACCCGGCCCGCTTAGGGGGGCTCCGCTGCTCGCTCAGCACATTTCACGCTTCAGTCAACCACGGCTCTCAGACGGGCCGTGTATGCGTGTGTCGGCGCACGTGTGTGAGTTTGCGTTCGCGTGTGTGTGTGTGTGTGTAGCTGACCTTTCTGTCAGACCGCACCCACAAGTACACAGAGGCCAGAACCCCCTTTTTCCACAGGATTTGCGAAGATTATTAATTGCAGCTATACTGTTTATTTGCAGTACGCGGTTTACTTGCTGATCCGGGGCGATTTGCACAGCTTACATTATAAGATTACGCATATGCACAGCATGACTGGCTATCCGCCTTCTGCTCTCTCTCTGCTCAAGCCCACTCATCATCATTCCAGATGTCCCCTCGTAAGCTCGAGTAAGGAGATGCTTACATAAATCGTCTTTCCAGCAATGCCTGGCTATTCCATATCATTTGACACTATAACTCTTACTGTATACCGTATGTTTCAAGCAGTGGGTCAGTAAATTGGTGTAATTATGACATTATGACATGCGTAAGTGTTTGCCTTTTTTTGGGTGGGGGCGGGGGGTGTGAATATCATTCGGAGTGCATGGCTGGCGGGTTTTGTATACTATACGCATATCCCTCCTGGCCGCTGAGAGTGCTTCCTCGCTGGCAGCAGAATTCGGGCTCGTTTTTCCTGCCGCACTTCATAGCGTCGGCAGCCGCGCCAGGCTGCTCGGCGGTGGCCAGGGGGATTGTACCGTTTGGTTTTTGCATCAATGGCAAGTTGTTATTCATGTCAGTGTTTTCAGAATGTGACTTTTTTCAGGTTTTTGCCGCAACATTAACCCTTGTGTTAGGTTGAATGCTACAGGCCTGCACCTTATACAGCGGAAAACGAGAAACATTTATGAACTGTGGTTGTGGGAGGAGCCATTCAAATTATGTAGAATTTTAGTCATAAATAATGATGCACAATAACCAATTGGGTTGGAGGCTGGGGAGAGAGCACAGAAAATGTAAGAAATCTGTGAGAGAGTTCTTATTATGGGTCTGGGAAAATCACATTTTTTTAAAGAGGTTAAAACTGTGCTCTGATTCATTCGATAGTTTTTGGGAAGATTCACATTATTTTGTCGGTCTGCTGTTTTTTTTTTTTTTTTTTTTATAACGGCCAGGAACCTCACACAGCCATTAACAGTATAAATTAGCGTGTTTTATTTTGTTTATTTATTTATTTGCCTTTATTTAACCGGGAAGTGTCATTGAGATTCGGATTGCTTGTGCTGCACACTTGTGCTGTGAGCCATCAAAGCGTACGAACCCGTAATTAATCACGGTCTACAGGAGTGACAAAATGACTCCCTGTATGGATTTTATGACCTGAACCATGCCAACCTCTCTATATATATTTTTTTTTTATTCTTTTCTGTAATACTGTTTCATTCCATGCGTGTCATTTGTAACCATGTGATCAGTCTCAGGTCTGTATTTCTGTTAAAGCTGCGTAATTGAAAGGTAAAATGCTACCAGAGAAGTGAAGTCAGCGCAGATTCTGGGGATAGTTGGGGGCCCTTGTGGGAAAAAGCCATGGGGGACTTACGACCAGCCTTCATTGCCCTTCTTGGGGCCCCAAGCTGTCACCTGCTTTGGCTGTCCGTAAAATTTGCCTCTCGGCAGAGCTGGTGAAGAACCAGTTTGAAAAACAGGTTCTGTCATATGTTCGGTATTTGTCGACAGGTGCGTTAGCGGACGCGCTGCACTGTTCGTTTTAATTTAAAGCTCATTGAATTAGGGAAGGAGCCGCACGTGAGGAAGGGCGTTTTTCTCATACGAACACGTGCGTTACAGCTTTTCCTGGAACCGCATTTCGTCGAGCGGCATCGAAAAAAAAACTTAAAAGCGTCGTCTGACAGAAGGCTGTACACCGTTTTAACTGTCACTTAAGTGTCAGAGTCAAAGGCAAGAAGGGAATTTGAAATGATGTGTACAGCTTTCGTAAGCAGCGTTCCACGGATGTTCGTCTGAAGAGGCTGCCGTACCGTCAAACAGCTGGAAGAGACTGTGTTCATCAGACTGTGGAGATCTGGGCTTCATTTAGAGCTTAGAAATAGATTAGGAAATAGATGGCAGAATGTTGTCAGATGTTAGAGAAATCTCTCTAAATGTTAGAGAAAGCTCTCTGTACCTACTGCTGAAGGAACTTTTACCCACTATAAAAAGAAAGAGAAACCTTAGTTGTATCCTTTTACTCAACAGATGTTTCTAGGAAGTCAGTTGGGTTTACAAACTTTCATGTCAGAAGTACATCCTTAAATGAAAACTTCAGCCAAATTCGCCTGGAGATGAGGTTCGAGACAGGCATCTGCGATCAGACAGAATTTTTGATTATTGATCGTACTGAATCTTGGTGCGGATTGGTTGTCAGATCCTTGCATGGGTATTCAAACGCTTGCTTAAAAACACTCTGTCTCTGCTCTCCTCTTCCCTTTTCATTTCTCTCACTCCTCTCCCTGCATAGTCCTCTTCCATCCCTCTCTGTCTGGCTCTCTTAATTTAATTCAGTTTGGTTCAATGACATGTGATTTGCAAAACAACCAGTTGTACGCGAAACTTGTTCAATATAAAATATGAAATAGAAATTCTTTTTAACCCTGCCATCTTACAAATATAAGTAATAAGTAGCATACCAACATAATAATAGTTATAATGAATTATATATATGTGTGTGTGTGTGTGTTTGTGTGTGCAACAACAAACAATAGTGTTTCTCTCCCTTTTTTGTTCCATTTAATGTATGGGCATAATAGTAATTGTAAAAACATAACATTATAATAGATAGTCTATATATAAATCAATAACAATAGAGTAACATGTTTTTCTCTCTCCCTTCTTTTCTTCCCTCCCTCTCAGAATATAGCTTGTCTGTCTGATAAGACGTTGATTCGTTCTGCTCTGCGCTCGGCTCCTCCCGCCCAATCAGAGGGAACGTCTCATGTGAACCGAGTCTGAGTCTGAGGCAGAACATCGAGAGGAAAAAAAAAAAGAACTGCAGAACTCCGCACTCACCCCAAAAACCCAGCCCCCACCACCCCCTCCCTGGAGCTGGGCCACTCACCCAGAGAGCAGGGAGATAGATGAGACTGGAAGGTAAGATTTTCGGTATGGGTGGGGTTGTGTGGTTGTGTGTGTGTGTGTGTGTGTGGTGCGGTGGGGGGCCTCTTCCTGTGCTGATGGCCAGCCTGCTGTCAGTCTGATTACCACAGGCGTTTGTATCATTATAATTGTAATTTATCTGCTTATTCCGGGTTAATTGCGTTTTCTGGCTGCCGCAGGGTGGCCCCGGTCCCTCATTTACCAATCTTGTTTGCCAGGCTCATAACTCGGAGCCTGACTAATTTCTCACCATAATGTGGTGTAACTCTGCATTACAGGTGAGGATGCACTTTGCTAATGAACCAGTGGAGAGTTACTGATTGCTAAGAATCCCATGATAATGTGGGAAATTAAAAACTGGCTCAGCAAATCAAAATCCAGCCTTATAAATCTGTAGGTGCTGATTTGATGGCAAATGAAGCCAAAAATTCAGAAATTTGAATGGCGAATGCTCTGTCTAATATGGAGTGTATGGATTTGGGAATACTCATTCATTGATTGTGAGAGCAGCTCCCCCTTATGGTAACAGCAGTACCTTGGTTTCACCACTAGGTGGCAGAAAGAGAAATGGAGATGTCTGAAGCATTTGCTGTCCAGCAGTGGCTATTTCTTGTCTTGCTATTGCACAGTTATTCCCAGTAAGAAACTCTTTTCTGATACATCTATAATTATGTAAAAACATATTTTATGACACAGGGAAAGTAATTTAAGGAGAAACTATCTGACATGAGTGTTCCAACTTTGATTCTTGTGCAACATGCAGCACCATTTTCAGACTATATTAATCAGTATTTGGGTTGAAAACAGTGTGAGAATTTTTCTAGTGAATCTTTAAGACGAGCGTACAGTAGGTCCAGCCTAGTATTGTGGCGGAGTATGGTGACTGAAGATAGTGGGGACAGCTGGTGGGTGTGTCCGTTAGCGCTTTGGCTCAGACGGCCCAGTGAAACTGCTGTCTGAAGCAGGTACGGCAGAGTCACTGGACCGAGGAGCCTGGCCCCATGCCAGGGCCCCTCGCCCAGACCTCTCCAGTGGTTTGAGAGGAGAGGAGTGCAGCTAGGAGCTAATGGGCCAGCTAATGACAGGCCTGAGGACCATCCCCACAAGGGCATAAACACCTGCACATGCACACCTGCACATGTACTTACACACCTGCTTACACATACCTCCACACGCACCTCTGCATACATAGACAAACTCACATAATCCATCTACTCACACACATACACACACAGATTCACGCACACACATCCTCCCGCTCACTTTCACACTCACACATACACACACACACACACACACACACTGTGTGAGCCATGCCACCAGTCCGCCTGGTTCTCACTCAAGGACGTGACAGATGGCAGTGTCCATCGGTTCTGGCTCCAGTGAGGGAGCCGGCCAACAGGGACCATCTGCCAGCTAAACCCATAGCCCTGATCCCTGCCTGCTTTCAAACACCAGCCAGCCTGTCCCACCCAGCTCCCCACTGCCTCCGTCTGAGATGGGGTGTATGGATTTGGGAACACTCATTCAATGACTGGCTGAAAGAGTAGCTCCCCCCATAGTACCAGCAGTACCTTGGTTTCACCACTAGGTGGCAGAAAGAGAATTGGAGCTGCCTAAAGCGTTGGCTATCCAACAGTGACTATTTCTTGTGTTGTTATTGCAGAGTGGTTCCCGGTATGAAACTCTTCCTGATACCACTTTTTTGATAGATCCAAAATTATATAAAAACATATGTTTAAAAGGAGGAAGTCTCTCTCTCTCTTTCAGTCTCTCCCTCCCTCCATCCCTCCTGCCCTGATCTCTGTTTCTCCCTGTCATATCCATACATCATTTTCTACTCCAGATCCCTGTGGGAATTGCAAACTCTTCTCTCTCAGTTCTGCAGTCTGGCAGATTTCAGCTTTTTTCATCTTATCTGGAGAGAGAGAGAGAACAAAACTATGTATAAATATAGTATATTTATATAACTATAAATATGCAGTTATACGTTTATAACGTAATTCATAATTTTAAAATGGTGTATATTTTACTACTTAGTTTGATGATTTGGAAAAATGGTGGAAGTATGTAAATATGTAAACACTATGTTAGACTTTGCTACACAGTACTCAACAATTAACTTCTTAATTACAATACTTCTTAATTATTTATACAGTACGGGCTTTCAAATAGGCATAAATAAGAATATACAAAATTAAATAAAGGTAATGCAAGGACCGTATAGATAAGTGACAAATGTCACTAAAGCAGGATCAGAAGTACATATAAAATACAATAACAATATCAGGGATAACCGACAGTTGTAGAGAATAAAAAACGGTCTTAGAAGACACCAAAGACCTTCAACATGTACTGTAGTCACAGTGTGCACTCAAAAGAGCTGAGACTGACACTCAAGGCTAGCCTGCTGCAGTACAGGAAAGCAGGTACCCAGCAACCTGCTATGGGAATGTGGGTGACTCCCACACAGATGAGTGGAGGCTGGTTATTGGTACAGGTAGATGATTGGTTAGTCTTAATCAGGTGATGCGTTGGCAGGGGGGATAAATGGGCGGAGTTTGATGCAGACTATCTGACTTTGTGGTCATGGAGTATGATCAATTTATTTTGTGTGTGTGTGAGAGAGAGAGAGAGGTGTGTGTGTGTGTGTGTGTGTGTGTCAAATAAAATAAACCTCTTTATTTTACGCGGATTTTCAACACAGACACATTGTACACCATCTGATGTGGAAAAAAAAGCTTTTTGCATGTGTTGGGTAATTGTGAAGTCTGCAAAAAGCTTTATTTTTTTACATTATATCAGATAGAATGTAGTATTTCTGTGTTATGGTGAAAGTAAAGAGGCTGATTTTATCTTCTCGTATTTCCACACTGCAGTGCTGAGGTTGTGTGCGAAGGAAAGCTGAAATTTATTTTACTTGGGTGGGCATTTCTTTGGGTGGGTGCCAGGGCGGTGGCTGTTTTTGCATGACTGCAGTTTGAGACACGGAGTGTCGGTCCCTCCTTGCGCTGGGAAGGCAGTTTGAGTGCTGTTATGAAATGCGGTGCAAGCATGGTGCATTGTGGGATACACCATTTCCCAGAGAACAGTGTGGCTTCTGGGTTCTGATGAGGGAGCTGAAGATGAAGGTGGTGGTGATGGTGATGATGATGATAACGATGAAGAATAGGAAGGTTATGATTACAATGAAGTTGCTGATGACTTGAGGAAGATGATATAGATTATGTTGTTAATAGTGATGAAGGTTTTAGTGATCAAGAACAGTACTTGCAGGAACTCAGTCGTATAAACTGTGCAGGCCTTAAAGGTTGCGGCTGATGATGAAGGTGATGATGATGATGATGAAGGTGATGGCTGTCTGGTAGACATTGATCTGACGGTACTGGGTGTCTGGAGGTCAGGGCTCAGCTGTCTTCAGTACTAGCTTCAGAGAGCTCTGATATATGAAGGGACAGTTAATTTTGAGGGCATACCCTTTTAACTCAATGAGTAAAAAATGGGCTGTTACTAAAATGTGTGTGTGTGTGTGTGTGTGTGTGTGTGTGTGTGTGTGTGTGTGTGTGTGTGTGTGTGGTCAAGGGGTCAGAGATGGAGAGAGTGGGCAGCTCATAAAATAAATGACCAGTTAATGTTAATCACAAGGTCTCCCACGCACACACGCACACACACACACACACACACCACACTCGAGCACACGTACGACTCATGTGTAATGAGATAATTGGAATCATCCAGGATGCATAACATCATACGGAGTGAGAGCTATAAATAAACAGAGAGGGAGAGCGAGAAGGAGAGGAGAGACAGAAGGAGGGACGGAGGGTAATGAAAAGGAGGAGTTGTCTGTCAGGGAGAAGGGGAGAAAGGGGGAGAGAGAGGATGACATGGACGCAGCCAGCCATCAGGAGCTGGACTTGAGCTAAACGAAATAGTAAGTGAAAAACTCATGGAATTTTCTTAGGGTCTGAAAACTCAAGCAGTTGAGGGTTCCATATCCAGCAAACAGGAACAGTGTTGAACGCATTTAAGTATAAGCTATGCTAAAACGTGTTCAGAAGAAGGACAGGCTCAAAGCCAGCAATGATTGACTTCTGCAGTCACACAGATTTCCTCCACACGTCAAAGCGAGCATCTCTCCCGTTGCCGAGATATGGCACTTCAAAGGCCAGGTGACCTTGCCCCAGGTAGACCAGGTGACCATGCTCCACGTTGCGACTGTAGACATTCCACAGCACTCCCTAAATTAGGTGTTCATGTCACGCCTGCAACTGAGCTTTACAAAACAGGTGACAGGGAACATGCTTTTCTCTTTTCTTTTTCACGTTCCAACTGTAATGAAGCTGAAATACTTAATCTTACGGCGTCAGATTTGCGCTCCTCGGCAAAAATATGTAAATAGCTAAACAAATGTCAGAGCTATTTTAGAAAACATTTCATGACTTCCATTCATTATTTGCACCATAAGCGTGAATCAAATATGCTTTCGGCCTCTGCCTGCCTGGGTTCGTGCCCTTCTCTGACATTTCATGCAAGTAATTGCAATTACAGGATGAGAAGGTCTTCCCAGACACACAAGCATGTAAGATGTATTTAATGTAGATTCATAGACATATTTCATCTTTTGCTCGACATAATGTGAGTTTAGACAAGCATGTAACACCTGATTGACTATGTGACCACAAATAAACAAAAAATGATAATAATAATAATAATACCAAGAAAAATGTGACTTTTCAAAGGGCATGATGACCAGTCATTTTGTCTAACGTCATGGCAGATGCTTATTTTGCCATTTTCACTTGTACGGAACAGTACAATTTGATTTCAGGCTGTAGTAGGTTTGATTATATGTTTTACCCTTTTTGTTTTTCCCAGTTTTGCAATACCTACTCGTGTTCACAAGTCACGTTATGGCTGCAACTTCCATTGTCAGATCGGCAGAGCTCAGACAAGAGCGTGCTGTCTTCAAGTGAGTCAGACTCGGTATGTCTTTACAGTGAAGTCCAGATGTTTGAGTTGGAGGTAGACGCTTAAAGCGCAAAGCGAGGAAAGGGCGTTAACCTAAGGGAAGTCATACATACTCTTATTTTACAAGTATATCTTCAGGTGAAATCGGGAAGTCAGTTCGTCTGGAGTGGGCCTGTAACAAAGGAACTCGTACTTGCGGAAGGGCCGTAGGACAAGGTCATCTGCCTGGCGAGAACGATTGCCCTTTGTTTTGATGTGGAATGACAGAACAAAAATTGACATTGTAGAAAAAGGTTGATTCATCAGAAAGAACCGATAATCAATCAAGAAGGGACAAGGGGGAAGGAATTACTACCATGGAAACAAGAACTGAATAATCAGGAAGATTTAAATATAGACACATGAAGCTGGCCCGTTACATTAACATAATCCTTACATTGACAGCAAATTCTATACTGTCATGCTGTATAGTCAGGTGACATTTAGATTGTTATGGGGGAATGAGATGTCATTCATCGAACCAAAAATCGGAGGACTCTGATTTGGACCAGTGACCCCACTGGCTGTGGAAAGAGAAACATTTCTGATTGGCTCAGATAAAATCAATCATTGACAACAGAGAACAGGTCCGCCCTATCAGAGCTCATAAAACCTCATGTCAGCAATCTTTGCCCAGAGACCAATCAATCAGACCTCTGACCTAAGTTGACCAGGCAGGGTCTCTAGAGCTTCGTAATGGATGTGCGGATCTATAAATGAAATATTCTGAACCTGTGCTGGATGGCAGCGGTATTGTGTCTCTCCTTTTAGTCTGGGTTCCGGAGCCCCTCAACAATCATTTGTTGAGCCTTGTTGCCAAAGTTTTGGCGGCGATAGTTGCTGTAGCTCCCTGCTGTGCTTCCTTTAACCTCCTGCCGCCTTTCATTAACACTGATGTTTCTGTATCTCTTACCTGCTTTGATCAAGCCCTTCCCCTTAAAGTTTAAACTGACTTTGTATTCTCCTCCCCTCACTCACAAAGGTGATGCTATACTTTCCAACACTTTTGCCATTTTCCTTGTCTTTCCCCTCCCCCTTTCCATTGGCTGGGATGCAGATGCTCCTCCCACACCGGTATCGTCCAATAATGTGTGAGTTTTCTTTTGGAGGCGGGCCAAGGAGTGTGGCTTTGATGGCTCAGCCATGCCTCCTATAGCCTAGTCTATACAGTGAGGCAAAAAGTAAAATGAAATAACATGATTGTGATGTGATGAAGAGATTTATTTTTGAAATTAGAGGAGCAGGTGAGTTTATTCTTGCATAATGGTAGCGCTGAGTTGCTGCACTAGTCATATTTACTGCATTTAAATTGACTGGAAGGCAAACTGCTGGTTTTCACGCTGCCACTGGACCGAAACTGACTTGGGCGCAGACATTATGTTGAGGTAGCACTCTGCTCCTTCTCTCACTGTCTCTACTCAGGCATGTGCATGGCTGTCAGGCTAGCGCCACAATCGCGCAACATCGTCAAAACATTCAGAACGTCGGAGACACCCTGGCGTGGCGAGCCGAAGGAGCGCGTCACGTTGTCAAAACGTTGTCAGAGCGTTGTCAAAACATCGCAGAAACATCCTGGCAGAAGCCCTCTGGTCCAACTCCATGGTTTGTAGACAAGCTAACGTACGACCATGTAGATGCACAAGCTACTGTTTGAAGATGTTACCGTCTAAACCTATTGGACACACTTTTTGTGAGTCAATCTGGATTAGCACATCTGCTAAATGTATAAACGTAATGTGTTATGTTTGGGAAGTGATGCTGAAAATGGTATTAGTTGGTAAGGTATCCGAGAGCCTTCAGCAGAAAGGCATGCTGGGAGCTTGTGGCGCTCTGCTGGCTGTTGCCATGGGCCTGGGGACTCTCTGTAATGGGTGGAGGAGAGGACAGAGCTTGTGATCGATGTGGACGGAATTCGCCGGAAGAGTCGGGCCGCTCCGCTGCTCTTTTATTTTCCCGTCGCCCCGGTAGCCTCTGCCGTCACAGTGGCTGAGCGTCCTTTCATGGTTAGCGTAAGAGTTTTTTTTTTTCCCAGAAGAGCACCTCTCTCTCTCTCTCTCTCTCTTTCTCTCTCACACTCTCCCTCTCTCTGTAACTGTTACCATCCCTTGTTAATTTTGTCTCTCATTTTGTCTCTATCATGTCATCTCTCTTGTTCTCTCTTTTTGTTTTCTCTGTCTTTGTAACCATCCCATGTTCTCATTCTCTCTCACTCTCTGGTTCTGTCTCTGTCATGCCATCTCTCTTGTCCTCTCTCTTCCTCTCTCCTTCCTCCCCTCTAGTTCTCATCCATGCTTTGTCGATTCTTTCTTGGTGCCGTGCTCACAGAAGGACACTGGGAAGTCCTCTCCATTTGTCCTAAACATCTAATTTCATCATATAGTTTATTTTTAGTTTTTGCTCACTGTCACTGTCCAAGTATTGGAAGTTTAAACCCAGGGATAGTGTTGTTTTGGACGTGGAAATACACATAGAATGAATGGGCCACCGCACAGATGACTAATACCGTGTGTCCAAACAATCACTCTCCCTGTGTTTTAATTGATCGATTGTTTAAAAGTCCCTTTAGCCTTCCGTAGGGGAAGGTGACTCTGAGTCTGATGGACAGGGACAGGTTTTATCCTTCCTGAGATCTTAATCTCGTCTGTTTCGAGCCTTCGGCCGACAGGAAGTCAATCCTCTTGTCGTTTAGTTTTGAATGGGTGGTGTTTTTTTCCGGTAAAAGCGGCGTGCTGATAAAGACCAGACCAATCCCACCCCCGGACAGCCATGCCCTTAGATCTCATTGCCGTGAAGGATAAGAAAAACATAATAAGGTAAACAAAAAAACCCTAAATAAACTGCATTTTGATTTCCCGAGCCTTGGCCGTCAAGCTGTCGGGCGATCGTTTTCTACAGCAGTGAGGAAAATCCCGTAGCTTTGGGTTTTTTTTCGTGGGAAAAAAAAACCGAAGGCAGATTAATCAGGCTTTCCTGTGACTCCGCAGGGCTGAAATAATTACGAAGGGCCCGTGAATAATCGCCTCTACTCACTGATGGAAATTAACCGTCACACTCCTTAAAAACGCCGCGCAAAACCTGTTCATTCCCCGGCCCGACTGGAATAGAGGCAGTGACGTGTCAGCGGCCATGTGACAATGCGACATCCAGATCTATCCAGCGTACGCCTTGAAAGCATCAGGAGAGCCGTTTGATTGGCCGTTAGTGTTTGTTTGAGACCAAACAGAAATGTCCTTGACCCTGCAACCTAATTGTCATTGAGTTTGTGTTTGTGTTCCAGGGAAGGTAATTAGGGCTGGAGTGGAGGGTTTGTGTATATAATCACATCCAGCCATAGTGCATTGTGGGTCACATTTGATTTGCCTTCAGGCAGACGGTTTTGCACCATCACTGGGATCCATAAGTGGTCAGTGCGCAGTGACATGTAATACATCTCCCTTTAATACTCATACTGCATCATATGCACCCCAGACAGTGTGTGTGTGTGTGTGTGTGTGTGTGTGTGTGTGTGTGTGTGTGTGTGTGTGTGTGTGTGTGTGTTATATCCACCTCAGACTGCCAGTCAGTGTGTGTGTGCTATCTCCACCTCAGACTGCCAGTCTGTGTGTGTGTGTGTGTGTGTGTGTGTGTGTGTGTGTGTGTGTGTTTGTGTGTGTAATATCCACCTCAGACTGCCAGTCTGTGTGTGTGTGTGTGTGTGTGTGTGTGTGTGTGTGTTATATCCACCTCAGACTGCCAGTCTGTCTGTGTGTGTGTGTGTGTGTGTGTTATATCCACCTCAGACTGCCAAGCAGGGGAGACAGGTGTGTATCTGAGAGTGAATGTGTATGAGAGAGTGTGTATGTATGTGTGAGAGAGTGTGTATGTTTTGTATGTACACCTGAGTGTGGTGTTTGTGTGTGTGTGTTTACCTGTTACCATGGAGACCCAAGGTGAAACAAGAATGAGCACAGTGATAATACAAAGGGGTTGTGAGTAAATTTACATCCAAAACCGTCAGTCAGGAAACCCTCCACTGCGCACCCCTCCTTTCTCCATTGTGCACACTTTCATCCTTCCTCTGTCATCCTCCTCTCTTTTTCCCTCCATCCTTCCTCAGTTTGGAAACAATCATTTTCCACCTGCAGCCTTGTATATACTTGGAGTATTTTTTTCTGATTTAGAGTACACACCAGGAAACAAAATTTTATGGATTTTGTTTTGTTTAAATGTACATTTTAAATATTAATATTGAAGTGACATATTTTCTCCAGAGGGATATATTTATTATTCATATAGCATTTGCATTTTCCCCTCTCATAACACCACATATATTACAAATATTCATGTTTTTTTTTTTGCAGATATGCTACAATGCAGAATGGTACAACTACACACTTGTATCACAGTCCATAAATTACAGTATCACCTGTGTGTGTCAAAATGGGAGGCAAGCAGGACTGGTGGGTGGGGGGGGCAGGACTAGTGGTGGTAGAAAGGAGTGAATCCCATAGTAGGTTGAGCTACAATGAGCTGACAGTCACTGACCTGTTTGAACCAATCAGGAAGTCGTAATGTGATGTAGTTACATTCAAACCAAGCAGGCGCTAGTTGCTCCAGCCATTTGAGATGTCATGAAATCATACAGTCTATAAGAGACCAGGGATGGGATGAATATATACAACAACACAGGTGTTCATTTTGGACTCGTTTTAGCCCCCCCCCAAGGGATTGTCCCTACATCTAAACCCCCCAACCCCCCACCTCAGGGGACGTGGCTCAGTGTTGGGACACACACAAAATTAAAAAAAACCCGAATTCTTCGCCCGCTGCGTAATCGCCATCGTAACGCGGCGTTCGGGCAGCTTTGTCTCTGCGCTCCCGTGTCAGTCACGGCCCGTGACACAAATCCGATGCTCTTTATCCCATTAAGGGGAAGAATTCCATCAAAAACTCCCTCCGCCTGCACGAGCAGATCCATCTTTAATTCCCTCTACTCTCTCTCTCGTTCTTTCTCTCTTTTTTTAAAAGCTGAGGCTGTTTCAGAAAAGAAATGAGATTAAAAAAGACAAAGACCTGTTGTTAATCAAAAAAGGTGTCTGCTCGGTAAGCCACCAGCATGCAGCAGGCTCCTCCAATATAGAAGGAGGGACGATAAATCGAGGAGTTATGTTCCTGAGGAATTATGGGATGGTGGCAACAACGGGTCTGGGCGAATCGGTGGAAAAGAAGTCTGGCCATTATATTTCACCTCAGTTTATTATTGCTGTCTTTTTTAATTGGAGGTCTGGTTGCTAATGGATACAGAACTTGGAGAGAACTGTATTTGTTAAAATGAGGTCTGTGTACCCAGCGAAATTAAGCGTTGACCAGTTTGGCTCCTTGCAGTCCATTTTTAGATTGTTCATTTCATGTTCAGAGTTACTTCCTCCTGAAGATGAGAAGCCCTCTCAGTCAATTAGTTTCCTCTCAGTTTCACCTTTGTTTATCACTTTTCTCAATTAAATTTCTTTTATAGACACCCTTTTCTAAAACTAACGAAGCTCAGATCTGGTGCATATTGTCAATGTTATACAGCCACATCTATACTTAAGGATGTTTAGGTTAAGTGCTTTGTTCAAAGGTTTGATGGCTGTACCCCCATCTGAGATTTGTACCTGCATCACCAGGATTCCCGCAGTTCAATAGATCCTTCTCTAGTCCAGAATTGACAGTTCATGCAGAAATACAATACTCCCTGATTGGATGTCCCTTCAGCTCGGTTACCTGATTGGCTCCCAGGGACCCTAATTACCTGATTGGCTGGTGAAGAGACAGTGTTCCACTGTGATCTGAGTTTAGGGCGACACACAGAGCTCTCCACTGTGAGATTGCCTCCAACTCGAGCACTTTCCTCTCTTTAAGATGATCCCAGAATGCACTGCAGTTTGTAGTGAATGCGGCTATTCTTTCAGGAGAAGAACAGCCAATTAAAAGAGTCGAGTGCCTCAGAATGAGTGTATTCATTGTGGAGTGATGCTTGCCGAATACATTAGAGGAACCATAGTGCCTCTGTTACTCCGCTGGCCAGTAGTAAATGAGTAGCACTTTGCAAAATCATAAATAAATGAATATAAAGTAATACCCAAGTCCTAAAGCCTGAATTATGATTGGAGTATTCATACATTTTCTTATAGATAATGTATTACGAATATTGAGCTGTGATAATTCAATTATTAAAACAAAATAGAGTATAATAAATAATGCAAATGATTTTGTCATCTTGTAAGACAGGTATGCTACCTCAACTAACCGCACCCCTAAAAGCACATTTTAGGAACTGAGCGGGAAAATTTATGCCGTCCGATTTGCTGAGTAACTTTACAAATAAGATAGCTACAGTTGTGTCAGTAATTGAAAAAACATACATAGGAGGGCGTGAGGGAAATTGCCCCACATTGTGTGTGCTGTACAGGATTGATAGCTGTGGGTGTTGCAAACAACCGTTGGGAGTTCCAAACTGGTAGAAAATGGGAAGGGAGGGGAACGGAAACATTTAATGGAGCTAGTAAGCTGTGTAAGTCTCTGCATAATAGCGTCCGCTAAATGCCTGGATGTAAAAATGTAAAGGAGGGTCGTGTGGTGCGGAATTATTTATGAGAGTGGTACGCGCTGACGCAGTGGTAATGGGGGTCTTATAGATGGCGGGGTGGGGGTGGGGGTGGGGGTGGATATCTGACATCCTCGCTTCCCCCCCCCCCGCCGACGGCGTGCGCTTCACCGGTATAACTCACCGAGCGGGGGGTCTTTATTGTGTTGCTCAGCCCTGCCGCTTCCTGTGGAGAGAGGTTTTATTTATGTATCACTTCCTGTTCGCCACATGGAGGCTGTCACACACATACATAAATACACACACACTCGTACACGTGAACAGCGACAGGTACGCATATAAGCATGTTCACAGAGATACACATACACTTATAACACATACCCACAAAGTAATGAAATTCATTCAGTTCACGTGCGCTCTGCTTGAGGTTTTTATCTCTAGCAGACATTTTATGTATGCCTCACTTCCTGGTTCCCACCTAGAGGCAGAGGAAGTAATGCTGTCAGACACACACACACACACACACACATATACTCACAGGAAGAATTACACTTACATATACACATGTGCACAGAAACACGCAACCACGAACACATGCACGTAAGCTCTCTAGTAATACACTTTTACATGTATACATACACAGAAATGCACATTCACATACCCAGAAAGCACACAAATAAATTCAGCTCACCTGTGCTCTCTGCTTGAAGTTCTTATTTTTCGAAGAATACTTGGTGGTAATATGCCCCCACACGGAGCCTAATTTAGCTTAAAAAATTGGTTTGTTGTATCACACAGCTGAAATATTCAGCGTGGCATCGGTTTGTTATAACGTTGACGTATTTGTCTTGTTTTTCATTTCACACCACTGCACTTCTTCTCATTACGAGTTCAGAGGTTTTGAAAAAAAAACATGCCATTTTTAGTTCTTCAGCTTTGTCTGAATAGTGTATATTTTATATTTTTCAAAATGAGTCATAGGCAGTTACAGAATGAATGGCTTAATCTGCTTTTCAGGGAGATGTTGGACATTGATTTTCTCTGCTGATGGATAATTATTAAAATAATGGAAAATGTACCTTTTTGAGTATTGTGCTACATTGCCAACATGCTTATTTTGTTATTTAAAAGACCAACTGAGTTCACACTGATTTTTAGCTGAAATATATGTTGTTTGAAAATGGTGTTTAGCAATGATGCAATTCTGAAAATTGGCATGTCAGTGAAAGTATGGAGAATTTGGCCAACATGTTCAGTTTTAAAGCGGTCTCCCACGTTTTATGATTCACGTTCCTCCGTATGTTACAGATGTAACATGGCTATCACGTTCATGAAGTTACCGAGCAAACGAGGGGGAGAGATACTTTTCTGATTGGTTCTGTGAGCTCCCATGTTCCCATTCTCTGCCTCAGTTTTGTAAGTATTTCTTTGAGTAGAATCAGAAATTAACCTTGGCTATAGTGGGGCAGTAGGAGATTTCACCACAGCCAGCTGGAGTTGGAAGTGCAATGGTTCAGACCCCCATGCTGGGGGGCGGCATATTTGCCTTTTTAATGGAGGGTCAGCATGACTGTGGTTCCTCTGGGCTCAGCCACTGAGTCTTGGCGCGTTTTCCGTTTTCTTGCCTGTTCGGAAACCCTCAAGCTACCACAGCGCCACTTGTATCTACCCTGTTAGCACCCTAGCTCTGCCACTAAAATACTACCAGTCTTCCAGCGTATTCAGCTCCACGCCAGCTACTGCATCCCATGATGCACTGCTCCACACAGCGCTACAGGGCTTAAACTGATTGGGAGGTGAAGGGCTTCTTCATCAGAGGGCAACTGGTAACCCCTGGCTGACTGCCAGATTGTCGGGTGGAAGTAACAGCTTACAAGGTCATGTAGTGGAGGCAAACACTTGAGGTGTTAAAATCCAGGCTTGACACAGTGCCGGATCTGCTTTCGGCTGTGGGACAGTAATGAACATTGACACGCCTGTTCTCATAACATAGTGTAAAGTATTTTAGCATTTAAAGCTGGGATTTGGAGAAATTTCATTGGATTTATTTTCACCAGGAGTTAATAGTTTTCTATTAGTTTGTGAATGTGTGTATGTAGACATATAGTATGTAGATAGCTGTAGAGCTGCATAAATTCTTTGAAAACAGAGTGTCTACACCGCCCCTACATCTGCCCCTCCTATCGTATCCTCACCTGAAAACAGTCGCATCTTGGTCATCCACACTGAGGTCAAAGGTCGGGAAAATGCCCCAGAGAGCAGTTGGCTGATTTCCAGGCAGTGGTTGGGGGGCGCTATCCTACCCCTCGCATTCGCACAGCTGTCAGCGAACAGCAAATCCCCGGTCGCTCTGAGCGCGGCTCTCATCACAGACAGAATCCCCCGAGATCTGGAGACTAAGCCTACTGGAATTTAAAAGAGGAGGCAACTGCTTGTCGATAAACAGAGCTGGCGATGGGAGGGAAACATAAGACAGCGCTTGGACCAAAATGGTATCTTTTTTTTCATCAATCTAAAAAGAGTACAGAGTAACAATATTTAGTATATTTTATCACTGGAGATTTAGCATAATTTAGCTTAGGGATTTATTGTAGTTTTGAGTAGTAGTTTTTAAAGTTGACTCGCGTTTGAACCAATTGCAGTTGACTCGCATCAGTTTTTCCTCTCTTATCTCACTCATTCAAAGGCTCATGGGAAATGTCCCTTTGACCTTCATGTCTGGCTAACTGCGATCCCCAACATGACGAGGTGCCAAAGGGCAAGACCCTCTCATGAAAGATGCTAATGGGATAGGGTCTTGCCCTTCGGTATCACATCGTGAAAAAATGCCCTAATTCCATCCCTTTCCAGGGGCGTAACAGTTGTAGGACAGGGTCGTATGACTTTAGGCCTTCTCTGTCCCCGT